>CP141131.1:12951377-14248540 GCA_035236585.1 Warburgia ugandensis
TCTTTCAGAAATGATTGGGATTTCTGTATTGTATGGTACTGCTTTGAAAACAAAGCTACCATAGCCAATGCAATTATGCTTCCCATCCTCGCTACCCTCTTATTAGATCTTTGCCTTTCTTGCTGCTATGACTTGAAGTGCCTTCATGATTTGTTTTATTTCAGCTAAGCACCAAAACTTTTGACTAGATTTTCTTTATTTTTATTTTTAGTTTATCTCATATATGCAGAAAACTTATCAAAGAGGTAAAAGCAGTTTGCCTTACTGATGTTTCTACACTTGGTGCTGTTAAATTCAAGAGTTCTACTAGGGCTACCTCTAGGGGAATTGTGACTTTGAGGACCTCCACACGTTTGAGACTTTTAATCGCTGCCTCTCTCTTGTTTCTGAAAGTCCTGGTGAATCATGATCCTGCGTAAAGATGTATGTGTTTTCCCATGAAGTAAAGACTACTTCAGTGGCTATCAAAAGCTGATCATGACAGCCTACTAAAGCAAAGGGCAGTCCCCGTGCACAAAGCTCCTGCCTATTTGAGGTCCGGCAGAAGGGGCGGACCACAAGGGCTTATAGTACACAGCCTTACCTTGTATTTTTGCAAGAGGCTATTTCCTCGGCTTGAACCCGTGACCTCAAGGTCACATGACAACAACTTTTACCGCTGCATAGTGCAAAAAATCCAGTACATAAATTGTAGTTTCATGGTTGCCTACAGGAATAGATGGAGAAAAAATAAAAGGAGAAAGAAATACATTTCCAGAATACCATACATATCAACCTATTCATACATCCTATCCTAGTCTTACATGCATGTATTAGAATAAAGAACACAAGGAAAAATTTGCATATATGGGAATACAATTAGGAAAATAAAACCTGATCCAAATCAAGCTATTGCCTGGTCTATCTGGGACCTCTTAGAGTAATTTTTCATCATTCTTTTCATTGCTCATCTTAAGGTGGGATGACAACATGCAAACTCACTTTCTCAAACTTGAAACAGCCTAGTCAATTGAAGGAAAATCGAAATAGTCATACTTGGTTGACATTTTTTGCAGAACCAAGCAACATGTAATTGTGAATGCCCAGGTTTTACATGTCACATTGGATGGGATACTCATTCTGAATTATTAGGCATGTGAGTGGTGCCAAATTTATTTCATAATTGAGTAGTTTACTTGAGTCAAATATATGGTCAATGCTTTTGGCCACAAATGATCCCAAGAAGAGATCCTGTAATAAGACCAGGCCCCAGGGTTCTGAGCATTAACTTCAAATGCTATAGCCTGTTACTTCCTTTCTTAACCTGGGAGATGATACCCATACTGACTTGTTTTATTATCTGCAGTTCTCGACATAATTACATGTTCTAATTGGCATGTCAGTTCTAAAAAAGAACCAAGAACTGATCAGAAATTATTAAAGAGACCTTGTTAACTTTTCGGAGTCTCTCACCTGGGTGTGACCAGGGTAAAAGACTCTGCATTAAAAAAGAAATTGTCAATGAGTGCTTGTCTAAGAATTTAATTGGTGACAGGGATACTAGACATCTCTTAGGAATTAGATTCATCTAGGAGACCTGGAATCTGGTTTCATTTTTCAATTTTGCATGGATAGCATTCCTTGCCTTCCAACACTATTTTGTATTCTATATGACTGTGTCTCCTTAATTGCAATTCCCTGTCTGCTTCTATTTAATTTGTTGGCTCCTATACTGAGATGGTATTTCCATAATATTGGGATCTGAAATACTTTTGGGACAAAGATTTAGACGACTGTAAGCTTGCCATGTTGTGAAGGGGAGCCTTGGTGCAACGGTAAAAGTTGTCGTCATGTGACCTTGAGGTCACGGGTTCAAGGCGTGGAATCAGCCTCTTGCAAAATGCAAGGTAAGGCTGCCTACTATAGGCCCTTGTGGTCCGCCCCTTCCCCGGACCCCGCATAGGCGGGAGCTTCGTGCACTGGGGCTGCCCTTTAAGCTTGCCATGTTGCATGTGGGAGCAAAAAACATGTCATTTAACATGAGTGTATCGCATTCTTTATGATGCTTCTCCACTTGTGGATAACCTATGCATTAGCTAGCTAAGTTAGATTTACTAGACCATTGTTAATACACATTGTCATATCAGTTCTGGTGTGGGTTGGATATTAACTCATTTCACATTACAAACTTTCGCTCAGGCTAATGTTTAGCTTCACGTTCTTTCCTTGTATTTCACTTGATTTTGATGGAGACATGTAAGATCCCTCTCGCCTACATTGAATCATATGCATTAATCATTTTTATATGAAGTTCTGTTGAATTACTTGTCATTTGTTACAAATAATTTGTTTTCTCCACTAACCAGGGTTAAAATATATTTCTACAAGTTACTAAAGATTCTGACTCTGGCAGCTAACAGCCCTTTTGTGCAACCTTCATTCAGTCAAGATAATGAAACGAAGGTGACAGGCATCAATGAAATAGCTGTAATGTCTATTAGCAGCTCTAGCCTTCCATTAATAAGGCTGGATATGAGAATCTCCTTGGTTATTAGAAATCTAACACTGTTAACCATGAAACAAACTTTCTTACTCTTGAAGTCTGAGTCAGTACAGGATCCAGCTTTTGAACCTGAGTAAAATCATGTTAGATTAACTTGTAGCTGTAACCCATGTCGCTTTAGTTTCTATTTGGGTGCTTATAATGAGTCTATGGTAACTAAGATGGAGCTATTAAACTACTGGCTGTTGGTTTGGGCTCGATTTGGAATCTCATGTCCAATGTCTTCTTAATAGTTGGATGTGATTGATTACAAGAACTTGGATGTAACTTTATGTTGCTGCTCTTGGCTGAACATTTTTAATTGTTGGTGACCGTATAACATGTGTTGCTTTTTACCCTAGATTTCACTCACTTTTCATTCCAATATCCACACTCTTACACCTGTAGTCCAGCAAGTCACCTCCTAGTTAAAAAATATGCATTGACCATAGTTAACATTTCCCAATTCTTCATTAAAAGGGATTTTTTCTTTTTTTGCATCAGAAATGTGCAAGGTTAGCTACTGAGTGATGTTCTATGACCAGTACGGATAATAGTTCTGAAATGAGGAATCCAGCCTATAGTTATAGCCATCTAGTGAATTACCTACATCATCATCAGTATCATTATTTTCTTGCTTAACTGAGTAAGTTCTGATGTGGGTTTAGCTACCGTACTAGGTAATCAAATGGAAAACAGAATGCGTATAGAATAGCTTGTTGTGTAGGTATAGTTTACTTTCATAATTTAGAAGCATTTTGGCATTTACATTGGCTTCCGGATGGAGGTGTCTGGGGCACTATATCCCCTGAACTGAGAAGAAAGCTATTGATGTGATAAAACATTGGGTGACTAGCAAAAGGTGAGAAGTGTTTTTCTTTGGTTGTGGGTCTAGTTCTGTTCAAAATTATTTCCTGTAATTGTAAAGTGCTGAGTGTGTCTCTTTAATGCACAGTTGCAGACGAAGACTAAACTTGTACCTTGGTTCAGCAGGTCCCTTTAGGGTTAGAGATGACTACATTGGATGCAACCAGGGCAGAACTTGCTCTTTTGGTCTTATATTTGAACAAAGCTGAAGCCAGGGATAAGATATGCAGGGCTATACAGTATGGTTCGAAATTCTTGAGCAATGGAGAACCTGGCACAGCTCAAAATGTTGATAAAACAACTAGCTTGTCTCGCAAAGTTTTTCGACTTCTCAAGGTTAGACATTGCAAATCTTAGTGCTATTAAATTCAAATTGTTATTTGACTTCTTCATCCTCTTACTTTGATTGGTCAGTTTTCACTTTAGCTTTCCTGAACTTGCAGTTTGTCAATGATTTGCATGCTCTTATCAGCCCACCTGCTAAAGGAACTCCTCTTCCACTCATTTTACTTGGAAAGGTACAACATTATTCTGATTGAAGTGTTCATGGACTTGTTTCTGTTTGCTTCATCTTAACATAATGGTTATTACAGTCCAAAAATGCATTGTTGTCAACTTTCTTGCTTCTGGATCAAGTTGTCTGGGCTGGGAGGGTGGGCGTTTACAAGGTACACTAAGTGAGTTTTTTCCCCAAGTTTATGTTGCTCTGAAATGTCTTCCACGAGACTATACAACTTGTCTACTCTAATGATCTTTTCTCAGAACAAAGAACGTGCAGAGCTTATTGGCAGGATCTCTCTTTTCTGTTGGATGGGATCATCAGTTTGTACCACCTTGATTGAGGTTTGTGTTTTGAGAGTCCTTTTTTTATCAATGATACTGTGTTTATGGATGTGCTTAAAATTGAAGCCTGGTTTGATCTGTTCTGAATGGCACTGAAGTGTTTTCTCGTCCATCTGGCATATTGTAAGTCAGATCATCAGATTGTCTATTTAGGCCTGATGGTGGATGCTTCTCTGCGCATGTAGTTCAAGTAGATGAGCCTAAATAACTGGTTAATGCAGATTAGACGGAGACACGATTTGGGTGTCCTCATGAAGCACATTGTGATTGTTTTGAACTTGTTAAAGAATATGGCTTGATCACAAATCCTCAGGCACTGTTTTAATTTCTTTCAGATTGCAGAGATTGGAAGACTGTCTGCATCAATAAAGAAGATAGAGAAGGATCTTAAGCGAAATAATCAGTGTCCTGTATGTGTTGATCCTTCATATAAGGGGGTTTACTGTGAGATTGTCCCCACTCCTGTGATCATGGTAAATATTCATCGTTTCCCTGTGGTGGCTGCAGAATGAGGAATACAAAAGCAAGCTCAAGCAATCAAATGACAGATTGTTAGCTCTGGTGAAATCATCTATGGATATCGTTGTTGCAGTTGGGCTGCTTCAACTGGCACCCAAGAAAGTCACTCCCCGTGTAACGGGAGGCTTTGGATTTCTGAGTTCACTCATCTCTTGTTATCAGGTAACTTCTCGTTCCCATGGCTGATGGTGATGCAGAATTCACTTTGATCTTCATCTAAGTAAGCTCTTAATTTCTGATTGCCGTTGATTGTACAGTTGCTTCCTTCCCACCCCAAGGCCAAGGCACCATGAAGAGGAAAGTCAGCTGCCTCTGATAAGATTGCAGGTAGTGAATAAATCTTCAGATGGAATGGCAGTGTTGGGCTATGCTTGTATGCATTTCCTTTGATAACAAGACACATTCTAGTTCCTTACCTACTTGATCCTTGCGCATGACTTGTGCTGATCTCTATTATTTGGAATAATATGTAATGTAATCTGGTCTCTGTATGATTTCATAAAAGATAATTAGTTGATTATACAAATTCAGTGTAAGCCTTCATGTATATATGCGTCTATTTAGATGTTACTTTGCCCGCATGGACATTATTGTTTTCTTCTATTGTGTATCTGTTTATACATATGAGGGAACAGTGTTGCATTGCCTACGCAGTGGAGTTTGCATAGAAATTTATGTTTGTAGCGAGTTTCTGCTCATCTTATTCAGGTTCATGTTCTCTGTAACCTTCTCGGCCAAGTCTGGGAGATCATTTCCTTCTAGGCCCGTAGGCCCTCCCTTTTCTGTTTCTGTCGCTTGATTCTGCTTTTATTGTTGCTGTTCCTGCTGCCTGCTGTTTTCTTTACACTTAGCTTCACTTTCTTACTGGACTAGTATTCTATCTGGGTCATTCCAGATTTGTTTGCCATTACAGAACTGTGACAGACCCAGTTTTCCTGTTAGATTGGCTTCTCCAGCCTGATTGACACGGATTCCATATTAGTTGTTGTTTCCGTCCCAGCTACGAGGCACTTGAAGATCAAGGGAAAATATAACTTACTGGTCTCATTGGTGATAAAATATATCTGGCAAGTGCTCCCCCACTGTCTGCCATGGTTTGATCAATCGTTTCCAGCTCTAGACTTGACCATACTTTCGGATAACATAAATACGTTCTGTTTCCGTTTTTACCTTTGGCTGCGGTCTCTTTGTTGACTCTGAACTTGTAGGATCTTCCTTGGCGGAACATTGATTGCATGCATTCCTTAACTCGTGGGGACGGGTGAATCTCGTCCAGTTCTTTCATTTCATTCAAATGCAATAAGAATGAAAATTGAAGGTTGTAAAGAGTTCAGATACCCTTCAAATTGTCTAACTTGCAGAATCTGTAGTCTCATCTTGATAAGGGAATCCGTTTTCAGCTGAATTCTAAGGCTAGCGAGAATAGAATAAGGGCCATTTTTCTGATTGGTTACTGCCATCCACGCTATTGCATCGGTTTTAGTATCTTCCCTGTTTAGACGAAAGAAGTCTTCTCACTTGCATCCATTGCGATTAGATTATCTTCCAATTGGCTACTGATAGGATTACTAAATCGTAACAGCCCCCATGACATGTTACTGGAACTATGTGAAGTTAAGGTGCGACTGCTAAGTTTCCTTGTAATGCTACCAAATCATATTTTCTTAACTGAGTGTGGAAAGTAGGTTAATAATCATTAGAAATTGGTTAATCATTTTATCTCTCTGGGTCCAGTTTGGTCCTAAAGTACAGACCCAACCCTATTCGGGAAAGTAATGGTAGAATCCTTCAGGCCCTTCTCATTCACGGTCTGGCTCGTTGTGACTGGAGGTAAAAGCTTAATGGAACGGCAGCCCAGGCCCAGCTCAAATAGTTTGAGCGGGGAGGTCATCCTAGTTGATGATATGCACGGAACATATGACCAGATGGAAGCTTTCATATTGTGCGCTTGGAATAAAGTTTTTAACTTTTCATATCCAGAGCTAACAGCAAGATGGATCGGTGAATGCCCCACATTTTATAGGAATCCTTTTGGTGTGTGGCAGGATGCAAATACCATCTCCAACATGTTGTAAAGAAGCTGCAGGCTCATCGATCAACTATAAGCCAAGTGCCTAGCCCTGATGCAAACAGTCAGGTCACGTACTTGAAACGAAAAGGGGGGAAACGGACGTTATTTTTTACCACAATTATTCTAAGCAAGATAGAAACATCAATCTAGGCATGTTTTATTGAAGATCGATGCCATACACCTTGTCATCAATCTAGTGTGAAGGATTTGACTCGTTTTCTTCAATTGTTCTAGAATCAATGGTGGTTATTATTCTTCCAGACGTAACATACGTTACGATCATGGGATGTGCACAGCTTTTTTGGTAATAACTTTAGGGAGGGTGAACAAGGTGGTGGCGTGGATCTTCCAGAGGACATGCCTGGATTGCTACCTCCCAGTTAGGCATTGGCTTATCTAACATGAGGTCTGGTGGATGAGCCATTCTCGTTACACAAATTTTGGCTCCCTTAAATCAATAGCCTTAGGACTTGACTCTTTTTATTGATTTAGTGGAGTTTTATTTTCATCTAAAAATCTCTTAAATTAATACACACATATAGGATGCTTATTATTTTTATTAACTTAACAAAGTTTTGTGTCTTTTCTACTTCTTTTTCCTTTTGGATGGATGCATGTCTTTTCTGCTTTCTCTAAATGTATTTTTTTTCCTGCTTGACAACCACAAAATTATGTTGTATTTTTCTTGTGTAAATCCTCTGTTACCTTTAACTCTTCTAATTTCTCCTCTTAGCTTGCTAATTTTCTCTCGTATAGTAAAAATATAACTCTTCTTACAATTTTTTCTCTAATTGATAGGCAAATCTCTCACCTTTCTAATTTTCTCTTCAATAGAGTGTGCTTCTCTTTTGTCTATCCCTATTTTTTCTTATAATCTCTCTCCCTCTCCCTATCTCTCTTCTATATCCCTTAGTACTAGTTATTTTTCAAAAAATGATCTTTGAACTTGACAATGTTATTTTATGTAAACAGTGGGTCTTTAAAGAAACTTTGAAATTTTATTATGTTATTAGTTTAGCAAGTTTATTAATTTACCATATTAGCTCAATTTGGAATCAAATAATTTGCACCTGGCTTAGCGAGATGATTATTTTATTGATTATTAATTTAATGGAGTGATGCTGTATTCTTGCCTTGCCTTTACTTCTGATGTGCACCCATCTGCATCTATTCATAAAAGCTTATCATTTAGAAAATATTTTTATCATTATATATTTTTTCTACTATTAACATTCTATTTTGAATTTAACTAATTATTAAATGTATTGTTAAATGCATTAGTCATCGAAGGACGGAGTCACACGCTTTTAAGTGTTTCATTTATTTGGGTGCTCTTGTCCTGATCAATGGGCGAACAATTTTGTACATAAGCTGTCCATCATATTTGGTGTACCTTAGATGGGCTAGAGACTAAGTTGGACACTCATTAAATGCTTTTAGCCTATGTTTCTTCGCGTTAAAAATTACAACCATCTGCTTTTATTAAAATTTTAAAATATGAAGAACAAGTAGTTGAGATCATCCAAACACATTGATTTGCAGTGGATTACCTATTTTTGGCATTCTAAACCTGATGGACGGCTAAGACATACAAAACCAACTTGCCATTCATGAGGCAGAGCGCCAGAAAATGTCAAGCGACTCCTACTGGGACTCATCATTATAAATGTATGTACGATTGTTTAACCTTCGGCATAAACATCTTTTACTAGATGACTACATTTTTTCTTTTTAAATTATAAAGGTTTCATGCCGTTGATCATCTACGGCAGGGATCACTGGTCAGTCAACCATTTGAACTTAGGCCCACCTTCTTCTGGTCAAAATAATTGGTCAAGTCAACTTGGTCAACTTACAAGTGTATATTTGAGATTGCACAAATCACAGTGGCATATCAGTTTCTATGTTTTTCAATACCTATATCCCTACCTTCCATTTGAGAGTTGACATCATCTAACGGTGCCGGATGTAGGAATCTTAGTTGAAGAGGACGAAAGAACTTCAGATTTTAGGAGACTGAAGCAAGCAGCATCATCTGAGGAATCGAAAGAACTTGGTTCAAGCCTCTAAACAGCCGCTGAAGATGGAACGGATATTTTATTATTCAAACAATTTAGTAAGGTTTCAAGGAGGGTTGAAATTATTGCTCGAACCAAATGCAACTGGTTGCAAAATTCCAGGGAGACATAAATTTGTGCAAGGAAATCAATCAAGCTGTTCACATGCAAAAATTACTGAGTACGAATGCACATGTAGGCCGTCAGGTAGCCACTCATTCAATTTTTCCTCCGAATTGAAGTTAGACAAAGTAAAGATGGAATTTAGATCAATAAAAAAATATATAGAAAATCTAATGAAGAGATTTAAGATGCAAAATTGCAAGTAGGAATGAGCTCAAAAATCATGTGAATTTCTTGACCTTTATGAGAGATAAACTGCAATATATTGGAGCCACTAATTTGAAAGTTTCAGCATTTATCAACAAGTGTGACTAACAAAAACTTTGTATCAGATGGATAAGATCCTCGTTGGCGATTTTTATTCAATTCTATAGAATTAATAATTAAAATGGTTCAGTTTTAGTTCAAAGGAAAAAGAATGAAATAATTTGTAATTTTTTGTTCTATCGCTGTATAAAATGACAAAGAAAGGCTCATTCATCATTGCTCCTCTACAAATATCCAAATTTGATGCCCAATCCCGCATAGATAGCTCAAACTGTATAGGAACAATGATTAATTTTAGCTTGAATGGTTTGTAGGAATACCTACCTTCTTTAATCCATTCGACACATGCAATTTCTTTTCCGTTGGTACGCCTTGCAATTTGCACGATACATAATCTTATGTATTGGAAATAAAAAATAAAAAATAATGGTTTGCTCATATCAAACTCCAAGTGCCATGCTATTATTACTTGATATTCATATTTCATATAACAAAGGCAGATATGGTTGATGAAGAAGTAAAGATAATCCTTGCCCCATCAAACTGTGTTTTATTCTAGACTATTTCACAACATAAAACTGTTAAAGTTTCGGTTGAGTTTATATCTTAAAATATTCTAGAATAATATAATTAAATCTAATTTCTCAGACACGCACTAAGCTTTCTGCAGTGACTTTATCTGTTTCAATGAGAATTGGAGGTGTTCTCTTCTCTCCATGGGGTTTGTCCTGTGCTTTCCGACTGGACGCACTTAGAACTTCTGGATGAATACAGCTTCGCAATTCACGAGAGAGAGAGAGAGAGAGGAAAAGGCTTCTATCGGTATAAAATACATGCACATGAAAACGTTATGTACACTCAATTTCGTATGTGCAAGACCGTGAGGATGAGTCACGACCGACGAAGAAGAATCGGATGATACACCAAGGATGTAACCAACCTTGCCGTTATGTTAAAGATTCCAATTTTCTATTAACGGTTTACATGGTGTATGCGCTCGCCGTAACAGCAGGGAGACTCCAAGCGGGTCAATCCAACGTGACAGTGTCATGAATTGAGGACCTCGATTTAGTTTCCAGCATTCCTGGGTAGACCTAGAGAGGGAGAGAGGGAGTGGTTGTCTTGGTTTTGTGAGGTAAGGTTGTGGGTGATTGGTTGGGTGGAAGAATACTCAAAACAAGTGGGTGGTATGATCTGTTTCCAGCTGCATAAGACTATGAATCACAACTCAGATTCCAGACAATCTTTCATGCGGCGGCATATCTGCAGCATATGCATGAATTCAAGTACTGAGCACATGGAGATCTATATGGGGAGCACTAGTTAGTATAAAATGGGCCAAGGTCGTAGAACTATTCTTAGAGAACATGTAAAATGGAATTGCTGGTGACAGGTTGGCCATTTCAGGGTCCAAGAGGGAGAGTGGGCATGATTGGATCAATTGGGTTTCAGGGCAACCAAAAGTCAGCACCATTGCCATTGAAGGGAGGATCTGTAGCTAACTGCTTATTTCCTTGGCCATCTAAATCTTGTGGACGACATGTTTGTTTGGCGTGGAATATAATCACGTAGATTACGCCTTCATGGATGCTATAGTCCCACTAGAAAAAGTGGGACTAAAGCATGTCAAATGAAGAAGATAGTGGATGGGACAAGAGCACTGGCACTACTGCGAACTCACTGAGACATTTCATCGAACAATCAGTGACTGAAATCAAACTAGCTGAAGTCCCTAACATGGTCGATTATATGATACGGCTTGTACGATACAACGCAATATCATTACCCACAGTTCACCATTTTGTACCAAATAAATCTATTTAAAGCGACGTAACGAAGACCGTCATCCCAGGTTCACCACCACTAGCAACTACTGGCCAGACCCGTCGCATCGACGTAATTGCTACGAATCTTGCATACTCTGGAACAAGCAGAGACAACAAATTCAGTCTCTTCCCCTGAATGTCCATGCTGTTTCGGTACCAACTTGGTTGAAACAAAACCAGTGGGCGACCAGTCGAGATCTAGCTTCATTTTGATCCCCGCAAACTCCCAAAGGCAATTCAATTCTCGGACATGTCCAAACACAGCATCCTTGTCACAAACCCGATGGAGAAATTTTTTGCTGATTTTTCCAAAACCATTGCAAGACTCCTGCAATGTCGGTGTGTTTGCGGTCACGGGGTCCTCTCGAGGGCCAAGACCTCATCATGGAGGATCTTGGACGGTTGACAAAAGGTACGGAACCACTCATTGCTGTAGAAAGAGGCGACCATGGTTTATACACATAAGCACCAATCAATGTCTCAAAAACTCCCAACATCCCCTTGATTGTAGCAGGAAGGACCTGGCAATTTCCACAAACGTATCTCATCAAAAGGTCCATCAAATCCTCTTTCAAGTTTTCATCATCACAAAATTAACCCGCATTCAAATAGTACCCAATTTTTTTTTTCTTGTAGTTCAAGGCAAACCGGCCCCAGTCGTGGAGTCCATGAATCGAGTTCAGACGAACGATTCTTGGCATTTCCAGAAGTCCTTACAAAAAATAAACGGGTTTATTGCATTATCTTCGACAATGCTAACTTTACCCCACAGACAGGAATCGAATCCTAGTTCCATACCAAAACAAGAACATAACTATGACGGTAGTAGTTGAATTTTCCCTAGTCCTTTGCTAGGGGCGGTCATGGCATGGACCCGGCATCTCGCCGTCCACGAATGGATAGGGAAGGCGTTTACCAGGACATTTTTTGGACATTTAAGTGGAGATATTAGGCCGCCCAAGCATGAACTCGTGGCCTTTAAACCACCAGATCATCACCCCACGCTTTGTTTTTTTCATCTCCGGCCCAATAAACAGCACGTTTCCACTGCATCCTCTTAAACTCATCCGGGTCGAAGTGCTTCGAGTAGTTGGAGAGATCCTTCTACGTAAATCCATATACAGCCTCCAAAGCCTCATTTTGTCTTCTTCTTTGAGGCCAATCCATATCCACAAACACCAGCGTTCTTCATACCCCTCCCTTTTGACTTCTTTTCAATGTTTATCAATCCGTTCTACTTGGCTAAATTTTGGAGAACAGAAAATTAAAGCATGGGGTGTGTGAATATAGCAAAAAAATATGGCCGACTTCTAGCTGAAGATGAGCCAAAACACCTTTTCAACCTGTAAATATTTTCACTTTTCCTTTTTAAAGAGACTTTATATAAAGCTGTGCATTAAACAAAGAAGACCGGAGAAGTGAAGTTATACAGAGGCCATAGTTGCTAGTGAGTGGGCCGTAGACCAAAACATCTCCTACGTTGGGCAATTCTGAGCCTTTGATTTCCATTTGATTTTTTAATGGATGATTCCACCCCTCCTTTTTAATTCTCTACACAATAAAATAGAACTTTATAACTAGCAGCCGGGGCTTCTAATGCGTGACTATTCCATATCAGTGCCTGACAAATAGTGTAAGGGGCACTTATAGGACGGATGCGCATATATTGACTTACAAAATAATGAGCAGCCACGGCACGGGTAGGACCACTTTTTAGTGATCCAAAACCGTTTAGCTCGTTAGACGTGCCATGGATGAGTGACATATAAAATTCTCCACTGTTTGACGATATTAAGCCTTTGAAACGTGGGGTTGTTGGTGCATATAGGCTACTAGCCTTTTCATTTCCAACCCTCCATTTAGAGACTTCGAATTGGTGCATGACTTATTCATAGCTTGGCCTATCACACTGATGTTCTGGATCATCAAAAAGAATAGGCCCCAGATGAACTTTTCTCTCTCATGTTTCCCAAGCCAAATATGCGCATCCATTATATATGCAAGAGCCCTTTATACATCTGCCCGTATTATTCCAAATTATCGATCAAAGTATGCACAGGAACTGGTTGCCGAAAGCTATAAAAAACGAGGGAACAATCAAACGCCTCCACCTCAAAAGTTCATTTCAAAAACCACCCCCTTCCATTCAAATCTCAACTTTCCATCATCTTTAAACTAATCCCCCTGTAGCTCAGAGAGAGAGAGACAGAGAGAGAAATTTCTGCAGGCCAAAGGGTCGTCTTATATGCTGCAAAGGACGACCGGGAACGTCCAAGGCAGAGGGAATGTCAGTCTAAAAGCTATTTTCCAAGAGGCCTATATAAGTTCCCCACCCACTCCCACCCCTTTTAAAACAACTCTCACCTTCCCATCTCTTCCAAAACTCCCCAAATCTCTCTTCCCTCCTTTCCTCCCCCTTCTTCCAACGACAACCCGACCAAGAAAACACAAAACGGAAGCAGAAAGAACAAAGAAAGCTAGCCATGTGTAGAGTAACTCCACCTACAAATCCTACCAAAAACAACACAAACCAAACTTCCCTTTCTGAAGACTGCCAACTCAATATCCTCACCCCATTGGTTACCAAAATACCCACTGAAAAACAAACCAGAACTCGCACACAAATCCCAGAAGCAAGAAGTATCACCAGTTTCTCGCTAGGTGTGTCTGAAGCAAGATCCATCGGGAACATAGCTTTTCCGATGATAATCACGGGACTTCTTCTTTATTGCCGGTCAATGACGTCCATGCTTTTCCTTGGCCAGCTTGGTGAATTGGCTCTTGCTGGTGGGGCCTTAGCTTTAGGCTTTGCCAACATCACCGGATATTCTATTCTTTCAGGTCTCGCCATGGGAATGGAACCCATTTGTGGACAAGCTTTTGGCGCCAAAAAGTACACTCTCCTTGGTCTTACCTTGCAGAAAACAGTGCTTCTCCTTCTTTCCATTTCTATTCCAATTGCGATGCTTTGGGTAAACATGAAGCGAATTTTGCTAATTTGTGGCCAAGATGAAAGCATAGCAACTGAAGCCCAATCCTTCATTTTTTACTCTCTTCCAGACCTTCTAGCCCTATCTTTTCTCCACCCACTTCGTATTTATCTCAGAACTCAGTCCATTACTCTGCCTCTAACATACTGTGCTGCTTTGTCAATCCTTCTTCACATTCCTATCAACTATTCACTGGTATCAGTTCTCAAACTCGGCATTAAAGGCGTTGCTCTTGGGAGTGTTTGGACTAATATCAACGTGGTCCTATTTCTGATCATTTACATCTATTTCTCAGGCGTTTATGAGAAGACATGGGACGGTATTTCAATGGAGTGCTTAAATGGATGGAAAGCACTGTTGAATCTCGCCATTCCCAGCTGCATTTCAGTCTGTTTGGAATGGTGGTGGTATGAAATCATGATTTTGCTCTGTGGGTTGCTGTTGAATCCAAAATCTACCGTTGCTTCAATGGGAATTCTCATTCAGACCACTTCCCTTATCTACATTTTTCCATCTTCATTGAGTTTCGGAGTCTCAACACGAGTGGGAAACGAATTGGGTGCCAATAGACCAGAGAATGCAGAACGGGCTGCCAGAGTTGGGATAGTCTGCAGCTTTGTTACTGGCTTTTCTGCACTATTATTTGCTGTAATGGTGAGAAAATCTTGGGCCAAAATGTTTACACGCGACCCAGAGATTATTGCATTAACGTCGTTGGTTCTACCCATAATCGGATTATGTGAACTTGGAAATTGTCCACAGACAACAGGATGCGGTGTTTTGAGAGGGAGCGCGAGGCCCAGAGTGGGTGCCAATATTAATTTGGGATCCTTTTATTTGGTTGGAATGCCTGTGGCCGTTGGATTGGGATTTTGGGCTGGTTATGATTTTCAGGGCCTTTGGCTTGGTTTAATGGCTGCACAAGGAACGTGTGTGGTTCTGATGTTAATTGTCTTGTGGCAAACTGATTGGGATTCTCAAGCAAAGAGAGCAGGGGAGCTTACCGGTGCACAGATAAATGAGAGCGAGCAGGGAGAAACAAAAGAACAGGAACAAAATAAATGGTTCAACGGTTCCAAACTGGGGGAATCGGCTGTTTGACAGTTCAAAGTTGTTTGACAGTCCAAACTGGGTGATTGGGGTTCTTTTCCATTTATTTTTATTTCTCTCCTCATTTTGTTGTTGGACAAAGAGAGGAGTTCCTTGTAAATTGTAAGGCACAAGATCTGTCACTCATTTTTTGTTTTAAGTTTTCTTTCTTTTAGGGAAGACGAAGGCAAAAGTTGTATTTTGCAGATCATTGTAACAATTTCTCGCCGGTTTCTTAAAGCATAACATAGACAGGGGGCGGCCGGCTGCTTATGCGACTTGGTCGTTGTTCAATATCAAATTGTTCTTCTTTTACTCAATCTTCTTCCTCTTCTTCTTTTTGGTTTAGAAATACATTGCATATTCATCAATTGCACAGTTCTTATAGATGATGAGATAAATACTTTTCAAGGAAAATAGAGGGTAGCTGAAGATGCAAGTGGGTCCCATCCATTTCATGATCTCGAGATTCTAGACCATTTCTTGTGTGCTGAATAGATGAACCATGCACCAAGGCCTAAACCCCGACAGGAAAACTTACTGTATATATGAATCCCATTTCTTGCTTTTGAATGGATGGTCAGAACTGAGACAGTGGAAAATGAACGGCTTATGTTCACCAACAAAGCCTCCACAAATCAGAGGCCATGCTCAGAATAATTAACTGAGGGAGAATATGCATGGGAAACAGCCCATCTGGATAACATATCAATGGTCTTGACCATTAAACAAGTGGGACCCAACTGTATATTCAGCAACTCATGAACGTGTATGCATTATTCCGCTGGTCTCTGTGAAAGATAATTCATCTTAAATGGATATCTACAGAGAAACCAGTTTAAGAAGGTTCTGGAAGAGAACTAAAAATTCATTGAGGACAACGACAGAATACTAGGAAGACAAATTCTCTTCCTTTAGCTTAAGTTAGATATCCATGAACTTATTATAGTTGTTTGACTTGGGAACTGATATACGTCCAGTAAGGTAACTGATATACTAACCATATACATTTCTTTTTCTTTTTTCTTTTTCTTTTTTTATGGTGACACTCTTCTCCTAGTTTTCACTTGAATCAGGTGTCATTAATTAGATGTTTAGATGCTGCTACAGATTCTAAAAGGCCATCAAATTGCAACTGAGGAGTTCAGTAGGAATCTTAACTATCATAAAAAATTATAGAGAAAAGTACAATGACCTCCCCTACACTACCACTTTCAAACACATTAGTCCCTGCACTATAATTTTTGCAATTTAGGCATAAATTTTGATTTAGTCATTAGTCTTGCCATCACCCAATTTTGAGACCCACCTACCATATTTCATAATATTTTTCATGATCTAGTTTCTTTATATTTTTATTAAAAACAAAATTTTAAGGAAAAAAGGACTGACACCTACCTTTTTCTTTGGTGAGAGAGAGAGAGAGAGTCATCTACTCCTGAAATCGACGACAGAACCTTCGTTCCATTGCATTCAGATGGGGTTCAAATTGATGAACTTGAACTGTGGTTTGCTACCTCCTTCACCAGCTAAATAGTCAGAAGTGAGGGAGTGGGTGGCGGGGATGAGAAGGGGACAAAAAGAGGGCTTCAGCAGGAAATAGTCGCCATAATGAACAGATTATATCCTTGAACTCCCGTGCGTATTTGGAGCCAGGATCAACCAAATTTTCAAATCTTGATCTAGAAGTGTTTATTCTGTTTTACCAACCTTATAGGGGCAAGTGTGGCACAAGGACATCTCCAATGTGTAAGCTTTTGCATGGAATTGCTTGGGATACCTTATCAATAGCAGAAGAAGAAGAAACCAGGGTCAAATCAAATGCATTGGATGATACTCAACTGGTAAACATATGGAAAGGGATTTCGACAGTTATAGTAACTAGTTCGGTAGTTTTATGTTTGATTGCCAAAATGTTCATTTCTTTGAGGTTTTTCAGCATTGAACAAAAAACTAGCAATGGATAAGATAGAAATTGATGTGCCAAACAGCACCTACCTATTCGTGGATAGGGTTATCTATGAATGACTGTAATAATTTCATTACTGGATGCAATGAAATGAAGATAGCATTGGATTCGGGGATTAGTGATTTCTTTTGTCTGTGCTTTCTTAGATGTAGCTATTCTCTACAAATCCAGTCAGTCTGGGTGTTTTTGCTTTGGTATGATGATAATTGTTGAATGTTGTTTGTGAAACATTTACTCCTAGTTTTGAATCCCATGAAAATGAAGAAATCTCCATTATATTTGTTAATTTCTCATGAAGTGAAGAAGAAGAAGGGTCAAAGCCCTTCGCTCTTTTCACCGCTGCAAATTAGCTAATGAAGAAAGGGCTTCCTATTTTGCTTTTCTTAAAGGTTTTAAGAGAAAATATCTAAATTGTTAAAATATAAAAGTATTAAACTGATAAAATAATAAAAAAGGTTGAGTCCAATATTAAGGTCAGTTGACAGAAGGACTAACAGCTAAAATGAATTTCAATAATTTAAGGATTAGACTGTCTAAATACTGATTTAGGGGTTAAAGTGTTTTAAGAGGCAGTTTAGGGGAGATCACTATACTTTTTAGTCTTCTTTCACATGCGTAGATCATCTTCTTTTGCATGAGCATTTGATTTCTTTTGACTTCTCTTTTATTTTCTCTGAAAAATGTTGGTATAGAGCGGGACAATACATCAAGAGTGTATAATTCTCCCACTTTTGTATAGTTGGTCCCATAATAGTCGGCACAACGTCAGTGATGATTTCTGTTTCTTTTGGTTATTTTTTCAAATAGCACGTCGGTGGATGAATCTCCACTGATTCCTAGTTTAATTCTCCTGCTAGCGGCGCATCGGTAGCTTGAAATTCGTGTCATTTTGCTGGCAGCATATAAGAACAACTAGGAGAAGACTCTCCCCATCATTATTTTATGCAAATATTTTCTTTGCAGCTGGTCTGACTTTTATGGAGTTGTACTCTTTCTTTAATAAATTTTTTTACTTGGAGGAAAATGGGAAAAATTAAATAGAACTTTGAATAGATAAATAATAAACTAATCCTTGTAACATCTCGGATCTCCCAAGGCATGAATCCGAAGAAGACCATATGTTCTTACCCTCCTTGAAGAGCCATCTCTCTCTCTCTCTCTCTCTCTCTCTCTCTCTCTCTCTCTCTCTCTCTCATAATTCTTTTCAATCTGATGATAATTAATACCATTGATGGCTCTAAATGATGGAACATTATTATGGTAACACCTTAGCCAACTAGAGGAATTAAATTGTCTACTTGAGAAGACGATGGAGTATCATCTATCCAAGATGTGGTTCCAAAGACAAACAATTTGCATCGTCAGCCATCTGGATCCATGAGTATTTTTGTGCACACACAGGTCATCTACTCTGTCCTGGGAGGTCTTTTCTTCCTTGGTACTATTGCTGCCTTCCTAATGGACAACTATCATTATTAGAGAAAAAGAAAAAATGAGAGGTAGTCCTGTTTTTTTATGTGTTGGTATTGATTCCAAGGAAATTTAGGCAATAGCATGCTAGCTTATGTTCTTTCACTTTACATATAAGAAAATATGAAGGTTGCCTGTATACGAAGTCAAGTAAATAGAATCTGTATTCCATTTTGTTTAACACCTTCAATGGTATTAATTATACGCAGAAATGATAAGTGCTTTCTTTGCATGCATTCCCTTCTTTTAAAATTCTACATTTCTCTAATTAAATAATTAAGGCCTATTATAATCCTCAAAGGCTGCTAAAGCCGATGAGAGAGAGAATTATCATATATAGTTTCAAGAACACCAATGAAACACGCAAGAGGGTTTCAGGCTGAGCATTGAAAAGAGATTAAAAAAAGGAAGCCTGAGTACATCTACAGAGGCCCACGGTGTTATCATTTTCCTCCAAATCAATTTCATGTTCTTCATTCATCTATTTTTCCTTTCGGCACGAGCAAAGTATTTTACAAATTAAACATCGTACTTGGAGCTTTATAAGTCGATTAATGCATGTCAAGTCCACTCTGGAATAGACATTTCACCTCCCCCTGGGGTGGGATTGCCAACCTTGAGCCAGAAACTTACTGTGCAGCAAGGAGGCACCTTTAGTGCCATAGTTTAGTTGACCTAGACCATAGTTTCAAAACTCAAAAAGTTAGGAGAGTCAAGTTAACTTAAAAGCAACTTGTCCACTAACTCAGTTAGCTATTGAATCTCCCAATGGATAGTTCTACTTCCACCTTCTACAAGATCATGTACTTTGGGTCATTAGTGTATTAGAGAAATTATGCATTTTAATTAGATTCATATTATATGGTTACGATTTTGCGTAAAATTTGATTTTAGGGTATCTATACTTATGACCTCCCCCTCTAAAAATTGATTTTAGGTTATAGATACTTATGACCTTCCCTTCTAGGGCTTTTGGTTTACGACCTTTACCACAACAATGTTGTCCATAGATAAAATTATTTCTTGAATCAACCAATGGGTTAGGTTTTTGGGTTCCAACATATCCAAAGTTGGAGGAATCAGCAAGCAGAAGAGATCAACCAAACTGGGGACCTTTAATTATGTTTGTATTTATGTATACAGACACTTGTTTACTAATTCTTGGGCCTACACTTTCCTAGTTAGTAATTAAATTTTGCATTATCCTCCAAAACTTTACTATAGGTTGTAGACGTTATTATTTACAAACTGAAACATCTTTAAGAACACTGATTGCTAATATCAGTCTTCCAAGATACAGGAAATCGCCATCGCAATCCATAAATTTACACATTTTGCAAGTCCAGCACCTTCCATTATATATGATAGACTGACGGGAGACCTACCCGACCTTAAGGTTGTCTATACCAGCAGGTTGTAGTGGCATCTTAACATTAAGCAGTTTTCAAACATGTCATTTCTCAGATATAATCTGCATTTACTCTTATACAAATCGGACGCACTTTATATATTAGCGTACTTAATTAGTTAAATATGTCATATAATTTAATGAAAATGATGTACAAACTTCCTTGTGGTTGATAATGCCACAGTCTCTTCAATTTATATATAAACTGAGCAGTCTCCCAACTGTCCTTCTGTGTCACCGTAATGTGTGGAAAAAAGGAGCAGATTCATGCATTCCAAAGCACGGCTTTTAACGAGCAGACTGCGGAAAGAAGAGCTGCTTTCTTACTATCACCCTTTCGTTTAGATTAAGCGCCAAGTTTAAAGAAATACAATAACAGAATTAGAAGAAGATCTGTCACAACCCTCGACTCAGGCGAGCATTTGAAGGACCAAAATTATGGAATGCGGCTCTTTGAAGCCGTCCTAACAATGACATTAGCAAGAACCAAAACTTGCTCTTTAAATAAATGCTATCTGTTATCTCTCAGTATAAATGGGACCCAGATGATGGAGAGGCGTATCGTGCCCGCGTCCAGTGGCCGGTGATCATGGTACCAGGCTACCGCCGGCAAGGGACGTGCCATAAGGGTTGAACGGGGACCATTTCCGCCGGCTCACCCACTCCCAGGTCTACTTCTCAACCTGCACTTCAACAAGAAATAATAATAATTAAGATTAGAGAAAGAAAAGATAAAAAGACAAAGAAGTCCACTTCTAATAATGAAATAAAAAGAAGAAGAAAGTAAACGTTTACAGACATTTGATTAGCACCGCACAAGGGAAATAAACGTGCCATGTTATTTTTTGGAGTGGATAACAATGGTGGAGTCCTGCTTCTTATTGGAGAATTGATCAGCTTGTGAAATGACGTGTGGGACTCAGATGAAATGGCATTGCATCGTTACCTTTGCGTATGAGAATTCGTGATTCAGAGCTTACGAGCACTAAATGAGTAGGTTTCTGAATTTTTTAGTGGAAAAGCAAGAGGGCTCATTGGTCTTCCAAGGAAGATGCTGCTTAAAAAGGAAGTACGTGGAGATTATGTTCTGAAAGTTTATAGGATGAAGCAAGTTCCGTCACTTGGGCAGCAAATAACATGCTTCTCATTGATCTTTTTGTATGGTTGCGGATTGTCTGCTTCTTTATTTATCACATAAATCCATCTGCAGATGAAAATTCTGTCTTCGTTTTTTTCGTCTGATTGTACGACTGCATAGGTCCCTAAATCCTTGTTTATTCACCCTTTATCTTTGTTCTTTACGTTGAAGATAGAGGAATGATAAGGTAGCCCCCGACACCACAGCAACGTGCTGTGCAGTGCCCACTTCTGCTGTGTTTTGCTTGATTTCTCCCGCTTCGGATCACTGCTGCTCCAGAATATGAAAAAAAGGTAGTTCTGAGCACGGCACGTATGGTGCGAAACATAGGTCAAGGAATGGTCTATAATGAACAAGGAGCAAATTTTTGGAATGTTAAAACCATCTAATTACTTTGATTTTTGTGACAAAAGATATCTGAAGGCAGAGCAATCGGATGGACGAGTCTGATCAACCAAAGGTGGGACCATCATGCAAAAGTAAAGCATTGCACAGCAGCTTGTTGCAGTGTCGCAAGCAATTAAATCATTCCTGTACATTGTATACACTTATATCTTTGAAATTGGAAAATGAGAGTGGCAAAGGACAAGTAGGCCGTCTCTTTTAGTTGATTAAAACACTGTAGATAGGATGAGTCACGCACCAAAACTTCGACCATTCTGTGGCCCTTGAATTATGCGGGCATTTCGATGAATGTAGACAATTGGTTCTCAGTATACACCATTAAATCATTGACTAGTCATACAGGTAGGTCTTGGTTGAGCTGAAAAACCCGCCCGCTGCATTCTTACAGGTGTTTATGTCTCAGCCACATTACATGCTAGGTGACAACACATGCTGAGATTCATCGCTTGCTTCCAAGGAATGGATAGGAGACCTTGTTGCCTTCTTATACTGTGTAACTTGTACTCTCATTATGAAGTTTTGTTGAACAAAAAAGATTATAGACACTTGCGTATTATTTTATAACTCCTCTAAAATGCGGTGAATACATGCTTAAAGCATAACCCCACTTTGTTTTTTATAATTGTTGTATGTATTCATGACTTTGGTGCATGAATAATTCTTATTTCGACTACCGACGTTTAATTTGGATCATTGAAAAAGACGGCCCCAATTAAATTCGATATACTGGCTCTTATATTTCTGAGAGGATATGCGCATCTAAACGCACAAAAATGTGGCAAGTTGGTCGCTGTCCTGGACGGTAGGTTCAAATTCCACCCTTGACCGAGGTGCATGGTTTGTGGGTGACAGTGCGTCCCAGGACTTATCCCACCTCCGAAGATAGGGACAACTCGTGACATAAATAGAAAGTAAATACATTATACGACATCATCATCATCATATGTACAAAGGAATGAACGAAGATCTCCTAGATTGTATAAATAAATAAATAATTTTAGGAGAGAAAAATTGGAAGTTTCCTAATAAAAGTCGAGTAAATTATTAGTAGTGGAGTCTACTTTGATGGTGTACCAAGGTAGTCAACCCACACTCTTACATTATTAGGTGAGAAAACCGTGGAATGGCTCATCTTGCCGTGTTCTCATGCAAGATGTGAATGGAGAAACTGCACTTGCAAAACAAAAGTATGGTCATGGAAAGTGGCAGCTAGCGTTTGATCAGTCGACCAGTTGAGTGACGTGTTTGATTCGTATTCTTCACAAGTCTGCTTCTTGCTGAGGAGAATGCGTTCTTTATTCGTATGGTGTCGGCACCCCGAAAGGAGACAAGACCCGTCCGTTAAATTATCCCAACCTCCAATTGATCGTGTGCTTTATGAGTGCCACCAAAAGCACAATGTTTTGAAGGGGAAGCATGCGGGACGACCATGCTCTGAATGTGATCTCTACAATAGACAGTGCCCAATGACACAGAAAACTCTATCAGTTGGCTTGCCTCGCGTTGTCATTTTTGTTTCACATGGAATGGGAGCATGACGTAGTTGTATGTTCAACCAATTTACACTAAGCGAAAATAAGTTGCTCAGGCAACGAATGTGGTTTCGGGTCCTCAAGTGGCACGACCACGGTGGGGCTTCACGGAGACTCCTGGCAAGAAGTGTCTTTCTAGAAGTCATTTAAATGTTTAGATCGACCAAGAAACAACGATGGTATTTTAGGAATAAGCATCTGCTAACTATGTACTAGCAGCTGCGGTAAGAGGATGCAAGTGTTATCCTGAATGATTTGGCGTAAAGTGTCTATAGTTAGTCCTAAGAATTTATTTCTAAATAAATATCATTCCTCATTAGAATTAGGATACCTTTTTTACTTCTATTTTTATTTTCCTTTGTAAAGATTGTTTAACGAAAAGAGTGCTCATAATTAAGAAAACAAAGCATAGCGCACAGACACAAGCGTTGCTTGGCAAAAATGACCGAAACTTTGCTCATATGTATTCGACAAATAATACTCCCCTTGGTCCCATAGTATTAATCCTTTTGACAAAGCACGGTTTTTTTGGAAATAATAAAAAATGCATTTACACCTTAAGCCCCATCATGCATAATCTCATGTCTATCCTTTAACAGAAATGTGCTATCGTTGTAAGTTCTTAATAAGGTATGGCCGAAGACTCATAATTAATAGTCATTGACTCTTTATAATGGATAAATATTTTAGTATAATAACATATAGTAAGATGGACTACTAATATGGAAGGGAGGGATTATATGCCTCTTTACTCATTAGCCAAGAACGAGAGATCTCAATGGAGGTAGCGGGTCATTCAATATGCTTCGCCAACTTTACTAAGATAATATTCTTTTCTAAGATAATTAATGGTTTGAGGCTTGTGGTCGTATGACAAGCTTATCTTGAACCTTCCCCGGTCTATCCCGATATCCCAAATTGTCGCTTACAGGATTATCGGTTTCTACGAGGAAAATTTGGAGTTGTCTTATTGTAATCTAAAGCTAAATCGTCTTATTAGTCTTTTATCTAAGTGGAATGAAATGACTTTGTTCAACTGCATGCTTGCTTTCGCGTTTACCTCCATTTCATATTTGACTATTAGTAGTACCAAGACAAGCATTATTTGAACAGGAAAGGTCGGTGTTCAGCATGGCGACCTAGGTTCCCTTGGTCTCACGGGAAATGATATGGCACCACAAGCACATCGGCCAACTGAGGTTGGTTGGGAGCACAATTAGGTACTTTAATCACGCCAACAATAATACCAAAAGTCAGTAGTTCAAACAGCTTATTTATTTCTCAATTGGTTGGTTATGTTGGTTAGTGGGTTGTTTAGACAGTTGATTCCAAGTCCATTCGAGTTTGAAATGTTACGAATCTTGTTAAGAAACTGTAAGAAGTGGAGCAACATCTCTGATTTCCAAAGTGGTCCAAGGAGATAGACCAACACCTTTGCTGAGAATTCTCTTCATCTGGTGTATATGCAAGTATATTGTATGTACATTTCTGTACACTTAATTTACAGAAACAGTATTCACATCCCCTGTGACATGTTCTCCTTTCCATTAAAAGATTTCTTCTGTCATGCTGTTATAATTACTGGAAAATTACCAAGAAGCGAACAAAAGAGGGTTCAACAAAGTGAGTTGCATCCACCACAATAAGAAGCCACTTGAGAGATAGTTTTGATTTTAGAAGTGCAGATTTTTGTCAAAAGGCGAACAATGAACTCCAAGAACACGGCACTTGGACTTGGCTTGATCTTTGTTGTGGCCGAAAACCTTCTTGCCACTCTTATCCTTGACTCAAGACTAAAAGAAGATGAGGATCCAAAGAGGTGCCAAACTATTGAAAGTTAGCTTTTTAGAAAAGCATCTAACGATCTTCGTGAATTACTGAGCACCTTTCTAGGCATCTTTCGATGTGTACTTTGTGGCACACTATTTAATTGCAGCCTTGTGGGAGGCGTATACAACTCTAGGATAATGATAAAGTAATTTCTTTAATCTCATGTATGGAACATTAAGCTTTTAAAACGACATTATGACTTGTGAGAATGTGATAAGATCAAGAAGGTCGGAAAAGACCCCATTGAGGATTAGGAATAAACCCCCCAGGGACCTGCTTTTCACATCCGTTATCTATCATTATTCGTGTCCCACATTAACTTCTTTTAGGTATTACTCGAATCATTGTCGTTAAGACCTAATCCCAATTGGGGGCTAGCCATATGAATCTTATTCCTTCATTCACTTCTATCAAGTACCATGGCTTCATTATATTTACATTACCTCATTCTTTCTAATGGAAACCTTTTTGGGTCTCCTCTAAACATGTGCAAATCATTTAAGTCTAATCTTTCTCATTTTGTTATCTATTTGTGTTATTCTTAAATTTTTTCTAATATTTTTATTTTTAATTTAATTGTTTCTTATCTTGTCACTTATCTACCTCAATATTCTCCTTTTTAGGTCATCATCCGAACATAATGTTCTTTATGCACTTAGATTTGGATGCCAAAACAGGTGGGACGCCCAACCGTCAAAATGTGGATTTGGATGAAACGCCGAGGCCGCGAAATCACGTGTCTGTGACGTATGATATGACATGGCTTTCATTTTACCTCTATACGTAGAGGGAATGTTTGAAACATGGGGACGTTATAGTCTCCCATGCATGAAGTGAAGGGGCGGTGGGGGGTGGTGAATGTGTGCCTACGTTAGCCGAGGCGGATCTCGTAATCGTTTCCCAGGGTCAGACATTTCTCCTCCCACCTACCAACAATATATGAGAGAGAGAGAGAGAGAGAGAGAGAGAGAGAGAGAGAGAGAGAAAATTATACCAACCTCCACTTGATCATGTGCTTTAGAAGTGCCACCAAAAGCACAATGTTTTGAAAGGGAAGGATGTGGAACCACTATACTCTGAATGTGGTCTCTACCAGAAGGTGCCCAATCTCACAGGAAACCGATCAGTTGGCTTGTCTCATGTTGTCCTTTTTGGTTTCACATGGTGGGGTAGTATGACGTAGTTGTGCTATGTTCAACCAATTTAACCACAATTCTACCAAGTTAGGGAACCGAAAACAATTTGCTCAAGCAACTACTGCAGCTTTGTTGTAGAAAATGGTTCCGGCTCCACAAAGGGCACGATCAGGGTGGGGCTTCATGGAGACTCCTAGTAGGAAATGTCTTTCTGGAAGTGTTTTACATGTTTAGATCGACCAAGACGGGAGGGCCCCAGGAGTTTGTTTCTCAATAAATCTCATTCTTCATTACGATGAGGATACTCTGATTTTTTTCTTCTCACTTGGTCCCATATAATTAGTCCCCTTAGAAAAAGCACAGGTTTTTAGAAATCATAAAAAATGCATTTACACCTTAAGCCCATCCTGCATAATCTCATTTCCATACTTCAACAGAAATGTGCTTTCATTATTAGTCTTATTAGTCTTTCATCTAAGTGGAATGAAACGACTACGTTCAACTGCACGCTTGCGTTCTCGTTTGCCCACACTTCATATATGACCAAGACAAGCATTATTTGAGCAGGAAAGATCGGTGTTCAGCATGCCGACTTAGGTTCCCTTGGTCTCACGGGAAATGATATGGTTCCACAAGCACATAGATCAATTATAATTACGGGAAAATTAGCAAGAAGCAAACAAAAGAGAGCTCAACAAAGTGAGTTGCTTCCGCACAATAAGCAGCCATTTGAGATGTATTTCTGATTTTATAAGTGCGGATTTTTGTCAAAAGGCAAAGAATGAACTCCAGCAATACAAAATTCCCTCCATCATGAACACGCCACTTCGACTTGGCTCGATCATTGTTACGGCCGAAATCCTTCTTGCCACTCTTATCCTTGACCAAAGACTAAAAGAAGATAAGGATCCAAAGAGGCGCCCAACTATTGAAGGTTGCCTTTCCAGAGAAGTATCTAAGGATCAATTACACAACACCTTTCTAAGCATCTTACGATGTGTTCTTTGTGGCACACTATTTAGTTACAGCCTTGTGTGCGCTAAGCGTACAACACTAGGATAATGATCAAGTCATTTCGATAATCTCATGATGGAACATGAAGCTTTTAAGTCGTCATTATGACTTGTGTGAATGTGATTAGATCAAGGTCAGTAAAGACTCCATTAAAGATTAGGAATAGACCTAATGGACCTGCTTTTCACATGTCCATTGTATATCATTATTGATGGGGAGCCTTAGCGCAATCGTGAAGTTGTTGTTGTGTGACCTTGAGGTCATGGGTTCAAGACTTAAAAATAGCTTTTTACAAAATATAAGGTAAGGCTATGTACTATTGACCCTTGTGGTCCACCCTTTCCCGAACCCCACATACTTAGGAGCTTCCTGCACCGGAGCTGCCTTTTCATTGAAAGAGTTACCTTCTTCAATAAAGAATGAAAAATGAAGACAACGGTTATGCACTTGGAGATTAAATCCGAAGAGATTTTATTCCTGGAATAAGACTCCAGGGTTTCCTTTCACTAAGAGTTAGCTTGTAGTGGCTGTGCCTAAACTTTAGGTCATTTGGCAATTGTTTGGTTGTGCAAGTTGGGTCTAGTTTTGACTGTCAAATTATGATTATAGGTCATTTTGATCATTAGATCGTAAATCAGCTCATTTTGGCAATACCTTAAATTATGATAAAATTATTGGATGATCAACATCGTAAATTTGATCTTTAATGTAAATTTGAATTGTTGAATTATTAAACTAGGACATTCTGGGCAGTTATTTGTCATTATTTTTAAAGGATAGTACAATCAATCTTGACTGTCAGATCATGATCATTCGTTATATTGCCTATTGGATCATAAATACAGGTTAATTTGGCTATTTGTTGAATGATTCTAGTTTCGAAATCTTGATCTAAAAAATCTTGACTGTAAGATCATGGTCATTAATTCTTTGCCTATTGGATTATAAATGTAGGTTCATTTTGGCTATTCATTGGATGATTGTAGTTACGAGATAGTGACCATGAGATCAAGGGTTAAATACTAGCTTTGGGTGTTGGTTCATTGGACGAATAATGGATGAGAAATGAAATCTAACATGGTGGAAAGTGTTCTTCCATCAACCAACCCTCTTAACCTAGATTTTTTTATATATTAGACCTAAGCTGTTCATCTTGCTCCGCCTCTCATGTTTAGCCTTATCATAAAAAATCACACTAATTGAATGATTCTAACAACTTCGTTTTTCCATCTTTAAAATAGCAACGATCAAGACTTAAACCACGAAGAAACACATAGACCACAAGCATTCAATTGGGGTGATTTTTGTCGTATAGGTAATCTAGAGTCGTCTAAACAAGATGTGATGGTTAGATCTTCCTAAACTTATGGTTAAATTTATGAAAATCCAGCGTCTGATATCAGCAGCATTTGTTGGTTCTTCTCTAGTAGAGGCTATTGGACAAATAAAAACTGTAAAATTAAGATGTCCTGTTATAAACAAGGATTCAAGTCCTCATCCCCGTGCTTACAGGAAGCAACGAAATTAATAATAGTGATAATACTAAAGCAGTCCGAATGGTCAAATAGCCTAGATAACAAATCGGTAAAAAAAAAGAAAAAAAAAAGAACACTCTTCTAGGCGACCTATTTGTAATGCCTCTTTGGTAGCGAAGAGACACTCGGAGTCTCAAGCAGCACTGAAGGGTCATTAACAGCTCCAACCTTGCGCTGTTTTGACATAGCGATAACAAGACGTGGAAATTTTTTAATTGATATCAAAATAACCACAGGTTCCACGTTCACAAAATATTAACTTCTCATGTGGAGCTTGGACGCAACAGCAAAATTGTCGTCGCGAGACTCTGAGATCATGGGTTTAAGTGTTGAAAACAGCTTCTTGCAAAAATGCTAGGTAAGGCTGCAAACAATAGACTCTTGTGGTCTGTCCCTTCCTGAAAACCCTATACATGCAGGAACTTTGTTCACAGAGGCTGCATCTTTTGATATAGTCTTCATACAACGTAACCCGTTGAATTTAATTGCGGAAATATTCCGATTGGAATAAAATTTGAAGTACAATTTGACTCCATACAGCATGTATCTTATGGCAACCAGTTTTATCTTTGAACGTAAGATATGTACAATGAACTGGCAGTGTATAGATTTTCTAAAGACAGAAGAATGCTCCAGGGATCTCGTGGTAAGTTATGGAGGCACCGCATTTGACATAATTGGCCAAATTCATCTGTTATCAGAGATTTTGGATACCGAACAGTGGGAAAGTGTTGCTTTTTAGAGGTTCTAGCATTTGAAGCAGAGTGCATTTCTGATGAACAGTAATGAAAGGGGACAAAATCTCCACGAGAAACAATTCACATTCAACGACCAAAAGCCCATTGACCGGATGGTACAATCCGCCCATTGGCTTGATTTTTTTACTGCGAAATATCCAAAGTCAGAGAAGCAGATGAATGAACGGATCATTATGGGAAAGTGGGCTGCCTAACTGCAACTTAATTTTGCGGTGGTTTAGTCTTTTTAGCTGACTTTCTTCATTTGAAGATACACATGACTTTCTAGAGCCTCTAAATTTTCTTCTGCTATAATGTTCTTGACTGGGAGTTAGTAGCCGGGGATACAGTTTTGAACCACTTCAAGATCTGTGAATTTTGCTAATTTTCGTCATTTTGACAAATGCAGAGAAGTTATGAAGAACATAAAGCTAGTCGGTGTTGTCTGATTCTTGGTCTTCTCGATGGATGCCACTCGCAAGATAGCATTTTTACCAGGCTCGTGGGAAATGGAGCAACAGAGTAAAGAGAAAACAAGCAAATTTCCACCGTAAGAGATATGGATTTCAAAGGAGAATGATTTCTCCACATGATTTAAGGGATTTCTACCTATAAACGTCAGCTTATGAGAAACATTCAATTCAAAGTAGTCATGAATAAAGAGCACCTACCTTGGAGGTTCAAGACAGCTCACCTTGCACGTTTGGAAAAACGTAGTCATTAAGAGCCATTATGTCATGAGTTTTAACTTTAAAAGAATTCGCAACAAAGCCTCTACATATGACTAAGTCTAATGTTTCCATTTTTTTCTGGCGATAAATTTATGCTAATGCCTTCAGAGTTTAGGCATCGAACTTCTTTATACTGAACTTGGTATTCGGCAAAGGGTGTTTTAATTGACGAAAATGGTTGTAATTATAGGTAAGCCCAGATCACTAAAGATCCAAATTGACTTAGATGGGCCATGACCTGCAATTCTCCATACATTGCATGATCGTAATAGCTGCTAGCTTTGATTATAAAATAAATTGTGAAACTTTTTTGCTTAGACTTTATAGCTTAAAAAAACAGTAGCTATGTTCATCTAGTGAAAGAGTACTTTGGGAGCATGGCCGTCTAGGTCAAAGGCAACACTGAACAATTTGGATCTTAAAAAATCTAGCCCTTGTTAAAGTTGTAGTTGTCTCTACATATAGTGAGTGAGGGGCTCTAAAGGGAAAATTAATCTTAGAAAAGTATTAATCAAAGGTCTCTGCAAGAGTCTCAAGGAACAGCCTAAGAAGTTGACGTCCTAACTTTCATGTGCGGTAGTTGTTTTTGGAAGATCTAAGCCCATTTGAATGGCTTAGATAGGTCAAAGATGCCCTTGAGCGTGGGACTCTTATTAGCATTCCTCTTGCATAATTTTAGTGACTAATCTAGAAATATTGTGCAAATCAAGATTTTAATAGAATTGCTATCGCGACAGACTTCAAGGCCCTAGCTAGGCCTCATTTTTGGATAATTTGATACCAAAATTCATTATAGTTGGATATTTTACCTACACAAAAGCCAATATACCCCAGTGTTAGGCTGAAGCATCTCTCCTGTAAGTAGGTTATGTGTTTGAGGTAGCCCATAGCATTTCTTGGGGCATGCAACGGGGGTTTGCCCATCAAGGGGTGTCTCGATTATACATTTGCGAAGACTGTATATATACAAATACATATAGGTTGTCTATCTATCTCTCTATCAATCTACGTAGATAGATAGATAGATAGATAGATAGATAGATAGATAGATAGATAAATAGATAGATAGATAGAGTTGGTTTATAGCTATGCCATTTTGAGTTTTTAAATTGTGAAAATTAAAAATGTTAATTGAAAATAACTAGTACTTTGAACCATCCAATGAAAATGAGCTTTTTCAGGTAACCCAAACAAGGAAGACCAAATAAGATGAATGGATTAGATCATTCAAAAGTAGAGTATGGCTAGGGGTTTTTTGTAGTCAGACCAGCATCTCACATTTTGCTTGATGAGGGACCACCTTTAGGTGACACCCATTACATGTAGCTTTCTAATACTTTTCCACAAAATATTGAACAACCAAGATAAGTCCAAATAAGTAACATTCACTTAACTATATATAAATATATATTCCTACAAGAAATGGAAAACTTAGACTCTTTTTTAGGAGCCTTAACTAGAAGCTCCAATCTAGGCATGTTTTCTAGAAGATCTACACTATTTAGCTTATTTGCCAACCTATGGATAGGCTACCTAAAAGGAAAAAGGAAAATCATATCCATCGAATGACCTTAGCTTATGTTTCTTAGGTAAAAAATTACAACCATTAGTTTTAAAAATAAAAAAAAGAATTAGTTATAATCATTCAATTGACAAGACTTTTCACATGTAGCCCAACAAGGGAGAGACAATAAGATGAATGAATAGATCTTCAAGAAACATACTTAGATTGGAGCCTTTTGTTTGGGGCTTATTTCAATTTATCATTTCCCATCCCTAGAACATAATTGAGTATAAAGCTTGAACTAGAGTTTAGGACAGTTGAGTCAGAGAGTGCATGGGATTTTGGGAGAAGTTTTGTAGTAAATCGAGAAAAAAGGGTCACTCAAATAAGATCTTGGTTCTTGGTTTGTTGGCATTGGACTTTTTTTGTGAAGCATGTCTATCCCGATAGAAGAGTTTTGACTTGAAAATGGTGGAATTATCAAGCCAATCTATGAAAGTCAAAGATGGAGACATAGCATGGCAATTACATGAGCATTGAACCACACTACGCAAGAAAGAAATGATCTTATTCTCTATTTTCTTTGTGAGAAATGCTATTGAGAACCTCTCCCTCTAGGCCTTGTCCCTAAATGATCTGACCTATTCATCTTCTCCATTTTCTCAATTTAAGCCAGCTGCGAAAATTTATATCCATTTGCTGCTTCTATTTACTAGTTTTTCTAGTTCAAAAGTATTTTGATCACGACATTGGACTTTTCAACTAAGTAAACTACAAAAAATAGTATCAAAAGCAACCAATGGATATGAGTTTTTGCACATAGCCTATATAGAGGAGGGTGAAAAAGATGAATGTGTCAAATCATTCAAATGTGGGGTTTGATAGAAAGGTCATGTACTCTATCCTAGAATCTCAGTTGAGATAGCATTAATGTTATCCGAACTAAGCTTTCAGAATTGAGTATATAACCCCTATATTGAGACCCAATCTTTTGATAATCTAACCAATTAATGTTCTTCACCCACTCCTAGATATGCTACCTACAGAAACTCATGATGTTGGTTGCTTTTAGCTACTAGTTTTCGCTAGTTCCTTAATTGAAAGCCCCAATGATATTGATTAATATTACTTTCCAACTAAAAAACTTATTAGTAGCAAGCATTCAAAGGATATGAATCTTTGCACCTAGCCCAAATAAGAGAGGAGGAAGAAGATGAATGGGTCAAATTGTTAAATAGTGAGGCCTAGATAGATGGATTGGGGAGTCAATCCCGAAACTCAATTCGGATAGCATTTCTCTTTTGTTTTGTCTAGTTTTATAATTAAAACCACTAGATTTTATTATGCAATCTCCTCCCAATAATGGATACGTTATGTCTTGGGAAATGATATTCCTGACCCCAATATATTGCCATTATTCATGCCCCCTTGAGGGTATTACCATTAACCAAAAACTAAATAATAAGATTTGAGTAATGTTAGAGTCATGTGAGGTAGGACACAAGTTGTTGCTTAGCTTCCCAATTTTACAATGATAGGCCCAATAATTGTGAAGGTACTTGAGGTAGTTCCTCCTATGCTAGATCCAAGGTGATAACTTCTATCAATTTCATTGAAGCACAAATGTATTCTCAACTAGCCTACATTTATCCTTCTTATGTTTTCATATTTTGATCATAGGCAACACATGCAACTATAATATACACCTCCTTCCCTTAATGCAAACTCTATGAATTTTTTCGTTTCCTCCTGATATTCTCTTGATGATCTTGCAGCAGTCATATAAAAATATTTGTCCATTTTGATGATCAAACTTAATTATATCTTTCAGAAATGAAAAGAATGAACTATTGATTAGGCATTTTAGCAAATATTGGTTGTGCAAAGAAAACATTGGAAAAGATTTTTTAACTCTAGGTTACAATGAAAACATCTATACAAACATGTATACTAGCTCCATGCAATGTATGAAAAAATTTAGAAAGTGAATTTTCTACCCATAATCATATACATAAAACATATGAGAAGGAAAAAAGACTTACCCACTTCGATCAGCTAAGAAAGTACAAGTCTGAAGACAAACTATGCATTTAGTTCACTCTCATCATTAGTTTTTAGTTAAAGTTAGCTAGAGCCAAAATGCAGATATATAAACTTCAACCTCTGCAGTTTGATGTAGCTTGATTAAGATAGATAGATGGGAGACTAGAAAGCAAAGACGGGTGAATATTTCATATAATGTTAGGTTTTTTGAGATGGTTTGGCAAAACCATCTTCTTAAGAAAGTTTTTTAACATCTTCTTAAGTATGTTTTTAAGCCTTTTCTTAAATCAATTTCTTAAACAACATTTTTAATGTAGTTTTTCTAACCTTCTTTTTAACCTTAAACTTTTAAAACAATTTTGTATCCATCTTTGTAATTAGGTTTTATTTTTAAGATTATTTTTAACCATCTTTTTAATTTAGTTTTTTAAGATAATTTTTCTAACCATCTTCTTAAGCAAGACCTTTTAAGATGATTTTTTATAATCATCTTCTTAAACAATATTTTGTAAGAAAGTTTTCTCTAATTGTCTTTTAAGCTCTTTTCACAAAAATCTTCAAAAATTTTAACTCTCTCTAATGGTTTTTAAGACATTTTTGGAAAATATTCTTATTAAATAGGAATTTTTTGTAAGCATTTTAAATTTTGTAATAAGACAGTTGTGTAAAATTATTTTCTTTTTGCCGTCTTAGAAAACACTAATTTTAATAGTGTGATTCAAAATACTCAAGTAAAATTTTAAATAATTTTTATTTGTATGCACATGTAATTGGTAAGGGGGTGGACTAAGAATATTTTTGTCATGTAGTGAGTCAACTCAATGAGTTACTCTATTTGATATCGAGTCATGTAACTCATACAGGTTTTACTAAGGGCGGCAAAATATGACACGACACTATAACACAACTTGAACTAGACACAAATTTAGCGGGTTCGGGTCAAGTCTTATCGTGTTCGTGTCATTTTCGGGTGACCTGAAAATGACACGCCAAAAATCGTGTTGTGTTCGAGTCAATTAATTTGACCCGTCGTGTTGACCTGTTTGACATGCAACCTATTTACTCATCACATTAACACGATTCTAACCTATGGAATGGTTGAAAATATAGGACGGTTCCTCAAGAACTGTCTTATATTACTCGTGTAATATAGGATGGTTCCTCAAGAACCGTCCTATATTACTAAGTTATATAGGATAGTTCTTCTTGAACTGTCTTATTTGTCATTATTTTGTTATAAATTTGTTTTTATTTTGGTATCATATTCATATGAATCATATCTACAACTTCAGTATCAGTAATTTCAATTTTCAACCTCCATATATGCCTCCCTCCCCAAAGTTATCTGCTTCAGTATCACCCATATTGTATCTGTATGTACATAATACAACCCATCTGCTGATCTAAGCCATAATTGAAAGTTGATGATCAACCCATCTGCTGATCAAAACACCAACTTCCCAATCACATCATTGAAATTTGAAAGTTTGAAACAAAGAAAGCACATACATTGAAACAGTATACTTCAATCAAAAGAAAAATAGATCACATCCATTGAAATGAACTGATCTTTGTATTATATTTGAGTAAAATGTCTATACATGAATGATAATATACATTCATTTACATCACTAAACTACAAATTAAAATTCATAATATGATCTGTCTATTCCATTCTAATATCATCTAAATCCAACTGGGAGTAACTCTTGGTTCCCAAATCCACCTGCAAGAAACATTTAATAACTTAGTTCAGAGATCAGACATGTAATCTTGGATTCAGTCAGGAAATATACAAATCAAAAGTGTAACATTGGTTAGAAAGTCTAAGTGTTACCTTTCTCAATTGTGAGACTATAACTCCATTGCGAATGAGGGTTCTCATGTATCTAAGAACATAATATCCACACTCTTAATCAGATTTTTGTTTAGGGCACTGCAGAACAATGCCACCAAAGACAACAGAAAAGTTTCAAAGTATAATTTCTAATAAGTTCAGGTTTAAAATTTTATCAAAGAGTCTAAAGAGCAGTAATTAGTAAACCATACCTTGGCCTTCTTCTAGTTGAGTTTTGGTGGGTGGTGAATGCCTTCCCTCTTAGCCCATGTATACCATGCTCTATACACATATAATTGAAAAGCATTAGATTATGAATATTATTATAGTTGCTAGGTGAGTAGTTATATTATAAGAAAAGGAATAATAAAGACTTACTTGTTTATAATTTCCATTAGGTGTTCTTGAATGTGTGCTCCACATGAATAAAAAAAAATTGCATGGCCACCATGCACATCCAAAGCTAGCAGTATCTAATGGGACCTATAAAAATAACAATTCAATTGAATTTTCTCTAATCTTAACTGATATAGTATTCATGTGTGTGAATTGTGAAATTAAAATGGCATAATTAAGCAACATATGTTACAACATATCCGTTATTGTAGGGAATCAGTAAGGCTTACCCCTTCGCACAACTCATGAGACCAGGAATGATTTCTTCACTTTGTTTGTCCGTGGGCAATTAGTCCAATTGAAAGACAAGAGAAGGGTCAAGGAACTTGTAAATGTCCTTAACCTCTAGTCTTTGCAAGCAAATGCATGCATTTGGAATTTGGGTTAATGTCAAATAATTATTATGTGTTATTAAAAAAGCAAGTATTAAGTAATATTACATTGATTCGTAAGTCTTAACTCTAATAGAGCAGTTACACAACGTACCCTATATAGACTATGATGTGCATTTACTCCAATTGATCCATATTACATATGGCTAAGAGGTCTTCCTTGAAGAGTGGAACCTCAACTACATCATTTGAAAGCGCACCTGCCTCTATCCTTACAGGGTTCATTGTATTTGTGTTGCCTTCATTGGTCAGTCTGTACAGTACCCTTAGGAATGGAGGTGTATTAGGTGGAACCTCCACCTAATCCTTGCACTGTAAATGTAATCATGTAACATTTTAGAAATTAGTAATGAATATATACAACATATACTAGTATACTAGCATATATAAAAGAAGAGACACAGTGAGGTAAAATTAGAATATTTTATAATATAACGTTATTACTACTGACTTGTGAGTAGTGAGCACCTAACAAGTGCTTTGAACTTGTTAGTTGTTGCATCGTTCCAGTTCACATGTAACATGATACAACTATAAAAATATATAGAACTAGTACTACCTGGGAAGGTTGGGATGTGGCTACACTTGCCACTATGCCAGAATTTGCCGGCAGCGAGGTTTGCTTCAATTGCCCCTTGTGCTGCTTTTGGTGATCCGACATGTTGCAGACAATATTAATCAATTAACAATTTAGGACAACTTAAAAAAAGATAGGAGAAAATGAATCCATGACTACAGTTAGTATATATGTACCTTGGAATTGGATATCATTGGTTTTATGTGTTTCACTGGCCAACACACATGATATCCAATTGCATCCCCAACAATTTCATCATCATCCCCTTCAACTGGAAATGGAAGGGGAGCATCTGGTTGAATGGCAGCAGTGAAACACACACCCTTAGTGTGTGGAGGCATCAACTTACCATACAAGGTGGCAGAAGTCATAGGCCGAATCTCGTGCAATGTTGCTATAGCCACATGATTCTCAGATGTATGTAGCTACAACATGCATTGTCCCACCTGCATTTGAGAAATGACATATATATGTAATTAGTGATGTAATGTAAACTAAAAAGGTTAGTAAATAAGTAACATTATAAAACTAAACAAGTCAATATACATACCTCACTAATCAGGACATCACATTCAAGTACTTGTTCTGCCACCTCTTCATTTGATGGAGGACTAGGAGTGCAGCTATTATCAAATTGGGGTGGTTGAACTTGAGATTGAGCTTCAGCTTGAGGGCCAACATCCTCACATGAGGTTCTTCCGCCACCCTGGGGTTCCTTCAACAGTTGATCTTTGATCTTGCTATATATCTCCACAACTATTTGCTTCTTCCATTCTTTGAATTCTTGTAGCGTAGGAGCCTTTTGTTTGGGGAAGAACTTGGAAGGAACAACACCCCAACCTTGGCCCCTTACCAGGCTAGGGTGCTCATCCTTGTTGCTTATTGCCCTATATAGGTGTCACGACCCGAGTTTTTCTATGATGCAATTTTGATAAAAAGGCAAGATCTCTTGTTTTATAAATATGAAATGCATGAAAATCTTTCTCATTTGGAAAACAACCTTTCATAAAAACCCTGAGTGTTCAAACACATTCTCAATTTATTTAGCCATGGCAAAGTTTAAATCAATATTATTCCCAAGAAAGTGTTAGTCACAGCCCCAACTATTAGAGAGTAACTACAATCAAGTAACATTGAAAGATAAGATAGGGGTTTACTTACTTGTACTTAGTTTGTGTCTCCTAGTACAAACGTTCCTTGCCCTTAAGTATTTACTTTGTATCTGAAAAATGCTGAGGATTGGGTGAGTATATACTATACTCAGTAGGAGCCTATCACTACTAGTTTTATAAATGCATGAGATGTTTTAAAATCATATACTCATTCAAAACATGTGTATGTTTGAATACCCGAGTTCAATATCAGTATAAGAATCCATGATCAAACTGAAATACTCATGACTTAAAAGATCACATAATCCAAAATTGAAAGTATATATATATGATGACATCATGATATGCAATAGATGCTTCATGGAGTCCAACTCATGGATCTCTAGTATGGTATGGTCGACCAACCTCATATCATGCTATATGAAATGCACATAAATCATCAAACCATAGGGTCCACTATGCCCATGACCTCCTCGCCGTGTGGTCCCCGGGTACCTGAGGACACTCGGTCATAGCCTTCATGAGGCTTATGACACGTCCACCCAGTGCCGTGACACCAGTGGTAGCCCCCTGTACCACATGCAGTCGACGTAGGGACTTGCCTCTTTTGGGCGTGGTACCCTTCCACCTAATAATGGTAGAGGCCAGGTGGCCAACCCAGACCCCTCGGCATAGCACCCACGGGCTTACTTGCCCAAATCACATAAGATTAAGAAGCCAAAACCTCTTGTTAAAACTTGTCCTCTTTGGGTCCCTCACAATTGCCTGGCCCTCTGCACTCCAGCATCTTTTGGCAACCCTCAAGGACATGCAATCTTTGCAAGTACTTAAATCATGCAATGTATGCACTCTTTTGCAACCCATATATGTGCATAATGTATATGCAATCATTTCAAAACATGGCTATGTACAAAGCATTTATCATGTATGCTGAATTAAGTCATGCAAATCAAGTCATATATTTAAAACATATGTTCTCAAAATAATAATAGTTCTTTTTAAAAGAATCTAATAGTGATAGAGCACCTACCTGGCTAGGTCGCGTTAACCCTTTTGTCCTCGGATGCTCCTAATCATGGTTTGGGGAATCAAGGTTAGTTTGGCCTATCTTTTATGGGTTTTAGAGTAATTGGTCTTCTTAATTAGGCATTAGGGGTTCATCCCTATACCTATGGGTGTCCCAAGGTCCTAATTGGGTCTTGGTATCCTTAGTTTTCCAACGTTCTAGTGGCCACGCACCACCATCCTATTCTAAAGGTCATGCCCACCTTTTATTGGGCCTTGATTAGGGATTTTATGGTTTGGATGTGTCTGCGTCATTGACACGGACACAACACCTTTTGTGGCGCCTCAATCGGAGCTCTAGATCTCAAGTTATAAGCGTTTTAGTGTCGTATGTACATAGAGTTTTATGATAAAAAGACGGAATGCTAGGGCGCTGCCCGTCTGTGATGTGCGCCCCCAGCTTCCTTAAGTAACCAAAGTCGACGTTCTACTGGGGCGCTGTGCGTCTGCAGCGTGCGCCTCAGCCGGTGCGTCTGCAGACGCGCTGCACTCCTCAGCCCGTCTTCGGTTTCCTCTCAGACGCGTTCTACGCGTCTCGTTCGGATAGGGATGTTTCCGTCGTTGGGGGACCGGGGCGTCCTTGGGATGCCCTAGTTTGTCCCTAAGGAACCAGTGCGGCCTTGGGGACGTCCCAGGGTCCTTGGTGATTCCCTAGAGGCCTATTCTCCATGGTTTTTCATGCAAAAACCTAGGGAAATTGAGCTTAGGACTATGGGTGAGATGGGTTTGGGAAGTTTTTGAGTGTACCTGCTTCGTAGCTGGTTTTCTCTCCACGTTTTTCCCTCTTGGTCACTGCTCCACAATGGGTTTTCTCCAGCATTTTGGGCTGCCATTAGAGGCACCCAAGAGCTCTATTTATAGAGCTAAGAGAGGGTTCTGGAGGGGGCTCTCACCGCCTTTGAATGGCAGTGGAGAAACCTCTAGAATGGCAGTGATTTCTCCCCAAATCACCACCATTCTAGCACCCTCTAGAGGTTGAAGACGATGGGGTGCCGGTATCAAAACAGGCACCTGTGTTTTTCAGGTTAAGTCATTTTTGTGAAATTTACAGTTTTGCCCTTGAACTTCAAAGGGCCATATCTTGCTCATTTTAACTCCGTTTTGGGTAATTTTGGTCGTTGGATTCCTTTTTCTGAGACGCATCTAATGGAACCACTTTTAGGACCAAATTTCTGGGTTCAGTCAAGGTGAATGGTGAAATGACTAAAATGCCCTTTTCTTTAAAAACTGAACTTTTCATTGCTAAACTTGGAATTTCAATATTACAAAATTGGAGTCATTACATTCTTACCCCCTTAGGGGAATTTTGCCCCCGAAATTCTACTATATACAGTCAAAAGATCTCTGGGTACTTTTCTCGCATTTCTGACTCCGGTTCCCAAGTCTCTTCTTCCATGTGCGCATTTCTCCATAAAACTTTGACTAAGGGTATGTCCTTGTTCCGCAGCTTCTTATTCTTATGATCCCGAATCTCAACTGGTCTTGTCTCTAGTTTAAGATCCTCCGTCAACTCTATGGGTACCTGGTTGATGACATGAGCGGGGTCAGGCACGTACCTCCTTAGCATAGATACATGGAATACGTTATGCACTTCGGATAGCTGAGGGGGTAGTACAATCCTGTAGGCCACTTTTCCCACTTTCTCCAGGATTTCGAAAGGTCCTATGTAACGTGGACTAAGCTTGCCTTTGATACCGAACCTCATAACTCCTTTAGTGGGAGATATCTTCAGGAAAACGTGCTCTCCTATGTCGAATTCCAATGGTCTCCTCCTTCGATCAGCATAGCTCTTTTGGCGGCTTTGAGCTGTGAGGAGGCGGCTTCTTATGAGTCTGACCTTCTCGGCACATTGCTCTACCAGCTCGGACTGGAGCACCCTGGATTCTCCAACTTCACTCCAACTGGTGGGTGATCGACAGGGTCTCCCATAGAGCGCCTCGTATGGAGCCATGCCAATGCTTGACTGAAAGCTATTGTTGTACACAAACTCGACTAGCGGTAGGTTTTCATCCCAACTCTGCTTCCAATCAAGGGCATAAGTTCGCAACATATCTTCGACTATCTGGATTGTGCGCTCTGACTGTCCATCAGTCTGTGGATGGAAGGCTGTGCTATAGTTCAAGGAAGATCCTAAGGATCTTTCGACAGGCTTCCAGAGTTGCGAAGTGAAGCAGCCATCCCTATCTGAAGTGATACTAAGGGGTATACCATGTAGACTTACTATCTCTTTGATGTATAGCTGAGATAGGCTATCAGTGGATTGGGTATGACGTATAGGAAGGAAATGGGCTGTCTTAGTTAATCTATCAACAATCACCCAGATCATGTCATGACCCTTAGAGGTCTTGGGTAGCCCTACAATGAAGTCCATTGTGATATGGTCCCATTTCCATTCAGGTAGCTCAAGGGGTTGTAACAATCCCGCAGGTCTTTGATGTTCAGCCTTTACTTGTTGACATGTTAAACACTTTGCCACAAATTCCCCTATGTCTCTTTTCATACCATCCACCAATATTGTTTCTTTAAGTCTTGATACATCTTAGTCCCTCCGGGGTGTATTGTATACTTGGACCGATGAGCCTCTTTTAAGATTTCTTGTCTTAACTCTTCACTAGCCGGTACCACTAATCTTCCTTGCATGTAAATGCTACCATCTTCTCTTTTTGTAAATCCTGGTTTTCCTATGAAAGCTTGTATATCTGAGTCTCCTTTCTGTTCTTGCTTAACTTTTTCATTAACAGCCGATTTTATTGTTAGACCTGCCATAATGATCTTGTGCTTACTTATGTCTGGTTTCCATGTGATTACTTCTTGTAGTAGCTTCCATCTCTTAGTTAATAAACTTGCACACATCCCTTGGGTTTTTTTGCTTAATGCATCAGCTACCACATTAGCTTTTCCAGGGTGATAATGAATGGAGAAGTCATAGTCTTTTAAGTATTCCATCCATCTTCTTTGTCGCATGTTTAAGTCTTGTTGGGAAAAGATATATTTAAGACTCTTGTGATCTGTAAAAACTTCAAACTTTTCCCCATATAAATAATGTCTCCATATTCGCAAGGCAAAGACTATGGCTGCTAATTCCAAGTCATGGGTTGGGTAATTGACTTCATGCTTCTTGAGTTGTCGAGAAGCATAAGCGATTACCTTCCCATGTTGCATAAGTACGCAGCCTAGCCCTTGTTGCGAGGCATTGCTGTATATCTCAAATCCGCCACTTCCTGAAGGTAAGGTAAGACAGGTGCGGTAGTCAACCTTCTTTTTAGTTCTTGGAAGCTTTCCTCACATTTATCAGTCCATTCAAATCTTGTGTCTTTCCTGGTTAGCTTAGTTAGAGGTAAAGCCATTTGTGAAAAACCTTCGATGAATCTCCTGTAATATCCGGCAAGTCCTAAGAAGCTTCTTATTTTTGTGACTATCTTAAGTCTTTCCCAGTTCTGTACTGATTCAACCTTAGTAGGGTCAACTGCTATGCCATCTTAAGATATAATGTGTCCTAAGAAATTAACCTTTTCCAGCCAAAATTCACACTTACTGAATTTTGCATATAGCTTGTGTGCTCGTAGGGTGCTTAATGTTATCCTTAGATGTTCCATATGGTCTTCAGGAGTTTCAGAATATATTAAGATATCATCCACAAACACTATGATGAATTTATCTAAGTACTCCTTGAACACCCTATTCATGAGGTCCATAAATGCGGCTGGAGCATTAGTCAAACTAAAGGACATCACTCTGAATTCATAATGGCCGTATTGAGTCCTAAAGGCTGTCTTGGGGATATCTTCTTCTCTAACTCGAAGTTGATGGTACCCTGATCGTAGATCAATCTTAGAGAAGACTCTAGCTGACTGAAGTTGATCAAAAAGATCATCAATTTGGGGAAGAGGGTATTTATTTCTAATGGTGACCCTATTCAGCATCCGATAGTTTATGCACAATCTCATGGAGCCATCCTTTTTCTTAACAAAAAGGACTGGAGCTCCCCACGGAGACACACTAGGTCGTATGAACCCTTTGTCAAGTAGTTCCTGTAACTGGGTCTTCAGTTCTCTTAGTTCCACAGGAGCCATTCGGTAAGGAGCTTTGGAAATGGGGGAAGTACCGGGTATAAGGTCAACGATGAACTCAATTTCCCTTGGTGGAGGTAGACCTAGTAAGTCCTCAGGGAATACGTGAGGAAATTCTCGGACAACCTCGACATCCTCAAGCTTTGGTTGGGGATTCTTGACGGATTCAATCTTGGCTAAGAAGAAGCAGCATCCTTGAGCAATGTGTTTAACTGCTTTCATGGCAGAAATAACACACGCTCCAGAATAATCCTTTCTTCCTTGGAGGGTGAAAGTGTCTCTATTAGGTAGGGTAAAAGTGACACGCTTCTGACAACAATCAACAAAGGCTTGATGAAAGGCTAGCCAGTCCATACCTAGGATGATGTCGAAGTCATTCATATCTAAGTGGATAAGGTTGGCATGTAACAAATGGTCCTTAATCAAAATGGGGACATCCTGGAGATAAGAATAAGTGGGGAGTGCCTGCCTACAGGAGTCATGACTTCTAGAGTGAAGTCTAGGTCCTGTGGTATAATGTCCAAGGATGATGCAAATTCTCGGGATATGAAAGAATGAGTGGAGCCTGTATCAATTAGAACTTTAGCAGGTGTATCATAGATAGAAAGAATACCTTCAATGACTGCATTTGATGCTTGGGCTTGACTGGAAGTCAGGGCAAAGACACGTCCTTGACTTTTTGGAACTTGATCTTCTTTACGCTCTTGTACTTTCCTTTTTGGACAGTTACTAGAAAAATGTCCTAATTCTCCACAACTATAGCAAGTGATGTTGAAAGTGGGACATGGTTTGCCTGGATGATTTCTGTTACACCTATGGCATGCCTTCCAGTCTGGTCTTCTTCCTTTGTTGTCAAATGGCTTCTTGAAAGGTGGCCTAGGTCCAGATGACTGAAAGGGTCTCTTTCCTTTGTTCTTCATGCCGTTGATGTTCTTAGTTTCTCTTATTGCCTGGTTCCTTTGATAATCTTTTTCATATAGGGAGGCCATCTCTACGGCTTTGGCTATTGTGGAAGGTTGGAAACCTAGAACTCTGTTCTTGAGTCCTGGGTTGAGTCCATCTACAAATCTTTTGGCTGCATCTTCCTCATCAGCACAAGCACGGGGTGCAAATCTTCGAAGGCTGATGAAACTACTTTCATACTGTTGGATGGTCATATTTCCTTGTTCTAAGTCCATAAATTCCTTTTCCTTCTGTTTCCTTATATGTTTAGGGTAATATATGTCATTAAAGACCTTTTTAAACTCTTCCCATCCTATTGTTTCTTGCTGATCAAAATAAGTTCTTTCTGCTGTTTCCCACCAAAAGGTAGCCTCTCCTCTAAACACAAATGTGGCCATGAGTACTTTTCTTTCTTCAGCTATGTTCATGGCCTTAAATATCTTTTCAATATCAATTAACCATTTTTTAACTATAAATGCTTCATCTTCTCCTGTGAATGAGGGAGCTAGTTTCTGAAACCTTTCTAACTGAACCTTAGTCCTATCTATTGTTTTATCAAGGGAAGGATCTCGGGGGGTAGGAGTTTGGCTTTGACTATTCATGTATTGTCCCATGTTCTATAAGAATTGTTGGAATAACTCAGCCATCCCGTTGCCCGACCCAGTGGAGTCCACTGGTAGGGCTTCAAGTCTTGGAGCATTGCTTCCTTTCTTCCTAGGCATCTGTAATCACAAGGCAATTCACCAAATCTCAATTTGTGTTATCCTATTACCCCTTTCTCTTTCATGGATGAAACTTGATTATAAGTTATTCTCCTCATAACTGGGCTGTGAGTAATGTTAAACCGTGCTCTGATACCAACTGTCACGACCCGGGTTTTTCTATGATGCAATTTTGATAAAAAGGAGAGATCTCTTGTTTTATAAATATAAAATGCATGAAAATCTTTCTCATTTGGAAAACAACCTTTCATAAAAACCCCGAGTGTTCAAACACATTCTCAATTTATTTAGCCATGGCAAAGTTTAAATCAATATTATTCCCAAGAAAGTGTTAGTCACAGCCCCAACTATTAGAGAGTAACTACAATCAAGTAATATTGAAAGATAAGATAGGGGTTTACTTACTTGTACTTAGTCTGTGTCTCCTAGTACAAACGTTCCTTGCCCTTAAGTATTTACTTTGTATCTGAAAAATGTTGAGGATTGGGTGAGTATATAATATACTCAGTAGGAGCCTATCACTATTAGTTTTATAAATGCATGAGATGTTTTAAAATCATATGCTCATTCAAAACATGTGTATGTTTGAATACCCGAGTTCAATATCAGTATAAGAATCCATGATCAAACTGAAATACTCATGACTTAAAAAGATCACATAATCCAAAATTGAAAGTATCATATATATATATATATATGATGACATCATGATATGCAATAGATGCTTCATGGAGTCCAACTCATGGATCTCTAGTATGGTATGGTCGACGAACCTCATATCATGCTATATGAAATGCACATAAATCATCAAACCATAGGGTCCACTATGCCCATGACCTCCTCGCCGTGTGGTCCCCGGGTACCTGAGGACACTTGGTCATAACCTTCACAGGGCTTATGACACGTCGACCCAGTGCCGTGACACCAGTGGTAGCCCCCTGTACCACATGCAGTCGACGTAGGGACTTGCCTCTTTTTGGGCGTGGTACCCAGTGCAGCCCTGGGGACGTCCCAGGGTCCTTGGTGGCTCCCTAGAGGCCTATTCTTCATGGATTTTCATGCAAAAACCTAGGGAAACTGAGTCTAGGACTATGGGTGAGATGGGTTTGGGGAGTTTTTGAGCGTACCTGCTTCGTGGCTGGTTTTCTCTCCATGTTTTCCCCTCTTGATCACTGCTCCATGATGGGTTTTCTCCAACGTTTTGGGCTGCCATTAGAGGCACCCAAGAGCTCTATTTATAGAGCTAAGAGAGGGTTCTGGAGGGGGCTCTCACCACCTTTGAATGGCGGTGGAGAAACCTCCAAATTGGCGGTGATTTCTCTCCAAATCACCGCCGTTCTAGAACCCTCTAGAGGTTGAAGACGACGGGGTGTCCGTATCAAAACGGGCACCTGTGTTTTTCAGGTTAAGTCGTTTTTGTGAAATTTATAGTTTTGCCCCTGAACTTCAAAGGGCCATATCTTGCTTATTTTAACTCTGTTTTGAGTGATTTTGGTCTTGTTGGATTCCTTTTTTCGAGACGCATCTAATCACACCACTTTTAGGACCAAATTTCTTGGTTTAGTCAAGGTGAATGGTGAAATGACTAAAATGCCCTTTTCTTTAAAAACTGAACTTTTCATTGCTAAACTTGGAATTTCAATATTACAAAATTGGAGTCATTACAACAGGATATCCCCCTTTACAGTAGTGCTGCTAAGAGTCCCTATAGTTGCACTTGCACTCTCTTGGGTAAACTCTTCCTACACACATAAAGATCATAACATTATCAAATCACTATTATATATGTAATATTTATATAATATACTATGCAAGGGTATAAAAGTATTTAACTAGGCAATATGTAGATAAAGTAAAAGTATATGTAATATCCTTAATTTTTAGCATAAATTAAGAAATTACTAAATTAAATAAATTAAAAATTTATAGATGGAAATTTTTCTGAAAACTTAAGAATTTGAAAGTACTCGTCGATAGGATTCCAACACCACAAAGAACACAGAAAACGAAGCTCAAACGAGGGAGTTAGAAGCCATTGAAGTTATAGGGGTAGTTTAGTCATTTGGCAGAGACATATTACACAAGGGCCCAAATTGATAATGGCACCCCCATCTCCTACACGCCTCTGCTAGATCCGGCAAAATTGCTGGAAAAACTAGGGAAAGAGGCGTGAAGAGAAGAGTTTCTCTTCCCCTAGGATGCTAAGGCTTATATCTACCCCTCCTCAGGTGCCAAAACGCTCTACCTTGAGCATTTTCAATGAGTTTTACTCAGTAACCCTAGCTCCGCAAAGTTGAATTTTTTCGGCGAGTGGAACTCCGGCAACGTCCATCAACGGCTAACAACGCAAGGTAAGCCTTAAACCCTGATTTCTATATTTATTAAATAGGAAATATAAATTAGAATTTCATTTAAATCAGGAAAAATCAAATTTTCCTAAGAACTCTGTGCATGCTACTGTTGGGGCTTGATTTCATGGATGAAACCACATATGTTTGAAAATCGCACCGTCCAACTAGTGCACAAGAGACCCAAGATCAAATCCTTTTAAATTTGGGAGACATCCAATGGTGGGTTTCTCAAGAAAACGTGAAAACCAATACCTATGGATGTTTTTAGGAACTTGGAAAAAATCATTTAAAAAACATGGTTTTTGGAAAAATCAGTTCAAAAGGAAGGCATAAATGAATTCTAGAGGAAACTTTGAGAAAAACGACGCAAAAATTGCGCAAAATGGACGCTTGGCGGTGGTAATGCCATCGGTGCCCTGGCGTTGACGCAGGGATGCCCAGCAGGACGCCCCAAAGACGACGTCAAATGGAGTCGACGTCGCACGCATACGTGACGTCGTGCCCGCGCGAGAGAGACGGCATTGGTTGTCTCAGTGGGGTCAGGATGAGCTGCTTCCTAGCAACCGTGATGCACGCAGCGGTGCGTCGCCGAAGATGCACGCGGCTCGTCTCAGCTAGGCATCTCGGTTGTGGGCGTCTTTGTGATAAACTGGCATAAACCAGTGCCGACTGTATAGACTACCTTATGGTGGTCGGTCAACCCCATTTTGTGTATGTTTTCACTAAAACTTGATTTTTGGGAGCTAGAGAAGTCCAAATCACGATCTGAAAGAGGCGTTGTGACCGTATTGACGATGCAAACATAGTTTTAACTTAAAAACTTATAAATAACCACTTTTAATTTAGAAATTTTTTAAAATAGTGATGTGATATGTACAGGTGCACTTGAATATACTAGTTAAGGGGATTATTAGCAAGCTAGTGGTCTCACATTAAGGTAGGTGACGACAATTAATGCTTTGCCTTGATTTTTAAACCATGCATAAACATAGCATCATGCGTGATTGTGTTTTAAATTGCAATTATTATTTGTTGTGGATTTCATGCGACTTTGAGTACATTATAATTATTACAAATTAAAATCTTTTATTGAATAAACTCATGACAAATTTTTTTTATGAGCATGATGTTAATTAATTATGCTTAAATAGAGACTATGAGTATGATGAGGGACATGTCTTGGGGATTTCGAGCTATGAGTGCTCTTGAGTTTTAGCATATACATATGATTTCCGTGTTTTATATTTGATGACGGGTGCTCTCGCCCGGTGGGTGTCATGCTAGGAGGGATAGGGCCGGCCACCCACCCTCCGAGATTGTGATGTGATGATATTGTGATATGATAGATACCTGCCAATAGATGGCATTCGGTAGGGGTTTAGTAACATAGATAGTCCACACTACCAGTTTGAGCCTTGCTATGGGGATAGACACTAAGTCTCCTGTTATGGTGTCGATGGAGAGCGGCGGTGGTTGATACCCATGGAGGGTTACCACTGCGGCATGATGGCCCATATTCTTATTATATATGCGTGTATGATGAGCATGGTTATGGATGGTATGCCTGGTTGTGACAACACTCAGAGGTTGGCTATGAGTACTCATGATCAGTGATATTAGTGCGATGTTGTGGGACCCATTACCTTGGGGTGCCCTTATTCTTATTGAATGCTCATTTACCTTGATTCATGTTATGTTTTAACTCCGTGAAATGCATGTTTTAGCATATAGAATAAATTGGCATTTATGTTGGCATGACTTATGATACAACTATCTTCATAGATGATAGATTTTTTTTATTCATTTTTTATTTTATTACATTAATTGTCTATGTACCTACACAAGTGATAGCTTGCTAAGGCATTGCTTAAGCAATGCCTTAGACCTTGAGTGCGATAACAGGAAATGCAAGGTTGTTGAGAAACCGTGAGAGCTGCAAAAGATCCTTTTCCTAGAATTTTAGATAGTGATGTGAGTCAATAAACAGGATTTTCATTTGAATTTAATTATGGACTGTATACTTTTATTTTATGGATTTGATTGAGATGTTTAGACATATGTTGGACATTTATATGGGATATTATGATGGATAGACCCTAGGCCATATTATTATTGTGTTTTGGACATTTATTTGATTTAAAATAAAGGCGCTGATTTATTTAACGTTGATTGATACCCGTATTGTTTTTATTTATGTTTTAATTTATATGTATGCCATTTTGAGAAAGGAAAACTAACACCCGGAGTTTTAAGATATGTTTTAGTAAAATGATAAATAAAAATTTTCTCATGGGATCCCAAATGCTCTTATTAAAAATGCTAGTATTATTATAAAAAGTAAAAAATAAATGTCTTAGAAAAATCTGGGGTGTTACAGTATAAAACTTAAAGTCTTAAACCACTTATAATTCTTGAAGCAATTGCTACAGTTGTCTCGTTGGCAAAGGTGTGGGAGTTACGCCCGTTCGAATGTGCCATTTTCCATAGAATAGCACGATCAATGGGCTCTGTTGTCCCTGCTTCTTTTGCTTTAATAAGAGACACTAAGTCAGAGTTAATAAATAAAAATATACTATGATTAGACAAATGGAATGTCACATGATATACTTACTACATCTGCTCTAATCGTGCATAGCCAACCCTTGAAAGGTGGTGCGGCATATGGTTCTGTGCATGCGCCTTTTGTCCTTTTATATGCTTTGCTTGGACATCAAAGTAATGTGATCAAAATACAATCAATTATAATAATTACAAGAATCAAAATTTAGCTTGGCTAGTTCAAGTTGTGACTACCTCAAAATCAGGAGATAGCTTATACTGTACAAATTGATTCCATGCTTCCTGGTCAATGAAGCAGGAATACAACTGAGGGACCATGTTAAGCGTAGAAGGATCTTGGGAATTTGGAAGTATGTACTTCCTTGTAAGCTCACTCTTCCATTTGCTCCAAGCTTCACCAGCTCCTAGTAATGCTTGCTTCTTGCACTCATCAGATACGTCAAAGGCATACTACAAAACAAAAGAAGAGGCATATTAAAGTGACTAACTTACTAATGAGTATTGTAGCAACTTTGTGTATCGTCATTCATATGCAAACAAAAACAAAATATATAAATATAAAGGACATATTATGTTATATGTAGGAAGAATTTACATACCTTGACCATTTCCCATATTGATCTTTGACTTGTGGTGATACAAGTCTCCAATCAGTCACTGATACTGGCACAAGTCTTCTAACAGTGCAACATATGAAGCTAGCATAGGCATGTGTAGTACCACTAATCAGTTGGCCTCTACTGTTGAATTGTACCATTTCTTTTATTCCAACTGAGGTTCTCTTATTTATATGATCCATTTGTGTTGGCTCCCTCCCCCTGACCTTTCTCTTAACACTGATCGGTGGTGTTACTGATGGACATGTGCTTGATAACCTTGATTGGTCTGCTTCTGTGTGTTGTAATTGTTCTACTTATACCTCTTCTACTTGGTCCATGTTTGCTTCACAAATAAAAATGAAAATGACTACAATTAGACAAGAAAAGTGGAAAGTGTTTTTACAATTTGATCATAGATTCATAGAGAAGGATTTACAATCTCAATTTATGCTTGATTTGGTCAGTGTTTTTAACAGCTGTCCATGAAGATGTTTAGCCCAACAAATAATAAAGTCAAACAAAGATTTCAACGTAAGTATTACTATTATACCACTTGCATGCTAATATTATATACATGAAAATTTACACATAAATACATTCTAATCTCGGAAATAATACTAAAGATGGTTTAGGTTATTTCTAAACTGCATGTGTGTGACCTAAGTTATAATCAGTCTTAGATCATTTAGAATCACAGAATTAACAAGTTTATGATTTAACAGTGGAATTCTGCTACAATGTGATGGTTGAATCTTCACCATTTGATCCCAAAAGATTTATTTAAGTTCATATTCATCTCTACCCACTAAACATGGATGAGATAGACGGTTGGATCTTACAGTTGTCCCTGTCCGCGTTCACAGACAAAATTGACAGCCAATTCCTCAGCTGATCAAGGTTGCTACTGTCCGCTATGTAGTTAAAGGCGCGAGCATACTAAGGCGCAAAGGGGTGCGCCTGGAGCCTAGGCCACCCAGGCGCGTGCCTAGCCCTGCAACTTGATTGCCTAAGGCACAAAATTACATTTTTTTTAATTAAAAATTAGCTAAAAATCATTAATACATGAAGATTCAAGCATGAGTAAGCTATATATGTGGATAAGAATAGGTATTAACTAATAAATATAAAAAAGAATAATTTTTTCCTAATTTTCTTAACTTATTTTTTCAAAACAATTAAAAAATAACACTAAATTACAAAAAAAAAGAAGATGAAAACATTATCACACATGAATACACAACATGGGAAAGCTCTATATGTGGATAGAAATACGTTTCAATGAAGAAATACGAAAAAACAACAACTTTTTTTTTTTTGTAATTGATTTTTTTGGAAAAACAGTAAAAAACCTAAAAACAAACTCAAATCTAAAGCAATGAAGTATAAAATTCAAATGGAATGTTTCTTATACACATAGAACTAAAACCCATAAGATTTATGAAAAATAGTTAACAAAAAACAAAAAATTTGAAAAAAAAGGTACTGGTTTTTACGTTTTTATAGAATTGTATACATATTGTAAAATTAGTAAATACATACCTTTTTTTGCTTAAATCTATGAAAGATCGAAGAGGAATGGTCGTTTTCACCTTCTCAGACTAAAACCCATCAAGATCTATGGAAAATAGTTAACAAAAAACAAAAAAATTGAAAAAAAAAAAAAAAGGTACTGGTTTTTACGTTTTTTACAGAACTATATACAGATTGTAAAATTCGTAAATACATACCTTTTTTTGCTTAGATCTGTGAAAGATTGAAGAGGAATGGTCGTTTTTACCTTCTCAGTAGGTTGGACCATTGGAAGATTGAAAATTTGAAATTAGGGCTAATCAAGGTGAAAAATGAAATATAGAACAATATAGGACGGTTTTTAAATAACCGTCCTATAATATATAGAACAATATAGGACGGTTTTTAAATAACCATCCTATAATATATAGAACAATATAGGATGGTTTTTAAATAACCGTCCTATAATACATATAATGAAATATAGGACGGTTTTGTTATAGCCATCCTATAAGTTATATAGGATGGTTATTTTATTTATTAGAAAGGTATAGGATGGTTGTTGACATGTTGTTGCATAACCGTCGTATAAGCTATAAGAGTTATGTATTTAATTAATCTTAGTTGAGGATGTGCTTAAATAAAAATAGTTATTAAATATAGAGTAAAGAAAGAGTTATGTAATTAACTCATCTTAATTTCCTTAAGGATGAGCTTAAAAAGACAGGGCATATATGTAATTAACTCATCTCAGTTGAGGATGACTGGATGAGTAAAGAAAGAGTTATTAATTAATCTTAGTCGAGGATGTGCTTTAAAAAAAATTGTTATTAAGTATAGACTAAAGAAAGAGTTATGTAATTAACTCGTCTTAATTTCCTTAAGGATGAGCTTAAAAAGACAAAGCATATATGTAATTAACTCATCTCAGTTGAGTATCAGCTTAAAAACAAAGTTATGTAAGTAACTCATACTATCATACTCAATCAATAGTTATTGAGGTTGAGGATGAGTAAAATAAGTGTTGTATATTTAACTCATCTGATCTTAGTTGAGGATCAGCTTAATAAAGCAAAGTCATGTATGTAACTCATACTCAATTCAAAAGTTGTTGAGGATAAGTAAAGAAAGAGTCATGTAATTAACTCATTAGGTAAGAATGACTGAATGAGAATAGAAATAGTTATGTAATTAACTCAGTAGTTTGAGAGTTGAGAATGAGTATAGAAAGAGTTATGTAATTATCTCATTAGTGGATAATGAGTATAAGCAAGGTCTGAAGGGAATAGTTATTAGTTATGTAATTAACTCATTAGGTGAGGTGAGAATGAGAACAGAGAATATGAGTTATGTGTTGAATTAACACAAATGTTGAATGATATTACTAAGGGAGTTACTAAATTTTATCTACATGAATGATGGATCAATGGATCATGGATGAATGAGTTATTCCTAATCTATTATCATCAATTGGGAGTTAGAAATGAGAAAGAAATATTGAGTTATATGAGTTGGATACATGATATTCATGAATTTAATTAAAAAGAGATATATTAGATCAATTGGTGATGACATGTGAAATTCACATAAGAAAATCATTAGCATTTATAATTTTATACAATATATGACAGTTAGTTAGTCTCTCACTTCACTTGTACTTGTACAAGTTACAAAACTTGGTTAACTAATTTTGTACTAAGTGTAACTTGTAAGTTTGTAACTGACAATGTGTAGCTAATCTTAAAATGTTTGATAAGAAAATTAAAGACAGTGTGTAGGTGTAGCTACGTCTTAGGTTATAACTTATAATTATAGCAAACAACCAACCAGGGCAGGGGCTTTAGCTTAAGACTTCTAATTAAATTAGATAATTGGATTTGAGCTTACTTACTTACATACAAAAAGACAAAACAATTGCCTTGAGAATTAGTATAGAAAGAGTTATGTAATTATCTCATTGGTGGATAATAAGTATAAGAAGGGAATAGTTATTAGTTATGTAATTAACTCATTAGGTGAGATGAGAATGAGAACAGAGAATAGGAGTTATGTGTTGAATTAACACAAAAGCTTATCAAGAGAGAATTAGAGGGATATTGATATGATAACTTTGGTGAAACTAAAATTAATTATGGATTGTAGTATATACTCTATAGTGAAAATTGAAAAGAAGTGGCATTGATGGTAAAATGAATAATAATCATGAGAAAAAAAACAAATGTTGAATGATATTACTAAGGGAGTTACTAAATTTTACTCTACATGAATGATGGATCATGGATGAATGAGTTATTCCTAATATATTATCATCAACTGGGAGTTAAAAATGAGAAACAAACATTGAGTTATATAAGTTAGATACATGATATTTATGAATTTGATGAAAAAGAGATATATTAGATCAATTGGTGATGACATGTGAAATTAAAATAAGAAAATCATTAGCATTTATAATTTTATACAATATATGACAGTTAGTTAGTCTCTCACTTCACTTGTACTTGTACAAGTTACAAAACTTGGTTAACTAATTTTCTACAAAGTGTAACTTGTAAGTTTGTAACTTACAATGTGTAGCTAATCTTAAAATGATTGATAAGAAAATTAGAGACAGTGTGTAGGTGTAACTAAGTCTTAGGTTATAACTTATAGTTATAGGCTTATAACAAACAACCACCAGCCAGGCTAGGGAGCTTTAGCAACTTAGCTTTAGCATAACACTTCAAATTCAATTGGATAATTGGATTTGGGAATTGGGCTTACTTACATACAAAAAGACAAAATAATTGCCCTAGACTAGATTGACTTAGTAGACCTAGAAAATTATTAATTAGTTAAACCTTTATGTTTTCAATTTTCATTTTGTTTTCCTGCCACTACAAGGGGGGCCCACACATCAGATATAACATCAAGGACTCAAAATATTTGACAAATGATTGAAGTGTAAGTTTCATTAGCTCTAGTTGCCACTTACCAATTTGGAATTGGAGGAAAGAAAACTATATGTCCCTGTCAGGCAGGCTGGCACCAAGGCTAGGTCGTTTGCCGGCACAAGCAGACTGGTTACAGAAGTCTGGCACATCACAGTCACACTCACATATTGGTAAAGTACTAATAAACCATATCTATATGTGTAAAATAGGATGGTTAGTCCTTAACCGTCCTATATTCTTATATAAAAATAGGACGGTTAGTCCTTAACCGTCCTATATTCTTATATAAAAATAGGACGGTTAGTGCATAATTGTCCTATATTTAGACAATATATGACGGTTAATGTATAACCCTATATTGTATAAATATAGGATGGTTATGTATTAACCGTCCTATTTGGTTTTCTTTTCTATTATAAGACTATTACGTCCTAACCGTCCTATATTTTTATTAAAATAAGACAATTATTCATTAACCGTCCTGTAATATCAACTATTATTAACAGTCTTTTACTTTTTGTTATATTATAAGACTGTTGTTATTGAGCTGTCTTATATAGATTGCATTAATCAAATACTGAATCGCCTGAATCTGTTAAAGGCTCCCCAACCCAACCCCAACCCAAGTTGCTTTTATAATTTACAATTTTACATCTGTTTCAAATTTTTCTTTCCAGATATCTTTTTCAAGTTCAACCCTTCTAACACGATGAGCAGCAGCACCCCTACTACAGGTACAGCACCATAGGTATGTGTTTGCTTTTTTTATTTCTTTATGAAATTATGATTTTGACTCTTTTCATTCCTCACTCTCACTCCCTTCCCTTATTAGTAATTGTTGGTGTAGTGTTTAATTTACTATCAGTGTGAACTATTTTATTATTATCATTTGCATTTTACAATATAGGCACAAGTTGAAGTTGGGAGTACTAATGTTTCTGATAACTTGAATACGCTACACCACAACAACGATGATGATGAGCTTGCTGATTTGGAGGTAAAAAGTATAGGATACTAATGTCTCTAGTTTAGAATTTTTTTGAATACCTTCCTCTATCAGAAGATGGAAGGCAAAGGTGTAAATGCAAGAAGTGCTCTACAATATATATTTGCGATAGCAAATTTGGTACTGGTAACTTAAAACGTCATATAATGACTTGTCAACGGAGCTCTTCTGGTGATATAGGCCAATTGCTTTTATCTCAAAGTCAAGGGAGTATGTCACTAAGTGCAGCTTCAGATAATAAGTTTGATCCTGAAGTTTATTGTGAGTTAGTAGCAGCTGCAGTTGTTCTGCATGATTTGCCTTTCCAATTTGTTGAGTATGATGGAATTAGAGCTCTACTGAAATATTTCATGCAGATTTGCACTTGATTAGTAGAAATACAGTAAAAGCAGATGTTCTAAGAATGTATAAAAGATAAAAAGGAAAGATAAAAGAGATGTTAGAGTTGGCACCTGGCAGGATAAGTTTGACATCTGATTTGTGGACTTCTTGTATTATTGATGGTTATATAAGTCTCGCAGCATATTTTCTAGATAGGCAGTGGGTCTTACAAAAGAGGATATTAAATTTCTGTTTCCTACCACCTCCATATAATGGAATATCATTAGTAGAAAAGGTATACTCATCATTGGTAGAATAGGGGATTGAGAAAAAGATTTTTTCAATCACTTTAGACAATGCTTCTGCTAATGATTCTTCTATTAAGCTGTTAAGGCATCAATTAAACATCAGGAACACTCTTGTTTGTGGTGGAGAGTTCCTTCATCTACACTGTTGTTGTCATGTTTTGAATTTGATTGTGCAAGATGGTTTGAAAGAAATTGATGATGCTATTCAAAAAATTAGAGAGAGTATCAAGTATGTCAAAGCATCACAAAGTAGAAAATAAAATTTTTTAGAGTGTGTGAATCACATGTCAATTGAGACAAAAAAGGGCTTAAGACAAGATTGTCCTACAAGATGGAATTCAACCTATTTGATGCTTGAAAGTGCTCTTTGTTACCAACATGCATTTTGTCACTTAGAACTAAGTGACTCAAATTATAAGCACTATCCTTCTTTCAATGAATGGGAAAAGGCTACAAAAATTTCAAAGTTTTTGGCATTTTTTATGATGCCACCTGCATGTTCTTTGGATCCAAGTATCCCACTGCAAATCTCTACTTTCGTGCAGCATTTATAATTTATTTGAGTTTAGCACAATACATGAGAAGTGATGATGACTATATGAAGCGTATGTCCACCCAAGTTTTCAAAGTACTTGTCTGAATTCAACACCATTTTAGCAATTGCATGTGTGTTGGATCATCGGTATAAGCTCTATTTTGTGGAATTCTAGTACAAGAAATTGTTTGACAGTGGCTGCTTGGAGTTTGCTCAGGTTAGGGAAAAGTTATTCTCTCTCTTCAATGAATATATAGTTAAGATTTATCCTATTCCTTCCTCCTCATCTTCCCCAATGGCTAGAGGTGCTAATGATAGACAGAACATGTCATATAGTCAAGAAGTTTTAGATGTCATGAAGGTAATTTTATTTATAATTATATATTTCATTATATGTCACTTACTACTTAGCATATTAAAACTTACTATGAATTGTCTTATAATACGTTGAATAATATAATTGCATTTGCATTAGGAATTTGATTCATTTGAAGGTGAAGGAAGTACTTTGGCTATGCAAAAATCGCAATTGGAGCTTTATTTGGATGAACCAAGATTGCAAGAGTCAAAGCTAGACATTCTTGCATTCTGGAAAGGCAATCAATACAGGTTGTTTGACTAATAATCTCATGTAAACACTATTTTTTGTAATCTTATTTACATTTATATTTGATTCAAATGTTGATTTTAGGTATCCTGAACTTGCTACCATGGCTCATGATGTCTTAAGCATTCTCATATCTATAGTTGCATCAGAGTCTGCTTTTAGTGTTAGTGGTCGGGTTCTTGACCAATATAGATCTACTTTAAAGTTAGATACCATGCAAGCATTGATTTGTATAAGAGATTGGCTATATGGATTGAAAGGTAATAGTTTATAATTCTATATTTACATTATATTTTATATGAGCTTAGTAATGACTAATACGTGTTTATTCTATATGATTGTAGACTCTACCATTATAGTTGTCATGGATGAGCTTGCCGAGGACATTGTAAGCATAAGTAGCAGTGCAAGATTATTTCAACCAACTGAAGACTCTGGATCAATTCATTTTGATTAATTTGTATAATTTTCATAACTTATTTTAATTTGTTATGTTTGATACATTGATGGAAGTAGATTTCCCTCATATGCTACTTAATCCCTATTTATTTACTACTATTGTGGTTATTTGATTCATTTAAGTCTCTTTTACATATCATGTAATGTGAGTGGTCTAAAGAAATGTGTTGCTTCTAAATAAAATAATAAAATATTAGAAAAACTTTATTAATAATTTGGTATAGTTCAATTTTCACCAATACTAGTTAGTAATGCTATTCTGTGTTTGTCTATGTACTTGTCATGTAGATCAGTGGATGGAGCAATGACCAATGACAATGAGCATGAAAGGAGTTGGAGAAATGAATTCCATCCTAACAATTTATGTGGGGGTTAGGTTAAAAGTTTAGTTGTTCATAACTGAAAGACCCATGCCATTGAATTCTGATTTTCTACTCCAGAACCTCATTGTCATTGCTTCAGGTGATCAAAGATTCAGTTCAATCAGAATCAGAAGATCAATCACAAATTTATAGTATATATAGGATGGTTAATAAATAATCATCCTATAAAACATAACATATAGGATAGTTATTTTACAACCGTCCTATAAAACACGTAACATATAGGACGGTTATAATATAACCATCCTATAAAACATAACATATAGGATGGGTCATAACCGTCCTAAAAAATGCATAATATATAGGACGGTTGTGAAATAATCGTCCTATATGTTATATTTTATAGGACGGTTGCAAAATAACCTTCCAATGTCTTGTGGTTGGTTTGGCTCCATTCACTTGGGAGCAATTTTTTTACTAAGTCGTAATAGGAAAATCAAGTCGTTTTATGTCTTGTCGTGTATCCAACACAACTCAATCAATTAATCGTGTTACACAGGTCGTGTCATGTCTTTTTTTTAAGAACTGGGTCGTGTACGAGTCATAGGTTTTTAACACAACTATTAATCGTGTTCATGTAGCCACAAACATAACCCACCAACCCGAATTGCCACCCCTTGGTTTTACTAGTAGACTCATGAGTTTTGGAAGTATGGCAGGCCCTATCATTGGTTTATGAAACCCATTCATTTGCTTAATGTAACTAACACTATCTTGTATCCTAGACATTACCATGACTAGGTGATTTTACATTCCGAAAATGTAGCTTTTACTTGTTGAATGTAATTATTCTTTAAACGTTAATATATATATACTCTTACTGCTTTTTCCCATTAAAAAAATAATAATTTGTAATACAGGGATGTCTTGTCCCATGGGCACTCTCCCACAAGTACCTGGGGTGAAGCCAAGATCTTTGAATATGGTGGACCCTATATTGGGGGAAAATTAAAAAAAAGTAATCAATGCTCCACATCAACAGGTATAAATAAGGTAGAAAATATAACTTCGATCATATTATTACCCAAAAATCTCGCCAACAGTGAGATGTTGGCTGTTCAATCTCTAGTTTGGAGACAGCGAACCACTCAGGTAAATCACTATTAATTGGAGGTTTAGTATCTCAACGGTTAGAGGACACAAGCAAAGTGGGCTAGCCCTACGGAACTATCTAATTGTGGTCTATGACATGCATGCACCACATGTAGGTTGACCAAGGCCAAATTGGACCGTAGGTCCGCGCATAAAAGGGACTCCTCCATTTGTCTGATTTTGTCCAAATTTAGGGCTAAGCAAAGATATTATGTAAAACATAAGACCAACAGACAACAGGGCCATTGGCACAATTTTATCCCATTAATAATAATCTTCATTTCAGGCACATGGGATAGTATCTTGAAGCTCATAGACCATAGTCAACAACACCAGGCTGTTGATTAGAAGAAAAACTTAAAAAATGAGATTGAACCTCTTCACCCGACCTTCTAGAGCATGCTTGCATTTGCCAAAGACCCTAAAGGTAAGTTATCATCTGATTGATTCTCCAAAGGGTTAAAAACGAACGGATATCCGTTTCTCTTTGAAATTAGTGGATACGGATTGGATTGTTTGATCGGTGAATCTGTGTTTCCAATGAATATATGCACAAAAATCTTTTTAAAAGAATATGTTGAAAATTAATATTGATAAACGATATAAACTATGGATACTGACTTCTTTTGAAAGATCTAACCCATTAAATTTTTTTCACCATCCCAAAATAGGTGACTCACGAAATATTATTGAAGTTGAATGATCTTGACTACTTGTTTTATTTCTTTGAAAAAGGCAAATTCAATGGCTCTATTTCTTAGCTTCTAAGCTTAACGTATAAGAATCTACTACTATTAAAATTTGGTACTTAGCCTATCTAAGACTTTAATGATTTAGATGTTTTAAAAAAAGTCAGCATCTACAACTTTATATGACTTACATAGAATGGGTGGATAATTTGAAAATCTATGATACTCAGACATGGATTGAGGTTTTTTATCTATAATCTATGTAGATCAAAATCTCTAATATGTATCCAATCCGTATATACATGGATCGGATAGGATTCAATCTGCTTATCCATTTTGCCAAGTCTATGGGGTAGTGCATCGCATCCCTTTAGAAAATGTACGGTGCTTGTGCATTAGGGGTTGGTGGGTCAAAATGATACTTATGAAGAACTATTGAGTGTGTGACTTACTAGTTTGAAAAAAAAAAGAAAAAAAGAACAAACCATCAAGAATATCACCTCAAGAACAGAACCATTTTCAACATGAACTTCATCTAGTCCCTCTGTGCCTGCCCTTCGGAACTGCTCTTTCTTTTATCTCAATAGGATTCTTACCTCTTCTAATCTTCAAGAGGATTGGATTCTGCCAAGAAGATGCTACTTCTGTTACCAGATGAAGAAAATGTCAAGCTTATTCTATTGTTGTCGTTTTCACATTTGAGGTGTGGTGTTACTCAAATGTACTCAAACTTGTCTGGGTCTGTTCTTTTCCTATCTACGATCACCTGGTCAGTGGTCCTCCATGCAAGGGTCCGACACCGAGAAAGCCCCATTGAAGTCGTCCATTCTCATTGCCCCAGTGTAACTACTAAAGATAAAGAGTAAGGCAGATCTTCGTCTTAAAACCCAATTGGTGGGCTAAAGCCCACGACTTTATTAGAAACTGGAGCCTTATTATGGACTCAGCCCCAACAGTCACTTCTCCTTCCATCTTTGAGGTTCTCCCCCAGCATGGTACCTCGAAATTAATTGGGATGGATCAAGCCTTGGAAACCCAGAACCCTCTCGCTGTGGACTGTTACCTGATCATCTTCGACAATTGATTTGAGATTGTAGGGCATATAGGCTTTTATGCTTCAACGGAGGCTGCTTTCCATAGCCTTGAATTTGGATGCTTACTTTTTTGTTAAGGTGTTCTCTTCCGGGCAGAAAGCCTGGAAAAATATCTGAGGGAAACAGTAAATACGCTACTGAAAAGATTAGATGAGAGTCCCTTTGAGTGCTTGAAGGAGACTCACATTGTTATCTTGCTGGTTCAACAGAAAGAAGCCTCCACCCTCGAGGTTTGACAATAGGATTGACAAATCCTACTTGGAATCAAGATAAATTAATAGGAGCAGCTCTTGTATACCCCCAGTTCTGCAAACCATCACGCTGACATGCTTGCTAAAGGAGGACCAATATGGCTGGACATAGTTCTATACTTCAAAATGGTCAAGCTACATTCACAAGCACTATGAGTTTCGATCCAGGTTGACTGTTGAAACTTCGTGCTTCTGATTTGGTAGGTCTCAAGCTGATGGAGAGGTCTGCCGAATTCTGTTTTGCAATATGTTATCGTTGTAGTTTTAGCCATCTCAGTTCAGTGGCTTGTTTCTCATGTTTGATGTCTCCAATTATCTTAATCAAAGTCCTTTTACTAATACAACTCATTATTCTAAAGGAAAAAAAAAAAAAAAATCCTTATCTCTGTCTTAATATTGCTTGTAGTATGCCATTGAGGTGGGCCTATTACATAAAACCGGGTTCCTCGTGGCAAGTATTAGGTAGCGACCAACTTAAGCTTTCATCTTCTGCGTAAAGTGTCAAATGACATGGCATCCAACAAGACCGAAAAACTGAAATAACTTGACAATGGCCAAGTACCCTACCCCTATAAAGACATTATCTAACAGTTGGATCAGTATCCTCCCAGAGAAAGCGCCCTCGCATGCATCATTTTCCATTTTTGATCATGCCAACGTGAGCGTCCAAAGTTAGGGTTCAGGATTCAAGTTTAGGGTTCACTATACGCATCTAAGGAGGGTACAGACACACAGCCTAGTGTTCGGCTCCACTCTCCATTTGATGCCTACGGACCTCTAAAGTCAAGCTCGCCAACCACCTAAGGTGGGTGAAAACCATGCATTTATCCACAAAGCATGCTGCGTACGAGCCATATCTAAATGATCTCCACAAGTCGATGACTCTCAGCCTTTGATCTGTAGAGGTTTTATTGGCAATCGTAAAGGATTGCCTTTTGTTTTCCAACCGTCCTTTTGAAGGCTATTAGTGGCACTGAATTGTCGAGTTTTTGTTGGTAGGTGTATCATCCTTGTCTATCCACCTAAGCCCTATTTCAGGTTTTTATTTTTTCTATAAGCCAAACCACTTAAAAGATCATTATAATACACACTACTTTTCACTTATCAAAGCCCTCATGGTATATGTGAGACTATTATGTACAACAATCGAGTATATACCATAAAAGCATATGTGAGCCCTACATTTATGGATCTAAAACTTCACTAATCTTCATGGCCTGTGATTTGATTGCTCATAGTTATTCTAAAATGTGAGCCCCACTCTTAGATTGTCTATGGTATAAATGATTTGAATCTTTTAAAATAAGATCCTAAATCTTACATGGCCTATAATTTGAATGGTTTAAATTTTCAAAAGTATGGCCCTAACTCTTACATGATGTATGATTTGAATGAGTTAGGTCTTTTAAAATGTAGACCCAAGTCTTATAAGGCCAATAATTTCAATGATTATAGAAATACCCCATTCAAATGATAAGGCACGTAAAAGATGGGCCTAACATGTTAGAAAATCTAAATCATTCAAATCATATCCCATGTAAGAGTTGGCCCCATATTTTAGAAGATCTAATGTCATTCTTTGGCATGGCCTATAAGCAGCAAAAAGCATTCAATTGATTTCATCCATTTTGGATAAGATTTTTGGGTCACAAGTCATCTAAGCCGTGGCCAATGATGTGAATAATTTGGATTTTATAAAATATGAGCCCACTTGAAATTTGCTTCTGCAATTAATTTATCCAATGAGCCCACAAATACCATATGAGTTTTTTTTTTTTTTTCTTTTTAGCAAAGAACTATAAAGCAAACTACCTAATATCCTAATTCTTAAATCTACCTGAAATCTTCCTAACAAAGGAGAAAGTGCCACCTTGAACCTCCAACCAATAAACTAATTACATTAGATGACTTTTAGCATATTATACAGGGTTTATTAACTAAAAAATAGCAAGCACTATACTAAATTTTTAAGAGGTGTACCTGTTAAAAAAAACTAAAAACCTGAATTAGGGAGTTGAAAGGTGTCCGTCTATTTTCAACGATGAGAGTATGAGAAGCTTTTCAAGAAAGAATTCCATTTACTCCGAACTTGTCTAACTATGATGGCGAATCTGTCGACCAAAACAGAAAGATCGAATTGAGATTAAGTAAGAGATGGAAAGATCTTGAAACGGTAAATGTAGAGAATGACCACAACAACTGGCGTTTTCAGAAGCAAAAGTCTCGACCTAATAATCCGGTGATGATGGACATTAACCCACAAAGACAACAATGGGGAGCTGCCAACTTTAGATGTCATTGTCACGCGGACAATTTTTTCACCAAAAATGTATAATGGCCCTAAACTCTTGGAAAAGGATAAGCTCGGACAGTTCAAACCATTGTCGAGATGGCCAGGAAGAAAGGAATGCGTGAATGTGATCTAGTAGTTGTAGTCATCAACGAACAATGACAATAAAGCCAAGCTAGCCACTCTGGATGTTTCTGTCACAGAGGCAAATATACGCCCAGAGCCTGTGCCACGAATATGATATGATTTTGGCTGGGAGATGAGCTTTACAGGACTTGAACCTTTTTTTTGGGTCAAGATGCCTCTTGTTGGCAACACCCAACACCATCTGGTTGAGAGCTTGTAGGTGGTAACATTGTGTTGATTCTTCTTGAAATCCCAAATAAGGAGGGCTGTTATGAACTTGGAAGATCCCTGGCTCATACCCATCATCAAACTGCCTAGATCAATTGTTCGTGTCAACATCTCAAAGGCAGGTAATCTGAATTTAGGGACTCAGTAACTGTGGCCTTCAGCTAGTTGCGGAGACACAGGCCATTGATGACCCACTAAATTAATAGGGGACCGTCTACGGTAGAGAAAGACGGCTCCCGAAACCGACACATACTGCTCACCATTATTTGATTGTTTGATTATCCGACCCCTAATTGGGACAAGGTCTTGACGATGATGGAACAATTATGATATTCATGCTTCAACCTCTTACGTTTCCGTAATTTATTTCCTCTGGGGTCTCGTTGTCTCTTCCTCACTAACTCTGTTGCCTGAGAATAAAAAACAGCGAGAATCGCCAGTTCGATAGACTTATGAAATTTTCAAGTTCAGAAGCCACCAACATACTCCCATAACGTGGATGTGTCAAATTCAAATGATCCATTGTTAATTTCAGGTCCAAGTTTGTAAAGGCAAAAAGAATTCGATACTCAAACACTGTCACCACCACCAGTCAAACCTTATTTCTCAGCCTCTTATCATTGGGCATTTGCTAACCCAGAATCATCCTCAGTTTTAAATATCCGTGTCATACCGCTTGGCTTTTGCCAGTTCCACATGAAGCATGGGCTTCCCCCTCATTAATTATCAACCTTGTTTTCCTATTCCACAACAGACGCTTCAGAAAAGGAGAAGAAGAACAGAGAGGGAACCAACAAAAAAAAAAACCCCCGAAGTCTACAGCTAAATCCAAAACAACAAGAGAAGTATTCACAACCCACCTCCTTCTCCCAATTTAATGGCTGAACATATAGTATGTAATCCTAATTTCTCGTGTAAATGAATATGTATATTATATCTCTCCCCCTTTTGAGATGAACAATGTTATAACCCAATAAGGAAATGCACCATCATCACTAACCCATTTAATTGTGAATGGATCTAATGAGAGAGAGAGAACCAAAGAGACCTTCAAAATCTAAATACAGAAAAGAATGGAGAAGAGATGACAAACAACCACAAAAGACTAATGCACACCATATCACAACCATACACACCCCCACGCAAACAGCCCCTTTGATGTGCAAAGGCCGGCCTTACTCAAAAAACTCCCAATCAAGCTTATTAGAGTGGGTGGAGGTAGATGGAGCTGCAACTGAATCAAAGGTCTCCCATTTTGTTGTTACGACGACGGATGGAGATTGCTGTGGCTGCTGAGACACTGGTGGCTGCGCCACTTGCCGGTTGGTCGTTGGCGGGGCATTTCGGATCTTAAGCCTGTCCAGGGTTTCCACATACTTCTGCACTCTTCTCACCTGCAGAAATTCAGAACGAAAAAAATTGAGGGGTTTGTAATGATAAACACAAAATGAATTCCGGGCTGTTTTGGATACAATTCTGCAACTCCATTCTGCAGTTTTTCAAACCAAAAGGTTCACTTTTTCCAGTAAGATATGGGTTTTGTCATGGGCAGCATTGGCGAAACAAACTTCTCAGCTCCAGAATCACTTGCAGACGCACTTCATTGCAAAAGCATTCTCCAACCAAACTCTATTCCGATTCAAGACAGTCATGTTGTGCAGAGAAAAAGGCAGAATGGAATGTGCCTAAGCGTGTCTTAAATTGCCCAAGTTGGAAAATTTTATATTTTCGTACCTGCATTCTTCTCTGCAATTTTGCATCTCCATCGACCATAATTCCATCCAATTTTATCAACTCAGTCATCAGCAATTCAATCAGATTCGAAACATCATTTTCCGCGACTTTTCCTCCTCTAGAAATTGTGGATTCGAGGGAAGATACCTGAATGAGAAACTACAGAGTCAGAACAATCAAGATATCATCTGAAAAACCAAAAACTCTCTGATCAGCTCGTTCAACTACCTGACCAGCGAGCTTATCAACTTCTAAACTAATTTCGGATATGGATTTTGATGCCTTCTCCATTTTCGCATTCTTCCGCATTTCAATATACCGTCTCTCCTGGCTCGTAGGATCTTCGACCACAACGAGTTTCGATTTATCTTTAACTCCTGACACATCAAGATAAGCGTTTGAGTCTCTCTCCTTGTCTTTGAATAATATTTTCTGATCCTGCGGATGCAATCCTATTTGTGCCGAAAGCAGTTTCTTCAGTTCCCCTGCATCATCCGAACCAACAAAAGTAAGGAATTTACATTCGTTGCACAAAAATCAGAGGGGCTTCCGAGGTGAGAAAAAGAAATTTACCGAATGTAGCCAGAGAACTGACATAAATTTCGTGTTGATTAGAACCGTATTTAACCCTAACTCTTATGGTTGGAGCAGGGATGGAAGCTCGATCGGAATCCGGCGTCCGCTTCTGTACTAACATTCCCCCTGGTCTAAGCTCCCAATCCACAGCTTCCGATTCTCCGTTGCCGTTTTCCGAGCTGCTCCTAGTCATGCGCGTAGTTGCGGTTTTCGTCTTCATTCGCATCATCTTACCTCTCTCCTTCTGTTTCCTCGTTAAAAGGGAAGAAAACAGAAGCTCGTTTCTTTCAGATCGAAAGCTACAGAAAACCGATTTGCCAAGGAAAAGACTCAGATCGCGGGAATCGCATCCACGACAGGCATTTCCAACTCTAACCGGAAAATCTGACAGAAATTGCTGGAGAAAGCATTAAACTGATTCCCGAATCCTCGAAACCCGATGTTGTTATTCTTCTCTCTCTTCTCAAGCTGGACTTTCCATCTCTTCTTGTCGGAGAAGAAAGACAGAGCGGATAACGATGCAGTTCTTCTCCACGCGAGCAATGGTGGAATCAAGAAAACCTCAGATCTCTTCAAGAATCCTCTTTCCTACCCAAACTCGATAAATAACTGCAGATCCTCTATTCCAAACCTCGAAAATCCTAAAAATCAAAGAAATTATAGCCAGCTGCAGAAGAAAAGCAGATTTCCGCCCCAGAGCGGAGGGGAAAAGAGTGACCAAGGCCGAAAAATCTCCCTTCCTTCGGTCGAACGAGGCTTTCCAAAACTGCAACCTTAAAATCCCCGAAATCCTGTCGGAGTCTTAAAGATCTTCCCTATCAGGAAAACCAAATCACACGCCAAGCAATCAGAGAGATATCGGGCGAAAAATCAAGATCACCTCTTCACAGAACGCAGATAGAACAACCGCGAACAAGCAGAGAAATGGAGCAAGAAACCTATAAAAAAAAATTTAACAGAAAACGAACGGCCAGCGAACGGGACTGCGAAGGAAGAAGAATTCATAAATAAAAAATGGGAAAAAGCCGGGAGAGGAAGAAAGGGATAGAAAATGAAAGCCGCCAACGCGTCGGTTCCAAGGTTCAACTCCCTACCAGACTGACCGGTTGCTTTTCTTTTACCCTTCTTTACTGCAGGAAATAAAAAGGAAAATTCGGAAAATAAAATGGAAAATCCCACCAAACGCTCTCTCTCTCTCGGTCACCGGAAGCTTCCAAAAGAAGAACGTGCGGCCGCCGGTGGAAGAAATCGACCTGGATCGCCCCACTCCGCTTTTTACTTTCCCCAAAATACCCTTCTTCTTCCTACAGGAAACTACCGCGTGGCGGTTCCTGAACATTAACCCAGTTCACGTCTGCAGGGTCGTAATGGTAAAATCCTAGGTTTTCTCACTTACGCCATTCTAACCCATTGACTGATTTATCCCTAGAATTTCCACTAATGCCAAACATGTACTCCACGGAGGCTCTAACACGAGTCCTGCGCTCTACTAATTTAACAGTCGGCCTCTATTTTTCATAGTCAATCTAGCTGTCCTTACTTTTAGATGATCTCTGTTAAATTTTTTTTAAATCGATTATATTTGCTAGACACTAAAATTCGTGATAGTTGGATAATTTAAGCTTAGCCTTTTAATACTAAATTATATCCATCAAATTTTTAATTGAAAAATTACTAGCTAAAAATATTTACTCTGCATGAATTTTATTAAAAATTTAAATAGAAAAAGTCAATCAAGATGGACGAGTCAGATCATCTAAAAAGTATAGCGTAACGACAATATATGAGCACATTCAGCCAAGAGTTGACAACTGATAGAATCGTAGAACGACCGTGACTCTGACAAGGCATGGCTTAACAGATAAACGGTTAGGATCATCTCAGAGTGGGCCCGCTTGTTCCACCAATTTCCGGTTTAATTCACACCGTCGCCCACCCGAGCTACACGACGCCAATCATTTCCTATTTGCCCATATTTTGCTATTTCTTTTTTATTAATTCTTTTTCCACTTTTACTTGGTTACATTTGTCATTCAAAAAGAAGACAGGCAAAAGCCGCCGACACGTCACCTATCCGTGAGGGCCAAGTAAATCATCGGGCCGACGTCATCTTCACGGACCCGACACGTGTAGTTCGCTCGGTCATCCACCGAAGGTCCCCGACGTTTTGTCGCCTCGCCCCCGGAAAACCTAACCCCGACCACCGACACTCCAACAGACAATGTTAACCAATCGGGTGCCGAAACGTGGCGAGATCCCCGTCGTGGACTGGGACTCTCACTTGCCGATGATGCGTCCGGGGGAAGGGTGGTCGTTGGCCGTATTTTGTGGCGTGTAATTTAATACGGTAGGGTTAGGGTCATGGGATTGATTAGAGACAGGGTACCCACACATAGATGATGAGATTAAGAAAAATGATTTTGGTATGATTGGTGGAGGGTGCACTCTCCAAATCATTATTATCTCTATCTTCATCTTCTTCCATTGTTTGCAATAAAGTTGGTTGGTTGGTTGGTCGGTTGGCTCCTTTTGGGTTTTGTACATGCAATTGGGGAAAGACCAACCTTCAATTTCATTGATCTTTTAGACCAAAATTTTCCTAATTAGTCATAACTTTAATTATTCTTAGTTAGGGGCCCACACCCCCTTAAACTGGACCCCATTTGGATGATGGAGTCAAGTGAAGGGGAGTAATTGGGCTGGATTTATTTTAATCCACACTTTAATCTTAATTTGGATGATGCAGACTTAATCTTAGTAAACTAGGTTTTGAGGATGCCGCCCATGTATTTGGGGACTAACCCATGGATTATGACCACATTGTTGATTGAATGATAGGCTGAATAGAGGTGGCTCATGGGAGAGGCTTTTTGTAGGGTCTCCCAGCTAAATCTAAGGATCTAGATGCATAAAACTGTACGTATTTGGTTATATAAACAATTCACCTTCTGGAAACCCCATCTTGGATGGGACCCGACCACAGATTCTTCCCCGGTGAATGGTTCCAACGGGCAGTATTCTGAGGAGTGACTGAAAAGTTTGAAAATGACTTTAATGAACTTGACTTGCTGAAGAGTTGTGATTGGGTGGGGAAGGAGATATTTTTGGGGAATGGCTTTTCTAAGATGGATCTGGCAAATCAATGGTCTGGATCTCTAAATGGTGGCTCTGGCATGTACTTTTAGCCGGCCCGGTAAAAAAGATCAAACAATGCAATTATTCGCCTGAAAATGGCCTATGGGGGAACATGGAATCAGGGTTCTCTCATGCATGAGAGAGTCATCCAGGTCAGTTTGGTGCACAGAGCTCTCAACTTAAGACAGGGTCTTGAGATGGAGCGGTCTAGCACGTAATCTTACTTTGTATTTTTTAAAGAAGTCATTTTCACACGTCAAATCTTGACCTTCCAATTACAATGACAACTGTTGCACCAAAGTTTCCTATATAAGTGAAAATTTAGTGGTCGGAAACTATGTATATGCCAAACATGGGTTAGTAGCTAGACATGGTTTGAGTTTGCTTGAGATGCATGTGATATTGCTTGAACTGCCTTGAGATGGTAGGGTGAGATGCAGAAATCATGGGATGGCTTGCGCTGGGAACATTTATTACATGCTGTGCAAGTTGAGCCATCATCTTCGCCTCCAAGGAGTTCGAATTACATGTTATTGTACAATTTATCTAATGCCACCAAAATGATGAGACACAATGTGCTTGGGTTTTGGAACCTTGTAATCCATCGTCACCATCATCATTAAGATCTTATCTTGATTATGGGTCGGCTATTGGAATCCTATAAATCAATAAAAAGATAAGGAATGCTTGGCTCTTGAATGAATACGAAGTTCCCTCGTCAGCATCCCTCAAATATTAGATTCAAATGTTCTTCGTCATGGCAGCAAATTTCAAGAAATTGACGTAGTAAAACTCAAATTTTATAAATAATTTGTCAAGTTCTCAAATAGTATTTATAAATCTAGTTCAAAGTTTAAATGAAAAGCTTAAACTCATATTTTTATAATAATAAAATCTATTTAAAAAAAAAATTCATAAACATTTGTCAAATTTTATGAATATTTAGCTCGCCAATTTATTCCTAAATTAAAACTTTGTGACGTTGCCAGGAGGTTAAAAGATTTGGATCGCTAAGGTTTGAGCGGAGTAATATGTTTGGCTGCTAATTAGTACAAGCTAGCCTAGATTTAGGCTATCCATACCATCTATCTTCCAGGTCCTTTGTTAGATGGGCCAAGCACCAAAAGTACCAACCATCTGATGATCATGGCCAGCTATGTATTCTTTCACTTGCAGTTTAAGGATAACAAAAGGGAATCTTGTCGCACTGTTGAAGGCGTGAAAACACTCTTGCAGAAACACAAGATAAGGCTACTATAGACATTTATTGTCTGTCTCTTTCCAGATCGTGCATACGAGGGAGCCTGGGGCAGCCTTTTTTACTTGGTATTTGAGGATCAGAAATCTGGGCCCAGTTCAGCCAGAGAGTACCACTGGATGGGAAAAAGTACTACAGAACCCTGATTTTGGGTGATCCCCGTGCAAACCACTATTTCTTCCTTATCCATTGTCGTCGTTCAACCAACTCAGCCTCAGGTTCTGCTTGTCTGCGTGTTGGTGAAAAACTGAATAAGAAAAAGAAGATTTCAAGAGGAAAGAAGATGGGTATTCTTAAGAAATTAGTATCGACCAATGAGATGTTGTTTTATTTTATGTGAAAAGATAAGGATATAGAACTGGAATTGCCAGGAAAACAATCAAAGGGAGATAGAGAATTCTCTTCTTGATATCTAATACCAACCCAACAACTGTCAGAAATATAGCTCTCAAGGAACAGCAATGGCAGCATTATGCCGCTCATTTGACCCTGTAAATTACCAGAAAACTCAGAAAGTGAATGCCAGGTCTCTCACTTCTTGCTCAATGCAACCCTCCCCTAACAATATCAAGGTATCCACTTTCACTCCTTGGATTTTTCTCTTTTTTTTCCCTTCTCGTTTGTTAATATAGAACAATGCAATAGAACAAAGAGAAAAGAGCAATAAGAAGTCCTTGAATTTTGCCTCTCTGTTTATGGGTCCTTTTTATCTTGTGGAGAACAGGTGGTAATCAATGGTGCAGCAAAGGAAATAGGGAGGGCTGCCGTTGTTGCAGTGACCAAAGCTAGAGGAATGGAAGTAGCCGGTGCTGTGGATTCTGTTCTTGTAGGCCAAGATATTGGAAAGGTCCTTTTCTTTCCTCCTTTTTTCCTTTTATTTTCTACTCAGTCATTGAGCTCTCATCCTTGGTTTACTTGATTGTTACCGTCACTGAGGTTAGTGCTTTAACAAAGGTATGTGAGATGGAGGAGGCTTTGGAAATTCCCATAATAAATGACCTCACTATGGTTTTGGGCTCCATATCTCAGGTTTTCTTCCACCCACTTCTGTTTTCTTTCATTTGTTTCCATTCTCAAACCAAACTGCTGATGAGGTTGTTTCTGTTTCACAGTCAAAGGCAAATTGTGTCGTTGTCGATTTCACAGACCCTTCTACCGTTTATGACAATGTGAAACAGGTTAGCTCACTTACAAGTTGAATTTCCTACTTATTCCTCAAATTCTTAGCTTACCCAAGGAGATGGGAAGTTTCTTAGGCAGCCATTTAAGTATGTGCAGTAAAAACTCGGAACACAACTATTCATGTCTGAATTGGCATTCCGAGCAGACAGAAAATGTTGCTGATCGGTCTCTATTTGTTGCTTTATATTTTTAAAACATCACTATCATTCTCCCACAAAGTACCCTCCAGTTTTTATATGTCTCTCTGTTTGTTTATGTGGCAGGCAACAGCATTTGGCATGAAGAGTGTTGTTTATGTGCCTCGGATTAAACTAGATACGGTTGCGGCCCTATCTGCATTCTGTGAGAAAGCCAGCATGGTGAGATTGGGTGAGACTGTTTATCTTGTTTTGGATTCAACAGTGCATACTTACAGAACCTGGTTTGTTAAACAGCTTCCTTATCCATTTATTCTGCTAACTCTCAGGGTTGTCTAGTTGCTCCAACATTATCCATCGGTTCTGTACTTCTGCAGCAAGCTGCTATTTCAGCTTCATTTCACTATAACAACGTAGAAATTGTTGAATCAAGGCCAAATGCAACAGTAAGTTGAAATAAGAAGTACATTTTTGTTATGAAGATTTGTGGCATTGTGAAACTTCAGAAACTGGTCAGACCTCTCTAAAAGATTAGTAGGCAAGGCTGGAGACCAGTCTTGAACTGCAGGATAATGAGGAATTTCGAACTATGCAGAAGTTACGATGCTGTTGTTATGTGTTCCACTAAATAAACTGAGTTGAAAGTTTAAATAAGTTAATTGGAGCACAATTTTTTTCACTTTCTAAATTGTGTTGATGGAAAAATCTGCATGCACCGATATAGTGGTACTTGATCGAATTCAATATCACCTTGCATTATTGGTTCATATATTCCTATTCTCACACAAAAATGGCTAGTTAAGTTACAAGACAATTCTTAATCTTAATTATTTTCTGTCTTACAGCTCCATTTGACTCAGTTTTCACTTTTGATAGGACCTCCCATCAGCTGATGCGAACCAAATAGCACAAAACCTCTCTAATCTCGGTCAGATATACAACAGAGAAGATCTGTCAACAGATGTTTTGGTAAGCAGAGAAGCATATCCCAGTACTTCTGTTTGAAATCAATTCTGTATGGTAATTTATTTTTCCTTTTGGCTTCAGAATAGCTATCTATTCCAATCTTTCCCAATGCTTCGCCTTTTCTTTTTTGGTTTTTTTATTCATCTTTTCTCCTGCTAAAATAAAGTCACTGCTAAATATGTTTGGGTATTACCACTACAAAAATTATCCAAAACTTTCACTCCCATTAGTTCATGTTTGCTCGAAGAATAAAATCTAATCCCAATAAAAGTAAACACATAAAAAATTCATTTCCATTAAATATTATATATTTGAATCTACGTGTAATTGCTGCAACAACTTCAGACAATAACGTAATGAGAGAAAATGTTTAATCATATAGACAAGTTAAGCATCTGTTTCTTGTTAGTAAGCAATTAGCTCCATTTTCCAGGACAATCTTCCCAAGGAATTCTAAATCTTCAGAGCTTGACTTCTCTCTGTCTCTCTATGTAAAGTCTTAGGGATCTTGCATTACGTAGCTTTCACAAGTATCTTATCCTAGGATAAATTATGGATCATGGACAAAAGGTTTATACACTATCACAGTTAATTCCTTCAAAGAAAAGAAAGAAATTAAAGTTTTACAGGTGCCAGTTTCTGCTCCATGAAGCCCTTTCTTCCTCATAACATCATTATAGTCCATATATTAAAAGGAAACCTGACTGCAACTCATGGCTCCCAACTGGGAGAGACCAAATTCAGGAGGATGCAGATTAGTTCAAGCAACAAACACCGCTGTATGTATGCTAGACTACAAATTCCCTCTTTAAGTTTAAGAAAAATTGACAAGATATGTATCATCATGTCTCCCAGGCAAGAGGTCAACTTCTGGGAGAAGATGGAGTACGTGTGCACAGCTTGGTCCTTCCAGGCCTTCCTTCAAGTACAAGTGTTTACTTCTCTGGACCAGGAGAGGTATTTTCAATTCATTCCATTGACAAATTTGAACTGAACAGTTTCTCGTGGCATAAGATCCTGATAAGACTGCCAGACTGATTTTCCAGGTTTACTCCATCAAACATGATATAACGAACGTGCAGTGTCTCATGCCAGGCTTACTCCTGGCCATACGGAAAGTCGTGCGTCTCAAGGTAACTACCTTTAAGATTTCCCTTCATTTCAGCTGGTTGAACATATATGCTCCAAACCTGCTAAAATATTACAAGCCTTTGCAGAATTTGGTATACGGCTTGGAGAAGTTTTTGTAGAAGCCTTGGTGGTCTTGACGCTCATCGGTGGAGTAAAGCAAAAGTAGATTCTGACTTTTCAGGGTGCGGGTGCATTCGTAGTTAGGAAGTGCAGGTCCTGTCTGATGACGAAACCATACTCCTGATTGAAAATTTTCTTGAAACCACTTCAGTGAGCACCCATGAGTACTGCAACCAAATGCCGTTGACAGCCAAAGGTTATCCTGCAAGCAATGCCATCAAAATAGAATAGACTTTTAGTCTGTGCTCTATTTTGCAAATATGAGCAGAGAGCTTGTAGAAAAGAAAAGGAGATTGTAATGGCTGACCAAGTACCTAAATTTAAGTGAATGGTGTCGTGTTTTATTTCGGGACCTCCAAAATGTAGAGTTTAATGTACACATTCCTTATGAAGTGGTCAAAAGAAGAGGGAAAAAATATTAGCTTTTTATTTCTCTCCCCCAGTTTTCTCTGATGGAAGAATTCTTAGTCTTCATTGCATTTCAAGTGAAGCAATTGCTAATGTTTACTTGTCTTTTCTCATGAATCTCATAGTTACTTCTCAAAAGAAAAATATTATATGGTACAGAAACCAAGTCTGCGGTTGGTTTCTATCTCCATCTTTTCTGGTTTGCATCTCAAAAATGGCCTTGTTTCAAAATGCCTGCTAATCAATATCAATGATTGCTTGTAATTTGTGAGATTTAGTTCTTATATTGGCAGCTCTGGCTTACAAATACTTTTGGATGTTGTTTAAGACCAAGCTAAAAATAGTTGTGATATAACGAAATGCAAAAGGCACGTCCTAGAAAATGGGAACAGTATAGTTTTCCAGTGCAGGAACACATCAAACTCATTTAGGATTGAAGTGCTACCGATTTGCGGGAATTCCGAGAAATGAACAAATATAAATAATTGCGAGAAAAGAACTCACTGATTGAGATCTTCTTGCATTCTAATACATCTGAGTACAGGAGAAAAGTGTATAACATTCCATGTTTCAAAATGAAGTTTGCTTTTTCAAATTTAGAGGATCTATCTAATTAACTAAATGTAAACTTCTTAGAAATGAGTTTTTGGTATATTAGAACTGAGATTTCAATCTTATGCTCTTTGAGCCTAAGACTTTGCAGTTGGCACAGGCCTAATTCTCTTCCATGAAGTCAGGACTGATTTTATGGAAGCTCGAAGCAAACCTCTGGATAGTAATTATGTCATTAATGTTATAATTTTCTCTTTCTGCAAATTATCATGCCTCTTCCAGTACTTAAACTTTATATTATATAGTAGCTGAACATTCTAAAGTTATAAGCTTTCAAGAATGAATTTTCCATTTCCAGAATTTTATTTCACTTTTGAAAACTACAAAATATTATAAACCCTGCAGGTTGTAAACCAACTACTTAGTTTCCAAATCTGAAACTAAATCAGATGTTTCTGCCCAGCAGGATTTTCTTCAACTCCTTACTTGAGGATAGCTTAATCCATGAGTTTTGAGGAACTTGATTGTATTTTAGATAACCTTCATTGCCCTAATGAAAGCCAATGCACTTCCTCTAGCTCCTAATTGAGCCTCTAGGTCAATTGAGAGCACCCAGTGCCTCAAAAATGAAGTTGGAAGTTCAACCCAGCATCCAATCAAAAGAAAAAAAAAATGAAGATAAAAAGACTCCAAGCTATTTGAATAGACATGCCATTTCATATTATTTAGCACCAACAGAAATTCACTTAGTTGTTAGATTACATTTACCATTAGTTCCTCAAGTTATTTCTTGCAAGAAGCACTTTATGATACTTCTTGCGCTTTCACCAAAGAAGATAAGCTTCCTAATAATATGAAGCCCTAATTTGACAAAAATGTCAATATGCTAAGTGGAAACTAGCCTCTATGTCTTACAATCAGTATGCTTCATACCTCTAAATTTGTTTGCAACTGCTCTTATCCAAGCCATGTCTCTGTCACTGTACGCATAACTCCTGGGAGATGCTAAAAGGACAAACCCTCTACTGACCTTTGCCTCACCAGCATCCTGGTTCAGAACTGCCGACACTGGCTCTACCAGAAGGGATACAGTCCCCTTAGGTAGCATCTCCCAAGCCAGAGAATCTGCAAAGATACACAAATATTTCAAATTATCAGCAAACTGCAGTAAACTGAGTAAGAAACTGTTGAGCCAGGAAGGAACAAAACTCAATGATAAACAGTGTTCAGAAAGAAATAGTGCTCAATTCATTAGTAACGTGGAGGAATTACAGGGAACCTTAAAATCAATCAATCAACCAAAAAGATTACTGGAACTAGTAGGAAGTAGGAACCGAAGTTCCTCCTCTGCACTTCCCACTCCCTTTTACTTCTTTTCTCCCCCCTTCATCCCCCTCTCTTCTCTCCCTTTTATCTTCCCTTTTTCCTTCCATTCCTGCCTCCTTCTGTAACAGACTGGATATCTGTATATCCTAACTCTGTAACAGACTGGATATCTGTATATCCTAACTAACTACATCACTTGGTTGTTAACTGACTACATCACAACTAATTATATCCTAGCCAACTAATGCCCTGGATCATCTTCTGGAAAATCTGAAAATCTTTTGCCAACAGATGTCTTTTTGTTTCCTTGCAATTATCTCCTCTTCCTGGAATACGTCTGGTGTATGGGAGGTCTAACAGAAACCAATAAATAACAGGAAACAAGATGCAAGAGAACTGTGAAATAATGAAGTGTCAATTTTATGCTATGGCCTTGGGCTCTTTACTTTTTAAGCTTCAAACAGAATGTAAAGAAAAATATTTGTCATTCTAATACAAGTTTAGCTAGAAGCTCTATCAATGGACTTATTGAAATTTCAACAATTTCAGAACTGAACTTTCATCAAAGATGGTATGAATGATACATCCTATGCTACCAATTATCACTACTTTTATTCAAGTGAACACTTCAGAGTAGTTCAAATGTTTTAAACACAGACATTTTAACCTAGTAACTACTTTCTGTATACCCTTCAAGTGGGATGAATTTTCACCTTCCAAAATGATCAAGTTATGTCACTCTTCATGAAAAGGCTGACCTACTCATGCTTCTATTCATATGTGGAGTGCTTCTCACATAGGGAGATAGCTCACTTCAGTACAAAATCATTGTTGTGTTTTGCAAACAAATTCTAAAAATGGAACAATTGAGACTCAATATGCACTTAGCACTCCACTGGTTCCTAAAGTATATAGCCAGAAATTGTTTTACCAGTACTCTGAGGGAAATAGAGTGAGTCCTTCAGATCAGATAACCCAATTTGTTGAATCTGTTTCTTGAACCAGTCAACTACACGAGTCTTTGATACTTCTTCAGGTGTATTCCAGTAGCCACGCACACATAATGCATCCTGGACCAGTATAATCTGAAGAAGGAAACAACTAAACATGTTAGGACACAGCACAAAAATAATTTACCTTCTAAGAATAAATTTATAGTCAACCATCTATCAAGGATGATATCATCCTTGTACTTTTATTTTAAATGAGAGTCAGAAGATTACCACTGACATGGTGTTTGTATTCCGCAACAGAACAAATGATCCCCAAGCAAGATCCTCCTCCTGGATATCTGAGAGGTTCTCTGGCATGATAAATATTTGCTTGTTGCCTTCTGGTAGAGTTGAGAGATCTACTGGATTTGCACCCTGCAGACATCTCCATACATTATTTTTAGATGACTCACAAATAATCTGATAGAGATTTCAAGTGATCCTGCACCTAAAGTTGTACTGTTCTGAAAAACAAAATGAGAGGTAGACTGTAGAATCAGATACATGTTGAAATTCACAAGGAAAATTATCTCAAGACATCTCGTACAGAACTAAGCTCATCTCAATGTGCAGGCCTATCATGGTGTAGCGGGACTCACTCAAGCAAGAGGTTACATACCTATCAAGCAAGAGATGTAGAATTTACAATAATGGGCAGATAAGTGCTTACTTTACAGTCAGTTTGCCCCTACCCTATATAGTCCAGTTTTTAGCAAACTTACAGCCTTTTATTTTATTACAAGGGGCCTACAATAAATTGGTGAAAGAGGTAGTAATTATTATTTCTGACTCTGCCCTTCGTTTCTATAAATATGTGGGTTATTTCTGGCTCTACTTTGATTGAGAAATCAATGGTGTATTTTATTGTATGTGCCTGTAATTAGCTATAATGTATTTCCAATGCATAGACTAACAGCTGCAGTAACAAAATATCTTACCATTACAAGTCTAGCCAATTGCAAAGGCTACAACAAGGAAAGAGAATCTCAAGAAATGCATAGAAATATGACCAGTAAGACCAAGAAACTAAAAACTGGGAGTATTAAACCTAATAATCAAAGTTATGGAAACACTATCCTTTTCCTAATGATATCTTCATGTTGTGGAAAATATTACCATACGACATGATAACAGTAAAGTTTCCATCATGTGACCGTAAGGTCATGGGTTCGAGGCATGGAAACAGCCTCTTGCAGTGCAAGGTAAGGCTGCATGCTATTGACCTATTGTGGTCCACCCCTTCCCCAGATCCTGCATAAGCAGGAGCTTCATGCACCGGGCTACCCCTTTTTATGACATGATAACAGTCAATGTGAGGACACGTAACATAATAGTAACAGCAACATTACAACAAAAGCAAAAATGTCAAAAATAGGTTTTGTGTCACCATTTGCACCCAGAAGCTGGGACCAACGTGTGAGAATGCTGTCAAGAGTGATCAATAAGTCAAAAAGACATTCACAGAACAAAGAAGTTACTGCCGAAAAATTTAGGGGCGAGAAAAATGGAATAAACTTTCTTAAAAGTGTTAATTTGCCCTGACTTTCTCAATTAAAGAGATTGGTCATAGGATCATTTTGCGAATCACTTCAGGGATACTAGAATCCTTATGTGGATCTATGGAAGCAACTAACCAACTAATCACCCAAGAACACTAATTAGACAGGTGTTAATCTGGCAGAATAATACAAAAAGAAAGCCCAAGAATATCTGGAAAACTTATTTTGAAATGGGGGTAAAGACTCCTTTTTATTATAGAATTTAATCTCCTGACTAGATGTCCATTCATTAGGTAGTTAATTCCACCATCTGAGTAATCCTTCATTTGAACTTTAAGATATGACCTTTAATTTTAAAAATCCAAATTTGATAAAATAATTTCAAAGTTAAAATATATTTAATTAAATCCAACAGTTATAACTTGTGTGTATGCAGCCGCACTTGCTAATGAGACTCTAGGAAAAAATAGGGACAGGTTAAAAATGGAGCAGTACTTAATGTCCCAATACCAACCATTCATGTTCATTGATAAATTTTGGAATTGGAAACCAGAACCTGAATTCTCTATTTGATTACAAACTGACGAAATTTAGGAAATACTATTCAACAGATGTCATGCTTCTATTAGAACTGCTTTTCCTCCATTGTCAATTGATAGGCTTGGTGCTTCCTGGAGTCGAAGTTTCTCCTTGCTTGGAAAGCAAGATAATAACTTATGGAACATGCCTAAGAGAAACTTTTAGACTTGGAACTGTCTTCTTTATCGGAAAGCAAAGATGGTAAATCATATGTATACCTATCAGAAGGCAGTGATTTGACTTTGGTTTGCTCTAATCTAGAAGTATTACTTCAAGGGCACCCATGGTTAATTTTCAAGCCCTTCCTCGGTTGGACAGAATGGGATGGCCCACATGGTAGCAGAGGAAACATCCTGTGGTAAATAACTCCACTTGCGGTTCCCTGGGGTATTTTCAAGAAAACTGCAGGAAATAATACCCAGACTCACTCATTATGCTAAGGCAGAACAATTATGTGATTGGATATCACTGGCTTTTCTGGACTTCTGTAACCCTTACTAGCTAGTTGAAAATGTGTACAGTGTAGAGAGACCAATACTGTCAGATATGGTAATCAAGATGCCATTTTCTTTCTCGATGATTTATTGAAACCTTCCTAAAGCTTGCATACATCAGCACATCATTTCGCATTGGCACTAACTTTGGCTTCTCTAACTCAGTGATATACCTTGCAGAATAGTGTAAAGCTAGACAGAAACCACCTCCCCCTAACTCCAGCACGTTTAAGGAAGTTCTCATGCCAATTCACGTCATACCAGCGCTGTTAAAGAGAAAAAAAAAAAAAGTTCACACCCTACCAATGCTAGTGTCATTTCCAGCAAAATCACTGGGCATGTAATTACTGGTCCTATCAATATGTTGAGTTTCAGTGAGGTGTAAGCTCCTCCCATCCTGACCAGCCTTCGAATTTCAAATTGGAGTTAATGAAATCCATTTGGGTTGAAGTCACTATTCTAGTGGGGTTGCTGCAAGGACATCTTGCTTGTGCAAATCCATTTCACTGATACGTTTCTAGTGGCTATTGAACTGAGAGATGCCATCTCGTAGGGAATAGAACAGCAGAGCTTTTAGTCGCTGAAGTGGAGCTGTCATCTGGATTTTTTGAAGGTTTAAGCATTCATATTTCTTCCTTTAAAGAAGTCAGTTTCATTTTGTCCTGATTTCAGTCCAGGACTGAACAATGAAATTCCAGTTTTGGTTTCGGTTTCAACTGAAACTGATTGTTTCAATTATAAAAAGAATCCAAGAAGTTAAAAGAATTGCAAAAAAGGATGCAGAAAAGTCACAGAGAGAAAAAAAAAAAATGCAATAGAAAAGAAAATGGATGGAAAATGTTAATAATACAGAAACAATCGATCTCAAACACCCATCCATAGTCCTTAAAACTTCAAATTAAGTCAACGAAACTAGCCACAGCCCTTAAACACAGTCCCCAAAACATCGGATTCACATGATCACACAACTAATACACGATATGTTGACTTTTCTATTTGTTACTTGATTGCTATTTAGTTGGTCTCTGTTATTAATAGACCAAGTTAATTTGACAAACACATGGAGGACAAGAGCTCCACACTGAGAAGAAAACGAAAGCAGGCAAAGAAAGAAAAGGTACAAGAGTAATCATTACCTTGAGAAACTTTCCAAGATAAGGAAGGCTAATAGAGAACGCCGCCAAACAAAGACCCAGAACCTCTGATCTCTACACCAAAAACCAAATTTATAAAAAATTCAATAAACAGCAATATGAATCAACCCAAAAGAGGAAAGAAAAAAGAAAGGAGTAAACTGAGAAAACCCGAATAGAATTTAACTGCTACACTCACAAGCTGCACGGCAGTGACAGAATCAGCAGCGAGAAAATGGTTTAAGAGCAACAAAGATCCGAAAGTGTAACCAATCCATCTGGGTAAGTAGGATTCATCTAACCCAGGAATTCCTGCACACGCAAAACCCAAATGTAGATACAGTTTTGAGGAGAGGGAACTTAGAAGGTTCACTTTAACAAGTTACCAAATGTAAAGCGGAGAACAGAGAGATTGAACTGCTGCTGCTGCGGCTCTTTGGATTCTTGGGAGTTGTCGAGACGAACAGCTGAAATGGAATATCGGCGCCTTCTTCTCTTCGTGCTGCTGTTGCTTCTGTTATGGAAGATGTAGGTAGGGTACGATTTTGGTATTGTTAAAGGAGCAAAGGGCAATGGGGAGGCACATTTGGAGCTAGAGGGATGGAAATGGACAGGCAGCGGGAACGGGTTTGACGCCATTTTTGCTTTTTCATTCTCCCTCTACCTTCAATATGGTAGAATCTGGGCGGGGCTCTTTGGAAGGCCCAAAGAGAATTGCCAACTCACCGCATCGGTCATCTGATCTAACGGTTTTGATTGTCTAAACTGAAGAAGTGGCATCTTAACCGTAGGAAATCCTTCGTGAAGAGAGGATCCTACATGATTGGCTTCGACAGAGCTGATCATTTGCCTTGTCTTCTCTTCTTACATACAGACTTGAGTAGTCATTTACATCATTAAAACCGCGACTTGAACCCCAGATCATGCCCAGCATTACTGCATCCTGTAAAAGTTGGAACTCCAGGAGCAGGTTCTCTTTCAGGCCAAATTTGAGATTGCTGATCTTTTGATTGCCTTCTCGTAGAAATCTTGGAAAGTAAATCTTTTGCGTTGGATTAAATGGACATTTTTGTAAGAAGTTGTTTTCACAATCTATGGCCTCAATGTCACATGACACAATTTTACTGTTGCGTCCAGGCGAACAAATCACTTGTCCCAAGTGATAAGTAATAGTGCTTATAGAACGTAATGTATGGCTTTGGTAGGACAAGCGGCTGTTTAGGTTTGCACAAAATGCAAGCAAATGATTTTCAAGAGCCATACTGTTGGAGGTCATTGCAGTCCGTTGTGTGGGTGAAATCCACCATTCAACCTGTCATGAGTCTCATCTGGAATCTGAAATCTTTCTTGGATTAGTTGGCATTTCATGGTGATTTTAGATGCAGCAGTCAAGATAGATTTAGTTCAATTCTGTCTTGACTGACTGCCCCAGTGGCAGTCCCTACCTCGTATGTTAGTACGTGTGATGTTTTAACGTTTGTAAGTAACAGAAGGCCTAAGGTGAAAATAAAGTTAATAAAGTAAAATGTAAATAGGGTATTTTATTTAAGTATATATTTTTTATGAGCTTTTTATGTCATGGAAGGGGATGAAATTTTGTTGATAAATCTAAGTGTGCCTTAGATTTTACTTGGTCTAAGTATGCTTTACTTGCCTATTTCCTGAATCTAAGCCATTCACTCTGTTAGGAGTAGCTTAGATAGGCTGAGTAACAAATTTCGTGCCTAATAGATAATGCATCCTATATTTCTTTGCGTTGAAAATTACAACTATACTTTATCCTATGTTTCTTTAAGTTGATAACAGCAGCTAAAGAAACGTAAGATAAATTATGTAATGGAACATCAAATTTAGTTCTTTGCCAATCTTAAGTCATTCCAACATGATGAATAACTTAGATCTACAAAGAGACAAGCAAGAGGCAAGTAAAACATACATAGACTGATGGTCGCAGCCTCAAAGAGATAGCCAAACAAAAGCCATAACCTTAACTTCTGAAAAAAAGGAATGCTACATAGATGATCCCACATGAGAGCGTTTGGTGTTACTTTTTATGAACTCACCTTTGCACGATCTGACACATTCATATGAGTGGTGGAGATCTTAATGTGTAATGAATCAGAAAACATGTGAATAGAATGATTTTAAAAGTTTGTAATCTCTCTATTTTAAATTATACATTTTAGACACTAAAATCTTCCAATTCACAAGGTTTTCTTTATTATGAATCAAGTCATACAAATGTAAAATGTGGGCTGCAAGAAAAGTGGTACACAAGCGCTCTCACGTGCAACTCTACCACAGCTTTGAAGTGGTTTGTAATGATTGGAAAGAAAAATTTAGGGCATTAGCTGAGACTTTTAAGCCCTAAGGGGGCCATGCTCGTCATGTGACAATTATTTACGCAAAGACAAGCCCGTTCTAGTCGTTTCCCATGAATTATGAGCCCATGTGATATTGACTGACCTCAATTTATTGAACTCTTCTGGTCGACTTCCGTTGGCTTTTCAAGTTACACTAGCCTCCAAGCATTTCCCTGGAGAATTCTAGAACGGCATTTTAGTTGGCTACTTGTACAACATACTTTCACGAAGGCATGCCATTTAGTCTAAGACAATGACGAACAGAAAACACCTTGCAGATTCTGGTTTTGTATATACGGTCAGTTGTTCCGAAGAGGCCATCTTCCTTGAAGAGAGGAAATATCAATGACCAGCCTCTTCCTTTGGCTGCACCAATCTGAGGCAAGATAGCCAAAAGAAAAACTCATTGCCAGATACTAGTAGTACCCTCGTAGCAATCCATATGATTACTGTATACTGGCCTCAAGATCAGACGACGATGATCATGATAAGCAGGATCCAGTTGATCCACCAATTCTAGCGGGTCCACACGGTTGGTGTTAAGATCAGTCAAGAATAAGGAAGATAATTCACAAAATGGTTGCGAGAAATTATAAGCCAGCGCCTCAATTATGCGTACAGGGGCTTACATGTGGACAGGTTAATGTAAGAGAAGACAAAAACAACATACCTCTACCACCTAAATCGGAAAATTACAATTTCACCAACAATAAGGAGAAAATAATTGTAAATATGAATTTCATCTCTCCTTCAGTAATCCAGATGAGCAATGTCAACAGTCTGCCCATCTTATTGGTCCTTCCGAGCTTTGGAACTGGGGCGCCTAGCCGGTTTGATAATATAACCCAGGAGAATAATCAAAATTGGAATGATGGTGCCAATATAATACACACTTCCATATGCAGCTATTGTCTCGTGCAGGCTCAACACCTTCACCCACAAAATGAAGACATAATTAATCGAAGTTTGATCGTCTCTTTAATTACAAACATTAGTGGACAAAATCTGGTTGAGCTGAAAACTAGAAGGTCAGAGGTACGTATAAATTAACAGAAAGATGATCAATTTATTCCCTTGTTCACCAGGTAGCCCGTATTAGTTGTAACTAAACGTAGATAAATTGAATAGCTACAAAACAATCAAAAGAGGCACCCACTTTACAGGAATGGTGGTTTTATCAACATAGTCCGACAAAGCTCAGTTTCCTATATTAATAGATATTCCATTTTTCATGTATGGAAAAGCACCTGGTTAGGTCACCAAACAGAAAGAACTGACAATCAAGAACAAACATCAGACATGAACATGAAATCAAGACGGGAATAGTTGAGGACAAGTAGAATATAGGCAAAGAACAAACATCAGATGCCAACTTACCATGAAACCAACACAGGAATAGTTGAGAACCAGCAGCGTATAAGCAAAGTTTGTGAGTATCAGTGCATTCCGAAGTAAACCCAGTTTCTGGGGAACTGCTTGCTGCCATCTGTATATAACTGCTCATAAACCAAAAACCAAGAAAACAGCAATCAGAAAGACATGCATGTCTTCAAGCCACCCGTTACACAAGTACCCACAATAAGTAGCAAAAGATACCTCTTGAACCGGCAATCATTAGTGCTGACTGAACGAAAAATATGATGTATCCAGGGTATAGTCCCTGTAAAAGAATTTGGAGCAGAAAGAGATCAAATAAATAAATATCACAGATAGCAAAAAAATGTAATAAGAAAATATGAATAATGTTTCATCGCAGAAAGCTTCATGGCATGTCAACAAATGATACAGTACGAACAGCAACACCCCCAATGAAACAATGGGTTAAAAGATCTTAAGTCAATCAGTTGAAAGATCACTTCAGAAGAACCCTTACAAACAAAATCACAATAACAGAAATCACCAAATGCTAATTGCTGTATCAATGGCCAAGGAAAGATACAACTTAAGCAAACCAAATCTACATTATGTAGCAAATGCACATGAGGATGCAAGCTTAAACAATATATACTAATGTGCTTGCTTCCATGCGTATGTGTAGTTCTTGAAAACTTGGAGTAATTAATAACAGGTATCCTATTTGTTCAGAGAATGAGGTGACCGACAATCAATTTGCATTTCATAGTTTGTGTAAATACAGAAACTGGAATTCCTAGCCAACAGCTTCATTGTCTTGTAAAATAGATTAACGAAAATCTAGATTTATGTCTTGTCAAAAGCATAGGCGTGATGGATTGAGCTGAGTGAAATATTTTTAGAACTAGAAAGTCATAGTTCCTTCAATCTCTCCTCAAACTTACTTTCAGGGTATAGGACCCAAATAATTACAGTTTTTGAAGATCTTTTCAAGGAAAAGCACTTTTATAGATTTATGGACTTGTAAAGGTCAAAAGAACATTTAAAAAAAACATAGCATGAAGGTAAAATTAACTTACATGCCAAACAGCACTAACAGTCTGAGTCGCCAGCAACTGAAGAAATCCAGGTTTCTTTCCTTTCTGGATGAGCCTGTCATAAACATCTGAAGACCACAAAACCATAGATAGAGCAATAAAAATACTTATACACAGACACACAACTGGTTTCTCTTCATCATGATATCTCTTGTTACATAACTTTTTATTGTTAAAGTGAGATGTGATATGAATAACTACTGTTTCACTCTGATATTACTATAGACATATTACAACCTTGACATGTCACAGGCACTTGTTAGCAAAGCAATCAGATAATTCTGCAAATTTCCTCTTGTCTAGCACAACAATGTTTTAATCACACAACTTACTCCAGTGTAATTGACCAGATAACGGTTTCATGTAGTGAAAACCACCATCCGAGTTGAAGCCTGGACTTTCCAGGGTTAATCAGTTTAGCTGGTAGTCCGTACACACATTATTTGACTGAGTCGAATTGAGCTCATGCAGTTTTCAATAGTCATTATGTGTAATTTGATGCTGATGGTATGGGTCTTGAAGTTACATATTGAGCAGCACTGAGAGAATATGTGATTACTAATTATCCAGGCGAAGGTAGCAGTAGGCACTCACAGTGACGAAGCCAAGTGCTGACTTGTATGTTCCAAACAAGTGGCAATTGCACTGCACTTGTCGCAAACTCAACACCAAGGATATCAACATTTTTCGCACGGTCCCATCTGGGCTTAGGAGGCACAGAATCTGTCCAGCCGCTGAACCCCAGACCAGATACGATTATGGAAGCCTCAGAAATTGACCAGACAAAATAATATTTCCAGCGAGCAGTAAAGCCAGACATGTACTGGCATCCCAACTTTTTCCAGAATCCCCATTCTTGGTAAACAGGATCAGTAAACCGGGAGAGTGGAAAGTGTGGTACCAAATACAAATAAATGCCCATGCATATAGCTGCTTGAACAATAGCACGCAATGTAGCACCATAAGGGGATGGCGACGGTCCTTTCTCAGAACGGCTCCATAGCTGTGCCAGTGAAGAAAAGAATTAATCTGGAAAACATAATTTCACATGACGTAATATACAAATGAAGGAAAACAAGCAGAGTTGTACATACCCCTTTCTTTTCTACCCATTCAAGATAATCCTTCATTTCATAAACTGGTCCAGCGAAGTGGCTGCCGCAGCAGAGGCAGTAACCGACATACTCAATGAAAGAAGGGCATCTAATCAATCGGTTTTTCTTTTGTGGTTCACGTAGACCTTCTTCTTTCAATAACCCATCATTGTAGTTTATTGAACATGAGATGACTTTCAACGTTAACACCATTAGAGCTCCTATATTGGAAAAAGATCACAGCAGTGATTCACCATTAACCTATATGTATAAGATGAAACAATAAGACTCTTTCAAACTGCTGGTTTATACTTGACAAAACTAAGATTTCCTGGACCAGCAACCAAGATAGAAAAGCAGCAACCTGTAAATGCATCAAGAGCTTTGAGGGTTGTAAGCTATCACCTCGAATTAGGAAAACAGAATTAGTGGTAGGTTTTTATTTCTTTTTCTTTTCTTTTTTTTGTGTGGGTGGGGGTGTTAACATAGCAGTTGTTATACATTCAATTTCAACCACTGCTTTTGATAAATTAGATATGTAATAATAATAACAATAATATCAGTAACAATAATAAAAGAATGAAGAATAAAGCCTATATTTTCTCAGCTTAAGTTCCATATGACTTTCAGCTTGATATGTAGGGTGAAAACTTATTTCTAGATAGTCTTACGAGAAAAAATCATTAAGTAAGCAACTGCATCCAAAATGGTCAAGAAATAGTGATTCAGAAAACAGGGTGTATATTATTGAATACATTTTAAATGTAATGATAAAAGGTGGTAAGAACACATACTAACCCTGTGATATGGAAATGTGCCTAATGGCCAAAATTTGTGAAAACATATTGCCCACCTGAATTCCAGCTTCTCATTGACTTGTCCCCACTTTAAGTTAATTAGTTTAAAGCAGACATCGTCCCTGCCTTAAAAGTACTAGGAAACCTGCTGTTTAGGGTGTAGGGCATCCAGTGTAAGTAGACTGCCCCAGCTAACCAAGTGAAGGCAACCAATAAACATGATTAAAGTCTTAGCCATAGCCAAAACAGTGGCTGATTTATTTGAGAATTAAGTATTATTAAGCTAATAAAAACTCAATAGAGTGCATAGTGTATATGCATATGTATATGAGCCAAGATGTACATGAGTCCCTGCAGGCATTGCTCTCTGAGGAAGATCCAAGGAGTAGGCACCTATCTAGGGCATTCTCTTGAGCAATATTCATCATTAGATTTTGTCTTAGATGTGTTACTATAGACCCTTGTGGTCGAGTTGTCATCGGGTAACCTTGAGGTCACATGTTCGAGGCATAGTGATAGCCTCTTGCAAAATGCAAGGCAAGGCTGCGTGCTATAGACTCTTGTGGTCCGCCCCTTTTCCAAACTCCACATACACAAGAGCTTCGTGCACCAATTAATGTGATACACACCAAAAATCATGCATTCGATGTTTCGAGCCCTAGCTTTTTACTTGTAACAAACCATTAGTTGTGATTCCAAACTCAAAGCAATATAGGAATAAGGTCATCCACTGGTCATGATTTGGTGTGTAAACCATCTACAAGGGACCTAAATGATGAATGGCTTAGATCTCCCAAAAACTACATCCAGATATGTCTATATGAGAAGTGCCCAGCATATAATAGTATCATCAATCTCTACAGTTTCGGTGTTATCTAATTTTATTATGTAATAACCTGTTCCTAAATGTTCAACAATACAAACCAAAGAACCCCTCCTATTTTGGAAATTGTACTATACAGGTTTATCTATTCATGGAAAATCGGTAAAGTATGCATGCAAGTTAATTAAAGACAAAGAGCAATAAACAAATACAAAATCTTGAAATAACATTACCAGTTGCATCTATGCCGCCTTCTTTCCATGCGTCCCCACTCATGTAGTACACGTGACTACACAGAATAGAAGTACCAACTAGGTGTTAGAAGAGCTGAGGAATCCTTTTTGAAACGAGGGGTAATTTGGTTAGATTTCTCAACAAAAAAAGCCATATGAAGATGACAGAGATATATTGAAGGCAGAAAATTAACCATCAAATTCTTAACTGAGTGTAATTGTTCAAGTTGAGTACCATTTTATAACTTAAAATACAGCCTTCAACTAACTTTACCGAATAATTTAGCGTCTAGACTTTACGCAAAACAGTGCTCATTTTTACAAAAAAAAAAACGGAGGAAATTCCCCAAAAGAATAGTCTACAGAAGTTGGATAAGCAATAGTCAACCGACCATTAGTATGCAGCTTTTGTCAAATTTAAACAAAATAGTTGAACATATGTACAAATAAATTCCTTCCACAATAAGAAGCCAACAGAGAACGCCTACTTTGACATTTCCTGAGAATATGGAAGAACATAGAGGAAGAATCTCATACGCTTCCTCATCTAAATCAAATAGAAACCGCAGAAGGAGTCTTCCGCAATGTTCTTGTCTTCTAAGCTGGCCTGAAGTTGCAAGAACCAATCCTAAGGCAATACATTAAGATATTATCTCAAGTATCTACACCTGCAAATTTCAACCTATATCTGTCGATGGTGCTTCTCAAAAGCATGCATGATGAAATTCATAATTAGCCTAAAAGAGGATCTAAACCAGTAGGCAGAACAAGAACAGAACAGAGCATCCAAAGCACAGATAATTCAACACCTAGTGATTAGATCACAAACAAAACAGTAATTTGAAGACAGAAAACTTCGACATGATTCGAGAATAAAATAACAAAGTCGAGCAACAAAACACGGTCAAATTAAGCCAGATCTCGAATGACACTAACATTATCAGAGCAGAAACAAGAAGCAAAGGACTCTGACTCACCAACCGATCAGGTATCCAAATCCTGTAAAGAAAGTGACGATTCCACACCGCCGACGATACAGTAGCATCGAACCGTAACCTAACGCCATCGGAACGAGGAAATGAAGATTCGACGAGAAACCGAAGGAGATGTAGGAAAGAAAAGCGCCGGTGATAGCTGCGTAGAGATGCTTCGGCACGGTTTCGGGAACGAGCCTGGTGAGGAAACTCACCGGTATCGTGGCAACAAAGCAGAGGAGAAATCGGAGAACGGGAACGGAAACTCCGATTGCGGACGCCATGGAATCCAATTGGAGCTCCATGGTTGCTGCGGAAACTCACTGACAGAGAGGAAACTGTTCCTCTGGTTTGAACCAGAGCCTTTCCCTTGGCCTTTTCCTAACGAGAGTCAGTCGACGGGAACGCCGTTTATTGGGTCTTGCGTTTGGACGAACGTCAAGTAAAATGACAAAAATGCCCTTCTCGGCGGGTATTCCGGGGACGGATCAGGAACTGGTTGACAGGACGATGGAGAGGGGCGCGAGAGTTGACAGGTGGACGGCGATTTTGCCATTACCATAGATCCTGTGGCTCTGAATTGTTCACCTCGGAAGTACCGACGCGAGCCTGAAAGCCACGTGGATGGAATGACAAAATGGGCCTTTGAAATTTGTATGGTCCCCACATATTTTCCTTGCTTGCTGCGTGCCGACATTCGCACCCCTGATTTTTATTAAGAGACGCCCCTTTTGGTTTAAGTTCCAGTGAACGAGTGGGTGAGAGGTGGGCGAACGGATTGCTGCACAGATTCCTCGAGGTTCCGTCCACCCGAACAATTGAAAGCGAAGTAATTAGATTGGGTGAAGCTGATCACCTTCCATGGCTGGTGATGCAAGATTATGCCTTTTAGATGTCAGAAAATCACATTCTTTTTAATTTATAAGATATTTAAATCTAGAGTAAAAAAATAAACGGGCGGAATCATTCAAAGGTAAGCTCCAAAAAATGTGATTACCGGACGGCAGCGATACAATGCAGTCAGTTTAGCATTTCTTTGGATTGATTACTGTCGCTGTAATGAATTGGTAGAACGACGGACAAGTATAAGTGGGACTATATTTTTAGGTGATCAAAACCATTCATCTTTATCCTAACTCTTCACGTCCGGAGTTTTGAAATGGATAATAAAAAGTACTAAAAAATCAAGGGCTATGATCATTTTAATGGATGCAATTTCTGAGGCATGACCAATCTAAGACGAGATTTAGAATGTCAATGGCCTAGATCACCCCCGAAATATGTACGGCCCCGTATCTCTCCAATTGTGGGGACACCTTGTTTGACCCAGTTGATTAATCTCTGGTTGGTAATCGATGAAAACTTACTTTGAAAAACGTAAATAAAAAGCAGTGTTTCCAAGCGCATTGCTATTTATTTCGCCGAGGCTAGAGGAAAGAGATATAACGGCAACCGTCGGAGCATTTATCAGGCCTCTCTCCTGAAAGTGGTCCGTTCTCTATGAAGATAGGCTAAAGGAGCCACAGAAAAAGAGGAAATTCCCAAAATCTCTTCCTCCTCCTTTTACGGTCAGTTTTATGTTTCTAAGAGAGTTGTGTAGATATCCTCAAAAAAAAGGCAGCCACAGTGCACAAAGTTTTCGCCTATGCTGGGTTTGGGGAAGGGGCAGATAGGCCTGGCAATTCTGGTTAACGGGTCGTGTTTATGTCGACACGAACACGATATAATTAGAGTTATGGGTCGACATGAGCACGACACAATTAATAGTCGTGTCAAAAACCTATTACTAGTACATGACCCGGTTCTTAAAAAATTGACACGACACGACCCATGTAACACGATTAAGTAACTGAGTCGTGTTAGATGACATGACATGACAGGAAACAACTTGATTCGTTAACATGAGTTACTTTAAAACTATCTTGATATAACATAGAAGACCATAAAATATAGGATGGTTATTTAATAACCGTCCTATATAACATCAAATATAAGACACCTACTTATTAATTATCTTATAGAACGCATAAAAATATAGGATGGTTTTGTATTAACCATCCTATATATATATACGTATATGAGCATGGCTATAATCTTCTGATTCTGAACTAAATCTTTGATCACCTGAAAAGTTGGCCCCAAATGATTACTTCTGATCTTCTGAAAGGGATGATGCCTTGATGTAATGAGGTTCTGTAGTAGAAAATCAAAATTTGCATCTACTTGTTTCAGTGTTTGAGTTCAACACAATAGCACATGGCATGACACTTAAGCTATAAGATGTCCTCGTTCAAGAACAAGAACTTCATATTCATGCTTTCTTGTGTAGGGTAAAGAGCCAGCTCAAGAGGCTAGCACAACCAATGAATGGAATTATAGCAAATGTAGTCAATGAGTGAGGACCCAATAGTACACTTTTCAAAGAATGGAAAGAACAGAAAAAGACCAGATGACATGGGTCTTTCAGTTATGAACTAGAACTTTCAACCCCCACATGAATTGTCAGGATAAAATTCATTTCCCCAACTCCTTTCATGCTCATTGCTTTACATGACAATTACACAGACAAACACAGAAAGCATTACCAACTAGTATTTGTGAACCTTGATTCATACCAAATTACCAATAAAATTCCTTTAATATTTTATTTAGAAGCAACACAGTACTTTACACCACTCACATGAGGTCTAAAAGAGATTCAAATGAATCAAATAACCGCAATAGTAGTAAATAACCGAGGAATAAGTAGCATATGGGGGAAATCTACTTCCATCAATGTATCAAACACAACAAATTAATATAAGTTGTGAAAATTATACAAATTAATCAAAATGAATTCTCCAGAGTCTTCAATTGGTTGAGGTGGTCCTACACTGCTACTTATGCTTACAATGTCCTCAGCAAGCTCATCCATGGCAACTTTAATAGCAAAGTCTACAATCATATAGAATAAACATGCATTAGTCATTACTAAGCTCATATAAAATATAGTTTAAACATAGAATCATAAATTATTACCTTTCAATCCATATAGCCAATCTTTTGCATAAATCAATATTTGCATTATATCTGGCTTTAAAGCAGATCTATATTGGTCAAGAACCTGACTACTAACACTAAAAGTAGACTCTGATGCAACTGTAGATATAAGAATGCTCAAGACATCACAAGCCATTGTAGCAAGTTCAGGATACCTAAAATCAACATTTGAATAAAATATAAATGTAAATAAGATTATAAAAAATATTCTTATTATGAGACAAGAGATTATTAGTCAACCAACCTGTATTGATTGTCTTTTCATAATGTTAGAATGTCCAACTTTGACTCTTGCAATCTTGGTTCATTCAAATAAAGCTCCAATTGTGATTTTTGCATGGCCAAAAAACCTCCTTCACTTTCAAATGAATCAAATTCCTAATGCAAATACAATTATATTATTCAACTTACTGTAAGACAATTCATAGTAAATTTTAATATGCTAAGCGACATATAATGAAGATATAATTATAAATATAATTATCTTCGTGACATCTAAAACCTCTTGACTATATGTCAAGTTTTATCTATCATCAGTACCTCTAGCCACTGGGGAAGATGAGGAAGGAATAGGGGAACTGTAACATCTTCGTTTTTTTTTTTTATAACGGGGGGGCGGTTTGATAACGGCACCCCCTCACTTAAACGAAATTGAGAAACAGACCCCAACCCCGATGAAAAGGGGGAAACCGATGGGAAGAAAAGAAAGGGGGAAGAAGAAGAAGAAGAAGAAGAAGGAGAAGAAGAGGGAAGAGAAAGGAGAAGAGAGGAGAAAAGAAAGAAAAGGAGAAGAGGAGAGGAGAGAGGTCGCCGGAGAAAATGGCGGCATGGATTGAGGCTTAAAGCTGTTCATTCTCTTCAGCATGAAGTTGGGAGCAAAACCCCTTTGGATTCGCTACGAACGGAGAAGAAATGGCTGCGGATTGAGCCATGGACAGTGCGCGCGACTAGGGATGGATCGTTCACGGCAGATCGAAGCCAATCTAACACGCCTAGGAAGGGAAAAAGCACGACTACACATTCTTTAGGTAAGATTTACAAAACCCTTATCTTGATTTGTTGAAATTTTGATAAATTCGTGAGTTTTGATCTTAGATCTAAATTTAAAGACGATGCAACCGTTAAATTGTAAATCCATGCTTAGTAATGGGTAGATCGATGCCTGAGATAAGTCAAATTTGATGGAATTCGCGATTTGTGTTAGAAAATAGATCGGATGATCTGGACCGTCCGATCGGTTACTGTTCACACAGTAACTTTTGAACATCTGACGGATAATCAGACACTACGGATGACTCTTACGATCCTAAATTAGCTGGATATGAGTAATCAGAGTAGATCTTAACCATTAGATTGCCTAAAAAAGGTAGATATGATCACTCTTAGTAGATATGTACAGTTAGATCACTTGAAAAGGGTGGATCTGACCACTCTTAGTAAATGTGGACCATCGGATTACCTGAAAAATGTGGATTAGACCATCTTTAGCCAATCTTAATATATGGATCATTTATATATAGTTGATCAGTCATTGTCATCTTGTGGAGAATACTAAATTTAGAGGTAAATCCAACCCTTGATATAAGGACATAAGACCAGATAGTTAAATCATAACTATATGTAAGTGAAGGTATTAAGAAAAGAATTTTTATGTCTTGTATAGATTGAAGCGTACGAGATCGATCAACTAGTGGACAATGGATGAACTCGCCACACGAGGTAGGTGATTCCATTCAATTATTTCATGATTTCAGTAACCATGAGTGGATTTTTAAAGCTTTGAGACATGTGTTTTATGTTTTCTCATGCACATGATTAGATTCCTATTTTTGTGTTGTAGCATGACTTTTCAATTTGGTAATAAAAATGTATGCTGGGCTTTAATCGTGTTATTGGAATTATTTATAGCACATTTACATGGTTTATAAGATTTATATCTTGCCGATGATTTATGACGGGTGCTTTCACCCGGTGGGTACTATGCTAGGAGGGTTGTAGGGTTGGCCACCCGCCCTCTGATTTTGTGAGGATGATGATGATTAGACACCGCCCTAGAGTGATACAAGGCCAGGTACGTAGGGGTGGTATCATGGGTAGTCCCCCCTACAGGTCCGTTCCTTCCCATGGGGATGGAGAAAGTCTCTCGTTTGGTGTCGACGAAGAGCGGCAGTGGTTCAGATCCTGATGGGGTTGCCACTGCAGCATAGTGACCCATATAGTTATTATGCATATGGATTTTATATGTTGGGTGAACCGGGGCAAGCCGGGCCTAGGCCGTGAGAGACTCCAGGGGCTGATGCGGGTTGCACGGGAGGAACCAAAGTTAGTATGAGTACACATTACTAGTGATTGAGTATATTGGAGCATTTTGGTATCGTTTTGATACAGTGTTTTGTTATCTATGATAGCATGCATATTATCCCGTGGATATAGACTAGTATGGTTTTGATGTACTTACCTTTGTATTTTAATCATGCCTTGCATGCTATACTGATTTAACTCGATATCTATTTTGTGAAAGTTGTAATTGTAAGCATTCGGTTATTGACATTTCTTGGGTATGCTTCCTTTATGAGAAGCCTATTGTAAACTTTTGTTAAACTTTATTTGAGTGTAATCACCTGCACAAGCATAGCTTGCTGAGGCATTGCTTTGATTTGTAATGCCTCAGATACAGAGAGTGACAACAGTTGACGTCTTGTGAGCAAGTAAAAGTGATGGCAGCTTCCGTGAAGCATAGACGATGTTCAGAGATGACCAGGTTTGCTCAAGACCTCACTTTGGGTTTGAGTATGGGCTGTACTTTAGTTAAAAATGTAATGTGACCTGGATATAAAAATGTGGATTTATGTTGGATGTGATGGCTGTATGGAGGGACCCTGGGTATTTGGTAGTGATTGTATTTTCTTATCCATTGTTGGAGTGTATTTTATTGAAAACAACATTTGGTTGTGGATGGGTGTGGAGATTGAGTCTCCCTTACGATATGCATTATACATTGTTTATCAGGTGATTTTGTATTGCACTGGTCATGTGCAATGGTCCAAATTACAGAGGAAACTCTGTCGAATTTTCGGTAGAAATGGTATGTCATTTCACTGTTAAATCCGTAGTTTTGTGGTTGTATGACTCTTTGGACTTTGAAAGAAATGCTTTTGTTTAAGTTTTTATTTTTGGTCACTTTAGAAATGTTTCTTTCAAAAACAGGGATCCCGACTACTATTTTTGGAAAATATTATTCTAGTGTGTATAAAACCCGGGGTGTCACAGGAACTTTTAACCATATATTCATTGAAGAGAGAGAATAACTTTTTCTAAACTTGAGCAAACTCCAAGCAACCATTACCAAACAATTTCTTGTATGAGAATTCCACAAAGGAGAGCTTATATTGAGGATCTAACACACATGCAATTGCCAAATAGTGCTAAATTCATATCAGTACTTTGAAAACTTAGCAAACATTTGGGTGGACATACGCTTCATATAGTCATCATCACTTCTTATGTATTGTGTTGAACTCAAATAAATTACAAATGCTGCACAAAAGTAGAGATTTGCTATGGAATACTTGGATCCCAAAAACATGCAGGTAGCATCATAAAAAACTGCAAAAAACTTCAAAATTTTTGTAGCCTTTTCCCATTCATCGAAAGAAGGACAGTGCTTATAATTTGAGTCACTTAGTTCGAAGTAACAAAATGCACATTGGTAACAAAAAGCACTTTCAAGCATCACATAGGTTGAATTCCATCTTATAGGACAATCTTGTCTTAAGCCCTTTTTTGTCTCAATTGACATGTGATTCGCACACTCTAAAAAAATTTGTTTTCTACTTTGCGATGCTTTGACATACTTGATACTCTCTCAAATTTTTTTGAATAACATCATCAATTTCTTTCAAACCATCTTGCACAATCAAATTCAAAGCATGACAACAACAACAACGAAGATGAAGGAACTCTCCACCACAAACAAGAGTGTTTCTGATGTTTAATTGATGCCTTAACAGCTCAACAGAAGAATTATTAGTAGAAGCATTGTCTACAGTGATTGAAAAAATCTTTTTCTCAATCCCCCATTCTACCAATAATGAGTATACCTTTTCTGCTAATGATAGTCCATTATGTAGAAGTGGTAGGAAACAAAAATTTAATATTCTCTTGTGTAAAACCCACTCACTGTCTAGAAAATATGCTGCGAGACTTATATAACCATCAATAATACAAGAACTCTACAAATCAGATGTCAAACTTATCCTACTAGGTGCCAACTCTAATATCTCTTTTATCTTTTCTTTTTATCTTTTATACATTCTCAAAACATCTGCTTTTACTGTATTTCTACTAATCAAATGCAAATCTGCACGCAAATATTTTATAGAGCTCTAATTCCATCATACTCAACAAATTGGAAAGGCAAATCATGCATAACAACTGCAGTTGCTACTAACTCACGATAAACTTAAAGATTAAACTTATTATTTGAACTTAGTGACATACTCCCCTGACTTTGAGATAAAAACAACTTGCCTATATCACGAGAAAAGCTCTGTTGACAAGTCTTTATATGATGTTTTAAGTTACCAGTACCAAATTTGCTATCGCAAATATATATTGAGAAACACTTCTTGCATTTACACCTTTGCCTTCCATCTTCTGATACCGGAAGGTGTTTAAAAAAAAATCCAAATTGGAGACATTAACTTCCTATACTTTTTACCTCTATTGGATTTTGAAACTAACTCCACATTCTCCAAATCAGCAAGCTCATCATCATCGTTGTTGTGCAGCATATTCAAATTATTAGAAACATCAGTGCTCCTAACTTGTGCCTATATTGCAATTGACAAACAAAATTTAGTTCACAGTAAACACCAATTACTAATAAGGGAGTGATGAATGAAAAGAGACAAAATGATAAAGAAATAACAAAAAACAAGCACATACATGTGGTGCTATAGGTGTGCTGCTCATTGTGTGAGAATGGTTGAAGATATTTGGGAAGAAAAATCTAAAAGAGATGTAAAACTAGCTTGGGTTGATCTTTCACCGATTCACGCAAAAGATCTAAGTGTAAATCAGTAAATGCATTACTCCTCTCTCTCCCATCGATCGTGTTAAATAAAAGGTAAATTAAAAACCTAATACAAGACGACTCAATAACAACAGTTTTATAATATAACAAAATAAAAAACCGTTACAACATAACCGTCCATAGTATAGGACTGTTAATGAATAAGTATCCTATTTTAATAAAAATATAGGACAGTTAAAACATAACAGTCCTATAATTTTACAAACATAAAAGATGGTTAGAAATAAATCATCCTATATATGTTGAAAAATATAGGACAATTATTACATAACCGTCCTTTATTTACACTTGCATAGTTGCATTGCCACTCACTTAAGTGTCCATGCCTCCATCTCTAGACTCTATGGGAGTGCGACTGTGTGATGTGCCAGTCTGCCCAGACCACAGAGACTGCCTAGCCTAGCCACTAGCCTGTCGGACAAGGATAGCCTCCCCTCCTCCAATTCCAAACTGGCAAGTGGCAAACTATAATTAATGAAACTTACACTTCAACCATTTGTCAAATATTTTGAGTCTTTGACGTCCAATCCGTCGTGTGGGCCCCCCTTGCAATGGCAGGAAAACAAAATCAAAACATAACCAGTGAAGCGAGATGGGAAAAAGTTGTAAGGGTGGTGGTTTGAAGACCATACCTCAACTTTGACATGTTTATTTAGAAACCACTTAACTACACTTGGCTTTGTTCGTCTAATTTTGCACATATTCTTTACTTATACATTGTCAGTTACACTTACTAGATAATTAGTTAACAAGTTTTGTAACTTGTAAGTTGCAAGTGACTAACTGTCATATATTATATAAAATTATAAATGCTCATGATTTTCTTATACTAATTCCACATATCATCACCAATTGATCAATATATCTCTTTTTCATCAAATTTATGAATATCATTTATCCAACTCATATAACTCAAAATTTGTTTTGATTTCTTACTAATGTTTTTCATTTCTAACTCCCAATTGATGATAATAGATTGGGAATAACTCATTCATCCATGATCCATGTAGAGTAAAAGGTAGTTAGTTACCCTTAGCAATATCATTCAACATTTTTTATTTTTTCATGATTATTTTATCATCAATGCCAAATGTACCTCTTTTCACTATAGACAACAGTCCATAATTAATTTTAGTTTCACCAAAGTTATCATATCAATATCCCTCTAATTCTTTCTTGATAAGCTTTTGTGCTAATTCAACAATTGAGTTATTATGCCAATATAGTTTATACTTTATACCATATAACTCCTTTTATTCTCATTTTCACCTAATGAGTTAATTACATAACTATTCCCTTTCTATACTCATTATCCACTAATGAGTTAATTATATAACTCTTTCTATACTCATTATCCACTAATGAGTTAATTACATAACTCTTTCTATACTCATTCTCAACTAATGAGTTAATTACACAACTACTTCTATTCTCATTCAGTCATTCTCACTTAATGAGTTAATTACATGACTCTTTCTTTACTTATCCTCAACCTCAACAACTAATGAGTAGAAGTTACTTACATAACTCTGTCTTTTTAAGTTAATCCTCAAGTAAGATGAGTTAATTATATAACACTTTCTTTACTCATCCTCAACCATAACAAATAATGATTATGAGTTACTTACATAACTCTATCTTTTTAAGCTCATCCTCAACTAAGATGAGTTAATTATATAACACTTTCTTTACTCATCCTCAACTACAACAACTAGTGAGTATGAGTTACTTACATAACTCTGTTTTTTTTAAGCTGATCATCAACTAAGATGAGTTAACTACATAACACTTTCTTTACTCAGCCTCAACCACAACAAATAATGAGTATGAGTTACTTACATAACTCTTTCTTTTTAAGCTTATCCTCAGCTAAGATGAGTTAATTACATAACACTTTCTTTACTCATCTTCAACTCAACAACTAAACTAATGAGTATAAGTTACTTACATAACTATCTTTTTAAGCTCATCCTCAACTAAGATGAGTTAACTACACAACACTTTCTTTACTTATACAGTCATACTTACATAACTCTATCTTTTTAAGCTCATCCTCAATTAAGATGAGTTAATTACATAACTCTTTCTTGACTCATATAGTCATACTTATATAACTTTGCCTTTTTAAGCTCATCCTCAACTAAGATGAGTTAATTATATAACTCTTTCTTTACTCATACTTACAAAACTCTTTTTAAGCACATCTTCAACTAAGATGAGTTAATTACATAACTCTTTCTTTACTCTTACTTACATAACTCTTTTTAAGGACATCCTCAACTAAGATGAGTTAATTACATAACTCTTTCTTTACTCATTTTCAACCTCAACAAGTAATGACTATGAGTTACTTACATAACTATCTTTTAATTTTTTAAGGAACTACAGGATGGTTAATGCAAAACCGTCCTTTATAACATAATGATATAAGACGGTTATATAATAACTATCTTATATTTTGTGTACCACTTGTTACTTATAGGTAACCATCCTATATTTTTCACCCCGCTTGATACTTAGAGGACGGTTATTTGTAAACCGTCCTATGATTATCACTAAATAAAGGATTGTTAGTTAATAACCGTCTTGTAATTATCTTAATATAGGATGATTTTCATTGAACAATCCTATATTGTTTTGATGATAGAGGACCGTTATGTTAGAGCCGCCCTATATTTATCTTTCAATTATACATTATGAACCTTTCTTTCTCCCGCCTTTTACTGTTTCACTTCGCATTTCTTTTTCTAACCTAAGTCCTTCGAAGTCCAAGCTCTCCCAAGCCAACCAAACCCCCTTCAACTAGAACCAAGGTAAATGCAAAAACCAAAAGAGTGTCAGTGAGAAGAAGAAGGAGAGAGGGAGAGAGAAAGCGTGCTAGCCAATCAAGGGTAGAGAAGAACTAGAGAGTGAGAGAGTAAGGGAGAAACTCAGAAACTGACCGGTTACCGCAATGGAAGGAGGTTCATCAAGTAATGGTTCTGTTCTGCTCTTGGAAACTCTATGTAATGTTGCCATTTTTTGCCCTATTTTTTTTTATGTAGAATTCTTATTACATTACATCTTACAATATAGGGTTAAAAACTGTTAAGATTAACAAGATTCTTCATTTGCAATCTACATGGCTATAAGCTTATTATACAACTTCGATCTTCATGAATCATCTAACACAAGTCATTTCACTTACACTTTCCAGTTTTCACTTTTCTAACCGTAGTCATTTTCATTTGTGAAGCAAACATGGAACATGAAGAAGTAGTACAAGAACAAGTAAAAGAGGTAGAACTAGAACAACAACAACAATTACAACACACATAAGAAAAACAATCAAGGCTATCGAGCACATGTCCACCAGTAACACCGCTTGTTAATGTTAAGAGAAACGCCAGGGGGCCAACACAAATGGATCATATAAATAAGAAATCATCAAAGGGAATAAAAGAAACTATACAATTCAACAATAGAGGCCAACCGATACGTGGTATTGCATATGCTTATGCTAGCTTCATATGTTGCACTGTTAGAAGACTCGTGCCAGTATCAGTGACTAATTGGAGACTTGCATCATCAGAAGTCAAAGATGCAATATGGGAAATGGTCAAAGTATGTAAATTCTTTCTACATATAACATAATATGTCTCTTATATTTATATATTTTGTTTTTGTTTGCATATAAATCATGATATGCAGTCTACCTTTGGCGTATTTGATGAGTGCAAGAAGCAAGTATTGCTAGGAGCTAGTGAACAATGGAGGAAATGGAAGAGTGAGCTTCCAAGGAAGTACATACTTCCAAATTCCAATGATCCTTCTAGGCTTAACATGGTCTCTCAGTTGTATTCCTGCTTCATTGACCAGGAAGCATGGAATCAATTTGTACAATATAGGTTATCTCCTGATTTTGAGGTAATCACAACTTAAACTAGTCAAGCTAAATTTTGATTCTCATAATTATTATATTTGATTGTATTTTGATTACATTACTTTGATGTACAAGCAAAGCATATAAAAGGACAAAAGGAGCATGCACAGAATCATATGCAGCACCACCTTCAAAGGGTTGGCTACGCATGATTAGAGGCAGATGAAGTAAGTATATCATGTGACATTTCATTTGTCAAATCATAGTAGATTTTTATTTTATTAACTCCGACTTAGTGTCTATCTTAACAGGAAAAGAAGGTCGGGACAGCGGAGCCCATTAATTGTGCTCTTCTATGAAAAATGACATATTCAAATGGGCATAACTCTCACACCTTTGCTAACAAGAAAACTGCAACAATTGCATCAAAAATTGTAAGTAGTTTAAGACTTTAAGTTTTATACTTTTACTTTATGTGCCTACTACCTAGTTAATTAGTTTTATACTTTTATACTCTTGTATTATATAAATATTACATATATAATACGGATTTGATCATGTTATGATCTTTACATGTGCAAGAAGAGTTGACCTAAGAAAGTGCAACTACAAGGACTCTTAGCAGCACTGTTACAAAGGAGGACATCCTGTATAGGGCAATGGTCAACAAGGAAGAGGACCCTAGCCGAGTAAGGGGCCAAGGTAGCGGTGTTGTTCCTTCCAAGTTCTTCCCTAAACAAAAGGCTCTTAATCTACAAGAATTGGAAGAATGGAAGAAGCAAACTGTTGTGGAGATATATAGCAAGGTTAAAGATCAATTGTTGAAGGAACTCCAGGGTGGCAGAAGAACCTTATGTGAGGATGTTGGCCCTCAACCTCAACCTCAAGTTCAAGTTCAACCACCCCAATCTGACAATAGCTGCACTCCTATTCCTCCATCAGACAAAGAGGTGGCAGAGCAAGCACTTGAAGGTGATGTCCCGATAAATGAGGTATGTATATTGACATGTTTAGTTTTACAATGTTTAATTATTTAGTAACCTTTTCAGTTTACATCACTAATCATTATATATATGTCATTTCTCAAATGCAGGTGGGTTAGTGCATGTTGCAGCTACATACATTTAAGAACTATGCGGCTGTGGCAACACTGTACGAGGTTCGGCCTATGACTTCTGCCACCTTGCATGGCGAGTTAATGCCTCTACACACTAAGCGGGTGTGCATTACTGCTGCCATTCAACTAAATGGTCCCCTTCCATTTCCAATACAGGGGGATGATGTTGAAACTATTGGGGATGCAATTGGATATCATGTGTGTTGGCCAGAGGAACTTATCAAACCAATGATATCCAATTCCAAAGTACATATATTCTAACTATAGTCATGGCATCATTTTCTGCTACCTTTTTTAAGTAATCCTAAATTTTTAATTGATTAATATTATCTGCAACATGTTGGATCACCAAAAGCAGCACAAGGCACAATTGAAACGAACCTCCCTGCCAGCAAATTCTGGCATAGTGGTAAGTGTAGCCCCATCCCAACCTTCCCAGGTAGTTCTATATATTTGCATAATTGTATCATGTTACACGTGGACTTAAACAATGCAACAATTAACATGTTTAAAGCACTTGTTAGGTGCCCACAAGCTCATTGTAAACATTTGTTAGGTGCCCACAAGCTCAAAAGGTTTTGTTGTTTTTTCCTAGGTTAGAATTTGTGATCTTAGATTCTTACTTGAAGTAATAATTAGATATCAAAAAGTTTTATTATCTTATCATAGGTTAGAACTTGTAATCTTACTTGAAGTAATGATTAGAGGTGTTTTATGGAATTCATATGTTTCTTTTAACTTTCATCATCATAATCATTAAGACCTTATCCCAATATATGATAAAATATTATAATTTGATCTCATAGTCTCTCTTCTTTTATATATGCTAGTATACCAATATATGTTGTAGATATTCATTACTAATTTTTGAAATGTTACATCTACAGTGTAGGGATCAGGTGGAGGTTCCACCTAACACACCTCCATTGTTAAGGGTACTGTGCAGATTGGCCAATGAAGATAAGAAAATGAACCCTGTAAGGATAGAGGCAGGTGTGCTTGCAAATGATGTGGTTGAGGTTCCACTCTTCAAGGAAGACCTCTTGGCTATATGTAATATAGCTCAATTGGAATCCATGCACATTGTAGTTTAGATAGGGTATGTCGTTGTGTAACTGCTCTATTAGAGTTAGACTATTATGAATCAAAGTAACATTACTTGCTTTTTTAATAACACATGATAATTATTTGACATTAACCCAAATTTATAATACATGTATTTGCATGATAGCTTGCAAAGATTAGAGGTCAAGGACATTTACAAGTTCCTTGAGCCTTCTCTTGTCTTTCGATTGGACTATTTGCCCGTGGACAAACAAAGTGAAGATATCATTCCTGGGCTCATAGGGTTATGTGAAGGGGCAAGTCTTACTAATTCCCTACAATAGCAGGTACGTTGTAACATATGTTGCTAAATTATGCTATTTCAATTTCATAATCCATACACATGAATATCTATATCAGTTAAGATTTGAGAACATACAATTGAATTATTATTTTTATAGGTCCCATTGGATGTTGCTAGCTTTGGATGTGCATGGTGGCCATGCAATTTTTTTTTATTCGTGTGGAGCGCACATTTGGGAACACCTGATGAAAATTAAAAACAAGTAAGTCTTTATTATTCCTTTCATTATAATATAACTACTCACCTGATAAGTAGCAACTATCATAATATTCATAATCTAATGCTTTTCAATTATATGTGTGTAGGGCATGGCATAAATGGGCTGTGCAAGAAGGTATTGACTACCCATCAAAACTTAACTGGAAGAAGGCCAATGTAAGGTTTACTAATTACTACTCTTTAGACTATTTACTATAATTTTAAACCTAAACTTATTTGACATGATATTTTGAACATTTTCTGTTGTCTTTGGTGACATTGGTCTACAGTGCCTTAAACAAAAATCCAATTGGGAGTATAGGTATTATGTTCTCAGATACATGAGAATCCTCATTCGCAATGGAGTTACGATCTCACAGTTGAGAAAGGTAAGACTTATTGACCAATGTTACACTTTTGTTTTGTATATTTCCTGATTGAATCCAAGATTACATGTCTACACTAAGTTATTATAGGTTTCTTGCAGGCAAATTTGGGAAGCAAGAGTTACTCTCAGCTGGATCTAGATGATATTAGAATGGAATGGATAAATCATATTATGAATTTTAATTTGTAGTTCTGTGATGTAAATGAATGTATCATCAATTATGTATATACATTTTACTCAAATATAATACAAAGATCAGTTCATTTCTATTGATGTGTTTTATTTTTCTTTTGATTGAAGCACACTGTTTCAATGTACATGCTTTCTTTGTTTCAAACTTTCAAATTTCAATGATGGGATTGGGAAGTTGGTGTCTTGAACCAGACATATGATGTATGGTGAGGTGTGGCTGTCCATGAAGAAGAGTGAATGTATCATGTACAGTATGAATGATTGGGTTTGCTTTTATTTGTTCAATTCAATGTGAACTGTATGGAGCAAAAGTGAATGTGTACAATGATTATATATATAACAGGTTGAATGTGAATGAGTTATTTTGACACATCAGTCCACTATGGTTGTATTCCATTTTTTGTTTTGATTCAAGAATGTATGTGTCAAAGTGTGTATAGTGTGCTTGCTTTATTTTAAATTTTTAATGATGGGAGGTTGGTGTGTTCAAGCCTTCAAGCCTTTAAAAGTTAAGACAGGGTTTTGATATGTGAGGACTAAGGAGTGAGGTTGTGTATAATGGACTAATGCCTAATGGAAAGAGAGAATTGTGTGTGGAGTCACACACTAGACAGTAATACATGTTATACATTTTAACTAATATAGGAGGAGTATTTAGTAACGGTCTTATATTACTAATTAAATATAGGACGGTTAACAAATAATCACTCTATAGAATCTTAAAATATAGGACGGTTAATTAATAACTGTCCTATAGAACCCTAATATATAGGACAGTTATTTAATAACCATCCTATATAACATACAAATATACGACGCCTACTTATCAGCCGTCTTATAGAACATATAAAAATATGGGACGGTTTTGTATTAATCGTCCTATAGCCTATAGGAACCTATATAAATATGCAACTGTAAAGTAAAACCTTTAATTATATAGGACAGTTACTTAATAACCGTCTTATATAACGTAATGTCTTATATCAATTCAAATATAGGACTGTTACTTAGAAACCATCCTATTTAGTGTAAGGCTACGTGTCATTCAGTTCAACTTGAAGTTTTACCAGGTCGCGTGTCAGACGGGTCAACATGACAGGTCAACATTGATTGACTCGAACATGATAAGACTCAACCCTAACACGATAAGACTCAACCCTAACTTGCTAAATCCGTGTTGCGTGCAAGTCGTGTTATCATGTCGTGTCATATTTTGCCACCCCTAGGGGCGAACCACAAGGACTTATAGTAAAAACAATATGCTGGGGTGCAAAAAGGAAAAATGGACAGAAATTCCAAATGACACACCCTCATTTGGGTTTTGTCATTTTAGGTTAAAAGTACAAGTAGGGTTCAAATTTTTTAATGATCTAAACCATTCATCTGATGTTTCTCATTGTCAATGGCCATGTCCTAACATTCACTTACATGGAATGACATTGTCATTAATTTTTCTAAGCTATCTTGAGTACAGTTGGTTTTATTACTATCAATATTTAAAACTCAAAATAGGTCAAAGAAACAATGATAGGATCATCCAAACTATGTGATTTTTTGGATATGCAAGAAGGCAATTAATATGAATTGTTCAGATAATCATAATGGTAAGTTCCTTAAGTGAAAGTACCACAAAACCCCAAATAAGACGTGGCATCTATATACTAGATGCAAGAAACTCTTCAAGTGGAAACCAGACCGACTTAGGGAGTTATTTATTTATCTAGTACTACAAGTCATATAAATAAATATTATAAGATAACTCATTTCTACTTAGTTTTTGTTGTTGATATTAATGTATCTTTGGAAACTTAAAACTCCCTCTCTCTCTCTCTCTCTCTCTCTCTCTCTCTCTCTCTCTCTCTCTCTCTCTCTCTCTCTCTCTCTCTCTCTCTCTCCCTACAATTGGATATGAAAGCATACGTGTGAATTACTATTTAGTCTTAAAGGCATAGGAGTATTACTTCCTAAAAATGGTACTTGTCCAAAGCATTAGACTTCACCAAAAATCAACAAAGAATCTATATAATACATATAAAGAAAACTACTCCTTTATAACCTACCAAGTGCAGTAACCAAATTAGAAAAACAAAATTATGTTGAATTTGAAAATAAGCATAAGGTTATTTTGGAAATAGACAAGGATAATTTAAAAATAGGTGAAAGGGTATTTTGAAAATAGGTGTAGAGGTGTTTTGAAGATAGTAAAAGTTTGTGGCAATATTTGTAAATAGTAAGAGGCAAAAGGGTATTTAGAAAAAAATTTAGTAACTCAACTAACTAAAAATGAAATTGTAGTGGAAATTTGGCATTTATATTAATGAATTTTTGGAATTATGGTTCAGATATGCCAATAAAATTATGATTTGGCCACTCTCTCTATCAAATAAAAGTATATAATACAATTAGTATCATAGGCATACCAAAAGGGGCTACCATGCCCACTTCTTTTAAGTTTTTCATGATCCATGCTATACGCTTTATTTGCCTCATCTCAAATGCACTAGACACCAAAACCTTGTGTGTATTGGAAGTCTCTAAGTTCTTCCTTATTATAAATGTTGAAGCAAAAAAATAAGCAGCACAACATAGAAGCTCCAAAACAAAGGACATTGTCTTTTTTCTTTTTCTTTTTGTTCCTTTAAAGGTTCAAAAATTAAGAACCTAAAGACTGTTAGAATCGAATCAGTTACACATACAATAGGAGATAAAGAGATTTACATAGTTTGGCTTCAACCTATATCCAGGGGAAAGGAGGTTTCCACTATCATCTGATCAAAATACATGGGTGAGGAGGAGGCTCAAAGCCTCTTCCAACCCTCTCTATGTTTAGTTTGTCACTCACTTATAGACACAAACCCTAACATTACATATATATAGGATTCTCACTCACATGAGTATGGACCGTACGCAAGTCCACCTCAACAATCTCCTCGTTCATGCTCATGAGATGAGGATGCACTAAATCTTTTCAACTTGATTCAACTCCACCAAATTATAAGTATATCTTTAGTTAGCTCCTCTTCCAATAATTGTCTCCACTTTCTAGCGACTCCATCTGTACATATCTGCAGCTTCTCTTGGATTTTGTTACTGCTCACTCTACTTAACACTCTTTGCTGACTTTAAGTATTAATCAATCATCGAGTGTACCACAAGCATATAGAAGCTTACCTCCTAGAAGACTGCCACCTAAAAACATGCCAAAGCCTTTAGCACCCATCCTCTTCGACTGTCTTTGTTAGCTCCGCATAAGCATCACTTGGAATGGTCACCGAGTTCACTTGGAATTGCCTTGCACCTTTCATTGAGTCATCTTACCACTATTCACTAAGCCATCCTATAACTGTTCCCGAGTCATCTCGCTACTATTCTCAAGTCAGCCCCCACTCGCGGCCGCGAGTCTACTTATAGTAATCACTGCGCCTACTTTCTACACTTGTTCACTGATCAACCAAAGCCTGTTGCTGATTGACTTTCTCCCTTCTTTCCTTTGTTTTTTTTTTTAATTTATTTATTTATCAGCTCCCAAGAACAACATGACTGTTGTTTTCCCTTTTTTCTATTCTATTTTTCTGACAAAAAACTTACCGAAGAAGTCCTTTCATTGGTCTGAGGTGGTCAACTTGATCTAGTCAATCTAGGATGGCCTACACTGGTCACCTTGGGTCGATCTGGCCTAATCCAATTAGTCTGGACTGATCTACTCTGGCTTGGATTGGATCTGGACTAGGCCACTACCTAGCCTAGACTGAATTTGGATTGGGCCACTCCTCGGATTGGATTGGATTTGGACTAGGCTGTTCCTCATCTTGGACTAGGCTACTCTTCAAGCTGGGCTGGATATGGGTTTAGTCTGGGCTGGACCGTACTAACTTAGACATACACTGAACTAGGCTTGCATTTGGCCTGTACTCAAGAGGAGGGGGGAGGCCTAGAACAGGATTGGTTTCTCACTCCGACATTTCTTCAGCTTTGATACCACTGGTTATGATCATTTTAGTATTACACGCAAATAAGAGATTTACGTGGTTTAGCCAAACTCATCCTATGTTCACAAGAAAGGAGGTTTCCACTATCATTTGATCATATTACATGGCTGAGAAGGAGGAGGCTCAAAGCCTCTTCCAACCCTCTTTAAGTTTAGTTTCTCACTCACTCACTCACTCACACACACACACACACACACACACACACACACACACACACACACACACACACACACACACACACACACACACACCAACCCTAACATTATATATGTGTGTGTGTGTGTGTAGGATTCTTACTCACATGGGCATAGACCACATGTAGGTCCACCCCAACAAAGACATCCAATACATGTGAGGTTTAGTGTCTATAACACATGAGATGAAGCAACATTCAATGGCATATAGAACAAATTTTTTAACAAAAGTGGACATACCAGCCGTGCTTATGTGGACCTACGATGCAACATTGATCCACATTGTTCACTGTACTCGCCTCATCTCAGATGCCCCAATTACCAAATCTCATGTGTATTAAAAGCTTGTGGATTCTTCTTCTTCTTTTTTTTATGTGTTGAAACCAAAAAACAAACAATACAAAACAAAAGCAATAAAACATAGGGCACTATCATTTTTATTTTTGCTTCAAAAAGGTTCAAAATTCAAGAACCTAAAGACATAAAATACATGTAAGGTTTAGTATCTAGAGCACCCAAGGGGAAGTAAATTTAGTCAATAGTACAGATCATGAAAATTTTGAAAAAAATTGGATCCACCCCACTGCCACTATAATAAAACATGATGAGAACCTTTTTTTCTTACTTTTTTTTTGTTGCAAATAATTATGATGCAAACTAACTAGAACCTACTATCCTATTTCCCAAATCTACCTGAAATCTTTTCAATAGGGATGAAAATGCCATGTCGAACCTCTGACGAAGCATAACAAGGAGAGGCATCTTGTTGTTTGTGACCAATTGCGCTAGATAGCTTTAGATGTGATGAGACAGTTTCATAATATGCAACTCGCACACGTGCATGGGTAAACGCTTTTAAATAGCCCATCCATGCAAAAAAAAATCACTAGATGATTAATACAATTTTTTATATAGAGAAACAGCATAATTTTTGTTAGACTAGCTTGAATCTCCAGCATAATTGCAAAAGCGTGAAATCTACTTTAAAATTACATAGTTTTTATTAGATTAGCTGTTTGACATTCGAATAACACTTAATGGATCAAATTTTTCTTGGAAGTAAATTTCTTCCTTGCTATTTGCAATATTATGATAGAGATATAATTAATCATCCACAAGTAGATAACATGGTCCTAAAAATTAATTTTAGTTGTCAATATGGGTACTATATCAACCATAATGTTGGCATCTTCTTTCTTTTTTAATGATAGGCACACACATGCACAATCTCAAACCTTGGTCACTATTACTAAAATTTGGGCTTTAGAATAATGGTAAAAGGAAGACAATTTTCATGCAACCATCTCTGTAAAAAAGAATAAAAAATTATTTTCAAAAACTGCCTTCTTTTTTCTCAAAAACAAATACAGTTGAGACAAAATAAGACAGTTTTAGAAACTATCTTCTTTTATTTAACAAAACTTATTTAAAACATGATTTCTTACAACTTTTTCCTTTTGGTGTCTTCCTTCCATCAACTATCACTCACTCTCTCGTGGGCACCTTTTTTCTCCCACATGAACAAAACCTCTTCCAAACTCATTTTTAGGCAATGATTTTTGCCATTGGCTCTCTCTCTCTCTCTCTCTCTCTCTCTCTCTCTCTCTCTCTCTCTCTCTCTCGTTCCTCGTTCCCCCGCTCCATCTCTCCCTTCATTGACCATTGAATCAAGCTGCATCTATGCCTTGTGCTGGATGCTTCTCCCTAAAGCAAGTATGGGTTTTTTGTATTGAGTGCTTTTTATTTAGGTTTTCTCTATTCATGGGTTTTCTCATCTTTGTTTTCTTCTATTTCAATTTTTTCTCTTTTTTTTTTCTTTTTTTTTTTTCATTTCGGTTTTCTTCTGTTCGTGGGCATACTCATTTGCGTTCTCATATGAGTTTTGGATTTTTTCATCTGAATTTTCTTCTGTTCCAATAAGCATGATTTTTTAAGACCTCCAATGGATTTGGATCATTTGTAGTTCGGTTTTTTTATATTGAGAGAAAGATCATTTTTTGCAGATTTAATGTAGCTATCAGTAGTGAATTCATGAGTTTGGAGGAGATTGAACACAATGTAAACACACATTTGAAATTAACTAAAGTACAAGTATATAAATGGTATAAAATTTAAGAGTTAAACCATTACTCTGTTTGTTTTGTCAATCTAAGTAAAACCCCTAAACTTATTTGTCGGTCAAAGAAGATCCAATGACGATTCTAGGATGACAACAATGTATGGCCACAATTCAATAGTCGTGACAATCTAACACTTCCAACGACCTATTAAATAAGGAATTGAGCAATTATAGGTAGAATCTCCACTCTAATCCCCTCTTCTTCTTTTTTTCTTTTCTTTTTTTTTGTGGATTAGTACTAAATGTATGATTTCTCTCAATTTTCTCTTGATTTGGTTTTGTTAGCAATTGCATTCATTAGGATGAATGTGAGCATGTCCAATCCTTAATTCCTTAAATTGATAATGAATTTATGATGAGGCAATCTAATGTCCCTAGTTCAGCTTTACTTGTAAAAGGGTGGATTCTTTTGAATGTTAAATGATGGAGTGAAAGTTTAATTGTATTTGAAGATTCTAAGAAGATTGTAACGGTAGAGTTCATTGTTCATGAATTTGAAGTGAATGTGGATTCTTTTGGATATGGAATGTTTCTTATATTTGAACAAAAAAAATTGCAAAAAGAATATTACAATAGCAAAGTTATATGCATTGTAAATTACATGTACAAAAAAAATTGAACGAACAAAAGAATATCGTTTTCTAAAAATCGTCTTCTTAAGTACAAAGTAAAAGATGATAGTTTCTATAATAAAAAAAACTTGTCTTCTTTTGTTTGCACTTGAGAAGACAATTTTTAGAAAATATCTTCTTTTATTTGTATTGAAGAAGAAAACCGTCTTCTTTTGCTTGTACAAAAGAAGACTACTTTTAGAAAAAAACCCATCTTCTTTTGTTTTGTACTGAAGAAAGACTGTGTAAGAAACCGTCTTCTTTAATGCATATTTTTATCAAATGAATTTTCAAAAATGGCTATATATCTTTTAAGTGTCTTAAAAACCTTTCGCCATAGTAATGCACCCACCTGAGAGACTCTCCATGTACCTCAGGTGAGATATTCCTCCTTGCGCCACTGCACTTTGGAAACTTTGTTGTTGAAAACTAGTACCTAAACATGGGTCTATCCCTTTTTAAGGTTAAGGTTGTACCTGGCAATATCCGACCACACGTGTTCTATTCGCCAAAAATTCCATGGACCATCCTTGCTGGCAGAAGCCTGTTAAGGAAAGGCATTCGCTGGACCATTGGATCATGTGATCGTGTTAAAATATGGATAAATCTGTGGTTGGGTCCATTGAACCTGAGTGAATACACAGGAGTTTCAGATACACCAGAACCCAACAGGCAATCAATAGTCTTTTAAACAACCCAGCGTAAATGAAAACACAAATGAGATCACCCAATGGGGCCCGAAACCGATCAAGCCACACCAAACAGTGTCTTTGCTAACCATTGTGATGAGCTTCTCTAGGCACTTGATCGGTTAAGTTCACTCCCCAACAAGGAGCCAAAGCCTGCCAGACAGTCAACGATGGTGCAAATGTCGACATTACATGGAAAAATATATAGGCATCCGAGGCCTAATTCAAAGCTCAAAACCATTTTGTGGTTGGCTTGCTCAAACCCTTTGCCAACATGTAGCAATACTTGTTGGCATTCGGAAACTTGAAGCAACTGCCCAGCTTGTAAGGAAGAGAATGAATCCAACCCCCATGCATTGCTGCAGTGTGGGGTAGCCACCGGTGCACGAAGCTTCCACCTATGCAAGGTCCGGGGAAGGGGCAGACCACAAGGGCCTATAGTAGGCAGCCTTACTTTGCATTTTGTAAGAGGCTGATTTCACACCTTGAATCTGTGACCTTAAGATCGAATGACGACAACTTCTACCGTTGTGCCAAGACTCTCCTTCGCATTGCTGCAGTGTGATAGAATGAAATGTTCTTGGGAGAAAGTGGCTACTTGTACGCCAATGCTAATGCTCACATGGCTTCGCATATTTGGAAACCACAAGTTGAGTGGATCCACGATGAAAAGATGAGCCTTTCTCGTTTCCCTCTTGAGCAAAACACAAGGTGGGTTCAATTTGACGGCGAGAAAAACAGTTTAATCTTACACTAAGGATGAGATGAGATAATTTGCAAACTACTAATATAAAATTTTGTTCATTTATTTATCTTTATTAAGTATCATGATTTCATTTAATTTCAAAGCTTTTAAATATTTTCTCACCACTTTTATCTACGTTCTTTTAGACCTTCTCTTTGTCTTTTTAGAACCTCCGACTAGCAATGCCTTACTCTTTTTTACTATCGCTATTTTTTTGTCTTCATTGAACATGTCCAAACTATTTAAGTCTAATCTCATTTGTCTTGTTACCTATTAGTGATGCTTCTAAGTTTTCTCTAATGTTTTTATTTCTATTTATATCCTTTCTTAACTTGTTATTCATTCATCTCACATATCCTTATTGTGGTTATATTTATCCTATGCACATTATATTTTTTAATTATTTAATACTACTTCATAGAGTATTGCTGACCTTATAGCCCTCTTATAATTTTTTTTTTTCCAGTTTGAGTGATCTCCGTCAATCATAGTAAACTCTAAAGATGTATATCTATTTGTTGCAACCCGCTTAAATTATCAGAGTAAACTTTCTCTTAATCTCTCCACTATCGTGAATCATCAATTTTAATTAAAAATTTTAATGAGCAAAAATGGTTTTTACGGGGATTTCTTTGGTCATACATCTTTACTGGTACGTGCGCCAGTCACGTATAAGCTTTTGTACGTGGCCGCTTAGTCGGTCTCGCGGAAGACGTCGTCGCAATAGCTTCCAGCAGCCCTCCCCTCATCTTCTTTCCTCAGCCTCCGCAGTTACCAGGTGGGAAAATCTGGCCGGACTAGGTATACTCTCTGTCTCTCTCTGGCCTTGTCTTTCTTTGTTGTGCTTCAACTAAACTTTCCTATATAATTTGCTGCTTCTAGAAACCAAGCAGTCTTTTCTTTGATTCATCTAAACTCTTCGACTAAACCCTGGTTTTCGATCGGTCCATTCGTTTTGCCAAAGACTGGTTTAATATCCGCTCTGGATCATCGACCCACCTCCATAGATGTAATAATGGGCACTTCTAGTAATCTAGATTTGAAACCGATGAGCGTGACTTGGTTTATTTTTTCAGTACCTGAATCTATGATTGTTGGTTTCAGAGTCCAGGCACGTTGTTGCTGCTGTCACCTCTGAAATTTTATTTCAGTCTGCTGCATTCTTAATGTAGCCCAAATTCTGTGTGCCATTATATTCCTGTTAAGTGTTTGATAGTTGGAGCTGAGGAGAGTGACAAGCAGAATGGATTTATGTTGTAATTCTTCTGATACCAACCAAAAGGATAAAAAAAAAGCTCTTGGAGCAACTTCTAGTGAAGTTCAGTCTGAAAGGGATAGTACTTAAACGTAATGAATTACATTCACTGCCTCCCAATCAGCAGTTACAGTTAAATGAGGAAACAAACTTAAGATAACGGAGGAAGTGACGCAGGTAATATGCGCGGTTATTTGTACACGGAAGAGTTATTTACGGTAATTGCATTTCTTGGATCATGGTCAGCCAAATTGGAGTATCTATCCGTGGCGGTTGAGGACTTTGGGTCGTTTTTTTTTTTTGGGGGTGGGGCGGTGGGGAAGTTTATTTGCAAATTTCAATTGATTGTATTTTAAATTAGTCTCTTTTGAATGCTTTCAGATAGAGAGTCTTGGATGGGATTTGTATTGTTTTCCTTTCCTCTCTATTCTTTAGCTGTCACAATCATTGATTCCATGATACAATCACCATATTTCTTCTCCTTTCTTTCTTTTTCTTCTTAAATGCAAACTTCTATGGAACAACAGCTAGTGGTAGCTATGATTCAACACCCCCACCCCCAAGTAAAAGAAAAAAAAAACTAAAAGGAAAATAAAAGAAAGAAACCAGCTGATGTTTGTTAAAGCCAGAAATCTTGCTGTGATTGCAATTTTACTTTTCCATTTCCTCTGCAGATCTAAACTCTTTGCAAACCCTAGGGTGTATTGCATATTGTTTTGAGGATGCGAGCAAATAAATCTACCATGGCATCTTCCAGTAAAAGCAAGCTTGAGGAGAGTGATGAACGAGGATCTTCTTCAGAAGAGGTTCTTTCTTCAAAAACTTGGATTCACCATCCCTTCCACTGGAGCCAATTGTCTAACTTATTAGTGATTTTTTATAATAGGAGGGTGAGCTAGAAAGGGAGCTTGCTGATGTCTCTTTTGAAGAGCTGCAGAAAGCACGGTCTAATGGTTTCCACTTCTCATACCCCAAGCCCGGTTCAGAGAGGAAGCTCGGGCGGGCTAATAAAAATAGGTATTTTGTAAATGGACTTACTGTCTTTATGTGTATGTCTATATACATCAATCATATTTTTCTATTTTGTGATTTGAAATCTGACTTGGAGTATGTGGTAAAGACCAATGGAGATAAGCAGCAAGAAGCCTGTTGGGAGGTTCAGAGAAGTCATTCAAGCACCTAAAAAGGTGAGCTTACTGTTTCCTGCAAGCTTCTTTGTTTTAAATTCAATGAATGTATATTTACTATGTTTTTAGTGAAAATACACTTTCCACTGTCAACTTTAGGGCCTCTAAATTGTTAGTGTTGAAATCTGAGCATATTGTTTGTGTTTTGAAACTTCTTCTGATTAAATGATTTGGTCTCATTCAACCATTTGCCATTGTGGACAACTTCAAAGGTTTAGCTTAATAATTTTAAGGAGGTTAAGGATTCCCTTTTTAGATAGACAGAGCACTTTCTATGAAGTGTCATCTGCAGAGTGTAGAATTTGAGATTTATTGTGAGTAACATCTGGTTTCCTTTTCTTTAATTTTAAACAAGATAGAACCTATTGAGAAAATGTGATACACTAGGGTAGATCTTGCTCCATTTACAAATCACCATGTCCAGCATCTCGTTATGCAAGAGTATCAGCAAAGTCCCAGCCATCCTAGAAACATAAACAAAGAAGTTCCAGATCTCATTAATTACGTGGCCAAGATTTTCAAGGACAATGTTCCTAGTTGCAGCCCATTCTATTCAGTTCATGAAATCTGATTCCATCCCAAACATCCCACTAAATTCGAATTGGATTTGGATCATATGTTCTGGTATGAAGCACCCTACTTTGTGGTTTCCAGTTTTATCAAGGAAACCAAGTTTGGACAGGATATTTCTTGCCTGTTATCTGCACTGCACTGTTGAAAGGATACTGCAGTCAACTGTTTGGGCTTTTGTAGAGTGAATATTGGAACTACTTGTGGAGAGATAATCTGGAAGGGGAGCCTTGGCGCGGTGGTAAAAGTTGTCGTCATGTGACCTTGAGGTCACGGGTTCAAGGCATGGAAACAGCCTCTTGCAAAATGCAAGGTAAGGCTGTGTACTTTAGGCCCATGTGGCCTGCCCCTTCCCCATACCCCGCATAGGTGGGAACTTCGTGCATTGGGGCTGCCCCTTTTTTGTCGAGAGATAATCTATCATATTAAAGAAGTCACTGAATGGGAACCTTGGCTGTAGGATAGACCATTTGTGATTTGATGATATGTTTAATGAATCAAAGGGTCATGGTTCAGCTGAAACATTATAAGAGAGTCACAGGTACAGAAATTCCAAAAGGACTGTCATCTAAGATTGTTCTTGCTTTCCTGTCATTTTCATTTAAGGGCCACCTCAACCCCTTCTTTTCTATTTAGTTCTTTTTTTCTTTAGAAAAATGAAAATGTTGCATTTTCAAATATGGAAATTAATCAACAGCCAGTGCATTATATTATCAGTTCTAAACCCAGATGGTATTGTTGTGAAATGAAGGTCTTTAGCAACTTCAAATAGATGACCTTTTTCTCCTTCGTCCTTCCAAATTTTGCTTTTGGGCACCTGCACAAAGATGTAAACAAAGATTTCATTCCTAGGAAACTAAAATACTAATTGTATTATTTTTTTGTGTCTCTGGACTAGGTCTGTCAATCTTATTGTGTATCATATGCATATGACTAGTGAATTCCTGGGGAATCGGGATTCAGATCTTTCTTTTTTCTTCAATTGGTAAGCTGGGATTTAACCTGCATATCTCAGCCATTGAGCTACAGGGCCAACATCCTGAATTCTCATCTTGATACTGAAGTTATTATTTTATTTAGCCCATCATATAGTTGAACTAAGAAGGGGAGCTTTGGCTCAATGCCAGAGTTGTCGCTGTGTGACCTGGAGGTCACGGGTTCGAGGCGTGGAAACAGCCTCTTGCAATTTGCAAGTAAGGCTGCATACTGTAGAACCCTGGTGGTCCACCCCTTTCCCAGATCCCGCTTACATGGGAGCTTTGTGCATTGGGCAGCCCCCTTTTTTATATAGTTGAACCAAGTATGAAATGCTTCTATGCTTCTTTATGGCAAATGGCTACAACCTTGCCTCTCTCTCTTCTCCAAATAAACACCTCAAAACCCAACACAACCCCTCGGGTCTCTCAACCAATATGCCTTCTATGAACAGTACTTTGACAACACCTTCAGACCATGCAGATCCTTTGATTGAACGAAGGAGTATACTGAAACTTAGTCTGAGTGGGAGCGGTTAAGGAATGTTGGGCTCTGTGTTTTGTTGGGATGTTTGAGGAGTCTGCCAAACCATCCAGGGGATGTGTTGTGGTAGCAGAGAAATGGTTCCTAAAGAAGGTATTAGACTTATGCTTGCCAAGGATTCCTTATTATTGGATTCTCAAAGGAGGAAATCCCCCTGTAGAATTCATGGTATTAGAGTTTTTGCTTTCAGTTAAAGGACGTCTGTGATTAAGCAAACTCTAGTTTTGGGGTTTCAGTTTCTTGTAGAGCAGGTATTGACATGTTTTTAAGAAATTTACACTAGGGAGACAGGCTTTCTCTGAATTCTCATTTTCCAACTTTTACCAATAGTTTTACCTTTTAGAAAATTACTGATTTTGCTTGCTTATGTAATTTTTTTTCAGGTGGTAAGGGACCCACGTTTTGAATCCTTGTGCGGATCTCTTGATGCAGATGGGTAAGCTTCACTCTCCTACATCCCTGGGTCCTTCTCTCTCCCTCCTCTTCCAATACCCCCTCTCTGCATCAGTCTCTCTAACACACTCACACATCACGCATACGCATACTGCGAATTTTGTTGTTATGATTTAACAGTTAATTCTTGTTCTACTTTGGAGTTGGATGTTATATTATGCTGTTGTTCTTGTAAGTGCATTTTAAAAAGTCTTAAATATTTCCTCTATTCTTTTGTCAACTTTGATTTGAACTAGTTGGTTTCCAAATAACACTTGTTTTATATATAAATTTCTAAGCGCACAAGATACATGAGTATGGGAACTATGAAGAATGTTATTAGCAGTTTCTTGGTCTGATGTAGCACACAGCTCATTCATTGATAAATACTTATAGTCTTTACTTTTGTCTTTAACTGTGAACATGCAAAAAAAGCCCCGGATTTGCTGTAGTGGAAGTCCTGACGTTGATTGATCATGACATCTAGGCTTTGTTGTTCTATAAAGAATGCACCTTAGAATTAGCCTCTCAATAGTGATAGGAAATGTAAGTGGATTGTAAGAGTCAGAAAAGTTGGTCGCTGACATCCACAACAAACTATCACCACTGTTAATAGGGAGTCATTAGAAATGTTAGATAAGCTTGCACAAAAATATCTTTGCACTGGGACATTCATGCTCCCTGACATCCAAAAGATTCTAGGTAGTAGACATAGTTAGGTACTTCAACCATGGAAGACCGGGATCTTCTATTTGTTTAAATGATTGAATCCCATACATAATTCAGCAGTTTGAGGGCACAGGTCTAATCTGCCGTAGACAGTCCTTGATCAGACACAGCCTTATTTGAATTATCAAAAATTTTCAGTTTGCGATTGAGACGTTTGATGGCAAAGATTTACATTACTTTCCTAGCAAGAGTTACTGTTAGTTACTTAGGAAAATTTCCGTGAATTTCCTAGCAAAAGTAACTTATTGCTAGTTATTTGAGATCTTGCATCATTTTTTGCATTCCTTTTAGATGGTTGCATTCTGGGTTTTGCAGTAAAAAATTCTCATATTCCCCTATGTGATCAAGGGAAGACCTTTCAAGATTTCTTGCGTCAAGTGGCTGCGCCTACATGTGACCCATGCATAGACCTCTTTGTAGAAGATAGAGATATGGAGAGCCATTTATTTATTTATTTTTTAAATTTCTCCTCCTCAAGCACACAAGTATCTTAGCCTCATGGAGAACTCAAAACCTACAGAATTTTGTTTTCTTAAAAAGGGACACTTTTGGAGTTCTTGATACTAGGATGGATTTGGTTCATAAGCTCGAACATGATAGTTAAACCAAAAAAAGGGGTTTTCGTTGTAGTTGTGGTCCTTAGGGCTTGCAGCACTAAAAGCTCATGAATGGTAGTGATGATATTTCCAGATGAGCTAAACAAACCTAGAAGGAGAATCTGTCTTATCTCTTGGAAATGATATTTGCCTTCACATACATGGTACAGCAGAAGTTGTTTTACGTCCAAGTTCCAACTTTTGGGCTCAAACTTTTGCAGATACCTACATGAAAGTCAAGAGGATCATGGTATAAAAATTGTCTGGAGAGAAGAAAGAAAGAGTTAGTTCTACTATTCTTTAGAGTTTGAAATTGATTTTCAGCTGAGATTTTCACTTTGAATTCTTTCCGTGCATTGTCATCTGGAGACTACATAAATGGCACATCAACCTAGGTACTTCATGTCTGCTCATACAACTACTAATGACGGGATAAGAATGCATGTGGAAATAGATTTCTTGTTGAGGGGATAAGAAATAGATATTGGCAAGGAAAAGGAGGAAAAAATAAGAAAATAAATGGTTAGAAAGATAAATAAACCACTCACAAGCTTTCACCATTAGGTGGACAAGAAAGTAGTGCCAAATATGCATGGATCTGTATCAGGAGTATTTAGAAGCATAACTTGGAACAATTGATGGAAAATTTTTAACCTAGAAACTGAAATAGCAAACTGTTTTCATCTGCCCTCAATCTTCTTAACTGGTCATCTTTTATTTTTGACATTTCTGGCTTATTTTTTTTATCACTAAAAAGGAAAAGCAAACAGAAATTTGTATTTGTGGCAATAACTCTAAGCCTTCCATAGCTGGTCTCTCACACCACTGTTCAAATTTGTACTGCTGATCACACCTAAGAACTGCTACATGGTTGTCTTCTCTCCACAATAGGGTCATTAACTGGTAAAAGGTTTTCGAAAGTGACTGATTTCAAGAATCTATCTTTCTTTAACCCAACAGTTTTACATAAATTCCAGCAGATATTACTTCTGACAAATTGGATGAACAGACTAAGAGGGGAAAAGGAAGTTCAGGAAATTGAAAGTTCTGCACAAAATCAATCACTGTGTCATGAGAGCAGTGTACTTTCTCTTGGTTTTGTGCTACTTAAACTACAGATGGTTTGTTCAGTGATATACTCCCAACTTTCTAGTAAACTTCTGGCTCTGTGTAACTCATGCCATTTTTTGTTTTTATAGGTTCAGAAAGAGATATAGTTTTCTGTTTGAGGTTGAACTTCCTGCAGAAAAAGAGGTGAGTTTTCTTCAAGTTCTTCAAAAACTTGGTGGTTGTTAACCAACTTCTCATTATTGGCCTGAACTGTTATTACTTTTTGGATTGTGCAGAAACTAGAGAAACTGATAAAAAATTCAAAAGATCCAAAAATGGTTGAAGAACTAAAGAATCATATTTCTTGGATTGTAAGTTGTTCCAACTTTTGGAATATGCTTAAATGGATGTGCTTATCTCATTTATTTTAGAGTGTTCATCTTTTATCCATTCAGTTATTTGGTATCTACAAAATCTATTTAGCCTTTACCAAATGAGCTTTGTTCAGATAGAAATTCCAAAGTAAAGTCTGCACCTGCTTACTTATTTATGGTAATTGAGGCATTAATCACTTTAACTATGATACTTTTGAATAGTCTTCTAACTAAGAATTTCCAAGTACGACAAATTTCTTGCCATGTGAGTTTCACTGTATGACAAATTTCTTGCCATGGGATCCTGTCAAACAATGACAACATTCTCAAAGTGCCTTCAGCAATAATCTGTGACAACCTGATACACCACCAATACATCATACGTACTCTAGAAGGAGAAGACACGCACCACAGGGAGAGGGATGTTACCCGTGTCTGCTAGTGGATAGCTGAGAGGAACCAGATTGTTAGAGGAACCAGGTTGTTATAGGTTGTTACATGGTTAGGTTGTTATACGGATATAGGATGGGTTAAGGCAGGGAGTGGAGGGGAAGGAAGGGGAGGATTGGAACTGGGGGACTGGGCTCTGGACTGTGGGGATAGTCTGGAGAGGTTCACTCGCATTTGACTGTTTTTCTCTCTCTATTCCTTCCTTCCATTACTATCACCTTGTTGTTGAATGCATCTGTAATCTGAAGCTTACTAAGGAATAAAAACCTTCATCCCAATTTCACTCTCGATTGCTGAGTTCTGGAGCTGAGACCCAACCAAATAATCCAACACAACCCATCTTGAGTTTTGTGTGTCAGTCTTGATGGTTTTCATCACTTTTCAGTGGTTGCATGGATTTTCACCTTTGCCAGCTTCCATCAGTATCTCTTCTTTTGGCTGCTGTATTAGGATTGAAGAATTTTAAGCTCTTTGGAAGATTATACAATCACCATGGGTTCGTTCAGTGGTTTTGGCTGAATGACACTTCATCTGATGAATTCTTTGTTTTTGCCAACAACTCAATATAGGCATTCTATATGCAGTGGCTTGGTATGTCCAATGGTTCCACTAAAATTTTACTATTACATCAAGTGCAATGTTCTTGAAATTACATTGCCTCGTTGTTACTTGTCAGCAGTGGCAGTAAGAGGTAAACGCATTAGCAATTACAACTTCTGGATTTGTTTTGGTTGTCAAGCAGTTCATGGTTTCCTTTTATCACCATCATAGTTTCTGATTTCTTCCTTGAACAAGCCTTGGTTCAAATAAGCAAAGCCTCAATGTCTCCAGTTTCATGGTAGAAGTGCCTTTGTCTGACAAACAGCATGAACCTGTGATATGCTGTCTCATGGGTTTGATGATTATTGATTGTTAAGCTACTGCATGCCTTACATTGAGGAGCTCCTCAAGGTCTACGCCTTCAGGACTTACAAGGACCACAGATAGAAGAGATATAATCATATTTGAAATGGATGCGTCAAGGTAGGACTGGTAATTTCTGCAGTTTTTGCCCTATTTGAGGCTTTTATCATATCTCAGGGTCCATTTGATGTGATTGGATGGATGAGATGGATTTTTGCTGACTTGCATGTGGTAGTGGGTGTGTTTAATGTGTTTCTAATTGCATATGAAGATTTGGGCACCCAAGCATGTGCTGGAGCATTGCAATGTCCTATTCATTGAACAGCTCGAACTTTTCTTTGTAGGATTAATTCTCTTTCCCTTAATAGAGTTGGAACTTAGATATTTATGTTGGTGATGGACCCTTGTGATGCTACTATAAATTGATTGCCAAGCAAGTGAAGTATACATGATAAGCCAGTAACTTCCTAGTGGGGGTTACTCTACAGAGGAAGGAAATGATTTTGGTTTCCAGCCAAGAAAACTAAGGAAAGGAAGTATCCTGAATATCATGTCTCAGAACCTAGATGAATTCCTAATGAACAGCTAAGAATTGCCTCGTAAAAGATGGATGAAACTGCACCTGGAAAAACTGTCTGGGTCGTTCTTGTAACATCATCAAGGAGTTAACCAAGTAGCAGGATTGAGCAGTTGAAATAAATGATGGGTCAAGATCGTGTTGTTCACATCAAGGTGAAGAGAATAAGAAGGCATTGCAAACCCCCGGACACAGATGCATGTAATTTGTGGCCCTCGAAGTGGGTTTGTTGCTAATTTCTTTGCTTGTCTGGGTGTCCTCTATGCTGTTCCCAATTCTAATGAATCAGTTGTTGTTTTCTGATTTTAAGTTCCCTCTTCAATTTTATTTGTTTCTTCTCTTTACCTTATGGAAGAAAAGAATTTTGGCTGCTCCCATGATTGGATATGCTCCTTTAGTTATCCACTTTATGTTCATCTGATGAACTTATACTTCACAGGATTGACTGCATGCTCAAACCGTGGTACTTCCACTTGTTCTGTTTTTTCCAGTACATGCTGACGAAAGTGTCACTTCTGAATGAAACTTGACTAGGCACCAGGCAATGGTTGTTGACTGTTTTTGCCTTACACCACTAATGGTTTCATGTGGCTCATTGTTTTGAAAATGTAATATTAATGTGATAGTGACCCATGTGTATTGTTAATGTGATAGTTACCTTATGTGATTCATTCTACTTGCCTGGATTCTCCTTATGAGCACTATCATATGCATATTCTTTTTCCTTCACAGGACAAACAGCTTAAGTCAGGGTCAGCAAAGAGTGTTGATGCCAAGATTCTTGCAGAACATAAGAAAAAGGAAAGAGAAGCAGCAAAGCAGGGGAAACGACCATTCTATCTCAAAAAATGTTTGTCCCGTCTCTCTCCCTCCATTCCATCCTCCCCAAAGGAAAAAACTCTCTCTCTCTCTCTCTCTCTCTCTCTCTCTCTCTCTCTCTCTCTCTCTCTCTCTCTCTCTCTCTCTCTCTCTCTCTCATATGTGCACACCATATAGACATGCATTGCCTTTAAAGCTTGTCTAGGGCCTAAGTGCTTTCTCGTTTTGCAGCGGAAATAAGGGAACGCCAGCTAATTGAGAAATATAACAATCTTAAGGTATGTATTTGAACCTCATGAAGAAATGGATCTTGACGAGACTTCCGGACTGTGTGATGGAGTTCTGCTTTATTGTGGTTTCCTTATTAATTTTTGTATGATTTGGCAGGCGGCTGGAAAAGTTGAAGCTTTCATTGAGAAGAGGAGAAGGAAAAATGCTTCCAAAGATCACCGCTACATGCCATATCGCCGGAATAGTGAAACTGAACAGAAGGCTTGAAGTGCTTCATGTTTTAGGTACTTCAGATTGTATTGATTTTTGAATTTTGGATCCAACCAATCTATTCCCTGAAAATCCAAAGGAAAGTAGAAAGAGAAAAATGAGAAAAGGCAGAAGTGTCAAGCTTGTTTTTCTCTTGTTACTGGAAAAGATCCGAATATCCTTGCTGGCCTCTCTTCAAAATACTAGAAATAGACTACTCTCGACTGTTTATGTAAATGAAGCAAGGCTGCTGTTTATAGTCAATGATTTTGGAAATTTTGAAACAATTTCATTTTTCCAGTTCTCGTCTGCCTGGCTCCTTTTTCTGTTTTCAGAAACTTCCAAGTGTAGCACTCTAAATACGTTTGAGTTTCACATCTAAAGAGTCCCTTATGCTAGCTCTGGCTTGAATGGTCCAACTTGTCGGTTCCTTGAATCCATTGCAGGCGAGGAGAAAAAACCTGGCAGTACATAACCAACATAAGCCAACTGGTGAGACCCAGCTTGTTCAGGTTGTTTCATTTATGGGAATTACAGATTTACTGTCTACGGGTCCTCAGTGTTCCGAACCATCATCTGCTTTGCCCATCGGTAAGCTTTAGTGGCTTTTGCAATGGGGATGGATATCCATGAATAAGCTTTTACGTGGACTGATTTATGGTTTTTATTTTCATGGGATCCAATAGCCACCGATGGATAGCTATGGGAAATTCTTACACATTTATCCACCCGCGTGGGCTGTTTGGAAGAGTAGACACTGCCCTGCTTGTGGATGAAATGCAAACGGTAAAATGAACATAAAGAAGGGCCTCTCTCCTCTTAGTAGGTCCAAGGGGTGCTCGTGGGTGTGTGTGTGTGTGTGTATGTGTTCAACATTCAAGAAAACAAAACAAGAAATAATTTCTAAGAAGAGGTTATCATCTGGATAAGCAGGTTCATGGAGAGACAACTACCAGAGATTGTCTCTAAAGTTAAAGGCAGGAAGCTCTGGTTTAGGACGCTTGTTGGCATCAAACTTCCGAGGTAGAGTTACTTCTAAGAGGTTGATACAATGAGCGATGGCACCATCGTTAGTGCAAGGATCTGCTCATATGATCCAATTGAATCTAACGTCACAGTCAAATTGCAAAGTTGGTGCACTTTCAGCTTGCGTTTGCATGGGCGTGCGTGCACTCTGTAGCAGTCACAAATGTAGGCAGTTCTCATCCTGTCAGTCCCTTTTATTTGATCTCGTTCCACTTTCCTATACAGAGGAGAAAGTAGTTATCTGTCTTGCCTAACGTGAGGGTGCAATGACCAGCATCAGCTTCATCAGCACTGGAGAAACCAATATCTGTAGCTTGACCAAGTCCTGAATCCAAATGTGCCTGCATGGTAAACACCTACCTTGGCATATGCTGCTAAAAAATATGAAGATATCTGTTCCTATTGATCGTAGGAACCAAACCATTTTAGTGTCCACCATGGACTAAATCCTTTTTATATTCTTTGAAGGTAATTAGAGAACAATTGGAGGTTGCCATCTTACATCAGCTTAAGAGACTAGCCAAAGAGAAAGTGATCTAGTAAGAGGTTTGGGCCTAATCCGGATTGAGTGCATTAGCGTGAAAGAAGTGCTACGGATGCAATTTTTGTGTCAATATCATATGACCCATTGCTTGTGATTGGGGACCGTGATGGAAGTGGGTGATCCCCTGCAGTCACTATAGATCTCATGCTGCTACTAATGCAGGTAGGCAGGAACTAGGATTTCTGATGCTGACTTTTCATTTATACAGTTTTGATCAGGGATTGATTAATGTCATATTAGGATTGCTATATTTTGAAGAAGCTGAAGATAATTTTTATTATCTTTTTTCTTTTTATAAATAAATAAATAAATAAATAAATATATATATATATGCATATTTATTTGTAAGTAAGAAAAAAAATAACAAAATTATCTTCAACTTTTTAAAAAAACTTTTACTTGCTGGTTAGCACTTACTCCTTTTTTTTTTATCTGAGCTTGGGACCGGCAAATTATTGCCCAACAGATATTAAATAATGGCCATACTTTGCTTTCTTCAACCTTTCAAATCAGGGTGCCAATATCTATACCATAATTGCCATAATATATACATATCCGGACCATGTTTTAGGTATCGGCTTCCAAGTTGATGGGATTTGCATCCAAATTTCCTCCACTCTTTAATTACAACCATATTTTATTCTTTCTGACATGGAAGGACCATGTGTGATTGGCTCAACCACTGAAAATTTTTGCCACGTCCGGTTGCAAAAGAATAGAAGTACATTTGGGTGAGTTGCAGCATCCAATGGGCATCTACCAGATGACTGTGGTTAATGCCATCTTAGTAATTATATTTTCCGATATGATCCTTATACAGTAGGCCCGAAACAAGCTTTCTATCAGTCACCGAAACATTTTATCAAGCAAAAAAAAAAAATCCTTTTAAAAGAATTTAGTCAACTACTATAAACTTTAATTGTCTTTTCTAAAATATAAATAATAATAATAAAGTTAGATGATAAGAAATCTTTTATGGATCTCCTATGTACACTTATAATTACCAATGTGATTATAATAGAAAATTTTGGTTGTAGGATTTTTTATTAATTTTCCTTATTAGTTAACCTTTTTCCAAGGTTTTCTTCTCAATGTGTACACGTTTTTTCTACGAAGAAGAACAAAATCGTACAACTTCGGTCAAAGGAGACAATACACACTGTTGGACCCGAAGTGTTACAATTGGTATCGTATCAAGTTTCCCTAGTAGTGGGACTAGCTGCTTATTGTCCTCAAGGACATGGGTTCTTTAAGGGGGGAAGAGGAGGCATTATTGCCCTGTTGACGGGTCCAAGGTGGGCTTTTAGAGGGTGTCTGTCTAGGTAACCTAAGGAGTTAGTCCCATATCGCATGTGGAGAGGGAGTTGGGCAAGTTATAAAAGTTCAGGGAAGTCTTATGGTCACAATGTGTTTTTTTACGAGAAAGAGCAAAGCCGTGTAGACAATATTGTGATTGTGAGACCCTTGACTAATATAATATAACTTGCCTAGCTCCCTCTTCTTGGTGATGTGGGATTAACTCTCAGGGTCACCCAAGTAGACACTCTCTGAAAGCCCACCTTGAACTAGTTAGTAGGGCTGCAAGGCCCCCTATTATCTTGGTGAAGGAGAGCCTTGGCACCACTGTTGAGTTATCATTGTGTGACCTCAAAGTCACAGGTTTGAGATGCATGAAAACAAGTTTTTGCAAAATGCAAGGTAGGGTTGTCTACTACAGACCCTTGTGGTCCGCTCCTTCCTCAGACCCTACATATGCAGGAGCAACAAGTACAGGATTATTGGACATTATCAGTAAGAAGCCTTCTTTGTATTGGGTGATTAAACACTTACAAAACTAAGTGGCAACTTAGATAGAGGATAAATATCCTCATGTGATCTATTCAAAGAGATATTTCTCAATTGCTTGGTATAATGTGGAAGATAAAATATACTACAAGAACAACTTTATCTTAGTCGTACTTATTCTTTTGATTGAAGATAAAGTGTTTTCCGATTAAAAAAAAAGTAGCAGCATGTCTTAGAAAACAAGACAACCTAGGCTTTGCCCATGAACAATATCCTGAAACGGCTATAGAGAATTTCTACTTGAAATTCACCCTTTAGCTCTCACAAGGCAGAAGTGCTCTTAATTATAACATTATTATTGTCATTTAAATTGTATAATAAACAGTTACATCACTACTGTAAGAAGCCTTAGTTCTATTGGTTAATTGGTCTCCACTAATTATCATCTAATTTGGTGCATCTTTAATTTCATCTATTTAGGTAGACATCAATGGGCTGATCTTAAAGGAGACTCACCATCATCATCATCATCAAGACTTTATCCCAATTATGGGTTGTTCACTTGAATCTTGTTCTTAAGAAGACTGAATTATGAAAAGTATATTCTTAAAGAAAGAACAAAGTTAGCCCACAAATACAGAGACATGCCTAGGAGGATAATCAACAACTTCTCATAAGAGCTTCAAAATAAAACTAGGTGAATTAGAAATCTATTGCAATTACATGCACAAGCACATAATAATAATAATAATAATAATAATAATAATAATAATAATAATAATAATAATAATAATAATAGGAGGAGGAGGAGGCTTCTAAATTCATCAAAATCCCAATGAACAACTTTGAATTGCTGAGTTAATTGATTTAACTATGGTTTTAGTCCACTATAGCTAGTCTGAGTATGATCACTCTATTTTGATTACATTGTAATTTCAATCTAGCAAACTAGGAGATCAAATTAATAAAGGCACATCCAATCTGTCATCCACTGTTGGCCTACGAAACTAACGGCTGAAAACGTATCAATTTATGCCGTGTGTATGGTGCGGGGCCACATTCACAAAGGCTGGTAAATCCGACCGAACTTATCCAATCGGATTTTATTACATTATCCAATTCACATAAAAGAACGAGCAAGTAAACGGTACAAAATCCAACCAGAGAGACAGCCACTTCCATCTATAATCAATCTAATCCAGCGGGGATTGTATGACAGATTGTACGATCGGTCCAGATTGAAGCATGTCTATCACCAAGTCAGCTGTGGCTCACTTGTGCGCTTTACGCGCACGTGAAAATCCTTGGATTTGCGCCATGACATAGAAAATCCTGCCAGAGATCCCAGATTTGCTTAATGTTCATTCAATCCGACGTGGCAAATCTGACGGTCGTCGTCCTTCTCCCTCTCACTTACTCAGACATAGCAACGCGATATCCTCTCCGCTTCAGCGACAGGACAGCGGAAAAACCAATCATGCTTCGCCACGTTTCGATCCGAAACGTGTTAGGAAGAAGGGGCCTACCGATGATGACCCCGTATACGTGTACAGTGCAGATATTTTGGCAAGGAAACGCGAAATGAAGGGTTTACCGGCCACAACCGGTCTCCAGGAGGGTTGGTGACGCATTTCCAACCGGTCACTCCCTCCTTGGCTGTTCAATTCCCGCGAGATATAAGACGGCGATCCTCGAAACTGCTTGGCCTCGGAGAAAGGCTAAATCCGTCGCCTTAGCCAGCTCGATTTCGAAGGTCAGTTTTTTTAATGGAAAATAGCTTCTCTTTCTTCTCATTCTCTCTCTTTGTCCACAGATTTCATTTTTTGTATTATTTCCCCCCTCAATAATTGCTTCGATTTGATCTAAGCAAATGATAGGTAACCACCTTTTCTTTTCTTTTTGATTTTTTATTTGTTTCTCTGATTTCGTTTTTGATCTTCAGGTTCTGAGTTTTGGACAAAGTCGCTGTTTTTGGGGGTTTTGCTGGTGTAGTTTTGGTGTGACAAGAGGTTATGTTGGAAGGAATTTCCCTTTTGTTTCATTGATGAGTGTGGGCAAGTGGAAAGTTCTGTAAATTGTGGGCCAAGGAATTGAGTGTAGGTTTGAGTATCAAGTTTTGGTTTTGGGAGTGTTTTTAGGGTTTGCAGTTTTCCTTCGTGTACAAGTAAGGTGTTTCTCGGTTTCTGGAGATCAGGGTTTGCTGTTTTTGGGATGGTTAGGGTTTGACTTGTGGTTTCGGTGTAGAATGTAAGTCTGCATCATTCCAAACTTTGGTTTTGTTTTTGTTTGTGGTAGTTGAGATATGGCCGTATTGTGTGTGAACTGCATGTATTTCTTACCGGGGTTTTGGATGTGTCATTGTACAGATTTGTGAATTGTTGACGTGAATGGTGACCGTCACATTCGAACATTCTGGGTTTACTTGTGAATTCATTTCTGCTTCCCAGATTTACAGTTGATATAAGGGTTTTTAGGGCTGGCGTTAGAGAGCTACTTGGGTTCCAGCCACCAGTCGGCGGTGTCCTCTCTGGTCCCGCCCCAGGTGGCTGGTGGTCCTTTGCAATCCTCTTCCACTTCCGGTATTTTCTTCCAAGGAGATGCCCAGACTCAGGCACATGTTAACTCACTACTGAATCCATCTTTTGGTAACTCTTCTAGTTCTATCAGCGGTACTGCAAGATCAAGTCTCGGGCCAGATTCGGGGGATATGAACCGTGTCTTGAATAGTGCGGCAAACTCAGGCCCTAGTGTTGGTGCAAGTTCACTGGTTACGGATGCGAATTCAGCATTTTCAGGAGGCCCACGCTTGCAGAGAAGCGCTAGTATTAATACAGAATCATACGTGCGGTTACCAGCATCACCCATGTCTTTCTCATCCAATAACATTAGCATTTCAGGCTCTTCTGTCTTGGATGGTTCTTCTATAGTGCAGCAAAGTTCCCATCAAGACCAGAATTCCCATCAGATCCAGCAGAGGCAACAGCAACAAGGGGCTTCCTCTGCTACTTCTCAGCTTACTGCACAAACTGGCCATGTGTCAGCTAATAGCCCTCATATCCCAACCTCAAGTCAGGAGCCAAATGACTTGCAGCCAATGCAAAAAAAGCCCAGACTAGACGTCAGACAGGAAGATATTTTGCAGCAGCAGGTTATTCAGCAATTACTGCAGAGACAGGACTCTCTCCGGCTACAAGTAGATAACCCGCAGCTACAAGCACTTCTTCAGCAGCAGAGACTCATGCAGCGGCATCAGCAGCAGCAGCAACAGCAGCAAATGCTACAGTCTATGCCACAAATGCAGCGGGCACAATTGCAGCAGCAGCAGCAGCAGCAGTTGAGGTTGCAGCAAAACATGCAGCCTTCAGCTGCTATGAAGAGGTCATATGATAGTGGCTTATGTGCTCGTCGTCTTATGCAATACATATATCATCAACGTAATCGCCCCGCTGTGAGTTGGTGGTCCCTTGTTTGAGTTTTTTGTCTAGCGAATTTGGTTAGCTACCTTGCTCCTTTCCGGGGATGAGATCAGTTGAACTTATTTCATTTGTTATTTTGGCTAGTTACAATCCATATGGTACTTACTATTTCTAGTTTTTGTACTTGTCAATGTTTCTTCCGAGTACTGAATTTGTTATTAAGATAGCAAGTATATTTATCTGTATTATTTGATTTTTCCAGGAAAATAATTTTCTTTACTGGAGAAAGTTTGTGGCAGAGTATTTCTCTCCTTGTGCCAAGAAAAGGTGGTGTTTGTCACTATATGACAATGTTGGGCATCACGCCCTTGGTGTTTTCCCTCAGGCAGCTATGGTTAGTTTTGTGCTGCTGATATGTTTTTCATCTCTGAGCAATGTTTATCATGGAGTTACTAATGAGGATTCCTGTATCCCTAGGTGTTTTTGCATTTTTTTTCTTTTGTTGTAAATTATGACCTACTGTAAATTACAGACAAAAGCACACACAGATGTGTTTGTGTGCCTATAATTGTGCGTAATATTCTCTTTTTAAATCTTACTCTTGTCATTGCAACAACTGACTGGCAGAAAATATATTTTTTGTTTGTTTGTTGCAGGATGCATGGCAGTGTGATATTTGTGGCTCTAAATCAGGAAGAGGATTTGGTTAGTAGATTCAGAGTTCATTACTATAGTATTTTATAATGGGTAGCATTTATCTCATTATACTGTTGGTCACTGATTTTTAGTTAATGGAGAACTTTTCTGAACCCCCTTCACGTTTCTGATATTCTTTTTACGAGTTATTTTTGCATCAGTTGGATGGTAGAGTTCTACATTTCTCTCCTGCTTGTCTCATTTCTTGCCAGTTGAAAATTCTGATTGGCTTATGTGATGTATTTTTGTATATTGTCCTTCTTTTTTGAAATGGTATATTCCTCTATATTTTCTTGATTGAAATTGTAAATGTCAATTAAAGTTGCATTCAGATTGTTGCTTTTTGACGGCACCTTTTACATTTTTAGGTTGTAATTGGGCAGTGAATGTATTGATCATGAATAACAATGTTATATGTGTGTGTTGAACACCAAACACATAATGAGGATATTACATTGTAATATACACTTACAAATAGTTCTGCCAGCAAAGTTTGTAAAAGCAATGCTATGAAATTGTCTCTCTTTCTCTTTGGTGCTGTCTTGGTTATTCTTTTGGAAAATTAGCACTTTAGTATTTTTGGTTATTAGTATCATTATTTGTTATGAGTTGGTTGTTTGTTCTGCTCATTGCTTCTCAGTGTTTGCGGGTATTATTGGCAAAATTGTTATTTCTTAATCTAATGTAACTTTCTAACCAAGTTTCTAATGCTCAACTTGGTACATTCTTCCATTTTTCCAATTCTTTAGAGCTATCTGGCAGCTCTGCTCCTTCCCCTTGATTACATAACTGATCTATATAAGTTTGAAAATATGTATCTTGAGGCAATGGTAGATTTGTCGTCGTGCGACCTGGAGCTCACAGGTTTGAGGCATGGAAACAGCTTCTTGCAAAAATGCAAGGTAAGGCTGCCTACTATAGACCCTTTGTGGTCCGTACTTCCCCCGCCTCTGCATACATGGGAGCTTTGTGCATTGGGCTGCCCTTTTTAGGCAATGAACCAACTCAGTAGAGTGATTTACATGCTCAAATCTTTTGGTCTCCAATGCAGCTTAATGGTTCTCGGGGTCTGGAGTTTAAGATGAAAGAGCTATACAGACCCATATTTGAAGAACTTCTTCCACGCGGGCAGACTACCTATTGAACATGTGGTGTTAGTTGGGCTTGTTTCCTTGTACAAATGCATTTGTTGCTTTTCTGCCGATTTTTCTATTCAAAAGGTGTTCATGACTCTTTTCCTCCTACAAAATATAGTACCTCTTAGGATCACGACAATCAATGTAAATGCAGAATGCCTCTTTCACATTGATTTTAGATCTTACTTTACCTCCAATTTTATTCTGTTTGTGTCACTGTTGTAGTCTTTTGTTGCTTTTCTGCCTATTGGTCAAAAAGTGTTTATGTTTTTTTTTGTCTCCCCCACCACAATTTAGTGACTCTTAGAATCATTACAATCAATGTAATTGCTGAATGCCTGTTTCAGATTGATGTTAGATCTTGCCTTGCTTCCTTTTATTTATTTATTTTTATATTACTGCTGTAGAAGTTACAGATTCACTAGATGGTAGTTCTTCTGATATTTCCACAGCTAGCTGTATCATTTTTTCTCTTTTCTCATGGCAGAGACTACTTTTGAAGTCCTCCCCAGGCTCAGTAAAATCAAGTTTGATAGTGGTGTTATTGATGAGCTTTTGTTTGTCGATATGCCCCATGAATATAGATTTCCATCAGGAATGATGATGCTTGAGTATGGTAAGGCTATACAAGAGAGTGTATATGAGCAACTTCGGGTTGTTCGTGAAGGTCAACTTCGTATAATATTCACCCCTGATTTGAAGGTGAATGATTTGCTAGGTTTTTGCATACCTGTTAGATTGGTATTTTGAATTTGTGGGGTTTTTGTCTTCATTTGTTTTGTAAGTTTAGTATTTAAAATGTTTCTCATCTTCCTCCTTTTGCTTCAGATATTGTCTTGGGAATTTTGTGCACGACGCCATGAAGAGCTTTTGCCTCGCAGATTGGTAGCACCACAGGTATAATTGTGTGCCTTATTTTATGTTTGTAATATATTGAAAAATCAAAGAGGTTGCTCTGCTTTTCATTCATTTACATCATGAAAAATCTGAATGGCTTTGTGAAGGTTCTTCTATGCAAGATGGTCATAGATAGTGGTTTCCTAATTGTTTAGGCCGAACTTTTATTTTGTTTAATACTTAAAAAAAGGGAAGCCCTGGTGCATGAAACTCCCGCCTATGCAGTGTCCGGGGAAGGGGCGGGCCACAATGGCCTAAAGTAGGCAGCCTTACCTTGCATTTTTGCAAGAGGCTGATTCCACGCCTTGAACCCGTGACCTCAAGGTCACATGACGACAACTTTTACCGTTGCGCTAAGGCTCCCCTTCAATGGACTGAGATGGTCTGGTAGCAAAGCGGAAACCATATAAGAACACCTCTACAAGTGAACAGAGGCAGTCTAATGTTGCACAGGGGAAGTCAAGGTTTAGACTGAACTTATTTTCAACTTTGTTATGGAGGATTGATCTACGTTTCTGCTCCCTGTTCTCATTGTGTAACAATCTTTTTGGATATTGCTAAGGCTATGGTGATCTCTTGAAATCCCTCATATTATATCTGTAGCTTTTTTTCCTAATTTGTTATCCAGGTTTGGTGATGTTGATCAAACTCAATGGTTACTAAATTTCAGAATTATAGAACGCATTCAATGTATTCAATTCAGCTCTTTAGGTGCTTTTTGGCTTCTTCTCAGAGTCATTGTTGCTGTAGCTTTGGCATAACCTGATTTAATCTCTCATAGAATACATCTGGTGGCTGGAGTATTAAATTATCTTAAGTTTCTTCGTCAATTGGAATTATTTCCATTTGGAAGCTTGAAACATGAAGCTTTTTGTCCCTCCTTGAAAACAAATGTTAGATATATGTTATGTACCAAAATGGTGTTCAAGAATATCACTCAGTCTTATTGGTTCCAACTCTGAAATGTTATATTTTCATATTCAGCTCACTTTTCTTGCCAGGCTCTGAGGTTTTACATCTTTGCATGGGTAACTTCTTATTGTGTCTTGCCCAATTATCCCACATGAACACCTGTGTCACCCACCTCAGCAATAGATAGTCCTCCTCAGTTGATGCTATCTTGTGTGAGATGGGAGGTTGTATTGGTGCCTTCCTTTGCATAAAGTTTTTTCTGTTTAGGAGATTGAGTTGCTTGCCAATATGATGTGTAGATCAGATGCCTCTTATATTCGTTGATTGGGGAGGGAGTGTCATATCTGGACAGCAGCGACAACAGGATAAACTTACGAGTCAATAGTGGTATAATGAAATTATGGGAGAGTGATGGAGGAAAGATTATTACAAATAATTGGGGCATATCTGGAAGTTGATGCTCAATTGCTTATTCTCAGGAAGATCCTTCTACCATGTGCTTAACTCTAGTGATATCTTTTTATGTGGTATCAGCTAGATTTTTGGTCCTATATTGGCTCCATCTGAGTTTTTTGGCATGCATGCTCGATAAGATTCTCATGGTCGATCATCTTCATCTTTTCCACTCTTTCGGTGTCCCTTATCCTCCCTTCATCACTTTCTTCAGCCAGGCCTCTCCTTGCATCTCCTTATTCCAGATTTCTATTTGCAGACACTCCAAAAGCTGCTCTGCTGTCAGCTCTTGGTTTTAGATTTGATCCATTTCCAGAGATCTGATTTCTGATAAAAAAAAAGCTTTTATAACCTAAAAATTCTTTTGCTAATGGTGTCCAACCACGATTCAAATCTTTCTGAAGTCCAATCAGTCTTTGCACTGTTAAAGACATGCTCTCACCACTTGAATCCAGTTTCAGAAAAGCAGTTAAAGATATGGTTTCTGTTACTGTTGATGAGAGAGAAGGCTCTCTTGCCAGATGCCACTGAGAACCTTCTTTGGGACTATTTTCCTGTATCGAAGGGTGTCATCGAAATAGCAGATGTGGAACAATGTTGTTCTTCGTGAAGAAAATGCATTCTTCGTGTGGGAATTGGTTATAGGTTTTATTGTTGCTTAATGGTTTTCTACAGCCCATTTGTGGAAAGAGCAGCAGTGTAACAATGTTGTTCTTCTTCAGGAAATGTGTTCTTCCTTTGGAAATTACTTATAGGTTTTATTGTTGCTTAATGGTTTTCTACAGTCTATTTGTAGTCCCTTTAGTTTGGTAAGAAGTGTTTACAGAAGGAGGAGGTGCATTTGACTTGTCACTGTCAGAAAGAAATGGTTGTTCCACTAAAGAGAAGCACATGAGATCTTGTTTGAAGTCCCAAGAAGCAGAATTTAAGGAAAACAATATGGCAGTTAAGGAGTTTTTGTCTCTGGAGCTGTGTTGAGGCTTTATGTTTGATCATTTGGTTCAAAATCTTGTCAAGTTTGATCAAAGAAGTAGCAAGAGCAGTCTTAAGAGTTGTGATTGAATCCGCTTCTTGTTTGCCATCTCAGTTTGACCATTTTGGGATGGTTGCTAGTTTCTTGAAGAAGGTAAATGTTAATGGGTTCCTCATAAATTAGGATTTGCAAGAGTGGGGGATGTGCCACATAGCCTTGCTGAAGCAGCTTTGGATTTTGAATATGACAGCGTCAATTGCAGAAAGTGAAAGGAGAAATGAAGGCTTTTTTGTGGTCTTCCTTGCAGAGGTTTTAGTGGTTTGACTGCATGTAAGGAGTCCCGAAGACAGCCATGGGTTGTCTAGGCTATTGGAAAGCCTTAAGGGGTTGTTTGGGCCAATAGAAATGGGTGTCCATATCAGCAGGCTTGGATCCATAATTTGGTGCTAATCCAAATCAAATTGGACTTTAAAATAGGATCTAACAGGTGACACTTACAATTCATCTATTCAGATTTGATCAGGTTGCGTTTCAGATAATCGAATGCCATTGGCATCTCTTAAACTTCCAACAGCAAAGGGGTGTCCATATCACCAGCCTTTGGTTTCTAATTTTGGTGCCTTAATCTAGAACTGTTTCAAATCAAACTTATTTTTTAAAGTAGGAGCCAAAACAATCCAACATGTGAGGCTTACAATCCATATGTGGATTTCTAAATGGGTTGGTTCAGGACTTCAGGTTGGATGTCGGAAAATCCACTCAATCGGCAGCTCTTGAACTTCCGTTAGTTAAGGGTTTCCGATAATCTAATCCAGTAAATTTACATCGACCAAGGAAAAAAAAATAAAAATTTTGAACTTTTATCTAGCTAATGAAGTATTTGTTCATTGTGGTTCCAAAACTTTGTCACTCATTAATGGTTCAAAAGTCTTGCTTGCACATGCAATTCCTCATTGGTCTCGGATCTTTTGATTGTTATGGAGATAAAAATAGTTCCAAATATTGAGCTCTTGCCTGTTAAAAGCCTTCTTAGTTAGTTTGTCTATGAGTCACTACTTTGGAATATTGTTGTGTGTTTAGTCAAGGAAACATGTTCAATCACAGCATTTGGGATTCATGACGACTGGTTGTATGCTCGCTGAGATCTAGATGGTTTGGTCTTCAGCCACAAAAAGAAAAGAGAAGAAGGAAAAAACAAATAATTAATGGCATGACCTTAGGCTAGCTAATGGGGTCAAGAAGGAGATACCTGTTTGTTAATGATTCTTTATGCATTGTCTTCTCTGGCTGAAGAGTTACGGCCTGATTGAATGAGCAAAGAATATGATGAACAATAATGTTGTGATTGTCAATCATCACCTCATCAAGTTGATCAGCTGGTTTCAAATGGATTGTTTAGGAAAATGAAAATGCAAATGCTTAGCACGTCTCATTAAATCGAAGGGTTTTGATTCACTACCTTCACTCACACCATGTGTCTGGGGATTGGTACTGAAGTTGGTTTCTACCTTCAGTGTATGCTTTAAAGTTGTTCATGAAGTGCACATCTTGGTCCAATATTATAATATTTGGAACTCGTTGAAAGTGCACGACTTCATTGACAGAACACATTTCTAATTCACATTATTTTGGTGGTCGATACATAAGTGCCACTCTTCTTTTTGTAAATCATGCAAGACCGAATGCAAATGCCTGATATGCTCATTGTGGCTTTGGTTAAACATAAGATGTCATCAATGTTCAAAGGCTTACCTACCAAGCTATTGTAGACAACTTAATTGAATGGATAATGGCATATCTTCCAAGCAATAGTTGTCAACTTGGTTCAGTGACCTACCTCAAGGCAATAGATGAATTGTGAATCTCATCTTGAAGGCAGTCTTTAATCATCTACAAATTGGAGTCTGTTGATGATGTGCCTCATTTCTGAGAAGACTTAGATTTCATGTTGATCATTAAATTTATTATCTAATGTAGACCGCAAATTGGATGGCAAGTTTTAAAATTTAGTTGGTGGCATGGCTATTCATGTATGTCCCCAGTTTCTTGGAATAACGAGGACATGTGTTCTTGGATGAAAGCTTTATACCTGCAAAAAGGGACCTGGTAGTGTATCCCTCTCTGTGTCACACCTGTTTAGTGAGGAATGTGATTCAAAGGTGTTATGGTGTTTTGATTGTGTGGTGGGAGGACTCTTCAGGCAACTTGTTATGTCTTTTACTAACTTGAGAGCAATATCACCAATTAGATTTTACACTGTATCAAGGACTTTCATATTTTTGTTTGCCAGATTAGGTGACTACACTGTATCAGTACATATGACATTGAAACTTTCTGCTTCTATAGTATTTCTTCCTACCAGAAAGAAAGAAAAGAAAAGCTATTGCCCAGTTCCTTGGCAGATCTTGCTTACAAGGTCGTATAATACTGGATCTTATTAGTAGTGAATTCTTTTTAGTTGTAGGTTATGATTTTGTTTGGCCTTCATATTTCTTTCACTCCCTTTGAGTTTCTAATAATTTTTTACTTCCATTTTAGCAAAAATATTCAAGGAAAGAAAAGTCTCATGCTTAGATCATTTCTTTCTAGAATATCAAGTCTTCAAAAAATCAAAGTTTAGAGGCAGTCAAATATTGGCTAGTGGGGACTAAAAGATCTGCAGAAAATGATGTAAAAGCTCCATGCTAGGCCTAGTACAGCATCCCTCCTGAGCCTTCTATTGGTCTGGCCTTTTGTGGTAGCAGGGACTAAAAGATGTGCAGAGAATGATGTGAAAACTCTAGCTTTCTATGCTGCATAGCTGATCTAAGGAGCCTTGATCTGGCCTTTTGTGCTTGGCTTGTAGCATGAACGTCTCTAAGGCTTTATGCTACATTTCTGTCTAGGTGCCTTTCTCCCTTGTGCTTCTTACTTTTGTAATATGTGTAGGGGTGCCCAGCTGTCTTCTGATCTCGAACTTGGGTATCCACCATATTGGCATAGTGCCAAAAGATTTGCAATTTGCTTTCTCTAAGTTTGTCTAACATAGACTTATTAGAAGGTTACTCATGCACGTTTATTTCATTTAGACTGTTGTTTCAGTTTGAGATATGCTTTAAAATGTGAAATGTATGCAGTTCCGTGTTATCTTTTAACTTGTTGATGCTGTCGGCTAGTTGATCAGTCTTGTGTATATTAGATAATGTGATTCTAGTGTTTATGATGTGGTTGTCCTTCCTAATAGTGCATCTTTTGGTGTTAGATAAAGTTTATAAACTCCGCCAAGAGTTCTTACAGAAATTTCTTCTCCTTTTAATTGTTAATCAATATGATAGAGTTGCACACTTTTTCCTTCTGCTTCTAGCTTGTTATGGAGACAAGTTGAGTGCACCTCTCACCACCATGTAATGAATATCACCAAGTGAAGTGCATCTTCATCAACATGTAATGAATATCACCAAACAGTAGTAAGACACATAGGAACCCAGGATGTTTCTGAGTACGAGTTTCTCATATCCACTACCTACTCGGACTTCAAAGATTCATCTTTGACGTGGTTAGAATGTATAAGTTTGTAACCAGAGATTGCATTTTTCCTTTGCAGGTTAGTCAACTGGTGCAGGTTGCGCAGAAATACCAAAGTACTTTAAATGAAAGTGGATCTACTGCAGCTTCTGCTCAGGATTTGCAGACTAATTGCAACACGTAAGTTGACTGAATGATCTCACGGACCTCACAGAACTGTTACTGTGTTTTGTGAGTCTTGGTAGTGCTGTCATAAAGTATTTTCACGTAGCAATGTGTTCATCAGGCAGCATATCATCCTCCTCTGAGCACATCTTCTCTTTCTTTATGATCTGTTAGAAGATTGCTCAATGTTCTAGATGAAGCCATTATTGCAATCAACTATAGAGGCATTATTGTATTTTGTACTAATATAAAAATTTGTTTTTCAGCCTTATGGATTTATTTCATTTTGCTTTTGTCTTGCTTTCTTTAGGATTATGTATGTGGCAGCTAATACTATAGTACTGGAAACCTAAAAAATCTTTCTTGATTTATTTTATTATGATATAAAATATTTGTTTGAGTTAACTCATCAGAAGTAAATTTCCTTGTTTGGTAATCATTTCAATCGTGTTATCATTTTTTGTGGGTTGTCTTCCTCGAGAAATTCCTGCTGAGCATCTACTTATGTGTATATTATCAGCATCTACTTCTGACCCGATCATTTTACATGCACATATTGTTATGCCCGAGAAATGTAACAGTATTTATCAAATATTATGTAATGGTAAAGAAATCCTAAAAGGGTAGGAGATAGTGGCACTATTTTGAAGATACAAATTGATAGCATGGTCTAGGTTTTACTTGGAAGTTGATAGTTAATCAGTTTGACTTCCTAATTGCTGCAGCTTCTTGATACAATTATCTGTTCGACCAGCGAGTATTTCAAACTTAGAAAAGTCATAGGGAGAATGACCATCCTTAAGTACGTCAATGTTCATGTTGCGTTATATTTTAACATATGATAGGGAATAATTAGCTGAGTTATCAAGTATTATTTACCATTTATGCTTTAACATCTAACTGTAATATGTCAGTAGGTCAACCTTTGATTTGTATATTATGTTGCAGGACATACTGATACATTACTTTTGAGTGATCACATTGAATTGCAATATTTAGCTCTGCAAGTTGCATCTCCCTCTCAGCCCACACTCTGTGGCATGAATTGTTTCCTGGCTCATTCAATAAAATATGCCACTAGTATGACTTGCTTGTCGTGTAGAATCTTCCTAGCATTCATCTCTTTCAGATTGTTGCATATTTGTTAAGTTATTTATTTATGCAACCAGATCTAGTATTTGTTACATTCTGTAAACACAGTTCTGACTTGCAGGATGCCGGTTGGTATCCAACTTCTTATTTCTTTAGGTTTGTAGCGGCAGGACGGCAGTTGGCCAGGAATCTGGACTCACAGTCGTTGAACGATTTAGGATTTTCGAAACGATATGTTCGTTGCTTGCAGGTACATCATTATTTACTTTGTGACAGTTGCTAAAACTTCTGGCTCGTATCCCATCGTCCAATTTATTTATATTTTTTTATTTCATAGCATGTTCTCATTGTTCATCATTATCCAAATATTAACAGATATCTGAAGTTGTTAATAGCATGAAAGACTTGATTGATTTCAGCCGGGAGCACAATACCGGACCTATTGGTAACTGCCTTACTCATTGTTTTGCTGCTCCAGTAACTTTGATGGTTTCTGTGAACTTTAGGTGGAGATGACTTATTGTTATTTCTACTTAAATTCTGATTCTCACTGGATCATGACATGGCATGCCATGTGTGCCTGGGTCCTTTACTTAGTTCTATTAGCTAATGATAAAATTTATGCACAATCATAGTTCCAATTACTGGCCAAAAACCTGTAATTATGTGATGTTGGTGAAATATGATCTAGAATTAGTTCCAGAGCTAGTTGGATCCTAACAGTACTACATTCAACCCTTCTTTGTCCCATGTTACTTTTTCATAATTTAATGTCCTTGTAATTTCTGAAAAAGCATGAACTTTAGCCATGAAAGTTTGCTGATTTTGATGATCATACACGTTTAATATTTGAGAAATTTTTGCAGAGAGTTTGAAGAACTATCCTCGACAGTCTGCTGCATCCAAGCTTCAATTCCAAAAGATGCAGGAAATGGAGCACCTGGTGAGTGCTCAGTCTCTTCCTGCTGATCAGAGCACCCTGAATAAAATGATGGGAGCACACCCTGGTCTTGGCAACCATATAAACAATAAACATGTTGGTAGTGGACCCTTCAACAATGCCGCCCAGACAGCAGTGGCGTTGAGCAAATACCAGAATTTGCTACGACAGAACTCTATGAATTCAAACTCAAGTGTGCTTCAAACAGATGCATCTAGTTCCTTCAATGGTTCAAGTCAGGCACAGTCACTACCGTTTCAAGGCTCTGTTTCTTCCGCATCAGGAGCCCTTCGAGGTGCATCCTTTAACAGCGTGCCAAGCCCACATCAACCACAGCAATTGCTTAAGCAGAATCAACAATCTTCTCAAGCTAAACAACATCTACAGCAGCATGTGATTCAGCAGCTGCTGCAGGAGATGATGAATGGTAATGGTGGTGCACAACAGCAACCTATTGGTGGACAGACTGCAAACGTAAATGCAGCTGAAGATGTTTTGAATGGGGTCAGTGGAGCAGGTAGTTTGCCAGCCAGAGGTCGTGCGGGTATGTTGGCGTTTGGAAATAATCCCAACTTATTGAATAAGGCCAATGGGACGATCCCAAGCAGGAGCAACAGCTTCAAGAGTGGTCCGACCACTTCTGCTGGGTCCAGCGGCAATGGTTTTAATTTAAGACCAGATGTACCACAAAATTTGCTTTTGCCAGAGTCGGTTCAGGATGTGCCCCGTGAATTTGCAGAAAGTGGGGTATCGAATGATGATTTGGCTGACTTGGGCTATGGGTGGAAGGCTTGATGAATTTGGTTTTGGCTGTTCGCCATCATATTCTGTACAGGAGCTTTGAAATATACGCTGGTCTTTTTTGTGATTAAATTTGTACTCTGATAGTTTGTTTCAGTCTAAGAACAAAGTCGGCAGTTTTGAGGTTTGCCATTTCTCACTGTATTCTGTTACAGTAACAGTCAGTCAAAGTAATACTTAGGCAAATATCACACTGCAATGGATTTATTTATCCCTCTTTGAAATAGTTTGTGATCTCTGCGTGCACAATTTGCCTAATTTGGCACTAACGGAATGAAAACAATATTCTTAACGGTCAACATCTGTTGGTGGGAAGCTGGCAGTATATAGTGACGATTGTTTAAAACAAATTAGAGAGGATCTAACAGTCGTTATCATTTCGGGTTGGTTGGTTCAACTGCGGATCATATATACACTCTTAAAGGCTTATTTAAATAAGAGGCTTAGTTGACGGAACTCGTGGAAGACAGGATTATGAGGAGAGGGAGAGTGAATTTCTTCCACATGGTAGTATTGAAGAAAATTGAGATACGAGACTACCTTTTTGCATTATTCATGATCCTAGACGTTTATCTGACCTGGCCTCAGTCAGATATCTTTGTACCAAAACCTACTATCGAAAATCTCTGAGTCCTCTATTTCTGTGTCTCTTATGGTTATAAAATACACGATGTAAAACAATAAGAAAAAACCCTAGTCTATTTTACATCCATAATGGGTCCACAAATGAAGGACTTAGAGATTCCTAGTAGAAGCGGGTTTCTTACCATTGAGGCCAAATGATCCATAAAAAAAATCTAAGAAAAATAGACCCGCATCTCACTTGAGAGAGAGAGGCTACACAGTTAAGAGAATCTATTGATTGGTCAATTCAATTATATCAGCTTGCAACGGACATCCCAAATGGATATCACATTTGCAAGTTAGATAGTAAAATGAGCTGTTCACATTATAGTCCAACAGAAACCCAATTCTTCACTTTTTGCTAGCGGAAGCCTAAACAAGGCTTTGTCCATCAAGTGTATAGGACCATCCAATCCAGACAGTAGCAGTGGGATTAACCCTAAGCAAGTGCTTGTCACTATGTCTTTCAGCATGTTCTGATAGTCACTGGCAGTGTACTTGTGGGGCTGTTTGAATGCGGTCAACAAACTCAGTAATGGTTACCAAGTTTGGATTTATCTGTTTGCGGATGAGTTTATCTAAGCATACATGATGTTTTTATCTTTGTTCAGAGCCAAGGATTAGATTACTAATCAATGGAAAAGAATTTTCTGGTGCAGACTCACGTGAGTCCTTAAATCCAGTTACATGTTTGCTCGTCGGCCAGGATCCTGGAGGATGGATTGATTGAAGAGGGTAAAGGAACGCGGACTGTCATGTGTCATGTCCATTACTTACTCCTTTTGAATTTAACATTGGCACATGCCAATGTTTCAATTTGTTGCCTCTTCTATAAGAATTACTAGGAGAAGTGAAGGACCATCCAGGACTTGCCCATATATTGATATGTGCTCTCGACAGCTGGGCCACCCAAGAAGTCTACCCACCTCCTTCGTGAAAGTTTTATCCTTTAAAATGTTCTTTTCGCCATTCCCAAAACAGTTGACTGTTTTCAAGCAGCAGCAAGAAATGGTCGGGAATTGGGCTCACAACAAAAGAAAGCATAGAGTGGGGATTAGGCAATCCGCTCATTCAATATCGCTAACGTCTTCAGCCACATCTCCAAGCCACATATTTCGAATTGCACGGTTCGAGACCTTCCGGATCTTATCTTACGTCTCCAGCGGATCCTCTGGCCAGAGTTACTACATCCCACATCTTGAGATTTTCTTCTAGGTGCTGCGCAGTAATCTGTGGCAACTCGGCAAGTACTTACAACACATTTTTTCCGGGGCACTTGACAAAATCCCCATCTAATGCATGTGAAAGTCTCCTTGCAACTAGCACATGAGACACACTTCATTAGCCTATCACAGATGGCCTCAGTAATAAAGCTGGGATAACTCAAATATCGCGGCTCTTTGCACTTTTTGAGGTTACAAAATAGACGTTCAATGTATTCTCAATCCCTGAACGCGAGATTGTGACGTGCAGGCATCTCCACGCACGAGGTATTTATCCTCAAGAGTAGCAATTTAGTATCCATCGATTTTTTGATGAGGCATGTATTCATCCCTTCTATGATGAGGGATGCTCGAGTCCTGCAACAGCATGCTAGTAAGGGCGCAGCGTCTATGGTTAGCCTATATTTGGTTGATCAGACCGTTCACCTGATTTCTCTCACTATGGAGCTGAATGGATGGTTCTGAAAAACGAAAGTGCACTTTGTGGGGCAAACACTTTAAAGAATAGTGCAAAATGAACAATTTGAAACGACATTTTGTAATTGTTAAAAGCATCCAATCTTGGTGATGTTTCTTATGTAAGGTAAAGAGTTAGAGAAATCAACTGAACAAGTCTGATCACCAAAAGGTAGGCCCCTTACGATAAAGTGGGGGCACAGCACCAGTATGTGCATCTCGCAGGACTAAGCATTCCTCTTTTATGATTGTTATGAGCAACAAAATATGCCCAAACTATGAGAAACCAAAAACCACAGCAGCAGAGAGCAACAGACGAGTTGAATGTGCCTCCCGACAGCAGAGCCAAACCATAATCAGAAGAAAAAGTTTGCTATTAAGAAGTCAACCTCTTACTTACATTTAATCCTAAAGCGTTCTTTTCACCATTTACAAACAGTTGCTTTCACGCAGCAGAGAAAATTGATCAGGACTGGGCTCTCCACAAGGAGATCGAAGAGCAAGACTGCAGACTAGGCCACCGGTTCTTCATCAGATTCACTGTTATCCCCTTCGACTTGAGCCATATTCCCAAGCCAAATATTTCGGATTGCACGGTTCCAGACCCTTCCAGCTCTTATCTGACGCAATTGCCGGATTCTTGCTGCTAAGGCCAGCCAGCCACTGTTACCAGAACCCTCATCTTCAGATGGTCTTCGAGGTGAGATGCAGTCGGCACGCGGCAAGTATTTCAGGACACATTCACCCCGGAATTTGAGAAAACCCACGTCAAATGCATGGGGAAGTGGCTTGCCAAGAACTTTAACATGGCAGACACTAAACAAACACAAGCAGAAGATAAGAAATATATGTTAGATTCTCGTGCATATGATATCTTGAAATCTCAGGAAGAAGCAAGACATGTTAAGGTTTAGGCATAGACATGAAGTAGCCTCATTAGCTGAGACACCAGTACGTTCATCTTGGCAAAACAAATGTAGTCGTATAAATATATGTTCCCAATAAAGTTTAAAAAATATAAATATAGACTTAAATTTTCAGTTAAAAGATGAATAAGTTTTCGAAGGAACTAACCATATGTAGAACAAACCATCCATTTCTTGTTTCTGAACCCTACCCAGCAGTTCTATCTGCAGAATCCCACCGATGCAGACGACAGGCTGTGGAAGCTTGAATGATTGCAGCTGGTTCTCCTGTTGGACGGCATAGCATTTAAACCAAGTTAAAATATGGAAGTTTCTTTGTTTATTTTTTGAATGTTGGACACACACTGCTCACCCGTGACCAACCACGGGAAAAGCCCTTCTTGAGCTACACTACCTAGAAGGCCCCCTCCTCAAAGCCCCCGAAGTGCTAAGCTTTTGGATAGATAAGTATTACGTACATCCTACTTGGAAGTAAACAAAATGGTTCCCAAGAAAGAAAAAACCGATTGCTAACCATCTACATATTTGGTTTGTCAGGTGGGATAGTTGTGGCATCTGCGTAAGTGGTTTCCATATTAGCAGTATACCTTTTTTTTTTTTTAAAGTGTATATTAACAGAATACATTGCTTCTGTTTCCCCTACCACCTTGTAATGGTAAATTTAATGAGAGTAGAAACAAACAACTAGAATTGTGCAGACATGACCCTGTTCCTCCGAAATATCATTAACCTCCCCAAGTGCAAGAAGATGAGCACCGGTGCTTCCGCTAGGCCTCATGCCTTGCCTTTCGCTTCGCAATTATATCACAACCGTCATCTTTTTCTTAAAAGATTTGGCTAGATTGCCCTGGCAACTGATATTGATCTGACAAAAGCTTCAATATATTACCATCATTGTTTTCACAGACACAGACTTAACAAACCCCGCAACTGGATCTGGATCTGCTAACACTTTCCAGGAACACACAACGGATAAAAAGAACTGATGATCCCTCTCAAACATCATCATCTCACTAGAAATAAGCATTTTCCCTTGAATCCTATTTTTTCTTACACCACATATAACTTTGAATTTCTAAATTATTTTTACTTACATCATGTTTCACTGGTTAAATAAGTGGGCCACTAAAAATTTGGTTATTTTCATCTAGTTGAATAGGTGGTCCAAGGGAATTTTTTCAATTCCTAAAATCTCTTTGTTGGTATTTATCTTTTATACAACTCTCTCTCTCTCTCTCTCTCTCTCTCTCTCTCTCTCTCTCTCTCTCTCCAAATGATAAGATTCATATTTTTATATAACTGCCTATCTTCTTCCTTTCTATTGGTTTTTGTGTAAAATAGCATTCCCCAACAAAATTATTTTTTCAAAGAAATAAACCCACTTGAATTATTGACATTTTTTTTCCAAAAAATAAGCCCCACTTGAATCACTTTTGATCAATGAACAAATAGGTCGCCCTGCGCGTCAGACAGGCAAATATACTAGTCACATATGTATACATCAACATAAGGCATTGGGTGACCCACCTTTAATGAGAAAAAAAAAAAATTCCTTCACATATATATATAATGAAGAAGTGGAGCCTTGGCACAACGGTAAAAGTTGTCGTCATGTGACCTTGAGGTCACAGGTTCAAGGCGTGCAAGCAGCCTCTTGCAAAATGCAAGGTAAGGCTGTGTACTTTAGGCCCTTGTGGTCCACCCCTTCCCCGGACCCCGCATAGGCGGGAGCTTCATGCACAGGGGGCTGCCCCCTTTTATATATATAAAATGAAGTGCCTCACACTCTAAACAGTTGGAACTTGACAGGCATCTTTGCACAATGCATGAGATACCAAAACTAAGAGAAGTTGATTCACCTACAGCCTCAACTAGGTGCGTAAGATGATTGGTGAGATATCAAAACTAATAGAAGTTGATTCACCTACAGCCTCAACTAGGTACATAAGATGATTGGTGGAATCCCCTAAGTTACATTTCTAAGGAATGGGAAGACATTACCTAAAGCTCCCAAAGGTTTTAAAGATAGCTAAATAATTTAGAATGTGACATAGAGGTTCTACCAACATTTGTCTTTAAAAGAAATTATAATAGGATGAAACAAGGGATCCGGCCTTGAACCTCACCGGCAATCTCATCCATGTGCGATTCGATCTACCATTTAACTGTTCCCTGTAACCATAGCTAGGTCCAATCTCCCAAAAGTACTGTAGTCTGCAATTAAAGACACATTTATGATTTGTACAAATACATCTTCGTTGCACCTCCAGACTAAAACATATATGCTTGTATGTAATCCTTGATCAAAGCACACCTTAGGTTAGCTTGGTGCTCGATAGCAGGAGGAATTAGACCTGTATACATTTCCAAATCTAAAAGAGATCGCAAAAAAAAATTAGAGCCACAAATTTTCTTGCATCTAGGAAAATTCTGTGGACCAGGTGAGTAAATGCGGATTACTGTGTTCAAGAAAGATGAAGAATATTATTCCAAAAAGAAGAAGTAGAATAACACAACCAAATTTTATCAACAAACGTGGAAGTTGAAGCTTGAAATTTGGCCTGAATATTTGCGATCAATATGTTGAGAGACAGCTTGAAATTTTTTTCTGGAGTAATATCAAATTTCCTATCCTAAATGAATGCAAATGAGAACCTGAGCTGATTTACGGTTTCCAGTTTATCATGACAGCAGAACGGTTATTTTTCTCTGATGAAAGAAAGATACTAAAAGAATCCACATTCTTCCCTCTTATTCCTTTCTACTCAAGAAACATTTTTTATACTTTGCACAAAACAAATCCACCTCAAATATCTCCTCCCAAGGGGTTCATATGAAAATCACTAAAGGGCAGCCTGGTGCACAAAGCTCCTGCTTATGCAGGCTCCAGGGAAGGGGTGGACCACAAAGGATCAATAGTATGCAGCCTTACCTAGCATTTTTGCAAGAGTTCCATGCCTTGAACCCGTGACCTTTAGGTCATACAGCGACAACTCTACCGTTGCACCAAGGTTCACCTTCTTCGCATGAAAATAACTGTCAACTATCAATCATCCATTTCTAACAAAACAAAGGCTGCTGCAACCTATAACAACATCTGTAGCTATGTATTGAACTGTGCAGATCAAACAGTTTCAAGATACCATGCAAGAACTTCATTAAAAATTTGAGCTAACAGGAGCAGCTAGACAACCAAAACAGAGTTCTAATGATAGAAAATGCAAATAGGAGGGTACTTTGCCTATCATTGCCTTTAAAGGAACCTCATCTCCACATTCAAGTTCTTCAATAAGCTAAAGGCAAAGCCACAAAGTGTTGTAATAACGCAACTTTACCTTTTCCATTGGGAATTTTGGTGAAACATATGTCCAAATGAAGTCGTCATCAGCAGATCTTTCACCTACCCGGATCTCATCCATGATAGGGCTTGTTATGTCCAGTTGCATCTTTGAATGACCCATCTTAAATCGCACAGCCTGTGATGAATATATAGGATGGCCAAACTGGAAATATGCTGAAAACAAAATGGACAACAGCTTTTACTAGGGAAATAATAAAGGAAATAATGATGGCAAGAAATATCTAAATATATCAATACCAACCTTGGAATGGCTGTATCTTGATTTCATCAACAACACATAATTTATAACTCAATCTGTAGGTTAGTGTCTCTGGGACCTCACGGTTGCTTTCTCCTTCACTTGACCAATAAGAAGGATGTCCTGCCACTCTATCATTTGGATCTAGTGTGTTCTCAATGGCCTCGTCTGGGTAATTATCTGTGCTGGAAGCACTTATTGACTCTAGAATGCAATCCCTCATTTTCATGGGGGATGCAAGAGCTTGAGCTAAACGGGCATAGACCCTGTTTTCTCTCTCCAGATTATCCCTTTCTATATAATCACTGCTACCAACTTGTACATGCTCCATTGAAATACCTTCTTCAGCAACCTGTGTGAAACAGGATATTTCTGGAAACATTTTGGTACAGAGGTTCTTACAGAAGAAATTAGCAATCACTGCAAAACAATTGGAAAATTGATTTCAGTATCTCATCTAGGCAGATGAAGGTAGCAAAACCAAAATGCAGACAAAAAGTGGTCCAAGCAAAACTGCTTTAATGCAATTTGCCGTTGTAAGTACTCAGCTTATGCAGATGAAAACATCAGTTTCTGCCTTATCATTTTTAGCAGGGGTTTCACAAAAACTCTTCTCCTAGGCTTGGCAAATTCTGCTGGACCAAGGGTAAAATGTCTAAAAACACATGACTTGGCCAAGTTCTAAGTTGAGTTTATTCCTTTTGCTACCATAGGAAGACAATATATATCCAACAAGCTAAACTCACCATGAACATTGTCATGAATGCAAGCAGCCGATATCCCATCAATAGTCATTAACTAGTAACAAGGTAATCACTATATATATAGGTTGGGTAGCTTCTTTCATCATTTCTTCCATTGGATTTTTTATAGTCTTAATGTTTCGGGGTATCCAGACAATTATATACCTGCTAGTTAACTCTTCTATTGAGCTCCCCATTACTCATTTATAGGGCATTTGTTCCGCCATCAGTGACTCGGTTGCTCTCCTATGCCTTTCTTATCGATCGGGCTGACGAGTGGTCTTTTTGTATTAGGATCGGGTTAGCTTTTGCTGCATTAGTGCAAATCTTGATCAGAAAGAAAGCCATTCTCTAAAGCATAGGAAGGAGCTCGGTCTTTGGCTGACACTAGAAAGCATTTCATTTATAAGAACGGTCACCAAAGCAAGCCTTTTCTTTCTCTTACTTAGTCCGGTGAGACCAAGATAGCCCTATATTAGCCCCTTTGTTTGGTAGGTAATAACTACAGGGTCTCAATCAAAACAAAACCTACCCGTCCCTTACGTGCACACGAAGGAGGTCGCTTCAGAGCACAGCTTCTTTAACTAATAATGCTTTCCATCTAAAAAAGAAAAAAAGAAATGCAATTTGGTAATGGAAGCAACTGTCACCTACCAACCCAATAAGAAGATTAATCTGAAACAACTTGTATTTCTATCTTCATTCTTTTCATGAATTGAAAACAAGATCAACATTGTCTGAAGATGGTAATCCAAAATTAATATTTCCTGAAGTAAAAAATGAACAACCCTGACCAAATCTATTTTTCCTTCAGTTCTCTACCCATATTAACTGTTCAAAGAACATAAGAACATTCGGTAGAAAGGTCTTAGACACTGTATTATAGCAGACAATTGGATTTTTATGTTTTTCTGAACTACAGAGAACTTCCATAAAGTACAGATCTTTTTACAAACTAAATACTATTTGTACGGCCTGAAGCCTCTGGATGCCTCCCATTCAAATATATAGAAAATGACGCACTTCATAACTGAGTCCTCATGCAATACAACACACAATTGCATGATACCCAATCACTTAAACATTCAAGAGGAATATGTAAACATATTAGACAGATCTGCATATTCAGAAAACCCTCCTGAGTAACAGCATCAGTCATATGTGCACTTAGAGCATCTGTTTAGCTCAATTTGTTGTTTTTTGTTAGATAATTACCTGGCAGACTTCGCCATATGAAAGGAATATTTGAAGTTCCAAGATGCCAATTGTCAGCAGAACAAAAGACAGGTCTTCCAGTAACCTATGAGGAAGTTGAGCCATTTTTCTGGACTACTTTGGTTTCATTATTATTATTATTATTATTATTATTATTATTATTATTATTATTATTATTATTATTATTGTTATGTTTGTTTCAAGGATAGACAATCAATGGTGTTCTAGCTCATTGCGTGCATGCAAATTTTACAGGAACTACAGACCAGAACTGAGCAACAAAATTAAGGGTAATACCAACTTCAGGGTTTATGATCAGAGTCTATCTCGACCTCTAGGTGGAAAAGGCAATAAGACATCTGCCGGAAAGAGCATTTTCTGTAGGGATGCCTGCATAAATAGCACAGAGAGGTAGCTAGAGCCATCTCTTGGCCTTCTTATTTTGATAAAAGATTGGTTTTTCCCTTCATTGACTGACAGGTGGTCATTTGAGTTCTAGTTTACAATGAAAATAGGCCACTCAAGTTATGGCACCAATCAAGTGCTTCTCATTGGCTTTATCATTAAATTTAGCAGGGCATTAGCCCTGTTATTCAGTTGGACAATGTTCTGTACTGCAGCTTGAGACAGAGAATTTGACAAGAAGTTATCTACAAGGAAAACAAATTATTTTTCTTCTACCGCATCTCTTCTGTTCAATAAAAAAGTAGTTTCTGAATCATACTTTACCGATCATCTCTCATAAATTGAATAAAAAATAATCTTTGAAGATTGTGGTTTTAGTAATAGATTTCTCAATAAAGGAGAATAAAGGTCGAAGTTAAAAATCTAAAGACAAATAGGCAAAGTTTGATATTTGCTTTTAGGGCTCAAAACAGGTGATTTGCAAGTTAATCCTTAGCTCTATGTCCATAGTTAAAATGCAGACTGAAAATAAATGCACAAAGTAAGGCTATTTACCACTCAACAACTTGTCTGCTGCAACTTTTAGCTACTGACCATTTAGCAGACGGATTCCAGTATTGTCCTTCAAGGGATTTTTTGAGTTGGAGAAATTACAGTAATTACTTTTTCTTTAAATAGTTTTCCCATTTTACCAAGGCTGCATCATTAATTTCTTTTGGAATGGGGTTGGCAATGGATGCTACTAAAGCATCAAGATCATTAGAGAAACCCATGATTTGACAGTTTATGATCCTAGACCTTGCACTGTTCTTAGATTACACGTCTGATTTTCACTGTTGGAAATGGAAACCCACTGCCACGGTTCATATGAAGAGGAGAAAGATGGGTTGCGGAGAGGAAAAGGGAAAACTAGGGGAACTAAGGATTCCTTTTTTTGTTTTAAACCAAGAATTTTCCTTTTGGTTTTAAATAAAGGATTTTTTTTTTCCTGCTTTTAAATTTTGGTGAAGGAGAGCCTTGGCGCAACAGTGGAGTTGTCATCATGTAACCTTGAGATCACAAGTTTGACGAATGAAAATAGACTCTTGCAAAATTGCAAGGTAAGGCTGCATACTATTAGCCCTTTGCAGTCTGGCCCTTCCCCAGACCCCGCATATGCGGGAGCTTCGTGCACTGGGCTGCCTTTTTTGGTGAATAAGAACTTCCACTTTTTTCTAAATGAAGGGCACTTTTGTATCTAAAAGGTAATGATAGGTAACCAAATACAACATTAACTTGTAAAAAACTAGCATATTTACCATACAACATGCCATTGAGTTGGGAAATCTTATATGCAATGATATTTCGTGGTGATGACAACTTGGAACACTACATGTTCCATACTTGCAATTTATTTCCAAATGACACTATAATCCATATCATCTTAAATTTCAAGTATTTAAACCAGATCTATTGAAATCGGATGATGGAGGTGCATCGTTCCTACTTGATAAAGGTAAATTGCAAGTGTGGACTTGGACTCATCTATATGTGTGTGTGTGTGTGTGTGCATGTGCACATGCACGCACTCAGGCATCCTATAGAGAGAAGTACATGCTGTCCCATATCATTTTTTGGAAGATGTTAACTCTCCATCGAGCCTTGGCGCAACGGTAAAAGTTGTTATCATGTGACCTTGAGGTCACGGGTTTAAGGCGTGAAATCGGCCTCTTGCAAAATGCAAGGTAAGGCTGCCTACTATAGGCCCTTGTGGTCTGCCCCTTCCCTGGACCCCACATAGGCGGGAGCTTCGTGCACCGGGGCTGCCCTTTTATTAGCTCTCCATCGTGCTTGGCATACAAAAAATAGGTAAACAACAAGAAATCAGTCGATTTAGATGATTCTAACCACTTGTTTTGGATCTTTGAAATTTTTTCTAAAAATCAATGGTCCTGATTTTCAAACTCAAAGAAAGCACATGAAATTTGGTATGTAGATTGTTGACTGGCCAATAACTTATAATACTTGAGAAGCCAGCTGCTGAGCAAACCCTTCATTAGGTAAGCTGTTGGCTGAAGGACCACTGAGAGGTAAACTGTGCTCTAAAATAAGTGGTATGATGCTTTAAGTTTTCTAAACAAGTAATATAGCAAATTAGAGAGCAATCTGCTATTCACTAATGTGCATTGGAGCTTTAACTTTTATTTTACTGTTCCCAAACAACCACAAATACAAAGCCTTGGTGCAACGGTAAAAGTTGTCGTTCAAGGCGTAGAATCAGCCTCTTGCAAAATGCAAGGTAAGGCTGCCTACTATAGGCCCTTGTGGTCCCCCCTTCCCTGGACCCCGCATAGGAGGGAGCTTCGTGCAACGGGGCTGCCCTTTTAAACAACCACAAATACATTGTAGAGAATGAAAGATATAAAAGAAAAAACTGGTTATAGGTGGAAAAAACTTCAAAAATGAAAGTGAGAAGGAACTTAGCATGAATGATCCTTTCCTTATCCACACCGAGTAACTATGGCTAAACAACACTCCAACCCAATCAAAACCTTCCAACAACACCACCTCCACATTATTCCTTGCCAAAAAGGTGTCTTGTATTCCATGAAAGATCCATATCTTTCTACTACTAATTTGGCATCTCTTGCACCCAATGTTCTTAGACATGAATCTACTCTCAAGCCATTTTCTCATCCCTTTATTACGATTATGTGAAAGTAATCTATTCAGACTAATGCCTTACAGATAAACAAATGATGCATAAAAAATGAATCATATAATACCAGTTCACATGTATAGAATGTTATCTAACATACAAGATGGAATGTAATGGATGCATTGAATTGTCAATGCCAACGGGACATAGAAATAAAGGCAAGATAATGCAACAACAAATTTACTCAATCCAGTAACTTAACTTTTTGACATCGAATTTCTTAGACAAGTGCTTCTATATCTAAGATACGAATGCAAATCAAACATGTTAAACACCGAATTCCTGCCCACAGATTTCTAAAGCTTGTCACTGATATTACGTAAACAAATAGGTCCATCCCTAGAAACAAGACAAACAAACTCACGGTATCAACTTAGAAAATTAGTAGCGAGTCAATAAGAATAAGAAATACGTCTTAGATCCAAATCCTAAAATCTTTTTGAAGGAAAAAATAACTTAAATCTAGAATAAAAAACCATAACACCAACACATATCCTGTTACAAATTGCTACATATCTCTTCAAGCGGATAGAAGAATCTCACCGAAACTGCGCCAGGAGCGTGAAACAGCACTAACGCGAACAAGATCAGCCGGATCGTCCAAATACATGACTACTTTAATCGAGATGTCGGGTCCAATATACTCCAAGAAATCCAAACAACTCCCCATCTTTATAACAAATCGCCTTTTTCCCACTCGAAACCTAATTTTCTTTGAAAACAGAACAACTGCAATGAAAAAATAATAATAAAAAAGAAAATAACGATCCTTAAATAGACGAATAATTCCAGTGAGTCATCCTCAAATCAAGAGCTGCATGCGGAAATGAAGAACAACCTGTACAAATTTCAAACTGGATCAATAAGAATCCACAAAATAAATTAGAAAATCAACCAAAGAAATTACCTTGCGCTCAAGGTAGCAGACGGTCGACCAGATTTAGAAGCGTCCAAAAACCCTAGATGACGGAAAATATTTTATCAGAGAGAGAGATATAGTGGCCAAGAAGGCCCTTATTAAGACAGGCCTGCGTCTCTCTGTTTCGGCTCCCTTCCACGTCTGCAGACTATAGTGCTGTTTTTATGGACGTTGACGGCTGGGAACTACCGCCACCGTTCATCTGCGGGTCCCTCAATTTCTATCTTTGGATTTTAATGTCTTGGATGAATTCATGTCTATGCTTTGATTGCAAGCAACATGTCGCTATTGCTCGGTTGGCACCATTTCGTTCTCCTGCGCGATCCATTTCCAGTACGAATTGACGTAAATATCCTCCAGTCTACTGTTCCATCGTGGGCCCAGTGATTTCTAATCCATCCATCGATGTTGCTCCGCTATCGACGTAGCATATTTTAGATCAACGGTGCAATCCATGTGGATGAAAATGTGGGACCCAGAATCAGTTTCGCATGTGTCATCGGTATCACGACAGATTGTATATTTAGGCTAGTGAGAGGAACGGGTTAAAGTTATTACATGGACTGTATAGTTTCTTACCCCCTAAGCAATGTCTTCCAGCTCACTTTTTTGCCCTTTTGAGCCCCATAAGTCCGTACGTCTCTATTTCTAGGCCTGGCGGTGAGTCTGCTTTATCTGGGGTTCGTGCATGCAAAATGTAAAGGTTTTTCTAAAGGTCAATCCATCTGTTTGTTGATTGGAGCTAAATGCTGCTCCATTTGAATATCCCATAACCACTCTCAAAGCCTTTGTTATGTTCTTCATATTCCACTTCCTTTGAAAGGAGATTGGAGTGGTACAATTGAATTTACAATGTCTCAATTTTGAATAAATTGACTTGAAAGAAAAATAGTTCTAGGTAGATAAAATCTTGGACGAGAACAATAATAGTACGAGCTTGTGCTGACAATGTAAGTATATGACTTTGATTTGATCTTTTTAGACATGTGTGGGTGGGTGTATATAGTTATAGAGTTGGACTGTGAATTGGGACTGAATAAAATCCTAAAAAATATTAAATATAATTCATCTTATTCAGAATTTCTTAAATATATATTTTTTTTTGTAGACATGATGCTTGAGTTTTGTGAAAAAAAATTATATTAAAAATATCTTTTGTCATTTGTATTTTAAAATTAATAAAAAAAGTATATAAAAATTTGGATCATTAGCACAGCACTACCAAATGTTGGTTCAATGAGCCTCCTAAATTCTTGTATAAGAAAGGATATAGAGATTTTTATTCTTGATTAACTTTTTTCTTTTGAAAATTTTCATATTAATGTTTGTCATAGAAATTCCCTCCATGATCGAGCTCATTAACTAATTATTTCCTAATGAACTATGAAGCCCAAATATGGATAGAGCTCTCTTTTTTCTTGGATACAAAGCAAATCACTCCTAAATATGAACCCCTATCAGAGAGGAAAGTGACTGACTCGAACTTATTTTAGGTAGATGCCACCTTGTAGACTTTTGTAGGTTGATTCTAGACTACTTTGGGGGCTAGAATTGCTAAGCAAAATTTCGGTGCATGGCCTACTTCTAGTGTGGTAAGATCATCCAATGGGAATGATGTTGCTCCGGCATTGACGTAGACTTATTTCGATCAACGGTGAGATCCATCTAGATGGAAAATGTGGATCCACAAGTACGTACGATCTATTTCCTGGCCTTGTGGTTAGTTTGCTTTTATCTGACGTATAAAAGGGCAGCCTGAGTACATGAAGCTCCTGCCTATGCAAGGTCTAGGAAGGGAGTGGACCACAATCTAAAAGTCAATGCATATTTTTGTTAATTGAAGCTTTATGTTGCGAGCTCTCTTTACATGGGACTTGCCTGCACATCTCCTCCACTCTGATATTCTATAACTACTATGCTAACCCTGTGTTATGTTCTTCAAATCCACTTCCTTGGAGAAGAGAACATAGCAGCAGATCTTTTGACATTCCGTACACCTAAAAATGGAACTACTAGATGCTGGTTTGATGAACCTCCTAAATTCTAGTGTGTGTGTGTCTATATATATATATATATATATATATATATATATAAAGATAAATTAGATTTTGATTCTTGACTAATTTTTTTTATTTGTAATTTTGATCACATTCATTTTTTGTCACAAAAGTTCACTCCATGATCGAGCTCATTGAATAATTATTTCCTAATCAACAAGCCCTATCATGGATTTAACTTCTGTGTCAAGCCCTGATATGGAAAAAGCTTTTTTTTTCTTAGGTACAAAGCAAATCACTTCTACACTTCTAAATATGAAACCCTCCTTAGGACACAAGCTTTCGACCAAGCGAATTTCAGGGTAGATGCCAACTTGTAGATTTTTATAGGTCAATTCTTGACTATTTTGGGGGCTATAATTCTCTATAGCAAGCAAACTTTCAGGGCATGACCTACTTCTGATGTGGTGCACTATACAAGCCTAACTTTAATGAATGAAGGTGCAATAAGCTAGGTTGTGAGGCATATAATAAATGGACAATTAAAAGACTATTCATGGGAACATGGTGAAGGGAGAGATGAACTAGAATAAACATATCAACCTACATGAGTTAAAGTGAAGCTTACGGCATGCAAATCTCTAATTAATGAGAAGCCCTCTTCGCGTAATTCCTTAGAAAAATGAAAGGACAAGTGCATTTGCTTACTTTAGTAAGAAGTGCAAATCAATGAGTGCCACACAATACTTTTTTGTTTAATTTGTGTTTTCTATTATGTTCGTCTTACAAACACGTTCTCCGAAGACCCTCTCTTAACATGCAAGCAACTTACTTCCCCCAAAGAGATGTAATGTACTACCTTGAACTCTTGACGTACTTAGAGAGAGGCACCTAAGCCTGACCACTTAAATCCTTTTTTTTCTTTCCCTTGTAGTTTTATTTCTGGTTAGATGAAATGCTTGAGAGGCATATAAAGTAACCATCCCCCATAATGAAGATAAGCACCCTTTAAAGTGATATTCTCAAAATAACGTTCCCCATGAAAATTATTTAAAAGAAAAATATGTTTTCCTTCTAATACAAGCACCAAAAGATCATTTCTTGGTTCATTGGGCTCTTGTACCTGAGAGAAAATATATAGTTTCTTCGTCCTCATGGTGGGTCTGCTTCAATTCAACCAACCATTCAGGAACATTGGCACATCGAAGTGAACACCAATGCTAGAGCCACCTTATGCATAATTCAACTCATTCATCCTATCACCTTTGGATGTCTAGTGGGTCAAAAACCATGTCTCATTCGATCTGCTAAATACACTACCATATGAGATGCATCCAAATAACCACAAATACTAAGTCACCTTTGCATGATTCAACTCATTTATCTTATCAGCTTTGAGTGTCTAGTAGGTCAAAAAATATGTCTCATTCATCTAATTGGATGTAAAACTTAGGCCTTTTTTTTTCCCAATACAAGCAAAGAATTACAAAGCAAATTAATGACACATTCTCACTCACAAATACTTCTAAATATAATCCCTCGCCAAAGGGGAAAGTGGCGCCTCAAACCTATAGCCAAGCATATTTAGTGGGAGATGTGAGTTGTTGTAATCAACTGCACTAGACATTTGGCAAGAATTGAGACCTTTGTTTATCCAAGTTTCTAACTCTTTTGATTCTAGACCACAAACTTTTATACATTAGAATAATCTAATTCAAATGCAAGATTTGATTTATAGGTAAAAATTACAGCTCTGAAGCAAGAGAGGAAAAAAATTCACCAGAAGGGGGTCATTTGGACAAAGGTAGTGCCATATATTGCCCTTTAATGAAGAGCGGGAAATGGATTTGCATGAATTTAGTAATACTGATTGAGTTACTTCTTGCCATGGTAAAGTTGTCGCTGTGTGACTTTGAGGTCACGGGTTCAAAGTGTGAAAATAGCCTCTTGCAAAAATGTAAGGTAAGGCTATGTACAATCAGACCCTTGTGGTCCGTCCCTTCTCTGAACCTTACATTTTTGTAAAATTCACCAGAAGGTGGGAGCTTCGCGCACTAAGGCTGCCTTTTTTTTGGAGTTACTTCTTGCCAATGACAAAGACAGCTATCTCATCTTTGAAGAAAAGCTAAACAGAACACATTATAAGGTGTGTTTGTAGAAACACAGTAGCTTTTGCATGTAAGGGGCTTCACCTTTGGATGATCTGACCCCTATACATGATTTTCCCCCCTCTCAATATTTCTTAAACAAATACAGTATGAAAAGGCTGATTCTAGCATCCTAGAAATCATGCTTTTAAGAGTTGAATTTTGGCTATAGAGTCCTAGATTTCTACTGCAGTGGCACAAAAGAAGAGACTTTCTTAAGCTAGGTCACAAGCTCAAGACCCTTTATGCAAAAGCAAAGGGTGTTTCTACAAAGACGTGGCTTGTAACGTGGTCCGTCCAGAAGCTATCAACAGCTTCCAGTGGACTCACAAAGATCTCCCCCAACCAAACAAAAGCTGGTTGGTTTGCAGAGAAAGCCATTCAATATGTTGGTGGAATTTGATTGAATGCATGACAACGTGACAACGAGAGCTCCGATTGTGATGTACAGTTACTGAAGTGTCAACTAGCTTTCAAGATGCTAAAGACTTCCTCTGGCCAAAGCTTCCGGACAAAGGCCGCAAAAGCCCCATCCACTGAACCAGAGACCAGGCTTTGGTTCCACCCCTTTTCGTTTTCTTTAGAGAAAATCGTCTGTCTAAATCAGTTCACATATGGTGAGACTGTCACTGTTAATATTAGCGGGCAAGATCACTAGGAGATCTCCCTTCATTCAAAGGTTATGGCTGGATATTTTAGGCTTTTGATTTGTGACCTTCGGATGGAGTCATGGATGGGTAGGAAATTAGAACGAAAGTGTTCATTTGACAGCAAATACTTGAAGATTTTTCATGTATGACTCAACTACAATGAGTTCTGCTACACAAATGGCTTGGACAATTGACACACCAGGCCCCATCATGTTTTTATCCATATCATGCACTTATAGCGACATGTACTGGGTGATTAGATGTATTTGAAAAATAATTTTGCTAAACGTGGGCTTACATGCATACCTAATTGTCGTCCATAGACTAAGCTATTTTGAAATAGTGAAAATTTTCCTTGCCTTGCAGCGTGAAAGCATAGAAAACAACCTTTGAAAGCTTCAAGGTTATTTCATCTATTTTTTCATAACTTTCTGAATTTTAAGGCTGCAAATACGGAAAAAATTTCACTGTCCCAGAACAGCTTAGTCCATAATTAATGTGGCAGCAAACAGTATTCTAAATAATTCACTTAGCATCAAAGATAAACCACGGCCCAAAAGACTTCTCCATCCGTTGATTCTAACCTTTATCTTTCTGAGTTGCAAGACTGAAAGGCTCAAGTTGTTTACCAGCTTCAGACAATTTTCAACCAAAAACCAGAGCAATAGTTGCCACCGGGAAGAGAACTCGGATAAAAGCAAGGGCCCCATCCAAGACGGGAGCCAAATCTGAACGTCTGCCACAACCTGTACTTTTAGCCACATATGTGACATGCATTTTAATCAGGCGGGTTCTACCATATAAGCTCTACCAAATTATATGGGTTGGTGCATGAGGCTAGCAGAGTGGCACAAGAGTTCGCCTCAATCACGCAGGGTCACGAGACCGACCATATTCAAGGGTATGTGCAGGAGTAAGAATTTATCCAACACTAGAGTTCCAAAATTAAAAACACTCTTTCTCAAGAAAATGTGAAGAGAAACGACCATATGAAACTAGAATTCTCTCAAACTATTCCCACGCAGCATACTTAGTTCACGAATATATATGTTCAGCGACTTGTTCCCTGACCTAAACTTCATTAAAATGGGAAGTAGACTTGTTTCAATCCAACTTCATATCATGGTGGGTAAGACTTGTTTTGGAGCAGTCATGTAATAAGAAATGGTAGAGTTGTTATCTTGTGACCTTAAGGTCATGGGTTTAAGATGTGAAAACAGCCTCTTACAAAATGCAAGGTAAAACTGTATACTGTTGACCCTTGTGGTCTGCCCCTCCTCCACATCTCACGTAGGAGAGCTGCATGCACGGAGACTGCCCACCCTTTTTAGTCATGCAACAAGAAAAGCAGAAAAGAACGAGAATGGTCAAGGCCTCTAGCAATGCTAGGAAAAGCATACCTGTATTTACATTTTATACCCAACTCTTGTTTATTCAAAATAATACATAACGCAGCACATAGAGACATTTCCATGCATGCAAATGGCCAGGGAGTACAACAAAAACCTACCTGCATTTGATTCTGATCTTCTGGGCACCGCCCACATACGCTATGAAAAAGTTGTCTGAGACTCAAAAACCCTTCCTTTTCTCTCTAAATTCACTGGGGCATACCAACGCAGAATCCACACAAAGACCTCCTTTTGTGTGCGTGCAGTCTATCTGGGTCATTGAGAACTTGACCTTTGTTGAAGTATCGGATTTCTCCACGACGAAATCTCCAACATGGTAATTGATCCAGTTCCCAGGTTCGTCTAAATAACACTGGGATGAATCACACTGACCATCTGAAGTTGATAGCTGAAAACGGACGGGCTTTATGTCCCACCCATGGACGTGTTCTGTATTGCAGACTAGTCGGCCAAGTCTCTTGGAAGCCCGGCCTAGCTGAAGCCTGAAGAAGAGGCTGTAAGTCCCCACGGGAAACTGGAACTCGACCTCACCATCTACCTCGAACCACCAAATTTGTTGGAGGTAGGCAACAGTGTGGAAGCTGCAAGCTCTAAATTAGTAAGCTTTACCTTATCAACGGTGCAAAACCACACATACAGACACCCAAGTAAAATAGCATGATAAACCATATCTTTTGGATTTCGAGAAGTCAAAGCCATTGATAGAGGATGGCTAAGAGAGTTCCATTAAGTTCAGTTTACAGATTGGTTTTTCGTAAAATAGTAGTGAAGTCTGTCCAACGAATTCAAGGCACACTTGAGTTTCCTTAAAACATACTTGTAATGAAATCCGTTCATAACTGACATGATGCTTGGTTCCTTTTTGCTGGTCACCTCATCACGAGTCAGTATCTCACTAACCTTTCTTTACCCTCAAATGATAACTGGTTCCACAGCCCTTACTAGGGTGCAAGTGTTTGTAGGATATGGAAAAGCTTACAAAGATACAGCTTCCAAAAAAGTCTAACAGTAGATGTAGGAACAACTTAAACAAAACCCGTTTTATTTCTAGTTCGGATTCTATAAGTTCATAGAGAAAATAAGAGCAAAAGATTCTGCTTTATCTCAGTGCAACACTCTCCAACTTTTTCTTTCTCAATCCATCCTGCACGCACTTCCAAGTCTTCTGACTGTAAATTTTTTACATGATATCCTACGAGATGCAGAAAAGATCTCTAGGATAAACAACCAACAAAGAACACTTCACAAAACAAACCATGCCTGACCAAGACCATAACCAGTGGATAAATTGTTGTGCAAGCAACTTATGTTCTTACATGTCACAATTAAATCTCATTACATTTAGACATAAAATTTGTATTCAAGACATCACGGCAAGGGCCAAGTGTGCATCTTAGGCTCTCCTTTATGTCTTTTAATAATTAGGCTCTCCTATATGTTTCTTAATAATAAGCTTAACGCCCCAATATACTATGAAGAACAACTGCTGCAGCTAATAAACCAGCAGAGAGCTCAGGCCTGGATAAGATATATGCTCCAAACTCCATTTTGAGCACAAATTTCTACATCTTTCGTGCGTAACAGTTAGGATATGAAGATTCTATTCTAACTTGTACTTAATCCAACATGCTTTGTCATGCGGATGCATTTGATTATCACATAAAATAGATTCTAGGCTTCTTACAGAAGGATAAACAACAAATTTCTACAGCTTTCATATGTATGAGTTAGGATATGAAGATTCCATTCTAACTTATACTTCAATCCAACATGACTTTGTCATGCAGATGCATGTGATTATCACATAAAATAGATTCTAGGCTTCTTATGGAAAAGGATAAACAAAAAATCACAACCTTTAAAATGCCAGAGACACTCTCATGATTGACAACAGAAGAAAAGAAGAAGTGGAAAGAATGACAAGAGGTAATTTGACTTGGTATTCTGCAAAAGCCATCAGAAACTGCTATACCCAAAAAATAAACCTTGCTTCCCACCGAAAATGGATAAACACAAAAGCCACAGATGTTACAGAAAATTGAAAAAACTGCATAAACCATAAGTCCCAATGTTTTTTGGGCAATTTTCTAGAAGAGTAGAGATCTGTTATGACCCAGACAGAAAGTGGCTGCATATCTAAGCCCCCACATCTATAACATCTTTCAGGCAGAATCACATCCATGCCAAACAACCGACGTTCAACAGATTGCAGGATTTTCTAGAACAAGGATCCATTTAAGAAGAAATCCAAGTTTTGCAAGGCTTACTGAGGATCCTGAAATAACTTGCATTTACTAAGACAAAGAGAAACACAGATGAAGGGCGGCAAACTAAGCTATGAACCCCTTGTTGAACCCATAACAAAATTGAACGTAAATTTATAATGTTGTGAAGAAGTAGAAAATCAGATAAAAAGGTACAGAGAAAATCAGCCTCAACACATCAGAATCATCTGAAATAAGAAAATTTGAAATTTACTCTCTTAAAACCAAGCTAATATCTCCTAAATTGAAAACCATAACGAAATTGAATGCCAATTTATAGTATTCTTGAAGTTGCATGACAACCAGAGAAAGAGCTGAAGAAATACAAAGATTCAACTCCAGCATATCAAAGTCAACCTACAATACAAAATTCCAAGTTACAGCTCTTGAGGCTGCAAAATCCGACCAGAAAACGAAAAACAAAAAAAAGGAAAAAGAAAAGAATCAAGAAAAATGAAACCCAAGTCAATCTCAGAATTCCAGGCAAATAACAGAGTAAACAACTTGGATTTAACATAATATCATCCAAAATCAGTTTTTCTCCATCTCCAAGAGCACCGAACAGAAATGAACACAGCGTACTCTGACTCTCTACAAACTCACCTAGATTCATCGGTGGGAATGTAATTCCAGTATCTCCGATCATCAATCCCCGTTATATGCAACCCCTTGGAAGAAACCGACAAACAAATCCCACCAGTACTTTTATCTAACCAAGCCTTCTGCAAAATCGCAAAAATAAAATAAAAGCTCAAAATTCATCAAAAACATCTCTCTTATTCCCACTTCCTCTACAAAATCAAATCAAACCAAAACAAACCTTGGTTCCACCGTCAAAGAGAATCGGCCGCGAAAGCCTCGCGTAAATCTCCTTACGAGTCAACGAATTCCCAGAAACTTCATCGCCAAACAACTTGTCAACAAGCAACAAATAATTCTTGGGCAGCTTCGATTCCCAAACAAAATCCGCGGACGCCGCCCCACGAAACGCCCTATTCAATCTGGCCAATTTGCAGATCTCAACTGGATCGAGATGAAGAAGAACATAAGCAACACATGCTTCAGGAATGTCCCCCAAACCAGGTTTCAATCGAGAAGCTCCGTCATTATCCGCAAGAAAGGTGGAAACACCAGCCCCCATGAAAAAAAAGAGCCAACCAGAGACAGAATTTAAATCTGTTGATCTAAAACCGAAATCTGGGTGTCTGTATCAGGGATTGTAGGCGAGGAATTTGGAAGGGAGAAGAGTGAAGAGACGGGAATGAGATGTTCTCCCCGTCTGTAAAATACCAAAGAATGTGAGTAGAAGACGAGGTGGACGTGTAATCGTGGCCTTGCTTTGGGTTAAAAAGATATATTCGATCTGGATTTGCCCATGGTATTTGACTCGCTTACGGATTAGGTAATAATAATATTATTTGTCCTGGACACGTACAATCTTGGAGCTTGTAATTTTCCCTTTTCTTTGCAGCTGTCACTTCGTCTGAAAATATGTGGCTACTGCTTCCCAGGCCATGCCTTTCGTAGATCCAACGCCTTCATCTGATTTGCCAGAATTTCGATGTCCAGCAATCAAACATCACGTCGGGGAAACCGAGTCTGCATCTGAGAAGTATTTACCTGTGATCGCAGGAAAACTTTGGCCAGGATGCTAAGACAAGTAATGGTTCAATGGACTGAAAAATATCCTACAAATTCTGCTTTTTTATAATTTTAAATTATTTATTTTATAAAAATAAAGTATAAAATTTTAGACGTTAAAATTATCCAATTCACCCGTACTACGTCCAACTGAAATAACAAGACGAGCAAGTCAGATCGATCACAAATTACATGGATTGCGTTTAGGATTCCCTTCTTGTGGAATTTAGTACTACATGAAATTAGTTTGGTACTGAAAAAGTTCGAAGACATTTATTCTGAAAGAAATGCACGTACATATGATAATATTCATCTCTTACAAGAAATAAGTCATTTATGAATATTATTAGGAGGCCCGGAAAAATTTAGTGCCTTTTTTAAATGACAAGAATAAGATTAAATGAATGTTCATTTTCTTTCTATCAAATAGAAAAATAGTTTTGACTTTTCAGTAATTAATAATTGACCCAGACACAAATTGTTTAGTTTGAAGTTTTCCAATAAAAATAGACGAGGATTTTTTTATGATTTTAGACCTGATCGAATTTTATCCAATGGTGAAGAAATTTAATTTTATGGACCCTGCCATTCTCTATAAGAATTTTAATTTCTTGGTGAAAAGGTGAAGAAATAGATTCATTATTTTATTTTAATATGATCAAGACCGAAAGAAAGAACTAATGTTGCATGTTTTCACTAGTAAATTTGGCAAAGTAAAGAAGGGGAGCTAACAGTAGACTTTGAGATCACGGGTTCAAACATGAAAAAAACATCTTATAAAAATTTAAAGTAGTGGTCACATTGTTAAAAAAAAAATTTCTTGATGTCTCAACTTAAAATTGTTAAATGTTTGGAGCTTTTGGTAGATGCCTCATCAATGGCATGATTTACAAGATTGTTTGTTTAAATCATTGAAATAGTGAGCCATGCATTCATGTACTGCCACTCGGTTCACTCCTTTCAATGATCTAACACGTCCATTTCATACGAATGTTGTGTATGCAGCATCATTATCAAGACTTTATTCTAATTAAGGGTTAGCCACGTGAATTTTATTCTTCAATTCCTCTCTATTAATTACCATGATTTTATTTAGTTTGAAAGTTTTTAAATCTTTTTTCACTACTTATATCCACTTTTTTTTGGGCCTTCTCCGTGCCTTTTTAGAACCTTATACTTATATTGCTTTACTCCTTCTAACCCGTGTCGTAGTTGGGCTTCTTTGAACATGTCCAAACTATCTAAATCTAATTTCTCTTATCTTGTTACCTATTAGTATTATCTCTAATGTTTTTATTTTTAATTCTATTTTTTCTTATCTTACCACTCCTCTATCTCAACATCTTTATTTCTGTGCTGCTCATCCGTGGACGCTGCTCATGTATTAAGTGTTAATTAGCAAAGTCAAGACCATGTGAATAAGCGTGTGGCTCTTGGCCCTTACTTGGAACGCGAATCTGATATGTTCACAAAAGGCCCCACATATCACATTCGACGGTGTGGACTTTTCGTCCACAACTCATTGATAGCAACTACCCCCAGATGAACGGTCACTTTCGCTCGCATGCATTTATTAGACAAGCTTCCAGGAACCTTACGATTTTTGTCATCAACAGTGGGTCCCGCATGTGGTTTTTGCTTTGCAGCTGTTAAATTGCTGTCCACGAAGGTACAAAGATTGGGTCTAAAATAGTAACGTGGGAAAACGTCCGGGTTCCTCGCGGCATTCATGACTTGCTATCCATGTGTCATATGAAGAAGTTCTCCACCGTTCGATTAGGCTCGAAACTGTTGACAAATGTGCAGAAATTTGAACCATATGTGGCTTAAAATTATTAGACGGGTTTGTGTCTCCGTAAATGGCTCAAAGCTATGATAATTTACATCACTCGGAACAGGGGCCTGCCCCAATGTTGGCATGAACTAACTCATTCAGTTGGAATGGATTTCTAAGTCCAACTTAGTATTTATATTAGACATCAGCAGGTGTACTTTTTTTCTGCCACAGCTATACAGAGGGGCTTTGACTGCCCGTACTTATACTTTCGGCCTTTGAAATTTCTAGTTGAAATATGTACACCCACCCAAACCACACCCCAGATCTTGGGTGCCTCTGTGTGATGTCTTTTGTAGATGTGTGTCATATATTCTTTGATATTTGAGATATGTGATATATGTTTTGTGAAATTGTTGATATCTGAAATATGCTTGAGAGAAATTTTACTAATATTTTAAAAAAAATGATGCATCAACCAATGCAATGTCCCTCAAAGTATAGGTAAATCAGAGCTGTTGATGTGAATCGAAAATCATCAGATTCTCATCACACATCAAATAGATAGCCTGCACAAGATGTAAATCCACACCAACTATTCATATGTTTTAGGTGGGCTTAAGCAACTGCTGTTCATATTTACTTTAGGTGGGCCTATTTATGAGCAATTTGAGTCCTACTTACTTTGATCAGTAATTTTATGGCCGTCGAATTTTCTTTAACAATATGAACATTAAGCATCAATAACTATAATTCAGTTTGATTTGCAACTCTTGAATACTAGTGGACCCAAAATCATGATGATCTAAACCGTCACCAACCATGGATTGTGTAAGCTTGGCTGGCAAAAAAGTAGCCTAAATAGAAGAATGGTTAAGATTACTAAATTATAGACCCCACTTGTGTTTTTATCAAGCAATAGTGGTCTACTACCCTACACACTAAATTATACCAACATATATTTGATCAAGTAGTCAAGATGCACCATTGATTTCTTAGCAATAAGAAATATGTTCCAACTTTTCCCTAGTGAATGGTTAAAGATCCATCATACTAGGTTAGCTTGCATGAGTCATGGAATGGAAAGCTCATATGCATGAGTGCAAGCATTATTCTCTCTCTATTGTAGTGATTTTCTTTAAAGTGAAGACACCCATTTCTTCTCTTTCTTAAAAAACGTGCTTTGAAGTTGATTTGTCTCTCTCTAGAAACAAGTATATTTTACACTATAAAGAGGGTTTGGCATATTTTTGATAAAACTAAATATATCAACTGTGATAATGTTAAATAAACATGATATCTCACATATTACTAAGATATAACAGTTAAATAAATCTAATATCTCGCATATGCCTAAGATATCGTTGTTAAATAAGCTGCACATTTGAGATATGTCATGATATCTCATAAATGCCCAAGAAATGCAATTAAACAAACCCTCTTTAGTGATCCCACTTGTTCATTTCTTTGGTCCACCTTTAGATGTCTAATGAATAAAAATATATGTAGGTTAATTGATTTTAGGTCTAAAATTTGTTTCTTCTTTATTGAAGCGTCTAAACCGTTTATTTCCAAACAAAGCTCAATAGACACTAGAAGATTACAATTTGCATGCTCTTTGAACCATTAGCCATCCAAAGGTGAGCAAGGACATGAATAAGTGCAATTATGCAAAAGTGGGCTCTTAAAAACTGTGTTTGCTAGGCACACCTCCCCCGACGGATTCCTCCTTGCATCCGTGAGATGAATGTCCATGTCAAATTTAAGATTGCGCAAGATAAATTTAAACAATTACATAAAGGAAATATGAAGGCTACTTTTCTAAGAGAGAGAGATTTATATTTATATTTCACTATATCGAGTGAACGAGTATATTTTTTCCAGCATTAATTACTGTTAATTATATTTTCTTTGAAAACAATATATAAAGCAAAAAGCAGACTCTTGGTTACAAGTTATTTCTACGCTAACCACACAAGAGTATTTGACTTTTATGGTTATAAAAAAAAAATGAAGCTCCCACTTATGCAGGTTCAGAGAAGGGGCATACCACAAGGGCCTATAGTAGACAGCCTTATCTTATATTTTACAAGAGGCTGATTTCACACCTTGAACCCGTGATCTCAAGATCACATGATGACATCTTTTACTGTTGCACTAAGGCTCCCGCTCTCATGGCTCTAAGACTTATTTATTTTTAGTCTTAAAGTCACAAGACTTTGATTCATGCAAGAAGTCCCGTGGCCATGGGACTCTTTATGGTTTAGATGAAAAAGAGAGTGGGCACCCCTTTCTTTGTCATAGAGCCCACTTGGATCTTAATTATTCTCGGGAAATGAGGTATCCGCTTTTATCTAGTAGCAGGGCCACTGTGTTTTCTAGAAGAACATTGTAAGTGCAAAAAACTCTTGTTAGAAAACCAAGTTCATCAAGATGGACGGATTCTTCAGGCAGGGCCAGCACTACTTGATCGAACGAACGTCCTAGGACATGGTGAATGCAACCTGTCAGAGAAAAGTTCATCGCATGCCAGCTTTAGCAAGGACTCTCTAGGGCAAGGCGAATGCTACCCTGGAGAAAGAGAACCTGCTAACGCACAGAAGGAAGAAAAGAACAAGTCTCTATCTTTGGGGCAGATCAGCTAAAGGCCTCTCGTACAAAATTTCATAGTTGTTTGAGTTCAAGGGGTCATAAGCGCTTTGATTTAGCACTTTTCTCTTCACCCAAGAATATTGGGTTCATTCTATAATTAGAACAATTCTGTACAGTAACATCTAATTAGAAAAATGAAAGTACCAGTTCTATGGAGAAGCAACAAGCCAAGCGACATTACACATGAACTTATAAGCTACAGTTGTAAGCACCACCTTTCATCATTTCTTTTTCTCTTCTCAGTTTCTATCGCATGTACAACACATGCCTTATGTCATGGGCTTAGCTTCTCAGACTCCTGTGCGATACTTAGTTTAGCTTTTTACTCTGTACCAACTAAGTAAGTCTGACTAAAAATCTTAAAAGAAAAGAACAACTGAAAGGGACTTAGAAGGAACTCTAGCTCTATTATTCTGAAGATGCTTACAACTCTTGATGCTTTGCAAATGAGGAAGCTCCTTCTATTTATAGGTGCTTTCCTCCATCTACCTCCTCAATAGATGGTGGGGATCTTTACATGTGTTAGCCATCCAACTGTTGGAGACCATTCTAGAATTTTCTCTAGAAGTCTCTACACAAATATCTAGTTCTATCATATTCCAGGATATTCTTGAAGATAATATATCACTGTCATTAAGTTTGAGAACAAGGGTACTTAAGTCCATCTATATAAAATATTTCTATTATGTTATGATAGTTTTAAGGTTTCTACTAGCACAACCAACCCCAACCTTGATAGCTCAGAAAGAAACTCTAACAAAACATAACCAATGAGGTGATTAAGATTGTCCATGAATTTCTGCATTTGTGGCCTGTGGCTTATATACAGTCAAGGAGACGAATTATTTGGATCACCAATTGTTGTGCACCACAGTTACATTTGCAAACTCTGCGTAATTTGTTTGTTCATGAATGGTAGATATATCTTCTGGACAATGGTTGATGTGACATGATGGATTTGGACAGCAAATTTATCCTATATAAACATCCAAACGGCCAAAAAATAGTGAGGGCCACTACAATTATTAGAACCATTCATCACCTGGGCTGGCGATTGGCAAGCTGGCTGTGCATTCAAAACATACGGATCAAATGCCTAGAATTGTTAAATGAGGTTCAGTCTTGGTGCATGGCGCATCCATGGTACAATCTAAAACATAAATGGTTTGGATCATTGCCCAACCAGTCCCCACTTGCCTCCATGGCTGCTCTTAAATTTGGGCCATCTCCCTTAATCTACATCAGAATAATCAAAGTAGGTCTAACAGAAAAAAACAAAGGTCCTGCAATCCAACTGGACTTCCTTTTATCTTACTTTAACCCTTAATCTGTCCAGATGTTCCTTTACGTTTCGCTTTTCCTCCACTCTCCAATTCTTTAGTTTATCCTCGGAGACTCCAGAGAGAAAAAGGAAAAGAACAAGTCTTTGGTCCGTATCCTCCACCATCGACCATTTTATATTATCTGCACTACGTAGATGCAGTACTGTATGTTGTTTCTTAGTTCTTCTTCCCATCCGTATCCTTCTTTGGCGAATTGAAAACGCTGCTTTTGGTGTCATCCCACATGGATAGGATCAATGGTCTTTAGGAATAATGTGTGGAAGTCCCTACAAGCAACACAAATCATAATAAGCAAGAATCCATGTCCATTAACGTGGATCCAAGTCATCACCACATGTGAGTCAGCACAAGGGGAGAGAGAGTTGGATCCTTGATTATGACTCTAAAACAACTTGGATTTAAATCCCAATTCAATAAGTGATTGCTGAATGGATCGTATCCCGTAATGAGATGCTTGCCGAATGGGTTGGGTGGTGATATCTTGCTCAAGAAACAAGACTGTTAAAGACTCTAGAATCGGTTTAAAGTACAAAAAAGGGCAGCCTCAGTGCAGAAAGCTCGTGTATGCGAGGTTCAAGGAAGGGGCAGACCACAAGGGTTAATAGTACACAGTCTTAACTTACATTTTGCAAGAGGCTATTTTTACACTTCGAACCCGTAACCTTGATGTCACACGATGACAACTCTGCCATCGTGTGACCTTGAGGTCACGGATTCAAGGTGTGAAAACAGCCTTCTGCAAAGTACATAAAAAATTATACCAAGACCAACCCGATTAGCAAAGGACAATCGTTGGTAATCAATCTAGTTGGTGCAATTGGTTCAACGCGGATTTGACACTGTGGGAGAGTCTGCAAGCGAGGGTTTGACATGCACCCACTAATCATTGTGGTCTTGGAATGATGCTTCTTCTTGCCTTGAGTAACTTAGATTAGTATCCTTGAATTCAGATGTCCATCATGGGGTGACTGACTTATCGGCAATGTGAAGCTCAGCTACGGCATTGGTTCGACCCCATTTTTGTAGGCAATTCCATTATTGATGGTTCCTTGTGCTAGGGGGCACTAGAGAATGTTGTGCTTATCTGCTTGCATAAAAGCAAAAAGTAATTACGTGAGAAATCATCGAAGATCGCATTTTGTCCCCCGATCTTCTTTGTCTTCCCAAACACAGGCTTAGAAAGAGATTTGTGGCCTAAAATACGGCCCTCAGATTGTGTCTGTCTATGTAAGGAATGCTAACCTGACTGCAAAGAGAGGTGCGTCGAGCGACCACGTTTTATGAAAGTCTACCTTTGCATAATCTTACTTCTTCATCTCCTTGCTCTAGCTTTGGATGTCTAACCGTCAAGAGGCATTTGGACTGGGATCTTCTAACATCTAAAAGTTGTACTTGAAACGAACAGTTCATAAACTTTGATAAACAACAGTCTAAATTTTACACCCAGAATCAACCAATTCCTATGCCTTTTGGTCTACTAAATATCCAAGGTGAAATAAGGAGATGAATAAGTTAGATCATACAAGCCGAGTGCAGAAAATTGTGTCGCTAGACATGCCTCCTTGGCGGTCAGTTTAGCGTTCCTCACGTGGCATTGCATGACTAAAGCCCAATCTTCCTTAGTAGTCGAGTGATTGGACCTATGACAAAGAAAGCAAGCTAATCCTTATCATGTTAACTTTGTCTCATCACTTCCCCAGCCACAGGAGCAAATTCTAATACTTTTTCTATCTCAATAAAGCTTCCTGTCATTCTATATAAAGCAAGGAACAATAAAACACATAACAATGCTAAATTCCTTGCTAATTATGAAATGTCCTTAATGTATGACAGGTCAAGATCAGCACACATGCATTGTAGCATGCCAGGCCCCTGGAACCAGCCACAACAAGGCACATGTCTGACGTGGGTGGAGATTACTTTTTCCCATTTGTTTAATTAAGAAAGATTTTCAAAAGTTTGTTTCTATGTCTCTACCTCCCCGGTGTATCACTCTAAACCAAGGGAAAAGATGAGTGGTTGTGGTTCATAAACATTCAACCATATTAGTCTACTAATCCTTGTCAAACAACTAATGAAGTTCGTCTTTAACCGTTACAAGGAGCTCCTCCCATTTATAGTAGCACTTGTTCCATCATGTTTTTGGTGCCCAAAGCAGGACCACCAGGTCAAATTATCCAAAGTGGGTCTCCTCCATACATTGGTTTGGGAGTCCAAACATACATGTGAAGCCCAGATGGTTGGTCAAACCATTGATCACTCTAGCTAGAGACATCAAAGCCCCCACTCACCCACGAAAATCTTCTCCATTCGATCATAGCGTTTAGGCTTATCCAATGCAGAAGATTTCCTGGGTTCTGGCAGTTGAATAATAGCGCTTGGGCTTATCCAATTGAGAAGGTTTTGAGCGCAATTTGGATAACCAAAGCCTGGCTTCAGATGTGCTCTTAGTTTGATCATTTGAACATGCCTATTGCTTACATTTGCAAATACCATATAAACTTACAATTAAGAGGAATCTTAAGCAGTGCCAATCTCTGCCAAGAATGAAGTTTTCCCTTGTCTTGAAAGGGAGATAGGAAGACTGTCAGCATCCGCATCCGCGTCAAGCACTTTCTTCTCTCCACTTTCCAGCTAAGTCCAAGTAAAATTAGAAAAGGTATGTAAACACATCGCAAGCCTGGAGTCGTCTCTGCTGAAGGAAAGTACGTGAGAAAACAGTTTCCTCCTTACACTAGGTGGAGGTACCATTTAAAATGGAAGAAAGGAATGCTATAAACACTTTCTAACCCCTCTTAATATATAATAGGCAGAAGGGTTTATGGTAACCACCCGAGTCCAAACAGTATATATATTGTCCACTTGCTGAGAGAAATACCTAAGTCTTATAACTAGTCTTAGACAAAGTTCTAACCCATCACCCATTTTTCTTTAGAAAAGAAAATTTCTAAAAATTCCATTTCCTATGATCATCATCATCATCATCATCATCAAAGTCTTATCCCAAATTGGATTTGACTACATGGATCTTGTTCCTCCATTCCCCTCGATCAAGGGTTATTGCCTTATTTAGTCCAAAAGTTTTTAAAAAAATTTCTTACCACTTCTATCTATGCCATTTTTGTCCTTCTCCATGCCCTTTTAGAGCCTTTGACTTGGATAAACTCATTCTATTTAATTGGTACATTTTTGGTCTCTGTTAGGAATGTTCAAACCATGTAAGTCTATCTTCCTTCATCGTGTTATCTATTGGTGCTATTCCTAAATTTTTCTAATATTTTTATTTGTTATTCTATCCTTTCTTTTCTTGCTACTCATCCATCTCAACATCTTTATTTCAGCTTAGGTACATGTTTTTCTTCAACTGCCAACAATTTCATCTATGTTTTTCCTATGATCACAAGTTTAATTTTCAGATTCTAGAATAATCTAACTTGCACATTTTGGGAAGCACATAGACATCTAATGCTGCAAATCCTCCTTTAATATAATTCCTAAAAATAACTAGGAAATTCTAGGGGATTTAAGAGTTATGTTATCAATTTGAGAGCATGATTAAGAAAAGTCTCCACCAAATTATATATTTTTATTACAAAGAAAAGATTTTTTTGGATAATCCCTATCTTTTTCACATCTGAATTTTAATCTTCAACAACTCAAATGTTCTTATGTTTTCAAAATCAATGGCAATTTACTGAAAGTAAACATGATTTAGTAAGTTGAAGAAAATTTTCATGATTAAATTGCCCGTTTCTCAAGCATTATTTACAAAGAGCCCCATTAAATGTACACACTTAAATGGAGAGGAAATATGCTCATTTTTCTATGCAAGGTAAAACTTTTATTGTAGATTGAATCCATTCATAATATTAGTCATGACATAGAGAGGCTAAAAGCAAATTTCATATTCATTCAATGGTTGTAGCCCATGTGGTTTTAGGTAATATTACAACAATCCATTTTTATTAATTTTTTTCAAAGACCCAAAACAAGTGATTAGAATCATCCAAATGCAGTAACTTCTCATAGGTAATCTATTTTTTGCATTTTAAACATGATGAAGAGCTTAGATCTACCAAAAAAGTCCCGTCTTGCATGGAAAAATGGCCGTGTACATCCCCCTCTCCTCTAGAGTGTGTACACTTACCCAACTCATTTACAAATATAATTTCTATTAATTTAGCTAAATTCTATTGTTTTTAAACTTTCATTAAACTGCCTTGTCTTTAACAACTACCAAATTTCTCTCTTTCTTGCTTAAATCATCTCTTGTTTATATCTCTCTTTTCTCCAACATTTTGAATTTTCTCTCTAGCAGATAAACAAATATATACCAGCAAATGTCTGGCATAGTTAGTCGCTAACAGCTCAGGCATCTCCTTTGAAGTCAGTTAGATCACATGTTCAATTTATTTCTTTCTTCCTCTGCCAATGATAAGATTTAGGAATGTATATGAATTGCTTTATAATTCTTTGCTTGTACAAATTGAAAAACAGAAATACCTTCTTTCAATTCTCTCTAACAAGATGTGCCTCAATACACCCTTCCTTCGCTCTTCATATTTTCCCTCCAACTTCGAGCTAAAGCAGAAAAGTTTGAGCCCGTTTCTTACGAAAAAGTCTCAAAACTTCAAAACATCAACTTATTTACTCAATGAGTCCTTAAAGAAATTCTGAAATTTTATTATAATATCAGTTTAGCAAGTTTATCAAATTACTACGTTGCCCAAGTTAGAGCTGGACACTTTCTACGAGCTCAGTAGAATAATTAATTTAAAGGAGTTCTACTTAACAGTTGAACATGCTATGGTAATGGCTCTGTTGAGCAAAATGAATACATCAACTATGATGATCACACAAAGGGCCAGTATGTTTAAAGATAATCCAGGTAAATTCTAGCCTTTGGCCTGTTTGGCATTTGGGTTATAGCTAACCCAGGGAAAATCTCACCCATAGTAGAGGTGAATGTGGTGTTGCATGAAACACGTATCTCAAAGGACACTATTACGGAGTTGCATAGTCTAGGATCAAATCCATTTCAGTAATCCAAACCCTTTGCCCGCCAATGGCTGATAAGAGACAGCTCCTGTCAAGAGTGTATCACAATCAACAGGCAAAGGCTAGTACCAAAAGCAAACACATGCCTTCTAGTGCAGTGGCGCAAGGAGCTCTTCCTTGGGAGGTCCCCGGGCTTGAGGCTGCTCTTGGATGTGTGTCTACCATTTTTCTTTTTTTGCCCTTTTTTTAATAAAAAGGCGAATTCATCCAATTGATGCAACCTCTCTGCAGTATTGTCATCTATGGTAGACCTGTAATGCGAAAGATCCAGTATCTCAACCGTAGAGCGACACCAGCCCTTCAGGAACAAACTTTCATGAACTGCCCATGACCATTAAAGGGAACAAACCTTGTAAACATATGCGAATTAATAACCCTGTCCAATATGTGGAAAACCAAGTATCCCATCTACGATATGAGGCTCACCGAGTTCGGCAAGGGTGCCTAGTATGAAACTATAGTACAGCTAGGTACCAAGATCAGTTAAAAGGAGACAAGTTATAACAATGGGTCTGATGCTTGTGCAGGCACACCTGCCAACTTGTTACAGTGCGTTGATACACAAATCTATGTCTAGTAGGCCTCAGGGCAGCTGTATGAGAACTTCCAAACATGACCAACAGACCAGTTTTCTTTCAATGATTCATGCTCCAATTCATATAAACAATTTACAGTCATATTGCCGCTTTTTCAGGACCCAAATACCTCCTCGTTGCATATTGGGCATGCCTGTTTCAAGCAACAGCTCCATAGATTCAGTTTCATTTGTACTAATAAACAAATGGTTCCTCCTAACAAAAATGAGAATATGAAAGCAAAGCATTGGAAAATAGAAAATATCTCTCAATTATTCAAAGTGCCAAAAATTAATCAGGTGGCAATTGTGGTGTAGAAAGCACAATCAGCAATTCAGTTGAAATGCTATGGATGTTTCGCAAGTCAAATAGTTGAGCTTTTCCATGATTGAAATGTGATTCAGAGTGCAGTTTGAAACTTGATATTGGTTCCTAGGAACCAAGACTAAAGAAAGATTTCAGGTGCTGACATCTTCTGCTTCACTGGAATAGATCAGCTCAAGCATTTAAATATATAGTGTAACCACAATGAATTTGCTCAAATCTACATTTGAGGCTTCTTGATTGATGGGTGTTACCATTTAGACTGCTTAAGGGAGAATCACTTGACACTGGTAATGAACAAATTGGATAGAGTAAGTCATATACAAGATCTTTTTTCAGATACACTTGATTGCCTATGATTGTGGAAACAGGCTCTTGCAAAATGCAAGGTAAGGCCACGTACTATTGACTCTTGTGGTCCGCCCCTTCCCCTGACCCCACATACATGGGAGTTTTGTGGACTGGGGCTGCCCTTTGACTTGATTGCCCATGATCTTGGAAACAGCCTCTTGCAAAATGCAAGATAAGGCTGCGTACTATTGACTCTTGTGATCCACCCCTTCCCCGGACCCAGCATACGCTGGAGCTTTGTGCACTAGGGCTGCCCTTTTACTTGATTGCCTAGGATAATGCAACCTCACTCACAAATCTTTTGCACATTTCCTCTTTCCTATATCTGATACACTTGATTGCCCACAATAACGCGACCTTACTCACGAATCTTTCGTACATTTCTTCTTTCCTGTATTATCTCTTGCTTTCTAACATTATCTTTTTACTCACAAAACAACTTCAGTTTTCATTAATTTACTATCAATATTGTCTTCCATGGTTTAATAGGTGAACTTTATCCTGTAAATTTTAAGATTCCCAAGGTCTTTCCTCGGGAAGTTCGACAACTGTTCCTATACTCTTTCTTTCTCTAGTAATTAAGCTTTCATTCATTGTTTCTCCCATGCACTCTTTCCAGAATTTGTCTCTCTCTCTTCTTTCCTGATTAATTTCACTAACTATAAATCCTAAACTATGTAAGTGTCTAGCACCAGTTCTTTCAATTGGTTCTCTATTTCTTTAGTAAACCTATTAACTCCAGGATTAGGAAAAGATGATTAATGCTCACACATGGATCGAAACAAATTTTCAAAATTGATGAATTCTAATTATTCTATATTCATTTTCTCAGCAGAGGATTTCCTAGGTCTTCGTGGTATCATCCAAGCCAGTTGCTAAGCCCTAATGACATCAAAGGCTTTGCTATGCTATGAAACCGAAAGCACACATAAGGAACTGGCTAATTACATTTGAGACACAAAATGAATATTCCAAGATAGAACAACGATATCCAACTGTAGTATGATAACATGAATCTTGCTAAATCACATAATCATTTCTAACTTGTTCTTTTGGGCTAGAGTGTTCATGACAAGGCCAAGTCTCATGGTCATAATATCATTGATAGAGATTCAAATATAGCAAGAAAATCTCCGGAAATAAAAGGAAGACACAATATGAATTTGATGAACTGTATGAACAACTGTGCTTTATACTGTAGTACCTAAACCAGGGAAATATACAAGCAAGTATTTAGAGGCACAGAACCATCATATCATGCATATGTTGAAAATTTTTAACCTGGGAAATATAGCCCGCAATCATCCCGAAGCCACAATGGACTTCCATTGATAAAAAAAACTTAATAAAATGGAAAAATGGATACTTCAAGTCATTCCTTCGTTGTATCCTGTTAGTTGAGCAGCAGGAAATTAAGAGATGACAGTGCTATCTCAAGGAGGTATTGATTTGATGGTTATGTTCCTCTTGGGAAGGAAGGGTGGAAAGACCTTGGCCTTATATATGAATCTCATAACAAGAATCAGATAACTTTCAAATTAAACTATTGGCTTGTCTCAAAACCCTAATAATAACCTGCAGAAAGTGATAGCAAATTTCTCCAACTATGTCTGATAAGGGTGACAGGGTCTGAAAAAGATGAGAAGTATGAATAGCATGATGCTGTTTAAGGATGTGTCTCTGCAGTTGAATAGACATCCTAGATTCCATCAGATTCTGCAAGATAATTGAAATATTCATGCTAAATATTGCTTATCTCCATCGTCTGTTTACCTGGGATGAGAAAGTATAAGGTAGCAATGATCTGAAAAGGATTCAATGTAAATAGCCCACTCTCACCATTTTCTCCATAATTTTGGTATGTAACAGTAAGAGATGATATAAACAAATGTTTCAAGAAGCGAAGTTAGAATATCATGCTTAAGTAACAAACATTGAAACGTTTGTCATGATTGCAATGTCACTGAGTAGCAACATTCTCCAATCCGGTCTTCTCTGGACGGAGGGAAGTATGACATACAAGATTTAATAATTCTGGTAGTTTCCTAAAATAACCCTATACCCAAGGTGAAAAGTCATTCTTCATTGTTGATTTACAAGTCGCCTCATTTATTTTTAATCTTCCATTTGTATCCTTCAGCCACTAAGCTCTTTAGTCAAGTGTTGGCATGTCAAGTGTATGGTACTCCATAAGTTTTCACAAGATGTGTTGCAGTAACATGAACTACAAGTTCCAGAAAGATTAGCTATTGTAATGACTGAGATGACGGAATTACAGTGAACTACCTTCTTGAGTTTCAACCAGTGCGTGACACATTTTGAATGATATTGATGCTGACAAGGCAGAGTAATCAAGGTCTCCCGGTTTTTGTAGGCCATACAACAGATAACACATCTGCAATCAGCAAAATTTGAGAACCAAAAATACTGTCTCAATAGAAGTCAGAGTATTGCAACTTAAGAATAGAAGACATTGTTGGTAAATGTCTGATTTTTCATTTTGAAAACTTTTTCAGTAGATATTCTTTGGCCCTGTCTATAGTTTCCTTCCTGAATCAGGCGCTCTAAAGTTTATGGACAGCCACCAATAGAATAATCAGGAATTTAGATTTGTGCAAGTATTCTTCCTTTCTGGAAGAAAACCTTGTTACAGGGTGGCACAATGGTGAGTTCTCATTAGCATGGAAGATTACGGGCGGAAGACCAAAGCAGTAGCTATGCAATTAGCTGAAAGGATAAAGCGGTCAACAAGGGTCTAAGGAAGGGGTGAGAGGAAATGGCCGAGGTGGAAGATAGCACACGTTGCTTCATGCATTTCTTTAGGAGGAAGTAGCTTGGTCATTCAACAAGGATGGAATTCTGAAACTGCAGTTCAGATTATGTCTTATACTACAAGAGTAAATCAGCTTGAAGCTTGTTCTCAGCAACATTTCCCACAGGATGGATTTTAAGGAGGAAGGAGTTCTTTAGTTTAGGACACTGTCAGCTTTATCTCCCAATCTTATTGAAAGAGAGCCCTAGTATGAGGTTTGATACGAAGTTGAGGAAAGCTGTTGCGAATGTGGTGGTAAAGTGGGGATCCCACAGTATATTGGCTGGTCTATGATCAAGTGATGGACTTATATTCTGGGTATGGTTGTGTACTCCTTTGCAGAAATCAAAGGCCTCCTAGGAGTTGGAATCTTTCACACTTCACAAGAACCATTGGTTGGCTGATAGAACAGTCGACACTTAGTGCTTTGATATTTCTGCATTTTGGAACTTAAGCTGACAATAGAGGTCAGAATTGGGGCAACACAGTTCTTGTTTGTCAACAAAGGGAAATAAACTAATCATACAAGTTACAACTACATTACTAAGGGAAAAAAGAAAGAAAATGAAATGGTAGAAATGGATCTTACTCCTCATGTTTATCCTTCCTTGAGAATAGTCGTCCTGTTTTGTACTTGACTGTTGGCAAGTAGGAAATAAGCTCATCTGATAATCCTCTACCTTCGGTGCCAATAGCTTCTTCTAGTGACTGCAATTCCTGGCATTTGATGTTTTAATTGATTGCTTAACATCAGGTGCCAAACAAGAACTGAGACCACATTAAATCATTTACCAGCTAGGTAATGGGGATGTTTTTCTCAGCAAAAGTTAAATAAAGGATGTTCATAGTCAAAAGTACTAAATCTTTATAAGGGACAGAAATTAAAAAAGGAGGATACTTCGTTTTAAGGGGATTAGTTACTGCAGATAGCTCTCTCACAAGAAGGGGAACCTTGGCGCAATGGTAAAAGTTGTCGTCATGTGACCTTGAGGTCACGGGTTCAAGGCGTGGAATCGACCTCTTGTAAAATGCAAGGTAAGGCTGCCTACTATAGGCCCTTGTGGTCTGCCCCTTCCCTAGACCCCGCACCAGCATAGGCGGGAGCTTCGTGCACCGAGGCTGCCCTTTTTTTTAGATAGCTCTCTCACAAATCAATTGTTTATGTAGTTTCACTTGATTTCTGTTCAACTGCAGTAGGTGTCTATTCCTAACTCCTATACAGGTAGGTTAATTTTGTTTATGACATATGACTGCCAAAAGAACTTCAGCAGTAGGAAAACAGACATACTAGGACCAAGGAAACCACCAAGCATGGGCTGCTAAGCAACAGGAAAACCATTATACTGAAAAGCATAAACAGCTAAAAAAGGGATTAGGCATTTCTGATTCACTGTACTAGACGATAAGTTGCAGGCCAATAATAACTTCCAGAATAACAATCTTCGGAATCACATTTCTAGTTTCCATGACATTGAGAAGTTTCACCTTCCACCAACAGCTGGCCCCATGTGTCTCCTTGAAAATGCATAGAATGGTGAGAAGAGCCCATTCTTCAGCTTCAGTGAAATTCTTAAGATTGGCGGATCCAAGAAAATCTTAACAAAATCCCTTAGGTGTTTCCCAAACAATTGATCAATGCAAATAGTCCTGGATTTCCTCCTGAACTTCCATCAGTATTAAGTTTAACGCAAATAAGGTGGAGATCCATTTAGCTATCAATCATTTAATCTTTCATCCAGGCTGTCTCCACCTTTAGAACCTTACCTTTAGAACCTTACAATGGAAATACCCCGATTTTCTTTCATTATCAGAACTCAAGAATAAAAAGATAGCTTCATTTCTTCAGATATTCAACCCTGAAATGTTAGGAGCATTGTAGCCATAGCTATCAATCTTTTCTCATTCTGAGCAGAAATCCTGCATTATTTCATTTCAGTAGGAAAAACAGAATAAAAATGTCAAAACTTTCCATTCCAGTATATATTGCAGATATTTTTTATAAAACTACGGAGTCTTCTTTTCTTTCCACTTTTTACCACTTTTAGCTTTATTCGTGCATTTTCCAGTCCCTATAAATGATAAAAGTGCCTATTATATATTATAAAAATCAATATTTTCACTCTTTTAAAAAAAAATTCAAAATTTCTTCCAAAAGTTTATCCAGAATAAAAAGCGGAAACAACCAAAACACTGGTATGTTCCATTCCAGTAGGCAAAATGGAACACCCATTGGAAAGGAGTTGACACCTACGACTGCATGGAGTGAGATGTTGATTATTTTCCTGTCTGCTTTTGACCACAACTAGGCCTTTGGCTGACCCATAATTAGGTCCAGGAAAACCAAAGAGGTAAACTTATAGTATACACCTAAGCTTTATGGACTGACTTGTGATGGGCAGAAATACTTCAAAATTCTCTTCCTGAACAAAATACATCCATTTGCAAGCTCAAATATGTCCTTTTTGGGAGCATTTTGCATCCATTGACTTCACCATCTACAATTAGCAAAATGCTTCCATAAAAACAAGTGATGGGGCCAGGCACATTAACATTAGCATGTGCATACAATTAGCATTCAAGTATCGCCTGTAATGTTGGGAATTTGATGATGTTAAAGATAAACTTGTATGCAGCTGCCAGACCTTGCATGAAGCCCTTACCTGTGTGTTCCTTTATGACTATTGAATACTTTATCTATTTATCATTCTTCTATTGGTTGTTAGATGTGTAGGCAAGCTGATGATCATAGTTTGACAACTTGTTCTGATTTCACACTGTATTCTCTTTGATTATAGTCCTTGGATGATTCAACATCGTGCACCAGGATCAGCACAGCTACTGGTGTTGTTTTTGAGTTTGACACCAGGAATGCTATTGTTCCAACTATTTCTATGAACAAAATATAGTAAACATAATTTGAAATGCAGAAGATATATCAAAATCCCAAAAAGAAAAGATAAAAATGATATCCATCTATGTATTGTCTATATACCTATAAAATATACTTGTTATACAACATGTGGTAAATTTGCGCTCCTGTGACCATGCCTGCTCCACTTGTCTGTTATTTGACTCTCATCTTTGGTTATTTAACCACTATAAGTGGAGTGACTACTAAAGGAAGCACCTAATCAACCTCGTGTTTCATATTGGCGTATATCTATAATACTAAATAATTGTGAGTCAAACAGGATTTTCTATAACCATATCCATGCCATTTCTTCTGGCATCTCATACCCACTATCGAGTTGCTGCAGAGCCTACATAAGGATCACTGCTTGCATTCTGCAAACAGGTAAGAAAATATGACTTTCTAACACATAGAATCAACTAAAACATAGAGGAATTAACAAATACAAAAGAAGCTTGGGGAAGCATTCAGAAATCAGAATCAATTAAAGCATAGAGAATTGAACAAATATGAAAGAAGCAAGCATTTTTTCCAAGATTGAACTTTTAGTTCAGTTTGCATTTTAAAACTCACCTCATAGGTCATATTATCTGGATCCATGTCATCTTGTCTTGCCTCCTGCATATCAGCAAACACAAGCCTTAAGTTTCAAATACAAAGAATGGTCCATGGGAAAATGTACACCAAATACGGAAAGGTCAAGGGAAAAACTACATTTGCATGTTTACCAAAGAAGTGTTGTCTGAAGGGTTGCCTTCTCTATTAACCATGGAAGATGATGAGGGGGCAATTTCTTGACAAGAAAAATGAAAGGCACAAAATTAGCACCACAGAATAACTCAACAATCTTGAATCAATAAGTCATAAGCATACAGATAAAGCGACAAGCAAGTAGATATATACAATAACAATTAATGCTCAAGTTATGGTACAATTTGCTAAAAAGATACTCGCTTAAGTAGAGTATTATGCATAAGTGGGATAACATTCTAAGTTGCAAGCAACTGCTTGAAAATTGATATGGTCTAAAGGAAGATCAGTTAAAGGTTTTTGAAAAACCAGTTTCCAAAAATCCTTTCCAGAAGAGATAGATGTGGTTAGGATACTACAAAGTTCAAGCTCATAAGATGACCAGCTAATGCTGTGTCATAATCTTCTCTTTGTTTATAACAAAATGAATGACATGCATAATTGCTAACTGAAAGCCAGTACGACAAAATCATTGTAGAAGACACATGTTGCAGCATGAGTGTGCAAACTGAAAGCCATTATGACAGAATCATTTCAGATAACACAAGTTGCAGCATGAGTGTGCAAACACTTGGACGCCCAGAATTTTGACATTGTTTGAGTTTGCTTATGTTTTCAATCAGAATACCAATGAAGTTAATTTTAGTGAACGCAAAGAGAACTGGAGATAATATCTTTTGCACGGAAAAGAATAAATTGTTGACCAAACCATAGATTAACTTGAACTTACTCTTTTTTCTTTTGCAGTTCCACATAAGCAAATAAACTCTAAACACATTGAGAAAAATTAAAAGCTCCAGGATAGCTCTAGACTGACAAACTAATAGCAAGACTTCAATGTGTGGAAAAGGTGGCTAGAGCTTTTGAAGAAGCACCACCTGAATGATTTCGGGTACACTAAAAGGTGATCTACCATGTTCATTTGTAATTTTAAAACAATTTTTTGATATTATGTCCATAACTGTAGCCAGTGTTGCAGGAGGGAAATTTTATAACTTTGACAATGTCGCAATGCATAAGCAGAATGGTGTAATATATCACTCACTGAATTTGGTGTAAGGGATTATGAGAATTAAATGGTAACCACTCAGCACTTCTGGACTACAGCTGGTGTTTAAGGTGTAAGACCTTCATCTAATCTATAGTCTATCTAGATAACTTTTCCATGGTCTTCTAGTTGTTCTTCTTCTTCTCCACGGCATCATTTCTAACAGACTAGGAAAGCCCTTCTATGAACACAAAGCATCCAGTCTCTTGCACTTGATTGAAATTTCTCAATAATTTTGAGAAGACCAAAGAATATGGCAGATGTAGGCCTTATCCAACCATTCCTCTCTTTATGAAACAAGGACACAAGATGCTCAAATTCCAAGAAGGAAAATCAAGAAAGAATAAAGCAAGATTGGGGTTGTAAACATGAGGCAAACACATGAAAAGTAAGCTTACCAATCCCTTCCTATAACACAAAGCCTACACAGCATCTCAGAAATTACTAAGATCTATTCCTTGCTGGGAACATATCAGATGATAAAGAATCACACTTTGTAATTGTAATATTTATCTAGCCATTAGAATTTTCAACATAATTTCTTGAATCTTAGGCCTGCTAGATAAGAGAAACGGATTATACATGCAGCACAATCACCAGCTGATAAATTTGGTGAAAGCATATCAGTAGAATTGTCATATATATACGTAAATGTGTTTGGTATGGTACATCCATGTGTGTGTGAGTGTGTTTATACGTGTTTATGAGTAGATGTGTAGTAGTAACGTAATTTTACTTTAATATATGTATGTATATAAGGAATCCCAATCCAAAATGCAGTATCAAAGCACCAAACCAAAGTGCCACCCCTTTTGCACAAAGGGCCCCACCTTAGATGATCCAACCTATTCATCCAATTGCTCCTGCTTTGGATATCTTGTAAACAAAATATCATAATAGATGCTAACATCCTAAACCTGTTTATGGTCATTGAATTTAGACCATCATTTTACAAAATTTCTAACCATCTATTTTTTGTGATTGAAGGTACAGTCTATAGATGCTAAAGCCATCCAATCCGCACCTTTTTTAAACAACTAGGCATCAAAAGTTACGCACAAGCACCAACAAATTTACATACATGCATATCATATGGACTAAGTAACTTCTTTTAGTCAAGGAAACTTTGCAACAGAAATAATAAATAATGGATTGTAGAAATACTTGAGATCTACTCATCATGCCTAGTGAAAGAATTATTTAATCCAGTTCAGATATTCTGGGGATGGTCACTTGCTACATAGAACAAGTCGTCTCTAATGCAAAAACAAGGTATCAGAAACATTCCAAGTGTCATATATAAAATCTAAAGTCAGGAAATGGCACAAACCATTGTGCATATTATTTTCAGTACCAGATGTTGAACAAACAACCACATCAAATTCATAGAAACCTCAGAGAGATCTGAAATCATCTTTACCAGCACCAGTTCCGGTAGTTTCACTAACAGCAGTTCCAGCAAGTTGATCCTCCAACTCTTGCAAAGCTTTAGCTAGGGCTTCGTCCTGCGCTAATTGTGAGTGGACATTATCAACATGTGAGGATTCTTCCTCTTTCTCCAATATCCTTCTCTCACCAGTGCTTTGGTCATGGTTTGGATTAGAATCAGTACTTGCAGATGCTCTGGGCACGTAATTCCCAGTGTAGCCTTGCAATGACTGGTACACAGTTTCCTGTACGATAATTCTAATAAGAATAATCAAGCATATGGTGTGAACCTCAATGACATATAATTCCAGATCGACTAAATTACAGAATGCTGCTTGGGCACAAATGCATGCACTGCTAACATTATCAGGCTGAACCCAACCTCTGATAAATGGAGAGTTACACTCAATACATTTCCTTCATATAGTACAAATAAAGGCAATTAAGCAGCCTGGGTTTCTTGCATAAAAGTACACAGCCTCTTGCAAAATGCAAGGTAAGGCTGTGTACTTTAGGCTCTTGTGGTTCGCCCCTTCCCCAGACCATGCATAGGCGGGAGCTTCGTGCACCAGGGCTGCCCCTCCGCTCCCCCCCCCCAAACCAAGACCTAGGAAATGGACATTTGAACTAACATTTAAAGTGATTAGGACCCTTTATTTAAAATATTTTACTAAGCTTCCAACTCGACCTCAAAAGAAGGATGAAACCTGCACTCAGCAAACTGGCCAATTTATTTAATTATACACATCCAAATTGTGATATATTTCAAGTATTTCATGATACATCCCAATGGAAATAGAGAAGTGCAGGAGTCATTGACCTAAAATACAAAACTTGAAAACTCTATCCATATAAACCATCTGAATGGTCTAATATACTAGTATTAATAAATAGCATTCAGCCCCCCATGTTACTAACTAATTTTCCATCCAAAGATGTCTTCAGCATTGACTCATTCTTCAGTGATCACCTCCAATTCACTTAAGTTCATAATAAATGAGTACATAGCATTGTCTATAGACTGAGGGAAAAAGAGTAAGCGAACCGTACCTGATCTTGGAGAACCTCTTCAAGAGAAAATTCTCCATGTTCAAGATAATACCCTTCAAGAGCCTCTTTGACTACATGAGGAACACCACTATTTACATAATGAACTTCCACCTGTTGCGTTCCCGTCATGGCGATCAATCTTCTTCTGCCTGTTCTGAAGCACCAACTATCCCTCAATCCTAACCATTCAAAGGTTTACAATTCAACAAAGAGAACACTTTCCCAACTCAAAAACATCACAAAATTGATCCATTATCCATATTTCTATTTTGAATTTTCAATTCTTCTGAACTGGGTCATTGCATCTTCCTGTTGTCCGAGTAACACAAGTCTTCAACTATCTAAAGAAATGTAAGCATAAATCTAAAGATATCTACAAATGGGTACGTTGAATTATAAAAAAATCAGTCCTTCAGAACCTCAAACCCTAAACGGAACCATGAACTTCAAGCACAAACAAGAGAAGATTAAATGACCCACAAGAAAACAAACATACATGAAATCTGGGTTGCTGAGAAATCATGAGAGGAAAGACAGGAAAGTGCAATAGTACCTGAGAGAGAAGAGGTGGAATACTTCTCTCAAGTCTCACCATCTCCATCTGCTTTGAAATTTTTGGTGATATATGAGGATGTTGGTGGAAAAATCAGGACCGGCGAAGCAACTAGGAAATGTCCATGATGTGAAGTTCTACTTTTTGAAAATTCGTCACACTGCATATCCAACAGATCTTCAGGAAAAGATACTCGCCATTCGATCCAATCCGCTTTTCCTCCTGCTCTTTGTTCAAGAAGAAAATGGCACTTTCGTCTCTCTTTCACCCATGCCCGTGTCTCCTTGTCTGTTGACCAAGTCCGCAACTGGCGAAGTTAACACGTCTCGGATCACAATGTTTTGTAGTCCGCTCCAGTCTCCGCCAGAAGCGGTCCAGCTATCAGTGGACCACAGGGTGAGCTGATCAAATATGGTATCCATTGATTTAGTAGGTTACGGTTGGCCTGACCAGAAGGACAACAGTTTACGCCTCCTGAGGCCCAACTATTTGGTGATTTAGACCATTTTATTCGTCCTTTGGACCTTCCTCCGTCAGATGATCCTCACACTTACTGTTCTAACGATACAAATTGACAGTGGAAAAGATTCCAAAACAATGATAGAATACCTGAGCAATCAAGGCTGAGGATTGTATGATACAGGAGAGGATTGGAGCAGAGCCTATCAAACAGCGGTCCTATCAGACTAACGATTCACCAAATCCTTGGTCCGGAATCCGAATTATACGTTTTAGTAGAATGATGGTCTTCCATTCAATGCACCAAGGTAAAGTCTTAGCCCCACTGACAAGCTTAAACAATTCGGTTACCTAAAAGAAATGCCGGTCATTCCGGTTGGAAGATTATAAAAAAAAAAGTATCTCTGCGAGATAAGGTATGGACAAGAGCCAGACTACAAAGAATCTATAGTAGTAACTTTATTTTACATTTTTTTTTTACATATGTACTACATATTAGAAAGTATAAAAGGGTAGCATAAATTTTAGTAGTCCAACGAGAATCAATGTCCAAGAGAAAGCCATACATAAAACTTTGTCACGGAGCTGAACGCCCATTAGCTTTTACTAGTCACAGTGGGCAAAAGATTACTTCATTTATGCTGGCTCTCAGATAGTGAAGCAAAGACAAGAATGATCCTATTTTTGTCATGGCATGAAAACTAATCTGCCCTCGATTCTTTATGCACAAACCCCTCTTTCATTGTCTCATTTATCTTTTCTCTAAGCTATGAATAAATCTAAGTGCATCATCTGAGAGAGAGAGAGAGAGAGAGAGAGAGAGAGAGAGAGAGAGAGAGAGAGAGAGAGAGAGAGAGTTGTAAGAGCAATCTCTTGGGCTAAAGAGGCTGATTGAGTAAATTGGTAGATTTCCAACCTACTGTGCATACTCTTGGACCCACACGCTTAACAAGCTTATAAAACATCAATGATGCACCTTAGCACAAAAGGCAAATTGCGAGTTCTTTACTTCTTTGAGATAGTAAAATAATGTCACTTTGTCATTTCTTTAGTTAGATGGCGCAAGGCTTCCCTCACATACATGAAGACAAAAACTGCTCACAAGAGCATAATTCTTGAGTGCTTGTGGGTCCCGTCTTCATTTCAACCAAATTAGCCTCTGGTCCGTGCAATGACACAAGAAGAATCTCCTTCAACCACCACTTTCCCTAAAAATTTCCCTCACAAACAATTTGAGCCTAAAAAATAGTGTCGGCACCATGATCAACTCGACGTCACTGAAAGCTCTCCCTCCCCGTGGGCTTAAAAGGAGAGAATGCGGAATTGCTATTATGGCGCCCAAATGCGTTGGCGATTTGATTGATGAAGCCATTAGATTTAGCTTAGTTACACCAGTAGAAATATGAAGAGGAGTCTTGGAGCAACGGTAAAGTTGTTGTCGTGTGACTCTTAGGTCACGGGTTCAATGCTTGGAAACAGTCTCTTATAAAAATGCAAAGTAAAGTTGTGTACTATAGATTCTAGTGGTCTGCCTCTTCCTCGGACCCTACATACGCAAGAGCTATGTGCACTGAGGCTGCTACTAGTAGAAATATCGATCATGATTTGCATTTATCTCCAAAGAATGCTGGCGTACAACACAATCTGCTATAGGGTAAGTTGAGACGCTCCACTTCACTATAACAACCCCAACTAAGCTTGGCTAAGTGCTAGATAATATCAAATTTTGCATTATTGATTCCTAAAAGCATTGCCGATCTCATTAATGGATTATGGATATTATGCAGCTTGATGGAACTAAGCCTGGCTAAATGCTATCCATCAAGCTGAGCTTAATATATCCTACTTGAGGAAATTTTCATCTTTTTCTTTTTTTCTTTGAACTGGTAACTTGCACTCCAAATAAGTCTTTATATAACACCTTTTTCTATACATATCCTCAGGATATTCCTCAATGTACATTTTTGTCAAACATATCTTTGGGTTTAAGTGAACGTAATTTGATGTTCCCCCCAAATGTATTATGGACTCAAATATGATTGTGAGGGTCTAGGTACTATCAAGTCTGGGTTGACTTTTGTTTTGTTTTTCTTGTTGAATGCATTTCTTACTTGATTAATGAGAATCTTGTATTAAAAAGAAAAAGGCACCTCAGTTTTGCCTAAAGCGAGCCGGCTTTCCTAAGTGTGGCCCTTTTCACCGTTGGCTCCAGTTAGCATATCTTATTTACAAAAGATCATGATTAGTGGATGAGTCTTTTGTCCTAAAACCCATGTTTTGATTATTGAATTTAGACAACTGTTTATGCAAAGTTTCTAAACCATCCTTCTTAATTGATCAAAAGTACAATTTTCAAGTGCTATAATTAACCAATAAGCAAAAATAAGTGAGCTGTTGAACATCCGAACCCAAAGCAATTAGACAAATTTGTCAGTTCACGGAAAGTGGGCACATGGCCTTTTCACAAGAAAAGTGGGGCGCTTAAGACACTTTGTGATGTAGGATATAATGGTCCATGGTCAATGTTGGACTAAACTTGGGCTACCGAGAGCTTGTCATCTAGTAGCTAGCTACCATCCCAATTTAGGGACCGCCCACAAGTAGGGGTGGCAAAATATGACACGACATGAACCTAACACGAATTTAGCGGGTTCGGGTCAAGTCTTATTGTGTTCGTGTCATTTTTGGGTCAACCCGAAAACGACACACCAAAAATCGTGTCATGTTCGAGTCAATCAACGTGACCCATCGTGTTGACTTGTTTGACACGCAACCTATTTATTTATCGTGAACTAACAGTAATATAGGATGGTTCATTTGGAACCGTCTTATATTCCAACATGATATGTAATAAAGGACAGTTCCTCTGAGACCATCCTATATTGTAACTCCTATATTGTAATATTACAACCATCTTATATTATACCAACAAAAGGCAATGAACTAGTAAAGCTAGGAATGATATGACTCGCCAAAAAGAACAAATAGGCAGCCAACCAGATCTTTCAGTTCCTGCATGCTCCAGCTACATTATGAACCTTTCCAGCTGATAGCAGCAATACAGCTATTAGTAGTACAGGTGGGGCGCCAAAAAGAACAAATAGGCAGCCAAATTCGCCAATATGATAGCAGTAGTACAGACGGTGCTCTAGCTACATTATGAACATTTCCATATCCAAACAGCTACTGAATAGCAAAGGTTTTGGGTTGTTTAAGTGAGGTGACGACGATTGGACGGGCTTGGGGCCTTTGCGCAGCCAACCAGATCTTTCGGTTTCTTCTCAATATCTCTTGTATGAAGTCAATATACCTCCGCTTAATCAAGTGTCCCTGCAATAATATACCTGTGTTGTCTAAATTTATCTTTTGTTGCGCCATAATTTTTATATTAGAGTAGTAATATAAAACCGTCCTATATTATTATATGAGTCGTGTCGTGTCGACTCGTTTAATAATCATGTCGTGTTCGGGTTACGGATTTTTGACATGATTATTATGTGGGTTGTGTTTGTGTCAACCTAAACTCGAAGCATGTCATGTTTGTGTGTGTGGACACAAACATGACCCGCCAACTTGAATTGCCAAGCCTACCCACAAGGTACCCTCCATCACCTAGAGAACACGCAACCTTGCATACAAACCCAATCCAAGGCCTACCGAGCAATGCATGTGGTCCAGTCCACACCATACCAACCTGGCTCTTATACCAAGTGAGGCAATGAATATAGTAGAAAAGAGCCTTGAATCCACAAGGTGAGAAGATACAGCTTGCTTACTCAAAGAGATAAAGCAATTGTACTCACGAAAGAGGTAATTTGATTCAAGTTTAGATATTTTGCCGACAGGTTTGCATGCGTATTCATAGAACCACAAAGAAGACTCTAATACATGTCTAGAATTGTCCATGGCCTAAAACCTTGTACTCTTTCTAGAACTCTCCATGTATTCAACGACTTTTAAACTTTACCTACTTTCTCATATTCCAATTATTATAGAATAATTTACTCATAAGCTCACAGGCTATTACGTCCTACATGACATCACTTTGGTTTAGCATTCCTTAAAAAAAGAATACTAAATGAATGCCCTAATTGAGAGGTTAGGTCCCACTTTTTCTGAAGCCCAACTTGTATGATCCAACTTATTCATGTAAGTGTTCCGCTTTGAATGTTTAGTAGACTAAAAAACACATGGATTTGATAATTCTAACATATAAAGGTTCTTTGTTCGAAGCCTCTCCTATAAAGCGTCTCTCTTTTTTTCTTTGATAAAATCCAGAAATTCTATTACTACTTATAAAGCAACAAAGCAAGGTCTGTAAGAGGCTCGATACTCTGCCTGACGGCTTCATATAAAGTGTCTATTAAGAATTCCTCTTCCACTAATTTATTATAGGCCAAAGTGTCTCACTTTCTTCCTCTTCCTCTGCATGTTCACATTTAGAGAACTACTGAAAAAAAACAAGCCACTTCTCAAACTTACTGATTTGAGTAGCTTTCTCAAATAAGCTAGAGCCTGTCTCCTTACCGTTTTTTCTGAAATCTTAACCACCGTAAGACATCTTCAGATGGAGACATAAAATATGTGGGTAGGTTTGGCTACAACGCAGTAATTACATTATCTCTCCTAAAAGACAAATGCGATTTGGCAGCTTTCCGTTTCGTCCACATTCTCAACAACAAAGATCCCACCACGCCTTCATCAATCATCGGAATCCCAGCCAAGAGGATATTCTAAAGAAAGTTTACCCACCCAACATCCAAACGCAAGCATATAGTTGCAAAGTTGAGATTTCTTTAAAACTCGGGCGGGCTAAAAATATAAAAATAACTGTAAAATGAGGGAGACATTTGGAAAAAATCAGAAGGAAGTTTGAAAAGAAAAAAAGGCACCAAAAGCATTACAAGGATGAGAATTTGATCTCCTCGTTTGCACCAAGAGCTTAAAATCATAACTAAGATTTCAAAACTTGATTTTGATTTGATGAATTCATATTTAATTGGGTAAATCTCCTAGTTTTGCAACTATGAAGGTCAGTTGTTCCAAAGACATAACTCCAAAAAGGGCTGAAAAAGTAGTAGCCAAAGAATCCGCAGTTGATGGATAACTTGATCCGAGGTCAAAGCTAAGAGATTGCAGGGCAACTATTCTCCACGTGCATTCCTCCCAACAGATTGCAGGTCGGATAAGCTTTGCTAGGACTTTAGCCCAGTAATCTGCTTAATGACCACTGATCCGATATGCCACAGAACACATCACCTAAACATATTGACCAAGCAGTCACTGATTGCAAGTGGGAGAACAGATCAGAAGGCACTGGCTACGCAAACCTTCTGGATCATGCAAGCAGCAAGGATCAGAATGAGGCGATGAAATGTCGAAATTAAAAATCTTGTTTTAGTTTCCACATCATTATAAAATAGAATATCCTTAATGTGTTACTGTCACCTTGAGAATGCATGGCTTGCAACGAAGAGAGATGAAATCTTCAGACAGTTCCACACATACTCAAGTCGTATGCATACAGTTGGTTTTGGAATGGACAACACGTACAGAGACAAACCCAAAGCTGCCAAAATATGAGAGTAAAACCTTCGAATGATTCCAAGCTAGTTCACTGGAATGCAGCGGGAAGAGGAAAGAATCATCACTAATCACCTCCCACTTGCCTCTTCCAAGAGTCTTCTACGATCAGCTCATCAACTCCCCAGTCTTCATAACTGTCACATTGCGAAGGACATCATATTGACAGCGACTCGAAGGGGGGGATACGTGGTAGTCAGTTCAAAGGCAATCTCACCTTCCATCGGGCAAGAACCGGCGGATGGTAAATGGTATCTTCCGCTCCCGAAGCTCCTTCATTGCAATCTAAAGCCACAGAAGAACATCTCATAAACAAGTCATTTTTTCATAATTCCGCTGTTTGGCACAAACAGTGGATTGAATTATCCACAGGACACCAATTTCATTCCCTGTTATTCGCTGCCCTAAAACATAAGATAAAATTATTCAAGTGCAAACAAGCCAAAGTAATAGAGCTATTTTATCCATGTCTGCATAGTTTTATCAACATCTTAAGGCAGTCCAGCAAGTGATAAAATCACTGTTCATGCAGAAGTTTAACCATGGTCTGTTATCCCATGCCAAGCAACTCCAGTGATATATTATGTCCTGATTTTACACTCAGAGATAATTCAAAGCAAAATTGTTTGATGACAGCATTGGGTGCAAAAGTCAACAATGGCTAGCTATGCTATGTCACCCGAAGCATTCGTGATGTAAAGACAATAAAAGCAATTTCTGTGCAGTTACAGTCAAGTCTTGTCTATGACGATTAGATGAAAGGGATGCCATTGGCGCCTAGTTTCCATTGGCATATCCTCCTCCACTTTTATGAAAACGTACTATCAAAAGCAAAAAAAAAACTTGAAAAAACACAATCAAAATTATAAAATTGGAAGGATGGGGACCTCACTAGAAACAACAGGGTTATCAAATAGCAGATCCCCCTATAAGAAACAAGAGAGAAAATCGATCTTCTCTTATACGCAGTTTGAGTAGATTTCATCCCATTTCCTGAGGCCCAGAAGCCAGCTTACCTCCAAGGGATCAGTCTCTCCCTCCAATTCAACCATCACTGGTGCATTCATGCTGAGTTCCAAGGAAAATGTTGGTTAGAAAAATTGCTCCAGTCAATTCATTAAGAAAATACTTTTAAGATGGTTTCAAACTCGTGGATATGCCTGATCTGCAGAGCTCGTGTGCCCAAAATTCTTGCCCGCTCGTATTTTGTCATGTATTTTGACGTCTTCCTAGGCTTTTCTGTCGGTGGCTTATCTTCTTGTTCCTCAGCTTCAGTACCTACGTAAGCAGCATCAGGGACATCATCATTATTATTATCCACCTCCTCTTCAGCTCCTTCCTGCAAACAAATTCAAATTGATAGTAACTTTCAGATACATAAAATGGAGCAAAGCCTCCAGAGGATTTTTCAGAGAGAGAAAGTTCACCTCCACCTCTGGCTCTGGAGGCTCCTCCTCATATCTGCACTATCAACTAGTTGTTAATACGAGGATACCTTATTCAGCATAATTAGGCAAGATAAAGAAATTTAAAGCATTATAAGGACCATTTCAGCTACTGCACTAGAGCATCCCACACCAGATAAAGTCAGTAGTTCAAAAGCACTAAGCAGGGAATTTTATGCAAATTGGTTTATATCTCTGTATAATATAGCAATGCCAAATAAAAGTAAGTAGCTACTTCGAAGATGAATAGCCAGTGTTTGTTTCAGCAAAGACTTATTAGAATGAGGCAGAATAGCTTGCAGCACCGAATAACTCAATTTCTAATAGAGGAATAACACGTGCAGCACTGAACAACGCAATTTACATTGAAGGAGATTACAAAACATGTAAAACCAGAGAAGATATTGAAGCAACAACACATCTTTTCAGGATAAAACTGAGTTAACTACACTGGATATATCTTGTAGTTAATGGCGTTTGTAGCAGTTTGATCCAACAGGATGCAACCACCACATTCTCAGCAATTAGAAGAAATCAGATACAAACTAGCAGATCATTTGAAAGGAATACTACATTAAGACCTTGCTGAACTACGACCTAGATGATATCAGGTTCGAAAATGGTCCTTTGGAATGACATCGTGAGTAGTTTCAATTTTCAAAAACTCCAGTTAGATCAACACATCAAGGAAAGTATCTTTTAGCTTTCTGAATATCGTTGTGCTAATTCTAGTAGAAAATGAGAGATGACTTAAAGGACCTCCTCGGTTAACTATCATCTGCAAGCAACTCGAGCATTTTAACAATAATGATAACTTCTCTTTATATGAACTAGTACAAGCATACTTGTGGTATGTCGGCTTTAGATGGATACTGGCATAAAGGGCAGCCCCGGTGCATGAAGCTCCTGCCTATGCAGGGTCCGGGGAAGGGGGTGGACCACAAGGGCCTATAGTAGGCAGCCTTACTTGCACTTTGCAAGAGGCTGATTCCACGCCTTGAACCCGTGACCTTAAGGTCACATGACGACAACTTTTACAGTTGCGCCAAGACTCCCCTTCAGACGGATCCTGACATGATATGAACAAATCATTGGTCAGGTAAAGCCCTTGTAACTTGGCTCAGACGCAGGCTTCAAGTTTCAGCCTGTCAGGCAAGCAAGAAAATGCTTTCAAACAGAAATGTCTTTCTCAGCAATTTCCACCACTTTCCAGCAACATTTTTATTTTCCATGAAGATGAGGGGTTTCATGCCTTCGACTTTCACAAAAAAGAGGGTTTGATTTCCATTCCCATTGGTTTCCTTGGATTCCTGCTAACTGAACAGGCATTAAGTTACAAGTAATTCTGAAACCAGTAAAAGCCAAAGCTTGAACAAATCTAACTAAATGAATTCAGGCTGGAACCGGTTCAGTCAGTACCACACAAAGCCCAGTCTGAGCAAGTACAACAAACATGAACCATCCAGTGGTACCATGCAACTCAGCTGAAACATATCATTCTCACAGCTTGTTGGTCAGTCTTCTGAAAAACAAAGAACTAAACTTCATCCCATCAAAGTAATCATGATCTCTCAAATTAATACTGTAAAACATCTTATAAAAGTTATAAACACCATATAAACTCATAACAAACGTGAACAAAACATAGAAAGAGCAGGCTAAATCCACCTTTCTATCACAACTTCCCTTCTCTAATAGACACTATAAGCACATAAACCCATAACCCATCTCAAGGAAACTTCACACGGTGCAAATCGACTCAAAGAATTGCCCAAAAAGTATCACCGGCTCTCGATCGGTATCCCTCCGACATACACAAATTTTAGAACTTTTCTACAATTATCTACCTACGTCCCAGAGGCATAACCTTAGCGAGCAGGTGAAAATATTACACAAGTAATTACATGAGAAAAGAAAGATCCATAAACTAAGAAAAGAAAAACAAAACCCTATTTCGAAAGCCTAATGCTTCGTCATTTCTTCCGTATAGGCAAGAGAGATCGAGAGAGAAAAACAGAGAGGGGGTAGACAACGAACCCCATGTCCATATCATTGTAATCGTCGTCCGCCATCGATGAATGCAGAGAAGCTTCTGGCTCTTGCCGGCTCGCGCTCTCTTTGCTTCCCCGCTTGGTTCGAGCTGAAAGGAAAACGACTCCTTATGGAGTCTGATTTCCGCGTTTATATTTCCCTAATTACTAATGGACCCCACTTGTTCCCTTACCAGATGATCTGAGCCGTTTAGTTAGCCATCTCAACCCTCAGGTTTCCTTTACCACTGGATGATTAAGAAATGAAAGAAAACAAAGCAATTTAAGAGTTGTGAAGAAATTTGGTGAGAAGAAAATTTATGGAAATTAAAACCAACGGGGAGCCTTAGCGCAATGGTAAAAGTTGTCGACGTATGACTTTGAGGTCACAAGTTCAAAGTGTAAAAACAACCTTTTACAAAATACAAGATAAGATTATGTACTTTAGGCCATTATAATTTGTCCCTTTCTTGAACCCGCATGGGCAGCAGCTTCTTGCACAGGACTGCCCTTTTTTCCTTAACTTAATTTCCCTTATTCTTATTTGGTTTGACAAGGAAAGCCAGATCGAGCAGGAAATTTGCTCTCAATGCAAAGCTATCTTAGGGAAAGTTAGGCTAAGTGGTTTCTAGGGAAGTGGGGAGAATTGAATGGATTACTTAAGAAATAAATTGATGTCAAAATCACTTTCTGGCCAAGCAAATAGGCTTAGGGTTTCAATACTCCATATTTGGACTGCATTCATACATGATCAACTTGGATCCTATCAGACAGCATGTTTATGAGGGGAGTGTTTGGATCTATCTTTAAACTTTGGATCTAAATTTGAGATGAAGACGCCCGCCTACCCATATATAGGTTCAAATAGCGATGAGAATTAGTTAGAGAAAATGCTAGTATGAAGGTGCATCTTGGGATGATCCTACCGGTTATCCGATTGCTCCCTCTCTCCATAAAGAGTAAAATCATCTCTAAAGCCATGCTTTTTTGGAAGTTGAATTTAGATTGTTGTTTACTTGCATGGCACTAGCACTACCATAAGTGTAGATTCTTGGTCAACTTTGCCTAACCCAATTACTTTATCTTTCTTTAACCTTATACAAACCGATTTTGGGTTACATATTGTTGAGTGTTTTCCGCAAGTGCATGGCTGTTGTAGTCTAGCTAGTGCAAGTCCGGGTCGATTTCCACGGAGACTCGACTTAAATGTGGAGTTTACACAAATTTTAATTATAAATTAACAAACTAAAAGTCAAGTTTATTAAGCATTTCATGAGTAAACAAAACTCTAGATTTAAGTAAGCAAGAAATGACAATAAATTGCAAATAAAGAAAACTTCCCTGTTTGACTGCTGTGTCACGCAGCTAGCCACAACAGGTTCTAATTAATAACAAAACAAATTAAGCGATATAACTGTCTTAGATTACACAATCCTCGGACTAACAAAACAGGAATAAAACAAAGTGAAGATAAGACAGGATACAACCGTAATTAAGCTGTGACACAAATGTAATTAAATTAGAAGTTAAGGGCCAAGAATGGAATTTTTCCATTTTTCATTTCTTTAAGGGATGAAAATAAGGCATGTGTGGTGCTTGTCGTGTGAGAAATATATTAAAGAAAAAGACAAGAAAAGGGAGAATAAAATAAGAAGAAAAAGATGATGGGAGAGAATAGAACAAGAAGAAAGAGAGATGGGAGAGAATAGAATAAGAAGAAAGGAGAGAATAGAATAAGAAGAAAAGAGATGGAAAGAGGGATGGCTGCGATGGAGGAACCGATGAAGAGAGAAGAAGATGGAAGAAAAAGAATAAATGAGAGGAAGAAAATGGATGAGAAGAAGAAGATATGGTGCTCTTGTTGGTGCTGGATCAGATGATGATAACGAATGGGGCAGACCAAGGATGAGAAGGAGACGAGGGCTGGTTTTCGGTTGGATGCGGACAGAAATAAGGAGAATGGCTGTCGAGATGGAGGATTAGGGCAGACTAGAAATGGGCCGGCCTAGGTTTTGCCGGAAGAGAGGTACGAAACTGAAAACGCAAGAGAGAGAGAGAGAGGGGGGGGGGATGATGCTGGCCGGCTTGGTGTGTCACGCACCTATGGCCGGCCTGGCATTGGGTTTGATTGGAGGCAGAGGTGGGGAGGTAACCAGGAGAGAAAAAATGGGAGTGGAGAACAGACGGTCTATGAGAAAATAAAGAGAAAGCAATAGGAAGCAGAGGGTGCGTGAGAAAATAAAGAGAAGGGTGAGTGAGAAGGAGAAGCAAAGAGGAGGGAAATGGATAGACAGAAGTAGAGGGGCTCAGGCTGGGGGTGCGTGAGAAAGGGAGAGAACGAGAAAGGTGGAGAGTGGGGAACGGACGAAGAGACGGAGAGGAACGATCCTTCTGTCTCTGTCCGTAAAGGGGCAGAAGCCCAGGGAGAAGAGGAGAGCACCAGGGAGAAAGTGTGTCCAGGCTGAGCTACTTGCTCCTCTCCTTGAAGGAAGCAAAGCCAACCTGAATATATTATTTTTTGTAAAACATGCAGCTTGCCTATGCCTTGCCCATCATATCTTACAGCATGCCCATGTGATGTTGCCTACCATGCGATGATGCCATATGCATCATTGGTCAGCTTTGCCCAAATTTGTGGTATGAGACCCATTAAGCAAATCTGAACCGTCCAATGTATTCTGGCTTGCCTGCAAAAATAAAATATAAAATTAGAATTATTTTATGTGGATAATTAGCTATAATAATTATCCAATCGTTAACTTTTGAAATTAACGGTTGGATGATTAATTATAGCTAAAAATTAATTTAAAATCACAAAATTCCTTATTAAATGATCTAATAAAATAGTAATCTAAGGTTATTTTTGGCAAAATTAAGGACTCAACACACCCCCCAACCAGCATTTTGCTAGTCCCTAGCAAAACATGCGAAAAATTATTGAGGACAAAATAGTCGTCATTTTCGTAGGTACTCACGGTTGCATTTAGCGTATGCAACAAGCCCTTAAACCCCTAAGTTACCCCTAATGGACGAGTTAGGCATCGTGAGGGTTTGCAATGAATATACCCACAAAATTCTAAAAATATCATTTTCAAGTCAATTCCCACTTCTTCTTCTTTTTCAAATAAATCTATCACTTTAGCATGTGAATGAAAAATTCACAACTCTACCCATATGCTATAGACATTCCAATTTATGCATATAAAATAATCTTTATCTTTGAATAGACAACAACTTTTAATTCCATTTGAAACATGTTTTGACCTCAATCCTCACTAATGACATACACTCAGAAATAAAGTCTCTCAGATAAAGGTTCAAATCAAATCTCTCTTAAATATGTGAGCAGAGTCGATAAAAGCAAATTTTATCTAACATACGCTCATAAAGAAACAGGAGATACTATGGAATGTAGTTTTGATCCCTTTAGAAAGATGCCATTACCTTTAAACTTTTAGAAGTATTATTCTCCAAATCCTATATTTTCATATCCTCATTAAGACTATATTTACCCTAAAATCATTAGGTCTTTAACTAGGACAACATGAAGGCTTAGGACAGGGTACAAAAGAAGAGGTAAAAGGATATTCAAAGTTTCTTCAATAAGAAGTAGAGGTCTTCTAAAGTTGACAATTCTTTCGTTACATTGCTTGTACTAAAGTGAATATTTCTTTTTCAACTTTTCTTTGCATTCTCCAATTTTTTTTTTTAATTTTTTTTTTCACTTGAATCTCTTTTGAAGAAAATTTCTTTTCTCAATATTCACTTTCCTGCTTTGATTGCAACTAAAATGTATATTTTCATTCATCTCTAACTTATCTTTTGAAGAAATAGGTAATGGATATATTATAGTGGGTAATATGGGTTAAGGTTAGTTGGGTGAGAAAAAGAAAAGGTTTATATAAAAGGCTCAAATTGGCTGACTAGTGGTGAAAATATTTTTGGGTTGGCTTTATGTCTCTAGGTTAACAAAAATGGCCTAAATAATTTTCTAGGTTTTTTATAATCTATCAAATTCGATGAACTTCTAGAATTTCAAAGTTAATACTCTAACAATTCAGCTAATTAGCCAAATTTAAAAGTTCATGGGATCAAGATTCTTTAAGCACGCTGAAGAAAATTAGAAATATTTATAACCTCTCAGAAAGAATCAATGGCTCTAAAGCTTACTTAGGTTATAGGTCTCTACTGAATTTTTTCATGATTTGCCAATCATTGCTACTCATCAATTTAGATTATCCATATGCAACTGCGTATTTATATGTGATCTGAGACCTAGCTTTACTGGAATGTTTTAGAAAATGAGTAAAATGATGAATTAGTCATATTGAGGTCCATTAATAAGCCAAAGTTATTATAGTCTAGGAATTGACCTAAAATTTTATTTTTTTTCAATTTTTTAATTTTTTGAAAAATAAAAAAAATACCTAAAAACCTAAAAAAAATAGAATTAGTAGAATTCTACACCCCCCAACTTGAGAGAAACATTGTCCTCAATGTTTAAAAAGTAGGATGATGATAATGCATTGAGAAATAATAATAAAAAATTGAGGGATATAGAAAAAAGAAGAAAGTAAAAACTAAGCTACCCTGGGTCCCATACGAAATGAGCTGGACGGGCCTCTGAAAAGGAATGAGAAATAAATTTATCTTGTAATTTAGAATTTTTCATTTTATCACAAGGCAAGATAAATTTATTTTCAGGCTGCTTCTCATAATTAGAGACAATTGTGGAAGTTTGATGCAGCCTTTTTGGAAATGGAGTAAGGATGTCATATTCCTCAGTGGTTGTGGCAAATATGTCTCTTTTTCTAACAGGTTTGAATGATATTTCAACCATTTTAGGACCAAATTTCTCAATTTTGTTACCACTAGGAATAATGTTAATTGCCTTTGTTTGTTCCATGCTTGTAAGTGAAGAATTAATCTCACCTATCATATCAGTATCATCAAGGTTTTCATTAGGTGGAACAGGACATTGACCTTGATCAGTAGTTTGCATTATTGCGGACATTATATCCTTCAATTCAATCATGGAATCTATATTCTCTTTCAATTGGCCTTGAATTTGAGCAATTTTCTTCTCCTGGTTTTGCATGTGTTGATGGAAATTATCCTCGACATTCCTCTTATGTGGAGAAAGGTAAGGTCCAGGAGCAAGTGGTCCTTGTTTTTGGTGATAGGGTTGGTATTGGGCCTTGTGTGAGACATGTTCATTTTGATGAATACTCAAGTTGGGACTATATGTCTCTGAAGATGAGGAAAAATGTTTCTCATAAGAATGGGTCGATTCATAAAGTGCATCCTGAAATGTAGGAGTAATAGGACATTCCTGAGTTGGGTGCGTATCACTTTCACAAGTATTACACACATGTTCGACTTTCTTACAAGAAAAACTACCCATTTCCGTGTCCTCTGTTCTAGTTAGGGATGCTATTTTCATATCATCTTTTTCAGTCGTAGCATAAATGCCTCCCCTAGCGAATGTGGTGGTGAACTTAGGCTCACTTGAGTAACCTACTGTTTCTAAATGAGCCCAAGTTTGTGCACTCCCTGCCAGCCATTCCAAATACTCTTCCACCTCTTTTGGTTGTTTATTTAAGAAATTGTCATTACACATTATTTCAACAAACTGGCGCATATCAAAATGGAGTCCTTCGTAAAAGAAGCTAATGATACGCCAAAGTTCATATCCATGATGGAGACAAGTTAACAACAATTTCTTGAATCTTTCCCAGCATCGATAGAAAGTTTCTTTATCCTTCTGGGTAAAATTCATTATATTTTGATGGAGAGCATTAGGCTTATATATAGGAAAGAACTTATTTAAGAACTTCCTAGTCATTTCTTGCCATGTTCGTATGGAATCTGCTGGCAGTGAATGAAATCACATCTTAGCTTTTTCCTTTAAAGACAAAGGAAATAGTTTGAGTCTTACAATATCTAATTCAATGTTTTGTGTATGTTGGAACATGCACACTTTATCGAATTCTTATAAATGCGTGTAAGGACTCTCACTATCCAACCCATAAAATTTTGGAAGTAATTGAATTACTCCAACCTTTATTTTAATCATACCAGCATTTGGAGGTAAGTTTATACATGAAGATGTGATGGTATAATTAGGTTGTAAATGGTCTTTTAATGTTCTTCTAGGAGAAATTTCATTGTGCCCATTATCCTCATGTGATCTATTTTGGTCCCACTGCATGTTATAATTCCTTCTCCTATTTCCATGTGGTTGAGAATGATTCCTCAATTGATGTATATTATCATTGAATAGAGGTGAAGGATCATTAGCATCAAAGAGAGGATTATAATCTTCTCTATTAATGCTAGGGTACCAATTATTATTTTGGTTAGTGTGCAAATTTTGAATGAAACTGGCCGTGTCTTCTTCTTTTTTTTCTTTTTTCTTTTTCTTTTCTTTTTCTTTTTCTTTTTTCTTTTTTACTATCTAACTAATGCAACCTAAATGCTAATGATAAGGCATAAAAATTCAAACACCCCTAAGGCTAGCAAGCAAAAATTTGATTATCTTAAAATAGCGTGGGGGAGAAGCTTTTAGATTAGGCTAATTTAAAGCCCCTCCTCTCTTCCAGACTTGCCCCACTGCTTACCAGTTAGATCCTACCTAATTAACCACTTCACACCCTCCTGAGCTAGCCATAGGTAGTCTGAGTCATTGAATGTGCTGGCAGAGCTAGTCGTTTAAAAGCCAGCGTAGTCGGTTAAATGGGGGCCACTGGGGTGGCAATAGGTCACCTCCTTCCAAGAGGGTCCTATGAGCATGTGGTAAGCCCTATAGGTCTCTTCTAATTGATTTTATGTCACGCCCAGGTCCTAGATGGTAGATTAAACCATAAAAATCAAGGACATTAGACGTTAATGATGAAAAGGCCATTCATCAGATTGTGCTCGACGAGAGCTTTCCAACGACACTAAGAATGCGCGAAACGGAGATCGGGAGCGACGGACCCAGGAGTTTTACCACTGAGGCAGAGGGGGCCCAAATTGATAATGGCACCCCCCTCTAACGCGTGTAAGCCATAGGGTCGCATGGGAGGAACTCGACACGCGGGAGTGGAACTCACCGCGTGGAGCTCTACTCCCACGCGTCTGCAACTCGAGGAGGAGGGAGCCAAGCCGGCAACCCTCTCCCCTCTCCCCTCATTTTTTCCGGTGACACTCTCTCTCCCCTTCCACGGGATTCCGGGCATTCCTCTTCCCTCCCCAGAGCCCATCTTCCTGGTTCCCCAATGTTTCTCCAGTGCCAGGGAAGTCGGAGGTGACAAGGATCGGAGACGAAACCCCTCATTCTCTCTCTCTCTCTCTCTCTCTCTCTCTCTCTCTCTCTTGTTCGTCCCAACCCATCGCGGTTGACGCCCCTTCCACCCGGAATAGAGCAACGGATTCGGGATTCTCCCTCCCAATAGCTCGTCTGTAAATCCTCGAGCACTACCGTATCAATTTTGGGCCTTCCATCGAAACCAAAAATCGATAACGGACTTGCCCTAGGTTCTAATGCCTAGACCCTGATACGAAGAAGAAGGAAATCCCCTCTCAAAGAGACCCCTGTCGGCAGATTCATCTCCAGGTACTACACGGCAATTTTGCCTGAATGGTGTTTGATTGTATACCCTTCAATGTTGGGTAAATACGAATGTCATGACTTGGCTGGTTACCAGCTTTGCATCTCCAAATCCTTCGCACTGATTTCTCATGCACAGGCTTCACTCCAGTGCTTGATGATCACGAGAGGTTACCGCATGACTCCCTTAACTAGTATTGTTTGGCTGAAAATCTTCACAAGCCAAGGGGCCATTGAGCAACCATTCAACATTCTTGCTAGGAGCAACAATTTTATTTAAAGCCTCTATTAAGGAATGAACTGCAATGTCGTAAACATGATTGGTTGATGATCCTTCCTCTGCATGTATAATGGCTGATTGTTGAATCATGAGATTAAAGATTCACCACCATTATTTTGCAGTTGAAGGGCATGTTCATCTAATGAAGTCCCAATCTTAGCATTTTGTGTCCACCATCTTAAGATATAATGAGATGGGAGGCTCAGAACGTTCACAACTTCGAAACAGTCAATATATGTTTACAAAGGATGCCCGAAGATTCAAATACGGCCATAACTTGCTCTTATTTCGAAGCATTGAACGCGACGGTAGGTTTGAGAGAGCGGTGTGAGCATTAGCAAGAGAACCGTGAATTGTACGCGAGAGAGCGGTAAGGACCCTGAACCCTTGCATTCTTTAAATTCTTGTTGTTATGTTATCTTGAAATTCACTTTATGCATGTGTAAAATGTATATATTGCCACCTTGGTTTAATGGGTGATAGGAATTGTAATCTCTTATTAAACAGGCATGTTATAGTGTGACTTGCTATGCTTAACCGTTGTGATGATGCAACCGTGATGAAATGGTCAAGCCCAAGATAGTAAGCCACGAGGGCCTCCCAGGCAAGCTATGATGACGCTTTCCAAGATGGTAATTCCCGAGGGAAAGGAGCTACCCGGTTGCCTTGTAACTAAGGTGAAGCCGCCCAAGACCGGTGAATCCCGAGGATTGGACGTGCGGTATTGAGCCTCCCAAGACGGTAAACCCCGAGGGAAAGGGCCGCTCGGTTCTTTGGAATCATGGTGGAGCCGCCCAAGATGGTAAACCCTGAGGGATGAGCTGTCAGGTGTTGAGCCTCCCAAGATGGTAATTCCTGAGGGAAAGGGCTGCCTGGTCTTTTAGGATCACGGTGGAGCCGCCCAAGATGGTAAACCCTGAGGGATGAGTCATATTGAGTTACCCAAGATGGTAAACCCTGAGGGAAAGGGCTGCCTGGTTGATTTCGACTAAGGTGGAGCCACCCAAGATGGTAAACCCTGAGGGAACCTGACTTTGGCGCTACCCAAGATGGTAAATCCTGAGGGTCTGGCTGCCTTGATGATGATACACATAGTGGGCCGCCCAAGATGGTAATCCTTGAGGGAGATGACTATTGAATCCTGGTGTGATGCTAGGCACGATAAATATTAATGAGAAAATCATTAATGAGTATGCAGCTTTGTTTGATGTAACACTTATGGTTTGCATGTAACTTTAGAATGAGGTCCATGACTTAGTCACTCATCTATTGAATGTCCCGTGGCTGGACACGAATAGGAAATCCTTATGGGATGTGCTTGTTTGCATGCGATGATTTGTTCGTCCATATTAAAATTTGGGGAAAAAGCGTAGTCTATTTGTAATAAGCATAGGCCTTACTTGATAGCACATACTAACTATATTATATATGACTAGTTAAAATGGAAAATGCATGCTCATGTTATAGTGAATGTGTCTTTAAGCGTGGCAATGAGAATGTCTGGGTATGCATGAGTTTGGTTCTTTCCCCTTCTTGGGCTTCGCGACTCACCTTGTTATTTTGGGTACAGGTCGGTGCAGAGAAGGGAAAGGTCGTTGAGTGAGTCGAAGAAAACTTGCCTGAAGCTATTAAATTTTGAGTTGTATATAAACACATGTATATAAGTGCTAAACGAGTTATGTCTTATTTCGACACCTATTTCCTTATGCATCATGTATGTCTTGCTTGGATAGATAGTGTGGAGACTGAGTCTCCCTCCAGTAAATTATGACTGCTATGTTGTCTATCAGGTGAACCGCATAGCATGCGTTAAATGCATAATGTTCGAAAAACAGGGGAGACTCTGCCGAAATTTCGGTAGGACTCGGTTGTTATAGGAGAAAATATATATATATATATATCTAGTAAGCGGGACTTGCAGGGACAAGAGCACCTAGCTCTCTCAACACTTCCGCTGTGATATAATTATGAAAAAAAAAAAAGCGAGGCCACGTAGGCCTGGCTCGCCCAATCGTTAGGCTTGATTAAGCCTAATCGCGGCCCTGGGGATTGGGGTCGTGACATTTTAAATTAAATTGGAAGGTTGGGATACGTGCTTGTGGTGATTATCCTAAGTGGGCCAAGAGATGGTGATGAAATCCACCCTTGCTCTTGTGGGGTTAAGTGCTCTTACTAATTCATTTTACCATTCCATGGCAATTCGGTTAACATATAATCACCTTAAAGCAATTAAACATGCCCTAAAAATGCAAGAAAAAAAAATCAGCAACTAATGCAAACCCTAAAAAATGCAACATGTGTCAAATGTGATCTACATGCTTTTATACTAACACTCAATGCAATTTTAATCTAATAATGCACCACCTAAACTAGAACTTTAAAGGAGTTCAAGTCTTTCTCACAGTGGGGTCCTGAAAAATGTCTTCTCGTACAAGGGTGGGGCCATTTACATTCCACCTCCACTTCCAAGTTACGATGGCCCACCCTTGACCTGTATTATTACAACCTTTTAAATGAATTTGTAAAAATAAAATAATTACATGAAATCCTCACTACAATAAACTCAAAATAAATTGCAATTATCCTAATTAAACTCCTTGAATTTCTCCTTTCTTTTTCAATTTTCTTGCAAAATAAGAAATTATTAGTAAGTGCCAAAAATTAGGAGAAATTAAATTTATGCACTAAGATTTTTTTTTAAATGCACCTAAAATGCCTAAAATGTTAAAACAATGCAACTCCTAAAATTTTAGAATTTTTGAAATTTTATGATTTTATGATTTTTTAATTAAAATTTATGAAAACACCATTGCGGGTCCGTGGCAACGGCACCAAAAACTTGTCAAGTGTTTTCCGCAAGTGCACGGCTGTTGTAGTCTAGCTAGTGCAAGTCCGGGTCGATTTCCACGGGGACTTGACTTAAATGTGGAGTTTACACAAATTTTAATTATAAATTAACAAACTAAAAGTCAAGTTTATTAAGCATTTCATGAGTAAACAAAACTCTAGATTTACGTAAGCAAGAAATGACAATAAATTGAAAATAAAGAAAACTTCCCTGTTTGACTGCTGTGTCACGCAGCTAGCCACAACAGGTTCTAATTAATAACAAAACAAATTAAGCGATATAACTGTCTTAGATTACACAATCCTCGAACTAACAAAATAGGAATAAAACAGAGTGAAGATAAGACAGGATACAACCGTAATTAAGCTGTGACACAAATGTAATTAAATTAGAAGTTAAGGGCCAAGAATGGAATTTTTTCATTTTCCATTTCTTTAAGGGATGAAAAGAAGGCATGTGTGGTGCTTGTCGGGCGAGAAATGTATTGAAGAAAAAGACAAAAAAAGGGAGAATAGAATAAGAAGAAAGAGAGATGGGAGAGAATAGAATAAGAAGAAGGGAGAGAATAGAATAAGAAGAAAAGAGATGGAAAGAGGGATGGCTGCGATGGAGGAACTGATGCAGAGAGAAGAAGATGGAAGAAAAAGAAGAAATGAGAGGAAGAAAATGGACGAGAAGAAGAAGAGATGGTGCTCTTATTGGCACTGGATCAGATGATGATAGCGAATGGGGCAGACCGGGGATGAGAAGGAGACGAGGGCTGGTTTTCAGTTGGATGCGGACAGAAATAAGGAGAATGGCTGTCGGGATGGAGGATTAGGGCAGACCAGAAATGGGCCGACCTAGGTTTTGCCGAAAGAGAGGTACGAAACTGAAAACGCAAGAGAGAGAGAGAGAGAGAGAGAGAGAGAGAGAGAGAGAGAGAGAGAGAGAGAGAGAGAGAGAGAGAGAGAGAGAGAGAGAGAGAGAGAGAGAGAGAGAGAGAGAGAGAGAGAGAGAGAGAGAGAGAGAGAGAGAGAGAGAACGCACCTATGGCCGGCCTGGAATTGGGTTTGATTGGAGGCAAAGGTGGGGAGTTAACCAGGAGAGAAAAAATGGGAGTGGAGAACAGATGGTCTGTGAGAAAATAAAGAGAAAGCAATAGGAAGCAGAGGGTGCGTGAGAAAATAAAGAGAAGGGTGAGTGAGAAGGAGAAGCAAAGAGGAGGGAAATGGATAGAGAGAAGTAGAGGGGCTCAGGCTGGGGGTGCATGAGAAAGGGAGAGAACGAGAAAGGTGGAGAGTGGGGAACGGACGAAGAGACGGAGAGGAACGATCCTTCCGTCTCTGTCCATGAAGGGGCAGAGCCCAGGGAGAAGAGGAAAGCACTAGAGAGAAAGTGTGTCCGGGCTGAGCTACTTGCTCCTCTCCTTGAAAGAAGCAAAGCCAGCTTGAATATATTATTTTTTGTAAAACGTACAGCTTGCCCATGCCTTGCCCATCATATCTTACAACATGCCCATGTGATGTTGCCTACCATGCGATGATGCCATATGCATCATTGGTCAGCTTTGCCCAAATTTGTGGCATGGGACCCATTAAGCAAATCTGAACCATCCAATGTATTCTGGCTTACCTGCAAAAACAAAATATAAAATTAGAATTATTTTATGTGGATAATTAGCTATAATAATCATCCGATCGTTAACTTTTCAAATTAACGATTGGATGATTAATTATAGCTAAAATTGATTTAAAATCACAAAATTACCTTATTAAATGATCTAATAAAATAGTAATCTAAGGTTATTTTTGGCAAAATTAAGGACTCAACACATATTTCTAACTTTAATACTATTTGGGACAAAAATTCCTTGCTTCTAATACCAACCTTTATGGGTTAATCTTCATCGGGGTCTCATAAGAAGCTCCCCTATAAATCCTACACTAAATAAGAGAAAATCTTTTACTAGGTATACTAGATGAAATGCTTATCAAAATTTGATTTCATTGGCACTGTAAGAACTATCTACTACTATGATGCAACACTCATTTCTCATCTTGAACAATTTGAGTTATTATATCATAAGATTTTACAATTTTTTTATTATTATCAATAACTCTTGTAAGGGACAATCTACAATGCTTAGGAATGTAACAGTGTCAATAAGGGAAGATTTTTGGCCAACCTTGATCCTAACCAACTTTTGATTATAGATTAATGAGACTAATACTATTTTGATTCAAAATTTTCTTGCTCGTAACACTTGATCCATATGGGGTCAATTTGGATTAGGTCTCCTATAGAACCTAACAAGTTGCCTTCCCTATCGTTTATACATGGTCTTTAACATGTTAGCTTCTTATGATAATATATATATAGGGGTATATTAATTTCAACTATTTCATGTAGGTACAAGGAGCAGTTGATATTTGATTGGGTAGAAAAAAGTAGAAAACAGAAAAAGTTAGAGGCTGTATGCTTAAGGATCATTTGTTTGAAGTTGTATGTTGAAAGATATTACCCATCAAAAGTACAAGTAAGGTCTAATTATCTACACTAATATTTTCATTATGCAAAGAGAATATCCCTCCTACTTTTTAATGGAGGGGCATTGAATCCCATTAGCACGTGTAGGAAATCTAAAGAAACCTAAAAAATTCAAACTAGCCAATTATTGAAAGTGTAACCTCAAATCGCACATAAGCTAATATAGTATAGTGGTTAGGCTGAGGTGCCTCTCTCATAAGTAGGTCACGAGTTCAAAGTGATGCATCACAATCCTTTAGGGAATGTAAGGACCTTGCACATCAAGGGGGTGTCCTAAACATATGTTTAGCAAGGGTGTACGTTAAGGGTGGTGTGTCCCAAGGATATGCATGAAAAGGGTGTATGTATAGACCTATTGCGTGTGTAAATTAATAGTTCACAAAAGAGAAAAATTATCTACATCGCTTCTCTTGTAATTATGTACACATGATTTATATCTCATTATTTTTATCAATACTAGTTATATTTATGATTTATTATCTTTGCAAATGATTGTTATTCATTTTCTTCTTTTCTTTGTATTTTCCTAATTTTCTCCCCCCCTTTTTGTACAAGCGCAAAGGGGAGCCTTGGCGCAATGGTAAAAGTTATCGTCATGTGACCTTGAGGTCATGGGTTCAAGGAGTGGAATTAGCCTATTGCAAAAATGCAAGGTAAGACTGCCTACTTTAAGCCATTGTGGCCTGCCCCTTCCCTAAACCCTGCATAGGCGGGAGCTTCGTGCATCGGGGCTGCCCTTTTTTTTTATTTTTTGTACAAGCGTTGTATGCTATCTTACTAGGTCAATAATCTAAATGATCTACTTAACAGAGTATGCGTAAATTAAAATATTCCTTTCTTAGAAAATTCTAAAATTTCTAATCTATTCTTAAGTGTTTGAAAATGCTAAAGTTGTTAGAAATAACAATGTTATACCATGTTAGTCAAGTTTTACGTCGCATGATCTTACCTAAGTTTGTGAAATCTTAATTTGACCAAAGTTAGCCTAGTTAGATATTGATTTCAAAATCTCGTTTTCACTTGATCTAGCCTGCCCTTAGCTAACTTGAGCTAGCCAAATTTTGCAATATGTTAAGATGAGCTAGGACAAGTTTAACCATGCATGTGTGACCAAAATTTTATATTGGTATTTAAATATTAAAATATCTACAATTAAGCCAAAGTCTTGTGAAACCTATGAGCGCCAAAAGTAACAACCTCCAATAAGAACATGTTTGTTAGCCTGCATTGCATGCTGTAAAATATGTTTGTAGGCCCTATATGCATATTAAGAAGCATATTAATGAACCTTATTTGGTTCTCTGTTAAGTGTTCAATTTTGCCTAAAATAACCCTTAATTAGCATTTGATTAGATCATCCAACTAACTAATTTTATAATTTTGAATTGATTTTAGCTTTAAGTGATCATCCCACCATGTAATATCCTTAATTTTTAGGATAAAATAGGAAATTTTTAAATAAATTAAAATAAAAAATTTATGGATGAAATTTTTTCCTAAAAACATAAGAATTAGAAATTTCTCGTCGATACGAATCCAACGCCACCAAGAATGCAAAAAACGGAGCTCAAATGAGGGAGTTATGAGCCGTCAAAGTTGTAAGGGCAAATTGGTCTTTTGACAGAAACGTGTTACACAGGGGTCCAAATTGATAACGGCACCCCTGTCTACACACGTCTCTACCAGTTTGGCGAAATCGCCAGAGAGACATGGGAAGAGACGTGTGGGGAAGAGAATCTCTTCCCCAAGACTCTAAAACCCTATATCTATGCTCCTCTAGGAGCCAAAACGCTCCACTATTGAGCGTTTTCTCTGAGTGTTTACGCAAAACCCTAGCCCTGCAAAACTTGGATTTTCCTGCAAGTGGAACCTCGGCAACACGAGCAACACCAGTCAGGCGCAAGGTAAGCCTCAAATCCATGTTTTTATGTATTTATTAATTAGGAAAATGTTTAAAAATTAGGAAAAATCAGATTTTTAAGAACCTGTGTGCACGCTACTGTTGGAGCGTGATTTCATGGATCAAACCTAGTATGTTTGAAAATCGCACCGTCCAACTAGTGCACAAGAGACCCAAGAGCATACCCTTTAAATTTGGGAGTGATCCAACGGTGGATTTCTCCAGAAAACCCAAAAACCAGTACCTAGGGATGTTTTTAGGAATTTGGGAAAAACTATTTAAAAAACATGGTTTTTGGAGAAATCAATGCAAAAGGATGATAGAAATGGAAACTAGACAAAATTTGGAACAAAATGGTTCAAAAACCAAGTGATTTGGACACCTGTAGGGTCACCGGGGATGACCGGAAGCCGTTCGTCTTCTCAGGCGCCGGTTTCTGCATCGCCAGTGTAAACTAGGCTGCCCGTGTAACCCAGTGTACACTGGGTGCCGGTGTAACCCGGTGTAAACCGGGGCCGCCGGTGTAACCCAGTGTACACTGGGCGCCGGTGTAACCCGGTGTAAAGCAGGGCCGCTGGTGTAAACCAGTGCACCCGCCAACACCCTATTTATTAATTTATGAAGTATTTTCACTTAAAATTGATTTTTGGGAGCTAGAGGAGTCCAAATCACAATCCGAAAGATGTGTTGTGACCGTATTGACGATGCGGACCTAGTTTTAACTTAAAAACTTATAAATGACCACTTTTTATTTAGAAAAATTTTTAAAATAGTGACGTGACATGTACAGGTGCACTTGAATATACCAGTTAAAGGGAGTTATTAGCAAGCTAGTGGTCTCACACTGAGGTAGGTGACGACAACTAATGTTTTGCCTTGATTTTTAAACCATGTTTAAACATAGCATCATGTGTGATTGTGTTTTAAAAATGCAATTATTATTTACTGTGGATTTCATGCGACATTGCGTACAGGATGGTTATTCCAAATTGAAATCTTTTACTAAATAAACTTATTTAAAATGCTTTTACAAGCATGATGTTAATTTGTTATGCTTAATTAGAGACTTATTTCTTATTATATATATATAGAAAATGCATGGATTTACATGGAAATAAGAATAGAGGCTTATTAGTTGGTCCTTTTATAGGCTAACCCCAGGATGAGGGGCATGTCTTGGGGATTGCAAGCTATAAGTGCTCTTGAGTTTTAGCATATACATATGATTTTCGTGTTTTATATTTGATGACGGGTGCTCTCGCCCGGTGGGCATCATGCTAGGAGGGATAGGGCTGGCCACCCACCTTCCGAGATTATGATGTGATGAGTTTGTGATATGTTAGACACCTGCCCATAGATGGCATTCGGTAGGGGTTTGGTAACATGGATAGTCCACACTACTGGTCTGAGCCTTTCCATGGGGACATACGCTAAGTCTCCCGTTATGGTGTCGACGGGGAGCGACGGTGGTTGATACCCATGGAGGGTTGCCACTGTAGCATGATGGCCCATATTCTTATTATGTGTGCATGTATGATGAGCATGGTTATGGATGATATGCCTGGGTGTGACGACACTCAGAGGTTGACTACGTGTACTCCTGATCAGGGATGTTAGTGCGATGTGGTGGGACCCATTACCTTAGGGTGCCCTTATTCTGGTTGTATGCTCCATTTTATTGATTCATGTCATGTTTTAACTCCTTGAATTTTATGTTTTAGCATATGGAATAAATTGGCATTTATTGAACATGGTATTATGATATCACTATTTTCATAAATGTTAGATTTTTCATCAGTATTGTTCATTATTTCTTTCATTTATTACATTAATTGTCTATGTGCCTACACAAGCGATAGCTTGCTGAGGCATTGCTTTGTTTTGCAATGCCTTAGATCTCGAGCGCGACACCAGGAAAGGAAAAGCGGTTGATAAACCTTTGAGAGCTGCTGAAGACTAGTTTTCCCTATAGTTTTAGACAGTAATGTGAGTCATTAGAGTGGATTATCATTTGAATTTTATTATGGACTGCATACTTTATAATTGGATGTGATTTAAATCTTTGGACATATGTTGGACATTTATATGGGATGTATGATGGATAGACCCTGGGCCATATTATTATTGTCTTTTGGACATTTATTTGATTTAAAATAAAGGCGCCTATTTATTTGACGTTGATTTATACGCGGATTATTTATTTATGTTTAAATTACATGTCTGCCATTTTGAGAAAGGAAAATTAACACCCGGAGTTTTAAGATAGGTTTAGTAAAATGTTAAATAAATCTTTTCTCATGGGATCCCAAAATGCTCTTATTTAAAATGCCATTATTATGTATATATATATATATATTTGTCTTAAAAATCCGGGGTGTTACAAAGTTGGTATCAGAGCCCAGTCTAGTCCATCATAATCCTTGTGAATGTCCATTTATATGTGAATAACAGTCCATAATAGTTGCAGAGAGAGAAATTATGGGAAAAGAACTTACACTTAGTGACATGTAAAATGTTGACAGATGGCTCCTCGAAGATGGACAAGGTCTACCCCTGCTACACCCGTGGCTCCACTTGCTGAGTCCTCTGATCAAGGGGATCGAGATGCTGAGTTATTGAATTGTTTAATGTCAGGACTCGTACCACTTATACAGCAGCAGGTTAGGACAGCTGTTGACCCAGCTAACCCTAGCCCTATTCCACCACCTAAAGTGGCACCCATGGTTTCGTCAGTTCAGTCCTCACAACCAGTACAGGAACCATCAGTACCTAGAGCCACAGAGGGCGATGCTACGAGTGACTCTAAGAAGACTGACAAATGATTGGAAAGGTTTCAAAAGATGGTGAAACCCTTTTATGGCGATGGTAACACGGAGGAGGTTGAGCGATGGTTATTTGAGGCGGAGAGGACATTCAACACTATGAAGATCTCACCAGATGATCAAGTTAGAGTAGCCTCCTACCTGCTGAAAGGTGAGGCCGGCTTCTGATGGCAAACTTTCACACTCACCCGGCCAGATCCGACTGAGACGATGACATGGGCAGCCTTTAAACAAGCTTTCGACACTCAGTATTTTCCACCTCATGCATTGCAGTCCATGAAGAAGGAGTTTGCCACCCTAGAGCAGAGAGATATGACGGTTCAGCAGTACCTGAACCGATTTACACGACTGAGGAGATTTGCACCTCACGCACTGGCCTCAGACACGGAGGCAAGTGACAGATTTGTGGATGGGTTGACTCCTTGGCTGAGAGATCAAGTGATTTCTTCGCGATCCACTTCTGTGCGAGATGCTGCTGATATGGCGTCCATACATGAGAAGAACTCTCTTAGGAATAGAGGGAGTGCGTTCCAGCCCTTTAAGGGCAAGCGGCCATTTGGTGCTATGCAGACACATGGGGCATCAAGTCATCCACCACAGGCCAAATTTAAGAGAGACATTGAGAGGAAGAGATGTGATAGGTGCAAGGGTTGGCACCCTGGGCGAGGGTGCAACAGATTCGACCGACCACAGCAGCAGAGGCAGCCCAACCACAGAGACAACCCTATACACCTTACCAAAGACAGCCATACAGGTGTTTCAACTGTGGAGACGTTGGCCATTTCATTAAGGACTGCCCTAAGGGGCAGAGGCAGACAGAGATGGGAGCAGAGGCAGCTAACGCGCCACGTAGCCAGGGACGAGTATTTGCCATCTCATCAGGACAGGCACAGGAATCACACCAGGTCGTAGAAGGTACTCTTCTAGTCTCAGATAGACATGCCAAAGTTCTTTTTGACATAGGGTCTACACATTCTTTTATATCATGTATTTTTGCATCTTGCCTTGATGTATGTGTACACAAACTAGCATTTGAATTAGATATTATGACACCAGTGGGAGAGACAGTAGAGACTACAGAATATATTAGAGATATACCTGTAGAGATATCAGGCGTGAGTATGGACACAGACTTCATCTTACTAGACATGGTAGACTATGATGTTATTCTTGGGATGGATTGGTTAGCCAACTATGGTGCTATGGTAGACTGCCGAAAGAAGCGAGTCACTTTTCTTATACCTGGGCAACCAGAAATAGTGTTCCAGGGTAGGAAAGATCAGGCAGGTACATGCATCATTTCTGCTATGAAGGCGGCACGATTTTATGCACGAGGGTGTAACACATTCCTCGCATATGTGACTGTTGAGGAAAAGGAGCAGCCACAGCTTGACGAGATTGATGTTGTCCGTGATTTTGCTGATGTATTTCCTGAGGAATTACTAGGATTGCCGCCAAGTAGGGAGATTGACTTCACCATTGACTTGGTGCCGGGTACATCGCCTATCTCTAAGGCACCATATAGGATGGCTCCAGCAGAGTTGAGAGAACTTCAGGTACAATTGCAAGAGTTACTGGATAAGGGCTTTATCAAGCCAAGTGGATAACCATGGGGAGCACCAGTCCTTTTCGTGAAGAAAAAGGATGGATCACTGAGACTATGCATTGATTATCGGTTGTTGAATGGTGTTACTATAAAGAACCGATACCCTTTGCCACGCATAGATGATTTATTTGATCAGCTTCAATCGACACAAGTGTTCTCCAAGATAGATATGAGGTCAGGGTATCATCAGCTGAGGGTTAGAGAAGAGGATATCTCGAAGACTGCCTTTAGGAGTCGTTATGGTCACTATGAGTTCCTAGTGATGCCGTTTGGATTGACGAACGCACCTGCAGTGTTCATGGATCTAATGAACTGTGTCTTTCGAGCTTATTTGGATAAGTTCGTGATTGTATTCGTGGATGACATCTTGATTTATTCGCCTAGTCATGATACACATAGGGAGCATCTCCACACGGTATTGGACACACTTCGTTGACATCAGTTGTATGCCAAGTTCAGTAAGTGTGATTTTTGGCTAGACCAGGTGCATTTCTTAGGCTACGTTATATCTAAAGATGGAGTGGCCGTGGATTCAACAAAGGTAGAGGCTGTACTACACTGGGAGAGGCCCAAGACAGTGACTGAGATACGCAGTTTTCTTGGTTTGGCAGGGTATTATCGTCGCTTCATAGAGGGATTCTTTAAGATCGCGTTACCATTGACCACCCTGATCAGGAAAGACACTCAATTTGTGTGGACCGAGGCTTGTGAGGAGAGCTTCCAAGAGCTCAAGAGGAGACTTACTACTGCTCCAGTATTGACCTTACCATCAGGTACAGGCGGTTATGTAGTTTATTGTGACGCCTCTGGCAAGGGATTAGGAGCAGTGTTGATGCAACATGGGAAGGTAATTGCCTATGCATCTAGACAGCTGAAGACATATGAGGTAAATTACCCAACACATGACCTGGAATTAGCAGCCGTGGTATTTGATTTGAAGTCCTGGAGACATTATCTTTATGGTGAGAGATTTGAGGTATTCACTGATCACAAGAGCCTCAAGTACTTCTTTACTCAGAGTGAATTGAATATGAGGCAGCGCAGATGGATGGAGTATCTCAAGGATTTCGACTTCACCATACAGTACCATCCTGGGAAGGCTAACGTCGTTGCAGATGCTCTGAGCAGGAAGGCGGGTGTGATGATTGCCAATTTGACGACTCGGTCTAAGTTCTTTGACAGGATCTTAGAGGCACAGGGCAAAGACAAGAAAACACAGGATCTGACAGATAAGACAGCTTTTTTGAGGGGACCAGATGGAGGGGTTAGATTTAAGGGAAGGTTGGTAGTACCAGCAGATGACGAATTGAAGCGCGAGTTACTTCAAGAAGCACACCAATCCCCTTATACAATTCATCCTGGTGGTACGAAGATGTATCAGGATCTCAAGAGGCATTTTTGGTGGAATGGTATGAAAAAGGATGTTGGAGAGTGCGTTGCACGATGTTTGACCTATCAGCAGGTCAAGGCTGAGCATCAGCGTCCATCAGGACTACTTCAGACACTGGACCTTCCAGAGTGGAAGTGGGACCATATTACCATGGACTTTGTTCTGGGTCTTCCGAGGACCGCTAGCGGCCATGACATGATATGGGTCGTTGTGGACAGGTTGACCAAGTCCGCTCATTTCCTTCCTATTAGACAAAATCAGACCGTGGATAGCTTAGCGAAATTATATGTTAAGGAGATCGTCAGTCTACATGGCGTTCCCTTGACAATTATATCGGATCGAGATACGTGATTTACCTCAAAATACTGGAAGAGCGTGCAAGAGGCATTAGGGTCGAGGCTGAAATTCAGCACAGCATTCCATCCTCAGACAGATGGACAGAGCGAGAGGACCATCCAGACTATTAAGGATATGCTACGAGCCTGTGTTATGGATTGGAAGGGTAGCTGGGAAGATCATTTACCTTTGGTGGAATTTGCTTATAATAATAGTCATCACGCTAGTATTGGCATGGCTCCATATGAGGCACTTTATGGCAGACCTTGTCGGTCACCTTTATGTTGGAGTGATGTAGGAGAAAGACGCGTGGTGAAATCTGAGTTAGTAGAAGAATGTGCAGAGAAAGTCCAACTCATTCGGAAGAGGTTACTGACAACTTACAGTCGACCGAAAAGTTATGTAGACAAGAGGCGAAAGGACTTAGAGTTCTCTGAGGGTGAGCATGTATTCTTGAAGGTTTCTCCCATGAAAGGGGTGTTGAGGTTTGGAAATAAAGGGAAGCTTAGCCCCAGGTATATTGGACCTTTCGAGATCTTACGCAGAGTTGGAGCTGTGGCATATCAGCTAGCCTTACCACCACAACTAGCAAATGTACATGACGTCTTTCATGTGTCTATGCTGAGGAAATATGTGCCAGATTCCTCACACGTATTGGAGCAGATCCTAGGAGAGCTACAGCCTGACATGACGTTTGAAGAGAGACCAGTGCGCATCCTAGATACAAGAGTCAAGGAGTTAAGGAATAAAACCATTGCTTTGGTCAAAGTCCTTTGGCAGCATCATTCAATACAGGAGGCCACCTGGGAGACTGAGGAGGAGATGTGAAAGATCCATTCAGAGTTATTTACATAGAGGTATGTAGCTAAATTTCGAGGACAAAATTTTTATAAGGAGGGAAGAATGTAATATCCTTAATTTTTAGGATAAAATAGGAATTTTTAAAATAAATTAAAATAAAAAATTTATGGATGAAATTTTTTCCTGAAAACATAAGAATTAGAAAGTTCTCGTCGATACGAATCCAACGCCACCAAGAAGGCGAAAAACGGAGCTCAAATGAGGGAGTTATGAGCCGTCAAAGTTGTAAGGGCAAATTGGTCTTTTGACAGAAACGTGTTACACAGGGGTCCAAATTGATAACGGCACCCCTGTCTACACACGTCTCTACCAGTTTGGCGAAATCGCCAGAGAGACATGGGAAGAGACGCGTGGGGAAGAGATTCTCTTCCCCAAGACTCTAAAACCCTATATCTATGCTCCTCTAGGAGCCAAAACGCTCCACTATTGAGCGTTTTCTCTGAGTGTTTACGCAAAACCCTAGCCCTGCAAAACTTGGATTTTCCTGCGAGTGGAACCTCGGCAACACGAGCAACACTAGTCAGGCGCAAGGTAAGCCTCAAATCCATGTTTTTCTGTATTTATTAATTAGGAAAATGTTTAAAAATTAGGAAAAATCAGATTTTTAGGAACCTGTGTGCACGAAAAATCAGATTTTTAGGAACCTGTGTGCACGCTACTGTTAGAGCGTGATTTCACGGACCAAACCTAGTATGTTTGAAAATCGCACCATCCAACTAGTGCACAAGAGACCCAAGAGCATACCCTTTAAATTTGGGAGTGATCCAACGGTGGATTTCTCCAGAAAACCCAAAAACCAGTACCTAGGGATGTTTTTAGGAATTTGGGAAAAACCGTTTAAAAAACATGGTTTTTGGAGAAATCAATGCAAAAGGATGATAGAAATGGAAACTAGACAAAATTTGGAATAAAATGTTCAAAAACCAAGTGATTTGGACACCTGTAGGGTCACCGGGGATGACCGGAAGCCGTTCGTCTTCTCAGGCGCCGGTTTCTGCATCACTAGTGTAAACTGGGTTGCCCGTGTAACCCAGTGTACACTGGGTGCCGGTGTAACCCGGTGTAAACTGGGGCCGCCGGTGTAACCCAGTGTACACTGGGCGCCGGTGTAACCCGGTGTAAACCAGTGCACCCGCCAACACCCTATAAATTAATAAATATTAATTTATGAAGTATTTTCACTTAAAATTGATTTTTGGGAGCTAGAGGAGTCCAAATCACGATCCGAAAGATGTGTTGTGACCGTATTGACGATGCGGACCTAGTTTTAACTTAAAAACTTATAAATGACCACTTTTTATTTAGAAAAATTTTAAAATAGTGACGTGACATGTACAGGTGCACTTGAATATACCAGTTAAAGGGAGTTATTAGCAAGCTAGTGGTCTCACACTGAGGTAGGTGACGACAACTAATGTTTTGCCTTGATTTTTAAACCATGTTTAAACATAGCATCATGTGTGATTGTGTTTTAAAAATGCAATTATTATTTACTGTGGATTTCATGCGATATTGCGTACAGGATGGTTATTCCAAATTGAAATCTTTTACTGAATAAACTTATTTAAAATGCTTTTACAAGCATGATGTTAATTTGTTATGCTTAATTAGAGACTTATTTCTTATTATATATATAGAAAATGCATGGATTTACATGGAAATAAGAATAGAGGCTTATTAGTTGGTCCTTTTATAGGCTAACCCCAGGATGAGGGGCATGTCTTAGGGATTACAAGCTATAAGTGCTCTTGAGTTTTAGCATATACATATGATTTTCGTGTTTTATATTTGATGACGGGTGCTCTCGCCCGGTGGGCATCATGCTAGGAGGGATAGGGCCGGCCACCCACCTTCCGAGATTATGATGTGATGAGTTTGTGATATGTTAGACACCTGCCCATAGATGGCATTCGGTAGGGGTTTGGTAACATGGATAGTCCACACTACCGGTCTGAGCCTTTCCATGGGGACATACGCTAAGTCTCCCGTTATGGTGTCGACGAGGAGCGGCGGTGGTTGATACCCATGGAGGGTTGCCACTGCAGCATGATGACCCATATTCTTATTATGTGTGCATGTATGATAAGCATGGTTATGGATGATATGCCTGGGTGTGACGACACTCAGAGGTTGACTACGTGTACTCCTGATCAGGGATGTTAATGCAATGTGGTGGGACCCATTACCTTAGGGTGTCCTTATTCTGGTTGTATGTTCCATTTTATTGATTCATGTCATGTTTTAACTCCTTGAATTTTATGTTTTAGCATATGGAATAAATTGGCATTTATTGAACATGGCATTATGATATCACTATTTTCATAAATGTTAGATTTTTCATCAGTATTGTTCATTATTTCTTTCATTTATTACATTAATTGTCTATGTGCCTACACAAGCGATAGCTTGCTGAGGCATTGCTTTGTTTTGCAATGCCTTAGATCTCGAGCGCGACACCAGGAAAGGAAAAGCGGTTGATAAACCTTTGAGAGCTGCTGAAGACTAGTTTTCCCTATAGTTTTAGACAGTAATGTGAGTCATTAGAGTGGATTATCATTTGAATTTTATTATGGACTGCATACTTTATAATTGGATGTGATTTAAATCTTTGGACATATGTTGGACATTTATATGGGATGTATGATGGATAGACCCTGGGCCATATTATTATTGTCTTTTGGACGTTTATTTGATTTAAAATAAAGGCGCCTATTTATTTGACGTTGATTTATACGCGTATTATTTATTTATGTTTAAATTACATGTCTGCCATTTTGAGAAAGGAAAATTAACACCCAGAGTTTTAAGATAGGTTTAGTAAAATGTTAAATAAATCTTTTCTCATGGGATCCCAAAATGCTCTTATTTAAAATGCCATTATTATGTATATATATATATATATATATAATTTGTCTTAAAAATCCGGGGTGTTACATACCATTGATTTGAAAATTTAACGTTAGATGATAATTAAATCTAATTAAATAGTAGTTAATAGTATGGATGATTCTAAGTTAGTTTTCTATTTTGCTGATTGATCAAAATAAACTTTGGACGACTCAGATTGACCTTATAAGTGTTAGATATGATGGGTCTTACCTGATATGGGGAGGTTCCATGATGCCAACATAAGGCTCACATCACAAGAAATCATGGGAGACCCCGCATGTAAGACACTCCATGGCAGACAAGCATGGGAGACAGTAAGCATGGGCAGGAATTGGCAGGCATGGTGTAATGATCCAAACATTTTATGCCTTTTTTACTAAATTTAGAAATTAATATGTGAAAATTACTATACTAAATGTTTTAATTTATTTAAAATAGAAAATAAATGAATTTTTGAGAAATACCTGTCATTAGATTCTACTTGAAAAATGAAATCCAACACCTCAAAGAACGCTGAAAACGGAGTTTGTATGAAGAAGTTATAAGTATTTAAAGATGGAGGGTAGAACTGTAATTAGATAGCAAAACGACTAAAACCCAAAAACACAGGGGGCCATTTTACTAACGGCACCCCCTAGGTCATCCCCTACTTCCAGCCACAGCCATTCTCGACCCTTCTAGAACCGCCTTTGTAGGGCGGTGCTGGAAAGGATGGCGGCACCGCCATCCGACAGCATCGCCTCCCTCATCTATAAAAACCTGTTTCCCCTTTTCTCCGATCATCCTCATTCTCCTCTTCTTCTTCTCCGGCCAAGCTAGGGCTTCCGGTAAAAATCGGAAAACCCCTTCCTTGTCCTCTGCAATTTCCAGCACCAGCCCAGGCCGGCCATTCCCCTTTCTATTCTTCCCCAATTTTCCCCTTTTTCGTGCATTTCGGCGATCACGGGTTCAGGAAGGCGTAAAGGAAATCGCACCGCCGGCTGGGAGGGGCACCATTTCCTGCTGCCCAGGTAAGTGCCCACCTTCCTCCTTCCGTTCTTCTCTTTCCCAACTAAGATCCCTGCCAGATCTATGTTTCCCTGGCCGAAAATTGTTGGCTTCCCAGGGAAGGAAACTAGACGGGTGAAAACCCGATGCAGGTGTCCTAGGGGCGCACGAGCATAATGCCTGGGCCGAGCTCCCTGGGGCCTTCCTCACACACGCGTCACGTGCGAAAAGTTTCTTGGCTCGACCAGGATGCATGGGACGTCCTGGGAGCCAAGGCGCACAACGCCTGCACCAAAGATGCGTCCGAGCAACGCCATCCAGGATGCGTGTCATAGCGCATCGCTTGGGCATGCGTGAGTAGGCGAACACGGTCCTTGGCACAGCTTTAGGCTCGCGCGATGTGCAAGTGTATGTCCTGGTTCGACCAAGGCACATGAGCATCCTGGGAACTGTGAATGCATGGCCGCATGGACTAATCTGGTTCGTCCGTGATCATGCAACGCTAAAAATGCAATTTCAGGAGCTGTAGGAGTCCGATTGACAATCCGAAAGAACCGTTACGTTCATAGTAACGACACAGATCTAATGAGACTATAAAACTTAGGATCATAGAACTATTCAATATAACTATAGCCTAAGAACTATAAAGATCTTCTAGACCTAGCCTAGAAGCGTGCTAAGTAATGGCCTATAGATCCAAAAAGGCAGATTTAGTCGTTAATCTATTAGTCTAAGTAATGACCCATAAAGGTTGAAAAATAATACTTGAATCCTTGTTCTTAATGAATATCCAGGGTTCCACTAAGATGGGTCAGGGTCGAGCAATGAAGAACGCGATTCAAGGAACATCAAGGTAGGTAATCTGATATTGCTACATTTTTAAATGCATCCCAAACTCTAAGTGATTTACTTGCCTTTATGATGCTTTTGAAATATAATATTCTTATACGAGCATACGGAATTGTCTGCATGATTTATAGCATTGAAGCACTTGAACCTATCATTGCATTTAGTATGCTTTTTATGATGTTCTTATACAAGCATGTTTTGAGAAGTGTAGCCTTGGCCAATGAGGGCGGGCCAGAGAGAGCTGACAGGCTTCTAGGCGGTGTTATGACTTTGAATGCGATACTAGCATGAGCAGATTTTATGCATTGCATGCATGTTTTGCAAACAATTGCAAACAATTGCATTATTTACAATAAGTGCATAAATTGCATGATTTGCAATTATTGAGATTCAATTAAATGCATAACCTTGAGGGTTACTAAAAGACAGTAGAGTGCCCAAAAGACGCTGGTGAGGTAGTGTGAAGAACCTAAAGAGGACATGATTTTTTACATTTTACGAGTTGATAAGCCTGATGGGCACTATGCTAAGAGGAGGTACGGAGTTGGCCTCCTGGCCTCTACCACCAAAAGGATGGATGGTATCACTGCCAAAAAGGCATTGTCCCTTCCTTGACTACTGTGGTAAACAGGGACGACCACTGGAGGTGTTCACGGCACCCTTTCGAGGACATCCATAGTCACTGTGGAGGCTATGGTGGATTCCAGCTGTATGCTGAGTATGAGCGTAGTGGCCTTATGATTTTAGTGTGATTGAGATGCATATAACATTGAGATGGTCGTATACGAGTACTCGTCACCAGTCGACGTGATGTGTCGCCGAGAGATCCATTGCATGATACTAGCATCTGCTTGAATGATGACTATTTTAAGAGTTTAATGATTATTATTATATTTGACTCATTGGTTTGCCATATATGCCAAGATCTTATTACCTGGACCTATTGATTTCTATGTTACGATTATAGCCATATTTATCTTGTTGAGTACTAGATTTAGATAAAGGATTCCACGATTGAACTTGCATCAATGAGCTTATGTTTTATGCACAAAATATGCATGATGTTTTATATGGAAAACCTCTTCTAAAACCATGCATGATACATACCGTGTTTTCAAAATAGTAGCATCAGATCACCTACTGGGTATGAGAAATACTTACCCAAATATATTATTTTTCAGGATAGCTCCACTCACGAGTAGAAGAAGCATAAAAAAATGTCAGTACTATGATCAAGTAAATGAAGAAAAGACAAGTGTGAATGTAAGTAAACACTTTACCCTTTGGGCTTATATCTGTATTTATTTACAGTTGGGCTGTGAGCCATGACTGGATAGACCTGGGAAGACATTTATGATCACAATAATTTTCAAACACTACTTTGTTTGTTGTGAAAACGATACTCGGGATTTTCAAAATAAGTTTAAAACAAAAAGATTTTTCAGCTACATTGCATTGTTTTCTAAAAATATTTTTAAATAGGGATCTCGCCTTAGGAATTAGTTATTCCAGTTAAAAATGCATGAGAAAACTTGGGTCATCACACATGGACAAGCATGGGGAACCCAAAAAGAAAGCTTTTCAGGTCCCACTTATATAGAAAACCTCCACATCCTGCTGCTTCTTCTTCTGCTTTTCTCTTCGTTTTTTCTCTCCTCTTCACGGAGGAGAGGTGGGGAGGACTATTCCTCTCTCTCTCTCTCTCTCTCTCTCTCTCTCTCTCTCTCTCTCTCTCTCTCTCTCTCTCTCTCTCTCTCTCTCTCTCTCTCTCTCTCTCTCTCTCTCTCTCTCTCTCTCTCTCTCTCTCTCTCTCTCTCTCTCTCTCTCTCTCTCTCTCTGCGTACCATTTTTCCTTTCTCTCTTCATCTCTCACTCGTCACTACACCCAACTCTCCTGTCTACTCAACTCAGTTCGTTCCTCCTCCTCCACGCCCTCTTCTCTCTTTCTATCCCTCATTCTCTCTTTCCCTTACTCTCTTCCCATCACCGCACTGTACCTACTTATGCTCCTCTTTCTTTCTCCCTTGCTCCATAGGAAAACCCATCTCACCTTTGATCTCACCTGTTTCCTCCCTCAGCCTCATCTTTGCTCATCCGCAACCTTCGCTCGCTCTCTCTCTCTCTCTCTACACCGGATTTCTTCTTCCCCTTCACCGTCTAGGCCAGCCACTGGTGATCGATGCCCAAACAATCCACCCAATCTAGGCCTTCTTCTATGTCATCGGATTGCTAAAAGGAAGAAAACCCAGATCAGGTTTTCCCCCTTTTCCTCCCTTCTCCCCCATCTTCTTCCTCTCCTTCTCTCCTTCCCCATCTTCTTCTCTGTTGACATTGGTCTGTCACTGCTCATGAACAGTAACTTTGGTTACTCTTCATGACTAGGAATGTTACTATATAACATTAGCTTTTTGTCATCAAATTTCATTTTTGCCCATAGTCTCTCAGTTTTAATTCCAGATGTATCTTGTTTTGTCTTTTACCCTATTTTGTCTTTATGTGTATCCATGTTTTACTTTATAGTCATTCTTGGATTAGTTTCTAAAAGATGTTTTTTTTTTTTTTTTTTTTCCAATTCTGATTAGTTGCGTGACACAACGATCATGACATGGAATCTATATTTGGATTATTATTGTATTTACTTTTATTTAAATTCAGAACATTGTACTCATGGGTTAATCAATTCGAATGTAAACTTTAACATTTAAGTCGAGTCCCTGTGAAAATCGGCTCTTATTTGCATAACTATACTACAAGAGTCCGTGCACTTGCAAAGAACATCAACATCCTCTTTGCTCAAAGTAGAAACTATTGTAGGCCTACCATGCATACTATCAAGCCTTTGTGTAGGCCTTTTATAACTTTAATTTGAAATAGAGTATGGATAGCTTCTAGGCTCTACTATGTAAATAGCTTCTTATTTAAAAATAATATAGTTAACTTTTTAGTCATACCATGTAAACAGCTTCTCATTTTAAAATGAGTGCATCACTTCTAGGTCCTATTATTTAGATAATTTCTTATTTGCAAATGTGCGTGTAACTTTTGAGCCTTACCATGTAAATAGCTTTCATTTTAAAATGTGTGTGAATAACTTTTATGATTACTATGTAAATAACTTTGTATTGCATATAAGTGCGAGATTGTGGGTAACTTTTAGGGTCCATCATATAAATAGCTTCTTAAAAGAAAATGTGTATAAAATAGATAATTTCTAGGGCCCAACACATAAATAGCTTCTCATTTGAAAATCTTAGTGAAAATAGATAGTTTCTAGGACATGCCATGTAAGTAGCTTTTGATATGAAATAAGTGGGGCTAACTTCTAGGCTTCATCATGTAAGTATCTTCTTATTTGAAAATGAAAGTGGATACTCTCTAGGACTCACCACAAAACTAACTTTTTCTTTGAAAATGAGTGTGGATTTCAATTATTAGTTGTTTGAAAATGGATGTGGATATCAATTTGAGAAGCCCAACCCCAATTTTCTTAAACTCTTGGAAACTCGGACAGAAAATAACTCTCCCTTGTTTTTTCTCCAAGCTAAACATAACCTTCAATTTACACTAGCCATAGGCCAAAACTTGAAAATCAACATAGATCAAGATAGAATCTATAAACAATGAGCTAGGATGAGATTTTTGTGAAACTTTTACAACCTCAAGTATGACTAACAATGGTTTTGCAAGACATGATTAGGTAGGAAATAATTTAGCAGGACATGATACAGTGGAAACCCAAAGTTGCTAGTGTTAGAGAGAGAGAGAGAGAGAGAGAGAGAGAGAGAGAGAGAGAGAGAGAGAGAGAGAGAGAGAGCTTTGAAAATACAAAAACACATTGTGCATCTCACAATGTCGAAACTTGATATCTATTTATAGATCTGAAGGCACTTTAACATTATTTGCAGGAGGTTCAGCCATGTATACAAGTACACCTCCTCGTAGTTCCAGTATCATCCTACAAACAAAAGATCGCATAGATTTTATTTGAGTAATTTAAGATTAATTATGGAAATTAAGTACTTCTTTTTTATAAGCAAAATTGACCACAAATAGTGCACTAACTCCCGGAGAGAAGCTCAGAAACTATCCACCAAACAATGTTCTTGAACGATGAAGGGGACTCGTTACTTCATAATTAATCATATACTTCTACTGGCGGGGGAGCAGATCCATATTGGCATATGGACTCCTTGATTGTTCTCTCATAAATCGGGGCATTCATTTCTCTCTTTTAATAAGAGCAGGCAATCCAAAGGTGTAGGAGTAGGTGATATCTTGTATAAAAACTGAGATTCATTAGTCAGTCAATCCACATTCAGTATTCATTCACAATCCAGAGATAATAAAATGTTGAGACCCACTCTAGATTGGGGATGGATTTATGTGGGTAGTAAGCTAAGGTGCCGATTGGCACAGCTTATTTAATCCAGTTTGTAACGGCTTCTCCTCATATCTCACCTTGTTGACTCTAATCGGGTGTCATGGCCATTGAGATCCTTCTCTTCACTCTTGCTTCTCTCCATCTTTCTCTTGCAATACAAATCCAAGCCCAAAAGCTTCCCTCTTGGGTCCTCCAGGCTACCCAATCATCAACAATCTTCTCCAACTCGAACGCAAGAATCCACAAGCCACAGTAGCTGAATTGGTATGCACCTTGGTCCACTTATCTCTCTGCAGCTTGGACCCATGCCGTTACTTATAGCATGCACATCGATAGCCGAAGCCAAAGTCCTCAAAACACATGGCTGGGTTCTCTTAGGCCAACAGATTCCCCCCCTCTCCGAGTACCAAATTACAGTGGATACTCCCTCATTTGGGCCCATGATTGTAGCAAAGGATGGAGAATCCAAGGGATGATATTGCAAACCCAACTCTTAAGAGTTAAAGGTCTTGGAGCTCAAAGATAATCTTAAAGGATTCAAGGAAAGATAATAGATATAGAAAGATAAAATAGAAATTTTAATTTTGAAGTTCTAATAAATGAGCTTTTTATAGAATCTAACTAAAGTATTAAAACCTTAATAATGAGATTGTACTTGAAAAAATGAATTCAACAACATTAAGCACGCTGAAAATAAAATTCAGACGAGAAAGTTATATGATTTTGAGAAGTAGGGGATTTTAGTAAATTTACCTATAAGCCCCCCTAATATATTTTAAAAATATAAAATGTCTAAAACGAAATAGCCATTTTTTATAACAGCACCTCCCGCACTTACAATCTAAGGTGTCCCATCCCAGATTTCTCGTCAGCGCGGTAAGTAATTAATGTTGACCCCTATGCACACGTCACCGCCATGTAGTCTAGCTGGCGGATGTAGCAAAGTCGCCGATGTTAAGAGGCCCCCTCTCTCCTCTCCCTCCCCTATTCCCTTTCACCTCCTGCACTGCGCAAGGCGATGCTAGCCGCCTCTCTCCCTCTCTTCCTCCCCTTTCTCTCTGTTTCCCCCCCCAGCGCTGCGCAATGCAACCAGCTGGGAATACCAGCCGCCTCTCTCTCTCCTTCGGCAACCAGCAAAATAGCTGAGCCGCACCCACAACTGCACCAGCCCTTTCTCCTTCTTTCCCTGCGTCTCTCTCTCCTGCACAGCTTGGCACAATGCGTTGGCCAAGTAGTTACCTTTCTTTTCTTCCTTTTTTTCTTTTCCTCCTCCCCTTCCTTCTTCCATGCACCATTACTTCCGGCAACGAGAACCTTCGATTACCGTAGCTTCCCGATAATAGTAACCCAAATGGGACACCATCTTTGGATTCCGTGTGAAGAGAGGATCAAAACCCCCTATGCTTATTTACGTGCGATCGAATGAAGATTCTAAATCCAGTAACATTCGGATATGAAAATCTCATTTTTCGGGCATGAAAGGACCACGAATCGGTTCCAAGCTGGGCAGGAATGTAAGTGAGTTCCTCATCGACAAACCCTTTAAAGTAAATTGTGATTTGATTTAAAAAACATAACCGTGATCTTTGTGATCCGAAGAACACAACCCATCAATCAATTTGGCTATCAATGAGTATTTAATTGTGATCTGCAGCTGATAGCAATGTATGGTCAAGATCATGATAATTTATGACCAATCTGATCATCCATTATTGTCTAGCCCTTGATCTAACACCAAATATTGGATCCGTGATCAAATCCACAAACCTCCACATGATCCAAACTTTAATCGATCACCAGCACCCAAATCTATGATTGATTTGACCTCTTAATAGGATCCAACCATTGATCAACTACCAGATACTTAGATCTGCAACTAAATTATCCCTTTAAGATGATCTAGCTTTTGATCAGCTACTTAGGACCTAGATCTATAATCAATTAGAGCTTTCAAGTAGATCTGAACATCGATTGAACATTAGAGCATTCGATATATGATTGATCTGACCTCATATATTGATTTGACTATTGATGAGCGATATAACACCACATTTCATGATTGATTTGAGTATTCATCCTAATCTAACCATGGAGCCACCAACAAAACCCTAAAACAATGAGATGCATGTCCCTTTTTTCACAATTTGACCATTGATTAATGGTTAGGTGCTTAAATTATAAGATTGGGTAGATAGAGATTTAGTACAACCTTGATCAACTTGATCAGAGGCAAAATCGATTAGACCATTTTAGGCACTATATCATACTTGGATTTTTGCAATTAGAGATAAGATCACAACCAAAACTTGTTTAAATTAATTAAAATTCTATTTGTAATTATATTATGCCTAAATAATTTTAGAAAACTTAGAAAATAGGTGTGATTAAGATGGATTGGACCTTGGGAAGAGTAATTAGGCTATTTGAACTATTAATTAGAATGAATCTAATGGTGTAATCATTCTGATGACCTTGGATTAGAAAATATTAAGCAAAAATGGTTAGAAACCATGGATCTAACCAATCAAAATTCAATCTGATGTCAAATCAATAGGTCAAGCATTGAGATGTGAAATAGACTATCTGTAAGTAAGAGATTAATAGGAATTATGGACAATCAAATGATCTGGACCATTGATCTTTAATCAATAGTCAAGATTTGATGTTATGGAAAAAAAGAGGAATACTTATAATAAAAAAGTCGTAAGGGCAGGATCACCATGTTAATTGTGATAAAAGGTTAAAAAATTGTACGTAAGACAAATGACATTATAATGTACATGTGTTGATTGGGACGAACTGAACTTGTTGAGCATTCAAATGATTGAGATAGCCATGTTCAAGGTAGGTAGTTTTAATATTTATTTGCCATTGGAATTTTAAGCATGTCACCAACTTTACTGAAATATGTGGATTTTAAATAATCAAATCATATCAAGCATTTGATTATCATACTTTCGATTTGAGACTACTTGACTATTATAAAAACTAATATATTGTCATGTTGCATTATTTTAACTTTAAAGAAGGCAATAAACACACATAGACACACACACACACACACATGATAAATACTTTTGTCTTGAAAATAAAAATGATATTGCTCATTCCATTACATGTAGTTGTATGTTTTGAAAGAAATGATGATTCTTGAAATTGCATCAACCTCATGCCTTGAGATGAGTTACAGAAATGCATGCCTTTAAATGAGACATATGTTATATGATTTAATGACATTTGGATTGAGATATATGCATTTTTCAGGCTAATGAGCTTAGTGAGCATTGCAGTAAGAGGTTGTATGAGTTTGGCCTCCTAACCTCTAACCCTCAAAAGTAGTAGGTATTCATGCCCAAAGAGGCACATGCTTTTTCTTAACTGTTGTGATAGGAACAACCACTAGAGGTGGTCATGGTACCTTTTCCAGAAGTATTCATAGTCGCCGTGGAGGCTCTGGTGACTGATTTAGATACTAGAGACGTACCATTCAATGACTTGGTCGTAAGTATAGTATATCATGGGATTTCTATTTAGTGAACCCATATAAATGGGCTTAATGATGGTCTTTAGATGAGTACTCATGATCAATCGGCTAACGTGTTCACCAAAGTGTATAAGTGCACATGAAAATATTGTCGGTTTGGGATTGTTGACGTTCGTAGTTTAGCTGATTACTACTTTAATATTTTGAGAATCTTATGATATTTAATTTATCAAGTTTGATGATGGATCTTTTACATAATTTAAAAGTTATGCACACATGTGATTTTATGACATATTATATGTTATGATTTATGTGAGACTATCATGATGATTCCATCATTTTAAAAGCATACATTCAAGATTGTACGTGTTTTATGTTGAAATTATCTAACATACTTTAACTTACTTGTCTTTGATTTGATCATTATATTCTTTAGAACTGCATGAAAAATGATTTGAAATATTGTTTATAATTGAATTTTAAAAATTGGTATAGTAGATGTGAAACTACTTATACAAGTGCAAACTTGCTAAGATATTGTAAATTTGTCACAATACTTAGGACTTTAAATTTGACTTCAGGTAGAGCAATTCGAAGGGAATACAAATTTAGGATGAAGACAAATGTTCAACAGACTTTATAAACAATATAAGTATATGGCATCCTTTCTAGACATGTATATGTAATTTATATAATTGTATTGTGAGTTGTAATAGACTAAATCTGAGAAGCATATATTTTTGTTTTAGTTTTATAATTAGAAAAAAAATCTAGTTATTCTATTTTCTTGAAGAGAAATGACACATGGGGTTTTCAAAATAAATTTAAAAAAAAAGATTTCTACTGCATCGTTTTTACAAATTTGTTTTTAAATAAGATTAATCCCGTATTAAGAATTAGTTTTGCATTTAAAAACATATATGAAAACTTGAGTCGTCATAGTGTATGACTTGGATGACCACCAATGTACATCAGGTGTTAAGAGCCATTTTTTGGGAGTTCTCATGAAAGAGAGCCTTGGCCAATAGTAAGGTTGTCATTGTATGACCTTGAGGTTACGAGCTCAAGGCGTGAAAATAGCTTCTTAAAAAATGCATAGTAAAACTGCATACCATAAACCCTTGTAGTCTGCCCCTTCCCCAAATCCTGTCATGACCGGAAGCTTAGTGCCCTAGGACTGTCCCTTCTTGAGAGTTGTCATGTTAGGAACAGCACTTAATTTAGCTGATTGTTTCCCAATGTGGGGCGATATACAAGGTCTGAATCGTGTTTGCAGGGCTTTCGTTGAGTGGATTGTCGAGAGATTGAATGTGTTTAAGGTTGCCGTGGACATTTGGTGATCCAAATCCTTCATCTACTGGCCCCTACCAGATAGGCCATGCCCAAAAGGCTTCTCTAGGGTATGATGCTAGCATTTGCTATTCTGATGTGCAACATAGGAAGATCAAAGTTCAAAACAATATAAGTTGTGCAGTCAGAGCATTACGATTGTTTGCTGCATGAGATCTGGGTATAGCCTATGTAAGAGAGTATACCAAATGAATGGATTGGATCACAAAAAACTATGCCCAACTCATCAAACATTGGTGTTTCGTCACCGGCTCCATATAAACCCGCGAAAGTCTGCTATCTGGCCATGTCACCCTCAACATCTGTCCACAAGCAAGGAATAATCAAATCTTCTTGAGGCAAGGAAAATTACAGTTATGAAAGATGGGTAGACTTTCTTTCCCAAAAAAGAAAAAGGTTTTCTACCCGGACGTTGGAAAAGGGCGCTCAAAAGAACGCACTCAAGAGAGATCTCATGTTTGGGCGAACTAAACCGTTCATCATCTTCGGTCTGTCCTAACTAGGCTAAGTATCAAAATCACACCCATGGGAGGCTTCTAGAAACGACCTTTTTCAGTTGAAATTTTAAATAAACATAATTTAAACAGAAAAAAGGCACGATTAGAGTCATCCCAATGATTAGGAAATTCGGTAGCTAGATAATTTATTTATGGAAAACATGATGAATGAATTCGATCATCCAAAGGAGACTGTCAAGTAGGCAATTTCCTTTCCGCAGCTGGAAATAATTTTCCAAAAATAAATAAATTAGACTTAAACCTTGACAGTTTAACTAACTTGGGAATGAGGTTTGTTAGGTATTATTCATAAGAAACCCTCATAAATTAATAAATATGATATAGTACCATGATTTGTACTATCTAATTTCAACTTCAACAAGCTACTTTTTGTATTGTTTTATCGTTGGCATGCAATTGCATTGTCATATGTTTTTTCCTAGTGCCTCTAATATTAATTCATATGACTAGTAGGAGCTTGTGAAGATTTTCAATTGTATTATTTTATAACTTCATTTATCATGGATGCCCAAGTTAGGAGATCTACTATTTCTATGGTATCAGTTATAGCCAGGGGCTATTTGGCACAATAATAACAAATTTGTTAAACATATCAATATTGTTGACCTCCTATCTGTTTGCTAAGATTTTAGGTTGAATGGTAATCCAATGTAGTACTAGAGACTTATAGATTGAGTAGTCTTGACTTCAAATCCTTAGACCTCACCCATATTTATTTCTATTGCAAGGTAGATGAGCTTATACTTAGCTTTATGTGTAACAACCCAAAAAAGGCCTTCCACGTAATAGGGTGTGTTAGGCATATAAATATTGTTGGTCCACTTCCTATCATCTTAAGCTTTTAGATCAAATGATAATCTAATAAAACCAAAGATTAAATTACTCTAGGACAGTTATCGTCTATCTTGCTTATGCATTATTCAACAAAGTACATGTAAAATAACATCATTATAGGATAGTTTTTTTCATGTGTCCCAATCCATGGTTTATTATTTTCGAGATGAACAGTCCACGGTACTTGTGCTCTATCTTGCTTGTGCATTATTCAAGAGAGTACATGTAAAACAAAAATATTCTAGGATAATCATTTTCATATGTGCCTTAATCCATGGTTAATTGTTTTTAAGCCAAATACTCTCTCTCTCTCTCTCTCTCTCTCTCTCTCTCTCTCTCTCTCTCTAAGCCTTTCCAAATCCGGCTCTTGGTATTTACAAAAGCAGACAATAATGGTAAGTAGATAGAGAGCAGATGGGAACCAAAAAAATTGGGTTACCTTCCCATACCTAGAGGAAGCGAAATTGGCGGCTGATAGCCTTGCTCAAGGAGGCCTTTAATCAAGGATGTAATGCTCCCTTATTGGTTCAACCACTCAACTTTTTATTTACGCAAACTTTAAAAGGATTTTCGACCAATTTCTAATTCATTTATTTTATTTTACCCAAAAAGAGAAAGGAAAATCCCCCACCAGTATTTCTTGCTCACTAGTATTATGTTCTTGGCTGTATGGAATAATGAGTTCCAGATGAACATGAATGATGGGGAATCGCCTCGTCCTGGGAGGCCAACGGTCATAAACGGATATCAGCAGAATATCACGTGAGAGTCACGTGTGATGCTTCCAACGGGGAACATCCCCAAGCCAAAACCTACCACTCGTCCGTACATACACTGTTTCAACGGTCGTATTGACTGTATTCTCTCCAACGGTCACATTGACCACTGATTATAGCCGCTGGATCCGCATCTGACGATTGAAACATGACGAGTGGAAAATCTTGAGATGCTTTCCCTTTTACAGATGGCGTTTTTTCATGCTCCGTAAGATCAAATCGACCACCAAATTGGGAACATGAGAGAGCAGCTGATGAGAGTGGTAGAAAGGAAGATCGTAACCCCATTTTAAAAGGCCAATGAGTTAGAGTATAGGCTTTTTCCCGTCAAGGGAAATCTCAGTTGGGTGTTCATCTTTCAAGCATTTCGAACGGTTTTACAACTGCATTTCATTTGGTGTTCTTCAAGAATCGGCTGTTATGGATTGTTTGCGGATTTTAGATGTTGGTTTTGCTCTGAACGCTCCACAGAGTTTCAGCTGCAAATGCCAGTGCGTTCTTCTTGAGATTTCTGGGCATCCTCTGGCTGGCTTTGGGCAGCAGAAATGCGGCTTCTTCCAATGAATTTTCCGGCCATGTTTGGCTTCCGAGAATGGTTTTTCCGGTAGGTGTAGAGAAAATCTTCTTAAATTCTTTCATTATTTATTTATATTCTTTGAAAAGGCGTCTTGTTTATTTGTTTTGTTTCCGTATTTTTATCCAAGTATAGTTTCCAAAGCTACACTTCTTCTCTTCCTTACAGCTTCATTACTTTCTGATACTGATTCTGGTGATTACTTTTCATTCCCAATTGCGTTTTTGTGATTTTTCATTATCCACTCTCTCTTTTTTTTTCTTTTAACATACAAAGATTGATTTTGAGATACTAGCGAAGTTATACAAAACATACATTGGCTTAAGCAAACATTGGCTTAAGCAAAACAGAGGGAGTGAGTGAGAAGAGGGGAAGGGAAAGTAATTAACAGGGGTGGGAATTGATATTGAAAATTCAGATCAGAAAAGAAAACATTTGGAAGAGTATAGAGGATGTTGGCTGGGTGTCCTACATTGTTGTCCCCAAGGCATAGATTGAGGAGTGAGGCGTCTACACAGTTTCAAGCTTGCCAGTTGCAGTTACAGGAGAAGTTGGGTTCCATGGGCACACAGAGATTGGATCTTCCATGCAGTTTCACCCGAAAAGAAACCACTCGATCACAGTCCTCGAGAACAGTAGGGCTTTCAGTGGAAAAACCTATTGAGACAAAGGGTAATGTCTCTCTTCGACGAAATGTTAGAATCCCAACTTCCATAACTACCCAGACATCGTTTTGGGAAGGCAAGAGAGACATTGAAGATGAGTTTTGGGAGAAGGGTAAGAGTTTGAAGAGGTTCTGTGAGCAGAGTTCATCTGAGGAATCATGCATCAACAGAGCAAAAAGGAAAAGGAGTAGCTGCAATACTACAACGGCTGATGATTCTTCAGAAGGTGGCAGACTAAGCGTGAGCCAATTGGGCCACGGAGAGTACTGGTTTCCTCGCACGGTTGAGGAGCCTCGATCGACGCTAGGAGTTACGAGACTCGACCCTCCAGTTCCTTTTTCAACATCTTCAGTTGATGATGAAAGAGTTCGTCTCATGGCTGCTGAGCCCATCTTATTACCACCTCTACCATTATCGAAGAATTGGGTGAAATCAGTTGTAACTCAGATCACAGATAAGAGTGACAAGGATGCCGATACAAGCGAAGGTCCAAAAAAGTCAAGCTCGAGTTCGAGTACCTCATCAGAGACTCACACCTTGGCTGCAAAGCTGAATGAGAATTCATCTGAGAATGATACTGGAAACGGGTCTCAGGTACCATATCATTCGGAGGGAGCCAGAGTAACAGTCCATGAAGATATTCCGCTGGAGCATCAGGGTCTTGAACTCGTGAGCACACTGGTTGCCTGTGTGGAATCAATCAGCTCCAAGAATATCTCGGCGTTCAACCAATTCCTCTCCAGATTGGGCGAGCTTGCTTCCCCAGAAGGTACCCCAATTCATCGTGTAGTAGCTTACTTTACAGAAGCTTTAGCTATTCGAATTGCAAAGATGTGGCCTCACATTTTTCATGTCACCACCCCTCGGGAGTTTGATCGGGCTGAGGATGAAGTAGCTACTGCATTCCGGCTTCTCAACCACATAAGTCCTATCCCGAAGTTTCTTCATTTTACATCAAACGAGATGATGTTGAGGGCGTTTGAAGGAAAAGACCGCGTGCATATTATAGACTTTGACATTAAACAAGGTCTTCAATGGCCCGGTTTGTTTCAGAGCTTGGCTTCTAGGCCTAACCCCCCAAGTCACGTTAGGATAACGGGGATTGGTGAGTCCAAACAGGAGCTCCAGGATACAGGTGACCGACTGGCAGGATTTGCGGAGGCCTTGAATCTACCTTTCGAGTTCCATGCTGTAGTTGACAGGTTGGAGGATGTGAGGCTGTGGATGCTTCATGTGAAGGAGAAGGAGACTGTTGCAGTGAATTGCATGCTCCAATTACACAAGGCACTTTATGATGAAAATGGTGGGGCTTTAAGGGACTTGCTGGGTTTGATGCGGAGTACTAACCCGAGTGTGGTTCTTATGGCTGAAGAAGAAGCAGAGCATAATGACCCAAGATGGGAAATGCGATTTTCCAATTCACTGAAGTATTACTCCGCTCTTTTTGATTCCATAGATTCTACTCAGCCACAGGAAAGCCCAGCTAGAGTCAAGGTAGAGGAAATGTTCGCCAGGGAGATCAGAAACATAATCGCCTGTGAAGGAAGTGAAAGGATTGAAAGGCATGAAAGTTTCAAGAGGTGGAGGAGACTGATGGAGGATGGAGGATTTAGAAGTGTTGGCGTAGGAGAGAGGGAGACCCTTCAGAGCCAAATGCTGTTGAAGATGTTCTCCAACAGCAAATTCAGTGTGGAGAAGCAAGGGGAAGATGGGGCTGGTCTTACTCTCAGCTGGTTAGATCAGCCTCTATATACGGTTTCCGCATGGGTGCCGATCGAGTTGGCCGGCAGCTCCTCCTCTGTTTCTCAGCCTGGGGGATGACAGTGCTCTTCAACGGTTTATTTCTTGCTACTGAGACCTTTACTGCAACTTCTGTCTCCTCATGATTCTTTTTAGGTAGGAAAAGCTTTGTTTCTATTCTTTCATTCTTTGCCTGCTGTTAAACCTCATCATCGGAAACCTCAAAAACCCTTACAGAAGTCATGAGAAAAAACGATCCAACTCACATCTGTCAAGGACAGGCCATGTGGGAGATACTTTCAGCAGCATTTGGAGTCCTTTGTTGTTGGTATTCTTTGATTCTTTTCTTCCTTGAAGTAAAGAACTAAACCAGGCGTCATCATATTCATTATTTTTATGTTTTGGCATTCTTTATTGCAATTTTTTCCCTTCCTTTGTTGGGTCACTATTTTGTTGCTTACCATGTTGTTGGGACCTGGATCATACACACGAAATAAATTCATTGAGTATACTTGGTGTCATATTGTTCATTTGGTCAATATTGTTCATCTGTTAAATGGAACCAATGTAGAATCAAGTATACTTGCTGCCTCTAATTTTTGTTAAATTGGGATACATGAGGTGTATGTACTTCCATTTAAATCCTAGTTGAAACTTCATTGATTTCATTTTCTACTGTTATCTGATTGTTGACGTTATTCTTAACTCTAATCAAATTCGATTCATGGTCAAATGTGAAACATGACCACGCCTCCGCAATTGTGACTGGATTTCAATGGCAGGCTCTACAACCTATCCAAATTGCTCACATGGGAAGCTACTTCCTTTTGAAGAATTCAGCGACCCAGGCATGAAATAGGTGGAAGTTAGGGTAACATTAGCACTGTAGTAAAGGAATTTTTTTTGGCAATCGAAACTGCACATCTGTTAGGAGGCCCTCCCTTATTTTTTGGAATTTGGCCAGAAATACAAACAATGAAGGGAAGGATTTCAAATACACAAGTGCTATACAATGCTACATCAGTAGTGGAGAACGGCTCTTTATTTTGAGGAATTTTACCAGAAAGATTGAATACTCGAAGGAAGATTTTCAAATACAATTACATGGGGAACAGTGTTACCTCAAACTGCTCCTGTTAAACAATAAAAGGGCAGCCCCAATGCACGAAGCTCCCGTGTATGTGGGGTCTGGGGAAGAGGGGGACCACAAAGGTCAATAGTACTCAGCCATACCTTGCATTTTGCAAGAGGCTGTTTCCACGCCTTGAACCCGTGACCTCAAGGTCACAAAATGATAACTCAACCGTTGCGCCAAGGCTCCCCTTCTAGAAATACAAACAATGAAGGGAAGAATTTCAAATAAACGTGCTATAAAATGCTGCATCAGTAGTGGAGAAAGGCTCTTCTTTTTAAGGAATTTGACCAGAAAGTTGGAACATTCGAAGGAAGATTTCAAATACAATTACATGTGCAACAGTGTTACATCGGATGCAGAGTTAACAGATGTGAAGTACAGTAAGCTATGCAAAGCAAAACTTTTTTTGGTGTGAAGCAACACAGATCTCTCTCTCTCTCTCCCTCCCCTTCCACACCCCGCCTCCTCGTTTTATTTAGAAAGTTACTGAAATAATGAAGTTCAAAATGTATTTTCATACAGTGATAGCACTCAGAATGCGAAACACTGATGCTAAAATATTAGACCAGCGATTTTGGGACAAGAAGCAGCGGAGGTTCTCTCCCGAGTGTTACACCGGACCTTACATTCATGCTAAGATCACTGGGCTGCATCCCACCTGGAAGAGACCTGTCAAAGGTGTAGATCAAAGAAGCCACAATCAGCTAAACAATTCGAGATGCCAAGGATAAGCCAGGGCAGATTCTCCCTCCCGCACCAAATGACGTGAACTCAGAGGTATTTCCTTGGTAATCCAAACCAGACTCCGTAAACCTTAGGACGAAAATGTCGAAGGACCTCTCCAGGTGTCTGGGCCTCTTCCCATTGCCCACAGATTCACCATTACTCTGCTTCCTTTCTGAATTGTATAATTCATCACCTCGCATTGATCAAGTGCTATGCGGGGAAGTAAAAGTTAAGCAAGAGGGTGGAAAATGAAGAGTCTCTTTTACGCAGGCATGGAGATAACTAAGCCCAAGAATACGCGGCTCCCTGAGTGCATTCTCACCATTTCTGTGATCAACAACCACTATTTCCGGCTCATCACTGATTTTTTCAACGATTCCGGGTTCCTTATGAGCTCCGACATTCCGTTGTTAGTAATTCAAACTGCAAAATCAATGTACAGAGAAAAGAAAAGAGCGTTTTGGAAAATATCCACTCACAAAAATTAAGGCCTTAATCTATAGTTCACTGAATAGCAGATAACAACATGCTTAAAAAATACTTCGTGGAATCAATTTCGATCTTCTTCCTCTACCTGATCAGACCACCTCAAATACCATAAATGTGCAGTTCATCTCCATTATTGGATAACGTAGTTCACCTCCATTCATCCCAAATACCGTGAATATACAAACTTCAATTATCGGATAAAAATCACTGATATTTGGCACCATTGCCTCTTCCATCATCTTAGAAATATAATTCTTCAACCCTCTACACTCTCCATCCTCGTCCACAAAATCAAAAGCATCACAAGAGAAATGACATCGCCGAGCATATTAAAAACAAGAGTTTTTTCACATCTTGGCATTTATGCTAAAAAAAGTTCAACGCTTTTTGAGTTTTGCAAAATTGCCATTAAGTTTTAGTAAGCTTTACAAAATTGTCATTCTTTTAGTTTTACATCTAACTTTCCTTTTAGTTTTTTAAAAATTCCAAATCCTCATCCTCCTCTCTGTCTTTCTTAATATGTTCTAACAAACATGCCACCTCACAGATGCAAACGTGATTAAGTCACCAACTTTGGTCACTAAGTTCAATAACTTCTCAATGGAAGCTTTCAATAAAACTTGGTATTTAACACAATTCGATAATAAGAAATCTAATGGTATGGTTAGATTTTAAAAAATCAACTAATAGTGAGATATTCATTCATAAACATACTGTGACGATCTAGGTTTTTAAAACACATTTTCATAAATATTTGCAAAAGTAAGGCCCTTATTTTGAAACTCTTTTAAAATACAAACAGCGAAAACGTATTTTCTTTCAAATTGATTTGTCAAAAAACCTGAGTGCATTCTCAAATTACTTATCATATATAGATTTTTGTATAAAATAAAATTTTCATTTATATCACAATAGAAATACTTTTATTAAAATTAGGATCAATCAAGTGGTTCACATACATAGCCCCTGTAGTCATTACATACTCTGTCCAAATATTACAATCCAAATTACAAAACAATCAATACTATAATCTTCAAAGTAAATAACCTGATCAGTTTGGTGATGATTATCCTTAGACTTGGGTCTTCTTTTTATCAATATCTCATATATATATATATTACAATCAATTTTAGAGATTTTTATTGATTAATGAAGCATTAAATCATGTGCAAAGACCTCTTGTTCACAGTTGTCCATGAACTTTGCGCATGAACAAAAAGACGATAGTGAATAAGGAGACTTTGCACTTGATTTTTTGCTTTATTAATTAACAAAAATATTTGAAATTGATCATGTTATATATAAGACATTGAGAAAAATAAGACAAGTCTTAGATTTTTAATTTTCATTCAAGAGGGCATCGAATGAAGAGCTTAAAGTTTGTTGAGCGTCCTTGTTCGCATGAACAATAACAGTATTTTGCTCATATTTTGAATTTTATTTTTTAATTTTTTATTGATCCAAAGCATTGATTATGTTCTAATTTGTGTTAGAAAGATTTTACATCAGTTTTTAGTGAAAAATCGAAGTTTAAATTGTAGAATTTCATGGAAGAAGCTTAACAAATACCATTGTGTAGGTTGGTTACCATTGGTTGGTTTTTGTTGAAATATAACTATACCATTAGATTTCTTGTTATTGAATTGTATTGGATAACAAGTTCCAATGAAACTTTCTGTAATATCCTTAATTTTAAAGATAAAATAGGAAATTATTAAATAAATAAAAATAAAAATTTATGGATGAAATTTTTTCTTGAAAACATAATAATTAGAAAGTGCTCGTCGATACAAATCCAATGCCACAAAGAACGCGAAAAATGGAGCTCAAACGAGGGAGTTATGAGCCGTCAAAGTTGTAAGGGCAAATTGGTCTTTTGACAGAAACGTGTTACACAGGGGTCCAAATTGATAACGGCACCCCTGTCTACACACGTCTCTACCAGTCCGGCGAAATCGCCGGAGAGACGTGGGAAGAGACGTGTGGGGAAGAGTTTCTCTTCCCCAAGACTCTAAAACCCTATATCTATGCTCCTCTAGGAGCCAAAACGCTCCACTTTGAGCGTTTTCCCTGAATGCTACGCAAAACCCTAGCCTTGCAAAACTTGAATTGTCCGGCGAGTAGATCCCCGGCAACACGAGCAACCCCGACCAGGCACAAGGTAAGCCTCAAATCCGTGTTTTTTCTGTATTTATTAATTAGAAAATTAATTAGGAAAGTATTTAAAAATTAGGAAAAAAATCAGATTTTTGGGGGCTTTGTGCACGCTACTGTTGGAGCGTGATTTCATGGATCAAACCTTGTCCGTTTGAAAATCGCACCGTCCAACTAGTGCACACGAGACCCAAGAGCATACCCTTTAAATTTGGGAGCGATCCAACGGTGGAATTCTTCAGAAAACTCAAAAACCAGTACCTAGGGATGATTTTAGGAACTTAGGAAAAATCATTTAAAAACCATGGTTTTTGGAAAAATTAGTGCAAAAGGAGGGCATAAATGGATTCTAGAGAGAATTCTGAAGAAAATGGCGCAAAAATCATACAAAACGGAGCTCTGTAGCTCCGCCGGAGGCGACCAGAATCCGGTCGTCTTCTCCGGCGTCATCAACGGCGTCAGCGCCCTGGCAATGACGCTAGGACGCACTCGGAGACGCACCGAGGACGACGTCATACGACGTCGTCGTCGCACGCATGCGCGGCGCCGCGCGGGTGAGGGACGGCCTCGGTTGGCTGTCGCGGTGGGACCGGGACGCGGCGCGTCTTGGCGACGCGCACGCGTGCGTTACGGTGCCGAAGACGCACGGCGCGCGTTCCGTTCGGCGTCTGCATCGGCGTGCGTCTTCGTGCGTCGGTGTAAACCGGCGGAAAAGGGTGCCGCCGGTTTAAACCACCTTATGGTATTCCGGCAGGCCCCATTTGAGGGTAGTTTTCACTAAAACTTGATTTTTGGGAGCTAGAGAGGTCCAAATCACGATCCGGAAGAGGCGTTGTGACCGTATTGACAACGCGGACCTATTTTTAACTTAAAAACTTAGAAATGACAACTTTTTATTTAGAAAAATTTTAAAATAGTGATGTGACATGTACAGGTGCACGTGAATATACCAGTTAAAGGGAGTTATTAGCAAGCTAGTGGTCTCACACTGAGGTAGGTGACGACAACTAATGTTTTGCCTTGATATTTGAACCATGTTTAAACATAGCATCATGTGTGATTGTGTTTTAAAATGCAATTATTATTTACCGTGGATTTCATGCGACATTGCGTACAGGATGATTATTCCAAATTGAAATCTTTTACTGAATAAACTTATTTAAAATGCTTTTACAAGTATGATGTTAATTAGTTATGCTTAATTAGAGTTTTATTTCTTATTGTATATATAGAAAATACATGGATTTACATGGAAATGAGAATAGAGGCTTATTAGCTGGTCCTTTTATAGGCTAACCCCAGGATGAGAGGCATGTCTTGGGGATTGCAAGCTATCAGTGCTCTTGAGTTTTAGCATATACATATGATTTTCGTGTTTTATATTTGATGATGGGTGCTCTCGCCCGGTGGGCGTCATGCTAGGAGGGATAGGGCCGGCCACCTACCTTCCAAGATTATGATGTGATGAGTTTGTGATATGATAGACACCTGCCCATAGATGGCATTCGGTAGGGGTTTGGTAACATGGATAGTCCACACTACCGATCTGAGCCTTTCCATGGGGACAGACGCTAAGTCTCCCGTTATGGTGTCGACGGAGAGCGGCGGTGGTTGATACCCATGGAGGGTTGCCACTGTAGCATGATGGCCCATATTCTTATTATGTGTGCATGTATGATGAGCATGGTTATGGATGATATGCCTGGGTGTGACGACACTCAGAGGTTGACTACGTGTACTCCTGATCAGGGATGTTAGTGCGATGTGGTGGGACCCATTACCTTAGGGTGCCCTTATTCTGGATGTATGCTCCATTTTATTGATTCATGTTATGTTTTAACTCCGTGAATTTCATGTTTTAGCATATGGAATAAATTGGCATTTATTGAACATGGCATTATGATATCACTATTTTCATAAATGTTAGATTTTTCATCAGTATTGTTTATTATTTCTTTCATTTATTACATTAATTGTCTATGTACCTACACAAGCGATAGCTTGCTGAGGCATTGCTTTGTTTTGCAATGCCTTAGATCTCGAGCGCGATAACAGGAAAGGAAAAGCGGTTGATAATCCTTGAGAGCTGCTGAAGACTAGTTTTCCCTATAGTTTTAGATAGTAATGTGAGTCATTAGAGTGGATTATCATTTGAATTTTATTATGAACTGCATATTTTATATTGGGATGTGATTTAGATCTTTGGACATATGTTGGACATTTATATGGGATGTTATGATGGATAGACCCTGGGCCATATTATTATTGTCTTTTGGACGTTTATTTGATTTAAAATAAAGGCGCCTATTTATTTGACATTGATTTATACGCGGATTATTTATTTATGTTTAAATTACATGTATGCCATTTTGAGAAAGGAAAACTAACACCCGGAGTTTTTAAGATAGGTTTAGTAAAATGTTGAATAAAATCTTTTCTTATGGGATCCCAAATGCTCTTAATTAAAATGCCATAAAAAAAAAATGTCTTGAAAATCCGGGGTGTTACACTTTCCATCTTGAAGTCATTGAACTTAGTAGCCAAAGTTGACAACTTAATCACATCTATGTTTATGAAGTAGCACATCTGTTAGAACATATTAAGAGAGAAATAGAAGTCGTGGCAAATATTGAGTTCAGCCTAAATCAGGCCTGTTTCTATTTCTAGCCAATCGTATAAGTTCTCGGTTTTTATATACCGAACACAGTACGTTTCCTATAATAGTTTTCGTGGTTAACATTTTGCCGAGCACTGTACCAGTTTTCTAGTAGAAGTTGAAAATACAAGGAGCTGTGGCAATTTTATGGTAACTAGATAAATAGCAATACATACTACTAAGTAATGTACAATAGGGGTGGTCGACAGTAAGAGCACAAATTGTTTTCCTCTACTTTCTCAACTATATCCATTTTCTACTCTCCTGGGAACAATAATCGCCCGTAGAGGATTCTTCATCACAACCGTCAATAGCTGCTTCTCGACAAATCTACCTCATCTCCATATTCACTCTTCCACTCAAACTCCCTCACCAAATTCGCCACAAAATACTCCAAATGAAGCATAGCCAAACCAAGCCCAGGGCAAATCCTCCTTCCAGCCCCAAAAGGCATCATCTTGATCTCTCTACTCCCAGTTATATCCACCATTTACTCCCTTCAAAAATCTCTCTGGTTTGAAGGCCAGCGGCTCCTTCCATACCATCCCATCTAAACCCATACTCCCGACCATGAAATTAATTGCACCCTCTTTAGGTATGGTGTACCCGTCTAGAGAAACCTCCTCTGAAACTGCATGCGAGAGCACAAAATGCCTAGGGGGATGTCTTCTAAGACCCTCCATAATAACTGCCTTCAAGGAACTCATTTCCTGCAAATCCTCCTCTTTAATCATCTCTTCTTCTCTCACTACTCCTTTAATTTCTTCCAATACCTTTCCCTGTATTTCCCGGTACTTCACCAAGTTAGCCATGGCCCACATTAGCGACGTAGATGTAATGTCAGTTCCAGCAGTTAGAAACTCCCAACAGAGACTCACCATCTCTTGTTGACTCAGTTTCCTTCCTCCTTCATTTGGAAGTTGAAGACTCAGAAGCGAGTCAACGTATGAGGAGTCGGCTCTCTCTCGGTGTTCCATACGAGCTCTTATCAGAGGAAGGAAAAGTTGTTCTTGTTTGCGACGGATCTCTAATAGTTGTTTCCATTTCTTGCGGAAGAACATTTTCCCGACCATTGGTAACATGTCGAAGAAACCAACGGTTGGGACGTTTTCAAGGAACTGCCGTTGCGCGGCTTCGATTTCTTTTACTACGCTCTCCTCAAGCCTGTCGCCAAAACATAGAAGTAGGAGCAAGCGGAACATGGAGTACTGGAAGCACTCTAAAGTAGTAGTGACTGTTTTTTCCCCAAAATCAGATTCGATTCTTAGCCGTTCGATTAGTATCTTGAGAGCCCACTTACGGCTGCTGGCATAGGATTTGATGCGAGATGGGTGGAGAAATTCGGATACGATGTTTCGACGGAGAAGGATCCAAACTGGGCCATAGCTTGCTGAGCTAATAGTATGTTGGCTGCTGGTGAAGATTCCTCCACTTCACAGGTCGGAGGACGGTCGGCAAATATGGATCCTTTCTGGATGAGGGCTTGGTGTGCCAGGCAACAAGATGTTACGAAGATCATGGGACGTGGGCGCACATAGAGAGTCAAAATGGGGCCATATTTCGCACTGAGTTCGTGAATTAGACGGTTGAGATCGAAGGATGATTTGATTAGCCATGTGAGATTGCCAATCAAAGGAAGGGGATGTGGGCCAGGAGTGAGGTTTATTTTCCTGGTCCGGGTATTGAAAGGGAGCTTGAAAAGTCGAAGTACGGTCAGGGGGAGGCAAAACGAGAGGAAGATGAAGAAGTAACCCTCCATTGCTAGGAAATTTAGGTTTTTTTATTAATTTGTGGGTTTAGATTTGCATTTGTAGAGAGACGAAGAGCATGTGATCAAAGTTGCAATGTGGGATTAACCGTAGGAAACAAATAGGGAACTTTCTCGTTCTTGCTTTTGAAGAATTTTCTTGATTAAGAGTATCTTTACTCAATCTTACAGATTAAAAGAGTTCAGATGAGTGACCACTTGTGCTTTGAATACGATTAGTACACGAAAAAGCTAGTAGGTCACATGGGATGATTGGCCATTCAAATTCTAGAACATTGATTTAGGAACAAGTTGTATGTATAGTTAGATAACCCTAGTTTAACAGCCTGGTAGCTTCCACCTAAAACAATATTGTCCACTTTCGAAAACTAGCTGCCCATACAACCAACCTCATCACGGCTTTGTTCTTCCCCAGTTTTATGGGAAAAATGCATTGTTGTAAGGAGAGTTTCACACCACTTTTATCAACAACCCAACAACTTTTCTTTTAGCGATGTGAGACTAACTTTTTGTCCCTTAGCCGTCTCCCATCTTTGGGTACCTAGGCCTTCACATCTTTCCTCCTTAGGGAGCACGCGTCTCCGCATGTTAAATACGAAACCAGGCGCCCGCTTGCAGCCAGCCACACAGTGGGTCAGGGGTTGGCTCTGATATCATCTTTAACAGCTCAGTGGCTCCTACCTACAACAATATTGTCCACTTTGGAAAATTGGCCGCCTATACAACCAGCCCCCTCATGCTTTTGTAAGAAGAGTCACATACTACTCTTATCAACAGCTTAGCAACTTTTTCCTTAGCGATGTAGGACTACCTCTCTGTCCCTCAACTATCTCCCATCTATGGGTACTTAGGGCTTCACATATGTGAAAACCCCAAATTTTCTAGAATTAATTAGAATTTTTACAAAAAATGAGGTGAAATATTATATTTAATATAATATTATTTTTTTAAAAAAAGAATCAAATCTTGAAACATAGATATTTGAAATCATTCATGAAAAACTGGTCAAAATGACTATAAGCATGCTGAAATCTAAGCTTGGGTAAAAAATTCATATTTTTTGTAATTTTTGTGAATTTATATTTACCTATAGGGGTAAAATGGTCAATTCACTTTCGTGTGGGGTCCACAAAAGTTAGTTGAGTTAGGGGACAGCCAACACAAGGAATATCAATGATGAAGAATAAACATGATGATGAATCTCTTTGGAATTTAATAAGAAAAGTGAAAAAAATTATTTAAAATAAAATGTAATTAAAATAATGCAAAATAAGCCTATAAATACCTCCCCTAACAATCTCATGAAATTGCACCAAAATTCTCTCTCTCTCTCTCTCTCTCTCTCTCTCTCTCTCTCTCTCTCTCTCTCTCTCTCTCTCTCTCTCTCTCTCTCTCTCTCCCCTTTACAGCTGCAGAGCATGTTTGTGAAAGCACTAGAGGGAATATTCCCTCATGGAGCATTAGGCGCATCTGCGGACTCATCATCTCCTATTGAATAGGGTTTTTTCCTAAAAATCCTAATTCAATTAGCCATTCAAATTTGGCCATTGGATTTCAGTCTTAACCATTGGATGTATTTGGGCTAACCTAATCTATAGAAGCCCTAAGATTCCAGATTGATTGGAGGTGTATTCATTGGTGAAATCACCGAAAAACACTAAGTCCGGCGACCCTATATTTTTTGGTGTGGATCTCTCTTTTCCGGCTATATATTTCGATTCTTGACACTTCAAGTAGGTTTCTCATCCTCGACTCTATTCATTCCGGTAGTTTTTATGACAAGAAGATCATTGGATTAAATTTTTCGGTGAGATTTCTCTGGTGAATCCAGTACTGATAAACTAGATTGAAAACTCTAGTGAAACATGATTTTTTAGAGTTTTTGAGCCATTGGATGGATTCTTGGGGTCTAAAAACCCTAGGGTGTGAAATGTGGGCCCTTAATGTGTTCAAATTTGGGAGATCAGGGAAAGGTTGATTTGACAGTCCAAATCGGACCGTCTCGCCTATCCTCGATCACCGCTCAGTACACACCAGCTATCATAGGTGGAACGAGGAGGAGGTAGGCCGCTGATTGTCCCCGTCAATCAGCAAGGGCCAGATTGAATTTGGGCCCTTGTTTTGACTGTAAATTTCAAACTCTAATTCAGAGCTTATTTTAACTCCAAATCAAGATCTGAAAGAAGCTCTGGATTTTTGGTGAAGAGTAGAATCTAATAGAAACATAAAATTTAAGTTTTATTCACTGTAAAATTCTATAAATCATAAAAAGTGGTACTAATTCCCTAGATTAGTCAAATCTGGCATGATTAGACCTTAGATTTCTGATCGATTGATGATATCATGATAAGGCAACATGAGATCATGAGTTAGATGTGACTGATTTGGAGTAAATTAAGAAATTTAGCCTTAATTGTTGAAAAATCACAAAAATAACCACATAACTACTTGATCTTAAATATCCAACATGATCAGAACACGAAAATTAGTTTGAATGGATATCTAATAGTAAAATAATATGAATGTAAGGGTTTGATGTAATTGATTTGGCAGATCTTAAGATCTTGAACATTAAAAGTAACAAAATCCTTGAAAATACATAATAATCTCCTTGATCAGATTGATCGAGTATGATCAGAAACTATGAATTAATATGGATGATGATCTAATGAGAAATGAATGGCTTGATGTGGCTAATTTGGGATAGATCGAGATCCATGCCCTTAATTTTGATAAAATGACTTAAGATCTTCTTGATCGATTGAATTAAGAAAGATCAGATCATATGATGAAATGTATTAATGATCTAGTGATGATATCACATTAAGAGAATGCGATAGATCTAAGTAAAAATGAAAGATCAAGATCTAAACCTTTAATGAGATGAAAATTGAATAGAAATTAAAATATGATCATTGGATCAAAATGGACAAATATGATATATTCAAATGAGCATGTGAATTATTATATTCTATTATAAATGTTCTTTTAATTTCTTATTAGATTTAATTATTAGATTTCTTATTTACACTTTAATGTTCATGTTATGTGAATTACATGAAAAATATAATTAAATAAAAATAGATATTGATGAACATTTACAATGAATATGGACATGAACTTAATGATAGCAAGGGCTATAGTTAGTAGGACAATATAAGGAATATCATTTCCTTGGCCCAACTTAGAAGAATAATAAACATCCATGAATGACATTATTTATATTCATGGACATAAGTTAAAATCAAGTAGAAATGGAACTTAGGGTATACAAACTCATATGAACCTTATAAAAGGTTGAACTAAGGTCACTCCAATAAATATTGAATTAGGTGATTAAGGGGGTTCTCTAATAGAGACTCGCTCTCCCCCCACCTTCTGACGACGTTTGTGAGGTCTAAATGCCTCTTTACATGAGGATTGAACTAACCACTCTGCGAGCACCTTTTAACTAGTAAGCCTTAATCAATTGTGAAATAAGGAGTTGTCTAGTATTAGGAAAGAAATAAACTATCTTCAATTAGTAAGACATTAACTGGTTGAATAATAATAATAATAATAATACGAACATAAAAGATAGTAAATTATCTAATCCTAATAAAAATTATAAGTAAGATAAGGATGATCAAACAAGATTAGTGATGACATCTCGAATGATCAAGAACAATAAATAAAATAATAATTTAGATGAAAAGTTTGATTTTATATAGATGTTAGATTTAAATGTAGATTAATAGATTAGAAACTTGATCAATATGATCCAAGGAAAAAGATCCAAATCATCCTATGTAAGGATGATCAAAAGAACAACTAAGAAGTATAAATGAGTTGAGGAATAACTATATACATGTGATTTGATAGATACATGAAGGATATGATGATCAAGATTAATGAGAAGATGGATTGTTGAAAGTAAAGGTAAGTGAACTTTAAGAATATATCCAATATAGAAGATACATGTATTTTACACATGATCTTATCCTAATAACTATAGATTGATTATAATTGCTTTAGAATTGTTTATGAATCAACAAATGATTTTGAAATGAATACAAAGTGATTGATTAAGTAATTATGAAATTACTTAAGGCAATAAATGATGTGGAAATGAATACAAAGGCATTGATTAAGTAATTATGAAATTACTTAATGGGTAGAATGAAAAGATTTGAACTATAAAAGTTCGACCCTGAAATCTTAAGAAAAGAAGATATAGGCATGTCCTATTATAACCAGACACACAATTTGTATGTATGAAATATTATTTTCTATACAAGCATGGATGCTTGTGATTTTGTTTTAAGATAGGCTTATGCCACCCGCTCTCCGAAACTAATTATGATGATGATACCGTCCCAAAGAGAGGCAAAATATTGTGTGAGACAATTATGAAAAGGCTGCCACTGTGACAAACATGGTTCCCCCATACGGACATAGATTTGTATTTTCCACTGTGGTATTAGTGGAGTATTAAGCAATTATCCGGGCGTATTGTACGAATTAAGATTGCAAGCATGATAGTCCTTTGATTATTTTACATTATAATGCAATTGATTATGGCATGATGAGATGCCTTATGTTATGACATAATGATATGCTCGATAAAAGTTATTACCGAAGTTGTATTAGAGGATGATTTCTAATACGATATGATTATATATTAACACCTAGTGTTAATATTGAAATCAGTTTGGAAAATAAGATATTATTGATGATATTGACTATATTCACGATTTTTAGTGGTTTTATTTATATGTAATATATACATATAATTCATATGGTGGTGAATGATGAAATGGTTATCCAATGTATAAATTAATGTATATCATGGTTATAATGAACTGTTGATTTTGAGATATATTGAATATATTTCTTAAATCTCTTACCAAGCATAGCTTGCTCAGATATTGTAAATGTTTGAATGTTTACAATATCTCATATACAATTAAGGAAGATTGAAAGCTCAAGACTTGAGGATAATCATTACCAAACTACTACTCAAGGTATTTACTTTGAGAAAGATTGTATTGATTGTTTTGTAATTTGGATTGTAATATTTGGACAAGGTATGTAATGATTACCGGGGCTGTGTATGTGAACCATTAGATTGATCCTGATTTTAATAAAAATATTTTTATTGATATTCAATGAAAATTTTATTTTATACAAAAATCCATGTATGATAAGTAATTTGAGGTGGCACTCGGGTTTTTGACAAATCAATTTCAAAGAAAATATATTTTTATTGTTTGTATTTTAAAAATTTTCAAAATAAGAGCCCTACCTTTGCAAATATTTATGAAAATGCATTTTAAAAACTCGGGTTGTCACACCTAGCTCATCGATCAAGGTTTGAAAGGAATTACTACGGCCTCAACAGAAACTTCTGTGGAATTGCTAAGGTAGCAAGTTTGCAAGTCTAATGGATACAAGTTGCTCATCCAATATGTCGTCGAGGCTTGAGTAATATTGTTAAATTAGTGTCCCCACTCGATCGTACTCCATTCTCGTGCATTACAAAGGATTATGACTATCAAATGTGGGCAACCGCTCATCGACCTAATGAGGAAAGGAGACAAAATCTTTAAAAATGGGAAAATTACAAGCCAAATCAAAGGATTTGTTCGATCCATTCAAAGCTCCAATAAACCTTGGAAGAGTGGAGCAAGAATTTGGACTCACGTACCTCTCAACATCTTGTCATCTAGTTTAGAAGATAAAAGATAAAAAAAAAAAACCCTGTACTTGGTGGGTTTTTTCATTTCTATTCCATACCTATAATTTTTTTAATTGCACTTTAAAATTAAGATCACAATTCAATTGCACCTGAATCTACGTCGCCATCATAGGGTGAAGCCACATGGCTGCCAACATGGCTTTTGACCAGATGACATGGCATATGAGTAAATGCGCAACTTTACTAAATTGGAGTTTTGCTTTGTCAGAAGAAACAGCTAAAAACCCATTCTTCCTATTTGAGTCACACAAAAAACCCCTTCTCTACAAACTTTATGGAGGAAACCCGTTTACATCGTAGAATAGAAGTATTATCCTTCCTTAGATATTGCGGCATGCATTGAAGATGGGCTGAAAGTAATTTTTGTTGGAGGCCCGTCATGTTTTTCATTGAATCCACACTTAATATTTCAATGAAGTTGCAAAAATAGATGAAAGAAGCTAAGGATTGGCATTGAGTTCAATGGCTGTTACAAGTCTAAACATGTTCTTTTTTGCAAGTGGCTTAGCAAGCACCACAATCTACTCTTGGGTCAACAAGAGTCCTAGTATCTTAGAGTTAGTTGAGAGTTGTTATGTTCTAGTGAGTCTTAAGTTACATAAATATGAATCATATTCTTTAGGATTTTTGTACAAGTTATTTGTAATTGGTACAATTTTTTCTTTGCACTTAAGCACTCTCTTCCCTCACGGTGGCTCTGATACCACTAATGCAAAACAAGAGGAATAGAAAGTAAAATAACAAAAATGATGAGCAAAAATACATGAAACACACTGCTATTAATTGATAAAAGTTTATAAATAGATATTACAAGAATAGTAAAACAACAAACTATTCTTACCCACTAACTCCACTAACTTTTATAAAACAGGCACTAACTCCCATAAAACAACTACTAACTCCCATAAAATATCCACTAACTTTTACCATTAAAACCTATAAAACTACCACTAACCAAACTTTCAAAGCCACTCAAGCCACTATCTTTCAAATAACTAAATCTTAACACCGTAGAAGTCTGCAAAAAGATAGCTTCTTCTCCGTTACTTTACGGGCTTTGCTACTTTGAGAACGTGCACGTTTCAAAACCCCACAAAACAGAAGTAGATCGACCAATATAACACAGTGGTCAACACTCAAGAACGCCAAGAAAGTGGTATGATTCCAAACAAGCTAGACCAATTTTTTTGGGACGAGAAGCAGCGGATGTTCCCTCTCTAGAGTTATACCAAACCTTTCATCCATGTTTAGATCAATAGGCAGCTGCCCGTCTGGAAGAGACCAGTCAAAGTTGTGAATCAAAGAAGCTACAATCAGCTGAACCACCGAGAGGCCAAGGGTAATCCAGGGCAAATTCTCCTTCCGGCACCAAATGGCGTGAACTCATAGTCATTCCCTTTATAATCCAAACCTGACTCCAGAAACCTTTCGGGCGAAAATATCAAAGGATCTTTCCACGTCTCTGGGTCTCTTCCAATTGCCCACACATTCACCATTATTCTGCTTCCCTTTGGAATTGTATAATTCATCACCTCGCACCGATCAAGTGCTTGCCGGGGAAGTAAAAGCGGAACTGGAGGGTGCAAACGAAGAGTTTCTTTCACGCAGGCATGGAGATATCTAAGCCTAACAAGATGAGACTCTCTGACTGCATTCTCACAATTTCTTCGATCACCAACCACCGTTTCCAGCTCATCTCCGACCTTTTGCATCGCTTCTGGATTCCTCGTAAGCTCCGACATCGTCCATTCCACCAACGTAGTACTAGTATCGGTCCCAGCCACAAACAGGTCCTGTACCAACGACGCAATAAATAATGGAACAAACATGTATTTTTTCAGTAATTCAAACTGAAAAATTGAAGTATAGAGAGAATTTCAGAATATCCACTTACCGAAATTAAGGCCTTAATCTGTAGATCGCTAAATTCAGCGGCTAGTAACATGTCTAAAAAGTCTTTCTTCGAATCAATTCCGATCTCTTTCCTTTTCCTGATCAAACCATCCCAAACACCATAAATCATAGAAATAAAAGCAGTTGCCTCCTTATTCAATCCCTGAAGATCCAAACCCGCAATAACAGGATAAAAATCTCCAGCATTAGGAGCCATTCCCAATTCCATTATCCTCGAAATATGATTCTTCAACCCCCCAGATACCCCATCTTTATCCACAAGATCAAAAGCATCTCTAGAAAATATCACATCACCCAGAATATTAAAAACAGTCCTGAAAACCAACTCACCAATATTAACAGCCTCCTCTTGCTCCTCCAACAGAAACCTCACCATTTCTGAAGCTTTTTCCTCCCTCGTCTTAGAATGCACATCCAAAGTCTTAGAGGTAAAAAGTTCTCCCCTGCATACAGTTCTCAACGCCTTCCATCTCTCATCACAAGGTGCAAAAGGAAGAGAGAAGTCGATGTAGTTTTTTATCCTTAACGTTTGAGGAGCGTATCGGGCTGCAAGAATTCGATCATTGGTTTTGAGGATCTGAGCTGAAGAAGCAGGGGATGATGCAACTATCGCGAGTTGATTTCCTAATTTGAGTGACATTATCGGGCCATGGATTTGAGCCAACTTCGCAAGGTCGACATGTAGTTTTTTCCCTAGTTGCAGCAGATTTCCTATTACAGGCCATGGATAGGGTCCTGGGGGAAGTTTTGCAGAAGCTTTGTGGAGAAGAGTGGCGAGAAAACATGAAAGAGTCGTAAGAAGTAGAAATAGAGGAAGCAGATAAGTCAAGCACTGGAGTTCCTCCATTTGTGGTTGATACTGTGATCTTCTTGAACTTGTCTTTATTTATACTAACAAAAGGTGAGAGAGTAAAAGGAAGCGGAGTCAAAGTGATTGATGGTGCGGTGTAAAAATATTTCTAAAATACTCATATTTTATTATTATTCTTTTCTTAAAAAGAAATCGTGTTTCTGTAAAATTATATACAAATAAATATAAGGGTGAAATTATACAATAATTGGTGGTTTGACGGGGAAAGATACCAACCATGACAGTTGTGGTGGATTCGAGCAAATGAATCGAGCAAAGGTTCAATACTATGCAAGGACATAACAAAATACTAAAAGATGTAGTGTTGAGCAAAAGTGAATTATATTTCCTGTTGAAAACCATTCTAACATATACATCACTACGTATGAGTAATTAGGAAACTATCATATTATTGACCTAATAATCAAGGGCTATAAATGCGAAATAAAAGAAAGATATGCACATAATTATGGACATGATTGAGATTGCCGTTGCTATTGATTTGCCGAAGATTTTAGACATGCAGAAGATGGTGGTGATTGAAATTGCCGTTGTTGTGGACTTGCCGAAGAAGGTGATGATTAAGATTGCTGTTGCTATTGACTTGCTGAAGATGGAGATCTATTAGATCTATTATGCCTTGCAAGATTGGGTTGCATCAAGAACACCAAGCTTGGAGCGACGTAAAGTAAAGGACGCTGGTGGTAATGGTTTCGTAAGAGGGTCAGCAAGTTGATCTGTCTTGCGAACATGAGCAACTTTCAAGTGTTTATTTTTACTTGATCTCCAACAAAATGAAAGTGTACGGCAGTATGTTTCATTCGTGAGTGCATCATAGGATTTGCACATAGATATGTTGCCTCATATTGTCACAATAAATGGTAGGTGGTAATGAGGGTGGCTGATGAAGTTCACGCTAAAGATTGTGCACCCAATTAATCTCAGCAATGGTAAAGGCAATGGACTGGAATTCAGCTTCTATAGAGGAACGGGCAACCGTTTTTTGTTTCTTGCAACTCCAACCGATGGGATTGACACCAAGACAAAGAACATACGAAGAAGTGGAGGCCCTATCATCATGATTACCAACCCACTCAGAATCAGCAAATGCATGAAGAGTGAGAGGTGAAATTGCATCGGAGAAGGAGACCATAATGAAAAGTGTCTTTAAGGTATTGTAAGACTCGTTTGACGGCTATATAATGAAGAGAGGTTAACTTATTCAGAAAGTGAAATAACTTGTTAACAGCAAATGAGATGTTAGGCTGCGTAAGCGAAAGATATTGCATGGATCCAATGGTTTAACGATAAAGAGTGGCATCCGTAACTTGTGAACCATCATTTAGTGTAAGTGAAGCATTAGATGAGAGACATGCTAGCCTCTTTGCCATCCTCCATGTGTGTTTTCTGAAGCAGATCTCTTATGTATTGATGTTGTGAGAGGAAAAGACTTGATGAAACGTAGAGCACTTCTATGCCGAGAAAATAGTTTAGTGCAACCAAATATTTTAAGGAGAGCCGCTTGGCAAGGGAGGTCACGATCTTGTTAAGGAAAGCTGGGGGGTTGCCCGTAACAATGATATCATCTACATGCACCGAAAGATACAAGGTTGCGTAATCATTGTAAAGGATAAACAAAGTTGTGTCTGGTTTGGTAATGACAAACTCAAAATCAATAAGGAAACTTCATAATTCATTGTATCATGCCCTTGAGCTTGTTTTAATCCATAAATTGCTTTATGCAACTTACAAGCACGAGAGATAGTGTGAGTCCCCGTCATCGTATGCTGCTGAATCAGAAGATCTCTTAAAAGACTATTTCAATTTGCTACTACGGTTGGAGGTAAGTTACTCTTCATTAATTTAATTTGCTTCTGCTGATTTATGATTTATTCTAAACATATTAGAGAACGGTTTACAAAGGAGTCCGTTCTCTTTTGGTGTTCCATACAAGCTCCTATCAGAGGAAGGAAAAGTTGATCTTGTTTGCGATGGATCTCTAATAGTTGCTTCCCTTTCTTGAAGAAGAAGATTTCCATGGTCATTGTTAATATATCCAAGAAACCGATGGTTGGGACGTTTTCAAGGAACTGCCGTTGCACGGCTTCGATTTCTTTTACTACGCTCTCCTCAAGCTTTTTGCCCAAAACATAGAAGTAGGAGCTGTTAGGTCCACACCCATGTGAGGTCAACTGTACATCTGACTAACAAATCCATGTGAACAGAAACACCTGCAACAGGAAAAGAGCAGCCATATAAAAAATATCAACAGTCGGTGCCGGAAAAGTTGAAATCGACAGCAACCAAATTGAACAATCAAGATTGGCAACCAAGATCTATGGATTTGTCAAGATTTGCTGCGTCTCAGATCTTGACAATTGGATCATCTACACCCTATAAATAGGGGAGGTCCAATCGCTGCTAAACAAGGGTGTAAGTAAAAATCAATTGATCTAAAGAGAGAAAAGAGTGTGAGAGAGAGGGTAGAGTCGAGTGAGGATCTAGTTGTGATCCTCCTCCTCCTCCATTTTATTCCAATTCAACCTAGTGAATGACTTCTCTTTCTCGTGGACGTAGGCCAAAATCAGTCCAAACCATGATAATTTCTTTGTGTTCCTGTGTGTGTGATTGTGTCTTCATTCATCTTCTCATATATGAACAAATTGCTGGATCTGTTCTCAACAGTGGTATCAGAGCCGGCCCATATCCAGACTGGCCCATCCTAATCCAAATCTAGCCTAGGCCAAGGAGAACGGCCGAGTCCAGTTCAATTCTAGCCCAGGCTGCAAAGACCGGCCTAGCCTAATCCAGATCTAGTCTAGACCAAGGAATGGCCCAGATCCATATCCAGTCTAGACCAAGGCTCGGCCCAAATCTAGTTCAGACCAAGGCGCGGCCCAGATCCAGATCAGGCTTGAGGAGTGGCCTAGTCGTAAATCAAACGATTCCAAATCCGACAACTCAGATTCGAGAACATCCCAGATCTAAAGACACCCTAGATTGAAGTCTGTTCTAGACTAAAGAATGCTCATGATAGGAGACATTCTAGATCCAGCAACTCAAATAAGAGAACACCCTAGATTAGTGAGATCACAACTCTGAGAATTCCTAGATCTAAGATGCAGTGCATTTCGGAGATCTAAGCCAAAAAAGAAAAAGGAGAAGAAGGAGATCGGGACTGGCGACAGTGAAGTCACCAGCCCACTGGAAAATGGAATTAGTAAAGAAATTGAAGTACCTGATGGCAGAGGAGCAGCAGAAACAACCATCTTCAAAAAAATAAAGCTGCAGTCGCAAGGCAAAAGTAGTGATCTGATGAAGCCATTGTCGCGGCTGATCTGGTAATGCCATTGTTGGCGCTGTTGTCGTGGACTGATCCATTGAAGCCGGACCAAGACAAGAAGCACCAGGACAAATCTGTAGAAGAGAAGTGCAGCCCCAGAAGGAAAATCGCAACTGCAACTGTAAGAGGAAGAAAACCTAAAGAGGTTAGGGTTTCCCTTCATATTCCTTTTATATAAAATCCAAAAATAGCAATATGTAAAATTGATATTGTCACCCTTATGAATACTATAAGAACACATAAACAAAGACTGAGTTGACTCATGAATAGTAAGAGTGGCGAACAGTACTCTAAACAGTATCTTGAGTGAACAATACCTTAAATAGTACCAATAAATAGTACCCCCTGAACAGTATGAATATATTTACGACTGTGCCCCTGAATAGTACTTCCTCTAAATTGACAATTATACTCCCTGTACATAATAATTTCTTGGGCAACCCTCAAATACTCCTATGGTTTTTGACCATTCCAGACTCAACAGTGCACTCAATTTCTCATGGTTAGACTAAAAAAAAGTTAAAAACAAACTCCAAAAATCCTAGTTCAAGTAATGTCATGGCTGGGGCTATGATAAAACTCAATGCCACCAATTACACCTTATGGAGACCGAGAATGAATGATCTTTTATACTATAAAGATCTTCATGACCCGCTAGATGATGAGGAAAAAAGACCTGAGGGGATTTCAAAAAAGGGGTGGACAAAAATGAACCAAAAAACTATAGGTCAGATCAGACAATGGATTGACCATAATGTCTTCCACCATGTATCCCAAGAAGAAAATGCTAGAGAACATGTATCAGGCGAAGACTGCATGCAACAAAACCTTGTTGATGAAAAGGCTAGTAAATTTAAAGTTGAAAAGTGGAACGTTAATAGGCGAGCACACTAATGAATCTCAGAACCTTGTGAACTAGCTCATTTCAATAGAATTTCCATTGGGGGATGAAGGGCAGGCCTTATTACTGCTGAGTTCATTACCTAAAAGTTGGGAGACCATGATAATCTCCCTCAGTAACTCAGCTGCATAAGGCAAACTAACCATGACAATGGTCAAGGACACCCTATTCAACAAGGAGGCCAGGAGATAAGAATCCAGAACAGACCAAGCACATGCCCTAATCATAGAAAATAAAGAAAACAACAGAGGTAGAGGGAGAGAAAGAAGTAAAAGCAATACAAGATCGTGGCAGATCCAAGAACCAATACAAGGGGCAATACAAGTGTTTCCACTACAGCATTCTAGGACATATGAAGAAGGATTGGCAAAAATTAAAGAATGAGATGGGCAAAACAAGCTGAAGGAAGATAATGGTGAAACAAATGCCACCATTGCACAGGACATATTAGTATTGACAACTAAAGAAGAAGCGTGCTTGCACGTGGCCAACAATGAAGCTGAGTCGGTGGTAGACATAGCGACCTCCTACCACGCCACACCACATAAAGCATTCTTCATCACTTATAGGGAAGGAGACTTTGGCGCTCTGAAGATGGGAAATAACAGTGCGTCCCAAATAATTTGGATTAGAGATGTGCATATCAAGACAAACCTTGGTTGCATAGTGATGCTAAAGGAAGTGCGGCACATACAGGAACTCAGGCTAAACCTGATCTTAGTCAAGTACTTGACAGAAAAGGCTACACAAACTATTTCAGCAATAACACCTAAAAATTGACGAAAGGTACAATGATCGTAGTAAGAGGACATATCTGCAGCACCTTATACAAGACTCACCCATTTATGTCCTTAAGTCCTTATTGTTAATAGCATTTGTATCCCCATTTTAAGTCCCGTTATATCCCTGTTGTAAATCTAAGTTTATGCTATCCTGGTTCGATAATTCGAGGACTATGTTATCTCGAGCAGTATTTGGCTTATTTTGTGTTGTAATTAATTAGAATCTGTTGTGACTAGTTGCGTGACACAACAATCAAACAGGGGAGTTCTCTTTATTTTCCATTTACTTTCATTTCTTGCTTACTTAAATTTAAAAATTTGTTTACTCATGGAATGATTAATGAACTTGAATTTTATTTCTATGGTAATGTGAAAGTTAAAATTTGTGTAAACTCCATCCTTTTAAGTCGAGTTCCTATGGAATTGACCTAGACTTGCACTAGCTAGACTACAATAGCCATGCACTTGCGAAAAACATCAACAAGTTTTTGATGTTGTTGTTGGGGACCCATAATGGTGTTTTCACAAAATTTAATTAAAAATTCAAAAAAATCATAAATTTTCAAATTTTCAAAAATTTTAGGAGTTACATTGTTTTAACATTTAAGCATTTTAGGTGCATTTTAAAATTTTTGTTAGTGCATAAATTTAATTTCTCCTAATTTTTGGTACTTATTGATAATTTCTTATTTTGTAGGAAAATTTGAAAAAGAAAGGAGGAATTCAAAGAGTTTAATTAGGATAAATGCAATTTATTTTGAGTGAATTGTAGTGAGCATTTCATGTAATTATTTTATTTTTACAATTCTTTTAAAAAGTTGAATAATACAGGTCAACAGTGGGCCATCGTAACTTGGAAGTGGAGGTGGAATGTAAATGGCCCCACCCTTGTGCGAGAAAACATTTTCCAGGACCCCGTTGTGAGAAAGTCTTAAACTCCTTAAAAGTTCTAGTTTATGTGGTGCATTATTAGATTAAAACTACATTGGTTGTTAATATGAAAGCATGTAGAACACATTTGATACATGTTGCATTTTGCAGGGTTTGCATTAGTTTGTTAATTTTTTTCTTGCATTTTTGGGGCATGTTTAATTGCTTTAAGGTGATTATATGTTAACCGAATTGCCATGGAATGAAAAATTAATTAGTAAGGGCATCTGACCTCACAAGATCAAGGGTGGATTTCATCACTACCTCTTGACCCACCTAGGATAATCACCACAAGCACGTATCCCAACCTTTCAATTTAATTTAAAATCAATTAGAAGAGACCTATAGTGTCCACCACATAATCATAGGACCCTCTTGGAAGGAGGCGACCTATTGCCACTCTAATGGCCCCTATTTAACTAACTATGCTGGTTTTTAAACGACTAGCTCTTCCAACATATTCGATGACTTAGCCTACTTACGACTAGCTGAGGAAGGTGTGAAGTGGTTTGTTAAGTAGGATTTAAATGGTAAGTAGTAGGACAAGTCTAAAAAAGAGGAGTGTTAGCTTAGGTTAATCTAAAAAGTTTCTCCCCCACACAATCCTAAGATAATCAAATTGTCTGCTTGCTAGCCTTATGGGTGTTTGAATTTTTGTGCCTAATCAATAGCATTTAGGATTTGTTAAGTAGCAAAAAAAAAAAAAGCCTTGCTGTATGCACTTGTGGACACACGATAAAACTGGATGTTTAATAAAAAATGACATACAACAAATTTAATCAATGACTGAACAAAGATCAAAGGGTAACTCACCCCTAGGCAGTGTTAGAGGAGATGTGGGCCCCACACTCATTATAAATGAGGACCCACCACCTCCAATAGATGAAGAGCTTCAAACTCCACTAAGGAGAATTAATTAGCCACCCATCCTTAGGAACTGGAGAAGAAATGGGAATGTAGAGTGGGACCAACATAGTGACCATGGGGATAATGACTTTTATCAAAACCCTCATGGTAGAACACTAAGGGATTATCTTCAGCCAACTCGTATAAGTACGTCTTCTTGTGTCATTCTACCTCAGAATGCAGATACCATAGAGCTGAAAATGGGAGTAATTCAATTACTCCCAAAATATCATGGGTTGGACAGTGAAAGTCCTTACCTACACCTAAAAGAATTCGACGAAGTGTGTACTACACATCGCACACAAAATGTTAGATTTAATACGGTAAGGCTGAAGCTTTTTCCTTTCTCTTTAAAGGAAAAAGCTAAGATGTGGTTCAATGCGCTGCCAGTAGGTTCAATACGAACGTGGCAAGACATGATAAGTGAGTTCTTGAAAAAGTTCTTCCCAACTCATAAAACCAAAACTCTTCGCCGGAAGATCACGAACTTCACCCCAAATGACAAAGAGACCTTTTATCAATGTTGGGAAAGATTCAAATATATGTTGTTAACATGTCCACATCATGGATACCAATCTTAGGCATTATCAGTTTCTTTTTACGAAGGACTAAACTTTGATATGTGTCAGTTTGTAGAAATGATGTGCAATGAAAATTTTCTAAACAAACAACCAGAAGAGGCACAAGAGTACTTAGAATGGTTGGGTAAGAGCACGCACACCTAGGCTGATTCAGAAATAATTGATCATTCAGATAGAACAAAGCCTACCACATCTTCTAAGGGGGGTATTTATACCTTGAATGAAAAAAATGACATAACTACAAAGATAGCTTCCCTTATTAGAAAAGTAAAGGCCATGGACATGGGCAAAGATGCCTCCATGAAGATTGAATAGGTGTGTGGTATTTGTGAAAGTGCTACACACATTACTCAGAAATGCCCAACAATACCAACATTTTAAGATGTGCTTCATGAACAGGCAATTGCCCTAAACTCTTATAAGCGACCTTTTTTCCCCTTTTCTGAAACATACAATCCTAATTGGAGAAATCACCCTAACTTCAGTTGGAGAAATGGACCCATAGCAAATATTTCACAATCAGGTCCATACTAGCCTCATCAACAAAATCAAGGACTCCTTACCCTACCTTACCAAGCTCATCAAAATCCTGCTCCTGCACCATATATCCCCTCCATCCAAAAGGCATGGAAAGGATAATCAGATACTTCAAAATCAGGAGAAGAAAATTTCTCAATTAGAAAATTCTATGGAAGAGTTAAAAAATATGATGAGTTAGATGATGCAAAACATGGAAAAGGGAAAGTTTCCAGCTCAACCACAAGCAAATCCTAAGAGAGTGCATGCGGTTAACACTAATGTCTATGAAGCATCATCTAGCTTTACCATAGAACAAACCAAGGCTATCACCATTCTTAGGAGTGGTAAAAGAATTGAGACAGATGAGTCTTAAAAGATTGAGCAAGTAGAAAAGTCTACTAAGGTCACAGAAAAGTCTAAACAGAAGGACCCTACTTCACCTATCGACCTATGTCCTATCCCTGCCCCATTTCCTCAAAGGTTGCGTCAAGTTTCAAAGTCTACCTCTAATAATGAGATCTTAGAGATTTTCAAGCAGGTTAAGATCAACATACCAATCTTAGACGCATACAAATCCCATCATATGCCAAATTCTTAAAAGACTTGTGCACTATAAAAAGAAAACTCAATGTACATAAAAAGGCATTTTTGACTCAACAAGTGAGCTCTATTCTTCAATATCATACACCACCAAAATACAAGGATCCAGGTTGCCCTACTCTTACTTGCATTATTAGCAACCATAGAATCAATCAAGCTTTGTTTGATCTGGGATCTAGTGTGAACCTATTACCATACTCGATAAATGAATAGTTAGGTCTGGGAGAATTGAATCCTACTTCTACTACACTTCAGCTAGTTGATAGATCTATGAAAATACCAAGAGGAGTAATAGAAGATATACTTGTCCAAGTGGAACAATTTTGCTTCCCCGTAGATTTTCTAGTCTTGGATACACAACCAGTGGTAAATGAGATAATAGTAATCCTAGGACGCCCATTCTTGGCCACATCTAATGCCTTAATCAATTGTAGAAATGGTATCATGAAATTATCTTTTGAAAATATGACATTGGAGCTAAATATCTTCAACATCTGTAAGCAACTGGGTGAATCTACTGATGACTTGCACAATGTTAACATGATCAATTCAGTTGTGCAAGATCATGTTTCAGTCATCTTCCTTGTCAAACTCACTAGAAGCCTGTTTGGCCCATTTGAATGAATTTAATGAGGATGCATTAATAGAGGAAGTTAATGCCCTCCTGGATTCTGTTCCTATCATGGATACATAAAAATGGAAACCTCATTTTGAGGACTTTCCACTGAGGGAGCCCACTCCCCTTCGATCATCCATAGAACCCCCTAGGCTTGAATTGAAATCTCTACCATTAGATTTAAAATATGCTTATTTAGGAGAAAAAGAGACTTTTCCTGTAATAATTTCCTCTCAATTGGAAACAACTCAGGAGGAAAAATTAATAGACACTTTAAAAGAACACAAAGGTGTTATAGGATGGACCATAACGGATATAAAGGGCATTAACCCTTTAATTTGCACCCATAGGATATATCTAAAGGATGAAGCTAAACCATGTCATCAAATGCAAAGAAGGTTAAATCCGAATATGAAAGATGTGGTTAGAGCAGAAGTCCTAAAGTTGCTTGATGTGGGAATCATCTATCCAATAAGTGATAGCAAATGGGTAAGTCCTACTCAGGTAGTTCCAAAGAAGTTTGGAGTGACAGTAATAACTAACGCCGACAATGAATTAATCCCTACCAGGGTTCCCACTGGGTGGAGTATGTGTATCGACTATAGAAAGTTGAATGTTATCACAAGGAAGGACCATTTTTCTTTGCCCTTTGTTAATTAAATGTTAGAAAGGGTTGCAGGACATCAGTACTATTGTTTCCTAGATGGTTATTCAGGGTATAACTAAATGGAAATTGCACCCGAGGATCAGAAAAATACCACATTTACATGTTTGTTTGACACTTTTGCTTATAAAAGAATATCATTCGGATTATATAATGCTCCTGCAACATTTCAAAGATGCATGCTGAGTATTTTCAGTGATATGGTAGAGCACTTTCTGGAGGTTTTCATGGATGATTTCTCAGTTTTCGAGAATTCATTTGATATGTGTTTAGAAAATTTGAGAAAAGTCCTCCATCGTTGTGAAGAGAAATACTTAGTCCTAAATTGGGAGCAGTGTCACTTCGTGGTATCTCAATGGATTGTACTTGACCATATTGTCTCGTCCAAAGGAATAGAGGTAGATAAAGCAAAAATTGATCTCATTTCTAATATGCTCACCCCACAAACAGTTAAAGACATTCGCTCCTTTTTAGGACATGCAAGATTTTACAGGAGGTTTATAAAAGATTTCAATGCGATATCTCGACCATTGTGTAACCTCCTAGCTAAAGACACTCCATTCCAATGGACTGCTGACTATCACCAAGCCTTTAATAAACTGAAGGAAAAGTTAACCACTACACCCATCACACAACCACCTGACTAGAAAGTACCCTTTGAAATCATGTGTGATGTAAGTGATTATGCTGTACGGGCAGTCTTAGGACAAAGGATAAGAAGCCCTATGTCATCTACTATGCAAGCAAGACACTTAACAGTGCACAAATGAATTATTCTACCATGGAGAAGGAACTCCTTGCCATAGTCTTTGCACTAGATAAGTTTAGGTCTTACTTGATAGGCTCTAAGATAGTCATTTTCACTGATCATTCAACATTAAAGTACCTTCTTTCAAAGAGGGATGCTAAGCCACGACTTCTTAAATGGATCCTTCTACTCCAGGAATTTGATTTAGAAATTAAAGATAAGAAGGGAGTAGAAAACATAGTAGCAGACCACCTTTCTAGATTGGTCCTAACTGAGTCTTTGGATTTATTGTCAATCAAGGATACCTTCTCTGATGAACAACTTTTTAATGTCTCCAATCTCCCTTGGTTTGCAGATATTGCAAATTATCTAGCCACGGGAAAGATACCAGAACATTGGAGCAAAAATGAAAAGACTAGATTCTTCTCCAATGTCAAACAGTATTTTTGGGATGATCCGTATTTGTTTAAATATTGCTCGGATCAAATAATTAGAAGATGTGTGCCTAATATTGAACAATCTAGTATGATCTCTTTTTGTCACTTAGAAGCATGCAGTGGATATTTTTCTGCCAAGAAAATAGTTGTAAAAATCTTACAATGTGGTTTCTATTGGCCAACTCTGTTCAAAGACACCTATTACTTTTGTAAGGCATGTGAGCACTGCCAAAAGTTAGGAGGAATAACTCGTAAGAATATGATGCTGTTAAACCCCATTTTAGTAGTAGAGGTCTTTGATTGTTGGGGCATTGATTTCATGGGGCCATTTCCACCTTCTTTTGGATACATATATATTTTAGTTGCAGTAGACTATGTATCCAAATGGATTGAGGATGTTCCATGTGGAGTTAATGATCATTAAATGGTCATTAAATTCTTAAAAGAAAATATATTTTCCCGATTTGGAATACCTCAAGCCATCGTTAGTGACAATGGGACTCATTTTTGCAACAAAGTTTTTGAAGCATTAATGAAAAAATATAACATCACACATAAAGTTGCAACCCCGTATCACCCACAAACAAGTGGACAAGTTGAAGTGTCAAATCGGGCCATTAAATAGATTTTGCAAAAAACTGTTAACCCAGATCACAAGGATTGGTCTATTCAACTAACGGATGCACTTTGGGCATATCGGACTACATTTAAGACCCTGATTGGCATGTCCCCTTATCGTATTATTTATGGTAAAGCTTGTCACTTGCCTGCAAAATTGAAACATAGAGCCTACTGGGCAATTAAAAGATTCAATTTTGATATGGGCAAAGTAGGCTTGCATCGTAAGCTCCAACTTAATCAGTTGGAGGAGATCTGACATGAAGCTTATGAGAGTAATAGGATCTACAAGGAAAAGATGAAAGTTTTTCATGATCAAAACATTTTAAGAAAATCCTTTACTCCATTCCAAAAGGTACTTCTTTACAACTCTAAGCTTCACCTCTTTCCAGGTAAGCTTAGATCTCGATGTACCGGTTCATATATAGTTAAAGAAGTTTTTTCATATGGGACCATCGAGATTGAGGATGTTAGGACTGGGCATACTTTTAAAGTGAATGGTCAACGTTTAAAGCCTTTCTTAGAGTATGAGAATCCAGAAGTTGGGTCCACAACTCTGGATGATCCTGATTATCAGGATTGAGTGGATCTGACTCCTCTGTATCATATTTCGTATTATTTCTCTACATCATCTATATTCATTTTAGGTCCTACTTATTAAACATTGAGGACAATGTTTCTCTTAGGTTGGGGGGTGTAGATTTTTGGCAAATTCTAGTTTTGTTACATTTCTTGAAAAAAAATAAAAAATTCTAGATTTGTTACATTTCTAAAAAAAGGGGGACAGTTCATATACAATGATGAGAATTGGATTTTCTAAAAGTCTAATCTTGAATTACTATCCTTAGCTTATTAATAGAATTGTACATGATTAATTCATCATTTTACTTATTTTCTAAAGAATTTCATGAAAGCTAAGTCTCAAATCATATTTGTATACATAGCTACATGTATATAGTCTAAGTGATTAGTAGTTATAACGTAGAAGTCCTGAAGAAATTCAGTAGAGACCTATAATCTAAGTAAGCTTCATAGCCATTCATTCCTTCTGAGAGGTTATAAATTTTCTAATTTTCTTTAGCGTGCTTAAATTTTTTTATTTTTATTTTATCTCATCCACTTTGAGCAATTACCTGAATGATTAGAGTATTATCTTTAAGGTTTTAAAGGTTCATTGAATATAATAGATTATTGAAAACCTAAAAAATGATTTAGGCCATCTTTGTTAACTTGGAGACACAAAGCTTACCCAAAAATATTTTTACCACTAGTCATCCAATATAAGCCTTTTTCTTTTCTCACCCTACTAACCTTTACCCATATTAACCCACTATAATATATCCATTACCTATTTCTTCAAAAGATAAGTTAGGGATGAATGATAATATACCTTTTAGTGGCAAAACAGAAAAATGAATATTGAGAAAAGAAATATTCTTCAAAACAAAAAAAGAAGAGAGTTTGAAGAATGCAAAGAAAAGTGGAAAAAGAAATATTCACTTTAATACAAGCAAGGTAAAGAAAGAGTTGTCAACTTTAGAGGACCTCTACCTCTTATTAAGGAAACTTTGAATATCCTTTTACCTATTCTTTTGCACCCCATCCTAAGCCTTCATGTAGTCCTATTTAAAAACCTAATGATTTTATGGCGAATATAGTCTTGATGAGGATATGAAAATATAGGGTTTAAAGAATAATACTTCTAAAAGTTTAAAGGTAATGGCATCTTATTCCTTCTAAAGGGATCAAAACTAAACTCCTTAGTAACTCTTGTTCCTTTATAAGTATATGTGAGCTAATTTTGTTTTTATTGACTCTGCTCACATATTAAAGTGAGATATGATTTGAACCTTTTTCTGAAAGATTTGATTTATGTGTGTATGTTTATTAGTGAGGATTGAGGTCAAAACATATTTCAGGTGAAGTTTTAGAGTTGTACTCTACTTAGAAACAAAAGATCTATTGTATATGTAGACTGTACACATACAACACCTTGCGATCTACGCTTAAATGAAATATCATTAGAATATGAGTAGGGTTTTTGAATTATTATTCATTTTTATTAACATGATAAGGTGGTAAATTAAGTATGGATAGAAAGAAAGTCTCAGAGATAAATTTAAGAACTATCCTTTATGAATTTTGTGGGTAAATTCTCTGCAAACCCTCACGAGGTTTAACTCGTCCACTAGGGGTAACCTAGGGGTTTAAGGGCTTGTTGCATATGCTAAATGCAACCATGAGTACCAACAAAAATGAAAATCATTTTGTCTTAAAAAAAAAATTTCTCATGTTTTGCTCGGGACTAACAAAATGCTAGTGGGGGTGTGTTGAGTCCTTAATTTTGCAAAAAATAACCTTATATTAATATTTTATTAGATCATTTGACACGGTAATTTTTTTTATTTTAAATCAATTTTAGCTATAATCCATCATCCAATCGTTAATTTGAAAAGTTAATAATCAGATGATCATTATAGCTAATTACCTACAAAGATAATTCTAATTTTGTATTTTGTTTTGCAGATAATCCAAAGTACGTTGGATGGTTCAGATCAGCTTATTTTGATGGATCACATGACACAAAATAAGGGCAAATCTGACCAATCATGGCAAATCTGACTAAGTTTGACCAAATCTGACCAATCATGGGCAAATTTGACCAAGCATGGAACCCCCCTTATAAAGAAAAGAGAGGTCAGATTGGGGGGTGGGCGCTCTCTTCTTTCTCTTCATTCCTCCCCTTCTTTTTCTCTCGCTCTCCTCTTCCCACCTTCTTCTTGTTTTCATTTTTTCTCCTTTTGACAGAGAAGAGGTGGAAGAACTGTTCCTATCCACCTCTCTCGTGCACTTCTTCTCTCACGTTCTTCTCTCTCCTTTCACAGAGGAGAGGCGGAAGGACTCTTCCTCACCCGCCGCTCCTACGCTCTCAATCCATCCCTCTACTCTCTTCTTCTTCTCCACCTCTCTCATGCTCTCCCTGTTCTCACGCACCATACCAACCCTCTTCTCTCACCCTCGTTCTCTCCGGCCAACCAACCTAGCTAGCCCTATCACCCACCCCAGGAATCCCATCTGCATCCGTCCAGGCTGCACAGATCTACTAACATTCTCTCTCTCTCTCTCTAGCCGAACCCCCTCTTTCTCTTCTCAACCATACTAGCACCGCACCCAACAGGCCAAGCAACCTGATTTCTCTCCCTTGTTCTATTTGATCTCTTCACCTTCACAGGACGGATCCCTCATCTCTGGTCTCCCCCTCTAACTCCCATTTCTCGCTTTCCACAGGCTCTACTCCATTCATCCATTGGCCAGCCTCTCTCGTTTTCCCATTTTTTTACAAACACATCTCTGGTTTCCCCATTTTTTCCTCCTCTCAGCATCACCGGATGGCCCACAGACCTCCTCGATTTCCTCCTACCAGCCCATCTCTCTCTCTCTCTCTCTCTCTCTCTCTCTCTCTTTGATTTGCACCACGTTCTCTTGTTTCACCTCCTTTGTTCGGCACGGTAGATCCCAGCTCTCCCTCACAATCCCTTCTCTCTTGCTCTTTCACTACCTAGGTCTCTCTCTCTCTCTCTCTCTCTCTCTCTCTCTCACTCTCTCTCTCTCTCTCTCTCTCTCTCTCTCTCTCTCTCTCTCTCTCTCTCTCTCTCTCCTTCACCAGCTGGCCACATGGTTCACCACCAGACACTTGCCTAGATAGGCATCATCATCTCCTCTGCCCAGGCCACTTGGGATCATTGCACTCCACGCCCAACCAGAAATCCCCATTGCTTCCTCCGGTTTTCGGCAAGACCCATCACCGACCGACTTTCCTCATCACACCCAGAACCCTTTTTTTCCCCAAAGGCTTCTCTTTCCCCCTCTTCTTCTTTCTTCCTCTTCTTCCTTCTTATCTTCTCCCCCAACTTCTCCTCTATGCATTGTGTTCTCCGTCCCAGATGGGTTTGGGTTAAGGAATTAGAAAAAGCAGAAATTTCGTTTATGTCCTTAAGTCCTTATTGTTAATGACATTTGTATCCCTATTTTAATTCCCATTATATCCTTGTTGTAATTCTAGGTTTATGCTATCCCTGGTTTGATAATCCGAGGACTGTGTTATCACAAGCAGAATTTGGCTTTTTTGTATTGTAATTAATTAGAATCTATTATGACTAGCTACGTGACACACCAGTCAAACAGGGGAGTTCTCTTTATTTGCCATTTACTTTCATTTCCTGCTTACTTAAATTTAAAACTTTGTTTACTCATGGAATGATTAATGAACTTGAATTTTATTTCTGTGGTAAGGTCAAAGTTAAAATTTGTGTAAACTCCATCCTTTTAAGTCAAGTCCTCGTGGAATCAACCCGGACTTGTACTAGCTAGACTACAATAGACATGCACTTGCAAAAAACATCAACAATTTGGATTGGTGGCTAGCTTAAATTTGGAGCTTGAACAGATGGATGTGAAAACCACATTCCTACATGGAGATTTAGAGGAAAATATCTACATGGAGCAACCTTAAGGATTTGAAGTTCTAAGGAAGAAGCAACTAGTATGCAAATTAAAGAAGAGCCTCTACGGTCTCAAGCAAGTACCAAGGCAATGTTATAAGAAGTTCGACTCATTTAGATGAGTCAGGGGTATAAGAGAATAGTAGCAGACCAGGGCGTATATGTGCAAAGATTCCTTGATGAGAAATTTATTATACTCCTCTATGTAGACGATATGCTGATTGCAGGACAAGATGCGGCTATGATTAGCAAGATGAAGGAGTTATCTAAGTCTTTTGACATTAAGGACTTAGGACCAGCTCAGCAAATTTTGGGCATGCAAACTATTCACAACAGAAAGGTAAGAAAGCCATGGATGTCATAGTAGAAGTATGTTGAACGAGTGATCAAGAGGTTCAGCATGGAGAATGTTAGGCTAGTCAACACTTTGCTTGGTAACCATTTCAAGCCAAGCAAGCAGACCTGTCCTTCTTTAGAACAGGAAAAAGAAAAGATGTCAGTGATACCATATTCGTCAATAGTTGGGAGTCTGATGTATGCAATGGTGTGTACAAGACTAGACATTGCTCACGCAATAGGTGTAGTGAGTAGGTTCCTGTCCAACCTAGGAAGAGATCAATGGGAAGCGGTGAAGTGGATTTTGAAGTATCTTAAGTGTACATCCAAGTTGTGCTTGTGTTTCAGAGAATCTAAACTTGTCCTAGAATGATACATAAATGCTGACATGATAGGAGATCTTGATGACAAAAAATCAACATCAGGATTCCTATTCACTTTTGCAAGATAAGTTATACCTTGATAGTCCAAGTTGCAGACGTGTGTTGCTCTATCAACAACAGAAGTAGAGTATATTGCCCCAACTGAAGCTGGCAAGGAGTTGTTGTGGATAAAGCAGTTTCTCTAGGAACTTGGTATGATACAGGAGGAATATAAGGTACATTGTGATAGTGAGAGTGCTCTGGACTTGAACAAGAATTCAATGTACCACTCATGCATAAAGCACATCGACATTCATTGTCATTGGATATAAGAGGTAATAGAGCAAGAATTATTGAAGATAGAGAAGATTCACACAGATGAGAATCCAAGAGACATGTTGACAAAATTGGTACTGTACAAGAAGTTGATGTTATGTAGAGACATAGTAGGAATGAACTCAAAATGAAGAAGTGAAGTATATTCTCCTCCATGGGTATGGAGGGGGAGAATTGTTGGGTCCACCCCCATGTGAGGTCAACTGTATATGTGACTGAAAAATCCACGTGAACAGAAACACCTGCAATAGGAAAAGAGCAGCCACATCAGAAATGTCAACAATCAGTGCTGGAAAAGTTGAAATCGGCATCGACTAAACTGGCAGTCAAGATTGGCAACCAAGATCTATGGATTTAGCAACATCAGTTGCATTGATTATCTTGACAATTAAATCATCTACACCCTATAAATAAGGGAGATCTGATCGTTGCTAAACAAGGGTGTAAGTAAAAATTAGTTGATCTGAAGAAAGAAAGAGTGTAAGAGAGAGTAGAGTCGAGAGAGAATCTGATTGTGATCCCCCTCCTCCTCCATTGTATTCTAATTCAACCTAGTGATTGATTTCTCCTTCCCATGGACGTAGGCCAAAATTAGGCCTAACCATGTTAATTTCTTTGTTTTTCTATGTGTGTGATTGTGTCTTTGTTCATCTTCTCGGATCTGAACAGATTGATAGATCTTTTCTCAACAGGAGCAAGCTGAACATGGAGTATTGAAAAGCACTCTAAAGTAGTAGCGACTGTTTTTTACCCTGGATCAGATTTGATTCTCAGCTGTTTGATTAGTATCTTAAGAGCCCACTTACGACTGCTGGCATAGGATTTGATGCAAGATGGGTGGAGAAATTCGGGTATGATGTTTCGACAGAGAACACTCCAAACTGGGCCATAGGCCGCTGAGTAATAGTATGTTGGTTGCTAGTGAAGATTCCCCCAACTTCACTGGTCAGAGGATGGTCGACAAATATGGATCCTTTCTAAATGAGGGCTTGGCCGCTTGGTGTGCCAAGGAATGAGGTGTTACGAAGATCATGGGATGTGAGCCCACATATAGAGTCATAATGGGGCCATATTTCACATTGAGTTTGCAAATTAGATGGTTGAGATCGAAGGATGATTTGATTAGCCATATGAGATTGCCAATCAAAGGAAGGGGATGTGGGCCAGGAGTGAGGTTTCTTTTCCTAGTATGGGTATTGAAAGGGAGCTTAAAAAGTAGAACTAAGGCCAGGGAGAGGCAAAACAAGAGGAAGATGAAGAAGTAACCCTCCATTGCTAGGAAATTTAGGTTTTTTGTTAATTTGTGGGTTTAGGTTTGCATTTATAGAGTGACGGAGAGCACGTGATCAAAGTTGCAATGTGGGATTCAACATAGGAAACAAATAGGGAACTTTCTCATTCTTTCTTTTGAAGAATTTTCTTGACTAAGAAGTGTCTTTACTCAATCTTACAAATTAAAAGAGTTCAAATGGGTGACCACCTGTGCTTTGAATTTGATTAGTACACGGCAAAGCTAGTAGGTCACATGGATGATTGGCCATTCAGGTTCTAGAACACGGATTTAGGAACAAGGCGTATGGTTAGATAACCCTAACTCTAGCCCCTTAAACAAGGCTTGAAAGGAATTGTTGCGGTCTCAACAAAAACTTCTGTGGAATTGCAGAGGTAGCAAGTTTGCAAGTCTAATGGACAGAAGTTGCTCGTATGATATGTCATTGAGGCTTGAGTAATATTGTTTAATTAGTGACCCCAGTCAACTGTAATCCATTCTCATGCATTACAAAGGATTGTGACTGTCAAATATGTGCAGCCGCTCATCGGCCTAACGAGGAAGGGAGACAAAATCTTTAAAAATGGGAAAATTACAAGCCAAATCTAAGGATTTGTTTGGTCCATTCAAAGCTCCAATAGAGCATTGAAGTGTGGAGCAAGAATTTGGCCTCTAGTACCTCTCAATATCTTGCCATCTAGTCTAGAAGATAAAAGATCGAAAAGACCCTGTACTTGGTGGGTTTTTTCATTTCTACTCCATACAATTTTTTCAATTGCACTTTAAAATTAAGATCATGGTTCAATTACACCCACATCTACGTCGTCATCATACGGTAAAGCCACATGACTGCCAACATGGCATTTAACCGGATGACATGACAGATGAGTGTGGTGAACTAGGTTTTTAAAACACATTTTCATAAATATTTGCAAAGGTAGGGCTCTAATTTTGAAAAAATTTTAAATACAAACAACGAAAACATATTTTCTTTGAAATTGATTTGTCAAAAACCTGAGTGCCACCTCAAATTACTATAGTACATAGATTTTTATATAAAATAAAATTTCTATTGAATAACAATAGAAATACTTTTATTAAAATTAGGATCAATCCAGTGGTTCATATACACAACCCTGGTAGTTATTACATACCTTGTCCAAATATTACAATCCAAATTATAAAACAATTAATACAATCTTTCTCAAAGTAAATAGCCTGGGTAGTAGTTCGGTGATGATTATCCTCAAGTCTTTAGGTTTAAATCTTCCTTAATTGTATATGAGATATTGTAAACATTCAAACATTTATAATATCTCAGCAAGCTATGCTTGATAGGGGATTTAAGAAATATAATCAATATATCTCAAAATCAACAGTTCTTTATATCCATGATATAAATAAATTTATACAATTGAATAACCATTTAATCCTTCACTCATCATATGAAATATATATATATTACATATAGATAAAACCACTAAAAATCATGGATATAGTCAATATAATCAATAATATCTCATTTCCAAGCTGATTCTAATATTAACACTAGGTGCTAATATATAATCATACCGTATTAGGAATTATCTTTCAATATAACATTGGTAATAACTTTTACCGGGCATCTCATCATGCCATAAAATAAGGCATCTCATCATACCATAACATAAGGCATCTCATCATGCCATAATCAATTGCATTATAATGCAAAATAATTAAAGGACTACCATACTTGCATTCTCAATGCATACAGCGTGCCCGAATAACTGGTCAATACTCTACTGATACCACGCTGGAAAATACATATCCATGTTCATATGGGGGGAAACATGACTGCCACAATTGTGGCCTTCCCATAATTGCCCCACCTGACATTTTGCCTCTCTTTGGGCATGATATCATCATCATAATCAATTTCGGAGAGTAGGTGGCTCAACCCTCATAACTCTTCTAGCATTGGCATCCCCAGGCATAAGCCTGTCTTAAAACAAAATCACAAGCCTCCATGCTTGTATAAAAAATAATATTTCATACTTACAGACTGTGTATCTAGTTATAATAGGACATGCCTATAACTTATTTTCTTAAGATTTAGGGGTCCAACTTATGTAGTTCAAATCTTCTCACTCTATCCATTAAGTAATTTCATAATTACTTAATCAATCCCTTTGTATTCATTTCAACGTCATTTGTTGCCTTAAGTAATTTCATATTACTTAATTAATCACTTTGTGTTCACTTCAACATCATATGTTGATTCATAAACAATTCTAAGGAAATTATAATTAATATATAGTTATCAAGATAAGATCATGTGTAAAATACATGTATCTTCTATATTGAATATATTCTTAAGGTCCACCTACCTTTAATTTTACAATCCATCTTCTCATTGATCTTGATCATCGTATCCTTGATATATCTGTCAAATCATACGTATATAGTCATTCCTCAACTCATTTATACTTCCTAGTTGTTTATTTTATCATCCTTACATAGGATGACTTGGATCTTTTTCCTTGGATCGTATTGATCAAGGATCTAATCTATTGATTTACATTTGAATAAAATATTTATACTACTTCAAAATGTACATACAATATTATGATTCTTATGATTCTTGATCATTCAAGATCTCCTTATGGATCTTGTTTGATCTTTGATTATCTTAATTACCATTTTTAATAGGATTAGATAGTTTACTATCCTTTTATAATCTTATTATTATTCAACCAATTGATGTCTTACTGGTTGAAGATAGTTTATTTCTTTCCTAATACTAGGCAGCTCCTCCAAATTCCAGAATTGACTAAGGCTTACTAGTTAAAAGCTGCTCACACGGTAGTTAATTCAATCCTCATGTAAGGAGGCATTTAGACCTCACAAACATTGCCATAAGGTGGGGAAAGAGCGAGGCTTTATTAGAGAACCCCCTTGACCACTATGTTTAGCATTTATTGAGGTAACCTTAGCTCAACCTTTATAAGGTTCTTATGAGCATTAAACCTTAAGTACTCTTGCTGTTTGATTTTAATTAAATCTATGAACATTTAGAATGTCATTCAAGGGGTTTATTATTCTCCTAATTTGGTCTAAGAAAATGATATTCCTTATATTGTCTTACTAACTATAGCTCTTACTATCATTAAGTCCATGTCCAAATTCATTGTAAATGTTCATCAATATCTATTTTTATTTAATTACATTTTTCATGTAATTTACATAACATGAACATTAAAGCGTAAATAAATAAATCTAACAATTTCATCTACTAAACAAATAAAAGAACATTTACAATAGAATATAATAACTTACATGCTCATTTGAATATATCTTATTTGTCCATTTTGATCCAATGATCATATTTTGATTTCTATTCATTTTTCAAATCATTAAGGGTTTAGATATTAATCTTTCATTTTTATTCAGATCTATCACATTTTCTTAATGTGATATCATCACTAGATCATTGATTCATCTCATCAAATGTTCTAATCTTTCTTGATCTAATCGATGAATAAGATCTTAAGTCAATTTATCAAAATCAAGGGCATAGATTTCAATCTATCCCAATTTAACCACATCAGGCTCATCAATCCATATGATCTTAACTTTGGATCATCATTCAAACTAATTTTAATGGTCTAATCATTCTTAATTACTCAGATCAAATAGATCCATGATCATTTTTAAGATTCTCTTCCATTAAAGTCTGATCATGTCAGATTTGACTAATCTTGGAAATTAGTACCACTTTTTGTAATTTACAAAATTTTACAGTGAATAAAACCTAAATTTTATGTTTCCATTATATTCTACTCTTTACCAAGAATTCAGAGCTTTTTTCCGATCTTAATTTGAAGTTAAAATGAGCTCTGAATTAAAGTTTTAAGTTTTTAGATCAAAACATGAGCCCATATTCAATTTGAGTCTTGTGGATTGAGGGGGACGATTAGCGGCCCATCTCTGCCTCGTTCCACTGGTGATAGCCGGTGTGTACTGAGCGGTGACCGAGGATAGGCAAGACAGTTCGATCTGGACTATCGAAGCAGCTCTTCCCCAGATCAACGACCAGATCTACTGAAAATTGATCTGTGATTTCATATCTTGGGGTTTTGGGACCCTATGAATCGATCTAACGGTTGAGAATCCCCAAATCTTATGTATTTACAAGGTTTCCCAATTAGGTTACTAAATTCTGGTTCACCAGTGAACCAAATTCAATAGTGATTTGGTCGAGAAATAGATGGAAAAAGAGAAGGGAACCTACCTGGATCCCATTTGGAGCAGAGGCTATAGCCGGAGAAGGAGAACTCTGCAGTAAATTGAAGCCCTAGACGGACGGCTAGGGTTTTTGTAATTCCTACTACCAAGGTGCTTGCCAGTGCCGAGGAAGAAACGAGGAGAGGGGAAATGGAGAGGGGAGCAAGGGGAACCAGAATTTGGTTCCAATTATGGTGATTTTACTAAGAGGGGGGATCTGTGGAGGAATTGCCAGGCTGGGGAAAAACCCTAGCCGGCAGTTCTTCGAGCATGTTAGGCCAAAAGCAAGTCCGGGGACATGCTAGCCTGGCATAGGCTAGTTCCTGTGTCGGGCGCGTGTGGGGATCGCCGCTATGACTGGAAAGAGAACAAGAAAGAAAAGAAAAGAAAAGAAAAGAAAAGGGAAGGGAAGGGAAGAAAAAAGAGAGGGAAAGAGAGAGGGGGAGAGTCTTAGGTTCTGTGCAATTTCGTGCAGTCTGTAGGACGGCTATTTATAGGGTTATTTGTGAATTATTTTAATTAAAATTTTAATTATTTTTATTTTAAATGCTTTTTCACTTTTCTTATAAAATTAAAAGTATATTCCTCATTATGTTTATTCTTCACCATTGATACTCCTTGTACTGGCTGTCACCTAGCTCAACTAACTTTTGTGGACCCCACACAAAAGTGAAATGACCATTTTACCCCTATGGGTAAATATAAATTCACAAAAATTACGAAAAATAGAGATTTAGTACTCGATCTTAGATTTCAGTGTGCTTGCATTCATTTTGACTAGTTTCCCATGAATGATTCCAAATATCTATGTTTGAAGACTTGATTCTTTTTCTAAAATTAATATTATTTTAATATAATATTTTACCTTGATTTTCATAAAAAATCCAATTAATTCCAAATAATTCTAAAAAATTGGGGTTTTCACAATGAGTTAGTGTCAACTTTACTAAATTAGAGTTTTGTTTTGTGAGAAAAAACAGCTAAAAACCCATTCTTCCTATTCGGGGCATAAAAAACCCCTACTCTGCAAACTTTATCGAGGAAACTCCTTTACATCCATTAGATATTGCTGCATGCATTGAAGATTGGGCTGAAATTAATTTTTGTTAGACGCCAGTCATGTTTTTCATTGCATCCAAGCTTAATATTTCAATGAAGTCACAAAAATAGATGAAAGAAGCTAAGGATTGGCATTGAGTTCAGTAGCTATTTCAAGTCTAAATACGTTATGCTTTCCAAGTGGCTTAGCAAGCACCACAATATGCTCTTGGGTCAACAAGAGTCCTATTATCTTGGAGTTTGTTGAGAGTATCCTGGAGTTAGTTGAGAGTTGTTATGTTTTGGTCAATCTTAAGTTAGATAAATATGAATCATTTTCTTTAGGATCAAAGAGTCAATGTAGAAGTAATCTCTAATTGGATATGGCTTATTTAACTATTGTCAACTGAATAAAGAAAGAGAATTGCTTTCAGTAACACTATCTTGTTCCACTTTGGAGGTCGAGTTTCCCTTGAAGAATCTCATTCTGATTCCCTTATTTTCTTAAAAGTTTTCTCAAGATAGCACATAATACTAAATCCTGATCTAAAATACAAGGCCAACAAGAGCCCACTCCTAACGGAGTGGTACTAGAGCCAATTATGATAGAAGATTGAGTTAGTTGTTTGGAAAACGAGGTGGGTCATCTTTCTTTCGCACAAGAGCAAGCTCATCAAGAGATGCAAGAACTATTTACACCAATGAATACTAAGTTTGATATTTTTGTAGGACAACATCAAGGAGAGCAAGCTGATAGTTCTGTTAGGCCCCACATTACAAATTGATCACCTCAATCCAGTAAGTCCATTGTTCCAAAGATTACTAAGCTTAAGTTTCCCAGCCCAAAAGGTCCCACAAGTTGGATTTTTCATGCGAAGTAATTCTTCAAATTTCAACAAATCAGCTTCAATGATTAGGCACCGTTGGCAACATGGTATCAACTTCTCAAGGATAATGGTGAATTGTTAACATGGAAAAATTGAAAGAAGGACTTCCCGCAAGGTTTGGACCTACAGACTTTGAAGACTTCTTTGGTGATTTAACCAAGCAAAGACAAATAGATAGTGCTTGTGATTACGAGAGCCAATTTGAAAATTTTCTTACTCGGGCTGGTTATCTTATGTCTTCCCAACATGTTGGTTGCTTTATTAGTAACCTGAGTGACAATATCCAGGTTGAAGTCCAAGCTTCACAACCCTCTAACCTCATAAGTGTTGTGGGACTTGCTCGATTATACAAAGCCAAACTCACTATCAGAAGATTTCCTTCATTTGAGATACATCGACCAACTTCTTCCAGTCCAACCCCTGCTACACCTATTTTAAGAAAATTTTCCCCAGCTGAAATTGAACAACAATATAAGAAAGGTTTGTGCTTCCACTATAATGAAAAATATGGGCCATACCATTATTGCAAAAAGTTGTTTATCTTTGAAGCACGATATCCAAATGAAAATGAAGAGTTGCTAGACGACTTGGAAGATGATGCGGTTCACAACAAAGACTCACTACCCATCAGTTCACATGCAATCTTAAGAACACATACTCCTAAAACTATGCAAGTACATGGAACAATTAGTAAGCTTTCTATAATTGTGTTGCTCGATTATGGCAGCACCACAATTTTTTACGAGAAGGTTTGGCTCATCAGTTAGGCCTCCCAATAAATACATTCAACTGATTATAGATATTGGTCACTAATGGAGACAAGCCCAACAGCCAAGGGACGTATGTAGGTGTCTTGGTTTTGCTACAAGGCATCCCTATTGCCACTGATTTTTTCATATTACCTATACAAGGCGCACAATGGTTGAAAACACTAGGCCCAATTGTCTAGGATTTTTCACAGCTAACCATAGCATTTTCTGTCAATGAACACCAAGTTTATCTTCATTGCTTAAACTTTCCTAACCATGTTCGTGACTTTCACATAGACAAGGAAAGTTTGAAAGTGTAAAGGACTGATGGTCCAACTTCTTGCAATCAGTGGCACACCATGCTAACCTCCAACAAACTCGTGTCTTCAGAAGTAGTTGGAGTCTTATGTAGATTTATTTTCTGAGCCATAAGGACTATCCCATCACTGCAACTTGGATCACAAAATTACTCTAAAGCTTGATAGTGCACCAATTTGTGTTCGACCTTATAGGTATCCTCATTATCAAAAAAATAAGATTGGGAAACTGGCTTCTGAACTGCTAACATTCAGCATCATTCAGCCAAGCCATAGCCCATATAGTTCTCCGATGATATTGGTAATAAAACAAGATGGTTCCTGGAAGATGTATATTAACTATTGTGCTCTCAACACTCAAACTGTTAAAGATAAATTTCCAATTTCGGTAGTGAATGAACTTCATGGAGTAAGGTTTTTTACCAAGCTTGACCTCCAATTTGGATATTATCATATCAGAATGCATCTGTTAGATATTGAGAAGCTGTTTTTCGAAGACACCAAGACCACTTTGAATTTTTTGTGATTCCTTTTGGTCTGACAAAAGCCCCATCAACTTTCCAGGCTCTTATGAATGAGGTTTTTCAAAGGTATTTGCTTAAATTTGTATTAGTTTTTCTTTGCGACATTCTACTTTGCAATAAATCCTAGGAAGACCATCTGGACCACTTGGACGTTGTTTTGGCCACACTTTAGACTTATCATCTTTTCCTCAAAAGTCCAAAGTGTCACTTTGCATAGCCAAGTGTTTCTTACTCGGCCACATCATCAGCAACCAAGGAATCTCTACCGATATTGACAAAGACCAAGCAATATTTGACTAGCCGCAGCCTGCTTCTCTAGAAAGCCTTCGAGGATTACTTGGGTTAATTGGATACCACAGAAAATTTATTTGTAATTATAACTCTTCGCAATCCAATCCAGTCTTAGACCTTATAAAGTGGAGATTTTTTGGAATTAGATTTAATACTATGAAAAATCAGTAACTAAGTTGTTTATCATTTTTTTCCCCTCAATTTTTTTGAACAATTAAAAGGGAACCTTGGCGCAATGGTAAAAATTATCTCCGTTTGACCTTGAGGTCTAGGTTCAAGACGTGAAAAGAGCCTCTTGCAAAAATGCAAGATAATGCTGCATACTATATACTCTTGTGGTCTGCCCCTTCCCTAAACCCTGCATAGGTAGGAGCTTCGTGCACCGGGACTACCCTTAATTTTTTGAACAATTTTTTCTCCCTTCTTTATGCTTCGTGTCACTTCCTTTGTTCGCCAATCTTTTACAGAATTCCAAACCCCACATCCGCTAAATCCCACCCATTATACGTATACAGTTTTATTATTTATTTATTTTTTAATGTTGAACACACGGGCCCATGATGAACAGCCTCAACTCGTTTGTGTTAGTTCTTGCAGCGAAAATCTCCTCCATTAGTCCATCCTGATCACGAGCTTGCCTATCGCTATTGAACCATTATCTAAAGTATGTGAGTTTTGAGGCAGCGCTCACCTCTGGTAACTCTTCAAGAAGAACGGTTCAGAATATCATGAAGGTGACTCCTTGTGTGAAAATTATCTCAAATCCCCAAATAAATGTGCGGCCATAGTTCCTTTTTAAGTTATCTGGAAATTGCTTGCAATAGACGATGCCACGTCTCATAAATCAGATATTTTGGATGATTTTACCGTCGATTTTTCAGGGCTGTCTTGAGAATCATCAACTTTACTGCCGTGCATTTTAGAACTCAAAAATAGGTGAGAGAAGACAATAATAGAATCATCCAGTGTATGGACAAGGCTAACCTATGGCCTTTCAAGAGAGATTTTTTCTATTTTCACCGATCTTATTTCAACGACAAGGTAGCCGTAGGGGTGTGCAAAAAGATAGCTTCTTCTCCGCTACTTTATGGGCTTTGCTACTTTGAGAACGTACACGTTTCAAAACCCCACAAAACAGAAGTAGAACGACCAAAATATAACACAGTGGTCAACACTCAAGAACGCCAAGAAAGTGATATGATTCCAAACAAGCTAGACCAATTTTTTTGGGACGAGAAGCAGCGGATGTTCCCTCTCTAGAGTTATACCAAACCTTTCATCCATGTTTAGATCAATGGGCTGCAGCCCGTCGGGAAGAGACCAGTCAAAGTTGTGAATCAAAGAAGCTACAATCAGCTGAACCACCCGAGAGGCCAAGGGTAATCCAGGGCAAATTCTCCTTCCGGCACCAAATGACGTGAACTCATAGTCTTTCCCTTTATAATCCAAACCAGACTCCAGAAACCTTTCGGGCGAAAATATCAAAGGATCTTTCCACGTCTCTGGGTCTCTTCCAATTGCCCACAGATTCACCATTATTCTGCTTCCCTTTGGAATTGTATAATTCATCACCTCGCACCGATCAAGTGCTTCCCGGGCAAGTAAAAGCGGAACTGGAGGGTGCAAACGAAGAGTTTCTTTCACGCAGGCATGGAGATAATTAAGCCCAACAAGATGCGACTCTCTGACTGCATTCTCACCATTTCTTCGATCACCAACCACCGTTTCTAGCTCATCTCTTACCTTTTGCATCGCTTCTGGATTCCTCGTAAGCTCCGACATCGTCCATTCCACCAATGTAGTACTAGTATCGGTCCCAGCCACAAACAGGTCCTGTACCAACGACACAATAAACAATGGAACAGGCATTTATTTTCTCAGTAATTCAAACTGAAATTTTGAAGTATAGAGAGAATTTCAGAATATCCACTTACCAAAATTAAGGCCTTAATCTGTAGATCGCTAAATTCAGCAGCTAGCAACTTGTCTAAAAAATCATTCTTCGAATCAATTCCGATCTCTTTCCTTTCCCTCATCATACCATCCCAAACACCATAATCTTAGCAACAAAAGCAGTTATCTCCTTATTCAATTCCTGAAGATCCAAACCCGCAATAACAGGATAAAAATATCCCACATTAGGAGCCGATCCCACTTCCATCATCCTCGAAATATGATTCTTCAACCCCCCGGATACCCCGTCTTTATCCACAAGATCAAAAGCATCCCAAGAAAATATCACATTACCCAGAATATTAAAAACAGTCCTGAAAACCAACTCACCAATATTAACAGCCTCCTCTTGCTCCTCCAACAGAAACCTCACCATTTCTGAAGCTTTTTCCTCCCTCGTCTTAGAATGCACATACAAAGTCTTAGTGGTAAAAAGTTCTCCCCTGCATACAGTTCTCAACGCCTTCCATCTCTCATCACAAAGTGCCCAAGGAAGAGAAAAATCGATGTAGCTTTTTGTCCTAAACGTTTGAGAAACGTATCGGGCTGCAAGAATTCGATCATGGGTTTTGAGGATCTGAGCTGCAGAAGCAGGGGATGATGCAACTATGGCGAGTTGATTTCCTAATTTGAGTGACATTATCGGGCCATGGATTTGAGCCAACTTCGCAAGGTCGACATGTACCTTTTTCCCTAGTTGCAGCAGATTTCCTATTACGGGCCATGGATAGGGTCCTGGGGGAAGTTTTGCAGAAGCTTTGTGGAGAAGAGTGGCGAGCAAACATGAAAGAGGCGTAAGAAGTAGAAATAGAGGAAACAGTTAAGTCATGCACTGGAGTTCCTCCATTTGTAGTTGATACTATGATCTTCTTGAACTTCTTGTCCTTATTTATACTAACAAAGGTGAGAGACTAAAAGGAAGCAGAGTCGAAGTGATTGGTGGGGCGGCGTAAAAATATCTCTAAAAGTACTCATATTTTTTTATTATTCTTTTCTTAAAATGAAATCGTGTTTCTATAAAATTATATACTATTAAATATAAGGGTCGTAAAGATGGATTATTTTTTATGAAATTATACAATAGTTGGGGGTTTGTGTTATGATGTACATATTTACTAAATTGATTGATCAAAGAGTAGCACGGATAAGTTTATATAGAAGTTACATAAAGCTAAGTATAAAAGATATTGTAGATCTATTTAATCATAAATTTTATCTGATAACACCAATCTTATCAGATAACACAAATCTTATCTTATAATATAGATAAGCTCTTTATCTGATAACACCCTCCCTCAAGCTAATGCAAAAATAATTTTGCATTGGCTTGCTAATTAAACGATGTAATTGAAGATCTTGATTGCATTTTAAGGGATAAAGATCCGTGGTAATGACCATTATATCCTTTAACATTGATCACAAAATTGAAGGACGATTGAAGAGATTCAAGGTGATCCAAACAATCGGACGAGCAATGGTAATTGGAGGCCGAATCCACCACAAGATGTCAGATTAAAGGCATTTCAAATAACCTTATTGAGATTGATCTCTTGATAAAGGAAATTAGATGACACAACTCCCACACCTATGAGCCACGATCCTTCCACGTCAGTGATTGGTCGGAGAAATTATGGGGCATGGGCATTCTAGTTCTTGGGAAAGCATCGAACGACATGATGTGATAGTCAGTTGATAACAAAATTGATAGTAGGAGAGGCAAATCACATGATATCAACAATGGTTGAGGCAGACCACACAAGATGAGAGATGATTAGCAATTGTATATGAGATCAACAACATTGTAGATGCGATTGACAAGATTTGAAATCGATGATCATAAATGCGATGGACTAGATCTGAGATTGTAACACCCCGGATTTTTATGACAAATTTTTTTTTTTTTTTTTTGACAATTTAAATAAGAGCATTTGGGATCCCATGAGAAAAGATTTATTTAACATTTTACTAAACCTATCTCAAAAACTCCGGGTGTTAATTTTTCCTTTCACAAAATGGCGTACATGTAATTTAAACATAAATAAATGATCCGCGTATAAATCAACGTCAAATAAATAGGCGCCTTTATTTTAAATCAAATAAACATCCAAAAGACAGTAATAATATGGCCCAGGGTCTATCCATCATAACATCCCATATAAATGTCCAATATATATCCAAAGATCTAAATCACATCCAAATATAAAGTATGCAGTCCATAATAAAATTCAAATGATAATCCACTCTAATGACTCACATTACTTTCTAAAACTATAGGGAAACTAGTCTTCAGAGCTCTCAAGGTTTATCAACCGCTTTTCCTTTCCCCGGTGTCGCGCTCGAGATCTAAGGCATTGCAAAACAAAGCGATGCCTCAAAGAAGCTCTATCGCTTGTGTAGGTACATAGACAATTAATGTAATAAATGCAAGAAATAATGAACAAAGATTGATGAAAAGTCTAACATTTATGGAAATAGTGATATCATAATGCCATGTTCAAATAAATGCCAATTTATTCCAAATGCTAAAACATGAAGTTCACTGAGTTAAAACATGACATGAATCAATAAATGGAGCATACAACAAGAATAAGGGCACCCTAAGGTAATGGGTCCCACCACATCGCACGAACATCCCTGATCGGGGAGTACACATAGTCAACCTGCGAGTGTCGTCACACCGGGCATACCATCTATAACCATGCTCATCATACATGCACACATAACAAGAATATGGGCCATCATCTTTGCGGTGGCAACCCTCCATGGGTATCAACCACCGCCGCTCCCGTCGACACCATAACGGGAGACTTAGCGTCCGTCCCCATGGAAAGGCTCGCACTCCAGAGTGTGGACTATCCATGTTACCAAACCCCTACCGAATGCCATCTATGGGCAAGGTGTGTCTATCATATCACAAACTCATCACATCATAATCTCGGAAAGGTGGGTGGCGGCCACTATCCCTCCCAGCATGGCGCCCATAGGGCGAGAGCACCGTCATCAAATATAAAAACACGGAAATCATATGTATATGCTAAAACTCAAGAGCACTTATAGCTTGCAATCCCCAAGACATGCCCCTCATCCTGGGGTTAGCCTATCAAAGGACCAGCTAATAAGCCTCTATTCTCATTTCCATGTAAATCCATGCATTTTCTATATATATAATAAGAAATAAGTCTCTAAGTAAGCATAACAAATTAACATCATGCTTGTAAAAGCATTTGAAATAAGTTTATTCAGTAAAAGATTTCAATTTGGAATAACCATCCTGTACGCAATGTCGCATGAAATCCATGGTAAATAAAATCGCAATTTAAAACACAATCACACATGATGCTATGTTTAAACATGGTTTAAAATCAAGTCAAAACATTAGTTGTCGTCACCTACCTGGGTGTGAGATCACTAAATACTTGCAATAACTCCCTTTAATTGGTATATTCAAGTGCACCTGTACATGTCACATCACTATTTAAAAATTTTTCTAAATAAAAAGTGGTCATTTCTAAGTTTTTAAGTTAGAACTAGGTCCGCGTCGTCAATACGGTCACAACGCCTCTTCCGGATCGTGTTTTGGACCTCTCTAGCTCCCAAAAATCAAGTTTTAGTGAAAACTACCCTCAAATGGGGCCTGCCGGACCACCATAAGGTGGTTTAAACCGGCGGCGCCCTTTTCCGCCGGTTTATACCGACGTACCGGCGCACGAAGACGCACGGCGTCGCAGACGCCGCACGGGACGCGCGCGCCGCGTCTTCGGCTGCCGTGACGCACGCGCGCGTGCGCCACGGTCGCCGCCAGACGCCGGCGTCCCGGTCCCACCGCGGCAGCCAACCACGCGCGTTCCGCACGCGCGCGCGGGCGTCACGCACGTGCGCGGCGACGCCGTCATGTGACGTCGTCCCTCGGGCGTGTCCGTGGTGTGGCGTCTTGGCGTCGGCGGCGCCGACGCGTTGACGATGCCGGAGAAGACGGCCGGATTAGGTCGCCTCGGCGGAGCCTACGTAGCTCCGTTTTTTTGCGTGATTTTTGCGCCATTTTCTTCAGAATTCTCTCTAGAATCCATTTATGCCCTCCTTTTGCACTAATTTTCTCAAAAACCATGGTTTTTAAACGATTTTTCCCAAGTTCCTAAAAACCTCCATAGGTACTGGTTTTTGAGTTTTCTGGGCAATTTCACCGTTGGATCACTCCCAAATTTAAAGGGTTTTCTCTTGGGTCTCTTGTGCACTAGTTGGACGGTGCGATTTTCAAACGGACAAGGTTTGATCCGTGAAATCACACTCCAACAGTAGCATGCACAAAGTTCCTAAAAATCTGATTTTTTTCCAAAATTTTTAAACGTTTTCTAATTAATTTTCTAATTAATAAATACAGAAAAACATAGGTTTTGAGGCTTACCTTGCACCTGGCCGGAGTTGCTCGTGTTGCCGGGGCTCCACTCGCCGGAAAAATCAAGTTTTTACAGGCTAGGGTTTTGCGTATATACACAGAGAAAACGCTCAAAGTGGAGCGTTTTGGCAGCACAGGGAGGGTAGATATAGGCCTAGAGTCCCAGGAGAAGAGAACCTCTTCCATTCACGCCTCTTTCCACGTCTCTCCGGCGATTTTTCCGGCACTGGTAGAGACGTGTGGAAGACGGGGGTGCCAGTATCAATTTGGACCCACATCGTCTAATACGTCTCTACCAAATGACCAAATTGCCCTTCCAACTTTGACGGCTCATAACTCCCTCGTTTGAGCTCCGTTTTTCGCGTTCTTGGTGGCGTTGGATTCGTATCGACGAGCACTTTCTAATCATTATGTTTTCAGGAAATAATTTCATCCATAAATTTTTATTTTAATTTATTTAATAATTTCCTATTTTTATCTTAAAAATTAAGGATATTACATTCTTCCCTCCTTATAAAAATTTCGTCCTCGAAATTTAGCTACATACCTCTATGTAAATAACTCTGGATGTATCTTTCGCATCTCCTGCTGAATCTGTCAAGTAGCCTTCTGTAGTGAATGATGCTGCCAAAGGACTTTGACCAAGGCAATGGTCTTATTCCTTAACTCCTTGACTTTTGTATCTAAGACGCGCACTGGTCTCTCCTCAAATGTCATGTCGGCCTGTAGCTCTCCTGGGATCTGCTCCAATACATGTGAGGGATCTGGCACGTATTTCCTTAGCATAGACACGTGAAAGACGTCATGCACATTTGCTAGCTGTGGTGGTAAGGCTAGCTGGTATGCCACTGACCCAACTCGTCGTAAGATCTCGAAAGGTCCAATATACCTGGGACTAAGCTTTCCTTTATTTCCAAACCTCAACACCCCTTTCATAGGAGAAACTTTCAAGAATACATGCTCGCCCTCAAAGAACTCTAAGTCCTTTCGCCTCTTGTCTGCATAACTTTTCTGTCGACTGTGAGCTGTCAGTAACCTCTTCCGAATGAGTTGGACTTTCTCTGCACATTCTTCCACTAACTCAGATTACACCACGCGTCTTTCTCCTACATCACTCCAACATAAAGGTGACCGACAAGGTCTGCCATAAAGTGCCTCATATGGAGCCATCCCAATACTAGCGTGATGACTATTATTATAAGCAAATTCCACCAAAGGTAAATGATCTTCCCGCCTACCCTTCCAATCCATAACACGGTGCTCGTAGCATATCCCTCAATAGTACGGATGGTCCTCTCGCTCGTCCGTCCGTCCGAGGATGGAATCTTTGTGCTAAATTTCGCCTCCGACCCTAATGCCTCTTGCACGCTCTTCCGGTATTTTGAGGTAAATCGCGTATCTCGATCCGATATAATTGTCAAGGGAACGCCATGTAGATCGACGATCTCCTTAACATATAATTTCGCTAAGCTATCCACGGTCCGATTTTGTCGATGGGAAGGAAATGAGCAGACTTGGTCAACTTTGTCCACAACGACCCATATCATGTCGTGGCCGCTAGTGGTCCTCGGAAGACTGGGAAACGAAGTCCATGGTAATATGGTCCCACTTCCAACTGTGGAAGGTCCGGTGTCGACAGTAGTCTGATGGACGCCGATGCTCGGCCTTGACTGTGACGAGGTCAAACATCGTGCAACACACTCTCCAACATCCTTTTTCATACCATTCCACCGAAATGCCTCTTGAGAGATCTGATACATCTTCATTGCCCCGGGATGAATTGTATAAGGGGATTGGTGTGCTTCTTGAAGTAACTCGCGCTGGTCGTCATCCGCCGGTACTACCAACCTCCCCTTAAATCTAACTCCTCCATCCGGTCCCTCGAAAAATCTGTCTTATCGGGCCGGATCTGTGTTTCCTTGTCTTTACCACATTGCCTCTAAGATCTGTCAAAGAACTTAGACCGAGGTCGTCAAATTGGCCATCATCACCGCCTTCCTACTCGGGGCATCGCAACGACATTAGCCTTCCCCGGGATGGTACTTGTATGGTGAAGTCGAAGTCCTTGAGATACTCCATCCATCCGCTGCCTCATATTCAATTCACTCGAGTAAAGAAGTACTTGAGGCTCTTGTGATCGGTGAATACCTCAAATCTCTCACCATAAAGATAATGTCTCCGAGGACTTCAACGCAAATACCACGGCCAAGCACCTGTGTCATGTGTTGGGTAATTTACCTCATGTGTCTTCAACTGCTAGACGCATAGGCAATTACCTTCCCATGTTGCATCAACACTGCTCCTAATCCCTTGCCGCAGGCGTCACTGATAAACTACATAACCGCCGCCCGGATGGTAAGGTCAATACGGGAGCGAGTAAGTCTCCTCTTGAGCTCTTGGAAGCTCTCTTCGCGAAGCCTCGGTCCCATACAAATTGAGTGTCTTTCCTAGTCAGGGTGGTCAATGGTAATGCGATCTTAGAGAATCCCTCGATAAATCGACGATAATACCCTGCCAAACCGAAAAGCTGCGTATCTCGGTCCTGCCTTGGGCCTCTCCCGGTGTAGTCTGCCTCTACCTTTGTTGAATCCACGGCCACTCCATCTTTAGATATGACGTGGCTTTAAGAAATACACCTGGTCTAGCCAAAAATCACACTTACCGAACTTGGCATACAACCGATGTCGACGAAGTGTGTCTAATACCGTGTGGAGATGCTCTGTGTGTCTCATGACTAGGCGAATAAATCAAGATGTCATCCACAAATACAATCACGAACTTATCCAAATAAGCTCGAAAAACACGGGTTCATTAGATCCATGAACACGCAGTGCGTTCGTCAATCCAAACGGCATCACTAGGAACTCATAATGACCATAACGACTCCTAAAGGCGGTCTTCGAGATATCCTCTTCTCTAACCCTCGGGCGATGATACCACGACCTCAAATCAATCTTGGAGAACACTTGTGCCGATTGGAGGCGATCAAATAAATCATCTATGCGTGGCAAAGGGTATCGGTTCTTTATAGTAACACCATTCAACAGATAGTCAATGCATAGTCTCGATGATCCATCCTTTTCTTCACGACAGATTTGGTGCTCCCCATGGTGATCCACTCGGCCCGATAAAGCCCTTATCCAAGAACTCTTGCAATTGTACACGAAGTTCTCTCAACTACTGTGGAGCCATCCTATATGGTTTGTTGGTTTCTAGGGGTTACTCTATGATATTTTTAGGTTGATCTTTATCTAAGAATGTCCCGCATTTTATTGTATAATTGGGTGTGTCCAAAATTACGGACGCAACGGTCCTTTTGGCTTGTCAAGCGGAGTTATATAGGCTCCGAAATTGGATTTTTCAAGGTCGCGCCTTAATGGACGACCCAATTGTAGTGCCTAGGGTCCTGCATGCCGCGGTTCTAGAATGCGCGCTCTACGGTTTCTAGTATACGCGTGCGCCTTAGTTGCACTGCAACCAGGCTCATGTGCATACGTCCGAATAGTGTGCCAGGGTGAGTGTGAAAGTCTGCCACCCGGAAGCCAGGGGCCTCACCTTTCGCAGGTAGGGAGGCCACTCTAACTTGATCATCTGGTGAGATCTTCATAGCGTCGAATGTCCTCTCCGCCTCAAATAACCATCGCTCGGCCTCCTCCGTGTTACCATCTCCATAAAAGGGTTTTACCATCTTTTGAAACCTTTCCAATAATTTGTTAGTCATCTTAGAGTCACTCGTAGCATCGCCCTCCGTGGCTCTAGGTACTGATGGTTCCTGTATTGGTTGTGAGGTAGGCCGACGAAACCATGGGTGCCACTTTAGGTGGTGGAATAGGGCTAAGGTTAGCTGCGTCAACAGCTGTCCTAACCTGCTGCTGTATAAGTGGTACGAGTCCTGACATTAACCGATTCAATAAATTGGCATCTCGATCCCCTTGATCAGAGGACTCAGCAGGTGGAGCCACGAGTGTAGCAGGGGTAGACCTTGTCCTTCTCTGAGGAGCCATCTATCAAAATTTTACATGTCACTAAGTGTAAGTTCCTCTCTCATCGTTTCTCTCTCTACAACTATTATGGACTGTTATTCACATATAAATGGACATTCACAAGGATTATGATGGACTAGACTGGGCTCTGATACCAACTTTGTAACACCCCGGATTTTTATGACAAATTTTTTTTTTTTTTTTTTGACAATTTAAATAAGAGCATTTGGGATCCCATGAGAAAAGATTTATTTAACATTTTACTAAACCTATCTCAAAAACTCCGGGTGTTAATTTTTCCTTTCACAAAATGGCGTACATGTAATTTAAACATAAATAAATGATCCGCGTATAAATCAACGTCAAATAAATAGGCGCCTTTATTTTAAATCAAATAAACATCCAAAAGACAGTAATAATATGGCCCAGGGTCTATCCATCATAACATCCCATATAAATGTCCAATATATATCCAAAGATCTAAATCACATCCAAATATAAAGTATGCAAATTCCATAATAAAATTCAAATGATAATCCACTCTAATGACTCACATTACTTTCTAAAACTATAGGGAAACTAGTCTTCAAGCAGGCTCTCAAGGTTTATCAACCGCTTTTCCTTTCCTGTCACAGAGATCTAAGGCATTGCAAAACAAAGCAATGCCTCGAAGATATCGCTTGTGTAGGTACATAGACAATTAATGTAATAAATGCAAGAAATAATGAACAAGACATTGATGAAAAGTCTAACATTTATGGAAATAGTGATATCATAATGCCATGTTCAAATAAATGCCAATTTATTCCAAATGCTAAAACATGAAGTTCACGAGTTAAAACATGACATGAATCAATAAATGGAGCATACAACAAGAATAAGGGCACCCTAAGGTAATGGGTCCCACCACATCGCACGAACATCACGATCAGGTACACATAGTCAACCTCGAGTGTCGTCACACCCGGTGCATACCATCTATAACCATGCTCATCATACATGCACACATAACAAGAATATGGGCCATCATGCCGGTGGCAACCCTCCATGGGTATCAACCACCGCCGCTCCCCGTCGACACCATAACGGGAGACTTGGGCCGTCCCCATGGAAAGGCTCGAGGCCGTAGTGTGGACTATCCATGTTACCAAACCCCTACCGAATGCCATCTATGGGCGGTGTCTATCATATCACAAACTCATCACATCATAATCTCGGAAGGTGGGTGGCGGCCACATCCCTCCTAGCATGAGCGCCCACCGGGCGAGAGCACCGTCATCAAATATAAAACACGGAAATCATATGTATATGCTAAAACTCAAGAGCACTTATAGCTTGCAATCCCAAGACATGCCCCTCATCCCGGGTTAGCCTATCAAAGGACCAGCTAATAAGCCTCTATTCTCATTTCCATGTAAATCCATGCATTTTCTATATATATAATAAGAAATAAGTCTCTAAGTAAGCATAACAAATTAACATCATGCTTGTAAAAGCATTTGAAATAAGTTTATTCAGTAAAAGATTTCAATTTGGAATAACCATCCTGTACGCAATGTCGCATGAAATCCATGGTAAATAAAATCGCAATTTAAAACACAATCACACATGATGCTATGTTTAAACATGGTTTATAAATCAAGTCAAAACATTAGTTGTAGTCACCTACCTCAGTGTGAGATCACTAGCTTGCCAATAACTCCCTTTAATTGGTATATTCAAGTGCACTGTACATGTCACATCACTATTTAAAAATTTTTCTAAATAAAAAGTGGTCATTTCTAAGTTTTTAAGTTAACTAGGTCCGCTGTCGTCAATACGGTCACAACGCGTCTTTAGGATCGTGTTTTGGACCTCTCTAGCTCCCAAAAATCAAGTTTTAGTGAAAACTACCCTCAAATGGGGCCTGCCGGACCACCATAAGGTGGTTTAAACCGGCGGCGCCCTTTTCCGCCGGTTTATACCGGCGTATACGGGCGCACGAGCGCACGGGCGTTAGACGCCGCACGGACGCGCGCGCGTCCCGGTCCCACCGCTGGCAGCCAACCACGCGCGTTCCGCACGCGCGCGCGCCCGCGCACGCGTGCGGCGACGACGTCATGTGACGCCGTCCCTCGGGCGTCGGGGTGTGCGTCTTGGCGTCGGCCGCGGGCGCGCTTGTGTGACGACGGGAGAAGACGACCGGATTCCGGTCCGCCTCGGCGGAGCTGGGCTGCAGCTCCGTTTTGCGTGATTTTTGCGCCATTTTCTTCAGAATTCTCTCTAGAATCCATTTATGCCCTCCTTTTGCACTAATTTTCTCAAAACCATGGTTTTTAAACGATTTTTCCCAAGTTCCTAAAAACCTCCATAGGTACTGGTTTTTGAGTTTTCTGGGCAATTTCACCGTTGGATCACTCCCAAATTTAAAGGGTTTTCTCTTGGGTCTCTTGTGCACTAGTTGGACGGTGCGATTTTCAAACGGACAAGGTTTGATCCGTGAAATCACACTCCAACAAGCATGCACAAAGTTCCTAAAAATACGATTTTTTCCAAAATTTTTAAACGTTTTCTAATTAATTTTCTAATTAATAAATACAGAAAAACATAGGTTTTGAGGCTTACCTTGCACCTGGCCGGAGTTGCTCGTGTTGCCGGGGCTCCACTCGCCGGAAAATTCAAGTTTTTACAGGCTAGGGTTTTGCGTAAATACTCAGAGAAAACGCTCAAAGTGGAGCGTTTTCGCAACTGGGGAGGGTAGATATGAGCTAGAGTCCCGGAGAAGAGAACCTCTTCCATTCACGCCTCTTTCCACGTCTCTCCGGCGATTTTTCCGACAGCATGGTAGAGACGTGTGGAAGAAGACGGGGGTGCCAGTATCAATTTGGACCCCTGTCTAATACGTCTCTACCAAATGACCAAATTGCCCTTCCAACTTTGACGGCTCATAACTCCCTCGTTTGAGCTCCGTTTTTCGCGTTCTTGGTGGCGTTGGATTCGTATCGACGAGCACTTTCTAATCATTATGTTTTCAGGAAATAATTTCATCCATAAATTTTTATTTTAATTTATTTAATAATTTCCTATTTTTATCTTAAAAATTAAGGATATTACAGAGATAGACAATATGATGGACAAGATTGGAGATTGACTATATCCTACCTTTGCTTGCAAATATAGCCTACAGCTACAATGGTGATTTGTTGTGAGCAAGTCAACATTCCATGTGGCACTCAAAAGTCATGTCACGAATTGAGATCTAACGGTCATAAGCCGTTTCTACATAGATCCCGACGGTGCAACAATTGCTAATACCAAGCTTTATCTTACTACTTTCTTTGATTATGAATAGTTGCAAGATAGAGAGCCCAACAGAGATTAGGGGGTTAAAGGGTTGTAAAGGTGTCAGCCCTCCAAAATGATACCACCAACTCCTGTTAAAAGGGCTCGATGGAACAATAATTGCTGGTTGTAGCTCATGAATATTACCAGGAGAATCGACAAGTGGGTGTAGGCTCTCCCCTAGCATCAAATTCGTCACTCATGGCATGACGCCATTGAGGAAGTTTTTGAGCTTGTGAGTAGGTACAAGGTTCGATAGGTTTAGGTAAAGGATGGGAAGATGCAAGGTAGGTAACATAAGGGTCAATATTTTTAGGCTTGAAAATGTTGTTTTAAGATCGGGTAGTAATGGAGGGTTTTGTTGGATCATCTTGGATGGTGAAAGGTGAGATATTAAAATGGTCATGTGAAGGTGGAGAGGAAGTTTCCTAAGAGCTAAGATCATTAGTTGAAACAACCCTAATGTTTTTTTTTTTTTTACTTTCAAAAACAGTGGAGCCCCTAGTTTTAAAATATCTTTTCCAAAATTAAATACTAAAATCATACATTTCTGTCTAAAATTGGGTAGAATTTTCTTTATTTTTTGGACTTAAGCATTTAACGCATGTGATGCAGAATCACCTGATAGCATTTGTAAGATTCAATATAATATCAAGATTTTTTTTTTTAATTCAATACTATATACTAGTCACAGCCCCAAACACACTCATTAGTCAAAATTTACCAACTATGAAGTATATCAAATGTACCTTTAATAACAACTAGTCAACTCTTTATTATATTCAAAAAGTAAATAGTGTCACACACCATTTTCTAGTTTAAAGGTCTCTTCAATAACTAGTTATTCAACAGTCAATCTCCTTTTACTCCTTACGAGAACTTCCACCTGAAATTGCTGATTGTAAGGGAGTGAGTACGTCGACTCACAGTGAAAATTTACAAGGTTAGATATAACATTATCACACCATAATCTATATTGATTATTCAACATATATATGTATGTGTGTGTATAAGTTATAACAATACATGTCAAATCCATCAATATCCATAATGATCAATTCACATATAGTAAAATTGTAAAACACATGAATCCATACATAGAACTTATCGTTGCTTCACACATTCAATAATAAACCAAAGACAAAGATTTCAATAAGTATTAAGTTATCAAAATGATTCATTAATCCTTTAGGAAAATTTTAACATGAACAACATGTCTCAAATATAAAATATAAAGTTTAAAACATAATGCCCACCAACAAGGTATGGCTCTACTATGCGTCACAAGAGTGTCTGAATACCTTAGCCACTATACCGCCTCCATGGCAAGGAACGGATTTGTACAAGATGAAGTCTATCCCATGTCCTCCACACTTCAATCATATACCAGTATCAATATCGAAAGGAACTGAGGGCCAAACTGGTCCTATGTAATACATAGCCAGTGCAAATGTCTAACCGACCATTCACTCAATGTAAAACAATTCTCAAGAGTCTAACCAACAACTTGAGTTAAATTCAGTATTTATATAGATGCCTAACTATGTATGATAATAACATTAAAATTCTAATTATATAAACATTAGAACGTTTCCGTATATAACACTTTCGTTAAGTAATCATTCACATCAAAAATTCTCTTTTACAAAAAAAAAAATAATAAGATCCAATTAATTTATTTTTATTTTTTACCATAATATACAATTTATAACACATAGTTCCTTTATACTTACTTTTTAGATTATTCAACCTATTATATCTACAAAACTTTTTACTTTATTCCTAGTAAGATGTTCAAGCTACTTTGTTATTTTCCAATCTTATAGTTATCTTTCTTTACTAATGATTTCACTTATTAACACTTTACTCATCATAGTTTTCTTATTAAGGTCATCATCTTAATGCAACTATTACTTATATTATAAAGTCTTCAAGAACTAATTTGTTGTCTTTAATGTATTTGAACTTAATTTTGTTCCTTTAAAACTATCAATATATTGTATCCAAATTAAACATCTATTTGGTCTTCCTACTTTGGATGTATATGTATAATATCATTTAAAGAAATAGAGTTTATTATAGTTGGAACTAGGACTTAATAAAGGATCATAAGCTCTCAACTCATAGAACTTGTTCTATGTTCAATAGTACTATCTATACCTTATTTCTACAAGAGTGATAGCTTGTAATTAACAAAAGAAAACAACATGTGGTCACAAGATTAAATCTTTAGGTTCATTTCTAGAAATAAAATAACAACTGACCATTTCATACAGTTTTCTATCTTAGATATATATATATATATAATGGTTGTTTGGAAAGGTAAATTCACATATTCTAAGTTAATATTAGAGGGTTCCTAGTGTAGTTATAGATTAGATGAAATATTTAACATGTCATGTAAACAAAAACTATTCACTACTTAGTTTAAAAACTTTCTGTTTTAAACAAAATTCCATCTTATAGTTTTTTTAAGAATTTCTTCATAGATAAATCACATCTAGTGTACAATTTAATAACCATATTGAAAACAAAATTTCAATACAAAGTATGAGATTGATTACATGGATATAATGCTCATGTATAATGAAAAGATTATTTATTTGAAATTTTATAAATCAATCTGTATTTCAATGTCATAGAGTAACTACTATTGTTAGAAATTTAGTGATTCTTGCTACTTGATTAAATCAATATAGTTTACAAATTTGAATTATAAGAATTAATTGCACAAAACTATATATATTGTCTAAAGTTTACTAATTTATAACTACAATAAAAGAGGTGGATCAAAGAGGTGAACGGCAAGGCGTGATTAGAGGATTTCATCATCAAACAGTGATCAATCCTCACATCTAAGAGAGGAAAAAGCATGAAAATACATCTAAGAGGTAAGATCTACGAAACCCAACTTGTGAATTCTACTTTTTTGCTAAATTCTTACATTTTCATCATAGATCTTAGTTTTTGTGATAATCTAGCTATTCATTTCTTAATCGCTGGTTAGAAATACATAGGTATAAGGTTGGACTACCATCGATTTGATCCAAAATTGTTGATATGGACCTAAGGTAGATCAAACAATCCTTGTCATCCAATCGATCAACATTAGATTTTAGGCCAGAAACATCATATCAACAATCAAATGTTGCCCATTAATTCCTCATCCATCAAATGATAGAAAACTCAAAATTTTCAAAAAATCCAAAATGAACATATCAGACGATCTAGGCAGTCTGATCTATCACTAATCAAATAGTGACCATGTGATGTCTAATCGATGATCAGATGCCACAGATGAATTCCTCAACCCTAAATTAAATACAATATAATAGAAAATATAAAATCTAGATGAAAATTGATCGAATAATCTCAACCATCCAATCAAACAGTAAAGGAATAAGGACTTGGTGACGCTGATTGGTGATCAGATACCACCATTATGTACACTGATCTTTATTAAGTAAAGATACTTTAAAAGTTTTAATATCAGGGTACTAATTATCAGGAAACTAATGGATTTAATAAGGACCCTTAATTTATTGATATACACATTATTTGGTTAGTGTTCAGAACTCTAGTAACTTTTTCAGGGTTATAATTAATGAGCCTTAATCCTTAATAACCTATCCAATCACTTAAAGAATATGGATCATGAAAGAAATCACTAAATCAAGACTCCCGACTATATGATCATGACCCTAAGTTTATATTAAATATTAAGAACATAGGATCAAACCTTGAAAGACAAAGTCAGATCACCATGACCTATTGCATTAAAATTTTATATATAGATCATTCATCAAAGGGTTTATTTGAATTGTAAATGTAATCTAAACCGTTGGACCACTGATTGGTGAATGGATAGCAAATCTGGGACTGAATTGAGCATATATTCCCCTATGTGATTTATGGTTAGTGGAGAATTAGATGGTGTATGATGATCTAAACCATTAGGCTTTAATTGAAATAGATTTCTTATGTACTTATTAATCTATGATCAATATTAACAAGAACTCTAAAACATCAACAGAGAAGGTTAATTGATAAGTGAGTGGAAGAAGAGATACTATTAAATCGAGGAGCACGTCAAAGGAGGTAGGTAGTTTTAACTTCGATATGCTTTTGTGAAACATGAAACATGTTGATGATTATTCTGCCATATTTGAAAATAGTTAAAATTGAGATTTTGAGATTTGTTTTATTTATACAATTAGAGTATTTGTATTTCATGCAACTTATCAGTTTTGAATGTCATGTTGATTTATTATTAAATTGAAAGATTGTATATGAAAATGCATTTAAAATTACACTGACTTCATGAGTTATGAAATGACAAAGGATGTGAAATCCTCAAACTCAATCCTTATGAGGGTTTGTTTTTATATGGTTGTATTGTGCCATGACATCTGAATTTGCATGATTTCACTAATGCGTGGATTTTTATAGTTTTATATGTTATGACAGCATGTAATGATGCCTAGTGTTATTATGTTATGGAGGGCATATGGTAGCGCATTGAATGTTGTGCTAGGAGGGTGAGGATTGATCACCCCCCTCCAAAAATTTATATATGTGATACCTGGCCCCAAAAGGCCAAATTGAGGTCAATAACATCATAGGTAGGTCATGGCCATGTGTATCATGTTCCCCATAAGCACAATGCAGCGAGTCTATCCATCTTGGTATCGACGTAATAGTTACGGACTTGATTGAGTCTTGTCTGTTGCACAGAGTGACCATTATTTTGAGATTCATATGTATATAGAGTGATAGCATAGGTGCTTATATATATGCACTTATTAAAATACATTAACTTTATTTAAGCATTATATGACTTAAATAATTTATGTTTATTGATTTTTAATGATGATTCATTATCCAGTTTGGATAAGTATATTTATGAGATGATGCATGACATGAGTTATGGTGATCTTTCATATCTTGTAAAATACCTTGTAAATGTTACTATTGTCTTTAAAACAATATGCATGGATATTGAAACTAATAATTTGAATTGATTTGGCATGACATTGATTTATAAAGCATGATTGAGATTTCAGAGTTTTAATATACTACTCATTATGTACCATATCTTACCGAATTGCATAACATGTGATTATGCATCCCTTTTTTTTATTTAAAACTACATAAACCTTATATTTCAATGATAAAACTACCTACACAATTTATTATTAAATTGAAAGCTTGTACATGAAAATGTATTTGAAATTACACGGACTTCATGATTTATGAAATGACAAGGAATGTGAAATCCTCAAACTCAACCCTTGTGAGGGTTTGTTTTTACATGGTTGTATTGTGCCATGAGATCTAAATTTGCATAATTTCACTAATGCATGGATTTTTATAGTTTTATATGTTATGACAACATGTAATGATGCCTAGTATTATTATGTTATATAAGGCATATGGTGGCCCTTTGGATGCTGTGCTAAGAGGGTGAGGATTGATCACCCCTCTAAAAATTTATATATGTGATACCTAGCCCCAAAAGGCCAAATTGAGGTAAATAACATCATGGGTGGGTCATGGCCATGCGTACCGTGTTCCCCATGTGCACGGTGCAGGGAGTATCCATCTTGGTATCAACGTAATAGCTATGAAGTTGATCGGGTCTTGTCTGCTGCACAGAGGGTCCATTATTTTGAGATTCATATGTATATAGCGAGATAGCACAAGTGCTTTTATATATATATATATATATATACACACACACTTATTGAAATACATTAACTTTATTTAAGCATTATATGATTTAAATACTTTCTGTTTATTAATTTTAATGATGATTCATTATCCAGTTTGGATGAGTATATTTATGAGATGAAGCATGACATGAGTTGTGGTGATCTTTCATATATTGTAAACTACCTTATAAATGTTACTCTTGTCTTTAAAACAATATGCATGGATATTGAAACTGATAATTTGAATTGGTTTGACATGACATTGATTTATAAAGCATGATTGAAATTTTAGAGTTTTAATATACTACTCATTATGCATCATATCTTACCGAACTACATAGCATGTGAATATGAATCCTTTTTTTATTTTAAACTGCATAAACTTTACATTTCGATGATGAAACTACCTATACAAGTGCAAGCTTACTAAGACATTGTAAATTGTTTATAATGTCTTATGTTTCAAGAAATAAGATATGAGAGTAGGCGATTTTGTTAGAGATCTCAAGAGAATGGCATAAAAGGTATATAAAAAAGGTTTGCAATGTACTTGATGTTCTTGTGAATTGATGTAATGCTTTGACTTAATATGACTTTGTTTTGTGGACATGTGGATATGTAAGTTGAAGTTATGGTAGTATGGCTATGACTGGATTGATCCTGGTCAAAAAGTGTTCTTTTTGTTTAGTTAAAAACTTAATTTTTAAAATTATATACATTTAAATTTTGTATTCATGTGAATGGATGGAGACAGAGTTTCCTTTATTATTATATGACTTAAACTGTATTTATCAAAGATATTGCATTAGCATCCATAAAATGCGCAAGTCCAAAAAACAGATGAAGACTCTATTGAATTTTTTGTAGAAATATAGTGCTCATTTATCTGAAAATCCTTGTTTTTATAAAAGGAAAAAATGACACTAGAGATTTTTAAAGGTTTTCTTTTTGGAAAATGTTTTTCACTATTGTTTTCCAAATAATTTCCTAACTCGAGGCCCCACATTTGTAAAAGATTTTGTGTAAAAGTGTTATAAAAACTCAAGATGTACAGTATCTAACAATGTGAAGGATAGGAAGACAAATGGCTCAAAGGAAGAGATGCTTGGTGCAACATGGTAAAACTCATCTCAACGATATGTTGATGATGACGCTCGACTGTCCTGACAATTTATGGAGTACGTGGTGGAGAACTGAAATGTTGTATCCTATGAGCAATGAGAAAATGATGAAGGTCTTGATACTCTCCTCCACCGTTATAATAAATAGTTTGAATTATTGTATTGAAGAAACGTTCAACCAGTTTGCAAAAATTGTCAAAATCTTGAGGCACTTCATATTTGAGTTTGACATTATAATACCAAGTATATACTTGGTATAATGATAGACAAAAATCACATAAAATCAATAATTGTCAAAGAAAGTAATAAGTTTGTGTAAATTAATTCAAGACAATTATTACTCATCAAAGTTGAGACTCCAGAAGGAAGCCAATGACTTTTATTACATGGACAAGAATTACAATGGGAAAAATGAGAGTCTAACATTGGGAATGAGTGACTTGACACAATACTTTTAAGAACTTTTAGAGAAGGATGACGGAGACAATGATGCCACTTGTGGAGACATACATAGATGGTAGAGAAATCATGAGGAGATTGATCAATTGAGTAGCATTAGGTTGGCCGCTTGTAAACATTGCCTTTATTCTACACCTGTGCTCAAATCCTTCACAAGAAAGTGAGATGGAAAAAATTCAATAGATTTTGCATTTTGCTAGCACAATTGGAAAACAAATAACAAATTTCTATGAATAGATGGTGTGCACAAAACATTGTTTAAGTATACCATTACTATTACCATTTGTTATATCTTCATTGCCACCATACTTTGAGTGAAGAGACAAATTGTGTAAATCCAAAGTGATGTGTTGAGAGGTGCCTAAATCAACAACCCAGTTCACTACTAAAATTGTGGCTTTATAAGACAACAAATATAAGACAGTTTTACCACAACGGTCTTATATAAAATTTATATCAGACAGTTATGGATACCTGTCTTATGTACTATAAACATATAAGACAAGTTTCACACAAATATCTTATATAAAATTATATAAGACCGTTTTGGAAAACCTATTATATTATTAGCTTAATATAAGATCATTCATTAGAACCGTCCTATATTATTGAAGGAATATAAGACACTTATCCAGAACAGTCTTATATTACTCTACTAATATATGATGATTTTCCAAAACGGTCTCATATAAAATTATATAAGACGGGTCTTAATAACCATCTTATATTTTTTATATCTTATAAAGTTGAAATGAATCTCAGCTTCTTTGATGAAAACTCGAACATTATGTTAGATTTACATGCACTGTCCCAAACTTGTATTTTCTCGGTTTATAGCATTTGAGCAGTATTCTTTCTTATACTTTTTCATTATATATGTTTACTTTATTTGATGTTTATGGCTATAAAATTCATTTTCTTTTTCTTCTTGCATTTTGTATATATGATACCTATATTTTATGTATGTGAGTGATGCTGGTGAGGAGGGTGAGTGGGTGAAATCTGAATATATATGAGGGGATAAATAAAAGTGCATGTATTTGTTACTGTGATATGAGATTTGTAGTACACTAGTATATATGACCAACTTAGTTGTTGATGAGGTGATTAACAATACAATGGTTACAAAAAGAAATAACGGGGCTTTGAGGGCAGAGCCCCGAAGAAGCCCAAAGAGAATATTAATATAGGATGGGTATGAGAACTATCCTTTATTCATAACAATATAGGACTGTTATGGGCAACCGTCCTATATTTAAGTGAATATAGGACGGTTCTCATACCCGTTCTTTATTGAAAATAATATAGTCCTTTATTTGTTTCTAAAAATAAGCGCTTTTCTTCTCATTTCAAATTTTACAAACCCCAAACCCCCAAAACACTTTAGAAGAAGAAGAAGAAGAAGAAGAAGAAGAAGAAGAAGAAGAGGAGGAGGAGGAGGAGGAGGAGGAGAGGAGAAAGAGATAGAAGGAGAGAAAGAGGAAGAAGAGAGAAGAGAGAAGGAGGAGAGAAATCACGCCCCCTCCCACTCCTCCCCCCACGATTATTTAAAACGGACCCCCTCCTCCTGTTCCCCATTCAAAATTTGGAAATCCAAACCCCCAAAACCCCTGTGTAGAGAAGAAGAAAGAAGAGAATAAAAGAGAGAAAGAGAAGAAGAGAAGAAGAGGGGAGAGGAGAGAAATCACGCCCTGCCATACAATTTTTTACAAAACCCCTCTCCCCCCTCATTTATCCCATTCAAAATTTTCAAACACAAACCCCCAAAATCCTCGAAGAGAAGAAGAAGAAAGAGGTAAAATTTTGTTATTGGATCTCTCTCATTTCTTGATTTGTAGTTCTCTAATCCTTGTAAATGCTTGATTATGATCCTTGTAAATGCGTTTTTTACCATGTGTTTTGTACTGTATGTTATGTTGATTTTGGGCTTCTAAATGCTTGATTATGATCATGCTAGATAGCCTCCATTGAGTTTAAGAAAACCCATTTCCTAGATTTTAATGTTTCGTTCAAAAAGGAATGCAAAATGTAGCTTGAATATGTGCTTTTACCATACATTTTCTATTGTATATGATGCTGATTTTGGGCTTCTATAGTTCTTCTAAATGTTGGATTATGATCATTCTAGATAGCCTCAATTGAGTTTATTAAGACTCATGTCTTATATTTCCATGTTTCATTCAAAAGCTATGCAAAATATAGCTTGAATATGCATTTTTACCATGCGTTTTATGTTGTATATAATGCTAATCTTGGGCTTCTGTAATGCTTCTAAGTGCTGAATTATGATTATTTTAGATAGCCTCAATTGAGTTTATTAAGACTCACGTCTTATATTTTGATGTTTTATTCAAAAGACATGAAAAATGTAGTGTGGATTATGATCATTCTAATTAGGAGTGTGGGTATTATGTTCTCAGATATATAAAAACTCTCATTCGAAAAGGATTTACCATCTTCCAACTGAGAAAGGTACGTATAATTATTAACCATCATTCTTACAGTTTTTTACATATCTTAAATGACTCCAACAATAATTTTTTTCATTGATGTAATATTTGTTTTCTTGCAAGTTGATTTGGGGAGCAAGAGTTACTCCCAATTGGACATAGATGATAACAGAGTGGAATGGAATGAATTGTATTTTTTTTTTTACTTTTAATTTATAGACATCTGATGTTATTGAGCATATATCAATTTTATGGCAGATATATAATTTACATTACATTAATTGGATGCATATGTTCCTTTTACCTTAATTTAAGTCTATGTATGTTTTGTTTATTTCACTAAGAAGTATGGAGAAGCTCAATGTGGAATGTGGAAATGTTGGAAGTGTATGAATCTATATAAACAAATGAAGTGTTAAACTTCAGAAACTGCAAGAACAATGTATGAACAAAAACCAACAAAACTGAGAACACGATCTATAAAGAAATTATAACCAATATATGACGGTTATTGAAAAACCACCCTATATTCATCTGTATACAGGACAATTATTCAAAAATCATCCTATATACAGTTATCTATATGGAACACATGAGAAGATCGTTAGGAAAATGCTGGGCACCCGAAGGTTCTGTTCTTCACATGGACGCTTGTCCTCGACTAGATTTTGACATTGATAATTTAAAATCCAGGATATTTGGTACGGTCTACTTAAGAAATTCTCTTTGAGTTTCCAAAACCATTTGAGCAATACTTTGACATTGATAATTTAAAATCCAGGATATTTGGTACGGTCTACTTAAGAAATTCTCTTTGAGTTTCCAAAAACATTTGAGCAATACCTCAAGCAGCGGCATGTGCCAGATCTGAATCCGAATTTGAACCGACCAAATTTGTTCAAAGGAATACAAAATGATGGCTTCCAAACCGAATCTGGCCCATTGGTAGCCCTAACCCAAACCAAAGATTGCTTCCTTTTGATATTGACGACTTCCACCACCGAAGGAATAAAGGTCCATCACTGTTCTTGAATCACCCGTTTAACGTGGCAGCGAATAGGAATACAATGAATAGAATCCAAACTCCAACATAGAGCACATCGCTTGAGATCAAGTTGTACTGCAATCCAGTTGAAGCATTGAATTTGAGGAAGCACCTTGCAATTTCTCACGTTAGCTAATGGGGATTTTGAAGCTCCAACATAGAGCACATCCCTTGAGATCAAGTTGTACCGCAATCCAATCGAAGCATTGAATTCAAGGAAGGCTCCTTCCAATTTCACACTTTGGCTAATGGGGATTTTGCACTGTTTGGGCACCTCTCAACTTCCTGTAACAGGATGCAACCATGAACGGTCACTTTGTGTCCCTTCTCGAAGTTCCATCAAGAAGACACAAATTGGAAGTTCAGAATTGTGAAATGAGTCCAAATTTTGGTACATCATCATTCATAGCACGGACTAACACAGGTGGCTTAGATAATTTGGAAAGCGGCCAGATTCTCTTTTAGTCCGCCCACATTTTCTAGTGAAAATATGCACGTCCATCATACAGTAGCTTTACACAGCTGAAAGATGGATTTCTAACATAAGAACTTAACCAAATGACAGTTTCAGATCGTCCAGCGGGGATGTGATCAAGAATATGAATGGTTTTTCATCATCAACTATTTCAGCTTCATATGTACAAGTTGATCCCCTAGAATTGTTGTATGTACCCTCACAGATAAAAAGTGTGAAAACAGCCTTTTGCAAAATACAAGATAAAACTGTACTATAAAGTCTTGTGATCCGCCCTTCGCTGGACCTTACTTATATGAAATTTATTGCACGGCGCAACCTTTTTTTTTTTTAATGTACAAGTGGCTCCACGGGCACTACTTTTATTTTTATACTTTTTATGTACATATAGCTCCATGGGCATTATGCACAGACGGAACACATAGCTTCTCCTCCAATTAATTAATGTTACGGTCAAACCTTTGATTGTAATTGTTCTGCTGGTTATAGTCTAAGGAGATGCACTTGCAGTGCTAAGGTTCCAAATTTGACCATTTACCTAGTGGTCATACTTTTTCATCATACCGTAAATCATAGGGGATGGTAAGATTCACCGAATAAAGTTCAATTTGACATTTAGCCCAAAAAGCAAGAAACAAATGCTGAGTGGACTAAGTTTGGGGACTGACTCCTATAGTCATAAAGTGTGAGGTACGAAAAAAGTCGACGAGGAGAAAAGTTGAAAATTTTAAGGAAAAGATAAGAAACAAGTTGAGAAAAAGACAGTTAATTTTTAAAAGTATAAAAAAAATTACCAACTCATTCAACAGCTTCTTGGGATGAGTTATATTTTTATTTAACATCATTGTCGTAGATAAGAATTATATTATTATGGACAAATCTGAAGCTGAGGATTAAAATGTTGGAAAATACTTAAAATTAAATTTATAAAGAAAGAAAAGTTTAAAAATTTATAGTTTTTTTAGAAAAAAAGACGGGTTTTCATATAAAAAAATTCTAAAAAGATAAGATTTATTGAAAAAGATGAATCTTTTTAAAGTTTAATGAGGCACTTGAAAAGACATGAATTTTTAAGAAAAAGAAATCAAAATAAAAAACTTAGTTTTTTGCAAGAATGCTAACTCCAAAACCTTCTCACCCACCTAAGTCCAACTTTTGGATGATTTGATTAACCATCTTGTCTTGTTGCCCATAGATTAGTTAGGCACCAAAATTCATTTTTGATGAATTATTTTAGTTATGTGTTTTGAATGTTTAAATTAGAACCATTGCAAGAAACCTAAATAGAAGAGACTGAACAAAATGATTGAATTAGATCATCCAAGATTGATCTAGCTAGAAGGGACTTTGGAGACAATCCCGGAACTCAGTCCCTATATCATTTCTCAAAACAAAAATAAACTCAACTGTGAGAATTTTGGGTAGGCCGACCTAGTCTAAATCTGTCCAAGGTGCCGGCAATGTGCATCCACCGATACAATATCTTTTTTCCCTCAATTATCGCAAAGGCCACTTTGGTCTGCAGTCTTTTGGTCTAAATTTGAGAAAAGTGGTTGGATTGGACTGAAAATTTTAGCAGATTTCAATAGTGGGTCCCCGTTTGCCTCTTGTTGTTTTCGTCATTTTAAGAGATACTTTAGCTACAATTAGGCCCAAATTTATGACCATTTGGAGCCATATAGTGATCAATTGATCACCTCAGAGGGAAAATTACCACAAAAGACAAATAAGGGCGCAGTAATAGCAGTTCTGAACGGCGTTGGAATATCATTTCGGTCAAAGAAGTGTATTTCCTTTTCAAAACCTACTTAAAAGCCAGATCCCAAACAGCCTGTTAAGATTTTACCAAAATTTTCAATTCATCTTAGTCCATAATTTCTGTTCATATGCCGTGGATTGTGCTACAAACCGAATCCCCAGATAGTGTTATTTTCATTAATCTTTACTTAATTTATTACTGGGAAAGTGAAACCAATTATGTTTATAAAGTAAAGAATCCTGATAATCCTTTGGAGGTTCAAAAATGGCGGCCAATAAGCCTCTAAAAATAATTTAAGAATCCTTCGATTGTGGTATGATCTTTAGTTAAAATTGTTTAACGTATGAAAGTGCCAGAAAGAATCTAAAAACGTGGGGAAACGGAACCAATTAAGATTATAAAATAAAGAATTCGGATAATCATTTGGAGGTTCAAAAATGGCGGTCAATAAGCATTAAAAAATATTTTAAAATCCTTCGATTGTGCTATGATCTTTAGTTAAAATTGCTCCATGTATGAAAGTAAAAGCAAGAACCTAAAAACGTGATACGAGAGACGAGATTCTTATCTCTTCCTCTGGTTACCTTCAAAGTTCCAACCTTTATGTTGTCCGTCATGGAAGGAAAGATCGAAACACGCACCTCTTGGTCATGCAACTAGGCACCAGGTTCGAGCCGTCTGGTGCCTCTGATCAAAGCACATCTTCTCAGATGCTAGAGTCATACAATCTACAACATTTTTTGCTTAGTAGAAATTGACGCCTCGTCAGATGACATCACGACGGTTAACCAAGGATTGGGATCACCGTGCAAAAGTGGGATGCATGCCAAATGACACTCTAAACTTGTCCGAGTTACTTGTGAAGTCCACTCGCAGTTAGAAAAAATAATAATAATAAATAAACACCGTTTTTTTTCACCTTTTATGGTTAAGAAACGGAGGGCGTTTTTAAGAGAGAGTTTTTCTATTTTCACTGTTCTTATTTCAACCACAAGGCAACCGTAGACGTCTGCAAAAAGATAGCTTCTTCTCCGCTACTTTATGGGCTTTGCTACTTTGAGAACGTACACGTTTCAAAACCCCACAAAACAGAAGTAGAACGACCAATATAACACAGTGGTCAACACTCAAGAACGCCAAGAAAGTGATATGATTCCAAACAAGCTAGACCAAGTTTTTTGGGACGAGAAGCAGCGGATGTTCCCTCTCTAGGGTTAGACCAAACCTTTCATCCATGTTTAGATCAATGGGCTGCAGCCCGTCGGGAAGAGACCAGTCAAAGTTGTGAATCAAAGAAGCTACAATCAGCTGAACCACCCGAGAGGCCAAGGGTAATCCAGGGCAAATTCTCCTTCCGGCACCAAATGGCGTGAACTCATAGTCTTTCCCTTTATAATCCAAACCAGACTCCAGAAACCTTTCGGGCGAAAATATCAAAGGATCTTTCCACGTCTCTGGGTCTCTTCCAATTGCCCACAGATTCACCATTATTCTGCTTCCCTTTGGAATTGTATAATTCATCACCTCGCACCGATCAAGTGCTTCCCGGGGAAGTAAAAGTGGAACTGGAGGGTGCAAACGAAGAGTTTCTTTCACGCAGGCATGGAGATAACTAAGCCCAACAAGATGAGACTCTCTCACTGCATTCTCACCATTTCTTCTATAACCAACCACCGTTTCCAGCTCATCTCTTACCTTTTGCATTGCTTCTGGATTCCTCGTAAGCTCCGACATCGTCCATTCCACCAATGTAGTACTAGTATCGGTCCCAGCCACAAACAGGTCCTGTGCCAACGAGACAATAAACAATGGAACAGGCATTTATTTTCTCAGTAATTCCAACTGAAAAATTGAAGTATAGAGAGAATTTCAGAATATCCACTTACCGAAATTAAGGCCTTAATCTGTAGATCGCTAAATTCAGCAGCTAGTAACATGTCTAAAAAATCTTTCTTCGAATCAATTCCGATCTCTTTCCTTTCCCTGATCAAACCATCCCAAACACCATAAATCTTAGCAGCAAAAGCAGTTGCCTCCTTATTCAATCCCTGAAGATCCAAACCCGCAATAACCGGATAAAAATCTCCCACATTAGGAGCCGCTCCCACTTCCATCATCCTCGAAATATGATTCTTCAACCCCCAAGATACCCCGTCTTTATCCACAAGATCAAAAGCATCTCTAGAAAATATCACATTACCCAGAATGTTAAAAACAGTCCTGAAAACCAACTCACCAATATTAACAGCCTCCTCTTGCTCCTCCAACAGAAACCTCACCATTTCTGAAACTTTTTCCTCCCTCGTCTTAGAATGCACATCCAAAGTCTTGGAGGTAAAAAGTTCTCCCCTGCATACAGTTCTCAGCGCCTTCCATCTCTCATCACAAAGTGCCCAAGGAAGAGAAAATTCGATGTAGTTTTTTATCCTAAACGTTTGAGGAACGTATCGGGCTGCAAGAATTCGATCATGGTTTTTGAGGATCTGAGCTGCAGAAACCGGGGATGATGCAACTATGGCGAGTTGATTTCCTAATTTGAGTGACATTATCGGGCCATGGATTTGAGCCAACTTCGCAAGGTCGACATGTACCTTTTTCCCTAGTTGCAGCAGACTTCCTATTACGGGCCATGGATAGGGTCCTGGGGGAAGTTTTGCAGAAGCTTTGTGGAGAAGAGTGGCGAGAAAACATGAAAGAGGCGTAAGAAGTAGAAGTAGAGGAAGCAGATAAGTCATGCACTGGTGTTCCTCCATTTTTAGTTGATACTGTGATCTTCTTCAACTTCTCGTCTTTATTTATACTAACAAAGCGATTGTAAAAATATTTCTAAGTGATTGATGGGGCGGCGTAAAAATATTTCTAAATGTACTCATATTTTTTTATTATTCTTTTCTTAAAAAGAAATCGCGTTAGAATTATTTTTTATGAAATTATATAATAGCAGTGGTGGTGGATTCGAGCAAATGAATCAAGCTAAGGTTCAATACCATGCAAGGATGCAGCTCAGTTACTTCATCAAGGCCAGAAAGCAAGGGAAGGTTATGTTAAGAATTAAAAAGAAAAAATCAAAATCAGGTAACGAAATCTTTATCCTTTTGTACGAGACGCTACTAACTGGCCCCCTTCACTTGCTTATCGTAGAGGCTGTAAGTACACAGTGCCCCTAAAGTCTAGTAGGGTTGAAACAGCTAAATACTTTGCGACGTAAACTAACGGCTCAAGAAACATGACTAATGAGTCTTGATCAAAATTAAGGAAAGTTAAGATTATACCATACACGTGAATTTTGAGCCATTTGACTCTTTAAGATGGGTCTACTGCCAGCTGATTAAATATGTTCTTTTGAATATTAGAATAAAAGAATATATGTGGCACTGCATATACTTTGTTTGATTTCCATTCATATAAAGGAATCTTCGATTATTTGTAATTCGAATCATTCGATTCACAGGATATTTTTTAGTATTATTTTCTCTTTGGTCATTGTTACTTAATTTCATCGCTAGTCTGCATTCTATGTCTTATGGTCTCATTAAAAGGGAGCCTAACTTTTGGAAAATATAGAATGGACTGTACAGTGTTATCTCACTCAAATGTAGTCTATAGACTTATGAGAATCAAGATCCCGACTCTATTAATTTACGAAATAAACTCAATCTTCCATTACAATCATCTCGCAATATCAGTACTAATTAATAGGAAATAATGGAAGAAATCATGCATAGGTATGCTTGTGATGTATCATTCATACTGGCATATTATAAACAATATTCCAAATCTTCCATAGTTGGTCATTCTCACAAATTAAGGTTTTTTTTTGTTTTTTTTTTTGAGGGGGGGCAAATGGAGGAAACATTGCTCAATCTTTTTTGGAAGGCTGAAACGTTCTCACGAACTTACTATTATACAAATGAAGTGTGTTATTAGATAAGAGTCATGGGTGGTAGTTGCATATTTATCTATGTACAAGTAAAGGAGGGACAGAAAATCTCAACTGGCCTGAGGTTTGACATCAGCCAAGTAAGATCCACGAGGTAATGCATAACTGGAAAGATGAAAGACTTGGATCGCCAACCAGCAAGGGCATTACATACGTATACTGAATTATATATGGCACGCCATGCAAAAAAAAAAAAAAAAAAAAGCAGCCTGGTGCACGAAACTCTCACATATGTGGTGTTTAGGGAAAGAACAGACGACAAAAGTCAATAGTATGTAACCTTACTTTACATTTTGGGAGATGGTATTTTTACACCTCGAACCCGTGACCTCAAAGTCACACCACACAATTCTTTCTTTGCGCCACAGTTCATTTTGCAAGAGGCTGTTTTCACACTTCAAACCCACCACTTCAAGATCACACAAAAACAGCTCTATCTTTGCACCAAGGCTCCCCTTGTGAGGCAATATAACAATCTTCTCACACTTATGGACCCAAGTACTTAGTTAAGGATGGCACACGGTCTACTAACAATCAAATTTTGTAGAGCCATTAACTTGCAGGAGCACCATGGGACCCTCTGCGGAGCTTCTACAGCCCATTTGGAGCTGATAATCGTAGTCAATCAATGGAACGGCATATATTTAAGACCTGCCTTCTTCAGATGGAGGTGTAGATGGAACTCACAATCACACGACACGCCAAGGCAGACAAGAAACACGCTGCGATCGCGACAGAACGAACTGTCATCGCTTACTCTTATGGATGGACCACTGAACATCATTAACCAGTCTATTTGTTGCGATCAAATGTATAATATTTCAGATGACCAGAATCATGCGATCCGCATGCTTTTTGAATTACAAGCCATCCAAAGCCGGAACAATCAGGCGAAGAATCAGATCATAAAAAAGTGGGACCCTCCTGCAAAAGCGGGGCACTATGTAAAGACAGCACTCCTATCTCAAGAATCAGGCCCTAACTGTGGAGAACAGTACAAGTTGTGATGATACATGTTGGGTCCATATGGTGAGGATTTAAACCGTTTATTTTCCGGGCCACCAAAAGATGCTTGATGATATGTATGATCTGAACCCTTAAACTGTCAGATCCCTCAAGACTGATTTTTCTTTTCCTCTTTGATCTCTTTTTATCGGTCAGTTTTCCACCACAAAGCAACATTGGCTAGCTACGATCGTTCGACGAAGCTGTTTGTTGGTACATGATGCCTGTGGATCATCAACCCAATTGGGCCCAAACCGCCCCTTTTAGAGAACGCTTGGTAAAAGCCCAAAGAGTGATAAGTCAGTATTTACGTGATTAAGCCAGTTTAGCTTACATCCACAGATAGAGGTAGAGAGAATAATTTTATTAAGAGGGGCATAAAATGAATGAATTACAATATCGTTCAATCTAATTTATAGGAGTCCAGAGAATCATAAATCCTACTTTTCTTTTATTTTTTCTTAATTATATATCGTAATTAATTTTGTCAGCGTTTCTAAAACTATTTTTAATCAATCCTAATTAATTATGATGACTTTTTGTTTTTGTCCAAGTCTAATCCAATCAATCCACCGACTTTCATAATGGGGATACGAGGATGAATCTTATCATACTCAACCACTTCAGGATGAGTGCTTTCACATTTTGACTTCCTCTTGAATCTCTTGTTTCTTTTGCCCCTAGACGAGAATGGAGTGAGAGAAGTCTTGAGAATCAAAGATAAGGTCACGGCCAAACGAGGAGTTTATCATTATATAGGTGTCAAGTAGAAAGTAGAAATGCAATAATGTATGTTACTGAAGCATCCTCACATGTCTATATACTTCAATCTTGCTCCAACATGACCTGATCAATTCGATTTGCCGTTTATTTTCATTATTTAGCCATTTGATAACATAAAAATCCAAAAACTCTGCCCTCCTCCATTTAAGCAAGGAATAGAAAGCTAAAGACATTTGGTATCCCCTCCAGTTAAAATTGGGGCCTCTCAATCGCAAGCCACTATGCCATTTTTTCCTGCCTTTCTTTGTCGGTAGTTCTTTGGTGGTTAAACGCCCCGCTACGTACACGTGAGGGTAATGCAAAGTCTGGTCGACGGTGGCGCAGTAATGTCTACCTAGACACTATCGTGACTTGTGCAGACACGAGCGTCCATACGAGTAATCGTGGCCGTCCATCTAGCAAGCATTTATCTGTAATTAAGAAGAACCAGGCGCCTTGAAGACCGCAATCGACAAGAGTCAGCCGTTTCTGTCTCTTTTTACCGTGCAATTTTTTTCTCAAATAACTTAATTACCACTTGCTAGTTATACATGTTTTGGAGAAGGAAAAACTCGGTTATTTTCTCATTAGGATGTTTTTGTCATAAAACTTCAACTTCTACTGTTGCAATTGAGAGCTTTATTCATGGTTAGAATCTATTAAGAAAGTTGTAAAAAATGTCTTAGGAGTATCTAAAAGTATAAGGCTATTACCAAAGGAAATATGGTAGTAGAGTGAAACAGTGCAAAAAGTTATTAAAGAAAAACGAATACGTTTTAAAGCATGACAGAAGATTAAAAATAATAAAAACTATAAACAATATATGAATGCTAAAAAGGTTGTTAAGAGAATAGTAAGTGAGGCTATACTTAAAGCATATAATGAACTCTACAATAGACTAGGAATAAGAGAATGTGAGAAAGATGTGTTTAAACTTGTAAAAGTAAGAGAACAGAAGGGTAAGGACTTAAATCATGTTAGGTGTATTAGAAGCAATGATCAAAGGGTATTAGTCAAATATAATGAGATCAAACAAAGGTGGGAAACATATTTTCAAAATTTGTTAAATGACAATGGCTCTGAGAATATAGAGATTGAAAATATTATAAATCTGAATAACATGAGATATTATACATATGAATGTAGGATTAGAATACCTAAAGTAAAAGAGGTCTTGAAAAAGATAAAATCAGGAAAGGCCATAGGGCCTGATGGTATACCAATAAAGGTTTGGAAGCATATGGAAGATATTGGGGTAGTTTGGTTGACCAGCTTGTTTAACAAGATTATAAAATCAAAGAAAATGCCTGATGAGTGAAGAAAAAGCTCTATTGTACCAATCTATAAGAATAAAGGAGACATACAGAGCTACACTAATTATCGAGGGATCAAACTTATAAGCCACATTATGAAACTTTTTAAAATAGTGATTGAGAAGAGGTTACGACATGAAACAAGTGTATCAGATAATCAGTTTGGTTTCATGCCTGGGAAGTCTACCATTGAAGCTATTTTCTTACTAAGACAATTAGTAGAGAAATATAAGGAGAAGATGATAGACCTTCATATGGTCTTTACCGACTTAGAGAAAGCTTATGATAGAGTCCTTAGAGAGTTAATATGGAGGGTATTGGGTGGTAAAGGGGTTTCTCAGAGATATATAGACATAATTAAATATATGTAAGAGTGTGACACCCAAGGTTTTACAAAAATTTTCCTCATAAATATAAAAATAATGATACGTTTTAAGAAAATAGACGGGATCCCTATAATTTGAAAATTTTAAATTATAGAACTTTTAGCGTAGCTTTTAAAAGAATTGATTGAAAGCAAAACCTCGAGGTCAACCACATTCGCAAACTACAATCATAAATAACATTAAAACATTGATACTCTGAGCATGCTCGATTCAAAACCACAATAAATACACGGTTTAATTGAAGACGATAATAAATCAAGTCAAAATGTCATCAGGTTCCATCCATAATCACCACAATATTTCCATCTAAACTTTAACATCCTCCATACATTAATATGGGTCCAATCTATAAAATTATCTCCACATCTAAGAAAATTTCAAAAGTCTAGTCTAAGAAACATACTCTAATATATGTTTGAATAAGGAAATAAAATGGAATGTCTTCAAGTTTTCTTCCAAATCCCCGCTACTCCGCTTGCTTTCCCTTGTTGTTATCACGTTCCAAATCTGAGGCATTGCAAAACAAAGTAATGCCTCAGCAAGCTATGCTTGTGTAGGTGATTACACTCAAGAAAGTTTAATATAATTTATAATATAATTCTCATGAAGGAGACATACCTAAAACATGTCAATTAACCGAATGCTCATAATTACAAACTTTCACAAAACAGATATCGAGTTAAATCAGGATGACATGTAAGGCAAAATCAAACTACAAAGGTATGTACATCAAAACCATGCTAGTATATGTTCACAGGATAATATGCATGAAATCATGAATAACAAACCCTGTATCAAAATAATACAAGAATGCTCCAATATACTCAATCACTGGTGATGTGTACCCATACTAACTTTGATCCCTCCCGTGCAGCCTGCATCAGCCCCCGGAGTCTCTCACAGCCTAGGCCCGACTTGCCCCAATTCACCCTACATATAAAGCCATATGAACATGCACAATAACCATATAGGTTACTATGTTGAAGTGGCAACCCCATCAGGATATGAACCACTGCCACTCCCCGTCGACACCAAACGGGAGACTTTCTCTGTCCCCATGGGAAGGAACGGACCCGTACGGGGACTACCCATGATACCACCACCTACGTACCTGGCCCTGTATCACTCAAGGGCGGTGTCTAATCATCATCATCACAAAATCAAAGGGTGTGTGGCCAACCCTACAACCCTCCTAGCATAGTACCCACTAGGTGAAAGCACCCGTCATAAATTATCGGCAAGACATAAATCTTATAAATCATGTAAATGCCAATAACACGATCAAAGCCCATGCATACATTGTTATTATCAAATTGAAAAGTCATGTTACGACATGAAAATAAGGATCTATTTATGTGCATGAGAAGACATAAAACACATGTCTCAAAGCCTTAAAAATCCACTCATGCATACATAATCCCAATAACACGATCAAAGCCCATGCATACATTGTTATTATCAAATTGAAAAATCATGTTACAACACGAAAATAAGGATCTATTTATGTGCATAAGAAGATATAAAACACATGTCTCAAAGCCTTAAAAATCCACTCATGGTTACTGAAATCACGAAATAATTGAATGAAATCACCTACCTCAATAAATGTAGTGCTCCAATCAAGCGCATGGCAATATCACGTTGTGCGCTCTGACGTACCTGTTACATCATAGATTCTTCATCATTTGGCAATTCAATGATATTTATCTTTCTAATCCCCTAGGTTATCTCATATTTGATGTATACCATCAAGATCTAAGATCTAATCATCCATTTATTAGCCTGATTAAGATTATCTCACCACATTCAGTGGTTTAACCCTTAAAAAGGAATTTATTTTTAGATTTTCAAGTCAAATCTAGGTCCGCCCTGTCGATACGGTCGCAACACCTTTTTCGGATCACGATTTGGACCTCTATAGCTCCTAAAAATCAAGTTTTTATAAATAGACAGGTCAAAGGACCCCAAAATCCAAAAAAATCACGCGTCGCACGTGTGCGTGCGCGTGCGTGCGCCATCTTCGTGCATGCGCGTGAGCAGACGCACTGCGTGTGTGTGCGCCGTCTTTGTGCATGCGCGTGTGTCGTCCTAGTGCGTGTGCATGCACTAGCGCGCTGTGGGCACGTGCGTCGTCTCGCTCACAGCGTTTGTTGGCGAGCTGGGCCTGCATGTACCGCTAGCGTACGCGGGCGTGCATTGGTGCGTTGTGCGCACATGCACGGTGCCGGTACTATGTGTGTAGCCCGCATGACGCACTAGTGTGGTGCGCATGGCGAGCAGTTGTTGCGCGCGTGACGTCGCGTGTAGTGCGTAGTGCGTGCTATCTACACGCGTGCAATAGGGGTGATGAGTGTCATCGCCGTTTGCCTCCGACAGAGAAGACGGTCAGACTTCGGTCGCCGTCGGCGACACTCAGGTGTCCAAATGATGCGATTTTTGCATCGTTTCACTCAGTTTTTTGCGTATATCCCATTTTTAAGCACCTTTTCAACCAACTCTGTCATTTTCTAGTGTTTTTATATGATTTTTGTTACATCTCTAAAATTTCTCCATCTACTGTTTTATAAGTTTTCTGGCATCCCTAGCCATCCGATCACCATGAAAATTCATGAAATTGTTCTTCATGTTACCACGCACAAGATGAACAGTTCAGATCACAATCTAATGTCGTTTCATTGGTTTACTTCAACAAGAATAGTAATGCCTACTAGTTCACCAGAAAACGGCAATCCACACCGTTTTCTGGCGTTAAAACGACGGAAACTATAAAAAAAGAAAGGGCAATGGTGGAGGGTGGCCTACCGTGGTCATTTTATCACTACGCGTGCCTGCTAGGAAGTTCCACGTCGTTACCTTGCGTCGTCAACAAGAAACCCGAGATGAATAGTTTAGCCGTACAAAGAGACAGGGCAAGCTTTTATAACCTCATCGTGAGTCCCACACCCTGTAGGCCAAGTGTATTTACCAATTTACCCCTCTTATTATTATTATTAAATTATTTGGGTTATTACAATGAGAGAATGGTAACAAATGTTAAGACCACTAATGGCATGATTGGTGATTTTCCTGTCACTATAGGATTGCACCATGGATCGGCATTGAGTTCATACATTTTCACATTAGTTATGGATGAGTTAACAAAACATCTGCACGAGGAGATTCCTGGTGCATGCTATTTGCAGATGATATAGTCTTACTTAATGAGACAATGGATGGTGTAAACATAAAGCTAGAGTTATGGAGAGAAGCATTAGAATCTGAAGGATTTAAAATTAGCCGAACTAAGACAGAATATGTAGAATGTAATTTTAGCAAGGAGAATAGGAGTAGAACACCAGTCAAGATTGATAACTAAGAAATCTCCGTTAAAGACCACTTTCGGTACTTAGGATCAATGATTCATGAGAGTGGAGAGATTGAGAGGAAGGTTACCTAGAGAATCCAAGCGGGTTAGAATAAATGGAGATATGCATTTAGAGTTTTATGTGATCGACGGGTGCCACTCAAACTAAAAGAAAAATTCTATAGGATGGCCATAAGGCCGGCCATGCTCTATGGATCAGAGTGTTGGGCAATTAATGAACATCATACTCATAGAATGAGCATCGCAGAAATGAAGATGTTGAGATGGATAAGTAGTAAGACAAGAAAGGATAGAATTAGAAATGAAAATATTCGAGGAAATTTAGGATTTGCACCAATAGGTAACAAGATGATAGAGACTAGACTTGAATAGTTTGGACATGTTCAAAGGAGACCAACAACGGCACCGGTTAGAAGAAGTGAGGCAATACAAGTAGAAGGTTCTAAAAGGGCAAGGGGAAGGCCCAAAAGAACGTGGATAGAAGTGGTAAGAAAAGATTTGAAAACGTTGGGACTAAATGAAGCCATGGTATTTAATAGAGTGAAATTGAGGAATAAGATTCATGTGGCCGATCCCTGATTGGGATAAGGTCTTGATGATGATGATTCATGGTTGTGTTTGACTAGTTTTATCCATGGTTTAGGTTGTCAAAAACAAGGGATGAGATCAGTGTTTAAAGGTTATTTTTATCCATGGTTCTGTAATCCCTATGCCAAATATTCCTACCGAAAGCGCACAAAAAAAACTTGACTTCAATAGGCCCACATGATATCAACATGCTCAGGAGCTTCAATAATTACAGAACCTTTACTTGTAAATGAGGTTAATTGAAGATAACTCAATTTAGGTACTTGTAGCCCTAGGATTATGGTGATTGATGCGTTGTAATTGGGTCATTCAGACCATCTAGTCAGTGTGACTTCCTGTTGGTGTTATATCTGCAATGGAGACACCCAACAAAGGGGCCTAAACCAGCTAAGGTCATATGGGCGGCCCCTAGTAAGCCTAAACCATACTCAAAGAATAGAAACAGAAAAAGGGCTAGCTAACAAAAGCAAGTGAAAGAGCTTATCAGATTCACTTTCGATATAATTTGCAAAGTTTTATCCTTGGGAAACATGACCACCCATGTGTTCCTAATCACACTAAAAAAAAAAAAAAATTCAAATGACTTTCACTCCATACGATATTGACATACATAAAGGTAAATTATTAGAATAAACTCATAAATTAAGATAAATAAACAGAGATTAGGTGAAGGTCAATGGTCGGGCCAACATATTTCATCTTTCCAGACAGGCTGTAACTTCTCGAAACAAAAGCCAAAAATCCAAACTAGCCCCCTCACTGAGATAGAGAGAAACTTCCACGTATTGCCAGTCATGCAAGCAACTCCACGCCCCGACCTTAATCAAGCGGCTTAATTGAAAGCAAACTCATAATAGACATGATATAGTTCATGTACGATGGCTCCATACGCGCATGGAAAGGGGGTGTGTATATCAAAGACAGTGGGTTTATATCATCTTAAAACGCTTATCCTATACGTGGATAACCAAGAAGAAGCCGGTCCAAATACCACTCACAGTGGAGCACCAGATTCGGCAGCACGGCCACCTTAAAATATACGGCTTCTCATAACCTTCTCACATGAACCCACTTGTAACCTTCTCACATGGAAAGGGGGTATTTGGACCGGCTTCTTCAGATTCATTTTACTCTCTAATAACATCCCGGACAGAGAAGAAGAAGGGACGAAAACCAGCCATGGCAGTAGGAAAAACACCGTATTCCGGCGTATGGAAACTCTCCCAATCCTATTGGAAAAAGACCAATCTCAGGACAATCGTCATGGTCTCTGTCCTCTGCTGTATCTTCTATTTCTTCGGTCTATGGCAACAAGGTCGAGCGAAAAACTCCGGCGAAACCCAGGCCGGAATCCCCTGTTCGACGGGGACCCACAACTTATCCGAGTTTCCAGCAAACACCACCCTCGATTTCTCCTCGCACCACCGCGCCCAGATGGAGATGACGGCGCCTGACGTGAATTTTTCGGCGTGTGGTGTAAGATACAGCGAGTATACACCATGTGAAGATAGAGACCGATCGTTGAAATACTCGAGAGATAGATTAATTTACAGAGAGAGACATTGTCCGGAGAAGGGGGAGTTGCTTAAATGCCTAATCCCCGCTCCGGTCGGGTACAAGAATCCGTTCCCGTGGCCTGCGAGTCGGCAGCTTGCGTGGTTCACAAATGTTCCTCACAAGGAGCTGACGGTGGAGAAAGCGGTTCAGAATTGGATTCGGATTGAGGGCGATAAATTCAGGTTTCCCGGCGGTGGGACCATGTTTCCTCGCGGGGCCGATGCCTATATCAACTATATCGAAAAGCTGATTCCGCTGAGGGACGGTCCGATTCGCACTGCTATTGATACTGGTTGTGGGGTATGTTCTTCTCTGTTTCTCAGCCGTGCCGGCCGGTTCTTTTTCCCATAACACGAAAATATTCGGAACTTCCAAATGATTTGTCGGAAAATCTGGTTCTAGAGATTTCCGCAACTTTGATTAGGAAATTTCTATCCGCTTTTATTTTCTAAATAACTTTGCTGTAAAGCACAAGCAGAAATGCATAGTAATTCATCAGGCGTTAATCTTTATCTGACGGTCTTCAGAATACGTCGTGGCCCCACAGAGAGAACTGACAATTGTGAGTATGAGATCAATTTGAACTCACTGAAGGTTTGGTGTGGGTGAATGCAGGAATTAGAACATGGTTGCAGGGTGAACAAATCGTCAAGCCACATATTTGGAAATTTCGGGAAGTTTTCTATAGAAATTCGGATGGATAGAGAAGAAAAGCAATGTTGAGATGTGAATTCGGTTTCCAAGTCCATTGTATTTTTTCTTAAGAAACTTTGGATTTTATACTGAGATTGTACAAGTTCTTCACGAATTATTGGTCAAATTCCATTTATTTTTAATTTAAGTTGTGAGAATTTCTTAATTCTTGGATTTTTAATAAGTTAAGTCAGGAATTTCAGCAAAATTCAGCTCTTTAGAAACTACAGATTTTGCTATGATTTTGTTTTGATCGTGCCATTTTTTGTTTCAGGTGGCAAGTTGGGGAGCTTATCTGTTGTCTCGCAATATTATCACCATGTCATTTGCTCCAAGAGATTCTCATGAAGCTCAAGTACAATTCGCGCTTGAACGGGGAGTTCCCGCCATGATCGGAGTTTTCGCCTCTAACAGACTTCCTTACCCATCCAGAGCTTTCGACATGGCACATTGCTCCCGATGTCTCATTCCATGGCATCTCTATGGTAATTCATAGACGTCATTCAATATGAAATGGCTGAATGTGTTGTTTTTTCTTGAGTTGGTATTCACTAAGAATTGCAATTGAGCAGATGGACAATACTTAATCGAAGTTGATCGGATTTTACGCCCCGGTGGCTACTGGATTCTTTCGGGACCGCCCATCAACTGGAAGAACTACTGGAAAGGCTGGAACAGAGCAGAGGAAGATTTGAAAACAGAACAGTCTGCAATCGAGACTGCTGCCAAGAGCCTCTGTTGGAAGAAACTGAAGGAGAAGGGTGACATTGCTATTTGGCAAAAGCCCACGAATCATATTCACTGTAAAATCAATAGGAAGGTCTTTAAGAAACCAGAATTCTGCCAGGAGCAAGATCCAGATGCAGCATGGTATGTACATTCATCAATCAAAATCTGACAGTTTCCTATTCTATCAGAGATTAAGAATTAAGTTTATTTGTATTGCTGATTTTCAGGTACACAAAGATGGATACTTGCATTACCCCTCTACCTGAGGTGTCTCAAATATATGAAACCGCAGGCGGGAAATTGGCAAAATGGCCGGAGAGATTAACCACTGTTCCGCCTAGGATCAGTAGTGGGAGTTTGGAAGGAATTTCTCCAGACGCTTTTGTAGAAGATACAGAGCTATGGAAGAAAAGATTAGGATACTACAAGGATAAGATTAGTCAGTTGGGGCAGCCAGGGAGGTACAGGAACTTGTTAGACATGAATGCGTATCTTGGAGGGTTCGCAGCCGCACTTGTCAATGATCCAGTTTGGGTCATGAATGTAGTCCCAACTGAATCAGAGATCAACACACTTGGTGCTATCTATGAACGAGGATTGATCGGAACGTACCAGAATTGGTAACATTCCCCTCATTCTGTAGGCCAAATTTGAGTTCATGTACAAGTTTATCTATGTTTTAAGACTGCAAATAGAACAGGGGACGTAATCGCTATCCATGCATAATCAAGTTGATCTGATAATTAAAAATGTCACAGGTGCGAAGCCATGTCTACATATCCCAGAACTTATGATCTTCTTCATGCTGAGTCAGTGTTTTCTCTCTATGTAGACAGGTAAGCTTAACTAGGGAAACTAATGAGGAAGTTTTCATTAACGTGAATCTTTTCTAATGTGGTGACTTCTGGGTTTTAATCCAGGTGTGAAATGGAAGACATCCTGTTGGAGATGGACAGAATTTTGAGGCCGGAAGGAACTGTGATCTTCAGAGATGATGTAGATGTTTTAGTGAAAATCAAGAGAATAACGGACGGGATGAAATGGGATAGCCAGATTGTAGATCATGAAGATGGACCCATGCAGAGGGAGAAGCTTCTATTCTCTGTGAAACGATATTGGACCGTCCCTGCTCTTGATGAAGAAGAATCCAACGGCCCCAGCTCATAAAAAGACAAACAGAGATTAATTTGTTCCTATTTTGCTTCTTCCATTCCATTTGTTTTCTGGAGTAATTCTTTCAATTCTTAACTTGTTCTGCAGCCAAATGCAATCTCGTTACCACAAGAAATTGCTCGTGACATCTAAAAAACGTAACCTCTAGCTCTCTTGTACCATATCAATTCAGCGGGGAGTGTTTGTATCAATTTCGATGGTTGAGTTTAGAGTTGGCAGGATCTGCCAGCAACAAAAGAGATAAAGTTGTACTCATTAAATCAAAACCTGTTGTTCTTCTTTATCTTTAAAAATGCCAAAAAGTCAAAGTAGTTTTGGTTCTATCCTATGCATCTTCTGGCTCTTTTATAGACCTATTGTTATATTTGCTGCAATTTTTTTAATTGTTTCGAGCCCAATGAAAGTAGAGAGCATAGAGTAGTCCAACCTTTGCATCGCGTACATGGAAACAGAAAGGATGGTGAGACCTTTTCCTAGCGAGTGATTGAAAGGTTTTGAGACGTTTGGTGGGAGGAAGAGAATCGATTTTCAGCCGATGAAAATTTTTCGTTATGTTTGGCTTGACTTGCCAGGAGGGTGGGCGCTTCCATTTATTGATTATGACGTAGCTGTGTAAGGTTGAAGGTTTTTGCCCCTTTGGGTGGCAAAATCGGTGGTCGTGCGAGTTTCTTGTCAGGACGGAATTCAATTGTGTAGTTGATTCATTTTTGTCATTCTCTTGCAAAATGCAAAGTAATATTGCGTACTATTGACCTTTGTGTTCTATTGTTTCTTGGTCTCTGCATATGCATGCCGGAACTTCATACACGGTGTCTGCCCTTCTAGTTGATTCTACCATTCCGTTGTATGCACTGTTCAATACAAAATGCACTCTCGAATTCACTAGTAGGTGCAGCCCACCGTAGCAAGGATTTTCCATCATGATTGGAATCCACTGTAAACTTCAGTTCCATCTCAGACTGGACTAGGCCGAAAGTCTTCTGCGTGTGGTGAGACCTCAAGTGGGTAAAATTGCATAGGCAAGCAAGTTCGAAGAATGGCTTGAAATGAAGGATTTGATGGTCAAAGCAGATAAGCAGCGGGCTGGATCATACAACTGCTAGGCGCACTTGTACTTTTCCGTTTGCTTTAGTTTCACGCCAGGAAATCGTCGTACTTCACATTTCACGATCGTAAGTTGGTCGTGTGGGTCACCCTTCCCTTGGATCATCCTCTTTACAATCATAGCCTAGACAAAGAAGGCAGTCCAGTACACAAAGCTCCAATACATGTAGGGTTATGGAAGGAGTGGACTACAAGGGTTTACAGTACGCAGTCTTAATTTGTACTCTTGCAAGAGGCTGTTTTTATGTCTCAAATCAGTAACCTCAAGGTCACGCGACTATAACTCTACTATTATACCAAAGCTCTCCTTCTAATCATAGCCTAGAAATGAAAAGAAATTATCCAGTCCCTGCAGACAAATGTACACATAGGCCGCACATGTTGGGCTATGAATCATCTAATTCGGGAGATTTTTGGAGCATGGACTATCTAAGATAGTGGGCGTCCATAAGATGAGCAGATGTAGAATAGCGAAAATTTAGGTCCATTGAATTGATCCGCGTACAAATCCAAGAGGATCCAGTTTCCGTACCGCATCACCGATTCACAGCTCGTGGTGAAGGGGGGATCAAGATCGTAGGAGTAAAATTCAAAAACTAGTCTTCTTTATTATCTAAGATCATTGGGCTAACAATCGTGATTACCGCAGGACATGAAAGCGATGGACCCACAAGCAAAACTGCATCCATTAAATGACCAAAAAAGTGTGCCATATGGAATGGTTACACAGTCTTGGTGGCATATGGTATATAACCACGAAAGAGTCGTGCATTCTCGTGTAGGTAAATCATGCAAAGGATCAAGTCCGTTTACGCTTTATAAACACGTTGTCACTCCAAGAGGGACCCCGCCTTCCTGCTCGATACTACTGGCGATGGTTAAATCACTCGTCTGTCATGGCTCTAAGGCCGCCTTCTTTCTCCTGGTCATCTCTTTGGCTGCATACGCGCAGGAAGCTCGGGCACAGAACTGCTCGGTGGAGCTGAGCAACCTTAATCCGTGTGCACCTTCTGTGGTGCCAGGCAGCCCCAATCCCGCTCCCAGTCCCCAGTGCTGCGCTTCTCTCCAACAAGTAAATGCGGGGTGTCTTTGCAGCACTTTCAGGATCATTAATCGTCTGCCTTCCCTCTGCAATCTACCCCCTGTCACTTGTCCAAGTAATGATTTCATCTCTCTCTCTAGCTTTAGCAATTAGTTTTACGTATGTTTTAGGCTGTAAGAGCAGGGGAAAAGATCGCTATCCTTGAATAAATTTGTCCACTATTTCAATCCCCATGCCAAATAGCTTCTTTAGTGGCTTTTAGAAATTTCTCTCTTCTAATCATTAGACCACTAAATTGAGGCGTGCAGAGTAAACAAAACAAAGGAATGACCCATTTTTGCTTTCAACAAAATACTTGATTAAGGAGTGGGGCCGTGGGGGTGTTTATATAAAGCAAGGAGAGTGTAACTATCAGTTTCCAATCGGCTGACTCATTTGAGAAGCTTTTGTTCTTGTTTGTTTGAATGGGCAGGTGAATGAGCGGGTCGTGGACGGATGATGGAATAAAACCGGAGTTTCCAAGTTTTGCTTGTCGTCTCTGTCTACTACCATGTAGAATTTGGTTACTCATAAATAAATGAAAAGTACAGACACAATCGTTGCTACTCTAAGAACTTAATTTGTCCTGCTTAACATGAAGGATGATATAACATGTATAATGAAATAATTTAACATGAAGGATGATATAACATGTATAATGATATAATATTCTAAGTACTTAATTTGGGGAGGGATGGAATGGATACACCAAAACTTGGACCCACCTAACAGTTCTAGTGCTTCGGTTCGTGCCCTTCAAACGAACAATTTGAGAACGGATGAGCAAACCCTCTATGGATACTGTCAACTTGTGGAGAGTTTTTATATGTGATTCGTCCATGACAATTCATGGCATGATCACCACCAGACAGAAAGTCCACCTAAGTGTGAACAAAACTTTTAGCCGCACGTATACTTCACGTGTGAACACCAGGTCCCCCACCTAAGTATGGTAAAAAGTCTACCTAACATTAACATCTACTAAGTGAGGCCATTCTGACTTGTGGTAGTATCTTCATTTATAAAATAATGCAAAGCAATGCCGTCAATCAATTACCATCTCCTTCATAGAGGCACACATGTATTTGAGACCGTTTATCTCGGGAAACCAACCCTAAGAAAGGCATTCCCCCAGCTAAGTATAGTAGAAAGTCTACCCAACATTAACTTCTAGTAAATAAGGCCATTCTGGCTTATGGTATTTCTTGTATTATCTTCATCTACAAAATAATGCAAACCACCCCTAAGAAAGGCATCGGCCCATTTGTCGAACTTTTCTCCATAGATCCTATACGCGGCCTGTGGACTAGCTGCAGGGATCATCCGATCAGATTGGGATCTGTTCATAGCCGAGGAACTCGGGTCAGAACCGGGAAAGTGGCAGTTAGAACCGGCCCTTTTAGTACTTTTCAGTGAGTAAAACAACAAGCAAGGTCGGCATCTTTGGCTTCATGAGTGGAGTATTGGGAGCAACCGAATGTTGCTTTTCACATACGTCTCTTCATGCAGTAGAAGTTTCACCACTGATTCTCTATCTCTGCAAGACAAGGACTGCAAGAAAACTCAAATGGGAGAAAATCCAGAAAGCCACTGGGACCCGTTCCAACTACGGCAACTACTCCAAGAAATTCATGCTCAGTTATTCATCTCATCGGACTCTGGGCAAAAATATTGAGACGACGGCCCACTTTCTTTTAAGGATGTTCGGAAACTGCTACTGCCATGGGTTTAAGATGGTAGAATGAAGAACTAACTAAAAGAAAATAGGTCAAGTGTAAGCTTTGTGGAAAGCTGACTTTGATTCAAGGTCCTCGAAGTTGAGGCCCACCAAGCAAGCTGTGACCTCATGATTTGACGGTGATCGTTGGGCTAGATCTGGTACTTGAGTTATTAAGACAGGTAATTGAAGAATTATTGAATTATAAAGACCACTATGAAGGGGTACGATGAGGGCCAGTAGCCTGTAATAGAAGGGAAACTACACGATGGTTGCAGATTCCATGCCCGGCTGAAAATAATATGATGCTGTTTAGTGATCAAGCCATATTGTTCTTTGGACCCTACAGTAGATTGGTCGTGCCTAATCTTCTGAATGGTTAAGATTTTGTGATCGATGTTTGGGATCATCTAATAGTCATGACTTGAGGCATGGCCTATTTAACATGGGGCTCTCTCGATACCTTTAGGTCCGCGTGGGTTCCATCTGTTTGGTAATCCAGAGCATTCATCTTCTCGACCTCATCTTAGATTGATGAAACCCTAAAAGCTTCTCAATGCGACAATCTTCACCCGCTAACCCTTTTTTAGTCATGATCTTTTCCTTTCTTACTGACTTTATGAGCCGTCCATGTTTACAATTTAAACAATTGGGATAACGTTCGTACAATGGGTGACATCTTTGTGACATGGCCGATTAGTATTTAAGTCCGTATGAATTATTGGATCCCCAAACAGCTAGACTCACATGCATTTCTAGCATGCATGCATTTTCCTTGGCATTTAAACATGCTACCACACCAAATAACTTCTCTCTGCGCAGTCGATGGAGAGGGCATGTGGATAACGAGTCCTAAAGCCCTTCCTTCCTTTTGGGTCTCACCTAACCTTGCAAGTGTGATGTTTGACTTGCATGGAAGGCTACAATTTGGGGATCACAAATGGAATGACTAATTAATCACCCTTTTTCTATACAAATGATATTCTTTCTCTGTAAGAACTAGACGCGCTCTCTTTATACTTTTTTATTTAATGGAGTACAAAGGAGAGGCGAAAAAATCATATGTCAAACATGTATAAACAAGGTATCACGGATATTAGCTCCCTACCCATCTCTACTACCAAAAGAAATCTCTATCTAGGCTTCTGAGTAACTCATTTCCACCCATCTCTACTACCCATGAAATTCGTACCTGTTCTTCCAGTTGGCACGTCGGCAACAACATCTCCCCCGTTGTTTCTAAGACTGGAAGAAACATTTCCAAAAGAGATAAAAAAAATTAGAAAGCACAGTAAGAGAGAGAGAGAGAGAGAGAGAGAGAGAGAGAGAGAGAGAGAGAGAGAGAGAGAGTTGTCTTGCTTGCCAATGGGTTCCAGCTTATTTGTGTAGGCCTTTCTCCAAGTTCGCGACTAGAGTCAGGAATATTACTGTAAAAGGACCACCTGCCTATATAGTTCTGCGCTTATGTGCTAAAATAAGAATTCAGAGAAAGAAATGCACATTTTCCTGTGCATGTTGAAGGGCGGGGATGTGGTCTTGGATGGAAATATCAATCTGTTTGGTGACAATGCAAGTTCAAGGCAGGAATTCATATACAGATATGGAGGAATCCAATGGTGCATGTTTGCGCTTGTAAACTAGAGAATTTACATTCATCGAAGAGTACAGAGCAATTATCCAAATCGTTCATCTGCTGGACCCAATTTTTTATAAGCATGCCCAATGGATCTCACAAATCAGAGGATATGGATCTTCATCAGTTGGCATCTGTATCATTAACGAAACAAGGGCACGGACTTACCCCTAAGCAAACAAATTTGCTAGAGGCCTCAAATTGTTATGCATGTTTGCCCCGAGAAAAAAGAGAATCTCATAATAGAAGGAGCTTAAGTGGCTAAGATCGATAGAGATAAGAAAGCCTTTCTTTATGCATCCATTTAGGACTTCAGATAATTAAGGGGCTAAGTGTCATAGACTGATTATTGCTACGTGATTAGCACCATAAGAGAAAGCGAGAGAAATTAGGACCAGTGCAGTCTTCTTCTTCCTTATTTCTAACTCTTTTGGTTCTGAAGTATCATTTGCTTACAAAAGAACCCAATACTGTTTATATATTCTATCAGTTTCTTTCCATTTCTTCTCAGTTTGGATATTGTCTTTGGCCTGGGATTCCTGTAATCACGTAAAGAAGACCTGATTGGGTGCATGGTACAATAATTTTCTACTTTAAACCATGAAAGCTAAAATATACCATAAAAGAAGAGCATCTTGTTTAATATTAGTGATAGGAAGTCATTGCATGTCTCCCTTGAGGTGGCACTTCTTTGTGATTGCCATCCCCCTTCTACCAACTTGCATGAGAACAAAGAGAGACTGGCAAAGGTCCCTAAAACCCCAATTTTGGCCATGTTTATGACTATTTTCCTTGAAAAAATGTAAGCATAATGCCCCAACAAATCTCTAAGTTCATTCCTCAAAGTTGGGGGATTAGGCTTCCTAAATAATATAGAAGGCTGAAAAGAACATGATATCACGCAGAAAAGAGATATAACTCGCATGCCACATGGCTTTCACGTAAGCAACTAAGAAGTATTGTTTATTACTTGACCCATAAGTGGCGACATCTCCCTTAAAAGGCAGTGACATGGCCTGCATACTTTACACACCCCACAAAATTGATAATTGCCCTTCATTCGTTAAATAAGGTGTCCTGCTTTCTCCCTACACTTTAATTGTAAAGGATAAAATGCTTCCCAAGCAATGATGGGAATATGTGATACCACTATAACCATACATTACAAGCTTACATCACTCGTAAAAGGAAAATTACAAAGAAACCTTCCAAATCTCTGAGTCAATGGCATGGATGTTCCTTGTCATGCTTGCTCACAAAGACAGTAGTCCACATCAGCAAGAGGTGCCTAGTCATTAGGCCAACTCACCATGAATAGTCAACTATACCCTTTTCAAGAGGAGGAGCCCTTAAAAACCTACAAAAAAAAGCTAAAAACTTGGGGAAAGAGCTTGGGAAAATGTAGGAACAATGGCAAACTCTAAGAAACCTTGAAAAAGTGTCAATCCCATAAATTCCTTCTCCTATAACTAGTTTTGTTTTTCTCTCAACCCATGTAACTCCACATGTGGTATGCCATACCACTCCAATCTATAAATTGAGTATATAATTTTCATTGTAATTTAGACTCAAGTAAGGCTTCTGCTTAAGTGCAATACATCATATTTCATAGCATTTTGACTATTTTTCTGTCAATTTATGTTTTCTTTTCAGTTACACCAAAAACCTTTGAGAGTATGCCGAAGCGAGTGATGTGTAGGAGGAGAGCGGAACAGAGATCTAGATATTGGGCTTCATCCCCCTTAGGCTATTTATGTAGTTCGTAAACATGTGTTAAAACAAAATAATACTACTAGTCATTTTTGTTCTAAGATGTGTGTACAACAGAATACCAGTACTAGTCATTTTTGAGCTATAATGAATACTGAAATAGTATATCAACAATGGATGTGTGTGTTTTATATTTAGATTTATTTGTTTTCCTTATGTACTATTGTAAGAGGGTGCAAGGGTATGTCCTACCTCTTCCTTAGCCTATTTGAATTTTTCTTTTGTGCCTTTAGCTACTAGTTAAGCTAATCTCCCACTAAGACTTTTACTATTTTCCATTAACATACCATTTAATGAGTAAAAACCACTCCCATGGACCACATAGGTGCAACCTTTCTAAGTTCTTTTACACTTGGTTACAGATGAAAAACCTAATCTTTGAAGACATCATAGACCATTAAATGCTCCATTTATTTTCTTGCAATTTTCTCTTTCTTTAAGTTAAGCCTAGTTAAGAACTCGGTACTAAATGATATTGTGGACCACTAAACCTATCCGAAGTTTGTCTTTCTTATTTAAAGTAATGTATCTAGCATCGTATGCATCATGCCTGTCAAGTTGATTAGTAGGTCTTTAGCAGAAACATAACCCTACTTGCCATAATTGCTAACTTGATCTCCCTTTATATCATGTGCAACACATTTACTTTTTCACAATCTTCTTTTTCTTTAGTTAGACATGGTTAAGGACCATGGACTAATTGCTTTACAGACCATTAAGACTCCCGAAGTTTATTTTGTTGAGTTCAGTTGGTTTAGAGCACCCGGTTTTTGACCCACTGTCTTAAAACACTAATTGAAAAGAAAGCCTTAATGGATATGCGACCATGGACATATACCCGATGTGCGTACTACTAAGAACTAGACTAGTAATTAGGGCTTAAAATTAATTCTAGGAATCTTATGAGCCTAGCACGGTATCTCTATCCCAGGCAAAAGATGCAAGTGGTGACTCTAAAACCCCCATCCATCCATACTAGAGTGAGAATACTGCTACCAAGCGTATTTGTGTGGACTCTAAATCTGCATCCCATATACCTACAGTCCTCATTTAATATTTAGTAAGTTTAGAGAGAGAGAGAGAGAGAGAGAGAGAGAGAGAGAGAGAGAGAGAGAGAGAGAGAGAGAGAGAGAGAGAGAGAGAGATCTCCATCTTTCAATGTGAATTTTCAAATGATTTTGTGTCCATGCTAAGGTTTCCACTAATAGAATGACCATGGAATTAACTAAGACTTTATCCAGTGACAATCAACAACCACTAGAGACTATCTTTAGCCAGGTTTGGTCATCTATCCAAAAAAAGAAAGGTTAAATTTTGGAGTCGTTATTTATAAAAGATCTTGTTAAATAACTCACCAAAATCACAATTTAGCTTATATAAGATACTGACAACATTTTTTTCCTTTCTCTTCTTTTTTTTTTCTTTGAAAATATGTTCTTTTAATAACCCCAAAGCATGATTTTTTTGAGGTAAAAATCTTTTCTTTTCTTTTCTTTTTTTTGCATTTTTTTCTTTTCTTTTTTTTGCATTTTCTTACCAAGTTAAGTTCCCTTTTAGGATGAACATTTGGTAGATTTGCAAATTTGAGACAAGAAAATAATAGTTTAAGAATTAACTAAAGTATCTACCAAAATACTCAATACAATAGTTAAGGACCTTTGGACATAGACACTGGTAGAAATAGATGCTCATGAGCATCCTAAGAAGTAGCAGCAGGAGCTAGTGCATTTTTTTGAAATTACTAAGAGTTCATCATGAATAACATACAGAAATTAGGCAACCCAAGATAAATTAATGTATTTGAATAATCATAAGCCATTTTTTTTAATCAGCCTATTAGCAATTGGGGAGAAACATAGCATGTCGAGCCTGCTCTTTCCCAACCTTTCCTCTCTAACTCCTCTTCGCTACAATTACTTTATGTTAAAATAATAATAAGGGTCCTCTTGTTTCTACAATTACTTTATGTCATGATTTTTAACCAAAGAAACATAGGCTAAAATCATCCAATGTCGTAAAATTTGATTTCTAGCTTATCCAAGTCATTGCAAAATAATCACGTCTTGCTTCCCAAAAAAAGAGACTGCATCTCTCTTAGAAAGTGGTGCAACTCCATGCTTCCTCTCCAAACACCTCTTACGCTCCCCCTCTCTTTTGCATGGATGTGCCCTCTATTGGTAATTTCCCGAGACGACCTCGCAAAGTAGAGCACGCTAACCCAACAGCTTACTGTATTTGTTGATAGCATACTAGAATATGCTGGCGAGACTTTAAAGCTAAGTTGACATACACCTGATGGCATCACTTCCAAGTAAAGGGTGAACTCTAATTGAGACAAGTTACACGTTCACATTGTATAATACGCTTCAGCTGCACTGTAATCCACAGTTTTGCTGACCATCCAGGCGAGGAGATTTCTGCAGATCAGGGCTGGTCAAGCCGCAATCGCAGCGAAATAGAAATAGAGATTTGGCATCGCAAAGCCACATTACTGATATAGCCACAGTTTGAACAGTGGAACTATCAACCATCACAGGAAAACCAAAATGCTTCTGGCCCAATAGACCCAAGAAAGACCCCTTTCAGTACTACAAAGTCGCAATTAAATCCAAACGACATGCTCGTCCCAACGCTGTGTTAGGAGCTTTTGATTTGGTGCCACGACACATGCCCACCACAACGATGTTTAGGATCTTTTAATTTGGTGCTAAAGAAACTCACCAAGGTATAACTTCCGTCACACCCTGGAAATGTTCTATTTGAATTGCGTATCATCCACATGTATGAATTCAAGTAGAAGAAACAACATGGAGATCCCAGGACATAAGAATCCTTTAAATACCACGTAACTTCTGTCCAACAGCAATTCCAGAGACCACCACAGCATATATCACTTATATCTGCATCTGTGCAATCTAATGGCATAATTGCCAAGAATAACGTTTAAATGAGGTAAATAAATGAGCTAAGTTATATAATATATACACATCCACATCTAGAGCCATCTCACATCAGCAACTGAGATCCCTTACACATGATTTTCCTCTAGCAAACGCCCAGGCAACGGGATGGTTGAAGTTTGATGGAATCCAGCCATTCCCCTCATTCACATGGGAGATGTCTCCTGATTTCAACTATCTTTTGGGTATTCCAACAAAATACCGCATCCTAATAATAACTCCCACACTTACATATAAAAGCAAACTTGCAAGTTACTTGTTACAGCATTGCGGTTAGGAAAGTGATTATCAGATCAACTCTAGGAACAACGCTTCTTGTTTGCTTGTCAAACCCAGTTCAATCAGGGACCCCTCACTTTCACCGTCACTGAGCACACGCCGAGGATATGGCCTCACCTGTACACAATAGAAAACAAGTGATAACATAAGAACGTAAAGTAAAACTCCCGCATCTTATAAGAGCAAGTTTCATTGCTCTAGCACTAAAATACTTCGTTAACCTCTATACACTACCAAGATACAAACTATTACGCATCTCGTCCAAAAGATACCGTGTACTCCAACACAACTCTAGGAGCTATATTCCAATCACCAAAATCATTCAAGTAGTGTCCTAACAAGAAATGCTGCTTCAGCAAGAACCGAGGACACCTACAACTAGGGTGGAGAAGAATCTCCTTTAGATAGGTACTTTATGTTGGTCATTGAATGCACAACAGGAGAATACATACTTTCTCTCAATAATTGATAATGTAAATACTGGATAAAGGGAAGATAAACTGACTGATAAAATCTACCAGGGATTTTTTTTTAGAGAAAATAAAAATGAAGAATGGACTCGATCAATATACAAGCATGTAATGTGGCATACGCACATACCTAAAAGCCATCACAGGTTCTACAACAACCCTAGAGTAGCACCGGAGAGGGACAATGGCAAATGGCAGGTCAAATTGTTAGAGAGTGCATGGGAGGTGTGATTTGCATGTTTGTAGTTCAAATTAGCAGATACAAGTCACCAAATTGGCTTCAGCCTAACATTAAATGTATAGCATTTTCACATACTGATGTATCACACTCATCCAAAGTACATCCCTCCATATACCAGTCTCTCCTTTGAACAACATAACAAGGCAGTCTAGACCTTCAGATCCATCTTATTTCTATTTCCAAAATGGCAGTAAGAGGGAGACAAAAGTATGCCAACCCATAACTCAGGGTTCTGAAAAACATATGTACCAGAGACCAATATAAATCAGGTGAAAGCGAGATCATGATGAATTACCAATCTGTAAGTGCCAGGCTTAACCCCTCTACCAACATCAATGAAGTCAAAAAGAGACTGCAAAATAAATAAAAACATCAGTATGTTTGAGCCAGTAAATTCAAGGAGTACCTTCTGATAAACTATATCGATTCCGTTCTACAATAAAATGACAAACAACTAAATAAGTAATATTACCTGAAGCTTGTCAGATTTCCTAAAGCGTCGACCATGACGGCTACCATCAGGCATTCGGACAAGAAGTGTTAAAGCACTTTCATCCTCTGAAGCCGGCTCCAGCGGAAGTGATGCTTGTTTTGCTGCAAGCATTCTCTCGAATTCCTGTCATTGATAATGATTTTAGACCATATGAAACATTGGTAATAGGAACAAAAAACAGTTCTGGCTTTACTCAAACTAATCAAAAGCATATACTTATTGCAGGGCATAGAGCAAAATCCTTTACATAGCAGAAATGGGATTACAGGTTAATGGATTGGAATGCATCCAAAAACATCACCCAAAGGTTTAAAACTCCTCTTAATAGCTCCAGAAAAGCCTAATTCACCGCAACTTACAATTTATCCACCAATAATATGCACTAAAACCTTCTAAGAGGGTCGAGCTTCATCTTTCTTGAACCACAAACCTTGAAGAGGCCCAAATAACATGCTTTGCTACTGCTGTCATGGCTTTTACGGATCAGCCAATGCTAAATTGTGTTTTGACCTCCAAAAATTAAGTTTTATTCCTCAAACAATTATGAAATTATCATGCACAATAACAGAAGTAAAATCTAATGTCCAGCAATAGACCCCAAAATGCAAGACATCACTCCAATCAAGAAACTGTGATACTGGATCCAAAAAGCGAGAGTCTCTTGTTTCTTCAAAGCAATCAAGTTGTGATGATGAAGAAGTCATAATTAGAGAATCAAAGAGCAGGGAATAATGAGAATTTGATATAAATGTTGATGAAAAGACCCCCAAACTTTATTGAAAAGAAGAATCAACAATCATCTAGGAAGGAATATACCCATACACAGACCTTCAGAGTTGAAGAAGGTATTCAGAAATTGATTCAATACACAATGACACATTTGCATCTGCTTTAAACTTCGAGCCTTGCGTGACAAAGGAAAAGCAGCTACAAAGCTTCTAATCAAAGTATAGCTGATTCACTATGACTTGCTAATAAATTAAATAAATGGCTATTTATATCATTGTCACAGGCTCATCATGCAACGGACCAAAATAAGAACAACATAGAACACAACACTCTCTACTGAAGCACAGTGAAATCATAAAAAGCATTTTTAATGCAATCCAAGAGTAAAAATACACAAAAAACAGATACCATTTGAAGCAAAGAATGCATAGATCCAAGCACTTCTTATTCATTGTTCTTTTCTCCTTTTGTCCTTACAACCCTTGAAAAGAAAATTACATCATAATCTCATCTTTCATTTGTCCTGATCTGAGACTAACTAAATGTACTTTGTGTCTTCATCGTTACTTGTAAGTTGTAACTCGACAGTGAAACACAAATACGAATTCAAGATAATAAGACTTGCACCTATACACCTTACTGATTATGTGCATACTGCCTTCTTTGACATACAGCCTCTTCACTTGAGTTTTTCACCCATATTCTTCTTTCCTAAGTTTTTCATAATTCTGCTTCCTATTTTCTTTCAATTGATATCCTCATCAATCAGAACCTGTACCTCCATTGTCAGCATGGCCCTCTAGAATTATCTGGACTGCACAATCTGCTCCACTCAGGACTCTCGTGTTTCTTTACTCTATTGAAGTTATTTGTTCGTGTCTTCAGAGCTTTGTTGTAAACAGACTAATCATTCACAACTGATGACGTAGACTGAGATCAAGAGCAAGACACCTTCAGAGAAGGGTTCATGGGGTGGCTTTTGAGAGGATACCACATGCTTTATCTTCACATAGTTATGATATGCAATATCATCAAACCTTTTTTTTTCTTCCTTTATTAGTATTGAGTTTGAGTGGCTTTCTTCAATGTGGGCAATTGGATGGACCACAACCAACCAAGTCACAAGCTTCTTGATAAAGGTGTATGCACTTTCACATTTCAGAAATATTTTAAGACATGCTTTCTTGCCTCACTCTCTGTATTTAGTGTTCGTAAGAGTATAGTTCATACAACTCCGCCAATGCCGGTGCCAAGTCTAGATGAAAAAGGAGAAGGGTCTTGCGTCAGGTGCCAGCTGGCAAGGGAGAAGTTGAAGATGATTTTGTTATTTCTTTCTTACAAATGAATATGCATTTGTATATTAGTTTGTGAGGAAGAAATGAAAATCATTTCCAACTTCTTAAAATATGTCAACCCTTGCATCAGGTGCCAGCCAGCAACAGTGAAGCTGAAAATGATTTTGTTATTTCTTTTCTACTTGCAAATGAATATGCATTTGTATATTAGTTTGTAAAGAAAAAATGAAAATCATCTTCAACTTCTAAAAACTATGGAAACCCTAACATGACATGAATCAAAAACTAACATTCCCTCAAGCTAGGGCATTCCCCACAAGCGACACACTGCATCGGATCCCCGGTGCAGTGAAAAATAGGCAAGGGTTGCTAGGGCATTCTCCCAGAAGCGACGCGCTACATCAGATCCCCACTGTAGTGAAAAATGGGCAAGGGCTACTAGAGCGTCCCCTCAGAAGCGACACGCTGCATCAAAACCTAGGTGCAATGAAAAGTGGACATGGGTTCATGCCATGGAGGTCGAGAAAGGCAATAATAAATAGGATATCTCTAGAGCAGAAGATTCGTATCGCCACATGAAATATACGGACATTGACAAGTAAGAGTTTGGAGTTAGTAGACGCGATGATACATAAGAGAGTCAACATCACTTATATCCAAGAAACTAAGTAGAAAGGGGCTAAAGCTAGAAAAATAAATGAGTATAAATTATGGTACGTAGGAAAGGATAATAACATAAATGGCGTAGGAATAATAGTGGATAAGGAATTAAAGGATAAAGTTGTGGACGTTAAAAGAATCAATGATAGAATTATAATAATAAAACTTGTTCTAGGAGAGCAAATTATAAATGTTATAAGTGCATACGCACCACAAGTAGGGTTACAAGATATAATCAAGAGACAGTTTTGGAAAGACATGAAGAGAGTCATGCAAGAAATTCCCAACACTGAGGGGATATTTATAGGAGCAGACTTAAATGGCCATGTAGGAAAAGAAAAGGAAAGATATGATAGAATACACAGAGGGTATGATATAAGGGAACGAAATGAGATGGGGGAGAATATCCTCGATTTGGCTTTGTCATATAACCTAGCCATTGCAAATACACTCTTTAAGAAGAGGGATGAATACTTAATAACCTTTAAAAGTGGACTTCATAAAAGCTAAATAGACTTTTTTCTACTTAGGAATAATGAATGATCTATGTGTAAGGATTGTAAGGTGATACCCGGTGAGAGTTTAACCTCACAACATAGGCTAATGGTTATGGATATCCATATCAAAAGATGGAAGAAAGGAAATGAACTTAATAGGTATCCAAAAATTAAGTGGTGGAACTTAAAAGGAAAGAAAATAACCTCATTTATAAATAAGTTGATGGTAGAAGGAAATTGGAACTATGAAACAGAAGTAAATACCATGTGGATTAATATTGTTGAGTCCATTAAGAAAGTGGCAAAAAACGTCTTAGGAGTATCTAAAGGTAAAAAGCAATTAGTAAAGGAAACATTGTGGTAGAGTGAAACAGTGCAAAAAGTTATTAAAGAAACATGGATGTGTTTTAAAGCAAGGTAGAAGACTAGAAATAATGAAAACTATGAACAATATAAGAATGCTAAAAACGTTGCTAAGAGAATAGTAAGTGAGGCTAAACTTAAAGCATAAGATGAGCTCTATAATAGACTAGGAACAAGAGAAGGTGAGAAAGATGTGTCTAAACTTGCAAAAGTAGAGAACAGAAGGGTAAGGACTTAGATCATGTTAGGTGCATTAGAAGCGATGATCAAAGGGTATTAGTCAAAGATGATGAGATCAAACAAAGGTGGGAAACATACTTTCAAAAATTGTTAGATGACAAGGGCTCTGAGAATATAGGAATTGAAAATACTATAAATCTAAATAACATTGGATATTATAGATATGAACGTAGAATTAGAATACCTGAAGTGAAAGAAGCCTTGAAAAAGATGAAATTAGGAAAGGCCATGGGGCCCGATGGTATACTAATAGAGGTTTGGAAGCATATGGGAGATATTGAGGTTGTTTGGTTGACCAAGTTGTTTAACAAGATTATAAAATCAAAGAAAATGCCTGATGAGTAGAAGAAAAGCTCTATTGTACTAATTTATAAGAATAAAGGAGATATACAGAGCTGCACTAATTATCAAGGGATCAAACTTATGAGCTACACTAAAACATTTTGAAAGAGTGATTGAGAAGAGGCTACCACACGAAACAAGCGTATCGAAGAATCAGTTTGATTTCATGCCTGAGAGGTCTACCATGGAAGCTATTTTCTTGTTAAGACAATTAGTAGAGAAATATAGGGAGAGGAGGAAAGACCTCCATATGGTCTTTATCGACTTAGAGAAAGGTTATGATAGTCCCTAGAGAGTTAATATGGATGGTGTTGAGCAATAAAAGGGTTTCGCAGGGGTATATAGACATAATTAAAGATATGTATGAGGGAGCGGTAACAAATGTTAAGACCACCAGTAGCGAGACTAGTGATTTTCCTAAAACTGTAGGATTGCACCATGGATTGGCATTAAGCCCATACCTTTTTACATTGGTTATGGATGAGTTAACAAAACATCTGCACGAGGAGATTCCCTAGTGCATACTATTTGCAGATGATATAGTCTTACTTGATGAGACAAGGGAGGGTGTAAACATAAAGCTAGAGTTATGGAGAGAAGGATTAGAATCTAAAGGATTTAAAATTAGCCGAACTAAGACAGAATATATGGAATGCAATTTTAGCAAGGAGAGGAGTAGGAGTGGAACACCAGTCAAGATTGATAACCAAGAAGTCCCTGTAAAAGATCACTTTCGATACTTAAGATCAATGATTCATGAGAGTGGAGAGATTAAGAAATTGAGAAGGAGGTTACCCAATGGAAGGGGAGCCTTGGCGCAACGGTAAAAGTTGTCGTCATGTGACCTTGAGGTCACGGGTTCAAGGCGTGGAATCAGCCTCTTGCAAAAATGCAAGGTAAGGCTGCCTACTTTAGGCCATTGTGGCCCGCCCCTTCCCCGGACCCCGCATAGGCGGGAGCTTCGTGCACCGGGACTGCCCTTTTTAGAAGGAGGTTACCCAAAGAATCCAAGCAGGTTGGAACAAATGGAGATGTACATTTGGAGTTTTGTATAATCGACGGGTGCCATTCAAACTAAAAGAAAAATTTTATAAGATGGCCATAAGGCCGGCCATGCTCTATGGATCAAAGTGTTGGGCAGTTAAAGAACATCATGCTCATAAAATGATGAGGATGTTGAGAGGGATGAGAGGTACAACAAAAAAGGGTAGAATTAGAAATGAAAATATTAGAAGAAATTTAGGGGTAGCACCACCAGGTAATAAGATGAGAGAGATTAGACTTAGATGGTTTGGACATGTTCAAAGGAGATCAACAACGGCACCAATTAAAAGGAGTGAGACAATACAAGTAGAAGGTTCTAAAAGGGCAAGGGGAAGGACCAAAAGAACGTGGATAGAAGTGGTGAAGAAAGATTTAAAAACTTTGGGACTAAATGAAGCCATGATACTTAATAGAGAGAAATGGACAAATAAGATTCATGTGGCCGACCCCTAATTGAGATAATGTCTTGATGATGATGATGAATAGTATAGTTGATACAATATCTCTGCTTCCTCCACTAATGATGGGTAGGACCCTTCTTCAACTGCGAGAACACCTTCAAATTGAAATCAAGAAAGACCAATGTCATTCGTGCCCTTACTTCTAGTTCTGGTCTAGTTTGCCGCTTCAAGGCTAGGATTCCCATTTAAGATTGCCTCATGTGACTGCTATTGTGAAGGTCTTTCTTATTACATTCCTTTGAGGCATTTTTTCAAACAGAGCTGGGTTGAATGCTATTAAGAGCAGCATGGTACAATGCTTGTGTGATGCCTAACTTTGCATCATGGCCCTCTCTATTTGTTAATCCAACCCATTCAGCTGATTTCCCTGAAACTAGACATGTTGTAACCCAAAATACAAGATCACTGGATAAATCTAGCATAAGGAAAGATCTACTCTTGATCACTCGAAACAGGGTTAAAAACATTGTACAACAAAGGTGCACTTTCAAGTTTCAAGGCAACTTCTTTTGAAGCGTATCATCAAAGAGGACAGAATCGAAGAAAGTGTTCATGTAAAGATCCTATTTAGGGCACAATTAACATGTGAAAAAGTTGGAGTGAGTTTTCAAAATAAGCACCACAAACAAACAGGACAACAAAAGAGTGTCTTACTTCCAGTGGTAAAATCTATTCTAAAATCTAGACCAAGGAAACTTGCAAAGCATTTTGCCTTTTAGAATAAAATGAAATTTAAGGTTTATTCAAAGTTAAGCAAACGCCTTCTAGTGTGGTATCATTAGAAGGGGCCACTACATGGCAGGGCACCAGATTCAAGGTTGCTCATGGGTTTATGTGTCCATCACTCCATCATTCCAAAGACAACAAGGATGTCTCAAAGTGATTGTCACTTCCTTTAGTGTTATCCCATTCATGGTTCCTTACAATTATTACTATGCCTAGAAACTTTTACCTGTCAAATAAAACAATCCTCCAAACATCATCCATAATTTGGCTATCAATGTTTTTCTAGAAAATTCTCCTTAATTTTAAACAACTTGTAGGCTGTAAAGATCAAGGTGCCTCCCTTTACCCTCCCCTTAGCACAGGTAAAGGTTTTCAATATCTGAGTCCAAACCATATTAACGATAGCACATATTAAAGGTTTTTAAGGTAAGGCTGCATACTATACGCCCTTGTGGTCCGTCCCTTCCCCGGACCTTGCATAGGCGGGAGCTTCATGCACTGAGAACATTTTACGATGATAAGCAAGCATATTTTTTAGCATTTACATTTCTTCAAAGGGAGATGATATATTAACCCCCCCCCACTTTTGATTCATTAGCCCCTTAGTAATGCCATGGACAGCTACAACTCTAGGCTGTATGTCTCCAAGCCGGCCTAGATTTCTAAAGACCCAAATCATTCACAATGTTGCCCTTGACTTATATGTACCATAAACAGAAATTCTCATCCAGTGGATGATCCCACCCACTATTTTCCTGAGCTGTAGAGTGAACAGTCAAAAGTTTCACTATCTATCTTATAACTAAGACCAGAAATGGCTAGAATCACTGAATGGATGAGAATTTTGGAGCATGGCCCATCTAAGTTAAGGGCAACATTATGAACAATTTGATCTGCATAAACCTCAGTGTACCAAGAGTTATAGTTGCCCATTCTATTTAGCAAGGGTCTAATGAATCAAAAGTGTGGGGCAAATATATCAATCTCCCTTCAAAAATTAAAGCAATCAATTCAACTACAAATTCCAATATTATTATCTGAAATGGTTTATGGAATATTTTACTTGTTTGTGCCAGAAAATGAAATAAATAACATGGTACTGCCTAGTCTCTTTATGTTGATAAAAAAAATAAAATGAAAAAGAAGGAAAAGAAAAGGAACATACATTTTATAAGAACTAACTAATGATAAAAGCACAAAAGAACACGTAAAAATATGTGCACCAACGGTACCTCTTATTCACAACAAACAACAAAACCCAACTAGAAAGGAGAACAAATACATCACTCCCTTGAATGAAAAAATCCCCAAGTCATGCATCCGACTCCAAACTATGTTCTTTTGCTTCAGTTTGTTAAAAGCAAGAATAAATAACTGTACGGGACCAATATGTCTTATTCAGAACAAATCACAATAGAGTCAAATTCATATCAGATCCTTTAATTTCTAATATAAAAATAACCAGTGCATAGACTAGGGGCACAATATTTTAAATGAATAATGTGTTAACTAACTAATAGAAACAATCCTCCTTCCTCTCTCTCTCTCTCTCTCTCTCTCTCTCTCTCTCTCTCTCTCTCTCTTCTGGTCAGCCCCCCACTTTCTCTACTGCAACTTCAGTCTCTTTTCTCTCAAGGAATTCAACAGAGAACATAAATAAGTTGATTGGAGTTATACACAGGTAGCTCAAAAGTGGCCATGCTCCAAAATTCTCATCCATTGAATGATTCCAGCAACTGCTGCTATTTGTTGTAAAATGGACAATAAACTTTCTACCATCAAAGTTTACAACTCAAGAAAGCACAGATATTGGAGCTCGGCCTATTTCAATCTAGGGCATCGTTGTGAATGATTCAAATCTCAAAAATCTGGTCCATTTGGAATCATAGCCATTTGTACCATGCATTTACTGAGAGGCTCATGAGAGAACAAATACAGGAGCATATAGCCACCATGCAAAAGCATTTTGAAATATAGCTTCTTCTTTTTCATATTTGACCACTTTGACTTCACTCTTATTGCGCAAGAAAGGAGTTTTACAAGGATATATAGACATAATTAAGGATATATATATAGATATATAAGGGAGCTGTAACAAACATTAGGACCACTGACGGAAAAATCAGTGATTGTCATATCACTATAGGATTGCACCAAAGATCAACATTGAACCCGTACTTTTCACGTTGGTTATAAATGAGTTAACAAAACATCTACACGAGGAGATTCCATGTGCATGTTATTTGAAAATGATATAGTTTTGATTTAAAAGAAAAGGGAGGGCATAAACACAAAGCTAGAGTTGTAGAAAGATGCACTAGAATCTAAAAGATTTAAAATTAGCCAAACTAAGACAGAGTACATGGAATACAATTTTAACAAGGAAAGGATTGGGAGTGGAGCACCGGTAAAAATTGATAACCAAGAAGTCCCCCCTAAAAGAACACTTTCAATACTTGAGATTGATAATTCATGAGAACGAAGAGATTGAGAGGGAGGTTACCCGAAGAATCCAAGCAGGTTGAAACAAAAGGAGATACGCCTTTAGAGTTTTGTGTGATCCAGTGCCACTCAAATTGAAAGGATAATTCTATAAGATGACTATAAGGGCAGCCATGCTCTATGGGTCAGAGTGTTGGGCAGTTAAGGAACAACATTTATATGTGATGAGTGTCGCTGAAATGTAGACGTTGAGATGGATAAGTAACAAGACAATAAAGGATAGAATTAGAAATAAAACATTAGAGGAAACCTAGGAATAGCACCACTAGGTAAAAACATGAGAGAGATTAGACTTATTGGATTGGACATATTTAACGGAGACCCCGGCACCGGTTACAAAAAGTAAGGCGATCTAAGTCGAAGGTTCTAAAAGGGCAAAGGGAAGGCCAAAAGAACGTTAGAAGTGGGGAGAAAGATTTAAAAACGTTGGGACTAAATGAAGCCATGACACTTAATAGAGGGAAATGGAGGAACAAAATTCATGTGACCGACCTCTAACTAGGATAAGGTCATGACGATGACTTCAGCGCCCATTACGATTAAAACATATGGGTTCACCTGCTTATAAACTCATTAGTTTGGCAACTTAGGATTTAGCATGTATACAAGATTAATAAGAGACATCTTGTATAATGCCACGGTGCCACCTACAGATGACTCATGATTCAGAGTTTTTATGGCAACATCAGAAGCAGTTATTATCTACCAAGGATGTGAATTTTAAAATCTAGGACACAGAAAAACGAGATCAACAGTTGTGCAGTAAGGTGTCATGGAATTCATCTACTGAACACAGGTGGGCCCAAAGGTTTTACCCAATGAAATACATGGGTTACTAAAATATTCAGACTTGAGCCGTGGAGTTGGAATATTGAGAGATTAGCAGGGAAGAGTTTGTAGTAGAGAGAAATGGGCAACCATGAGAGAGAGAGAGAGAGAGAGAGAGAGAGAGAGAGAGAGAGAGAGAGAGAGAGAGAGAGAGAGAGAGAGAGAGAGAGCAATTAGTTCTCTCTTTCCAGGTAACATGTAATTAATCTTGAAACAGGAAAAGAGGAAATTTAGGGCAGATTGCTTTTCTTCTTATCAGTTAACACCTAACTAATCTTTTATAGGAGAAAACTATACTGCCGTTGAGTTTTTGGCTGGATTTTAATCGTAGTTGGGTGTTTGAAACTAAGCACAGATGGTAGGAGGATTATAGGACTGGACAAAAGCTGTGTGGGTTTTTTATTTTTGTTCAGTGGGTATGTGAAATTTTTCCTAGAATTTAATACTCCTGATAAGTAATTATATAGTTTGGATTATTGAAAACAGTGGACCTCACCTAAATTACCACTCATATTCCATACAGAACTATGCACATACATCAAATAACATACCTCAAGTTACAGAATAATACATAATCTATGACCAAAAATAAGGATGGCAAAACCAAATTCACTTAATGCTAAAATCTAAGTCATATATAGGCCAGAGTCATACACATGGCATACTCATCTATAACCAATTAAGAGAAGGAAAAACATAAGATTGTAAAATGGGGTAAACCTCAAGCAGAAAAAAAAATAAGAGGCTCAGCAGCAGCAGCAGGAGGAAGTGGAGGAATGGAGAGGAAGAGGGAGATGGAGTACTGTATGAGAGAATCTTCAAATGGGAAGCTCATTTTAGCAGTTGGAGAATCCAGAAGCACTACATGGAAGGGCATTTAACTATTGGGATTCGAGCCTCTCCCAAGATGGAGAAGCAAAATGAATCCTGCCTTCCCTACTGGGAGAGCACTTCCTGGCAACTATGTTCTAACAGGTACCTAGGAGATGGCTTCGAAGTATCACTAACAAATGCCAACATAAGAACTTATCTGAACCTTAAGTAATAGCAAATATGAGAATAGATTATTTGCACCTCTTCCTCAAGCAGTTTCCTGCATGTTTCTTCCTCTTCACGTCTTTCTTTTTCAAGAGCAGCTTCCCTTGCTGCCGCCTCTTCTAAATGACGAATTTCAGCTTCCTCTGTTGCCTTCAACTCTCTTTCTCTGTCCGCTTGTAGGGCTGCATTATATTCATCATCCTGCATGCTCAAACCTCAAATCAATGATGTTGCAAACTTGGCCACTAAATGAGCTTGGTGTGAAGATAGATGGAGTGACCTGTTGTTCACGCAATAAGCGCTGTGCTGCTAGAGTTGGTGAAGGCGGACGAGGAGCTCGCTGAGGGTAAAGATCTGCATTCTGAGATGGGTAAGTAAAATGATATGCAGCCCCTTCAGGAATTCCACCAAATAGTGCAGCCTCGAGCATAACTGCTTCATCATGTTCCTCAGATGATATGCCTCCCCACTTTATTCACAATAAAAATGCAGAGCAAATTACTTAAAGCAATAAAATCTTAAGAAAGACTAAACCATAGAGCAGAATACTGCAACCACAGCTAAGCTTTGTGTACAGGATAATAATACCTCATCAGAATGGAAGGCATTTCCATTATGTTCAGAATGACCAGCAAGATCATGTGTTCTAGGACTTGATGGCAGACTATCCACCATTTCTGCAACTTCTTTGGGGGTTTCTGAGGCTCCAGATGCAGACTGTCTGGACCTGTTCCTCACCAATGGTTGTTCATCAACATCAACATCTTCAGCTTCCTCTTGGATGGATGAGTTTTCAGCCTCCATCTTCAATTGAGTTGAACTTCCCTTGTTAGATGAACCCAATCCTTGCCTCCACCAAGAAATAAATCTTAAGTCAGCCATGTATCCATCCAAACATTCAAGCGCTGCACACTTGCAAAAAACCCCAAATATACACAACACAGATGTGCACGGACAGGGCACATGCCCAACACATGGCATGGTGCTTGACATGATTTGCACTGAGGTCGCCAATACTCTAGCACTAACAATTTTAGGCTTCCTTCAAACTGAAGAGATCATAGTTCATCATGAGACAGGTTTTGTGAAGTATATCACATGGTGATAACCATGTCAACAGCCTAGAAATTGGCACAAGTCCATACAACAGGGGGCAAGAACTCACTTGCAAGTGACAGAACAAAGTCCTCTGTATTAAGCACTTACTGAGCCTGTTTAAAAGCTTTTGGGAAGCAGTGACTACCTTCCATAGCTAACTAGAAAGAGTAAGCTGAATATAGAGCGTACACATGAGATCAATATGCAGATAGTTTCCTTGGAACCTATCCAAACATGATAACCCTTTGGCAGACATAGGGATACGCATCTATCATAGACCATTCATCTTGTATGTGCTAAGATGTCACCCACCTGGTTCTGGTCCCACGCTGGACAGACATACCATCCACGAAGTTAGATCTAGCAACATATTAACAGTTCACCATTTCTCGACAGAACCTCAAATAAAGCTTTTAAGTGAAGGGGCCAGGATGTACAGCTCAAGGCTCAATGATGAGATAAGCACGGGATCAACCGTTAGATTAAAAGAACCGACCACGTACAGGTTCTCAATGTGGGGCCAAAAAGGAGGGTTTCTAGGAACATATCAATGTAAGTTGTATATAACTCTGTATACGTATGTGTGTGAAGTGTGTATATAAAGGGCAGCCCGGTGCATGAAGTACCCGCATATGCAGGGTCTGGGGAAGGGCCGGACCATAATGGATCTATATTATGAAGCCTTACCTTGCACTTTTGCAAGCGGTTGTTTCCACGCCTTAAACCTATGACCTCAAGGTCATACGATGACAACTCTACCGCTGCACCAAGGCTCCCATTCTATGTGAAGTATTTTATATATATATATATATATATATATATAGACACACACACCCACAATACATGCAAGTTGGATGTATAACTCTATATATCATGTAAAGGATGAAGATGGATTTAAACAAATCTAAGCAAAATGAGAATGGAACAATAAACCATTCACATCACTTTAACACAAACAGCAAGAGAATACATCCACCTGCTATTTGCTGCTCTCAGTCTTCCCAGTTCTTCCATGCCAGATGAATCAAGAACTCCAAATTCTGCCGTTCCACTAGATCCGCTCCGTTCTTGCAGTGCTTTTTCTTGCTCTGCCGTCTGAATCAGGAGATGCCAAATGAACAAAAACCATATGAGCAACAAAAACAAAAACTAGAAAAGAAAATAACAGGCATGATCAAGAAACCTTTAAAGATAATGAGACTGCACGTGCAAGCTCAGCATCTTCTGAATAAGATGATCTTTGCCCAGGCATGGGACTACCTGAATCCTTCACAAGAATGGAAGTCAATCAAAACAAGTAGCATTAAAAGAACAAGAGTAAATGCTGAGTAATAACTACCACATCCTGCTGATTGGGGTATCCAGATTCAACCTCCTGTTTTGAAGCTTCAATGGCAGCTTGAAGCATCTCTTCTTCTATGTTACTATAGTCAGTTACATTGTCTAGTGGAGGAACAGTTGGCCTGGGATGTCTCTCATAAAATTCATCCTTCATTTCATCTTGACCAGTGCCATGTACAGGAGGAGCACTTGGAAGGTTATCAGCTTCATTATCGTCAATTATGACATTCCAATGAGCTTGAGGTCCATGCGCATTTGAACTTTCAGAAACATCCTCAATAGTGGGCCTGGACCCTGGGTGACCAGATTGGCTGTCCCCATCCTTAAACTCTACGGGTATCTCCCTTGCTTCCTTTGGATGTGAAACCCATGGTGTACGGCTAGTGAAGTCAGCACCACCTCTGCTGTCTAGAAAATTCCGACGAAAATTTGGGTCAAGATGTGCAAATGGATTCAAAGTTCTGGCAGATGATGGCAGAAGAGGTTCTTGAGGTTCCACTGGAATTGGATCATCTAAGTTCATAATATCATCCTGGGGCACTGGAACAGATGTTGGATGAATGCTGGATATTGACAAAGCATAAAAATTAGTATGCTGCCCTGCTAGAGGCGAGATGATAGGAAAAAGAAACGATCCAACCATCTTCATAAAAATATATAGTTAAACCATGGATAAAACAGAGAGAATAGCTTAATCAAGCACCTGTTTCTATCTCCGTCACGGAAATATGCATTCACTGCTTCATTGAGATCACCACAATGTTCCTGTTTGTTAGCCAGATGCCAAAAACAAGCAGAAAACTTTTAAAGATTGGAATATTTGAAAGGCACTTGACTTGCAGAAGATAAATAAAGAAGTAGCAACTATATTAAAATGAAGGCAGGCACGGAGCAAAAGGAACAAAAGGGGTACACCTTGAGGCAGAAAGGGGAAAAATGAAACAAAAAGAATATACTTGTATGCCTCAAGGTATACGTTTATATGTTCATCAATTTTGTCAATGTTTTCTCTGACATTCAAAAATAAAAGAGCAGCAATTCAGCAGGTTCCTTTTGCTTAGTGATTGGAACAGCAATGGTAAAAGACCATTAGCTGGTGATCTGAAGTGGTAGCGAGGCCAAGGCTTCAACACTTTGTTTGGCTAGCAAGAAAGTAAGAAACCCATGCATGTTCAGACATAACTGAAGAGTGACGGAAACAGTAAACCATCTACTAGAAGCAATTCTCCACAGCCCCCTAAGGCAAGCACTTATCCGACAGGACGGAGCATGTATGGGTTCAGGTGGGAGATGAAATTACCAAACTTATGCAGTCTAGCAGGAAATCAAATTGCATCAAAGGTCCTGCATGAAGTAGCTAAAGAGGAGACAAATTCTATACCATTGCAAGCAGTAGATGGTAACTCACTACATCTGAGGGCTTGCTATTTACAGTTCTTGGAAGATGACTCTCTTAATTTACCTCCGACATCATTGTCAAGGTATTGGCCCTTGCCTCTGAGGAGGTCAATTCAAGTAGCAGCAAGGGTCTTAAGCATCCACTTACCCCAAGCCAGGTGAAAAGAGCAATTTTCTGCATGAACTGTTATAGAGATTTTGAGCCAGGAGGATTCTGTATGGACTTAAAACTGCTGAGACCGTAAGATATAGTAGTAGTAGTGCCATGTCTCTTGGCCATGACTGCTACACTGGCTATTGCCTATCTTATAATGGACATCATCAACAAATGAGCTCTTCGGATAAAGTTGATACAGTAGCTAATGTTTACCCCCAAGTCAGGTGGAAAGAGTAATTTTCTGCATATAGCGTTATAGAGCTTTTGAGCCTGAAGGATTCTCTATGGACCTAATCCAACACTGCAATTTTAATTTCTAGGATGAAATAGCGGCCAAAATTTTAATTTCTAGGATGACAGCATAGAATAAACTTGCAGTTTTGACATACTAAGAGTCTTTGGAGGTGTACTCAGATATATTGGTAGTCTTCAAATGCTGTTCAACGTTTTGGTGGAATTCCCAGTTATTTGCAAATGTACTTACATCAGCATGCGGCTTCGAGCCCAAATCTGGATCTTAAACTCCTTCCACAAGGTCAGCAAAGTAGGTAACCATTTGAGACTTTGCGTGGCCCCAGAATAGGTTGGAACGGGCATATCCAAATAATTTTTTGAGTGTCAAAGGTGTTGTGATCTATCCAATCATGTCTCTCTCTTACTTAGTGGGATAGACATCACTAATTCCTTGCGTCTCTTGTATTAGGAGATGATAACTGCTGTCCCAAAGAAGAAAAGAATAACTTACAGAGACATTCCACCAACACAGAGGCAAACAAAGCATATAAAGATTAGCCGTTTCTATTTTTTTACTTATATATTTCATATATTTGACCAATGTACTCACGAAATTGGGGAACCCTAAATCACAAACAATAAGTTGCCCGACAATGAACTAGCTAAAAGTGTTTGAGGGAATGGTTGTTGTGCCAGCTGGCCTGTGGCAACAAGAAGAGAGACACAATCTAAAAACTCAACCGTAATTGATGACTAGAGGGATAAGAGCTCCGCCAGTTTCAGTTATCAAACTAAATAATTGGATGTTGGACCCCCATCTAATCAGATGCTATCTAAAACAAGACATTAAGAACCCTAGCATTTGTGGTCAATATACATGCAATCGGAAATAAAAGAATATCATTATACATCATATTCCTAATGTCGTCCACACCCTACCAAAGTGAGAATATAACACATTTGATATTTCATTTTCACAAGAAACCAAACTGAGATACAATTCGCAGAATTCTATAAATAAGATATATCAATTGAATTCCACTGTTTATAAAATTAAGAAACTACCAGAATCAGAAGCTAAAAGCCCCTTTTTCTTCCTACAGGGACCGATTCCGAAGAAACACGGCCCTAATTGCAACAAGAAGGAACATAAAAACTAATAACCATTTTCATTAATCACATAACAGAAGAAAGACCGAAACTTGAAATCAAAAACCCCAAAGTAGTTAGTAGGAGAATCAAAATAGCACCAAAAAAATCCACCTTGGCGATCAAAAAATCTTACCTCGAGCTTCTGCGAGGCGACAGCCTCTGAGGCGCCCGTGATGCTCATGAAAGTCTCAATTGGGTCCTGCTGAGGTCTCGCCATTGAAGCCAAACTAGCAGAAATCAGTTGATTTTTTGTCCAAATGCGGTGGCGAGAGAGAATCGGAGAGAGAGCCTGCTCATTAAGTGTTCTGCGTGTAGATGGATTCTCTCTCTCTTCTTTAAGGTGCAAAAAAGGGGGGTGAGATTCGACTAGACACCCCTTGTAGAGGCCCAACTTGCCAACTGTTGCTTCTCCAGTTTGGCTTCAAGTGCTCCAAACTTGTACTCCAAGAAACCTTTGGTTAAATGTATAATAATTCATACTATATATTAAGAAATTTATATTTTTTGGACTTGAGAAAGGGTTGGTAGGACTTCGGATTTCAGAATTACCCTCATGGGGCCATCTGTTAAGATAGAATTTAAGGTAGACTTCAATGGAAACTAATATGGTTAATTTCACATGCAAATGAATTCAGAAATGCAGTCGGGCATGGAATTCAATTCCATCATAAATATTGCCCCATACCAAAATGGATGTAATTGATTCACGTTTCATTCAAAGTGAATGCCCTTATAAAGCATAAAAAGGCTTAGGTTTGCAGAGTGTGAAAGTAGAAAGGCAACCTAGTGCATGAAGCTTCCCCATGTGCAAGGTTCGGAGAAGGGACAACTACAAGAGTCAATAGGATGCAACCTTTTCTTGCATTTTGCAAGAGGCTAATTCCACGCCTTGAACCCTTGACCTCGAGGTCACATGACGACAACTTTTACCGTTGTGCCAACGCTCCCTTTAGTCATGACCAAATTTGAGTGCCAAAATTCGAATGGTTTATTTTGGAAGGAAGAGACATAAGTTTTCTTTCTCAAAATTTCTGAAAAATTCGAGTCTATCTCTTCCCTTCTTTTTTCTATCATGTCTTTTTCTCCTTCATTTTCTTTCTCTCTTTCTTTCTTTCTTTCTTTCTTCTTCTCTCAATGTCTTTTTTTCTTCTTCCTTCAATGTCTTTGCCAATGGTGATAACACCTTGAAAGCAAACTCAAGCTGGTAGGGATTGCACAAGTAATGATGGCAATAACCCTACTCCAGTCTATTGAGTGTGGACCAGAGGACCTAGCTAAGATGGAACTTGGCAAAGGCTTTGAGGTAGAGATATCAAAGAGATGCTGGAATTCAAGTCATCTCTATAATGCACCCCCACCATGGGGGGTAGATTTTTCTTGCAACTTGGTACAAGGAGGACCTCTGTTTAAACACCAGCTACCACATCTCCAATACACTCCATGGGGAGAGGTTGGTTGTTTTCCATTCATCTCTTGGTTTTTTAATTTAATTTTCTTTATCAATAGTTGGATTGAAAATATGGGTAGATACAAATTTTAGGCCAAAAAATGAACAAAAAACCCTCAATTTTAAGACAAATTAGACACAAAAATGGCCAAGATATGGCCACCTAAAGAATTCTTTACAAGTCATGCTATCACACCTCTAGTAAGAGGTTATCGCATGCCTTATGCATTGTTGCATAATGCAGCGTCACGCTAATGTATGTTTTGTGGACTAATGGGGCAGGTATCACAAAATAATTCTAAAACCTTACTTAGTCTAAAAAACCAGACTCTACTAAATAAGATAAATGAAAAAAAAAAAAAAAAAAAAAAAAAAGGAAGTTAAAGCTTGAAAAAAAAAAATAGTCTTAATAGTGTTACGCAACTTAACTACTGAAGATTGATAAGAAAAAGGAAACAAGTTCAACATTATTTTGGAATGTGAAAAAATAAAAAAATAGTGGATATAAATGAAAATTTTGTAGAAGTTGGAGGTTCTTTTTTTGGCTAAAATTCCTAAATCAATTCTCTTTGTGTACCTATTAGGTGGATCTTCGTAAATTAGCTTATGATACAGTGCCTTCCAAGTAAAGTAAAATGATTGCTACCATATTGAATAAACTTTGCGTGCACTAGGAGCAAGGACAAGTTAGCATCTTTCCAATTAAAAAAAAATACTTTTTCAAATTTTGTTAAGAGCAATTACATATATTTTTCAAAGGAGTTAAATGCAGTATATCCAACTGTGAATATGAGAGGTAAATTGCAGGGCCTGCTCATCAATGATCAAACCATTCATTCAAGACGATGAGCCCTTGATTAGTCATCACATGAAAAATCTCAATAACGAAATGATTCCAAACTTTTGAATTATTGCATGTTTCTAATTAGTGCAATCCAACCATCTAATCAAATGTGAGGCAAGATCATGCCAGCACTAATGCATCGGATTCTGGCAAAATTCTATAACTAAGTGTGCTTGGGAAGAGGGTAGTATTAGGACGGGTGACCTTCCCTTTCCTTTTAGATCATTTAAAAAATATAAAAAATATATAAACCATCTAGCCACTCTCTCTAGACCAAACCTTAAAAATGTTATTTTGAAAAGAAAAGAAGAAGAAGAAGAAGTTTTTATTCAATGGGGAGAATAGCCATCCCTCTAGTCCAAACAACATGTTGATTAAGATCCGGATGATTTGCAAGAGACTCTGTAAATTAGAGCATTATGCCATCAAGATTTGTGAGCATAAAGCTTGTAAACATGATATTTTTATGTTAGAGAAAGCACTCGAGTAAATTAAGACTCCAAACAATATCCCAACCACAATCATCAAGAACAGAAACTATTCACCCATCCAAATACTATCTTATAATTAACAAATTTCTTATTCTTCTATCCAAGCCTTCAATAGTGTATCTAATCCATATAACCACCCTTCTTTACTATGAGAAAATAATGAGAATAAAGTACAAAACTACTAGTTTAGATCAAATTCTAAAAAACCAAATAAGGGCAAATCTACCAGGAAAGGTACAAGAGTTTGGGCTATTCTTTTATAATTATCCCACTTTAATGGAAAAAGTGAGCTTAGAATTTTAATACTGCACGACTGCTTTTTGTCTCAAATATGCAACTTGACACACAAGAATGCAACAATGATCATCCAAGATAGCTTCAAAAGAAAAAGTTTGACACTACTGGAACTAGACTACTTCAAAAGAGGTTCAGCACCACCAGCTCTAGATAGTACTGAAAGTGCTTGGAAAGAAGGCAACACCAATAGCAACCTACATGCTCAAGGTGCCTAAAGAAGGCATTTGACATTATTAGAATTGGAGTCCCCAAATCACGTCAACAAAGTCTCTGCCGCCATTTGTACTAGATGCCGAAAGGTCTTGTTTGAACCATAAGCTGAAACCCAACAAATGAGTGTTTGATGCCTCTTCCCCTAGGTGATGTTTACATAACAGTAGCATAGACATCTACCAAAATAACTACGACAAGTGCCATGCAGCCACTAATTTGTGCCAAATATTTACAATGGTACTTTTTATTGGCACCACGATCATGGTAGTTGCTATTTTGGTGTCTTAATCTTAGTGGCTATACAAAATAACTACAAAGACACCCGAGACTATAAAATAGGGATTCTCCCTTTCATTTTAGGGATCCAAAGTTGATTTCATGTTCAAGAAACTCTCTCGAGAAGTCTAGTTTACTTTCTTACTCTCTACTTATAATGTGAGAAACCATGTCTTTTTACCAGCTCATGGTGTTTTGGAGATATATGAGCCCATCTAGTTAGTCTATACTCTTAAGGGTTCCAGTCATGACCTATTTTGGTCTTTGCTATGCTCACTATGATCCTAGATTGAACCTTCTAGGTGCTTTCATTTATGGTGGCACATATGCCTAACCACTATGAGCCTTAGATCAACTTGATATTATCCATGATATTGCTACCTAAGGGATTAACCAGCAAGCTTTAGAATATTTGAGTCTAAGCAACCATTGGCTAAATGCTAACCCTGGTTTATGTAGATATGTTGTCCACATAATCTAAGAGTCATCCCTTACTGCTAAAACATACATTTTGTCTAGGAGGGCATTGGTTATGGCTTGTAATTCGTTTGACTTGAGTATGTGCTGGTCAACTCCATGCAAGCTTATGGCCTTGCTATTATGAAAACTCTATGACAATATCCTCTGTGTAGGCTTATGGCCTTACTGAAATATTTTTTCATCGATTTAAACGACTAGTGAGCTTACTTTTTTTAAAAGTAAGGTGAGTGAATTTTTCACAAAAAATTGTGGGTGATTTTAGGACTTATGGTGTGTTATATATGGAAAGGTGTTCCTTAGAATGTAACTGTTAATATTTACAAAAACTAGCTAATAGAACATGAGAGAGAGAGAGAGAGAGAGAGAGAGAGAGAGAGAGAGAGAGAGAGAGAGAGAGGATTTTTGTTTCTTTAAAAAATAAGTACTAATTCAACTAGGCCCAACTACTTTTAAAAGTAAAGTGACTGATTGAAGACTTATTGTTATGAAAGGTATTCCCTTATTATCTAGGATGACTAATGATAATGAAGAGGAAGAGAGATAATAATAGATAATACAATATGATCACCAAGCCAGGTGCTTGCTTGCTTGGGCAAAAAGTAGAAATCAACGAGTGTTATTGATACTTTTACACTTGGAGCTTGTGTTTTCTTCAACAAGTTCTTTTACACTTAACCACATTTGCTACTGTAGACCCTACCATGGTCTGACATGTGTACCTTTTTAACCTAGCTAGTTAAGATGGTTAGCTTAGTTTCTTCCAAATTATATGTTTTCTAGAACATGTTAAAAATAATTCAATAAATGAAGGGAGTTGATATTCCCACACCCATTTGGTATTAATGGTAAACCTTCTCTTGGTGGCTTTGTAGTAAAAGTACATTTGAGATCCACTTTTTTGAGTGATCAAAACATTTATCTTAAGCATCTTGTTATAGATGGGTTGTATATTAAAAATCACTCATTTTAAATGAGTTTGAACACTAGTTTTTTGAGATTTTTTAATTCACTAATTTTTTTACCTCCATATTAGAATTCAAAAAAAGTAATTGTACAATCTTTGATTGTATGTGAATTTTAGGTCAAACCTTACCTGTTTAAAAATAGTCAAGACGAACAGTTTGACCATTAAAAAAAAGTAGATCCCACATGTACTTTTACCACAAAAATGCAAAATAAGGCGTGACATTAGTATTGAAAGGGTGTGACAATATCAGCTCCCATATTGTAAAATAAAAAAGCAAGAGAACACAAAGGGAAGTTTCTCCTATATCCTTCTTGTTCTTCTTTATTGTCATTTGCATCAAAATGGTTCCTCCTCTAACTACAGAAAAAAGCATAAAGAAATAGAGGTTGGGAGCTCTCCATCATGGGAAACCTCTTTGAAGGCTATGTTATTGAAGCCCTTTCTCCCATCAAGTTGCAATGATTGTTTGAACCATCACAAGACATCTCATCCAAAGGAGATAATGAATTATCCTATTATTTATTAAGGGTCACCAATGTCTAGTTTACATACTCTAACCTATAAAGGGCTTTCTCGAAGCATAACTCAAAAGCCTGTTTCTAGGATCTTTCCAAAACAAGAAACATATGTTGTAATCAAGTTACAATGATTATATATGCCTGATGTTGAGTTGGAAAATTTCATTATTTTAAAGATCACACATATCTAATTTTGACAATTCTGTTTTTATTGTTCTCCTTTCTATACGTTTGATGGAAGTTGAGATTTCCTTGCATATTCAAATGCTTGATAAAATTTTCAAAGAGAGATTCAAAAGCTTAATTAACAGACCTAAAGATCTAACATTTGATTACACCCTTTTGCATTTTTAGGTTTTTCATATTGTTATAGCAATATGAGCATATTGATGTTCATTACCCAAATTGCACACACCTCGACTAATGTAAATACCAATTTTCAGAGACATGTCCTTGAGTCCTTTAGCACCTCTATCAGGCTTCCCTTCAAAATCTTCAAAATCCCAATCAAGGTATCCTTTAAAATCTTCAAAATTCCTTAAAAAATATCTATCTTTGATTTTTTTACTTCTAAACCTCTAAAATGCTTGAAATTTAGAAGAATAATATAGAGAAAGAAGAAGAAGAAGAAGCAAGGTTTAGACCTAAAATGGTTGAAACCTGATGAACTCAATCTCTTAAAATTTTGATTTTCTACTATGCCTTTGAAATGACTGAACTAAGAGAGGCCCGTGTCGAGTTTTGAGTCCTAATGGAAGACAGTATGAAGAGGCTATTAAAAATCTTGTACAAAACTATATTTGATGAAACTTGAAGGTGCAGCAATAGTAGGTTCTTGAAGACAGTCAAAGCTTCCTAAAATGTGCAAATGATAGATGAGCTCTACCTTCAAAATTCAACCAAGCTAGACTCAATTTGCATGATCATAGTTGGTCTATACTTTAGCCTCTAAATGAATGACTTAAAATATTTTCTCAAAAGGATATGTGATAATATATATCTCAATTAGATGGTCAAAATAAAGGTCTTACAAGTTGACAAGGAAAGCGATCTTGATGACAAGAGAATTCTCAATCAATTAATTAAGATAAGAAAAAAGGTTTTGAAAGATAATAATAAGAGAGAAATTGCAATCAATCGATGAAGACAAAAGTCTTGAAGGACAAAAATAGGAGAGAAATCTTAATCAATCAATTAAGATAATAAGTCTTGACGTACATGCCATCAAGTAGGTTTGCTTGATCCTCGATGCACTCTACGATTTTACTTGATTAGTTTAAGCGAAAAGATTCACATATATCTAGTTTCTTTTCTCCCCAGGATACCTAGTTTTACACGTGGAATGACTACGCGATCTTTTCCTCGTTCTAGGTGAGCTATGTACCAACTATCTGTTGCGTTTGATGATTCTGATCATTGTTTTCCGAAGTTCTGAAATGGACGGTACAGTTTCACCGATTCATTTTCTATCTTAAAAAGCATGGGCTAGAATTATCCGAGACCCTCGGTGCGTACTTGAGCTGGGATCCTAGCAAGATGGTTGATGGCTCCAATCTCCCAAAACGTGTACTCAGCTCAAGGAGTGCAGATATGCGTCGCAAGTCCAAGGATTATTAGACTTGCGAAAGTGCTGTACTGAGTTTTGCAGACGAGAGCAGGGAGGCAAGGTGGTGTGTTGGTGGGAATGGCGAGCGAAGAGGAAAGTGCAGTGAAAGAGCCCCTCGATCTTATCAGACTCAGTCTCGACGAGCGTATCTACGTCAAGCTTCGTGCTGACAGAGAACTCCGTGGAAAGTTACACGTAGGTTTTCGGCAAACCCCTTTCTCTTCTTTCAACGGGAAGCAGTCTGCGAAAACCAATCTTGTTTCTTGTATCTGGGTCGCCATTGTATCTTCTTTTCTCACACCTAATTTTGTTTTTCTTGTTTCTGTTACACGGTTTGTTAATTTCTTGTGTCTTCCTTGATTGGGTGCTTTTGTTTCTCGAGTTCTGTTGATGCATTTTTCGCGTTTTTTCATCTTGATTCTGTCTTTTACTTGTGTCGATTGAATGTCTGCTTTCGGTTTTTCTGTTTGCCTTGAAGGAGACGTCTGCTTCTCTGTATGTTTTTGTTGATGGATTTTCTTTCTCCGACTTGCTGCATTGCTATCTAGGGTTTATTTAGCGAGTAGGGTTCTGTGTTTTGTTTCTGCTAAAATCCACGTAGTTTCTTAAAGATTGGAGCTTGAAAGGATGGGGGTAAAAGATTATGAGATAATTTATGATGAGTCTTGACTTGCTAATTCACCGGGATCATTCTGCAAACACTTCAATCAATCTAGGCAAGTGACAACCTCCATGTTTGTTTGGTGTCCCCTTAAATTAGTATCCGATAAATTAGTTATCCTGCTAAGTTACTTTGTCCGGTCCCAACTTGGTAGATTACTGCATTCACTAAACTAATAAGATAATAAGTTTCACAAATTTCTTAAGACACACTGATCATAAAAATTAATATTCTCGAATTTGAGGAGCTCAAAGTTTGTCTGCTTATTACAACGACGGTTGATATACAATGGCAACGCACATTCATATGAGAGAGAAAGTCGCCAGTTGTTGAAGAGAAAAAAGGAAAACATTGAGCAAAAGTAAAAAAGACATGAAATTTTTGCTAAGTTAATTGGAATGGCAGGCATTCTATATGTATTAAATTTGAGGGGGTTAACTGGTAAAATTAAAGCTCAATAGGTGATGAATCAATACAAAACCTTTGGTTCTAAGACTATTAATTTAAGAGGATTCTGCTAATGTCAAGACCAAAGAAAGTTGTATACTTAGCAGACTTTGATTCTGGGCTGGTTTCCATATTGGTCACTAGGTGATATATAAAGCCCAATGAAAAATTGTTCTGGCTTTTATAGTTATGTTGATGTTTTGATGATGACTGTGTTTGTATGAACATTACTCTTGAAGAAGTAGAGAGCATCTTCAATGTGTATTGCACAAGCCAAACCTTATTTTTTTCCTCTAACTAGTTAGTATCTGATTATTCTTTTTGTGGTTTTCTTGCTTTGCAGGCTTATGACCAGCACTTAAATATGATACTTGGCGATGTTGAAGAAATCATCACCACTGTTGAAATTGATGATGAAACATATGAAGAGATTGTCCGGGTATGCTGCTTTCCATCGTGGTCTTTAAGAGAGAAATGATTTCTTCAAGAGCAGCATTGTCATTTCAGAAACTAAATACTGCTCAAAATAGAAGGAAAAATAGTATAACCAATGGCTCTTACCTCTAGGACTCTTCTCCCATTTTAATAGAAACTTTAAAACTAAAGATATGTAGTTCCATTTAGGGAAGACGTTGACATATAACTAAGACATGACCGACCCTTCATACCTGTCTGTCATATCAGCGGCTTGTTCGCCTCTTTAATTTTTTAAGGTTGCATGGAGTACCTCCATACCCTCACTCATCTTCTATTTCATGTAAAAGATAATAAAGATTTGAAGGACCTTAGTTTATTCCTAATATAATTAAGGGTTTAAACATTATAGATACTTATTTTGCATGATGCCCATTGTGTCCTAACTACCTAAGCCTCCCCCCGACTACAATCCCCTCTTAAGCCTGCTACATATATTGCACAACTTGCATGGAAGTGCAATCAGCTCTGCTTCATTGGAATCCGTAGCACCTATAGGATCAGAGGTTTATAATAACCTTTCCATGAGTGTAATTCATTGCCATCTCAACTCTAGTTGGCTTGATGTAGGACAACATGCAAAATGATCTAATCTATATGTTGAGATGAAATCAGAATTAAGTCAAATAAGAAAATATAAATTAAACTATGACGAGCACTTTAACATGTAGAAAATCAGTCTTATTTAGCATGAATAGCTTACAATGAGTTATAGGATATTCAGACTGCCCCAGATCTCTACCGACTAAGGTAAGGTCGAAGTTTCAATCCGGATCGTCTCTTTAATTGACAAACTGTCCTGATTAAGCTTTGATCTAGGGTTCAAGAATTTAATGTAGGATAAGAATTCTAGATTATTATGGACGCAAATCACTTAACCACACGCAGCTCAGAAATCGTCCATTAAAAGACAAGGTAAAAAAGTACTGACTTTCAAAACAGGATGAAACAATAGTAATTCGACTTGTACTGTACGCTGCTTCATGCCCACAAGAAGGAAGCTAGAATGAGGAATCCACCAAATGTAATAAATTTTTTATTTATTATTCATCAAAAAAGAACTTACACAAAAGAGAGAAAGATCTTAAGTAGGGGATGTCCAACCTAATCTAGAAAAAAGACAACCCTACCTAATCTAGAAAAAAGACAACCCTACTTAAGTCACAACACAATAAGAAACCTAATACTTTTAGTGGTAAATATCTAAACTAAACTAAACTATAACATAACATAAAAAAAAGAAGTGTGATGATGGTCTCCATCAAACTCCCCAGTTGAAAAGACTTCAACCTTGTCAAAGTAGGAACATTGAACCTCCTAAGTGTATGTGTGCTGGATGTGGGGTTTTCAAATGCATATGCATACACTTGGCTCATCAATAAAAATCCTCCATGTATGTATCTTCCTAATGTGGGGTCTTCAATCATCTCTTGCACGTACATCATCGCAGGGTAATGACTTCACTATAGTATATATGTATGTGTAAGAGGTCTTCTGCTCTTAAGGACCCGACGAAATAGGGGCCCTTCTTTGTCGCCTCTGATATGTCTTGAAGCTACGTCCATGGTGGTGATCATCATCGTGATTGCCTTCTGCTGAAGGTGGGGCTCCTGGTATAGTAAATTGTTGATAGTAATCCAAAAAGTCTGGATCTAGGCGTTGAAGCTCGTACTCTATGATCCAAGTACAATCGGACGTAAGCGCGTCTTTCAACTTGACATGGAATTTTCTATAACACCCTTATTTGATCGTCAAGTATGTCCTCTACCTGCTCTTTTGTGGGATGAACTTGTGGCTGTGGAGGTAATTATTGCATGGGTGGGGCATGTGGCTTAGAGGTGGCAATTCGGGTTGGCGGGTCGTGTTTGTGGCGACACGATTAGAGTTATGGGTCGACACAAACACGACACGATTAATAGTCGTGTCAAAAACCTATGACTCGTACACGACCCGGTTCTTAAAAAAATGACACGACACGACCTGTGTAATACGATTAATTGACTAAGTTGTGTTGGATACACGACATGAGATGAAACGACTCTATTTTTAATCACGACTTATTTAAAAACTGCTCCCAAGTGAACGGACCGAGGTCCGGACCCAGCCACAAAACGTAGGATGGTTATTCTACAACCATCCTATAGAGTTATGGGTCTACACATATACGACACGATTATAGTTATGGGTCGACAGGAATATAGGACGATTATGATGTAACCGTCCTATATGTTAACTATATAGGACGGTTATGATATAACTGTCCTATATTATTTGTATTTTATAGGACGGTTAGTTCATAACCGTCCTATATAGTTAACATATAGGATGGTTATGAACTAACCGTCCTATATTTTCATTATATAGGACGGTTACATCATAACCGTCCTATATGTTTACTATATAGGACGGTCATGATGTAACCGTCCTATATTCCTAGCAACAGCGGTAAGTAATGAATGTGGCAATTTCTATATCCATGTCCTACAAGGGATTGACTCTCTCGCATTGCTGGTTTGGGCTTTTCTAGTTTAATGTAACTCCATCTTATGCTGTGTAAAAGGGCAGCCCAGCCTTAAGTCTTCAATGAACATTGCTACATACATGTTCGCATTTCCCACCATGTGGATCGAGACAATATAGTGTTGCTCCAAACAATTAATGTAACGTAAAGACCAAATAAATGAGGAATAGAAACAACAAATTAAGTGAGCATGTCGTGGCATCCCATTGCCTTTTCCATAGATTAATTTATCCTTCTCTCTCTCTCTCTCTCTCTCTCTCTCTCTCTCTCTCTCTCTCTCTCTCTCTCTCACGTTAAGTTCTGTTATGTTCAAAAGTTTTCAGCTTTCCATTTAAAACTTAGAATTGCAAAAGGCTAGCATCAGTCAACGGATAAGATTTCCTAGTCATGGTCTTGCACATGAATGGTTTTGATCACCAAAGCCTAGCCCCACTTATGCCTTTATCCATTAGTGTATTATGTCAACTATATAGGACGGTTATGATGTAACCGTCCTATATAGTTAAATTATAGGACGGTTATAAACTAACCGTCCTATAGTTTATTGAACTATATAGGACGGTTACTTCATAACCGTCTTGTAATTAACTGAACTATATAGGACGGTTATGAAGTGCCAGACTTCCAGTGACTAGTCTGCTTGTGTCGGCAAATGGCCTAGCCTAGGCGCTGACCTACATGGCAAGGACAAATAGCCCCCTTTCCTCCAATTCCAAATTGGCACATGGCAACTGGAGTTAATGAAACTTACACTTTAATCATTTGTCAAATATTTTGAGTCCTTGATGTTAGATTCGAAACATGGGCCCTCCTTGTAGTGGCGGAAAAACAAAATGAAAATTGAAAAAATAAAGGTTTAACTAATTAATAATTATCTAGGTCTACTAAGTCAATCTAGTCTAAGGCAATTGTTTTGTCTTTTTATATGTAAGTAAGCCCAAATCCAATTATCCAATTGAATTTGAAGTCTTATTATGCTAAAGCCTATTTGAAATTTGGTTGTTTGTTATACATATAAGTTATAACTTATAACCTAAGAATTAGCTACACCTACACACTGTCTTTAATTTTCTTATCAACCATTTTAAGATTAGCTACACATTGTCAGTTACAAATGTACAAGTTACACTTAGTAGAAAATTAGTTAACCAAGTTTTGTAACTTGTACAAGTAGAAGTGAGAGACTAACTAACTGTCATATATTGTATAAAATTATAAATGCTAATGATTTTCTTATGTTAATTTCACATGTCATCACCAGTTGATCTAATATATCTCTTTTTCATCAAATTCATGACTATCATGTATCCAACTCATATAACTTAATATTCGTTTCTCATTTCTAACTCCCAATTGATGATAATATATTGGGAATAACTCATTCATCCATGATTCATTGATCCATGTAGAGTAAAATTAAGTAACTCCCTTAGTAATATCATTTAACATTTGTGTTTTTTTCCTTATGATTATTATTCATTTACCATCAATGCCACTTTTTTTGCTATAGAGTATAGACCACAATCCATAATTAATTCTAGTTTCACCAAAGTTATCATGTCAATATCCTTTTAATTCTCTCTTGATAAGCTTTTGTGTTAATTCAACACATAACTTCTATTCTCTGTTCTCATTCTCACCTCACCTAATGAGTTAATTACATAACTAATAACTATTCCGACCCTTCCTATACTCATTATCCACTAATGAGATAATTACATTACTCTTTCTATACTCATTCTCAACTCTCAAGCTACTGAGTTAATTACATAACTGTTTCTATTCTCATTCAGTCATTCTTATCTAAGGAGTTAATTACATGACTCTTTCTTTACTTATCCTCTACAACTTTTGAATTGAGTATGAGTTACTTATATAAGTTTGCTTTTTTAAGCTGATCCTCAACTGAGATCAGATGAGTTAAATACATAACACTTACTTTACTCATCCTTAACCTCAACAACTATTGAATTGAGTATGACAGTATGAGTTACTTACATAACTTTGTTTTTAAGCTGATACTCAACTGAGATGAGTTAATTACATATATGCTCTGTCTTTTTAAGTTCATCCTTAAGGAAATTAAGACGAGTTAATTACATAACTCTTTCTTTAGTCTATACTTAATAACTAATTTTTTTAAAGCACATCCTCAACTAAGATTAATTAATAACTCTTTCTTTATTCATCCAGTCATCCTCAACTGAGATAAGTTAATTACATATATGCCCTGTCTTTTTAAGCTCATCCTTAAGGAAATTAAGATGAGTTAATTACATAACTCTTTCTTTACTCTATACTTAATAACTATTTTTATTTAAGCACATCCTCAACTAAGATTAATTAAATACATAACTCTTATAGCTTATACGACGGTTATACAACAACATGTCAACAACTGTCCTATACCTTTCTCATCATCATCATCATCATCATCATCATCAAGACCTTATCCCAATTAGGGGTCGGCCACATGAATCTTATTCCTCCATTCCACTCTATTAAATACCATGCTTCATTTAGTCCCAAAGTTTTTAAATCTTTCCTCACCACTTCTATCCACGTTCTTTTGGGCCTTCCCCTTGCCCTTTTAGAACCTTCAACTTGTATTGCCTCACTCCTTCTAACTGGTGCCGTTGTTGGCCTCCTTTGAACATGTCCAAACCATATAAGTCTAATCTCCCTAATCTTGTTACCTATTGGTGCTATCCCTAAATTTCCTCTAATATTTTCATTTCTAATTCTATCCTTTCTTGTCTTACCATTCATCCATCTCAACATCCTCATTTCTGCAACACTCAGCCTATGAGTATGATGTTCCTTAACTGCCCAACACTCTGATCCATAGAGCATAGCCGGCCTTATAGCTATCCTATAGAATTTTCTCTTTAGTTTGAGTGGCACCCGCCGATCACATAAAACCCCCGATGCACATCTCCATTTGTTCCAACCCGCTTGGATTCTTTGGGTAACCTCCCTCTCAATCTCTCCACTCTCATGGATCAATGATCCTAAGTATCGGAAGTGGTCTCTCATGGGGACCTCTTGATTATCAATCTTGACTGGTGCTCCACTCCTACTCTCCTTGCTAAAATTACATTCCATATATTCTGTTTTAGTTCGGCTAATTTTAAATCCTTTCGATTCTAATGCTTCTCTCCATAGCTCTAGCTTTATGTTGACACCTTCCCTTGTCTCATCAAGTAGGACTATATTGTCTGCAAATAGCATGCACCAGGGAATCTCCTCATGCAGATGTTTTGTTAACTCATCCATAACTAATGTGAAAAGGTATGGACTCAATGCCGATCCTTGGTGCAATCCGACAAAGGATGACGGAAAATCACTACCACGCCACTAGTGGTCTTAACATTTGTTATCGCTTCCCTCATACATATCTTTAATTATGTCTATATACCCCTGAGAAACCCCTTTAACACCTAACACCCTCCATATTAACTCTCTAGGGACTCTATCATAAGCCTTCTCTAAGTCAATAAAGACTATGTGTAGGTCTTTTCTCCTCTCCTTATATTTCTCTACTAATTGTCGTAGCCTCTTCTCAATGACTCTTTCAAAAAGTTTCATGGTGTGGCTCATAAGTTTGATCCCTCGATAATTAGTGCAGCTTTGAATGTCTCATTTATTCTTATAGATTGGTACAATAGAGCTTTTCCTCCACTCATCAGGCATTTTCTTTGATTTTATAATCTTGTTAAACAACTTGGTCAACCAAACTATCCCAATATCTCCCATATGCTTCCAAACCTCTATTGGTATACCATCAGGCCCCATGGCCTTTCCTGATTTCATCTTTCTCAAGGCCTCTTTTACTTCAAGCATTCTAATCCTACGTTTATATCTATAATATCCAGTGTTATTTAGATTTATAGTATTTTCAATCCCTATATTCTCAGGGCCATTGTCATTTAACAATTTTTGGAAGTATATTTCCCACCTTTGTTTGATCTCAGCGTCTTTGACTAATACCCTTTGATCATCGCTTCTAATGCACCTAACATGCTCTAAGTCCTTACTCTTCTGTTCTCTTACCTTTGCAAGTTTAAACACATCTTTCTCACCTTCTCTTGTTCCTAGTCTATTATAGAGCTCATCATATGCTTTAAGTTTAGCCTCACTTACTATTCTCTTAGCAACGTTTTTAGCATTCTTATATTGTTCATAGTTTTCATTATTTCTAATCTTTTGCCATGCTTTAAAATGCATTCGTTTTTCTTTAATAGCTTTTTGAACTGTTTCATTCCACCACCATGTTTCCTTTGCTAATAGCCTTTTACCTTTAGATACTCCTAAGACATCTTTTGCCACTTTCTTAATGGACTCACTATATTAGTCCACATGGTATTTACTGCTTCATAATTCCAATTTCCTTCTACCATCAACTTATTTTTGAATGAGGTTATTTTCTCTCCTTTTAAGTTCCACCACTTAGTTTTTGGATGTGTATTAAGTTCAGTTCTTTTACTCCATCTTTTGATATGAATATCCATAACCATTAACCTATGTTGTGAGGTTAAACTCTCACCGGGTATCACCTTACAATCCTTACATATAGATCGTTCATTATTCCTAAGTAGAAAAAAGTCTATTTGGCTTTTATGAAGTCCACTTTTAAAGGTTATTAAGTGTTCATCCCTCTTCTTAAAGAGTGTATTTGCAATGGATAGGTTATATGACAAAGCAAAATCGAGGATATTCTCTCCCATCTCGTTTTGTTCACCTATACCATACCCTCCGTGTATTCTATCATATCCTTCCTTATCTTTTCCTACATGGCCATTTAAGCCTGCTCCTATAAATATTCCCTCAGTATTGGGAATTTCTTGTATGACTCCCTCCATATCTTCCCAAAACTGTCTCTTAATTATATCTTGTAGCCCTACTTGTGGTGCATATGCACTTATAATATTTATAATCTGCTCTCCTAGAATCATTTTTATTATTATAATTCTATCACCGATTCTTTTAACGTCCACAACTTTATCCTTTAATTCCTTATCCACTAGTATTCCTACGCCATTTCTATTATTTTCCTTTCCTAAGTACCATAATTTATACCCATCTATTTCTCTAGCTTTAGCCCCTTTTCACTTGGTTTCTTGGATACAAGCGATGTTGACTCTCCTACGTTTTATCGTGTCTACTAACTCCAAACTCTTACCTGTCAATGTTCCTATATTCCATGTAGCGATGCGAATCTTATGATTTGGAGATTTCCTATTTACTATCGCCTTTCTTGACCTCCATGGTATGAACCCATGTCCAATTTTCACTGCATCTGGGTTCTAATGCAGCGCGTCGCTTCCGAGGGGACACTCTAGCAGCCCTTGCCCATTTTTCACTACACCCGGGATCCGATGTAGCGCGTCGCTTCTGGGAGAACGCCCTAGCAACCCTTGCCTATTTTTCACGGCATCCAGGATCCGATGCAGCGCGTCGCTTATGGGGAACGCCCTAGCTTGAGCGAATTTCAGATTTCGATTCATGTCATGTTGGGGTTGCCATAGTTTTAAAAGTTGAAGATGATTTTCATTAAAATCATTAAAATCATCTTCAGCTTCACCCTTGCCGGCTAGCTACCTGACGCAAGGGTAGCCATATTTTAAGAAGCTGAAGATGATTTTCATTTCTCCCTCACAAACTAATATACAAATGCATATTTATTTGCAAGAAAGAAATAATAGAATCATCTTCAACTTCCCCCTTGTCGGCTGGCTACCTGATACAAGGGTTGCCATCTTTTAAGAAGCTGGAGATGATTCTCATTTCTTCCTCACAAACTAATATACAAATGCATATTCATTTATAAGAAAGAAATAATAGAATCATCTTCAACTTCCCCCTTGCCGGCTGGCACCTGACGCAAGACCCTCCTTTTTTATCTGGGTTTGGGACCGGCATTGGCGGAGTTTCCTATACCTTTCTAATAAATAAAATAACCATCCTATATAACTTATAGGACGATTATAAAAAAACTGTCCTATATTTCATTATATATATTATCGGACAGTTATTTAAAAACCTTCCTATATTGTTCTATATATTATAGGACAGTTATATTGTTCTATATATCGTTTTTCACCTTGATCAACCATGATTTCAAATTTTCAATCTTCCAACAGTCCAAACTACCGAGAAGGTGAAAACGACCATTCCTCTTCGATCTTTCACAGATCTAAGCAAAATAAGGTATGTATTTACGAATTTTACAATCTGTATATAGTTCTGTAAAAAACGTAAAAACTAGTACCTTTTTTTTTTTTAATTTTTTTGTTTTTGGTTAACTATTTTCCATAGATCTTGATGGGTTTTAGTCTGAGAAGGTGAAAACGACCATTCCTCTTCGATCTTTCGTAGATCTAAGCAATAAAAGGTATGTATTTATGAATTTTACAATCTACATTTTTTTCAATTTTTTTGTTTTTTGTTAACTATTTTTCATAGATCTTGAGATGGATGAGTGGTAAGACAAGAAAAGATAGACTTCGAAATGAAAATATTAGAGGAAATTTAGGGATAGCACTAATAGGTAATAAGATGAGGGAGATTAGACTTAGATGGTTTGGACATGTTCAAAGGAGACCAACAACGGCAATGGTTAGAAGAAGTGAGGCAATACAAGTAGAAAGTTTTAAAAGGGCAAGGGGAAGACCCAAAAGAACGTGGATAAAAGTGGTGAGGAAAGATTTAAAAACTTTGGGACTAAATGAAGACATGGTATTTAATAGAGTGGAATGGAGGAATAAGATTCATGTGGCCGACCCCTAATTGGGATAAGGTCTTGATGATGATGATGATGACCTATTCTTATCCACATATATAGCTTACTCATGCTTGAATCTTCATGTATTAATGATTTTTAGCTAATTTTTAGCATTTAGTCTAATTTTTAGTCATATAGGACCGTCCTATATAATTTAGTAATATAGGACGGTTCTTCAGGAATGTCCTACATTACATGGGTAATATAAGACGGTTATTCAGGAACCGTCCTATATTACATGTGTAATATAAGACGGTTCTTGAGGAACTGTCCTATATTTTCAACCATTCCATGGGTTAGAATCATGTCAAAGTGATGAGTAAATAGGTCGCGTGTCAAACAGGTCGACACGAGGGGTCAAATTGATTGACTCGAACACGACACGATTTTTGGCGTGACCCCGAAAATGACACGAACATGATAAGACTCGACCCGAACTCGCTAAATTCGTGTCAGGTTCGAGTCATGTCATATTTTGCCACCCCTAATGGGGCTAGGGGCTTTGGATGGGATGACTAGGATCAATGCTCGGGTCAAGGTTAGATGAATGGGTGAACTGTTGGGGTGATGAAAATGAACTAGATTCTCCACATGAAATGTTAAACTAATTCCCTAATTAGGAGGAAGATCCAAAATATAAGTGTTCTCCCATACCCTCCTCAGTACTCGAAAGGGACCGACACTGCGAGCTTGTAATTTCTAAGCGACTTCTCATGGAAATTGTTTAGATCTCATACGGGTCATGACATGATTGCTTGGCAGAAATTCCTTATATCGTTTGTGCAAGTCAGCAGTAAATGTATATTTCTCGTTATTTAAATTAATCATTTGTCTGATCTCATAACACAAATCATGTATATGCTGTGCAAATGACTGGATTGACTTAGATGACCTATGTGATTGCAGACATGGGTATGAGATCTATAGGCATCCTAGGCTTGTATTCATGAGCGACCTCAAAATGACTCATATTAGTTGTCATATTAACATAATTATTATATGAAAACTTAGCAAATGGTAAAACGGTATCCTAACTCTTAATGTGCTCTCCCACCAAGCACCTCAACAAATTTCTTAGGCTTCGATTTACAACTTTTATCTCACCATCCGTCTGCGGGTGCTAAGCAGAGGAGAATTGAAGCTTAGTGCTCATCATGTGCCATGGTGTCTTCCAAAAATAGTTAACAAACTTGACATCCTTGTTAAACACTATGTACTTTGGTAACCATGTAATCAGACTACTGATTAAAAAAAAAAAATACTGGCAATCCTAGTCACTCAGCAATCTTAGAGCAAGGAATGAAGTAGGTCATTTTAGAACCGTGCTTCCAATTAGTTTTCGGTAGTCGAACGATCCACAATGACAAATATGAAATCGTGTTTCTTGATAGTTTTGGGTAGTCCAAACACAATTCATGCTCAAATCTTGCCATGGGGCATATGACACTGGCAAAGTGGTGTACAATCTTGTATTTTGTTTGCGCTGCTTTGTCAGTTGACAAGTACGGCATTGCCCAATGATATTTGGCAACATCTTGCTGGAAACTACACCAATTGAACCTATTAGATACAAGAGAAATTGTCTTGTCATGACCAAAATGGCTAGCAATCCCGCTTGTGTGGAGCTCCCAAATGATAAAATCTTTTAAGAAAGTGCAGGGAATACACAAACAAAGGCCTTTAAACAAATATTCATCTTGCAGGAGATAGTCCCTAGCAGTCAATATCTGACCCTCAGTCAGTTATGCATAAATCTCCAAAACCTAAGCACAATGGATAATCCTCTCACAAATGCTTAAACCTGGTAACCTCAACTTGTAAGGTGTGTAGTAACGGCACCTTATGACTCAATGTATTTGTAGGTTTGTTCTCGACCCCTGCCCTATGCTTAAGTACAAATGAATATTTTTGAAGAAATTCAACCCATTTGGTATGCTGTAGGTTTAATTTCTTTTGGAGATGAGGTATCACAAGGTTTCATGGTTAGAGAACAAGACAAATTCGTTCTACAATAAGTAATGCTTGTAATGTCGTAATGCCTGAACGGTTGCACAGAACTCCTTATCACAGGTGGAGTATTTTTGCTATGCGTCATTTAACTTCTCACTGAAAAATGCCAGGGGGTGACTCTCATAACTTAAAGCTCCTCCTATACCTAAACCAGATGCATCACACATCCTTCAAAAACCTTTGAGAAGTTTGGTAGGCGCATTACTGGAGCTTTAGTCATTCACTCTTTGGCTTCTTTGAACGCATTGTTTGTTCATTTAAACTCCCCCTTCTTCATGCAATCAGTAATGGGAGCCATAACATAACTGAATCCACAAATGAAGAGACGATGGAAGGTTGCTAACCCATGGAAATTGCGGACCTCGTGAATATTTTGTGGCTCGCTCCACTCCACGATGGACCTCACATTCTCTGGGTTCTTAAAGAAGCCCTGAGAAGAAATCACAAATTCTAAGAAGATAACCTGTTGGGAAATAGATGAACATTTAGCGTCTCATAGATCTGCCTCAAGTGGATGGGGTGCTGTTCTTGGGTTTGACTATAGATCAAGATATTGTTGAAGTACACTACCAGGAACTAGCTGATAAACGGCCTTAGCATGTGTGTCATGATCCTCATGAATGTACTAGGGGCATTTGAAAGCCCAAAAGGCTTGACCATTCACTCATATAAGCCATCCTTCGTCTTGAAGGCGATCTTCCACTCATCCCTTGGACAAATACGGGCCTGGTGATAGCCGCTCTTAAGGTCAATTTTTGAAAAGATTGTGGCACCCACTATCATGTCCAGCATATCATTGAGACTTAGTATGGGAAATCTATACTTGATAGTGATTTTATTGATAGCTCGACTTTCTACACATTCTCTATGACTCATTTTTCTTAGGTGCGAACAGTGCGGGTACGGCACAAGGACTCTAAGCTCTCCCGAATGAAACCTTTTCTTAATAATTCATCCACTTGTTTCTTCAACTCAACATGCTCGATGGCTCGGTTAGATTCATTCTATAATGGGGAAGGTTTGGAAGACTCGATCGAGGGATCAAATCGATATGATGCTAAATATCCCTCAGGGGAGGTAGCTTATTAGGAAACATCCCGATATTCATGTAAGATGGGTGCTACCTTGCTAGGGTACTTAGGAGCTGGCAGTGATGGGGTCTCTTTTGCGACTAGGGCAAAGAAGGAAGGCTTATCTCTAATGTCCTTTGCAAATGCTGCAACGCTGATAATATGTAGGCCTTTAGCTTTCACCGTGCCCTTCATGACTGCTTTGTTGTTGCTTTCTTTTTGCTTAGGTGACGCTTTGGGTGATAGAGGATTGAGTCGGATCCTTTGACCGTCATGCAAGAAAGAGCATGAATTAGACCGGCCATAGATAGTAACATTCATATCATAAAGACATGGCCTGCCTAAAATAATGTGACATGCGTCTATAGGTACCAGATCACACCACAAGGTGTCCTTATATGTGAAACATTCAATGGGAACTTGGCACCTTTGGGGAACTAGGAGTGATGAAGAAGCATCAACTCACTCAACTCTATAAGGTCTAGGATAAGGAAGGGGTGGAAGTCCTAAGCGGGAGATAGCATGGGTGGAAATTATATTCCTGTAGTTCTTAGTACCGATGACAACTTTACAATTCTTTTTGTGACTTTTGACATATGTATGAAAAATGCTTGTCCTATGCCAATTATCACTACCCTTTGGATGTGTGAGAGCATACCTGACTACCATCAAACATGGGGGTATTACCCTCCCCATAGGGCCTATATGTCTCTCCCACCATGACAACTCTCTGACTGTTCGTCTTATAGGCCTCCTCTTCATCACTGGCCTCTCCAACGGGCTCATAAACCTCTTCAGGCCATCCTTCATACCCATTGTCTACATCCTCTCCTTTTATAAACAGGGATTTAGAAGGGGTCCTAGAAGGGCATTGTGAAGCAATGTATCCAAATCCTTGACATTGATAACGTGTAGTGTTGCTCTTTACCCTTGAACGCTCTCCTAACACAAACATTTTTGTATCGACATTAGATGCGATAGTCACTTGAGTTCTAGGTTGTTGATTCCCAAATGTAGATTTAGCCTTGGATTCATATTGCTTAGTGGGTTGCGTTTGAGATACCGCTCTAATTCTTGCACTATCCAATAGGCATGATCTAAGAAATTTATATCACAGGGAATGAGTTCTTTCTAAAATTCAAGTCGAAGGCCTATCCTAAACTTAGACAAGGTCACTGAGGGATCCTTCCTTACGTTGCACCTCATCATAAGCTCATCGAACCTAGCAATATATTTAATGATAGATAGACCTTCCTGACGCAGATTCTGCCACTGCTCTAGTAACCTAGAATGGTAGGACAAGGGAATGGATTTCTCTATCTGCCTTTCCTTCATGTTCTCTTAAGGGAAAATGGGTGGACGCATGGCTGCACCTCATTGATGCTCTAAATTGGTCCAATAGCCTTGCTTGACGAATTAGTTTAATTTTGGTAAACTGGACCCACTGTTTGTTAGACATTTTATACCAGTCAAAGTAATGATTCATGTCCAAAAGCCATTTAAGAAATCGCTTTGGATTCAATTCGCCATCATAGGTTGGGGCCTCAAGCTTGATAGATTTTAGGGCCTAATTTTCAGCAATTTGTGGCTCATAACCGTGATGATGATGATTACAACCTTCTCTCTGGTTACCTCACTCCTGCATGGACAGTCTAGCACACGCATAACCTATAAGAGGTTTGGGTCGCGACTCTAAGACCTCAATGCAGGAACCTTGATCATCTAATTGCGTTGTTAGTTCGGCATGCTAGCTGATTACACGATCATTAAACTTAGCCAACTGTGTTTGAATTTCTTGAAGGATTTTGCCGAGATGTGAATCCACTGGCTGGTAGGATTGATAACTACGGGTGGACATATTCTAGGATGCCTTGACACTTGACAACTAAACACCCTACGACTATGGTAAGTACCCAAAACCTATATGTAATGCTCTAAATGTAAGTGGAATGAGCACACAATATCTCTATAATCCAACTAAATATAGTGACCTATAATGTGCTTCGCAAAGTTTGTTGCTGGTCAAGCTATGTGGTTAGCTCACCGGGGGTGGTGGACCTGCTGGGGGCTCGGGGGTAGAGACCCTAAAAGGTAAACAAACATCATGTTTTGTGATATGCGATAAACATGGAAATATCTAATTCAAATCCGTGGGGTGGGAGGGCCATGAATGCAAACTAATGCAGATCCTAAGCAACCTTATGCTCTGATACCAAATTTGATGTAGGACAACATGCTAAATTACCTAATTTATATGCTGAGATCAAATTAGAATTAACTTAAATAAGAAAACATTAATTAAACTACGATGTGCACTTTAACATGTTGAAAATCGGTTTTAAGTAGCATGAATAGCCTACAATGAGTTACAGGATCTGTAGACTGCTTCAGATCTCTACCGATTAAGGTAAGATCAAAGTTTCAATCTAGATTGTCCCTTTAATTGACAAACAATCCTGATTAAGCTTCGGATCTAGGGTTAAAGAATTTAATGAAGGATAAGAGTTCGAGATTATTATTGATGCAAATCACATAACCATATGTATCTCAGAAATCGCTTGTTAAAAGACAAGATAGAAAAGTACTGTCTTACATAATGAGATGAAACAATAGTAATTCGGCCTTGTACTGAATGCAGCTTCACATCTACATGAAGGAAGCTAGAACGAGGAATCCACCAAGTTTGGCGAAATTTTCATTCATTATTCATTAAAAAACTACTTAAACAAAAGAGAAAAAGATCTTAAGTGGGGGACGTCTAACCCTAGTCTGGAAAAAAGGCAAATTGCCCTTAAGTCAAAACACACTAAGAAACCTAATACCCTTAGTGGTAAATATCCAAAGTAAACTAAAGTATAACATAACATAAAGAAAAAGTAGGATGATGGTCCCCATCATGGCTCCTAGCCTCCTAATAGCTTAGTGAAAGTCGTTGAAGCTAAACTTCAAGGTGTTTGCATGGAGGGATCTACTCTCCATTGTGTTAATAAACCCTGAAAAGTTGCCCCTGCAGGAGAGTCAAAGTCACCCATTTAAACTTGATTTCCAATAAGAAGCCTTTGGACTCTGAGGGGAGTAAAAGAATTCTCACAAGAGCAACGATCTCTGACTATTAGATCACCATAAATTTGATTCTGAAGGATCTTCTCTTTGCTGAACCATACACGTCCACCTTTAGGTAACTTTTTTCTCTCAATGGAGGAGGATAACAACACTATCAAAACTATCTTACTGGCCTAAAGTAGGTCGGGGAACTTCTGACACAGAGGAAGGATAACTAGCAATAATCTGGTGAAAATCAGAACCCATTCCCTGCCCCATTATATACCTACTACCCCTGATGATAACTTGCTTCTAATGCAATAAACCACCATCCATCCTAACTGTCACCTGTCACCAGTCATCATGCAAATATCCTTATTATGTGATTAAGCAAATCTCTGTTAGACGTAGAATTTACTAGCTATCTGCCACATTCCTGCAGTTTTGGATAATTCTTGCGAAATTATCCTGTTTCATTGAGACCAACTTAAATCTTCTGGATTTGTTTAAGAACTATTTGTCTTACAAACTTGTCTGGTGGACTTTATCGTAGCAAGATGTTTAGATGTATTGCAGTTCCTGTGATGGGATGCGTTTGTAGAACGCAAGATCCTCTTTAAAGCAATCACAGGGCACTCTCGAACATAAAGAGTCATATTTCTCACTTAACTACATAACTATAAGGAGTAACTTAAAGTTGCGCTGACTGGACTAACGGATGAAGACCAATCTTCATGCAAAAAGTATCACCCTGTGTGAAGTTCCTATAGTTTAAATAGCTTCTTTACCATTCAAAGAGACTCTGCTTATGATGTGGAATTAACAATGCATTTGTTTTCCTAGAGAATTAGAACTTTTGTTTTGGGATGCGCATGAATCGGATGAAAAGTTGCTGCTTCTCTGGAGTTGTATCCAAGCAGAAAGGCACGGACGAGTTAATGCTCACAGGCAAAACTAGGCTTTTTATATGTCCAAAGACTGTTTATCTATAACTTCTAAACTGAACAACCAAAAATTGAGATTTTAGAAGAAACGATACTTAACAACTGAAAATAACCATCGGCCAAAAACTTATGTGGGGCCTTGATTGGGAGGAGGAAAACAAAGAGCATTTAATTGCTGGGTTGAAATTAGATCTCCTGTGTTAGATTCACAAATTATGAATTACTATTCTGTTGAGAGTAGCTTTATTGATGTCTGACTTATATTTTATGTTGTTCTTTTCAGACAACAAGGCGTACTGTTCCATTCCTTTTTGTTAGAGGAGACGGCGTAATATTGGTTTCTCCACCTCTAAGGACGGCATAGATTGGGGATTAAAATCAGAATTTTGATGTGGAATCATGTGAATTTTAGTTAATGAGCCTCTGATTTCTACCTTTCCCTGTAATTTTATCTAAACAGTCTCCGATGTTAAGATCTGACTCAATGCAGCTATGTCTCAACAGACCTCTGATTCTCAAAATTCATGACAACAAGAATTCTAGGAAACCGAGTGAACATACAAAATGAGGTTTTCCTTTGTTTCATTATATGGTACTGTTAAATATGAATTGCTAAAGTGACGTCTGACATTACTTATTAGCAGACATTGTCTTCAAATTTTTTGGTCTCTTTTGTGTCAAGGTACTATTTGCAAATGTTCAAAGATTGAGTATATAACTGTTTTGCCTCATTTCATCATTATTACTTAGAGAGGGATGTTATCATAAATCTTGTATAATGGGTATCCTCATTTGGAGGTGTTTGAGATACCAAATAACTAAAATTTTATGTGGTTTTGATTGCCAAGACTCTGGTATATGAAACTTTGGTTTTATAAAATCTATAAGATGGAAAGAAGATAGCCTGTTACTGTGATTTTTGTTTACCTATGAGATACTTGTAAATGGGCTAGCAACTCTGCCTTGTCCGGCCCTATAATAGTTGATTGAGTGGCAAGCAAACCTGCCTTGTCTAGTCCTATAATAGTTGATTGGATGGGGCGGGTCAAAGTGGGTTTTTTAATAGTCTGGCTTACCCCGCTTTGTGTGCAAGCAACTCTGCCTTGTCCGGCCCTATAATAGTTGATCGAGTGGCAAGCAAACCTGCCTTGTCTAGTCCTACAATAGTTGATTGGATGGGGTGGGTCAAAGTGGGTTTTTGAATACTCTGGCTTACCCCGCTTTGTGTGGCAATTTTTAGTGACTGCCGCCCCGATGCCATCCCCAGTCCTTGGAGCTAAGATCGCACTGACATGACCTCTACTAAGCTTAATTGCTAATCAATTTAAACCACAAAACAAAATTGATGATGTTAGGGATCAATCTTTTCACTTTATTCTCTCCTAATGTGGTAAGTGTTAACCAGACCCCCTTTTCGAGTGTCTGATGTTCATGACTCAAGGTTTGTGCGGTACGTTTATAGGCTCTCCATTAGAGGGATCGGAATATCAGTGTGGTCTTCCTAATAACTAAAGGTTATGAGCCCATTTTTGCGTGCTAATGTCTAGTTCTATTTGGATGGTCAAATTAATCAGACTTGGGGGCCAAAATAGTACCATGACACATGATATGTGCATTATACAAGGAAAAAAAGCGTGAAGGTCATTCCGGGATTAGTTTGAGATGAACCATAGTCACAAAATTCTTTGAATAATTGGAAATTTTTTGAGAAAATCTTAACTTCTTGATGGCCCACTTTTTCCAACCAAATCATAAGCTTTTATATTTTTCAATGAAAGAAATTCTAAAAAATTAACATCATTTTATCTAATAAAACTCAAATTTTACAAATAATTTGTCAAATTGTCAGATATTATTTATACATTAAAGTAAAAATTAATATAAAAAGATTAAACTCATATCTAAAAAATGATTTTTCATCAATTCTTTCTCGAAAATTTAAAGAAAATTTGCCAAAATTTGCAAATATTTTGACTTGCCAATTTATTCTCCAATCAAAACTTTGTAACTATTATATGAACATGATGAGCTTGGAAGAGGAGCCGATGCAAATCTCGAAATCCATCACTCTAATATTACATCCTCCCTGGACATTCCTTTTCAGGCAATCTAAGTAGCTCGGGGGCATACACAATGGCACGGCATCGTTGCACGGGCATGGAAAGAACAAGGATGACCATCATCTGTTTGTAATTATCGTTTTGGTGACTCTGTAACTATACCTATGAGTGGGTGGCATTACCAAACAAGCCAATGCCGATGTAATTTCCCGTTGACAGAGAGAGAGAGATGGCAGGAGGAGTAACGGAGGAGGTGGAGGCTACCTTGATTTCGACTTCGAAACTTTCTTACCTTGTAAGCTTGTTTCTATCATGCAACTGTTTGTTTTAATTTCTTTCATTTTCAATAAATAAGCAGATGTTTGTCATTCTGAGATTACTTAGCATTGATAGCAGGCACAAGACTTAGCAGTTCTAATATATTTCAGCTTAACTAGACATCTACATTGATGGGAGGAAGGCCTCTAGATTCTAAAACTGAAACTGAACCAGTGCCGAGGACAGTTTTGAGATTGTATGGAATCCCTAAATGGTGGATTTTCTAGTTGCAGTTTGAGAGGAAATTTGTACCTGAAAACTCCATTTTTTACCCTTTGTTTCCCCAAGTTTAGTTGAAGGGCGCTCACATGTTGCAGACATGGTGCCTGTGGTTTTTTCATTGGACCCTACTTCTGATATTGAATAAAGCAAAAGAAAAAGAAGTGAGAAAGAAAAAAAATGGATTTCTTTGTTGTTCTACATACCCATGAATGCATTTCGGGTACGTTAGTTTTGGTTTCATAAAACACCAGCTCTGACACTAATGGTATTTTCTGGTTGAAAAAAAAAAAAAAACTAAATAAAGTAATAGGAAAATATGAAATTTCTTAGCATACTAACAAAAAATTTATGCTTTCTTAGCATACTATTAATCTCTGTCTTCTATTTGGGTTCTCTCTCTCTCTCTCTCTCTCTCTCTCTCTCTCTCTCTCTCTCTCATGTATGTATGTATTCTTAGCCTAACCTGGTGAAGATCAGGGTCACTTGGAAAGTAACAAATCAGAACCAACGTTCTGGATTCTAAGCAATACAAACAGCACTTACTTTTTGCAGATCTCTCTGCTTGATGGGATTGATTCTTTCCATGGAACCATAGTTCATCCTCCATATTTTCTTCATTTCGTTTTTCTTTTTCCAATTGGTGTTGCTTGCTTTTCTGGAGCTTAAGTTGAGATTTCCTGATTCTCTTTCTGTTGTTTCAGAAGCCATAGTTTTTTCATTGAAATTGCTTGGCGTGTACCTTTAGTTATTAGCTCCTGCATGTACTTCACCTTTAACTTCTAAGTGTAATGGGTATTTAGTGATTTTCAGGTTTAGAATTTTCATATACCACTTCTCTATATTTGTGTTCAAATATTTGGTCTCTGATTTTTCTTAGTGCTTCTACGTAAATTCTGTAAAATGTTGCGAGCTATGTTTCATTCTTCTCTATAACATCTTATGCTCAATTCTTAACTATTTTGTGGTTCAGGAAGTAATTAATACATCTGGAGGGTAAGAACATTGCTGGAAGGATACTGTTCTATGGCTTCAGGATTCTGTCCTTTCAATGTCAATAAAATTTTCTAATCTTTTGCCTTTTCTTTTCTTGGTTGAAATTTTGAGGTCGTCAGATTTGGTGCAAGCTTTGAAATTGAGATTGTGTCGGACCAATTCGAGGGAAAGAGGTTACTGGAAAGGCATCGATTGGTGAACTGCGTGTTAGCAGTGCAGATGAAACATATTAATGCACTCTCAATAAAGAAACCTCTGACCCCCCACTCAGTGGCAACAGCAAGACGAGTCAAAGAAAACTAAACCTGCTTCCGATTAATTTCAGTGACTGGGAAACACTAATGCTTATGTAACTGCACTATATTTGTAGCTACTTAATATTCTCAACACTGCATGCCTTAATATTTAGCCAACATATTTGCTCAACTTTTGAAATTTCTGACAAGTTTTTGCGCTTCTACCTCTATTTGTATATTTATGGTGAGAGCAGATATCGTGTTACACACACACACACACACGCACACAGACATATATATGGGGTGTGTTAATTTCAGCTGTTTCATAAAAGTGCAAGGAGCAGATGTCATTTGATTGACTGAAAAAGAGTAGAAAAGAGAAAAAGTTAGAAGAGATGACAGTTATTTTCCCTGCCAATCAAATGTTACCTGCATTTTACACCTGCAACTCCTTGCTGAAATTACTGCTCATGTATATGTATGTATGTATGTAATGTTAAACATAAACATATAGTTGTGGCCAATAGGCCAAATCTTGCCTAATCAACAGCTGCGGATTGCCAGCATGATTCTCTTAACTTGCTATGAATTAAGATTAAACCAGCCAGCCATCTTCTATGTTTCTATTGATCAAGAAGAAAAAAAAGGGAAACAACATATCATTGAACACGGCAACACTTAAAAATATATTATAAGAATCTTGAAATTGACTGTGATATGACCAAATTTACCATTGTATATTTAGATTCAAATGGTCAGAGATAAGACCACATATTCGTTCCATTGTCTGTTTGTGCAAATTCAAAATGCGTGCATGGCAATCAAATATGTAAAGCAAGGGCTAGATGAGGAGATTAGTTCTCCTCTTGGGTGAGAATCAAAGCTACCAGGACATGTGGATGTGGTATCCATGACTCTTGAGGGTACCAAATTGGGAAACATGATGTTACTAATAGAAGGAACAGAGGTTTGGGGACCTTTAGAAATTCTATGTAGAAGGGAAGCCTTGGCACACTGGCAGAATTGTCGTCGTGTGAGGTTAAGGTTATGGGTTCAAGGTGTGGAAATAGTCTTTTGCAAAAATACAAGATAAGGTTGCGTATTATAGACCCTTTGTAGTCTAACCCTTCCTCAAATTCTGCATATGTAGAAGCTTCGTGCGTAGAGCTGCCCTTTTTATAAATTCTATGGCAGTTCTCTCCGGAGACAATTATATGAACTACGTGCACATTTCATTTGGAAAACATGTGATGGTAAAAGTAGAAATCGAGCCTACCTGTCAATGATCGCAAAAATGTATCAGGTGGGTTTTGCTGATGAATCATAAAAAATTGGAGCCCATCTGAGAATTGTAGAGCCTCTGCCATTTGACTTTTATTTGGGGAAGTTGATTGCTGCAGCAGGAGAGTGGCAAATAGGCACGACTGTTCGATGGAATTCTAAGGATAAGATTTGCCAACGTGAAAAAGAAGTTGATAGCTTCTAGCATAGTTGCATCTAGGACCCTCAACCAATCAAGTACCGAGGAGCACAGACCAAGGCCAGTGGACATGGACGAACTATAGACTTTAAGTTGAACAACGTTTCATCTTCCAGCACTTTCAATTCACTAGAAAAAGAAGTAGACAGAAGCAGCAGTAAGTTCATAACAAGGAGCCGCACCAGAGTAAGCACCAGTCATTTTAACATTTTCTCTTCTTGTAGGGAACCAATGCATGTCTTCCTTTGGGTTTTGTTTGGAATCTGGGACAAGTGGTCTATCACTCTATTGTTTCCACTTAAACTACACATGTGGATATGTAACCTCATGATTCAAGCATATGCATATGGCTGAAATTGTAGATAAATGGAATAAGCAACCCAGAAAGGCATGAAACATGTATTCTGTCGGCAATTCATCTTATGCACTGAAGAAAACAGGAGATTATGAATTTCACCTTTATTCGAGTTAATGTCTTTTGTAATCTTGCTAGTACTAATGGCCTCAATTATGTGTCATTAGTCAGGATCGAAATGAATTGCGTGGCGGATTCCGTTGTTTCTGCCAATTCATGGAATGCACTATTTGATTACCTGTAGCTGAATTGAATTGCGTGGTGGATTCCACTGTTTTACAGTGTTTGCAAAGCAAAAAATGAGTGCATGGTTGATGAGGTTGTTCTTGTGAGTTTAAAACTGGGCCGAGAAGATGAATGGCTTGGACCACCAAAATGTAGGCACGCTCATACGCTTACAACCCACTGATGAATCCCAACAAGGGACGTGAAAATCCATCTCTTAGTCATCCAACACTTGTGAATGGTTTAGGAGGGTCTACGGAAGTGTAGAAATAACTGTACCAAAAAATAATGATGATGATCAAGCGCTAAAAGTATACTAAGGTCCCACATGGCTGGGGATTCAGACCGCCCTGGCCTCCATCATAGAAAGTGAAGTTAGCCCTTGGACTGACTAGGATTTCTTCCTTTTTTTTTTCAAATTTTTTTTTTCATGAATAGTTGAATATATTAAGTATACAGAACACTTGAACGGGAGACTCAGGAAGGTCTCAAAAGCAACCATCCAAGAGAAACAAATGCAACTACAAGTTGCAGTATGCAATGGAGACTGAGTGAGGAAGCCAATGGACCCCAAAAAACAATCTTTCCATCCCCGCTAGAGTTTCGGAAAATGCCCCAACACCCACTAGAGTTAACTTTGATCGATGGACTTTCTTAGCTTTTCATTTTGTATTAACAATAATAGTGGTTAGAATTATAACGAAGATGATTTTTAGTGAGTCCCCAATCAAAGATTTGAATCAGAAGCAGAGCTCGATTTCTGGACCGATTAAAATATGTGCTCACTGTGTACTTGTAGCACGCACAAATTTGTGTACCGGTTTGTATGCCCAGACATAATTTAACATGTACCTCTTCTAAATTTCTAATATATCAATGGATGACCGAATAACATCCAAGTTGTTTATGGAGTCTTTATCAGAATTGCTGCTTGAACGAGAAGTCACAGATGTGTTTGTTTCCTTAAGCGTGGCATCGAGGCAGGAAGAATCTCTCTCAAGAATTAGGTGGGGCTTTTGAGGAAGAAAACAGAAGTTATGTGATTCTGATTTTTCCAATGATTCTGATTTTTCAGTCAGATGCTTCAAGTTGCAAGTAGATAGTTGTTTAAGGGAAAATGAGCAACACGAAATTCACCCATTTTTTGTGTTTTTGGTAGACAAGCTGGGATTTTATGCACAGGAGAGGCCCTTCTGGAACCACTTCAGTCGAAGGCCTACCTCAAACTTCAGCATTTTAACGCCATGGAAAATAGTTTTTTGTATTTGTTTTGATTATTATTTTGTTTTTGGTTGCATAAAGTTTTACAAACAATAATTACAAGCACGCACCCTCCTAAACTAAGTAAGTTTTTCTCTAGTGAGATGGAGGTGTCGATGCGTACTAGATCCAACCCACTACCTAGTAGGCTATTGTTATATGCTTCACTCAGTTTTAGTTATGTTATATCACGCAAAAGTTTAAAATGCTGAAGTTTGTGATATATAGCAATAGCCTTCTGGCAGCATTTTCACCCCAGAAAACAGTTTAATGATTAAGAATGACATGCATTTTTCGTATTGAATTTATGTACCTTAATCTATTTTTTGGGAAGCCTTGGTGCAATGGTAGAATTGTCGTCATGTAATCTTGAGGTCACGGTTCAAGGCGTAAAAACAGTCTCTTGTAAAATTCAAGATAAAGCTGTGTACTATTGACCTTGTGGTCTACCTCTTACCTGGGAACCAAGGCAAAAGATCTAGAAGGACTTACCTTAACTTTCTCCGTATTGGGAGCAGGAAAAGCTGCTTTTGTTGGATTAGGAGTCACAACGATCTTAATAAAAGCTAGGTCAATGAGCTATGTAAACTTCAAGGTATGAAACTTCTAATCTGAGAAATATCAGTCAAACATCTATTGAATATACAGTTGAAATAAGTCTACATGCATTAATGGATGGAGTTCCTTGGGATGTGGGAGTTCATTGACAGAGCAACCACCAACAAGCAAGGTCACTCTCTAACTTGTTAAAATTTTCTAATGGAGTATGCTGGTTATAATGCACTAGTTTAATGGGTGGTATGCTTAAGAGAGAATGGAGTAGAAAATTGCCTTAAAACAATGTCTTAAGCCACTTAAGAAATCAGATATTACGGAGCGAATCGTCAGATGCAATGAGCCTAGCTATTAATTGAAGTAATGAACTATTCCAAAATTATTGATAAGCTAGAACAGAAGACAAATATGCAGGACCAATCTTCTTCTGTTAGCATAATTATCTAAACAGTTTGATAAAAAAAGGGCCAGTCTCGGTGCACGAAGCTCTCGCCTATGCGGGGGGTTCAGGGAAGAGGCGGACCATAAGGGCCTATAGTACACAGCCTTACCTTACATCTTTGTAAGAAGCTGTTTCCACGTGACCTCCAGGTCACATGACGACAACTATTACCGTTGTGTCAAGGCTCCACCAAAGGTAATTGACATGCATAAAGTAATTAAGCCAAACAAGTCCCTTTGAAACTTTGATTATAAATACAACAAATGTCTTACAGTCGCATTCGATATTATGAAGCGCTCTCTCTAGTTCTCCAGAAGTATGCTTTGGGAGGAATTATTATATGTTATGTGTGACGCCCCGCCACTTTATTATGGTGCGTCTCAACTTTGGGTAATCAGAATCGTTCATCTGATTTCTTTTTTTTTTTTGGATAACTAATAATCTCAAACAATGCTGATTAGATAAATTTAAAAACTAACAATTATACTTTAATTCATACAAATATGGATGGTTATAAACACATTTTAAAAAGAGAGTGTGCTAATGCCACACCTAATGCTATAGAGAGATGCTCCAATGGTATTAGCTTGTGTAGAATTATAGTAATACTTTGGAAAATACATTGATCAGCCCACTTCAATAAACTCTGAGTCAATAACCTGATCACATCATGAAATTGATCCAAGATAACCTTGAAGACCATCAAAGTCACTGATCTTGTAATTTTTTTTTGTATACAATTGACCTCTAATCAAGGGTTTTTTTTTTTGTTGTATTCAGCAATGAAAGAGAGTTTGTATGTATTCAGTAATCTAAGCTTTTTATATATATTCCGTAATTAAAGAAATGAAATTGACAACCACAGGATCACTAAGAACAGAAATCTTAGCCCTTGATGTAACTAGAAGAATGTAACTCGGAACCTTGATAAATAATTAATCCCAGACTCTACCCAAAGAGAAATTAACACTCAATACATAGTGTACTGGAGTCGTGATCAGGCACAAATTTTTTCCCACAGTTGTAGTAGACAACCTTTTCTCTCCTTGTCATCATCCCCAGTTATTTAAGCCATTTAGAAGGGATAGTTTTAGAAGAAAGGCACGCGGTAGGCACGACTGCAACTTGTTGAATTTAATAGTTTTAGAAGAATCAAGAAGGGGAGCCTTGGAGTAATAGTAAAGTTGTCGTCGTGTGATTTTGAGGTCATGGGTTTAAGGCGTGAAAATAGCCTCTTGCAAAATGCAAACTAAGACTGCGTATTATTAACCCTTGCAGTCTGCCCCTTTTCTGAAACCCTCGTAAGTGAGAGCTTCGTGCACCGAGGCTGCCTTTTAGCTTTTGAAGAATCAACACTTTTTTCTGGTGGATAAGTAAATGTGAGACTGGCCGTCTTGTGACCTTACCGCAATGTCATCAACTTCTCTTCTTGCCTAGGCGAAATGCAGATAGTATATATAAGTGAGTTTGATAAAAACATCTGCACATTCTTAGAAATTTCAACTTCAAGACAGCCAATAGAATACCCAAATAATTCTTTTTTACTTTAATTTTTTACTCTATTATCTAATTTCTCAAATTATGCTTCAAAATCTTCAGATTCCTTTGGACCAAATTGAATACAAAGGCCAAATAGAAGTCCCTAGCCTATATCGCCTTAGATCATTTAAAATATTGGAACCATCAATTGGGCCCATCTCTAAGTTAAATGATGCTCATAACACCCCTTGATCCAAAGGGTTTGCTGATACTAAAAAATTGTTCATCGCAATGGGCTTACCAAATTGTCTCTTGAAAACTTGGAAAAATTGAGCCTTGCACATCTCGTATAGGCTGCTGCACCAAAACCAACATTATTCCTACCGTCCCTTCCCTTAGGTGTTGAATCAGCACACACTCCGTAGTGGATTATTCATGATGTTGCTTAGATTGTAGGGGTGTGTTCCAAGGATGAAGGTATATACTATTGAGTGCAATATATATATATATATATATATATATATATATATATATATAGGAACGGTAATTTCAGCAAGGAGTTGCAGGTGTAAAGTACACATGACATTTAAATGGCTAGAGAAAAGTTTATAACTGCCATTTCATCTAACTTTTTTTTATTTTCTACTTTGTTCCAATCATGTGCAGCTATAGGCTTTCAAAGAGGCGTCTAAACATTACATTTCCAAATACACTTAACTTGTAATAGCTTTATTTGTAAAAGATGGCTAATGTTGATTGTATTGGAGGACCTACATTGTGGGGCAGAGGAACAATATCCCACACCAGCAATAACTGGTCAGCATGCGGCCTCTCACTTAGTCCAACAAGGTGACACGTCCCATCAGTTGGGGACCTGGCCACGGCAATCCTATTTACCCAATCAAGACACTAATGGTCCCTAATTAGCTCTCTATTACCTTAATTAACATTTGTTTAATGATACCAATTGAGTATTAAATTGCCAGAACTATCTGGTCAAGCAGTTTGGCGAGTTCAAGAAAACAAGATCAACCAATTAAACACTAATATACATCTAATCGTGCTAGGGATTAAGAAATTCAACCCCCTCCTCATCATTTGGATGACACAAACTAGTATTTAGTGTTAATTACTTAAACCGCCCATGTATTCTGCATTCCAGATTACTACTAATATGCTCTTTCATTGCTATATCAGATACTTGTACAAGTCGGTTAGCCATTTAAACACTTGTATTTTTCTGTTCTCTGTGGGAAGCTTGACTGGGTAACAGTACTCTATCAGCTAACCCATGACTATTCTAAAGGAGAAGCTGTCTCCCTTGTATCCTTTAAGGGGACCTCCCAAAGGCCTTACCGAGCTGTTAAGCTACCTTTTGTGCACAATTCAAGAACCCCAAAGGTGTCCTTTCAGCAAAAGGAAGAAGTCAAAAGAGCCTTAAAATGGCCGAGAAATAAGCAGGAAGAAGGGCATTGTTACCCCAAAAGCCAATCTTTATCATCCTCCCGGTTCACCCAAAATGTGCATGGCTCGATGAATAACTCGTCCCAAAACCAAACAGTGCTCTATCATACCTACCCACCTTTCCTATTACAAGTAGCGGGCATTAATTAGAAATCCCAAGAGTCTCGTCAAAATGCCATATCTAATACCCAGTTGATGCAGCAAGATAGGCCAGGAAATGAAAATGGATTGAAGTTTATCTACTCAAGAGCTAATATAGGGAGAGATCTAGATTCTGAAACAAGAAGATGCAAGATTTCTCTCACCATCTCCATCATATAGATCCGAGGGTATTTAGCATAGATATGAGAAGATCTAAACGGTTGGTGAATGCCCAACAATCTAGTATTTTATGATGCATTGAAGATTGTCCTTGATCTCAGATGCTTTGAACCTCTTTCTTCTCAAATCTAGGGAAGAGGTATGCTCCTCGTGCTTCCTTGGTTTCCATAGGCTCATGTAGATGGCAGAACTGAAGGTCTTTCGCCATTTCCAAACTAACCTTGAGATGGGCAAACTCAAAGACTAAATTTGGATTTAAGAATTCCATGGGACGTGGGTCAGTATAGTGAAACCAACAAGCTGGCTAACAACTGAAGGAATCGGGAAGCATAATGTCTTGGTCACGGCAGTCGTAAAAAGCTTTTCCACATTAATAAAATGCGTTGACAAAGGGATCATAAGTGGTCTAGTAGAAAATATTCAATCTGGTATTCTTATCTCCAACCACTTCCACAGCTTGCTCAGCAACCAACAACACAAAACAACGAAACCTGTGAGCATATTTATCCTAGATGTAAGATCATACCTGTCTATTTAAGGACCTCTCTCTCTCTCTCTCTCTCTCTCTCTCTCTCTCTCTCTCTCTCTCTCTCTCTCTCATGAGCAAGCTCTTCACCACCTTCTTCTCCTTTCTCCAACTGTCTGTCAATGTTCCTTACCTCCCTATTGTTCTTTATCAGTAGAATCCATATAGCTTCTTTCTCATAAACAAAACTTTTTTATATAAAGGCGATGTGGGCCGTTGCATTATACACTCTTCTCTTGATCGTCATATTTATCACTAATTGGGTTCACAGCTGGAGAAATCCCAGAGTCAATGGTAAGCTCCCGCCAGGTTCAATGGGCTGGCCATTGCTCGGCGAGTCCCTTCAGTTCTTCACACCGAATACCTCATCAGACATTCCCCCTTTCATCAGAGAAAGGATGCAAAGGTAGAGATAGCTTGCAACAAAGTACATTGAGAAATTTCTTTCCTTTTCTTTTTTAATGTTTTGCATGCTGACCCATTGCTTTTCAGATATGGGCTGCTGTTTAAGACCAGCTTGGTGGGCCGGCCTGTCATTGTCTCGACCGACCCAGAACTCAATCATTTTGTCTTCCAGCAAGAAGGAAAATTGTTCCAGAGCTGGTATCCCGATACCTTTACAGAAATATTTGGTCGCCAGAATGTGGGATCTTTGCATGGTTTCATGTACAAGTATCTAAAGAACATGGTCTTGAATCTATTTGGTCCCAAAAGCCTGAAAGAGAAGTTACTTCCTCGGGTAGAACAGGCTGCAAGGATAAATCAGGATTCATGGTCAAGCCGGCAGAGTGTGGAGCTGAAAGACGCCACTGCAACTGTAAAATTCACTCTGAGAATGTTTATCTTTGAAATGCTGCAGAAATTTTCTCGGATTGATTGCAATTCTTTTGCTTCTACAGATGATTTTTGATCTAACAGCTAAGAAGCTGATTAATTATGATCCAGCCAAGTCCTCCGAGAATTTGAGGTTGAATTTCATTGCCTTCATACAAGGCCTGATATCCTTTCCCATAAACATTCCTGGTACTGCTTACAATAAATGTTTGCAGGTACATTAGAAACTTCTCCAAATTTTTGCTTTGCTGACTAGTATTCATATGCTGTAGCTAATTAACAGGTGCGCTGGCCTGCGTCTCTGTGTTTGTTCACGGAAGAAGAAGGGCAATGAATATGCTGCAAAATATGCTAACAGACAGACGTGCCTCCCCTGAGAAGCGCCACGGGGATTTCTTTGACTATGTTGTGGACGAATTGAAGAAAGAAAGGACAATCCTGACAGAAGCAATAGCCTTGGATTTGATGTTTGTGCTTCTATTTGCCAGCTTTGAGACCACTTCCTTGGCCATGACATTAGCAGTCAAATTTCTCACGGACCATCCATCAGTATTGAAGAGATTAACGGTCTGTGGTATTATTTTCTACATTTCAAGCTAAAGCATCCTTCTCTTTCACGCCCGCTAGTTCGGACTGACATTCTGCTAACATCGGTCTTCTATCAGGAGGAGCATGAGGCAATTCTCCAAAGCACAGAAAACCCAGATTCCGGATTAACATGGAAAGGATACAAATCAATGACTTTTACATCTCAGGTAAATGAAATGAGTACTTTGTTCCCTCAATGGCTCACATATTCTGTCCTATTGCCCGTCCCAGTCATTTGCTTGGTAATATATACTCTAGATCCAATGAATGACAGGTCATCAATGAAACAGTTAGGCTGGCAAATATAGTTCCCGGAATTTTCAGGAGGGCACTGCAAGATATTCACATTAAAGGTATGTTCTAGATCAAAGAAACTGTTTCTGGCTATAATACTGTATTTCCAGTTCTGACATACCATTTCTGTAAACTGGGATTTGATGCAGGACATACAATTCCAGAAGGATGGGCTGTTATGGTCTGTCCTCCAGCTGTCCACTTGAATCCCGCCATGTATGAAGACCCACTTTCCTTCAATCCATGGCGATGGGAGGTGAAGATCGTAGACCGTTGTCTCCTATATTCAATTTTCCCGTTGAAAAGGAATAAATGTGCTATTCACTTTTTCTTTCTCCTGTCTCATTCTTGTTCTCTATCAAAACAAATGCACTAGCACCACTAAGGAAGGTCCTTGATGAATGACTAATTTGGATTTCCACGCAGGGGCTGGAAGCAAATGGTGGATCTAAGAAGTTCATGGCTTTTGGGGGTGGCATGAGATTTTGTGTTGGAACAGACTTCACCAAGCTGCAGATGGCCGTCTTCCTTCATTGCTTGGTCACGAAGTACCGGTACCAATTTTACCTATGCACATCCACACAGAAACAGGACGTAGCAGTGTCATATCTGCACCTGTACACAAAAAAACAGAGTAGCTCTCTGACATATGCATCCTTCTGATGGGCAAAAAAGGGTAACATTTTTAAATCTTGTCTGCACAGATGGACAACAATTAAAGGAGGAAACATCGTGCGAACTACCGGTTTAGCATTTCCAGATGGTTTTCATATTCAGCTCCTGGAAAAACCTTAACAACAACAGGGCCCCAGGTCACTGGGAAAAAATATAGATGCATGCAGACAATTAGTTGCAAAGTGCGCCCACTAGCTCAAATGGTTCCAACATGTCAGTTAACAATGCACAGGACATATGATCTGGAAGATATTAAAGAGATGCTGTCCACTACTTTGGACACCTTACTAGAGGGAAGACCACTTCAATTGTTTCTCCTCAAACAGATACCCGGATGAAGTAACTTTTTCATTAGACCTGCGTACAAAGAAATTTTATGCATCTGCTACGGCTTTTTTCCGCCGTTTTTGTCTCCACATACAAACCTGAAGAGCTAATAAAGGTGTGAATAAGATGTAGTACAGAAAATGTAACAAATTTTCCAGCATTAGATTACTTGCAATAATTATGTAAATGTTTGAATATCAACATATTCAAATATAATTCCAATGTTCTAATGAACAGAGAAAACATGAAAAAGTATGAAATAGTTAACAAAAACTTCTCCGGTGAAGGAACGGGACAATATACGTAACTATTACATGAAGATGATGCTGAGTCTGCATCTTTAGATTGTTGTTTCTGATTTTTTATTGTGGGTGATTGTGGGGTTTGAGCAGGTGAATAGGAGAGAGATTTTAATATGGGAAACAAGGATCAACGGAGGACCACAGTTGTCTGTTTCATTCTGATTGAAATTCCTTTCTTCTAATAGATGTTGTGCTGGCCCGCCCCCTCTGTGTACTGTTTCAGAAGAGATACAGAAAACTTTAAAAGTTAAAAAAAATAAAAAATATAGAAGAAAATATAATAAGCACAATAAGGAAAACTAATGCAGGACTAAACTACAACAATTTAGTAGACTTATTATTTGTTAATATCATATAAACGTATATCTGAAATGGACATGAATTAAATACACCATCTACTAGAGGTTTATCATTGTTAAAGCTGTCCATTTGCTTGCATATAATGTTTTGAAGCGAAGATGCTTGTAAGGCATCTAACTTAAATGGTCATAAAAATAAAGTAACAAGTAGTGATTGGAACACACAGGAACAAATAAAATGACCACAACAACCAGACCAGTCAGAATTTCTGGAAATGACCAGAACAGTGGCTGGAGTGTTCCAGTACAGTTTTTCTGTCTCCTTCAGAACAGGATTTTCTAGAAATTTTTTCTAAAGAAGAACGGAATTGATAAATAAATGTGAGACAGAGAGATAAGACTGAATCTATGGATCCTAACAATCTGCTCTTTCACCTGTTTCCTTAAGGTCGGAATCAGGTGGTCAAAGTCCTCTCCATGCTAGTTGATGTTACCTTCGTGTTCAGAAAATATGATCTAGGGGTAAAATTCAAATGGAAAAGTTGCCTTCAGGTGACTTTTACAAACCTGACTACGATAAATAAAGTGGAAGAATAAGACATATGTTAGACATTATTAATCATCAAGTTCCAGGTACAATGAAACTGCACAAGTGGTACCCAACACCAGAACCAAATAAAACTTCGCTCCTCCATAGGTGGTCAAAAGCTTCTTTGCGTCTAACATAATTTAACAAGTTTAGCACAATTAGGCTGACATTTGTGTCTTCTTGACAGAGTACTTTTCCAGCTTTGTATGGAACATCCAGGAAAAATGTTAATCATGCATATGAAACTGAGGCTACCATCAAGTAACTACGTTGTGGAAAAATGGTAATCACGCATGCTAAACCAAAGTAAATCCTATGGAAGATAAAAGGCAGTCCCACAGAAAAAGAGTGAACTTATCCGGTTACATCATCATCATCATCATCATCAAGACCTTATCCCAATTAGGGGTCGGCCACATGAATCTTATTCCTCCATTCCACTCTATTAAATACCATGGCTTCATTTAATCCCAAAGTTTTTAAATCTTTCCTCACCACTTCTATCCACGTTCTTTTGGGCCTTCCCCTTGCCCTTTTAGAACCTTCAACTTGCATTGCCTCACTCCTTCTAACTGGTGCCGTTGTTGGCCTCCTTTGAACATGTCCAAACCATATAAGTCTAATCTCCCTAATCTTGTTACCTATTGGTGCTATCCCTAAATTTCCTCTAATATTTTCATTTCTAATTCTATCCTTTCTTGTCTTACCACTCATCCATCTCAACATCCTTATTTCTGCGACACTCAGCCTATGAGTATGATGTTCCTTAACTGCCCAACACTCTGATCCATAGAGCATGGCCGGCCTTATAGCCATCCTATAGAATTTTTCCTTTAGTTTGAGTGGCACCCGACGATCACATAAAACACCCGATGCACATCTCCATTTGTTCCAACTCGCTTGGATTCTCTGGGTAACCTCCCTCTCAATCTCTCCACTCTCATAGATCAATGATCCTAAGTATCGGAAGTAGTCTCTCATGGGGACCTCTTGGTTATCAATCTTAACTGGTGCTCCACTCCTACTCTCCTTGCTAAAATTACATTCCATATATTCTGTCTTAGTTCGGCTAATTTTAAATCCTTCCGATTCTAATACTTCTCTCCATAACTCTAGCTTTATGTTTACACCCTTCCTTATTTCATCAAGTAGGACTATATCGTCTGCAAATAGCATGCACCAGGGAATCTCCTCATGCAGATGTTTTGTTAACTCATTCACAACTGATGTGAAAAGGTATGGACTCAATGCTGATCTTTGGTGCAATCTGACAGTGACAGGAAAATCACCAGTCACGCCACTAGTGGTCTTAACATTTGTTACTGCTTCCTCATACATATCTTTAATTATGTCTATATACCCTTGAGAAACCCCTTTAACACCCAACACCCTCCATATTAACTCTCTAGGGACTCTATTATAAGCTTTCTCTAAGTCAATAAAGACCATGTGTAGGTCTTTTCTCCTCTCCCTATATTTCTCTACTAATTGTCTTAGTAAGAAAATAGCTTCCATGGTATACCATCAGGCCCCATGCCCTTTCCTGATTTCATCTTTCTCAAGGCCTCTTTTACTTCAAGCATTCTAATCCTACGTTCATATCTATAATATTCAGTGTTATTTAGATTTATAGTATTTTCAATCACTATATTCTCAGGGCCATTGTCATTTAACAATTTTTGAAAGTATGTTTCCCACCTTTGTTTGGTCTCATCATCTTTGACTAATACCCTTTGATCATCGCTTCTAATGCACCTAACATGCTCTAAGTCCTTACCCTTCTGTTCTCTTACTTTTGCAAGTTTAAACACATCTTTCTCACATTCTCTTGTTCCTAGTTTATTATATAGGTCATTATATGCTTTAAGTTTAGCCTCACTTACTATTCTCTTAGCAACGTTTTTAGCATTCTTATATTATTCATAGTTTTCATTATTTTTAATCTTCTGCCATGCTTTAAAATGCATTCGTTTTTCTTTAATAGCTTTTTGCACTGTTTCATTCCACCATCATGTTTCCTTTGTTAATATCCTTTTATCTTTAGATAATCCTAAGACATCTTTTGCCACTTTCTTAATGGACTCAGCTATATTAGTTCACATAGTATTTACTTTTGTTTCATAGTTCCAATTTCCTTCTACCATCAACTTATTTTTAAATGAGGTTATTTTCTCTCCTTTTAAGTTCCACCACTTAGTTTTTGGATGTGTATTAAGTTCAGTTCTTTTACTCCATCTTTTGATATATCCATAACCATTAACCTATATTGTGAGGTTAAACTCTCACCGGGTATCACCTTACAATCCTTACATATAGAACGTTCATTATTCCTAAGTAGAAAAAAGTCTATTTGGCTTTTATGAAGTCCACTTTTAAAGGTTATTAAGTGTTCATCCCTCTTCTTAAAGAGTGTATTTGCAATGGATAGGTTATATGATAAAGCAAAATCGAGGATATTCTCCCCCATCTCATTTCGTTCACCTATACTATACCCTCCGTGTATTCTATCATATCCTTCCTTATCTTTTCCTACATGACCATTTAAGTCTGCTCCTATAAATATCCCCCTTAGTGTTGGAAATTTCTTGTATGACTCCCTACATATCTTCCCAAAACTGTCTCTTAATTATATCTTGTAACCCTACTTGTGGTGCATATGCACTTATAATATTTATAATCTGCTCTCCTAGAATCATTTTTATTATTATAATTCTATCACTGATTCTTTTAACGTCCACAACTTTATCATTTAATTCCTTATCCACTATTATTCCTACGCCATTTCTATTATTTTCCTTTCCTATGTACCATAATTTATACCCATCTATTTCTCTAACTTTAGCCCCTTTCCATTTGGTTTCTTGGATACAAGCAATGTTGACTCTCCTACGTTTCATCGTGTCTACTAACTCCAAACTCTTACCTGTCAGTGTCCCTATATTCCATGTAGCGATGCGAATTTGATGTTTTGGAGATACCCTATTTACTATTGCCTTTCTCGACCTCCATGGTATAAACCCATGTCCACTTTTTACTGCACTTGGGTTCTGATGCAGCGCGTCGCTTCCTAGGGGACGCTCTAGCAGCCCTTGCCCATTTTTCACTACACCTGGGATCCGATGTAGTGCGTCGCTTCTGGGAGAACACCCTAGCAACCCTTGCCTATTTTTCGCCGCATCCGGGATCCGATGTAGCGCGTTGCTTATGGGGAATGCCCTAGCTTGAGCGAATTTCAATTTTCAATTCATGTCATGTTGGGGTTGCCATAGTTTTTAAAAAGCTGAAGATGATTTTCATTAAAATCATCTTTAGCTTCACCCTTGCCGGCTGGCTACCTGACGCAAGGGTGGCCATATTTTAAGAAGCTGAAGATGATTTTCATTTCTTGCTCACAAACTAATATACAAATGCATATTTATTTGTAAGAAAGAAATAATATAATCATCTTCAACTTCTCCCTTGCCGGCTGGCTACCTGACACAAGGGTTGCCATCTTTTAAGAAGCTGAAGCTGAAGATGATTTTTATTTCTTTCTTGCAAACTAATATACAAATGCATATTCATTTGTAAGAAAGAAATAATAGAATCATCTTCAACTTCCCCCTTGTCGGCTGGCACCTGACGCAAGACCCTCCTCCTTTTTTATCCGGTTACATGTCTAGCTTAAAAAATAGGACTCCATGACAGATAAAGGCAGCCCCCATGCACGAAGCTCCCGTGTATGCAGGGTTGTGGAAGGAGTGAACCACAAAGGTTTATAGTATGCGGCCATACCTTGCATTTTTACAAGAGGGTGTTTCCATGCCTTGAACCCATGACCTCAAGGTCATGCGACAACAACTTTAATGTTGTGCCAAGGTTCCCCTTCGACTCCATGAAAGGTAAAACAGATAAATCATGAGATGTATTCACAATGAGCTTTCATTGAGTATGCGTGATACAAAATATAAACATGCCAAAGGAAAAAAAATAAATTGCACAATCTGATGCATGGATAAACAGATATTCAAGGACCTAAAAACACTGCATTCTAGATGAGAACATTTTTTGACCATACATCTAAGTTAAGAACCCATGCATTATTAATCCAGTTGCGTACATAACAACTCATGTGTGCTGATTTATGTTATCCCTAAATCAGTTCTGACAATCATATTGGTAAACTCATAGCTACATATTAATAATAAACTGAGATGCAATAGGGAGGAATAAGAGGTGGCTTGCCCAAGACCGAAAGTTCACAGTGAATGCTTGTCTAGTGTTCACAAATCCCAGGAAATGATTTAGCCCATCAATGTCTGCCCATGACAAGAAGCTCCCTCTTAGATAGTTAATGATATCTACCTTCCAGTGATCTATATGTATATTTGTGCGACTTACAGTCTCTTTTTATGTATAGTTATCATATTAGACTGGTAAATGATCAATTTAGTAATATAAGAGGGGCTCTCGGTACTTATCCTTGGGAAAAATTGTATAAAGATCAATCAAAAGAAGGACAAGGGTAACAGTGATTTATGGGACCAGAGAACAGTGGGAAACTTTGAAACCTTAGGTCTTGTGCTTGTATGATCTTTGTTTAACTTTATATATATTTTCCCAATGAATCTCATGTTGAGCATAGTGAGGCCGCCCACTTGGCACTACGTTCTCATGTCGGATATTTTCCTCTGTTTCTTCCTTACAACACCCAATTTTTTGTTTTTTCAGTTGTTTCTTCTCATTTCATTTCTCAATTCTCTAATTTAACAGAGTCCCTCTATACTTAGTTGGAGATTGGAAAAAGTGGCCTTGTGCTAATGAGCTCATTAGGGAATTTCCACATCCAATCTTCAGCGATGATGAGAGTACAATGCAGGGTGGACTAGTGGACTCTCTACTTCAAGAGTCTTGGCATTGAGGGAAAGTGTAAGAAAATGGAAAAACTTGGAAGCTGAATTGAATATAGTAGAAGGCAACACATCTGCTTAAGGTCCGCAATCAGATTGATGAAGAGCTTGATAACATATGAAGGAGATAAGCACTTCTTCTCATGTTAAGGATCACAAATTTGACTGCTAGCCAGCGGAAGATGGGGTTCTGCTGCAACCAAAAATAGCAGAGCAGTTATATCCTTGAGTCACTTGATCAGTTTGTTTGTAGAATTAATTGTTTCACTAAATTTAGCAATCTTGCCATTTAGAAAAGATAACGCTCCCTCTGATCAGCAATTGGGTACCTGAAACTGTTTCAATCGTATTTCTTTCATGGTAAGGTCACACCAAAGAAGTTCACAAACATTCAAATTGATAGTCTGCAGTTACTCATGCTCTTGGTTCAGCTTTTGCTTTTGTCCTATTTACTCCAACAGGCTTATATTCCTTGATTTCACAAGTCTCCGTCCACGCCTGAAAACTTATCTATGTGAAAGGGACAAAACACACTTATTGCACAGTAACAAGAGCTAAGAGGTATCTGCATGAATCCACCCTGGCACTACTAAATATGATGTAGAAGGATTAACATTCTCGATGAGAAGGATAAGTTATCAAAGTTTCTACCAATGCTTGTTCATCGCAAGTAGTTCCAACTCCCGATAGAAATAAAACCATCCTGTGAAATTCATCTGCAAAATGGATGCCTTTGTCATGACCATGAACCACAAAGAAAATATATGAATATAGGTTGCCGTTTAGAAGGAAGACATCCATTATTGACCTGCCAAATCATGCCACCACTTTAAACATATGGCTTCAGCAGGGCATAGGACAGATTCTCACCAAGTGCTGCGTGGATTTCAAGAACTTCAGCTGGTAACTATCCTCTGTATTTGCAGAATGATATGTCCCTGTTCTTTTGAGTTTTGGAAGCTTGGATGCCCTATAATCGATAGCTAAGGTAATGTTTCATTTTGGGCTGACCACAACCACACCTCGTGAAATTTTAATGGTTCAAAGCTATTCTATCATAAACAAGGCTGTGACAAAATATAGCCTTTTTTCTGGCAGCAGACTCAGTTAGCAGAAATTGGGACACTGGGCAATTAATTGCGTAGTTCTTTGCATTGTTAATTGCATAGGCCCTTGTGGTCCGCCCCTTCCCCGGACCCCGCATAGGTGGGAACTTCGTACACTGGGGCTGCCCTTTTTTCTCTAGAGGCAGCAAGGAATTTTTGGAGCATGGGTACCAGAACAAAACAACAACCTGCCAAAACAAACAACGAAATACTATCCATGAATCCACACAGATAATGCACAGAGCCCTCTCTAAATTCAAAGAAGCAGCATATTCATTGCTTCTAACCAGGCAACCAACCAACGAACGAGAAAATGCTTACGACTGAATCAACTGGAGTAGTGAAAACAGTGGCCGAGAATCAAGCAAATCACTCCCACTAGTGAGGTGTTTGAAACAATGATGAGCAACTGACGGAGTACTTGCATTCACTGCAAGGTGGAGGCACTTAAAAACATACAATGCTGTCAAGTAACTAGTAAATTCATGTATGTGTAGAACATGAAGAATGAGATTCTTAATTATGTCCGTGGAATTAAACTCAACACCAACCATTGCATTCTTAACAGCCTGTTCGAAACAAGATAAGAATTCAAATAAAGAAATCATTGCCACTTCAGTAGACTCAACAGAAGGATGTCCCCATAGTCGGTAAACGGGATCTACTTGAACAATCTATGTCAATATAGCCTCTGATTTCTGACATTACTGGAAATATGGATCCAGAAGACAACAAAAGAACACCATAGTTCTAAACAGATATCAACAGCTACAGATAAAATGAATAACAGGAAGGCAAGAGCAAAGATTTCAGAGAGCTTCATTTAATCATCAACTACATAACAACCCAATAACATGCTGATAGTTTTACACTACACGGTAATTCAGAGAGACAAGCAGAGGATTCATATTTCGCCGAGAGTGGCAATGGAAGTTGGAAGTGGATCAGGTAGCAAAAAAATGTAGTGATTTGCTTTCTCTCTGGCCGTCGGCTTCTGAACTAGGCCCTTTCCTCTATCCCTTCTGATGAATCTGGGCTTCTGAGATTTGGCCTTTAAATATGCGGTTAGCAGAGAAAAAGGTAGTTATCTACATTCATCAGGAAAATCATGAACCATTTGGAGAAAGTTTCTCCATACCAGATGGACCATTTTGATCGTTTTAAAATATACATATCCATGAGATTAACAGCTACTCAATTGAAGTATTGACTCTTGTGCTGCTGTATGGCATCTGCCCGGGTAAATCGATAAAGCTTGAGATAGCGTGGTGAGGAGGTTTAGATGGAATGAGATGGAGTGAGATGAAGTGACGACTTCAAACTAGGGAGGAATGATATTCCACCTTCTTCATCATTGTGCTGTACAAAGGGTCCTCAAACAATTACATTGGAGCTCGATAAGGTCAGTTTTCCGGAGGATCCTGAACCAAGTAAGAGAAAAACTTAAAAGGATTTCAGCGCATTGATGTTGGACCATTTGTTAGGATATTAGACTTCTTTTTGTAGAAAGAGAGAAACTAGATTTCTACTCATTCTACAATCTAATTAGAACATGGGATCAATAACTGTGCCATCCCTTTAGGCCTTGACTGTTTCATCTTACATGCCCTCAAACTGCTTTATCGGTTCTCCTCTCCCATGTAATCTCATCAGATGATAGTGGAGTTCCGCTCTCCCGTAAATGTAGGTCGAGTTCGGTCAAACCACGTAAATCTTCTTGTCTCCTATTGTGAGTGATTAAATCGATCCTAACAAGTAGCATCAGAGCACAAAAAATGAACACTGATTTCATTCGAGTTGTTTACCAGTGAAGGCTACAAATACTGGCTGCTGCCCTCACACCACTCCGAAAGACTAGACAAAGACATTTGGAAACAAGGTGATATAACATCACCATATTACACCCATCTTAAAAAACAGAAAACAAGACGAAGCCACAGAAAGAGATTGGATCGGATCCTAGTCACAAGTCAATGGGCTCTCAATGATATCCGTTTAATGGATCAACTGTTTTCCCTGATCTTATATCTGTCCAATGTTCTTCTTCATGTTTTCATCCTATTCTTCATACATGTTCCCTAACCTGCAAAATCAAGATTTTCAAGAAATAATAGTTTGCATGACAGAGGAAGGAGATTGAGGCACTGCAAATGGAGTTCTCATTGTTTCTCTCAACCAGTTTGTTTAGATAGATGGTCCTCCATACCATGTAAACAACAACAATGTGTCTATTTTGGTCTTCCACTTTTCCTTAATATGAGATTTTTATGTAGGCCACTTTGCATGAGCCTATTTTACATGAAATCTATGTGGCCCCACTCTTGCAGTATGTTACATAAAACATGTGGACGTAGACCTACTTTGCATGAAACCTATGTAGACCATTTTGACAACATGTTACTTAAACATGCTTTGGCCTTACTGTGACAGCTTGTATTGGCTCACTTCTTAGCACTGATCTACTTTGAAGAAGGATTGTGGGAGAAAAATTAGGGTTTCATTTCTTCTATCTCCTCTTATTAAAAGTAAACCTGACTTGATGTTTTGGGAAAGTGCAAACAATTTGTTTTTCAATATCAGAGCAAACACACTAATTATTAGAGTGCTTTATAAGGCAATAATATACATATGCAATAGTAAAAATGGAGCACTAATCCATATGAAATTGGCATGAGGTGATATTCACCATCTTGATATTTGGTTTTCAAGTAACTATTAGAGCAAGTGATATAAGAAATTTGAAACTCAAGCCATCTCAAGCACTGCAAGCTAGCAGATAGGTTGAAAAATCTAAAAGTCTAGGCATCTCATTTCAATTTAGCTATCTCACTCTATCTCATGATCCACTAACATCACATACTATATACAAAGGAAACTCTTTGAGTTGACCAATCTAATGGACTAAACAACATTAGGGGAGTATATTTACCTAAAAGTTGAAATTAGTTGAGAAGTTTTTAGGAATAGGTGAACGGATATATTGGAAAAAGTGTAAAGGTGTTTTGAGAATAATGAAAAGTTGTTGCAAGATTGGTAAAAATAGGATACAGAAGGGTATTTAGAAAAAGAAAATCTAAGTAGCTTTTGCTGAAGAAATTCTTCATAAACATGCAAAATTTGTCATGAAAAATATTTTCTGGTAATCTCATAGTATCTGTCTCTCTAAATTCGAACACATGCATTCTAGTTTGTTGAGAAATCTTAACCATAGGCAATAGCATATGCAAGTAAGCTAATAATTAGAGTGCTTTATAAGGTGATAATAGTATCCTCATGCAACAGTGAAAATGTAGCTCACTCTCCTCCTTAATCCATACAAAATGACATGAAATGATATTCACCATCTTGATATTTAGTTTTTAAGTAACTACGAGAGCAAATGAGATAAATTTGAAACTCAAGCCATCTTAAGCAATATAGCAAGTAGATAGGTTGAGAAATCTAAAACTCAAGCCATCTCATTCTAACTACACCCATCTTACTCCATCTCATAATCTAATAACATCAAGTTAAGTTCTATTAATATAGGATACTCCCAGGGTTGACCAATCTAACAATCCAGCCAACAATAGGGGAGCATATTTTTGTAGAACCTGAAAATAGATTAGAAGGTTTTTGAGTGGGTAAAAGAACCCCTAGAAACCAAACGAATCCTTGTTGTCCTTTGACCCTAAGGTCACAGGTTCCAAGCACGTACAAAGTAAAACTACCTATTATAAGCCTTTGTGTTCCGTCCCTTAGCTGGACACTACGTAATAGGGAGCTTCATGCGCTGGGGCTGCCCTTTTAGACGCTGGTCCTGGAATATGTAAGCTTTAGAATCAAGCAACGGTGGATTAATTTCATGGAGGACCCACCGGTGAAGGCGTAAGATCAAGAACTTAGTGGGCCACTCCGAGGCTGTTGCTCGCTCATTTTTTTCAAGGTTAAAATACGCGCAAAACCACGTATAAGAACCCATCAAATTTGGGTCCTTTCGGGCGAGCCAGGAAGAGTGGAAGAGCGGTTCACTCTCTGCTAGGGTTTTGTAAAGGCAATTAGACATCCATGGAAGGAGAAGACGAAGGTTCAGGAACGATGATCGACGAAGTTTGCTCCAATGACGTCGAAGAGGAAAAAAGAAGGAAACCAATCATAAGCAGCGAACAACTGGATATAGAAGCTTATGCAAGCCTTTACACCGGAAGAACAAAAATCCGGCGTCTCATATTTATCGCCGATCATTGTGGGAATCCGGCAATGCAGCTTGAAGCTCTTAGGATGGCTTATGAAGAGATTAATAAGGGAGAGAATACTCAGTTATTCAGAGAGGTTGTTGAAAAGATTGATGGGAGGTTGGGACCTGCTTATTCTATGGACTATGCTTGGGCTGATAATGTTGATCGTAGGGCTGAGCAGAGGAAAGAGAAGCTTGAGAATGAACTTAATGGTTATAGGGTATGCTGCTTTTTTTTGTTGATTCTTTGGTTTTTATGCATCGGATTGTTGGTTCTATTTTATTTACAGTAACTTTGGCTTGATTTTGGGGTTTCATGTTTGAATAACGATGATTTATGCATGGGATTATTGCACGCTTTGTGACCACTGTTTCCTTTCATCTTTCTCTAGTTATTTATTTCATAAATACGATTGAAGGGATAGCTGAATAGGGTTGAAAGGTTTGATAGCAAATGGCTAGTCCTATTGCTTAAAGACATTCATTGAAGTCCATTTATCCTGCCAATTGCATTTGAACTTTCTCAATTTAGCAAAGCTCTCAATTCTTGGTCACGTGGATAATTGTGGTGGCTAGCACCTTACACTTAGCCAAATCGTTACTGGATCTTCTGCGGCATGTCAAAACATAGAAAAGGTAGTTTATATTGGAAGGATACCAGATGTGATTTTTGAGCAGTTCGTTTTGGTAGACGATGATTGAGCTGTTTGTTGTGGTTAACATGAAACAAGGGATTGAGTGCGGCATGTCCCTGGCATTGTAGCAATTTTTTTGTTCTGGAAAGGCTATAGTATGGTTAATCTAAGGAATGAGATTATGATGAAAAGCTGTTATTTGGTTCTTTTGATTGGTGATCTTTAACTGGGTGAATTGGAAAATTGTAGCTTAAGATGTCGTGAACCACCACTTTCAGATATATTCACCACTCCGGCTATTACTCATCTATGACATACTCTCAGGTAGTTTGTTACGCTAAGGACTTCATTGCAACTTAGATAAATCCAAAATCCTCAATAAGATCTTACTCAATCAAGTAAACAGGTTGCCAAAGCTGTGCCCAACCCATATTGAACTCAGATTAACTAGCACAATAAAAAGTAACAGAATAACGTAAGTATGTTGCTTAAATTTGTCCTACATTTTTGTAGTTTGTCACAGTTTTGGCTCCATAATGACTAGTTAAATCCTGGACTCCTTACTCTATCACGACTAATTAAATTCTGCACTCCTCTTATTTGATCTTCTTCAAACGGATGATGAAGACTCCAAGGTGCATATACAATCTAATACGACTTGAAGAACTTAGGACGCTTTGTAAGTGCAAAATACTGCCCGAATCCCTAAACTACTCGTGCTATGGAAACTGGTCTATTGGAGATTTCTCTAGTCTCATTGCAGACTTAACTCTGACAGCAAGATTTTGCTTCTAAAATTGACTGTAAATTTGCTGCATCCTTGATGTAAAATTGTCTACCTTCAATCTACTTTTCAAAAAGGCACAGCCTAGTCCTATAAAAGATTTGATGTGCTTCCAACATCTTACCTATGATTTGTTGGACACTTCTATTTTCCTCTCATATGTTGGACAACCATATCCGTGTTGTTTCCTACCTGTGTCCATGTCCACAGATCATAGTGTCCAATTGATCTTCTACATATTTTCTCCAGCTGTATGTATTTGGTTGGTAATGTCTAAATTGCCAATTCATCACTTAGCTATTGTGTTATGAAGGAAGCTCTATTTGTTGTTGCCTTCAAGCCAGTTGGACTGGGACGTCTACCTGCAAAGAGTTAAGAAAACCACAGTAGCAAGTCAATATGTGGAGAATTGTGCATCAACTAAATATGTCCATCTAAAGATTTTAGGCATTTCTATGGAAGATTAGTTCTGTATTGTTTATTATGTATCCCTTTCTCAGGATTGATTGTGGTCTTTGTTGCTTACTTCTCTTGTAGTTGGCTTGGTGCATAGGTTCTTTTCCTTGGTGGCAGTTGAAATATGTTGTTCCTTCTTTTCCTCTTCTTTAATGCTTATAAAGGCAAATCTAATATATTCTCTCCCGTGAGCATATTAGTACAAGCTTTGCTGAATCACCAGTTTTGCTTCTTTTTTTTTTACATCGTGAAAGCCAACAACTATTTGTTAAAGCCTTTTTCTCCTTTTCCCTTTTACTTAATATCCTGACTTTTTTCATTTCTAGACAAATTTGATCAAGGAAAGCATCCGAATGGGATACAATGATTTTGGAGATTTTTACTACGCTCATGGCGCACTTGGGGATGCTCTTAAGAATTACACAAGAACTCGTGACTATTGCATGACATCAAAGCACTTAATTCAGATGTGTTTGAATGTGATTTTGGTCAGCATAGAGATGGGCCAGTTTGTGCATGTCACCAACTATGTTAGCAAAGCAGAGCAAACACCAGAGGTGTTGGACTCCGTTACAGTTGCAAAGTTACGGTGTGCTGCAGGGTTGGCTCTCTTGGAGGCTAAGAAGTATAAACTTGCTGCCCGCAAGGTCTGTTTGGCATTTATTATTTCATTTTTCTATTTTCTTCATCTGCAAAAATATTTAATTTCAATGTAGAACGGCTCTATGTAGTGGAAGTGACAGTTAATAGTTCTTTTCCTAAGAAACAAGTTGATTTAGAAGTGAAATGCTCCCTCTTCTTTGGTTCAATTTTGTCTTTTCTATGCCCAGCATTTTCATAATTGATTAATATAGTTAAAAAATGTACTAAACAAAAGCAAGTGCTATTTAGTGGAACTGACAGTTCCTAGTGGTCTTTTCCTAAGAAACAAGTTGATATAGATTGGAAATAGATCCTTCTCTTTCAGTTCAATTTGGACTTCTCTATGCCCTGCATTTTCATCATTGATTAATATAGTTGAAAATGTATTAGACATATCTGCTTCTTTCCTTCTCCTTTCTCCATGTGACCTTAGAACTAGGCCTGGCAATTCGGGTTGACGGGTCGTGTTTGTGTTCACACGAACACGACACGCTTCAAGTTTAGGTCGACAAGAACACGACCCGCATAATAATCGTGTCAAAAATCCGTAACCTGAACATGACACGATTATTAAACGAGTCGACACGACACGACTCGTATAACACAATTAAATAAATAATATAATAATATAGGACGGTTTTAGAAGAACCGTCCTATATTACTGCTCTAATATAAAAATTATGGCACGACAAAAGATAAATTCAGACAACACAGGTCTATTATTGCAGGGACACTTGATTAGGCGGAGGTATGTATACTGACTTCATACAAAAGATATTGAGAAAGAACCGGAAGATCTGGTTCGCTGCGCAAAGGCCTCAAGTTCGTCTAATCGCCGTCACCTTACTTAAACAACCCAAAATCTTTGCTATTTGGTAGTTATTTGGATATGGAAAGGTTCATAATGCAGCTGGAGCACCGCCGGTACTACTGCTATCATATTGGCGATTTTGGCTGCCTATTTGTTCTTTTTGGCGCACCGCCTATACTACTAATAGCTGTACTACTGCTATCAGCTAGAAAAGTTCATAATGCAGCTCAGCATCGCAGGAACTAGAAAATCTGGTTGGCTGCTTAAAGGCCCCAAGTCCATCCAATTGCCGTCATCAAGCCCCAAGTCCCAAGCTGTACTACTGCTCCAGGTGCATTATGAACCTTTCCATATCCAAACAGCTACATGGCGAATTTGGCTGCCTATTTATTCAATATAGGACGGTTTTACCTGTTACCATATAACCATATAAGAGTTATAATATAGGACGGTTTCTTTGGAACCGTCCTATATTAGATGTTACCATATAACCATATAAGAATTAAAATATAGGACGGTTCCAAACCGTCCTATATTAGATGTTACCACTTACATAAGAGTTACAATATGTAACAGTTACCATATAATATGAGTTACAATATAGGACGGTTCCTATATTAGATGTTACTATAAAAGTTACCATATAACCATATGAGCTACAATATAGGATGGTTCCTTTGGAACCGTCCTATATTACATGCTACCATATATAAGAGTTACAATATAGGACGGTTCCAGAGGAACCGTCCTATATTACATGCTACATGTAGGACGGTTCCTTTGGAACCGTCCTATATTATATGTTACATTACAATATTCTTTGATTTGTGTCTTGGGCAGTCAATTGAATAGTCATCTCACATTACAATATTCTTTGTATTGTGAATGTGATTGTGCACGCAATTAAGATCACATCTTTATCGTTAAAAGCACCAAATGTCCTTCACGGCAGTCAATTGAATAGTCATCTCACATTACAATATTCTTTGATTTCTGTCCTGGGCAGTCAACTTTCATAAATTTGAACTGGTGCTGTGAACCAAAATCCATTACCATATATAAGAGTTACAATATAGGACGGTTCTAGAGGAACCGTTCTATATTACATGCTACATATAGGACGGTTCCAGATGAACCGTCCTATATTACATATCATGTTGTAATATAAGACGGTTCCAAATGAACCGTCCTATATTACATATCATGTTGTAATATAAGACGGTTCCAAATGAACCGTCCTATATTACTATTAGTTCACGACAAATAAATAAGTCGCGTGTCAAATAGGTCAACACGATGGGTCACGTTGATTGACCCGAACACGACACGATTTTTGGCGTGTCATTTTTGGGTTGACCCGAAAACGACACGAACACGATAAGACTCGACCCGAACCTGCTAAATTCGTGTTGGGTTCGTGTCGTGTTATCGTGTCGTGTCATATTTTGCCACCCCTACTTAGAACTTCTTTTCCCTCTAGATAGTTATAAATAATAAGGTTAAGGTTTTGAGCTTTTCCTCCTTGAGTCATGTTCTTTAAATACGTGTAGGTAGAATCTTTACCACGCATCCTTTAACAGAAAATGAAATGGGAAATTCCTTGTAAAGGAGATCCCTCCTGTCATTTTTGTGGGAAAGCTGCATCTTTTAAAGCAAGTTATGTGGGTTTGCCATATACAGTTGAAAAAATGGTTGAGGAGTTGATATCTCAGTGTGCAAGTCTCAGCAGAACATGCATTGTTTTTCTGGGTGCTGAATATAATTTTGATGCTATTCTCTCAATCCTTGGGTCAGTTATGGGCCATCATTAGCATTGGGTTTGGAAAGCAGATCTAGGTCTGTAATTAGCTTTACCCTTATCCCCAACAAGTAGCTTTTGATTAAGAGTTCCTTAAACAATCAGATAAGGTTTTCAGAAAGTAGCTCAATTATGAGTTACACTTGCCTGATATTTTAGGATAAAAAGTTCTGGGAAATTTCTTTGTTTCAAATTGTCACTGGGATTTCATTACTAAGTTTAAGATGGATTGGCCATGGAATGCATGAGATACTTGCCAAAGCATTTAATTCTACCTTCATTTGCAGTTCTTGGAAACAGCAACAGAACTGGGGAATAACTATTCAGAAGTGATAGCCCCACAAGATGTTGCAACATATGGAGGTCTTTGTGCACTTGCTTGTTTCGATAGAACAGAGCTAAAGGTACTACTGTTGTTTGTTATTTTCGTCAAGTTAAATATCAAGCTTGTAGTTGAGGAATGAAGTATATGGACCTATTTGACAGAACAAAGTGATAGACAACATCAACTTTCGGAATTTCCTGGAGCTAGTTCCTGAAGTGAGGGAGCTTATTCACGACTTTTATGCCAGGTAAATAAGTATCACTCTTGAATATTTTGTTTGGATATCTTCTTCTCCTGAACCCGGACCCTGCATAGGCGGGAGCTTTGTGCACGGGGGCTGCCTTTTATATCTTCTTCTCCTGAATCAAGAATGAAAAACTATATTACATCTTTCAGTTATCCCTTGCAGTAACTAGTGGCATCTGAAGCGTTGCCTGAAGCAAGCACTTTATCATGAATGATATAAGCAAAGTTGTTTGCTCTCAGTGACAATGGTAACCAGACTTTTAGGTGCCTTGGACACTTCAAGATGACATTTATTTAAATGGTGTTTGTATGCACTCACTGATTAATAGCTGGCAACATTAGTCAAATAATAAGGGGTGGAACATGAGTTCATTGAAGAGGAGTCTAGCTGAAAGCTGTCGAGGACTTAACCTAGTAGCCATAGCCATAAAAATGACTGGTGCTGTGTATAGATCTCAGGCTTTTCCATTAATTTATTTCATACTTATAAGCTTTCACAGATTTCTTTATTGGTGATCATTACCAACTAATGGTAGGATACTGGCTGTCCATGTTAACTGTTACAAGTGTAAGGTAATCTTTGGAGTGGAATAAATATTTTCCTCACCCTTTTTAATTTCTGTATAAGGTAATCTAGACTAGAACATGATTTTTCCTGATCATGGTTTGGTACTTTGAAGGGGAGCCTTGGTGCAACGGTAGAGTTGTTGTTGTGTGATCTTGGAGTCATGGGTTCAAGGCATGGAAACAGCCCCTTGCAAAAAGCAAGGTAAGGCTGCGCACTATGACCCTTGTGGTCCGCCCCTTCCCCAGACCCCTCGTACACGGGAGCTTCATGCACCAGGGCTGGCCTTTTTCATGGTTTGATACTTTGTGTGTTTTCAGGAGATTATGTTTCACTTGGCAGAGATATTTATGTTCTTGATGACAATGGAAGGCTGGTCTTTGCCTTTGCCTTTTTCAGTGCTGTAGATAATATCTATATGGTCTTAGTATGCCTCTATGATTTTTATACTCTCTCTCAGACTATCTGTTCATTAAGTGAAGTTGCATTTTCTAGTTTGTCTCTCTGGCTTGAGGATTGAGGTTTTGGAAACCTGTCAGCTTTTCATCATCGCTTTTGTTGCTTTTTGTTCTCTGCTTCTGCAGCCTTCACCTTAGCCCACAGTTCTATCTTTCCTTACGAAGTTCTAATTATTCTGGATCTGTGTACAATAAGCCAATGCTCTGGATTACATAATGAAAGAAGCATGGTAATGTGCACAGAGATTGATCTCTCAGAGGGTCCTCATGTCTGCTTGCTTTGAAGCCTACGGGCCATGATTCTGCAGGCCTGGATTAGATCCACATCGATATTTATGCATGGAAGACTGGTTCTACTTTTAGTAATGTTATTTTTCCCAACCATCATACTTTAAATGGGTTCTTCTCCCTTATGGCAATCACGTCTGTCAGTGCTGGTAGGTTCTGGGCTTGAGTTCCTTTGGCTGCTTGCTTGGTTTTGCTTTGCTGATGAATTTTTATCCCTGTAATTTAAGTAAAGACAGAGAGGAGGATGAGAAACATGTAATCTTGCATTTTGAGATTCTCTTTTACAAATATTTGCTCATCTGCCTTTTCCAGTGGTGAAGACTTTTTCATTACTTGCATTACTTGCATAGTTTAGTGCTGTTTGGTTAAGAGAAAAAATGCCACAGTTTTTCTAGCCTATATTTGCTCTTGGTCACGTTGTGTACTAGCATGTAGATAACTGATCTTAGATTGACTTAGTGCCCCAACTTGGTATCATGGCAGATGATCTATTTTGTATGCTTGATCGGCCCCTTCCCTGGACCCTGCATACATGGGAGCTTCATGCACCAGGCTGCTCGTCATTTATGTGGCAACTGTGGTTCCAAGCCCCATAGTGTTAATACTGAGTTACAAAATGGAAAAAGTGGACATAAAAAAGCTGGAGCAGCATGTCTAGGCTTCCCATGCCTTGAGCTTCTGTTCATGTAATGAAGTGAGCTGGTGGCTACTCAATGCATTGCAGATGAGAATCCTGATGTAAAAAGTCATGGGAAAACTTTGTACCACTACTTTCCACTCCAGGAAGCTACATACGCCATCTGATGCATGTGTTCGTAGATATGTTGTTATCCATTAGAAATGGAAACTGGGCATATCACTAGGGAGCATGTCTGAGTACCCAGGCATTTCTAGACCCATGCCATCAAAATGAGCTAGTGGAATGGCTGCAAGCATGTAAGTCTCCAGTGGAAGCTCCTAGGTACTCTCAACTTTCATGACCCACAGGGTCATCAGATCCAGAGCTCAAAGTTATTTATTCTTTTATTAAAAATGTGATAGAGTCTGATCAATTGGCACTCTCGGAGCTGGGGGTCTAAACAACTTTAGTGCCGGCAGATATTTTTCTGCTCTTGTGTGGTTGACCTAAGTTGTAATTCCAGAGATATTACATGAGATATTGGCTGTAGTTGTCTTTTTTATAGGTAATGCAAGATACCAATTGAGTTTATTGGTTGGTCCTCTTTGTAATTAAGCCTACTGAACTGTAAGAAGGATCACATATAATCATCTTTGGATAAGTTCATAAAGTTACTCTAATATGAACATATTAGTGCTGATAACTTGCACTGATTTCTCATTCAAAGAGATGGACATGGAAATTGTAGACATTTGATTTCATAGTCAGACACAGTGTTGGATTGCTATTGGATTTGTTATGCTAGCTTTTTACGTTCTAGCTATTGAAATTGGTAGAATGGTGACCAATCTCAATGTGTTGTACCCAGTTATGATGTGGGAATGAAACTGTTTAAATGTTAGTTTATCCAACAGCTACTTAAGCTTTGGGTTTATATTTGAATTGTTAACCTAGTGATCTACATTATAGATATTGGAATTTGGAAAATGATGATCTTGTCTCTTTGTATATTTGCCTAGCTGTGACGTGAATAAAGGTAAAATTGTTTACTTTCATATATTATGGTTGGTTTTTGGAGTCAATGTTGACCTTGTTCTCAAAAAATGAAGAAGGAATAATGGAGTTATATCCCCTCTAGATCTACGGATTATTCTCCCTCTATTTTTCACTAGGCCGATGCATGAAGAATAAAGGGGGTAAAAAGGAAGGAAAAAAAACCTCTTGATGACAGGATTTAACATATATGGATGTGTAGAGTCTTGTTCATAAGCAGCCAATTGATCGTGGTGTTGGTGGAAGAGACAGAATGCTCAAAAATAATATCATTGATAGGCTCCCAACAAATGGAGGAGAGAAATCTTGCAACAAATTTTTTTATCAGGAAGAGAACTATAGAAACATGTTACACCATGCTTTTTACTACAATTGACATATCTACTGGAAAGGATTTTTGGTTTATAGGCCATCAATCATAGACCAAATCAGTTGAATGGACACTGAAAAACCAAAAACAAGTGAGCCCAGCACCCATTTCACATGATGTCTATGATGCAATCACAATGAGACGGGTTGCATCACATAATCTTTTCATTATTGGAATCTTGTCATCTATAAAAATCATGAAACTTCTAGTCTATATTTCAATCGTAAAACCCTATTCCTTTCTTCTTTTTAATTCATGTAACATGACCCCAATCTCTTCAATCTATATCTGAATCCATAATTGCAAATGCTCATCTTATTGTTTCGTTACATGAAAAACGAAATTTTTTTGTTACTGCCATTTGAAACCTTATCTCATTAATATTATTTCTTTCTATCCCTTCTACTCTTGATCTATCCATATTTCCTTGTCCCTTCCCATGGAATCGTCCTCCTCCATTCACTATTCCACCTTTTGTTTCATTTCTCATTTATTAATCATTAAGCTTAAGCTCTGACATGACAACATTGCCAAATGGATATGGTCAATGGAGAATGGTGTTTGCGCTACTGGCTAAGAGAATTATTTGGGAAAAAACCTTGAATACAATGTTTGGCTAGCTAATACTATTACTGCTTAGATTAGTTTGATCTGGAGTTCATGGGTTCGAGGCATGGAAACAGCCTCTTGAAGAAGTGCCATGTAAGGCTGCTTATTATAGATCATTTGTGGTCCGCCCCTTCCCTGGACTCTGCATATGCTGGAGCTTCATGCACCAGGCTGCCTTTTTTTATTATTTATTTATCAGTTCGACCACAACTTTAAGGGTTCTCCCAGGTGCTTGTCATCTCATCCTTTATGAATCCTTGGTTGGCCTTGAAACACTCCTAATTGTGACAATACCAAAGGAAGTCACTTTATTTTTCGCTTTCTCCTCCAATTTGTGGCTAAACAACAACCTATATATATATCTAACAAAATTCAATGCACTATTTCTGAAGCAGGAGATACTGTTCACCAAAAAGAGAAGTCTTAGTGGATGGGACATAAGACACTTGATGTTCTGTTCATCTTCACATGTATAGTATCCTCTACATTAATGACGGTCCCAAGCCCTGATGAAAAAGGGGGGTCCTGCGTCAGGTGCTAGTCGGTAGGGGAGAAGTTGAAGATGATTTTGTTATTTCTTTCTTACAAATGAATATGCATTTGTATATTAGTTTGTGAGGAAGAAATGAAAATCATCTCCCTCTTCTTAAATATGGCAACCCTTGTGTCTGGTAGTCAGCCGGCAAGGGTGAAGCTAAAGATGGTTTTGTTATTTCTTTTTGCTTGCAAATGAATGTATATTAGTTTTTAAGGAAGAAATGAAAATCATCTTCAGCTTTTAAGAAATACGGCACCCCAAATATGACATAAATTGAAAATAAACATTCCCTCAAGCTAGGGCGTTCCCCATAAGTGACGAGCTGCATCGGATCCCGGGTGCAGTGAAAAATAGGCAAGGGTTGCTAGGGCATTCTCCCAGAAGCGACGCGCTACATCGGATCCCGGGTGTAGTGAAAAATGGGCAAGGGCTGCTAGAGCGTCCCCTCGGAAGCGACGTGCTGCATCAGAACCCAGGTGCAGTGAAAAGTGGACATAGGTTCATACCATGGAGGTCAAGAAAGGCAATAGTAAATAGGGTATCACCAGAACATAAGATTCGTATCGCCACATGGAATATAGGGACACTAACTGGCAAGAGTTTGGAGTTAGTAGACGCGATGAAACGTAGGAGAGTCAACATCGCTTGTATCCAAGAAATCAAGTGGAAAGGGGCTAAAGCAAGAGAAATAGATGGGTATAAATTATGGTACGTAGGAAAGGAAAATAACAGAAATGGCGTAGGAATAATAGTGGATAAGGAATTATAGGATAAAGTTGTGGATGTTAAAAGAATCTGCGATAGAATTATAATAATAAAAATTGTTCTAGGAGAGCAAATTATAAATGTTATAAGTGCATACGCACCACAAGTAGGGTTACAAGAGATAATCAAGAAACAGTTTTGGGAAGATATGGAGGGAGTCATGCAAGAAATTCCCAACACTGAGCGGATATTTATAGGTGCAGACTTAAACGGCCATGTAGGAAAAGATAAGGAAGGATATTATAGAATACACGGTGGATATGGTATAGGTGAACGAAATGAGATGGGGGAGAATATCCTCGATTTTGCTTTGTCATATAACCTATCCATTGCAAATACACTCTTTAAAAAGAGGGATGAACATTTAATAACCTTTAAAAGTGGACTTCATAAAAGCCAAATAGACTTTTTTCTATTTAGGAATAATGAACAATCTACATGTAAGGATTGTAAGGTGATACCTGGTGAGAGTTTGACCTCACAACATAGGTTAATGGTTATGGATATCCATATCAAAAGATGGAGTAAAAGAACTAAACTTAATGCACACCCAAAAACTAAGTGGTGGAACTTAAAAGGCGAGAAAATAACCTCCTTCAAAAATAAGTTGATGGTAGAAGGAAAGTGGAACTATGAAACAGAAGTAAATACTATGTGGATTAATATGGTTGAGTGCATTAAGAAAGTGACAAAAGATGTCTTAGGAGTATCTAAAGGTAAAAGGGTATTAACAAAGGAAACATAGTGGTGGAGTGAAACAGTTCAAAAAGTTATTAAAGAAAAACAGATGCGTTTTAAAGCATGGCAGAAGATTAGAAATAATGAAAACTATGAGCAATATAAGAATGCTAAAAACGTTGCTAAGAAAATAGTAAGTGAGGCTAAACTTAAAGCATATGATGAGCTCTACAATAGACTAGGAACAAGAGAAGGTGAGAAAGATGTGTTTAAACTTGCAAAAGTAAGAGAACAGAAGGGTAAGGACTTAGATCATGTTAGGTGTATTAAAAGCGATGATCAAAGGGTATTAGTCAAAGATGATGAGATCAAACAAAGGTGGGAAACATACTTTCAAAAATTGTTAAATGACAATGGCCCTGAGAATATAGGGATTGAAAATACTATAAATCAAAATAACATTGGATATTATAAGTATGAACGTAGGATTAGACTACCTGAAGTAAAAGAGGCTTTGAAAAAGATGAAATTAGGAAAGGCCATGGGGCCTGATGGTATACCAATAGAGGTTTGAAAGCATATGGGAGACATTGGGGTAGTTTGGTTGACCAAGTTGTTTAACAAGATTATAAAATCAAAGAAAATGCCTGATGAGTGGAGGAAAAGTTCTATTGTACCAATTTATAAGAATAAAGGAGACATACAGAGCTGTACTAATTATAGAGGGATCAAACTTATGAGCCACACTATGAAACTTTTTGAAAGAGTGATTGAGAAGAGGTTGCATCAGGAAACAAGTGTATCAGAGAATCAGTTTGGTTTCATGCCTGGGAGGTCTACCATGGAGGCTATTTTCTTACTAAGGCAATTAGTAGAGAAATATAAGGAAAGGAGGAAAGACCTCCACATGGTCTTTATTGATTTAGAGAAAGCTTATGATAGAGTTCCTAGAGAGTTAATATGGAGAGTGTTGGGTGGTAAAGGGGTTTCGCAAGGATATATAGACATAATTAAAGATATGTATGAGGGAGCGGTAACAAATGTTAAGACCACTAGTGGTGTGACTGGTGATTTTCCTGTCACTATAGGATTGCACCAAGGATCGGCATTGAGTCCATACCTTTTCACATTGGTTATGGATGAGCTAACAAAACATCTACACGAGGAGATTCTCTGGTGCATGTTATTTGTAGATGATATAGTCTTACTTGATGAGACAAGGGAGAGTGTAAACATAAAGCTAGAATTATGGAGAGAAGCATTAGAATTTGAAGGATTTAAAATTAGTCGAACTAAGACGGAATATATGGAATGTAATTTTAGTAAGGAGAGGAGTAGAATACCAGTCAAGATTGATAACCAAGAAGTCCCCGTCAAAGACCACTTTCGTTACTTAGGATCAATAATTCATGATAGTGGAGAGATTGAGAGGGAGGTTATCCAGAGAATTCACGCAGGTTGGAACAAATGGAGATGTGCATCTGGAGTTTTGTGTCATCGACGGGTGCCACTCAAACTAAAAGGAAAATTCTATAGGATGGCCATAAGGCCTGCCATGCTTTATGGATTAGAATGTTGGGCAGTTTAGGAACATCATACTCATAGGATGAGTGTCGCAGAAATGAGGATGTTGAGATGGATGAGTGGTAAGATAAGAAAAGATAGAATTCGAAATGAAAATATTCGAGGAAATTTTGGAATAGCACCAATAGGTAATAAGATGAGGGAGACTAGACTTAGATGGTTTGGACATGTTCAAAGGAGACCAACAACGGCACCGGTTAGAAGAAGTGAGGCAATACAAGTAGAAGGTTTTAAAAGGGCAAGGGGAAGGCCCAAAAGAACGTGGATAGAAGTGGTGAGGAAAGATTTAAAAACTTTGGGACTAAATGAAGACATGGTATTTAATAGAGTGGAATGGAGGAATAAGATTCATGTGGCCGACCCTTAATTGGGATAAGGTCTTGATGATGATGATGATAGTATCCTCTACATTCTCATGCCTTATTGGCTTATTCTTGACCTATCTAAACCTAGGAGCTGAAGTTGGAGGGTTTTAAGAAATTGGTTGAGCTACACATCCAAGGGGGTTGATGACGTGTTACATTTGTTGTCTAGCCAAAGTTTGGTTTAATGGAGCAGTAATTGCAGTGCGCAAAGTGTAGCAGGTAGAATACATTACAGAATTGACCTGGATGAGATGGAGATTCACATGAACTTGGACTCCCAAGCTATTTTCTCATGCGATAGACTTCATAGTCAAACCTGCTTTCTCATTTTAGGACAAAAACATCAAGGTTGATTATAGCTATGTCAGAGAACTAGTGAGATGCCTCTCTTTTTCGCAAGAGCAGAGATCTGGCTGGGAGCGTCATGGTCTGACTGACGAGTTGGAAATATTAACGGGAATCTTTTAGATTTTATCTCTTCAGGATGGGTTGGGTACAAATATATGATATTGCTATGCGGCCCTTCAATTTATATTTCAATATAAATACGAGTATCACGTAATTTTTTTTATTATCTCAATATAAATATGAGTGTTATGAAATGTTTTCATGAGATATGCAGTGTAATACTTGAGCTGTCATCTCATTTTCTCCACATCTTCTCTCTCTTCCATCTAATTATGATTCCACAAGGTCTTACTTGTACTGGTTTTGGTTTCAAACATAGTAATTTGGCTATAGTGATGTCTTTCATATTATATTTGCTATAATTTTGCCAAAACATTCACATAAAAAAAAAAAAAAAAAAAGAGCAGCCTGGTGCACTAAGCTCTTGCACGTGCGGGGTCCAGGGAAGGGGCGGACCATAAATGTTCTATAGTATGTAGCTTTACCTTGCATTTTTGCTAAAGCATTCACATGTGAATTGTATTTTCTGTCTGCTACCATCTTTAGCCTGCCGATCTTATAAGGGATCTAATATTATCAGTTCTGACTGTGATATTATTTGATTGCAGCCGCTATGCTTCATGCCTGGAGTATCTTGAGAATCTGAAAGCAAACTTGTTATTGGATATTCATTTATACGATCATGTTGAAACACTTTACACTGAAATTCGTCACAAAGCCATCATCCAATATACACACCCATTTATTTCTGTTGATTTGCACACAATGGCAAGTGCCTTCAAGACTAGTGTTGCCGGGTTGGAGAAAGAACTGGAAGCTTTGATTACCGAGAACCAGATTCAGGTATGGAAGAGAGTCATTAATATAACATTCAGAGGTTACTACTCTTATCATGTTGGCATGTTCTGGATGCTTGCATTTCTGTTTGTTCCCTTGTTTCATTCGTACATGTTTCGGATGAGAGGCTGATTATGCTGGCGCTATGCTCTCAGATCTATTGTGATGCTCAACTTTCCAGCCGACATGGAAAATATATGCATGATCCGTTCATTCATTGAATGGATTTCCCATCTGCAAGATATCATCAAGAATCCGAGCTTCTGTGTTAATGGATCTAGGATCTTGGATTAATGAAGGTTAAATTAATAACAATGGATAGATAGTTGTTGCCTGTTAGATTAATGGGTTCGTGCTCGCACGAGCGGGCCTCAGTCTGCTGGGGAAGATTGTGACAGCGACTGTATGTTTGTTCCTTGTATTAAGTATCTGATATGATACTGTCATGTCTAACCTATTGCACGTGTCACTTTCAACAGGCTCGAATTGACTCTCACAATAAGATACTCTATGCTCGACATGCTGATCAAAGGAATGCAACATTCCAGAGGGTCTTACAAACTGGGGTTGAATTCGATAGAGATGTTCGAGCAATGCTGTTGAGAGCTAGTCTAATCAAGCATGATTACAACCTTAAGTCACAAAGAAAAATGTGAATCTTGTATGGCAATCTGGAGAAAGCAGGCTGAAGAATTTGAAGGGTGAGGGTTCACATGGTCATCTTGTGCAGATATGTGAATAGTAATCTTTTCACTTCGGATACCAGAGAAGTATGCCGATCACCATGTGGCACTAGCAAATTTTCTTAGATGATTTGAGACTTATTCTGTGGACAGGCCAACAATTCATAGGGATTCCGATCCCTTGTTTTTTCTGTTTTGACTACACTATTTGAGGTCTGCAGCATCTGCATGCGACAGTCAAGAAAGAAACTGGAGACAAGATGTTATGGTTCCCCAGTAAAGAAATCAAAAGTGGATGTCCACTTCGGATGTGCAGGCACTTGTATATTCTTGTTAGGGAAACTATCATTCTGTCCATTGGAGTTATTTGATTTTCATGAATCATCTACCGTCCAATTTGTGCACATGCCCTCCTTAACTGGCTACCAACCTACAGTTTTTGTTCCTCTGCCATTCATGTTGCAGATGATCTGAGCCGTTGCACGTTTGGATCAATTGCATGGATTTCTAAGCTAACGAAGCACCTGGGAGGCCGTAGTTTTCTCATCCAAACTCGTGCAAATCTTCTGAGCCATTTCTAGGTAGGGAGAAAGCTCTCTGCAGTAGCTGTTCTAATTTATTTTCTGTGGTGGTAAATGGATCGAATACACAATACATGGAGGGAATTTTATCACATGATTGGAGGGTTGTCATCATCAACAATATTGGCCATGGCGTATCAACCAACAAACTAAATAGACGCACCATGTTAGATCCTAAATATACCACTTCTCATGGGGTCTACCTTTGCACGGTCAGACTTATTCTATTGCCCAACTCGAGCCTTGGTTATCTAGTAGACAAGTATGTGGATGGGACGTTTCTAACCTGCCTACAGTTTGATCATAGTTTTTAACCTAGGAAAACCTGCCTACAGTTTGATTTTTTTACACTGGACTAACTTTTAAAAGCTAGATTCATCCTTTCCACTTGCTTGTCGACTTTGGGATAAAATAACGCTGCTGTCGTATTGATGGGTGTACATCAAAAGATGGAGCACTCACATGACTGAATCTGATGATGCAATGTAGGGCTCTAGCTGGAGTGGTTCATGTATTGAAGGTGCTCCGTTGCTTGCGCACATTGTTTACTAAGAAACAAGTCTTTTATCCAAAGCTATAAAAGAATGTACGTGCAGCAAGTTGTGATTGGTCAAAACACGGAGAAACTTTAAAGCCAAGGCAAAGAATAAACAAAATCCAGACTTTTTCATGTTCTTACATTTATAATGCAGTAGGTGTAAAGTAGGCATGAGCTAACGTAATCCATGTTTTAAAAGAGTGGTACTTGGAAGGCACTAAGCACGTACCTGCATGTGTGGGTAAAAGGAAGAGATTGAGCACTAGGATATTTAGTGCGTGGGTGGCAAAGTTGTTATGGTAGCTAGTGGACATATCATTTAGTGACGCTTAGCATCGAAAGTCAGATGTTAGTTACAAGGTCTAATTTGTATTTCACCAAAAGCATATTTATAGAACAAGAAGAGGTCAAACAAAAGAGTTCCAAGTTTGTTTTAGCATCATATTCATCTGGTGGACAACTTTTTTGGGTTGAGATCATTCGGCTTGTGGTGCCTATCTTAGATTGAAGCCAGATTCTAATGAATCAAATGATCCATACCCTTTATATGCTGTTTAACTTTACAATTTCTGTCCCTTCATTTTACATCTATGGGTCTCAATCAAGGGTGTGAGTGCGTGCCACCGTTAAAAGAGAAAAATTCAAGACAAGGAATAATAACGGACAATAAATAAACAAATAAATAAAATGCCAACATGGGAACCGAAATGAATGGTTTGGATCACTAAAATTTTGGGCCTTGGTTGCACTAGGGCTGTCGGAGTAATTTACACTTTTGGTCATGGCCCCAACCATGTTATAACTCCAATAAGAACTATATATGAACGTCGGTGGAGATCAGCACTTGTGTCTAAAGAAATTGCTTCCGAGAAGTGCACTTGTTTACCAATGAAGAAGTATACATTTTTTAGGCTACATGTGCCATGTTGACATGATCCAATCTGCTAACTGGACAGATTAATGACAAGCCTATCTTATCAACATTAATTTTATCTTAATTAGACATTCCTTTATCTAAAATTTTACAGGAAAATGTAAACGGTTGGTTTTTGTGAATCATAGTATAACAATGAAATGTGCATTTGGCATGGGATAAGAGGCATGTAGTTCAGCTAATAATACATGCAAGTTTATTTGTATGCATCCACACATAAATCCTCTCTATGTGGTCTAAAATGTCCACTTCTATTAGATAGGGAAAGTGCCATGCTCGGTACTCGAAATCTGTTTTAAATTATCTCTTTGAAGAGTCAACGAATTTGGCCTTTAAGCTCAATTGAGATAAGGCTCTAAAACAATCTCTGTGATGATTCATCAAAATCTAATCATCTAACTCTAGCTTGGTTGATGCTGTGCATTATTGTTTGGTAACCACGGCTGGTTTGTAAAAGCATTTTATCTTTATTTAGAGAGAATTTAATTGGTAAGAGCTGACTAAGATCAAGTAACTCGAAGGCAGATTATTCCCTTCTCCCTTTCAAATCCATATACTGTAAGCTGCATGACCTCCATCTGGCTACAGAAAAATCAGAAGCCACTGTCTAGCAACAGATAATTTTTGGGAAGTCATTGAAGTTAGGGGTGGCAAAATATGACACGATACGATAACATGACTCGAACCCGACACGAATTTAGCGGGTTCGGGTCGAGTCTTATCGTGTTCGTGTCATTTTTGGATCACCCGAAAATGACACATCAAAAATCGTGTCGTGTTCGAGTCAATGAATTTCACCCGTCATGTCGACCTATTTGACACGTGACCTATTTACTCATGACCTTAATAGTGACACGATTTGAAAATATAAGACGGTTCATGAGTAACCATCTATATTACTAGTTATATAGGATGGTTATTCACAAACCGTCCTATATTTCCAATTATATATAGGACGGCTATTCACAAACCGTCCTATATTTCCAATTATATATAGGACGGCTATTCACAAACTGTCCTATATTAATAGTTATATATAGGACGGCTATTCATAAACTGTCCTATATTAATAGTTATATATAGGAAAGCTATTCACAAACCGTCCTATATTACTAGTTATATAGGACGGTTATTCGCAAACCGTCCTATATTACTAAGTTATATTGGAGGGTTCTTCTGGAGCCACTGTTAGTGAGTTATTCTCACACATATAATATAAAGATATTCTCAAAGGAACAGCTTCTTCCAAGTTCTCGTTGATATTCAGGTGCATCTTAGAGAATATGAAAAGAAAGCAAAAACATGAGAGTGACAAACTATAAACAGGAATTCATAAAATATAATCCAGAAATTTGTGATTCAAGATCTAAATGAAGCAGGATTTCCTGAAATGTAAGCCGAAGCAACTTCACCTTCCAGTTTGCAAGCTTTTGATAAAACACATTTGGTTGGCAACAGATAAGTGAAAGCGTGCAAACATGATATAATTACAACGAGTGAAACTTCCTCATCCCTCTTTTTGTTCATACAAACAATTGTGTTTTCTGATTGTCAGAAACTTGGCAGCTCAGAATCATGGGCTCCAATCATCACAATTGCCCAACATATCAATCACTTAGCACCATCTCCATGACTATATCATTCCAATTGTCAATAGGCCTGTGCGGCACCAATGCAGACAATCATTCTGAACTTTGGCATTTTTAATTTTATCCTCAGCAAATGGATGAAATTGCCTGTATAGGCCGAGATGTCCATCAGGTCTCGATTCAAAACACCAACTTCACAATCACATCATTGAAATTTGAAAGTTTTTTGGTATCATATTCATATGAATCATATCTACAACTTCAGTATATATTAGTAATTTCAATCATCAACCTCCATTCCATATATGTCTCCCTCTCCAATACATGATACAATACATGATATTAACCACCCATACTATATTTGTAGACTGTATGTACATACATGATACAATACAACCCATTTGCTGATCTAAGCCGTCATTGAAAATTGATGATCAACCCATCTGCTGATCAAAACACCAACTTTACAATCACATCATTGAAATTTGAAAGTTTGAAACAAAGAAAGCACATACATTGATACAGTGTACTTCAATCAAAAGAAAATTAGAACACATTCATTGAAATGAACTGATCTTTGTATTATATTTGAGTAAAATGTATATACATGAATGATAATATACATTCATTTCTAATTTTACATCACTGAACTACAAATTAAAATTCATAATATGATCTGTCCACTCTATTCTAATATCATCTACATCCAACTAGGAGCAACTCTTGGTTCCGAAATCCGTCTGCAAGAAACATATAATAACTTAGTTCAGAGATCAGACATGTAATCTTGGATTCAGTCAGGAAATATACAAATCAAAAGTGTAACATTGGTAAGTAAGTTTAAGTGTTACCTTTCTCAATTGTGAGACCGTAACTCCATTGCGAATGAGGGTTCTCATGGATCTAAGAACATAATATCCACACTCCCAATCTAATTTTTGTTTAGGGCACTGCAAAACAATGCCACCAAAGACAACAGAAAAGTTTCAAAATATAATTTTTAATAAGTTCAGGTTTAAAATTATATCAAAAAGTCTAAAGAGCAGTAATTAGTAAACTATACCATGGTCTTCTTCCAGTTGAGTTTTGGTGGGTGGTGAATGCCTTTCCTCTCATCCCATTCATACAATGCTCTACACACATATAATTGAAAAGCATTAGATTATGAATATTGTTATAGTTGTTAGGTGAGTAGTTATATTATAATAAAAGGAATAATAAAGACTTACTTGTTTATAATTTCTATAAGGTGTTCTTGAATGTGTGCTCCACATGAATAAATTTTTTTTGCATGGCCACCATGCACATCCAAAGCTAGCAACATCCAATGGGACTTATAAAAATAATAATTCAATTGAATTTTGTCTAATCTTAACTGATATAGTATTCATGTGTATGAATTGTGAAATTAAAATGGCATAATTAAGCAACCTATGTTACAACGTACCTGCTATTGTAAGGAATCAGTAAGGCTTGCCCCTTCGCACAACTCATGAGACCAGGAATGACATCTTCACTTTGTTTGTCCTTAGGCAAATAGTCCAATTGAAAGACAAGAGAAGGGTCAAGGAACTTGTAAATGTCCTTGACCTCTAGTCTTTGCAAGCTATTATGCAAATACTTGCATTTGGAATTTGGATTAATGTCAAATAATTATTAAATTTTATTAAAAAAGCAAGTATTAAGTAATGTTACATTGATTCGTAAGTCTTAACTCTAATAGAGCAGTTTCACGACGTACCCTATATAGACTATGATGTGCATGTACTCCAATTGATCCATATTACATATGGCTAAGAGGTCTTCCTTGAAGAGTGGAACCTCAACCACATCGTTTGAAAGCACACCTGCCTCTATCCTTACAGGGTTCATTGTATTTGTGTTGCCTTCATTGGCCAGTCTGTACAGTACCCTTAGGAATGGAGGTGTGTTAGGTGGAACCTCTACCCGATCCATACACTGTAGATGTAATTATGTAACATTTTAGAAATTAGTAATGAATATATACAACATATACTGATATACTAGCAGATATAAAAGAAGAGACACAGTGAGGTAAAATTAGAATATTTTATAATATAACATTGTGACTACTGACTTGTGACTTGTGAGTAGTAACTAGTGAGCACCTAACAAGTGCTTTGAACTTGTTAGTTGTTGCATTGTTCAAGTTCATATATAACATGATACAACTATGCAAAAATATAAAACTAGTACTACCTGGGAAGGCTGGGATGTGGCTACACTTGCCACTACGCCAGAATTTACCTGCAGCGAGGTTTGCTTCAATTGCCCCTTGTGCTACTTTTGGTGATCCGACATGTTGCAGACAATATTAATCAATGAACAATTTAGGACGACTTAAAAAAAGGTAGGAGAAAATGAAGCCATGACTACAGTTAGTATATATGTACCTTGGAATTAGATATCATTGGTTTTATGTGTTTCTCTGGCCAACACACATGATATCCAATTACATCCCCAACAGTTTCAACATCATCCCCTTCGACTGGAAATGGAAGGGGAGCATCTGGTTGAATGGCAGCAGTGATACACACATGCTTAGTGTGTGGAGGCATCAAATTACTATGCAAGGTGGCAGAAATCATGGGTCGAACCTCATACAGTGTTGCCACAGCCACATGGTTTTCAGATGTATGTAGCTGCAACATGCATTGACCCACCTGCGTTTGAGAAATGACATATATATATATAATAATTAGTGATGTAATGTAAAGTGTAAACTAAAAAGGTTAGTAAATAAGTAACATTATAAAACTAAACAAGTGAATATACATACCTCACTGATTGGGAGTACTTGTTCTGCCACCTCTTCATCTGATGGAAGACTAGGAGTAGGAGTGTAGCTATTATTAAATTGGGGTGGTTGAACTTGAGGTTGAGCTTCAGCTTGAGGGCCGTCAACATCCTTACATGAGGTTCTTCCGCCACCTTGGAGTTCCTTCAACAGTTGATATTTGATCTTGCTATATATCTCCACAACTGTTTGCTTCTTCCATTCTTCCAATTCTTGTAGCGTAGGAGCCTTTTGTTTGGGGAAGAATTTGGAAGGAACAACACCCCGACCTTGGCCCCTTACCTGGCCAGGGTGCTCATTCTTGTTGCCGATTACCCTATACAGGATGTCCCCCTTTGCAGCAGTGCTGCTAAGAGTCCCTATAGTTGCACTTGCACTCTCTTGGGTCAACTCTTCCTGCACACATAAAGATCGTAACATGACAAAATCACTATTATATGTGTAATATTTAAATAATATACTATGCAAGGGTATAAAAGTATTTAACTAGGCAGTATGCAGATAAAGTAAAAGTATAAAACTTAAAGTCTTAAACCACTTACAATTCTTGAAGCAATTATTGCAGTTGTCTCGTTGGCAAAGGTGTCGGAGTTACGTCCTTTTGAATGTGCCATTTTCCATAGAATAGCACGGTCAATGGGCCCTGTTGTCCCAACCTTCTTTTGTTGTAATAAGAGACACTAAGTCAGAGTTAATAAATAAAAATCTACTATGATTAGACAAATGGAATGAAACATCATATACTTACTACATTTGCCTCTAATCATGTATAGCCAACCCTTGAAAGGTGGTGCGGCGTATGGTTCTGTGCACGCGCCTTCTGTCCTTTTATACACTTTGTTTAGACATCAAAGTAATGTTATAAAAAAACAATCAATTATAATAATTACAAGAATCAAAATTTAGCTTGGCTAGTTCAAGTTGTGATTACCTCAAAATCAGGAGATAGCCTATACTGTACAAATTGATTCCATGCTTCTTAGTCAATGAAGCAGGAATACAACTGAGGGACCATGTTAAGTGTAGAAGGATCATGGGAATTTGGAAGTATGTACTTCCTTGCAAGCTCAATCTTCCATTTCCTCCAAGCTTCACCAGCTCCTAGCAATGCTTGCTTCTTGCACTCATCAAATACGTCACAGGCAGACTACAAAACAAAAGAAGAAGCATGTTAAAGTGACTAACTTACTAGTGAGTATTGTAGCAACTTTCTGTATCTTATCATGATTCATATGCAAACAAAAACAAAATATATAAATATAAAGGACATATTATGTTATATGTAGGAAGAATTTACATACCTTGACTATTTCCCATATTGAATCTTTGACTTGTGGCGATACATGTCTCCAATCAGTCACTGATACTGGCACAAGTCTTCTAACAGTGCAACATATGAAGCTAGTATAGGCATGTGCAGCACTACCAATCGGTTGGCCTTTAGTGTTGAATTGTACCATTTCTTTTATTCCAACTGAGGTTCTCTTATTTATACGATCCATTTGTGTTGGCCCCCTCCCCCTGACCTTTCTCTTGACACTGACCGGTGGTGTTACTGATGGACATGTGCTTGATAGCCTTGATTGTTCTGCTTATGTGTGTTGTAATTGTTCTACTTGTACCTCTCCTACGTCTTCTACTTGCTCCATGTTTGCTTTAAAAATAAAAATGATTATAGTTAGACAAGAAAAGTGGAATACAGGGATAATAAGCAGTAGCACCCTTGAACCATCACAAATTTTTCATTGGACACTATACTAGAAGCCTCCTACAAGGTCTGATTGTTGCTCCCTCTATCTCTTCAAACAAGCAATTATACTTGTTCCCATTTTTTGTGATGTTGGCATAGCCCCAGAAGTATGCCATTCCAGTATGCAGAGTAGAAAAAAAATGTGATATTTTGTTTTTGTATAACATTTATTATTTCCAGCTTGATTTGGCCATTTCATTAAGTTTCCTATCTCAAAACAGTCATTCCAGTCTAATAATAATAAAAAAATCTATTCTGTTCCTTCATCCTTTATTTTTTCTTTTGGTCAACTATCACTTAATCATTCCTCTTGTTTCAACAGTTCCAACACATAAAAAATGTTTAAAATTTGACACTGTTTGATGTAGATATGTTAATTTTAGTTTTTGAGAAATTTTTCTTGATTTAGTTCTTTTTTCTAGGGCTCCCTTAAGGAAAAGAAGAAATTGGGATATAAGCGCTAGCTAGATTGTGATAAATTAGATAAAGGTAATGTTTTTGTCCATTTTGTAAAATAAAGAATTAGTTTAATGTCTCTCTCCCTCAATCTTGTGTCATGCTTCCTCTACATTTCAGCTGGCAACTATTTCAATAGATGCAGTTCTCTGAGAACCTATCTATCAGCACTATGGGTAAAGTCAGAACCTTTATAATTTATATGTTTGGTTTTTCCGTGAGAAGAACCTATCTCCCATTCCACTTCCAGCTCCATTTTTTTTGCTCATTCATCTTTTTCCCAACAAACCCCGTTTCCAGACCCAAATGAAAGACAACATAAATCGAAATATGAGAAATAGGTGTTTAAGAACCAAATGACAGAACAAGTTCAAGGCAAGGATCAGAGAAACCAGATAGAGGTTTTTTTTATATTAGATTGTGTTTTTTTTATTACTTTTTACAGAATTGTATACGGAATTACATTAAAGATGCAAAAAATCATAAATACATACCTTTCTTTGCTTAGATCTGTGAAAATATTGAAGAGGAATGGTCGTTTCCACCTTCTCAGTATAGGTTGGATTGGATCGTTGGGTTGGAACTTGGAAGATTGAAATTAGGGCTGAGAATGACCAAGATGAAAACTGAAAACGATATATGATATATATAGAACAGTATAGGACGGTTTTAAAATAACCGTTCTATAATATACTTAAATATAGGACGATTTTTCAATAACTGTTCTATAATATACTTAAATATAAGATGATTTTTCAATAACCGTTCTATAATATATTTAAATATAGGATGGTTTTCAAATAACCGTTCTATAATATATTTAAATATAGGACGGTTCTAAAATAACCGTTCTATAATATATTTAAATATAGGACAGTTTTAAAATAACCGTTCTATAATATATTTAAATATAGGACGATTTTCAAATAACCGTTCTATAATCTATTTAAATATAGGACGATTTTCAAATAACCGTTCTATAATATATTTAAATATAGGACGGTTTCTAAATAACCGTTCTATAATATATTTAAATATGGGACGGTTTTAAAATAACCATTCTATAATATATTTAAATATAGGACGGTTTCAAAATAACCGTTCTATAATATACTTAAATATAGGATGGTTTTTAAATAACCGTTCTATAATATATTTAAATATAGGATGGTTTTTAAATAACCGTTCTATAATATATTTAAATATAGGACGGTTATTTATATTGAAATATAGGAGTTGTATAAGCTATAACAGTTATGTATTTAATTAATCTTAGTTGAGGATGTGGTTAAATAAAACTAGTTATTAAGTATAGAGTAAAGAAAGAGTTATGTAATTAACTCATCTTAATTTCCTTAAGGATGAGCTTAAAAAGACAAAGCATATATGTTCATCTCAGACTCAGACTTCTCAGTTGAGTATCTATCAGCTTTAAAACAAAGTTATGTAAGTAACTCATATTGTCATATTCAATTCAACATAGTTGTTGAGGTTGAGGTCAGGGGAGGATGAGTAAAGTAAGTGTTAATTATGTATATAATGTATTTAACTCATTTGATGATCTCAGTTGAGGATCAGCTTAAAAAAGCAAAGTTATGTAAGTAACTCATACTCAATTCAAAAGTTGTTGAATGTTGATGATAACATTGATAAATGATAAGTAAAGAAAGAGAAAGAGTCATGTAATTAACTCATTAGGTAAGAATGACTGAAGAAGAATAGAAACAGTTATGTAATTAACTCAGTAACTTGAGAATGAGTATATAAAGAGTTGTGTAATTATCTCATTAGAGGATAATGAGTATAGTATAGGAAGGGTCCCAAGGGAATAGTTATTAGTTATGTAACATTGTAATTAACTCATTAGGTAAGGTGAGAATGAGAACAGAGAATAAGAGTTGTGTGTTGAATTAACACAAATGTTAAATGATATTACTAAGGGAGTTACTAAATTTTACTCTACAATGTCTACATGAATGATGGATCAATGGATCATGGATGAATGAGTTATTCCTAATCTATTATCATCAATTGGGAGTTAGAAATGAGAAACAAATATTGAGTTATATGAGTTGGATATATGATATTCATGAATTTGATTAAAAAGAGATATATTAGATCAATTGGTTGGTGAGACATGTGAAATTAACATAAGAAAATCATTATTCATTAGCATTTATAATTTTATACAATAATATATGACAGTTAGTTAGTCTCTCACTTCACTTTTACTTGTACAAGTTACAAAACTTGGTTAACTAATTATCTACTAAGTGTAACTTGTAACAACTGACAATGTATAACTAAACTTGAAATGGTTGATAAGAAATTAGGTTATACAGTTATTTATAACTTATAGTTATAGCAAACAACCAGCCAGGCTAGGCTAGGGCTCTTTAGGGATAAGACTTCAAATTCAATTGGATAATTGGATTTGGGCTTACTTAACTTACATGATATAATACAATTATACAAAAAGACAAAACAATTGCCTTGGACAGTTAGATTAGACTCTAGATTAACTTAGTAGACCTAGATAATTATTAATTAGTTAAAGTTAAACCTTTATGTTCTTTTCAGTTTTCAACTTTCATTTTGTTTTCCTGCCACTACAAGGGAGGCCCATACCTCGGATCATTTATCATCTAACAAGTAACATCAAGGACAATGACTCAAAATATTTGACAAATGATTGAAGTGTAAGTTTCAACTTTCATTAACTCTAGTTGCCACACTTGCCACTTGCCAGTTTGGAATTGGAGGAAAGAAGGCTATCAGTCCTTGTCAGGCAGACTGGTCACTGAAAATCTAGCACATCACAGACTTCAAAGTCACACTCACAGATTGGTAATGAAGGAATAAACCATGTGTAAAATAGGACGGTTAGTCCGTAACCGTCCTATATTCTTATGTAAAAATAGGATGGTTAGTGCATAACTGTTCTATATTTAGACAATATAGAACGGTTAATGTATAAGCGTCCTATATGTTAAAACTATATTTACAAAAAATAGGACGGTTAGTAAGTAACTGTTCTATATTGTCTAAATATAGGATGGTTAACACATAACCGTTCTATATTTTAAAAATATAGGACGGTTAATACATAACCGTACTATATTTTATAAATATAGGAGCATTAATACATAACCAACCCAAGCTTGAAGCTGCTTTTATAATTTACAATTTTACATCTATTTCAGATTTTCCTTTTTAGAGGACCAGAATCCAGATATCTTCTTCAAGTTCAAACTTCAACCCTTCTAACACGATGAGCAGCAGCACCCCTACTACAGCACCACAGGTATGTCATGTGTTTGTTTTTTGTTATTTCTTTATGAAATTATGAGTCTGACTCTTTTCATTCCTTACTCTCAAGTCTCACTCACTTCCCTTATTAGTAATTGTTGGTGAAGTGTTTAGTTTACTGTCAGAGTGAACTATTTTTTTTTTGCCATTTGCATTTTGCAATATAGGCACAAGTTGAAGTTGGGAGCAGGAGCACTTATGTTTCTGATAACTTGAATATGCTACACCACAACAACGATGATGATAAGCTTGCTGATTTGGAGAAAGTGGAGTTAGTTTCAAAATCCAATAGAGGTAAAAAGCGTAGGAAACTAATGTCTCCAGTTTAGAATTTTTTTGAACACCTTCCTCTATCAGAAAATGGAAGGCAAAGGTGTAAATGCAAGAAGTGCTCTGGAATATATATTTGCGATAGCAAATTTGGTACTGGTAACTTAAAACGTCATATAAAGACTTTCAACGGAGCTCTTCTTGTGATATAGGCCAGTTGCTTTTATCTCAAAATTAGGGGATTATGTCAGTGTCACTAAGTGCAGCTTCAGATAATAAGTTTGATCTTAAAGTTTATCGTGAGTTAGTAGCAGCTACAGTTGTTATGCATGATTTGCCTTTCCAATTTGTTGAGTATGATGGAATTAGAACTCTATTGAAATATTTGCGTGCAGATTTGCACTTGATTAGTAGAAATACAGTAAAAGCAGATGTTCTGAGAATGTATAAAAGATAAAAAGGAAAGATAAAAGAGATGTTAGAGTTAGCACCTAGCAGGATAAGTTTGACATCGGATTTGTGGACTTCTTGTATTACTGATGGTTATATAAGTCTCACAGCACATTTTCTAGATAGTCAGTGGGTCTTACAAAAGAGGATATTAAATTTTTGTTTTCTACCACCTCCACATAATGGAATATCATTAGCAAAAAAGGTATACTCATTATTGGTAGAATGAGGGATTGAGCAAAAGATTTTTTCAATCACTTTAGATAATGCTTCTGCTAATGATTCTTCTATTGAGCTGTTAAGGCATCAATTAAACATCAGGAACACTCTTGTTTGTGGTGGAGAGTTCTTTCATCTACGTTGTTGTTGTAATGTTTTGAATTTGATTGTGCAAGATGGTTTGAAAGAAATTGATGATGCTATTCAAAAAATTAGAGGTGCAGGTGCTGATGATAGACAGAACATGTTATATAGTCAAGAAGTTTTAGATGTCATGAAGGTGATTTTATTTATAATTGTATCTTTCATTATATGTCGTTTACTACTTAGCATATTAAAATTTGCTATGAATTGTCTTATAGTATGTTGAATAATATAATTGCATTTGCATTAGAAATTTGATTCATTTGAAGGTGAAGGAGGTACTTTGGCTATACAAAAATCACAATTGAAGCTTTATTTGGATGAACCAAGATTGCAAGAGTCAAAGCTAGACATTCTTGCATTCTGGAAAGGCAATCAATACAGGTTGTTTGACTAATAATCTCATGTAAACACTATTTTCTGTAATCTTATTTACATTTATAATTGATTCAAATATTGATTTTAGGTATCCTGAACTTGCTGCCATGGCTCGTGATGTCTTGAGCATTCCTATATCTACAGTTGCATCGGAGTTTGCTTTTGGTGTTGGTGGTCGGGTTCTTGACCAATATAGATCTACTTTAAAACCAGATACCGTGCAAGCATTGATTTGTGTGAGAGATTGGCTATATGGATTGAAAGGTAATAGTTTATAATTCTATATTTACATTATATTTTATATGAGCTTAGTAATAACTAATGCGTGTTTTTCTATATGATTGTAGACTCTACCATTACAATTGTCATGGATGAGCTTACTGAGGACATTGTAAGAATAATTAGCACTGTAGGATTACTTCAACTAACTAAAGACTCTAGATCAATTCATTTTGATTAATTTGTATAATTTTCATGACTTATTTTAATTTGTTGTGTTTGATACATAATACATTGATGGAAGTATATTTCCCTCATGTGCTACTTAATCCATATTTATTTACTACTATTTTGGTTATTTGATTCATTTCAGTCTCTTTTATATATAATGTGAATTGTGAACTTGTGAAGTGAGTCAATGAGTCGTGTAATACTAAACTATAAAGAACTGTATTACTTCTAAATAAAATAATAAAATATTACAGGAACATTATTGGTAATTTGGTTGTCTATGTACTTGTCGTGTGGATCAGTGGATATCGCAATGACCAATGATAATGAGCATGAAAGGAGTTGGAGAAATGAATTCCTTCATAACAATTTATGTAGGGGTTGGGTTGAAAGTTTAGTTGTTCATAACTTAAAGACCCATGCTATTGAATTCTGATTTTCTGCTCCAAAACCTTATTGTCATTGCTTTAGGTGATCAAAGATATAGTTCAGTCAGAATAAGAAGATCAGTCACAACGGTGGAGTAGAATAAAACCGTAAAATATAGGATGGTTATTTCACAACCGTTCTATAAAACCCGTAACATATAGGACGGTTATGAAATAACCGTACTATAAAACGAAACATATAGGACGATTATTTCACAACCTTTCTATAAAATCCGTAACATATAGGACGGTTATGAAATAACCGTACTATAAAACGTAACATATAGGATGGTTATTTCACAGCCCTCCTATAAAACCAATGATATATATATAGGATGGTTATGTTACAACCGTCCTATATGTTATGGTCTTATAGAACGGTTGTGAAATAACCATTCTATATGTTAGTTTATTGTGGTTGTTTTGGACCTTGACAGCTGTTCTATTCACTTGGGAGTTGGTTAGGAGAGCAGTTTTTTTAATATGTCGTGTCGTATCGTGTTATTTCGTGTCGTGTATCCAACATGACTTAGTCAATTAATCATGTTACACAGGTCGTGTACGAGTAATAGGTTTTTGACACGACTATTAAGCGTGTCGTATTCGTATCGACCCCTAACTCTATTCGTGTCGTGTTCGTGTTGCCACAAATACGACCTGCTAACCCGAATTGCCACCCCTAATTAAAGTAGCAAAACTAAAGAAGAACAAGTCAACAGCCAGCCACCTGCTAAAACACATTGACAGTGGACTCGGACACTAAACCCCAAAAAAAGACCTTTTGGGGAAGTCACCAACCATGGGTCTACAACTAAATGCTAGAACTTGCGGTCGTAAGGTTTCTAGTTGGCCGTGATAACAGCAGTCAAGTTCAAGAAACTCTTGTTGGGTGTGACTCAATGTCTCCGTCAGTTCTTTTGTGTAACTAAAAGACGCGGGGAAACTTGTGATCTAGTGGCTCTTTCAGCAAAAGCTGGCTAATGCCGTTTGCAACATGGCAAGGTCCAAACCACAGTATCTAACAGATAATATATTGTGGAAGTGTCGTTCAAATCGTTAATTGGCCGGACAGGATGTCGGATATAGGTCAAATCGTTGATTGGCTGGACAGGACCTTAGATATAGGCCGTAGAAGTGTCACGCCAATCCAAATAGTTTTCCTGGACCAGATTTACCACTATTTTCTGTACTTGTGAATTCTCCAGACAATTGTCCAGATTCTAAAACCAAGGATTAGCGGCTTGGATCTCTCAACAACTGGGTTCCACATTTACTTTTAGCTGAATTTAGCAATCCCTGCACTCTTCTTCCAAACTCAATCAAATATGGGATATTTCTAAAAAGAAGCCTCTATTTTGCCATATTTGTAAGAGGAGGCTTGCTTTTACCAAATATGTATGTAAGAAGCCTTTTGTTTGGGCATAATTAGCAAGAAAAGGCCCTTGTCAGCAATTTTGAACTGCAGCTTTTTATTACCATAAAACTTCATATGGGTAGCATTGGCAGCTAAAAGTGTCTGCTTGCTTGACATATACTGTTCATTTATGTCCACATTCTAGACAAGTAAAAGCCATAAAATGGCCTCAATCCTCTCGGTGGATTATATTTAACTATAATATTGTTTGAACTTTCTGGGCCATCCTCACTACAGAATTGTAGTGGTTAATTAAGATTTGCAGAATGAATCCCGTCAATAATGAGTTGCCGGGATGAGCCAAAGTTGGCCCCTCATGAAACTTCAATTGGAAGCAGATCCTTAAAGACACCACGTATTAACTCCTAAAATAGTGCACCGCTGATCATATTGCACCGTTTTTGTATTGATCCTACTGTAGCTGGCTGTTTACCGCAATATTTCCAACACCAACAGCCATGGTATGCAAAGGTGCCAGTATACCTCTGTATGTTTGACCAAGAGTGCCTTTGATTCCATGTGTTATTGGCCTGGGGCTCATTCTAATTCACCTAAAAAAAGGTGTATTTAGTCAAGGAGAAAAGTCAAACCATAAGAGTCTATAATGTGTCAATTACCATTAATTCATCAAAATCTTGGCTGCACCTGAACTCTCTATCTCTCTCTTGTGGTGATTGGTGATGGCTATCATTTAATAGTATGTAAGATAGCCACAGTCAACCTAATGAGACTGTTGGCCTACCAAGCTTATTCCATTTTAATTCTGAACATGGTAAAAATAGCAAAACCCATAGATGATTCGGCGTCCCATGAAACAAGCAAGACAATTTTTACAAACATAGCAAAGTAGGGACTCCATTGTCCAAGTATCTCATCCAATGTAGAAAGCCCATCGTTTCCGGCACTACAGTGCCACGTTAGTAAACAGGTCAAAAGCCTCGACTGGGCTAAAAGTAGTTGCACTAGAAGACAGTAGCAGCTGCATGGGTAGAAGGCAACCAGTTTGCCCTTTTCTTACGTTCTGGCCACCGAAGCGCCATGCCCGGATCCACGTCGGTCGCCCATCCCGACAAGCCTCTCTTCCCTTTCCCAAACTTGACCACCCGACAACTCACTACACCTTCTTACTCCTGCAAACTTACACGCGTCAACTTCCCGTGATTCTCATGGTTCCTCCAACCGGAACGCAGGACTTTCCGCATCCCAATCTTCACCAAGCAATAACCTCCCTTCAAATGTTCAAATGCCGTTCATCCCTGAAAAATTTTCCGGCGCCATGGCAGATTCTTCTGCGGCTTCGTCTTCCCAGAGTGTTACTACTCAAACGGAGCAGAAACTTTACCAAGGCATGCTGAAGAGATTCAGAGATTTAGAGATGAGCCATGCTAAACTTCAAGAGCAGTTTGACGTGCTTCAGAAGGAAAGGGAGGAGGAGAGAAGAGTTTCTGAGAGATGGAGAGATGCTGGGCGTGGGCGTATTCCTGGTGTTTTTAATAGGAACGCTTACTGGAGTTTGTTGCAATCTATGGGCCACGCTGTGCACATATGTAGAGCTTCTTCTTGGGAGATTATTTACTGGTATGGTCTGGAAATAATAGTAAGCTTAGATTGGTTGTTTCTCTGTGCTGTTGGTTTTTCATAGGTTGCTGACATGGCTGCACTATTGTTGCTGTGCCGAGTTATGTTTCTGCTAGGTGTTGTAAATGATAAGATATATTTAGATATGCTGCTTCTGTTTTGGCATCCACATAAAAAGTAGCTAGAATTTGAAATTCTTGCATTCAGATGACTGTTTGTTTAATTTTCCTTGTTCCCGGCATTTCTGACATTTACTGGTTTTCATTTTTATGCAAGTGTATTTTAGGTAAGACTATGATTAGTTTGAATTTTGAACAAGGGAAAGCTGCATTTTCTGACTTGTAAAGAAACCCATAGTTCAATTTTTTGTAGCTAGGAAAGTTTAAATCTCAGTCTTAGAATCCGAGAAAGTGTTCACATATGGTCGTTGCATTGGAGTATGGTCTCTATTATACTCTTCACTTCTTTAGTAACCTTTGCAGTTCCACCTTCTGGAGTTTCTTATATCTTTCAACTGTGCTGTCTTCTTCACTCATCTGCTACTTTTGTGCTGCTGTTGTCTCTTGACCAGCCTGGTCATTCAAAGGACTCAAATCTAAGTTGTCAAAAGTTTCAAATTGTTTTGCATGTAAACATAGCCGATGAATTCACTACCTTTCCTATTCTTCAATCAGTTGGAGGGGCATAAATTAACTTCTTTCTCAGGATTGTCAGGAGAGTATATCAAGAGAATAAATACTTGCAATAACTGTTAAACTTGTCATGAGATAGGACTGCTTCTAATTCCAAACAAAGGTGCAGGGGACATTCTTTTCACAGCTAGAATTTTGTCTCAGATAAGTATAAGTTGAGATAAAGGGCAGCCCTGGTGCATGAAGCTCCCGCCTATGTGGGGTCCGGGGAAGGGGCGGGCCACAATGGCATAAAGTAGGCAGCCTTACCTTACATTTTTGCAATAAGCTGATTCCACGCCTTGAACCCATAAACTCAAGGTTACATGACGACAACTTTTACCGTTGCACCAAGGCTCCCCTTTATAAGTATAAGTTGAGATATAGAATTTTATATCAGATAAGAATAAATTCCAGAAACATTATGGTATTCCTGAATATGAATTGACTAGGTCACATTTGCAACGTTTTAGTTATTAACAAAAGAAGAACAATAGCAGCATAGTTGAAGGTCATTTCAGAAGTGAGGACCATATTAAGTTATACCCTTGGCAATTTTGGAGATGTCTCAGTTAACTTCCAGTATTGGAGAGTTGTGCCGTTCACATTGGGTCAGCATCTGCTATTCAGGGGAAAAGGAAAGAGTTCATAGAATCATTTTCTAACTTGTTCAAAGAAGAGTTAAAAATACTGGCAATGCAAGGTAGAAACTTACACCGCAATAGCAGAAAAGAAATGATAGCCACCCTTGACATTTTCTATAATGACATTCTTCTCTATCTTATACTTTTCTAGTTAATGTTAAGGGGGGCTGCACTTCCCAAAGCAGGCAACAGCTAATACTAGAGAGTTTAATAAAGTCAGGAAAACAACTACTCAGGTGATTGGAGATATCTTTCATAACATGATTACTACATCGCACTTTAACAGAAGAAGATATACAAGAATTGAAAGTAAGCATTCAAACACTTAGTGACATCGAAGCATGACAAGGAAAATGCAGTAATCAGGAAAGATATCTTATCATATCAAAAACTAAATAAGTGGCCAACCCCAAATTGGGATAAGGTCTTGATGATGATGATCAAAACTAAATAAGTGATGGAAAAGTTATATGCATCTTCCTCATGTGTCAGTACCAAGCTCTCTTAATGGAATTGCCAATTCCAATAAGATGCAAGTGATCATCAGACACCACATCAGTACCATATGTGTAACTGAAAGGTCATCTGAATATCAACAAAGCATGTCATACTGTACTAAGTTGATGCATGTTGGACTGTGGACTGCAGCAACTTCACAGGTTTCTTGCTTATGGATGTTATGCATGGCTGATTCCAGTTGTAAGCTCACTTGTGATACAAGCATTCATAATATGATTATTCAACATTCCCGACCAGTAACCAAAGAAAAATGCATCAGAGCTTACTTTTGTGAAATCTACTCTCGTTCCTGATGAAGCACTGTAGTTAAAGTTTTTTTTTTTAATGGTAAAAGTCCAATGAGTATTGGCCAGCAATAGTTGGATTACTCAAGCAGACTGGCTCTCTCATAGCATGTGTATCATACCACCTAATGAAAGTACATAACTGTGAATGTTGTGTTTTCACTTCAGTTCCATGACTATTACTTCTCAATGTCCCATCTATTTTCTTTTGCTGTCTTTTAATTTTCAGAAGTTCATAAGAAATGTCAAAAGAAGCTTTAATATGCTTAAGACAGAGCTATTCAACAGAGACTGAAGCTAATTAAAAATCATGGTGGGTTTAAGTATTTCTTACAGGACAGATCTTTCCTCTGTTTCAGGAATCAGGCAGCAGAAAACCTCTACGGATGGAAGGACTATGAAGTGCTTGGTCAAAGAGTTGATGATCTGCTTATTCCTGAAGAGAATTATGTCGTAGTCAGTAAAATCATGGAAAGATTGAGTGCTGGTCAGAAATGGTCAGGTCAATTTCCGTTGAAGAAAAGATCTGGTGAGATGTTTATGGCGATAGTAACAAAAAGCCCATTTTACGAGGATGGTGAGTTTATTGGTGTCATTACTGTCTCGAGTGATGCAGCTGTGTTTAATTCTATAAACATGAAAAGATTAAGTATGTCCCAAGATTGTGCCCATGACCAACCTAGTGAACCGAGGCTAAGCATGAAAAGGATTCAATGGCATCCACCACCACAGATAGCATCATCTGTCTCAAATCTGGTGCTTAATTACTTGACTAACAAGTTTGACTGTTCATTCTATTGTTTCTTCTGTTCCAAGTACTAATGGACACCAATCTAACTGAGCAGGCATCAAAAGCTTTTGCTCATAGACGTGGAGGTAATGAAGATAGTTGTGCGGGTACTCGGAGTAGAAGAGAATTGATAGAGGAGACTGGACTGGAGCGATCAGAAAACACTGAAAGACAGGTAGGCATTGGTTTCTGCTGTTATCGTCACATAGTTGTCATCTGACATTGTAGAACTGTTGCTAGGAAGGCCTCTAAAAAGCAATGTGATCTGTTACAGGCATCTGGATCCATTTTCAGATTACATGCTGGGAAGAGCCAGATAGCAGAGAAGAGCAATAAGAAGGATGAAACTTCTCAACTTGCTCAACCAGCCAAAATTGTAATATGGTCTCACTTGATTTTCAAACAACATAGATAATTTTGGAACAAATTCATATAAGAACTTTTTTTTTCTTCTGTATATTTGTTTTGCTTCCTTTCTGGAACTTCTTCTTGATAATTGATTGGTTGATGAGAATGATGCAGGCAACAAAGGTTTTGGAAAAATTGAATATTGGGAAAGGCAATAACAAGCAAGATGCTTCCGGGAATGGTCAACTTGGTTCTCTGAAAATTTCGGCAAGGAATCTCAGCAAAAAGGTGCTGTAGTTAAAATCCCCTGCTTTCATGTTGTTTTCCTTTTCCTTTGTCGTTGGACATTGTCCTAAAAGTTCACTTAAGGACAGAAGTTTTGACATTGCTTTTGGATGAAACATTTAACTGACTGGGGCTCAGAATACATCCATCAAAGAGAACTTTCTTAGGCAAATCCTTATGGCTGTCTCTGCATAAATCTTGGAGAAGATTATAATTAGTTTGTGCATTTTATTCATGCCTCATTACATATGGAGAAAGTTTCCTTCAGTGAAGCTCTTCAATGTCTACTGTTTTATATATTCTGTCTGTGAGGTCCTCGTGTATCAAAATCACTGGAGAAAACATCCTCAATGTTTTGTTAATAAAAAGCATATCAACACTTTTGACCTGCATGCATTCTAGGGATAATTCTTCGCCTAACTAATTCTTTGTTGCAGCTTGCAGAGTCATCAAAGGCACTTATAGATAATTCCACCGGTTCCAACAGGAATGAAGGTTATGGGTCAAAGGAGCAGAAAATGGAAGGAACACAAGATTCATTACTGGTAGGTCTGTCAACCTCATCATTCTGCTGTTTGCTCAAGTAAATAATTGCCCATCAGTAAAATAGTCCAAACACGAGAAAACATGATTTGGAGTTCAGTTGCACCATCATACTGAAGCTTTGTTCAGTTTCAATCAAGTCTTCCAGCTGTAGACAAAAGAGAGAGGGAGGGCGGTGCGCATCCCAATAATGCTTCACCTGGACAGCAAGGAAGAAGTGCAGTGCTAGACAAAAATGAATAAGAAGCATAACTGCTTTCCTGCTGTTCCTTCCAGAACCCTGCGGCTTACAATTAAAGCCAATGCCTCTGGGTGTAACTTTTGTAAGCTGACAGAGAGAGGGATTGGTTTCTATATCTTTTTTTTTTTTACTTCTTCTTTTGTTTCAAATGCAACTTGATGTCTGTATTTAGCCTAGTCATTTATAAATCCTTGAAATGCATATTAAATAGAATAAAATTAACAAAAACGCCCATATGTTTTTAAAGAATTTGAGGATCTGCTTTGACTGAATTTTGTGCAGTTTTTGAATTCCAATTGGCACAGCAACCAAACAAGAAATCCAGTTGAGTAAACTTGACATTTAATGGGTTTTTAGACTGACTTGTAATAGATTCTGCCAATCAATATAGACATCTTCATTTGTCAAAATGGTTGTCCTCAGCCTTGGAATTGCAGATCCTATGTTTCTCATAAAATATGCAAATACATTGGCTGACAATAGGTATAATCTGTTGCAGATTTCTGGTCGTGATGAGGGTGTAACTCAGAATCCGGCCTATGCAGTCTCCAGTGTTTCAAAGCCGCCAAGAGGATTAAGAGGAAGAGCTATGAATCAATGTAACCCTGGTTTGGAAGAAAAAAGCACAGACCCTGAGAGGAGTTCTTCCCATACTTTAAGATCTGGATATCGTGATGGAAAGGATTCTGGGAATCATAGTTCTTTAGCAGAGGCTGTCTCTTCTGTTTCAAAATGTAAATTGGTTAGCTCTTGGCAGCGATGCAAGGAATGTTCTTCCATTCCCATGTTCGGTTCTCCAAATGATGAACTGGATCCAATGAATCAAGGTGAAGATGCAAAAGCACAGGCTATGGGACATCAAAATGCAGAAGCTAATTTAAAAGTATCAAGCTCGGGAGATAGTGTTGCTACTAGTCTGCCAGGTTCATCAGCTAGAGATGAAGAGTCAAATTCACTGACTGACTGCGAGATTCATTGGGAGGATCTGCACCTAGGGGAGGAAATTGGACAAGGTACTCACTCCAAGCTTTTGATGTAGTACTTGAAACGCTGGATTGTAATTATGAATTAATTAATGTTTATCGCTGCAAGGAATGGCTAATAGGGTGAAGCATTGTGGGTAGACACAGCATAGATGGCATTTTGTTTTGCTTATTCTTTACTCGCATTGAGTTCCTATAATAGTTTTATATATGCTTATTTCATCAGAGCATCATAGGCTTCAATATTTGACAAGTTTCACTCATCTCTGTGTCCTTATATCCCCTCCAATGCAAATAAAACTGGACCAAGTTACACATGGTGAATTAGTTGCAGAAACATTAGAAGACCAGGTCTGGAGAGGGGAGGTGTGCGAAGACAAATGGATGATGGTAGCTGATGTTGGTCACTGTGGGACAAAGAAAGTAGTGTATACAGAGAACTGAAGTTCTTGTTTTTATGTACTCGACGAGACTGTTAGATTTCACTTAACTACTAAGATGCACCAAAAACCTATCCTGCAATGACCCAATTTCCACAAAAACAGGAGACTACCATTTAGATTGGCTTGATTTCCACAGATATAGCCACTTTCATCCTACACCCTTATCTGTCCACCCACATGGATTCCGACCCTAGAATACTTGGAATTCAGTTTGAGGAAATTCTTACACATAGGGATAGCTCGCCCCAAGCACCAGCCTGCAGTGGTACTGATGTATATCCATCTCTGATTCTCATGCTTCCAGCCCCAACTACTGCAAACACCTCCTTTTCTTGGCTTCCAACTCGTTCATGTTAACACCAGTAAAAAAAAGGGAAGTTATATTGAGATCTTCTTCTTCTTCCACCACAGCTTCTATGTGTCCCAATGGCTTAACTTGTTCCAACTGCTTTATCTGGTTTGCATACATTCACCAGAATTCGATGGAACACATGCTACTGTTGCTTACCATCTGTGTATAATTTTGCATCTCAAAGACAGTCATTCATATTGGTAGTTTAGATTATTTCACTTACCTAGATTTATCTTTTCTTATTTTTCAGGATCATATGGTGTTGTATATCGAGGAATTTGGAATGGATCGGTACAAATAGTTCAATTTCACAAACTTCCTTCTATGTTAGTGGTTATTCCTGCAATACCATAATGGCAAGGAATTATACTTCTGTATTGTGTTCATAGGACGTTGCAACAAAAGTTTATTTTGGAAATGAATATCATGAAGGGATTTTACTTGATTACAAGAAAGAGGTCAGCAAAACTCCGTACTGATTTGCTCTTAAAGCTTAATAGTTTGGGTGCAAATAATGGAATTCCTGCCTATTATAGAATCTCATCAGTAGCTATTCCAGATTGCTATAATGAAAAGACTAAGGCATCCAAATGTCTTGCTGTTCATGGGAGCTGTTTCCTCTTGTGATCGACTTGCCATAGTCACAGAATTCTTACCAAGGTAAACATGACATCTTCTAATTCTAAATACAGAAATAGTTCCTTTTACATGTTGTATTTTTTATTCTTGTAGAAATGACTAGTTATTTATCAAAAAGTAATTTGTTTTATTCCCATTGTACAGGGGAAGTCTCTTCAAAACATTACACAGGAACAATCAGGCATTAGACCTTAGACGCCGTTTGAGGATGGCCCTTGATATTGTGTGTTCCATTCTGCTAATACTTTAGCCTTCTAGCAAGTAGTGATAGCTTCTTTTATGTAGACAACTGATATCTTTGAATTCTTCTTGAAGGCTAGAGGCATGAATTATTTGCATTGTAGAAATCCACCAATAATACACAGAGATCTGAAATCTTCAAACCTGCTTGTTGACAAGAACTGGACAGTCAAGGTATCTTATTGCACTTTGTACAGAGCATGGGAGAATGGTTTTCAGGGGTTAACTGGGTTGTCCATTTTCTTCTTCTTTAGGTTGGCGACTTTGGCCTGTCACGACTGAAGCACTCAACCTTCTTGACTGCAAAATCTGGAAGAGGAACAGTAAGGATCTTCTATGTTTTGTGAGCAACCCATGGACACACAATTAACCATTTGACTAAATAACAGTTACTGGTTTGATTAGATAAACTAATTCCTAAATCTTCTTTTCATTTACCTCAGCCAATTCTATTTCTGGTTTACAAGCAGAGGATTTGTGTCAATTCCTTGAATATCAAACACGGTTTCTTCTATGATTCTAGTTCTCCATACCACCTTGTCACTGAGAAAGATGTAGTAACTTGGTTGCAACTCCAAGCAAGGCCATACTGATAACTTCAGTATGACTTCATGCTGAAACGTGGATACCAAAGGGTAATGTTGAATTTGGAACAAAAAACTGCCTTCTTTAAATTTTGGAGTGCTTCATTTGAGTAAGGGTTGGGTTGCAATAACAATTTGGATGGTCTAGGACATTCTGAAAATTCACAGTGTCGGTCAACTCATAGTTTTTCTGGTTTGGGGTGACTTTTGGGTTGGACTTTGAGTCAGCTTTAAATGCCAAAATTGTCGATGTCTTCATGTATGAAGGGACATGGGAAGATTTTACTGCTAATAGATGCTGGTTTTATGAATGAAATTTTCCTGTTTTCTCTTTTCAAGTGCGGTCTTGTTTTAGTTCTCTGCATCCATGTTAGAGATGTTAGTCTTGCATGTACTGCAGGGATACTGTAGGTCAAAGCTGTCCTCTGAGTTATTGTTTGACCTCTATGTTCTTGTTTTTTGCCTGTTCTTTCTGCTCTCCTTTAGCTTTCTCCTTTGACTGTGTAATAATTGTGCCTTGAATAGAGTGTATGAAGAATTTGAATCTAACACTATATATTAATTTGAGAGTAGTCAGTGAGGATACAGCAACAACATATAATTTTGTGATGTGTTTCCATTTGTTGTTGGAGTTTGCTTTTTGTTTGGTCAGACATAATATTAAAATTTTGTAGCTTAATTAAGTTTCAAGAGTGTATGAATAATTCAGCATTCTTGTTTACATCTGTTTCAATATTCTTATTTATGGTGCAGCCACAGTGGATGGCTCCTGAAGTCCTCCGAAATGAAGCTTCAAATGAAAAGTAACTTACCAGCCAAGCACTGATAGATGCTAGTATTTCATTTCCCAATTTCCTATCAGAAAGTAACCGATTTGGTGGTGAAAAGGCTGATATTTCTTTGAACAGGTCTGATGTATTCAGCTTTGGTGTTATCCTCTGGGAGCTAATTACTGTTTCCATTCCATGGACCCATCTAAATTCCCTACAGGTATTTCTTCTTCTATAACGAAGCAAAATGTCCAAAAGATCTACTTATTCCCTTCAGATATTTTATCCACCTATCTAACTGGATATGGTAGTAGTTTATGACTTTTACTGGAGGATATACTTGGTTGATAAAATTGCTGTTGACTAACTACTATACAACACAAGGGATAATTTTTAGAACCCAAAATGCCTTTGTCTGGAATATGCGCCACAAATCAGGTGATACACATTATTATCGTCCTTGGAGAGAGAGATGTTCTCTTTCGACCACATTGTGTGTTAACCTTTTGTGTTTAAACTATTTAAATTCAATGGTTTTTGACATATTTTGTTAAGGTAAAAACTTGGCTCAATAATCTTAGTGGCGTATTACCTTGAACTGAAAGTATAGAAACAACAATGTCGATGAAAGTAATGATCAAATGGACAGTGAAACAGCAAAGTTATCTAATATAAATAGAGGAAAATATTGACAGGATAAATATGCCAGAGCATGTTGAGAAGAAGCACGCACTTTATTGGCAGGGTGCTTTGTTCCCAAACCAAAGGTTGTTTATTCAAATCCACTACCAATTATCAAAACAGAACATATCAAAGCAAGCATGTTATAGTTGAGATGCGCCTCATTCATCCATGTCAATCTCAGTTTCATAATCCCTTGACTTGAAAGTCAGCGTCTGTTGTTAAACCATTTTCAATTTCAGCCTCTTATTTCATTCTTTTCTTCTCTAGCTCTCTTAGGTGGGTGAAAAATCATAATAGGTCATCATAGGAAAATGTAAACCGTTGGTGAAATAGCCGTGGCCCTTAAAGATCAAATTTCTCATAATTCGCAGACACGTAAATCATGAAGAAGTGAAAGAATTTACGAAATAAACTGAAAATTGCTCACTTTGATAGCTTACTTTTCCTGTTGAAGGTTGTCGGTGTAGTCGGATTCATGGATCGCAGGTTAGACCTTCCAGAAGATCTGGATCCTCGAATTTCATCCATCATACTCGACTGTTGGCGAAGGTAATGTATTTCTTGACGTTTCTTCTCCTCATTCTCCATAGAAAATCCATGGTTTCACCGAACAGATCACTCTGTCATCCCAATGCAGTGATCCCATGCTCCGTCCTTCTTTCGAAAACATAATCGAGAAGATGACAGATCTGATCAACAAGGTTGTGGCACCACCAGCTAAAAGGAGTCCCGATACTTGATTTTGAAGAATTCTTTGTAAAATAGCAATGATTTTCCTGTTAGAGCTCATCGAGAAATGAAGACCCAAAGGAATTTAGGTTTTGCAGAAGTACGAAGGTGCGAAGCAAAGCGAGCCAAATTTGGGGGCACAGTGGAACAAGGGGAAGGCCGGATTTGAAAACCTTTCCCTCTAATAGAAAAAGGAAAAACCTACACATGCTTGTTGTCGCGTGTATTCATAGTCACAAAATTCAGATTCAGGAAAGACTAGGCAACGCAATATTCAGGAAATTGGGCCAAGTAATCGTGAAAAGATCCGATGAAGAGCATTTCTTTATATGAGTTTAAGCTTTTAACTAGATTTGCAAATAATCTTTTTGAAGTTAGCTAATTATTTAGGAATTTGAGTTTTATTAGATTAAATTATAATAAAATTTTAAATTGGCTGTGAATTTGTATTGTTTAGGATGCTGTTTGGTATGGGAACAATAATCTGACACTTAAAAACGCTTTCTCCCTGAAATTTGCAGCCTAAAAATATGGACTATCTTTCATTTTTGGGTTGCAAACAAGGACCAATTATTCGAATAAGTATATAAAAAATTTAGCTTTGGATAATTTTATCTATGTTTAAAGGCTGCAACAACTGTGGAAAAATTTATCTGTACGAGAATAACAATATTCATGGAACTTGTAGCCCCAAACAGACTCAATGGGCAAGGTGTTTTGGCCGCATTTTTCTAATTGGTATAGAACTTTTCAATAGCCATCTTTTTTCCATTTTTCTTTGTGTTCAGGGAACAATTACAAAGTAAACCTCCAATACACAGACTAACAAATGTTTAGCTTAGTTGGTTGCTAACAACTCAGCATTTCTCTTGAAATGCCCTGGTTGCGACTTTAAGTTGTTACTTTTCTTTGCTTTGTAATTTTTTGCTTGTATATAAAAAATTGCTTGTGAAAAAAAGATTAATGGGAGATTCTGAGTTGTGTACCAGCAGGGGGAACAAAATTGAAAATGTGCGAATTGTACATTTATACGTATTAATTATTATGGGACAATGAACCCATGACAAGTTTCCCAAGGACCATTTGGCAAGGCTTCTGTGATCTGGTTTATGTGGTTAGAGTGTGTTCGTAAGGAGTTCGATTACCTTATGGCATGCTACAGCACCGTGCAGCAATGGCTCCAAAGTGACCCAATATCAGATGCAAAGTCCTACAGGTCAGGATTGGTCCTTGGCGCAATGTTGGAGTTATTGTCACGTGATTTTGAGATCACGGGTTCAACACGTGGAGATAGCCTCTTGCAAAATATAAAATAAGGCTGCGTACTATTGACCTTTGTAGTTCGCCCCTTTCCCGGATCATGTATACGTGGGAATTTTGTGCAATGAGGCTACCTTTTTTTTGTTGCAGATGCAAGACCAATTGGCAACCTGTGGAGTCTGGATACTTTTGTTTCTGTAGAAAGCATATTGTCACGGGGTTGCACTTTCACCTTTGCTAAACCTGTGCGGCACTTGTGCACAACTCCTATTCACGGGCACAAGTCAGCCTTTAAACCCCAAACTCTCACTTGCTAGGGCTACACTCACTCACCCACTCAAGCAATGAGAGGAACTCAAGAGAACTCAGAAAGGAACTTTCCCAATGTATTCACTTTAGTTGAACTCTGAGCTAATCTGAGCTTGTTACAACTGAGGAGCTTACACCTATTTATACTTGTTGTCCCCCATCCACCTCCTCAATGGATGGTCCAGATTATTACAAATGTCACTAATCCAATGGTTAAGGACTATTCTAGACTCACTCTAGAAAGCTCTACACAACTCCACACAAGCCCCTAACCTTCCCTCTTTCAAGATATTTATATGGAGTCTTCCAGAATCCAGGCCTTCTAGAATCAGGCCCTCCTCCATGAATCTTCACCAATGGGTTTAAGCCTCTTGAACCTTGTCCACAATCCAAATAAGTCTTCCATGGAGCCTTCAAGCCTTGGTCATGGACCTTGCAGTGCAAGCCCGTGACATTCTCCCCCACCTGATAGCGTCGACGTCCTCGTCGACACATCTCCATCAGTGTCATGAACTTTAACCTGTGGTACACCCCATGTTGCTTCGTGATCATCATGGGATGCTTTGTCACATCCCTCCTCTTGCACCTTAGCAGCCGGGCCTTTGTGCTCCAAGGTGATTTCCTTCATATTGTGTGCATTGTTGCACACTTGTGCTGCTACACTTTGTTGTTGTACTACCTGCACATCAGCGTAGTAGCTAGTCATTATCGTGCCCCCTGCACGACTTAGCCTGGATTCACCCTTCATGGAGTCCACACCTTGTGGCACAATCCCCTTTGTGCCAACAATGGTGTCAACACCCTTGTTGATCACCGCTTCTTTTGGGGACTCACCCGATCCAAGCAACCTTACAGCACCTAAACCTGATAAGCTTAGCTGTGCTGCATCCACACTCGTTGTGGATTCCTTCGCTACCTCCATATCCTCTGACCCAGCCACTTCCTCATGTGGACTGGCCATCTTGCCCTTCGCAGACTCAAAGCAACCTGACACGCAATCCCCTTGATTCACAGGCTCAGCGTCCATCCCCTTAGACATCTGAATCGTGTTTTGCATGCCGTCCTTGAGGCTTTTCAAGGCATCTACGAATGCATTCGACTTGTTCAAGCAATCAGCAAAAGTTTGCTCAAACTTACCCAATCTTTCCTCCAACATAGTGAGGTGAGCATCCAAAGCCAAATCCCTTGATGGCTCTCTGGACTTATCCCTCCTTGACTTCTTCTGAATCTCCACTGGCATGGTGGTCTCCCCTAACGCACTTGCCATGACGTTGCCACGAGCTTCCCGTGGACTCACTAAGCAACTCCCACGTCCACCGGTTTTGATACCAACTCCTGGTACCAACCTGCTCTGATACCAATTGTCACGGGGTTGCACTTTCACCTTTGCTAAACCCATGCGGCACTTGTGCACAACTCCTATTCACGGGCACAAGTCAGCCTTTAAACCCCAAACTCTCACTTGCTAGGGCTACACTCACTCACCCACTCGAGCAATGAGAGGAACTCAAGAGAACTCATAAAGGAACTTTCCCAATGTATTCACTTTAGTTGAACTCTGAGCTAATCTGAGCTTGTTACAACTGAGGAGCTTACACCTATTTATACTTGTTGTCCCCCATCCACCTCCTCAATGGATGGTCCAGATTATTACAAATTTCACTAATCCAATGGTTAAGGACTATTCTAGACTCACTCTAGAAAGCTCTACACAACTCCACACAAGCCCCTAACCTTCCCTCTTTCAAGATATTTACATGGAGTCTTCCAGAATCCAGGCCTTCTAGAATCAGGCCCTCCTCCATGAATCTTCACCAATGGGTTTAAGCCTCTTGAACCTTGTCCACAATCCAAATAAGTCTTCCATGGAGCCTTCAAGCCTTGGTCATGGACCTTAAAGGGTGCCCGTGACATTCTCCCCCACCTGATAGCGTCGACGTCCTCGTCGACACATCTCCATCAGTGTCATGAACTTTAACCTGTGGTACACCCCATGTTGCTTCGTGATCATCATGGGATGCTTTGTCACATCCCTCCTCTTGCACCTTAGAACAAATGGGCCGGTCTTGTCTCCCAAGGTGATTTCCTTCATATTGTGTGCATTGTTGCACACTTGTGCTGCTACACTTTGTTGTTGTACTACCTGCACATCAGCGTAGTAGCTAGTCATTATCGTGCCCCCTGCACGACTTAGCCTGGATTCACCCTTCATGGAGTCCACACCTTGTGGCACAATCCCCTTTGTGCCAACAATGGTGTCAACACCCTTGTTGATCACCGCTTCTTTTGGGGACTCACCCGATCCAAGCAACCTTACAGCACCTAAACCTGATAAGCTTAGCTGTGCTGCATCCACACTCGTTGTGGATTCCTTCGCTACCTCCATATCCTCTGACCCAGCCACTTCCTCATGTGGACTGGCCATCTTGCCCTTCGCAGACTCAAAGCAACCTGACACGCAATCCCCTTGATTCACAGGCTCAGCGTCCATCCCCTTAGACATCTGAATCGTGTTTTGCATGCCGTCCTTGAGGCTTTTCAAGGCATCTACGAATGCATTCGACTTGTTCAAGCAATCAGCAAAAGTTTGCTCAAACTTACCCAATCTTTCCTCCAACATAGTGAGGTGAGCATCCAAAGCCAAATCCCTTGATGGCTCTGCGGACTTATCCCTCCTTGACTTCTTCTGAATCTCCACTGGCATGGTGGTCTCCCCTAACGCACTTGCCATGACGTTGCCACGAGCTTCCCGTGGACTCACTAAGCAACTCCCACGTCCACCGGTTTTGATACCAACTCCTGGTACCAACCTGCTCTGATACCAATTGTCACGGGGTTGCACTTTCACCTTTGCTAAACCCATGCGGCACTTGTGCACAACTCCTATTCACGGGCACAAGTCAGCCTTTAAACCCCAAACTCTCACTTGCTAGGGCTACACTCACTCACCCACTCGAGCAATGAGAGGAACTCAAGAGAACTCATAAAGGAACTTTCCCAATGTATTCACTTTAGTTGAACTCTGAGCTAATCTGAGCTTGTTACAACTGAGGAGCTTACACCTATTTATACTTGTTGTCCCCCATCCACCTCCTCAATGGATGGTCCAGATTATTACAAATTTCACTAATCCAATGGTTAAGGACTATTCTAGACTCACTCTAGAAAGCTCTACACAACTCCACACAAGCCCCTAACCTTCCCTCTTTCAAGATATTTACATGGAGTCTTCCAGAATCCAGGCCTTCTAGAATCAGGCCCTCCTCCATGAATCTTCACCAATGGGTTTAAGCCTCTTGAACCTTGTCCACAATCCAAATAAGTCTTCCATGGAGCCTTCAAGCCTTGGTCATGGACCTTGCAGTGCAAGCCCGTGACATTCTCCCCCACCTGATAGCGTCGACGTCCTCGTCGACACATCTCCATCAGTGTCATGAACTTTAACCTGTGGTACACCCCATGTTGCTTCGTGATCATCATGGGATGCTTTGTCACATCCCTCCTCTTGCACCTTAGCAGCCAGCCAGTCTTGTGCTCCAAGGTGATTTCCTTCATATTGTGTGCATTGTTGCACACTTGTGCTGCTACACTTTGTTGTTGTACTACCTGCACATCAGCGTAGTAGCTAGTCATTATCGTGCCCCCTGCACGACTTAGCCTGGATTCACCCTTCATGGAGTCCACACCTTGTGGCACAATCCCCTTTGTGCCAACAATGGTGTCAACACCCTTGTTGATCACCGCTTCTTTTGGGGACTCACCCGATCCAAGCAACCTTACAGCACCTAAACCTGATAAGCTTAGCTGTGCTGCATCCACACTCGTTGTGGATTCCTTCGCTACCTCCATATCCTCTGACCCAGCCACTTCCTCATGTGGACTGGCCATCTTGCCCTTCGCAGACTCAAAGCAACCTGACACGCAATCCCCTTGATTCACAGGCTCAGCGTCCATCCCCTTAGACATCTGAATCGTGTTTTGCATGCCGTCCTTGAGGCTTTTCAAGGCATCTACGAATGCATTCGACTTGTTCAAGCAGCAAAGAAAGTTTGCTCAAACTTACCCAATCTTTCCTCCAACATAGTGAGGTGAGCATCCAAAGCCAAATCCCTTGATGGCTCTCTGGACTTATCCCTCCTTGACTTCTTCTGAATCTCCACTGGCATGGTGGTCTCCCCTAACGCACTTGCCATGACGTTGCCACGAGCTTCCCGTGGACTCACTAAGCAACTCCCACGTCCACCGGTTTTGATACCAACTCCTGGTACCAACCTGCTCTGATACCAATTGTCACGGGGTTGCACTTTCACCTTTGCTAAACCCATGCGGCACTTGTGCACAACTCCTATTCACGGGCACAAGTCAGCCTTTAAACCCCAAACTCTCACTTGCTAGGGCTACACTCACTCACCCACTCGAGCAATGAGAGGAACTCAAGAGAACTCATAAAGGAACTTTCCCAATGTATTCACTTTAGTTGAACTCTGAGCTAATCTGAGCTTGTTACAACTGAGGAGCTTACACCTATTTATACTTGTTGTCCCCCATCCACCTCCTCAATGGATGGTCCAGATTATTACAAATTTCACTAATCCAATGGTTAAGGACTATTCTAGACTCACTCTAGAAAGCTCTACACAACTCCACACAAGCCCCTAACCTTCCCTCTTTCAAGATATTTACATGGAGTCTTCCAGAATCCAGGCCTTCTAGAATCAGGCCCTCCTCCATGAATCTTCACCAATGGGTTTAAGCCTCTTGAACCTTGTCCACAATCCAAATAAGTCTTCCATGGAGCCTTCAAGCCTTGGTCACCGACCTTGCAGACAATATGCTGATTTAACAGTGTAGTTCCCATCCAAATTGGTCATGACTTAAATGATGTTGTCATTAATGAGATTTTTAATCTCACTGGATAAAAGAACTAGCAGCGGTTACGTTCACAAGGTGCCTAAAGAAAATGAAGTGCTGAAGGATCCACTTTCAGAGCAGCCGAATAAATAGCAGTTCATTCTCAAACAGTAAGAATGCATTCAATGTCATCTCTTCTGAAGAACTGATCATTTGCACGTGGATGTACCAACTATGGATCCTTCCTCCCCTTCGTGGGTTATGGCAGTTGAGTGTTTGCCTTATGTCCTATTTCTTACGGCTGGTGGAATCTGGCCGAGGAAAAGGCAAATGGTGTTTGGAGGCTCCAACTCTCTCTCATGTAGACTGCCCTCCTAGAGGGCACTTGACAACTCACTTGTGGGGCATTACATCCCGAAATTCCAAAGGTAATAACTGCACTTCCCGAGAAAAATCTCGTCTTGGTCTTGGATCCTCTCTTCTGTTAGCATAAAGATGAATTTGAAATTTTTGATCTGTTTATGATCCTTTTCTCTCTTTCCTTTCATCGGGCTGTAGGTTTCCCTTTATTTCTTCACAAAAAAAGAGAAACAAAGGTTTCATGGGCACATAATCTATTGGCTTCTCCGAAACTTTTGTGCATCTCGTGGAAGAGAATTAGTGTATGGTCTCTGCTTTGAAGCTCCTAGAGTTTCAAAGAGCCCCTGTGAGTAATTGGTGAGGATGCCGTTTCCAAATGTGGGTCGTTACGAAAGTCTTGGGAATACTGCCCATTTCTTTGCCTTGGCAACATATTGTTTGCTAGCCTCAATACGCCAAACAAAATCTAAGACCTTGCTAAACGTGGTCATGAGCAATGCAGGTGATTACATTGTGTAATGACGCAACCTTTGGGTTTCTTTAAGAGGCGCTGCAGAGAACGTTTAAGGGTAGAGATGCCTGACTTGGCAATTTCATTGACAGAGGAATGCTGTGTCAGAGAGAGAGACTGCCACAAGTAGCGGTGTAGCTGCCCGCTTTTGCATGAAGGAATCCGACATTTGATGATCTGACTGATCCATTTACCTGATTAATCCAGTTCTTTATGTCTAGTCGTTTAGAACTCGAACTGAATGGATGATTCCAGTGTTCTAGAGTATGCATAAAAGATGCACCATACATTAACTTTCTTATGTTTCATGAATTTACCTAGACCTAATTCAAGTTTCATAAATGTTAAAATTTTATTTGCTCTTCAAGTATTTACCAGTATTTAGGTAAGAGTAAACAGACAAAAAGTGTTTCAGGATACGTTTAGTGTGGATTTCTAGTCTCATCATCTCCACAAGAACGCTGCACAATACCGATTAAACCTTAAATATTCCACCGATAGGAAATATCCGTGCAGACAACGCCCTATACGTTCTACTCGAATCGATCCTAATCAAGCAAAGTGCAGCTCACACAATTCTATACAATTAAGGTTATGTCATGTTACGTCGTTATGCAATCGATCCTTTTCTTTTGATTGGTCTTTAATCAGAGTATTTCAAGCATAAGTTTGCTATGATGCCAGGTTGATTAGTCACTCAACATGTACTCTTGAAGGGCAGCCCCAATGCACGAAGCTCCAGTGCATGCAGGGTCTGGGGAAGGGGCAAACCACAAGGGTCAATAGTACACAGCGTTACCTTACATTTTGCAAGAGACTATTTTTATGCCTTAAACCCATGACCTCAAGGTCACACGACAACAATTCTACTATTGTGCCAAGGCTCCCCTTTACTCAACATGTACTCTTGCTTTGTCTAAATGGTCTAGTATAAAATTAACAGGAAAAGTTCAAAGGCAACCATGGTTATGCTTCTCCTATCAGAAGCCAGGATTTCTAACCAGGAGGAGCACATGTTAAACACTCAGTACCACATCCGTTTTCCGGCGTAGAGCCATTGTGTTTGGGGGGACAGGATATCCAATTTGCATGGGACCAGACTCATGTGCATCTCTGACTCCCTACGAATTCAAAGGTTTCGGCTACAGATGCATCTGCTAATGTGGGTTTGAGTTTCCAGTACTGTTTGCCTAGTCGGTGCCAAAAGTATAGGACAACACTCTATGGTCAAATAGCTGGGAATGCAGATCTCTGGTTTCTTATTTCCCTCACTTTCACTGCGAAAACCGGTTGGACGGGCAGGGTCAAGCGCTGCTTTAGGCGAATATCTCATCTTGGCAATTAAGTAAAAGCTGGTAGTTTCTTTGGAGCTTTCTTTCATGCACATTTGGTGTGACGTCCTGGGTTTTATAAAGAGATTTTCTAAATATTTTTGAGAATCTTGTCAGGATCGATCCTTAAAAAAAAAAAATTTTCTTTTCAACTCTACATATAATAATATATTTAAAAATACTTCTTCTAACCTAAGTTCGTCAAATAAATCTCCACAATATATTCAAAATAACAGTTCATCTTTTCCAGCCAGTCAAGACCTACTAGTCACAGCCCAAACGCTACTAAGTTAAATCACAATATAAAGTTCAAATATTTAATTTATTACAAATTGACTAAAGTCTTCAAATAAATAAACACTATTTCTAGCTTCTCATACTTTGCAACTCCGAGTTTACTCAATCTCCTTCGCGTCAATTTCAAGCTTTTCCTTTTGCTCTTCACCTGTAGGGTGGTTTGGTGAGTAATTTGAATTACCCAGTAGAAAATCTAAACCTAGCCAAAAACTCTGAAAATCTTGCTATGCAAGTTTTTTTTTCGCATGCATGTACTATCAAGCATGTCATTGTCACATCGTAAGCTCTCAATTCATATTAACCAGTTATGTAATAATCATAATGATATCATATTGGATAATACAAGTAATATCCATGCATATAAAGATCTCGAGTTAAATTCAATCCATATTTATTGAATGATTAATTCATAAGTAAATCCAATTAATAATAAATATATATCTGGATGGAACTTAGCATCATGTCACAAGCATCGGCATATCCAAACAAAATATAAGGTTGACTATACGCGCAGCAAAAACCAAGGTTTCAAACTGCGTTCGTTAGTGGGTACCACACTAACTACACCGACTACATGGGATAGTCGGATCAATCCAATACAAGGGTAGTCCTCCCATGTAACATACCCTCGCCAAACATGCCTATTATAGGCTGGTACCTGTTTAGAAGTCAATGGCCAACTGACTCCCTAGTATAGCAACCATGGGATGTGACATAACATCCTTGAGCCAGGATCAACTCTTAAGAGTCTCCTGATTTTTCTTCTTCTTCTTCTTCTTCTTATTATTATTAGGTTCCATAGCACAAGAGTACGAAAATATCAAATAATATGTACCTCAATAATTTGTGAATTTACTATTGTTGATTTCAAGCGTATACATATTCTTGAAGATCAATTTATGAAGTTTCATTATACTAATCAATTTCATTCATATTTATTCCCAAATCAACTTAAAACATAAGTATGTGAAATTTTCTTGGAAATCAATTTAATATCATACATAACACTTCAATGGTTGACTAAACTAGGAATGACAATAAAGTCCAAGGGCATTATATTAGTTGTGTACCTTAAGCAAGACACATTTTCAAACTATACATAAGTTCCACTAAAAATAATTCCACAATCTTCCAAGAATATAATATTAGCTATTATACTTTAAAACTGGAATCTAATCCAACCACCAACTACCAATTTCATACATTAAGATACCAATTTAACATTTCTAAGTATTATACTATACATCTAATAATATGCTAATCGTGCAAAGTATACCCAAAACACGGCTTCATGCATCTAATCACCAATCACTGATTTATGCTCACAAGCCTAAGCCTAGCGCAATCTTTGATTAGTGTAATGTGTGACTATCATATGAAATACGATATGCTCTTGACTTTGTTTGGTTTACCATGGAATTTTATTGTCCAAGGCATCATGTGCTAAATACAACTAGGTATCCATAGGCTGGTCAGTACCCACTACTCATGCATTTGGGTGTTACAATATGTTTTCTATCAATTTAATACCTATGCATCTGTTAACGCTAATTATATGTGTACTGATTTTCTGTTTAGTGCGTGGGCCTAGTTGCAAATCTCTGCTCATATCCATACACGTGTTTTCTATACAACGCTCAGAACATGTATGCACCTAAGTCTAGTCCAACTCACTGCACCTGTCCCATATGCCCTTTTTGTTTCAACTTCACACAGTATATGGTGCGGCTAGAATTTCAGAATTTCTTCAATGCGGCAGAAATTTCTGCGAAATAGAGATCTAGACGGTTCATAATTCATATATGGGGCCCACTGCACCATAAAACGCAGCTTTTTAGTGGTCCACAACACAACTCACAAGCCCATATTTAACATCACAAACCCATTTTGCACAACCGCAACATATTTTCAAAGTGAATATACAAGTTTCAAGTGTACTCAAGGGCCCACCATTAGTTAACAAGCTTTTCCTTGATATGTATAAATGGCCTCAAAGCAATGCCTGCTTAATGCTTAAACAAAGTTCACACGCTTCTATATGTGAGCATTTCCAGCATAATAAAAACTTTAGCAATATTTGACACATGACAATCTATTTTGTTCAGTGCGTCATGTGTCTAAATATTAAGTAGGTACTCTGTCTATGAAATGTATAAAGTGACATAAATTATAAAGATTTCTAGGCTATTTAGTTTTATGCGTTTAGTTGCTGGATAAATCGTTTGAGGAATGTGCATGATTACTATCAAATGATTAGATATTATAAACTTATGATCAATACTGGGTTGCTGAGTTTGTTGCATCTGATCTCTATTAGATTTATCAGTGGCTTGTGCTTGGTCAGTGCTAGATCTTTGGGTGCCTTGCGCCTAATCAAAATTTATGCGTCACACAATAACAGATCAAGTGGTGTGAATTATGACAATCAAGTCCAGTGTGTCGTGCAGCCTATGAGTCTTAGTGCGCCACACAGCTGCACTGTTAAGTGCATGCTGCGGCCTGTTTGTTTTGGTTTTGTCATGTTCTTACAGGTTGTTGGGCATATGGTGTAGCTGCCATGATCAATGCGCCACACACACTTACAGGTTGTTAAGCGCATGATTAAATGAATGGCACAATCATCCTATGTAAGGTATAAGAAATTTTATCTTATTTGTTGTATTATGAAATTTCATTTCTAAGGAGTCATGCATCTAAATTTTACTTGGTGTAAGGTGTAATCCAGTACAATATGATACTATCAGCTCAAAGTCCCCATTAGATTAACATTCATCACATCAGATCCAATCCGTGAACTCTTTGTGCAAACTAAATTTTAAATTCAAACAATCAAAATCTAAATGGTCTAATCATAGTTATGACCTTCATTTCTGAAACACTTGCACATAATCACCATCCAATGACCATGCACCAAATTTTTAACTTGGTGCTGGGTGTGACTAGTATAATCCAATACATTCATTAACAAGCATGGCTGCTCTATCTAACTATATTTAATAAAATCAACATCTGATTTGATTCACTGCATAGCATAATTATGCATCATTTACCAAATTGAAAAATAAAAATAAAAAATTTCAATTCTAAACATATACCCATGAATCTTGCACAACTATTCAAAGCCAAATATCTAATCTAAACATTTACCATGTGATTAACATCTAGAAATTTATCAAGCATACATGCATTTACATTCCAATGAACTTTCAATGCAATTTCATTCCAAAAACAATCGATAAAGCTCAATATATATATATATATATATATTTTTTTTTTCTTTTTTTCTTTCAAAAGAAAACAGCGGTCTACATCTAGATTTCCTACCTCAAAATGTGATTTCTTCCAACGCAAATTTCTCTGCTTCTAATCGATTTGACGCAATTTCAGATCTCTGCTTTTCCTCTTGATCTTCTTTTCCTTTTTTTTCTTTTTTTTTTTCTTTCCTTTTTGTCTCACGCACTCCCCTTCTTCCTCTCCAACTATTTCACATTCCTAAACTTTTCTTTCCATTTTCTTTGTTTCTTTTATAGGTACTTTCCTTGTAACGGTTTTTCCAATTTATTACATATTTGTAACTCTTCAAATTTTTAATGGTGTATTTACTCTCTTTTTCTATAACTGTCAAATCATCATGTTTAGCCATTTGTAACTGTTTTCTCCACATGGCAAACAAATTCGTAACAAATTAATTAATAAAATAAACTAACATAAAAAAAAAAAACGTAATTTCTTTATTTCTTAATAATGCAGGCCATTACATTTGGATTTGTATATATAGTGCCAGAGCGGCGTAGTGGTCCATTGTTTTCTTTTTCCAAGGGTACCTAATAGTCCTTTGTTGAACTCGAAGAATCTTTGGATGTGTAGAACATGTAGACAAGTGAAGAGATGGAAATGAGATTCATCCTCTCGAAGCAGGGGCCACAACAATTTGGAAAATCTCGTCCCAGGGACTGTCAACGGCAGGTCCTAGTTGGATGGGATCAGCCCACCTGAATCAGAGTCTCCACTGGAACCTGCATTTGCAGTTCTCGCTGCATCCCGCTAGCATGTCTCAAAATATGTCCACACTGAAATATAGAAGTCTTCTAGCCAACACTAACGCACTGGATCCGATTAGACATTGGCCTTGGGCTGGAAGTAATCTAGAACGTTTGATCTCATGTTGCACTTTTCTTTTGTTTTTGCACCAAGGAGGCAGGCTTTATTATTATGGAGGAACTTCGAAAAACCTGTATTTTCTGTAATAAATCGTGCTTATCTAACATTTCCTACATTAGTACATGCCTTGAATAGTCCAAAATGAACCATAAGAAACAATAATAGTCAGTTGTTCACATAAAATGACAAAATTTGCATTCAATAGCATGTTCGGACTGTCCTGTTAGCTTGATTTTTTGCCATTAGAGATCCAACCACAAAATCTATCAAACAACACTGCCTACTGTGTCGCTGTTTGCCTGTCCTATTGGATAAGGATGAGCTTGGTCGCAGCTGAAGTATTCTTTCTATCTAATGGTCACTTGCAAATTTCTCCACCATATGGATGACATCTAAGCCTTTCACTGACTAAGTGTTTCTTGTTCAATACATGCCATTACATTTTTATTTTCCAATCACCCACTTAAAGGCTAAAAACAAATAGCACGCGGTATTACAATTGGGTCGAATTTTGGTACATGGCCCAGCCAGAGTGTGACCTCTTAGATAGACGTTTTAGATAATTGATAATGGTGAGCCTAACTTGTAATCTGAACTGCTCTTATTGTAGAAATTGTCCAAGGAACATGAATTTTGGTGTCTAGCAAATCTAAGGCACTCCAAACTGATGGGTTCGTACCCATGTGAAGACAATCTGCAAAGTCAAAACACAGCAGCTGGAAAGTCAATAATCGCTGCAGTAAAAATGAAAATCAGCACCAAATGAACAGTTAAAATTTGGCACCAACTGAACAATCAAAATTCAACAACCAGACCTGTGGATTTGTCAAGATTTGTTGCGCCGCAAATCTTGACAATCGGAACTTCTAAACCCTATAAATAGGAGAGATCCGATCTCTAGTGTAATATTGTAAGATATAGATCTGATTCGATCTGTGAGAGTAAGAGAGTAAGAGTGAGTGAGTGAGTAGAGTAGAGAGAACATCTGAATTGATCATTCTCCTCCTCCAGTGTAATCCATTCAAGTTAGTGATAGTATCTCTCTTTTCCGGTGGATGTAGGTCAGAATCTAGTCGAAGCACGTTAATCTCTGTGTTCTTTGTTTGAGTTTCTCTAAGTCTCAGATCAACAGATCTAATATTTAGATCTAGACAGATCGGCAAATCTGAATTCCAACAGTAGTATCAGAGCTTCCCCAACACAAACAAGATGATTAGGTAAAATTATCCAAAGGTTGGGTTAGCTAGATTAAGCCCAAAAACGGGTCTGCTATAGGCCTGATTATGGGTTTCACGGGTTCCTTTACACACAGATTCTGTGAGAAAAGGAAGGCAATCCCAAAACAATCAAATGCAGACCACATGCACTCTTTCGAAGTAGATATAGAGGTTGCAATCAGCACATGCCCTATAGGTTGAACTGCCTTCCAAATTTGCAGCTATTACTAACTGCGTTCTTTGGTTTATGGGGAGCCATCCACGAGAATCTCCGTCAGTATTTAATTGCTTATTAGAAAGGGGAAATGTTGGGTTAAGAAACTAAAAAAATTCTCACACACAAAAGAGATCAGATTTATGGCCAATTTGGCCTACATCTGTGGAAAAATAGACTGGAATGAATACAACATCGGTTCTAACTCTAATTCATAGTAATCCAGAGAATAAAAAATTCTAATTTTTCTCCAATCTGCCTCTAATGTTCAGATCCTATTTTTTTAGGATTTTCAAATCAGTTTCAATCAAAATTTTATTTTATCCTGATTGATTTTGTCGACTTCTTATATGAGGATGGACCTTATTAGGAAAGTGGGGCTTAGGTTTGGAGATCTGAAGTAACCATGTTTTTACCCTTTTTCAAGGTAGGCCAAATCTCAAAAATCTCACCCTTTATTGATTTGTGTATCTCTGAGCTTTCTTGAATGGTAAAGTACTGGACGGTACAGTAGTGTAACATATCCATAACTTGAAAAACAGAGGCTACGATCACACAGCAAATGAGGGTTTCTCAGTATGGCGTACCTAAGACAAGCGTTAGAAGGTGAGTGGTTCTCATCGCCAAAAATCTAGGCCTCACCTGCATTGGATTCGCATCATATCCGAGCAGTAAGACATGCACGAAGCTATAGTAGATAGAGAAATGATAAGAAGAATGGCATTTGTTGCTCGGGAAATAAGTACACTTATTGGGGCCAACATCAAATACCTTACTAATCTGGCCGATAATGACAACATCAATGCATCGACCTAATTTTGGTAACTCCCGCTACTCAGCTTCTGGCTAGACTACGTCTTAGACAGACCGTGCAAAAAACATCTCCACTGATTATGGGTTTGTACTGTCACCAAACTTCCAATACTTTATTAAAGAGATAAGTAGAAGAAGAGCTTTGGGTGCAACGGTAGAGTTATCATTGCATGACCTTAAGATTATGGGTTCAAAGGTGTAAAAATAACTTCTTGCAAAATACAAGATAAAGCTATATACTATGAACCCTTGTGGTCCGTCCTTTCTAAGAACTGACTTTTTCGTCAAAGAAATTAGTACAAAGTGCAAATAAGTTATGGGAAAAGAAAAAACAAACGGGGATTCACTTCTTAGGACCATTCGTTATTAATCCATGACATGAACGACTGATTGGCTTGTCCACATTGACTGTAACAAGTTAGGTATGTATTTCGGGACCAACTGTACAAATTCTTGCCTTGGTTTGTCATTTTATGGCTTCCCGACGAAGTAGGGTTATTTCTCTCTTTCCCAGCCCTGGCCGTGTTCTATTTATCCTCCCAACTTTCTTTACGAAGAGATATTCCCAAGAGAACTGGATACACGTGAATTTGGACCACCGACGTCGGTCGTTTCTCTTGTCCATTCCGACATTCTTTCCACGAGTCGGTCAAATAACTAGTCCTCATGTATCACACGGAAACTGTACACTAGGCTAGTGTTCGCTGATCAATGATGCAACCGCAACTCCTCGACTTTTAGTTGGTGAGGCCCACATGTCATCTACCCCTTCTGTCCATCTGGTTCGCCTATCCTCAACATTATATCTCGACTAGAGTTTGGCTACATGAATCTTGTTCTTTCATTTTTCTCTATTAACTGTTGTGGCTTCTTTTAATTTCAAAGTTTTTAAAAAATTTCTCACTACTATTATTCACTTTTTTTTGTTGGCCTTCTCTTATCATTTTAGAATCTTCAACTTAGCATTGCCTTACTCCTTCTAGCTTGTGACATTTTTTATTTTCATTAGTCATATCCAAACCATCAAGACTAATGTCCCTTGTCTTGTTATTTAGTGGTGTTATTCTTAGGTTTTTTCTAGTTTTTATTTCTAATTCTATCTTGTCATTCATCCACCTCAACATTATTATTTTGTCTAGTTTTTAACCATGAGATTCGCCTATCTTTGAATTTATAGTGGCCCAAAAGCTCGTGTCAAATGAAACCTGTAACGTGTTTCTTTTTCATTAAGCGGACAAAAGCCCGTATGGAAACTCGGTGATTTGGCCGGCACGATTCATACTTATAGTTGTTGGTCGGTGTACAGGTGCCTGGGGAAGGAGGGAAATTACCACCAGTAACTCTAACCTATCAATTTCTCCGATTCCTTGCGTGCTTGGTTTGGTTCCCAGACCAGCCTTGTACCATACCGGATCGCATAAAAGCGTGAGCCACCTTAGCACGGAGCTTCCCCTCGAGACAACCCCATCGCTATCGCATCTCCATAGGTTCCATGCCCGGACACCACCACCTGACCAAACTTCACCTTTGTGGGCCACCACAACCGAATAACTTGATTCTGAAGTCACCATCTCTTTCAACGTCAGTCTAGAATTCACGCATTAAGCTTGCCTTTGAGACCTCCACGAATGGTACGACGACACGGTTCAGTACAGTGACCGTATCGAGCCGCTAAAATACGAGAATCTTCAACCGCATGTTTCTCTGAGACGATCAAATGTTGGCCGTCGATTCAGTGTCAGACAGAACTGCCTGCGTTGCTTGTCGGGATTGTAGCTCAGGCGATCGGCATCCAACCGAGTGGAATTGTCACAAGACAATGGGCTCGATAAGATGAAACAGGAGACTGGGTGGTCCTTACTGGGTGGAGATAGCTGTGCCGGGGCTACGGATTTTGGTTCTTACTATGGGATCTTACAACAGAGGCACAAGAACTTCTTGCTTCTGTTTCAAGAAATCAGAGAGTTCAGGCATAGGTTTCCAGCAGCTGCTGCTTTAATTTCTCTGCTCGAGGCTTTACAGAGGCAAATCTTCTGTTTGAAAAGAGAGAAAACAACAAGTTAGTCAGGATCAAAGGGATGGAAAAAGGAAGATCACAAGGAATTGGTGTATCATATATAGAGTGGCATGCAATGGCATTAGTAGTCACGCAAACCTGACGTTGCCACGAAGGTGGGTCACCATCAACCCAATTGGTATATAACCGAGGAAGTCCAGAAGGTCTATTGGTAATCAAAAAATAAAATCGGGATGATGAAGTTAAAATGTGCCACTGGTATTTCTTATTTTGCAGCCAGCAGCTTTTTGGGTTTAATTTTTGTGTGCGTGAAAATAGCTTTTTTTTTAAAATGTAAGATAAAATTGCGTACTATAAATCCTTGTGGTTCATCCCTTTCTCAAATCTCACATACGAGATTAGAGCGACCCTTTTAACTTTATTGGACTAATTCCTTACTGCACGCTATGAAATTATGTGTGCATACTTCTTCTTGTCTGACTATTGATGGATTTCCAAATAGTAAGACCTACCAATGTTTATTTGATTTCCAAGTCGTCGGAATATGTAATGCCAATGGAGTCTGCGAAATTAAAGATATCTCAGTTTGAGTTTCTTAGTAGACGACCGATGACTGAGCTGTCGGCCTGGCTTACCCGAAAACTAAATGTTCATGCTCGTGCCCCGCACAGCCTCTCTTGGTTGTGAGACGATGCACTTAACCAACTCTGCTAGGCAGTGAAGTCCATTCATAAGTGAAACTTAGACCACTGCTCCCAGCCAACAATCTACCAAGTTATTGATCAGTTAATGGCATAGAGCATCGGATATTTTTTCGATTTTGGTACAAGCATTGTCAATCCGCTGAGATGCAGCCCGACGAGAAATTCTGTTTCCCTTTCATTTGTTTATTTTATAGAACTAAGCAAATTGGTTTGGTGCAACAAAAACCGCCACCGCCTGCTCCTACATGAATTCACACGTCGTCGCTAAAATTGGGGCCAGTAAAAGCTTAAGCTCTAACAGTATTATATTCCTAGCAAACCTTCCCACGTTGAAAGCTCATCTTTTTGAGCTCTTGCAAGTGGACCTTAGGTTACTTTACATTAGAAATTAATATGGGAGTTTTAGGATTCGAACTCATGACCTTTTGGTTAATAAGACTATGATACCATATTGAACTCATGACCTTTTGGTTAATAAGACTATGATACCATATTGAACTATTATTCGACTTAAAAGCTTCACAGATGTGAGTTGGCCAATAATATTTTATATTTATATGCCTAACACGCGGGAAGCTGGGTGATCATGCCCATGCTACACGGGACAACTATGTATTTAACGGGTATCTCATGGTTATGGTGAAAGCATAACCATGATTTGCAAGAAAAAATTTCAAGCAGGCCATGATTTGCATTGATAATTAATAAATTACAAGAAAAAAATATATCTTGCATTTGAATTTATTCGTCAGAGTATGTTTTCACCATCGACAATTATATGCTGCCTTTCTTAGAGTGTCGAGAAAAATAACATCGTTTTTAGACAAAAAGAAAAGAAAAGAAAATACAACAAAACTAGAACACATACTCACTCTACAAGAAATGTTATTTACAAATAGCAAATGTGTGCTAGTCTCTTATAACATGAGAGCAAGCTAAAATAATATTCAAATCTCTCAACATATTATTTTAAAATATCGATATTTATTTTATTACTTGTAATTTGTTCAATTTATATTAAGTGGCAAGTACTAAATATTCTTTCTATTTGTTTTAAACCAACAATATATGCACCTCAACCTCGATAATTGATCATACTACAATTTTGATGGACATGTAGTGCACAGTATAAACCACATGCAAATCATTTTGCAATTACTGATAGTTGTGCGCATGTTTCATGAAAACATTTTATATTTCAGCGTGTAAGTAGTTTGATATTCTCTCTCTCTCTCTCTCTCTCTCTCTCTCTCTCTCTCTCTCTCTCTCCTGTTTTTCCATACTCCCCATGTCATATACAAATTGGATGCTTACGCAATCAACCCTATTTGGGCAATCATCAAAACTATTGCTAAATGTGCCCTAGACTAAGAGGCCAGGTACTGATGTAGGTATCACTTTTATTTTTGACTTTTTCTTAGATCCAAGCTGCCCATCCTGTTTGGACACCTATGTTTAGCTTATTGCTGGAAAAATCACGCCATTTTTTTAATCCAGAATGATCATAAATTCAAGCAAAGAAATATAGATTACATATATTTTACTAAAAAAAAGGGAAACATAAGCTACGAGCATTCAATTTAATAGTTTTGGGTATACAAGTAATCTAGAGAAATGTTAGATGAATTGAGAAAAAGTTCTATCCTATCAATTTATAAGAACAAATGAAATATACAAAGTTACACTAATTATTATGTGATCAAACTTATGCATTATAATATGAACTTTGTAAAAGAGTAACTGAGAAGAGGCTATGGCATAAAACTAGTGTATTGGAAAACTAATTTAGTTTCATGCCTAGGAGGTCTACCATGGAAACTATTTTTCTACTTAGTGAGGGAAGGAAAAGACCCTGAAAGAACATGGTAGAAATGGGTGAGAAATTTTTTAAAAGTTTAGGACTAAATAAAGATACGATACTTAATAGAGGGGAATGGAAGAACATGATTCGTGTGGCCAACCTCTAATAGGGATAATGTCTTAATAATAATGATAATACAATTAATAAAGAAATAGAGAAAAAAAAGGAAGGACCTCCACATGGTCTTTATTAACTCAAAAAAAGTTTATAATAGAGTCCACAGAGAGTTAATATGGTGGGTATTGGGTGAGAAAAGGATTTCATGGGGGTATATAGACATTATTAATGATATGTATGAATGATTGATAGTAAATTTTAGGACCATTGGCAGAGAGTTCATTTATTTTCTTATCACTACAAGATTGTGTCAAGGATTGACATTGAGCCCATACCTTTTTATGTTATTTATGGATGAGTTTATAAAATATTTACATGAGGAGATTCCATGATACACATTATTTATAGATAATATACTTTTAATTTATAATACAAGGAAGGGCATAAATATAAACAAATATAGGATAGCTAGAAGGTCAGTCATGCTCTATGAATCAGAGTGTTGGGCAGTTAAAGAACAACATATATATATGACAAGCGTAGTTGAAATGAAGATGCATGAGTGGTAAGGCTAGAAATGAAAACATTAGAATAAACTTATGAGTAGCACCAATAGGTAATAAGAATATGGAGGGTAGATTTAGATGGTTTGAACATGTTTAACGGAGATTGAAAAGGGCATTTGTTAGAAGGAATGTGCCAATCCAAGTCAAAGGATCTAAAAGGGTTAGAGGAAGCCCGAAAGAACGTGGATAGAGGCATTGAGAAAAGTTGTAAAAACTTTTAGACTAGAGGAAGCCACTACACTAAAGAAAGGAGAATGGAGGACAAGATTTGTGGCCTGTTGGTAATCAGGATAAGGCCAGGATGACGACAATGATGATGAAGTAATCTAAAGAAATCCAAATAAGATGAACTATGTTAGTTCTTATGGAAATCATCTTTAAAGTCATGAAAAAGCAGCATTTGATATAATTTTAGCATATAGGAACACTAGACATGAAGATCTAATGGTTAAGAACATTTGAGAGTTAGGTTTTATTTGAACAATATTAGGGTCAGAAATCTGTGACTCAAAATTGGTTAGGATTAGGGTTTGAGATGGCGAAGAATCTACCCAGATCTATCCCTATGCCATTCCCAAGTAGCCTTGTTGATAGCCCTTTACATGTATCGTTGGTTACTAATTTTTACGATCTTATGATATAGTCCCAAAAAATCCAATTTTAATAGGCATTTTATATAGTATACATAGATGAAAAATCTCTCTAGGATGGCCTCTTGGGGAACCTGCACCACATTAACCCATAAGTGCCGGTATGATTTTGACCTGAATTGTATTTGTATAAAACAGATCAGCAAAATAAAATTAGTTGCACTTAGGCCAGAGGCATGATAAAAGCATTAGGGTTGCCTCACTGTAGTTGTAATGGCAAAGCATGTCGTTTGTACCTTAATTCTCTCTCTCCCAACCCGGCAATAACTCTCAACGGGGCATAGTTAATGCATCACCAAATTTATCATTCCTCCAACTGCACTTCCAAAGCTTTGACCCCGGCATTAACTAACAAGACCCGGCTTGGGATTATCAGGCGCTCATTACTTGTGCTCTGTACATCGACTTGATGCCCGGCAGATCGACCAGACCATCTTTTTCTTTCTTAATTGTTTATTACTCATTTTCATCATGTTATATAACAAAAATCAACGAGGGAAGCTTTGGTGCAACGATACTTCAGGTCACGGATCCAAGACAGCCTCTTATAAAATGCAAGATAAAACTATATTTATTGACCCTTGTAGTCAGCCTTTTTCTAAGACTTGGCAATGGCCACGACCCTAGCGTGGGCTCCCAAATTCTGAACCATGTGTGTGATCATCAATCCAACTACAGAAGCATCAAAACAAATACCAAACAGTCAGAAAAATCATTCTTAATCTGTGTTTGCTGAAACCTATAATCTCATCGCGGCGTGATATAAGATTAGATTAGTAAGATTGCATGAAATGAATAGGTGGGAAGAGAGAAAAGGTCAACTTTGAGGAGAATCCTGCATCTCATAGACTAATCCAAAGCTTAGTTTCAGCACTGTTCTAACCGACAACGCTCCAGTCTATGAACATTCTCTTGCTCGTCTCGAGGCTTCATCCACTATCTTCGGCATTTCAACTAGATAGTGGGAAAGGGGAAAGTGAAATTGCGGTAAAATCGTATTTCCCGGGACGACGTCGAAATATGGCTTCCTCCTTGGAATTCATTTCTGGGCCTACAGAGTACTAATTTGAGGTACATATGGAGTCAACATCTCTTCTATCCAGATCGTACGGTCACTATAGTCTTTGCTATAAGATAGACGGGCAGTGATCAATAGCTCTTGTGGGACCCATGACGGATCAACGGTTGCCCTCACCCAGAGATGGGCCCTACTTAAGTCTTATCGCCGGAAGTCTCATATCTAATAGACGGCACGGCCGGAAAATCTAGTCGCCATCTTCGCTCTTGGGACCGCGGATTCTCAGTTTCTTCATTTGCCAAATTTATATATTTCACAAAAAAAATTAATATTAAAAATGTCCTTTTTCCCTCAACCTTTTCTGCCCTCTTATATTTACGGATTTATTATAATGCGTATATATTAAGGTTGCGCGAATCGCACCAACTGGCACCTCTCTCTCTCTCTCTCCGTTTCTTCCGACGGTTTTCCTTCCTCGATGGTCAGCCGGATTGGCAAAACCGCTAGCGGTATTAAGGTGAGAGGATGGGAATAACGGCCCGGTGGTTTCGGAGTTTGTTGGGTGGGAAGAAGCCGCCGGTAGCGCCAGAAGTGAAGCCGGCTGCGAAGGAGAAGAAACGGTGGGGATTCGTTAGATCTTCCAAGGAGAAAGATCGTACGGCTCAGCGGGAGGTGCTTTCGGGGGAAGAGAGGAAAGGTTCATACAGGGAGGGATCGTGTTCTTCATCTTATGTTTCTGATGGAGTAGACCCAAACAAGCACGCGATAGCGGTAGCGGCTGCAACTGCTGCAGTGGCTGAAGCTGCCGTGGCAGCGGCTGAGGCTGCTGCTGCGGTTGTGAGGCTGACCAGTAGTGGGCGATGTACTAACCCGGGTTATCTTAGTGGGAGCTGCGCAAAGAGGGAGGATTTAGCTGCAGTTGTTATACAGGCTGCTTTTCGTGGTTATCTGGTTAGATTCTTCTTCTTCTTCTTCTTGCTCTGTTTTATGTCTGTTTTTCTTTTCCCTTTTCTGGCTCCCGTCTATGGGAACTACGGACTTTGCTCCTTAAATCTGGTTGAAGTTACTGAAAATCAAAGCTGGATCGGCCGTTTTGTATAATGGGTATGTTTGATTCGATCATTTCCCCCCAAAACAGAGCTTCTAAACTGAATGGAGTTTGAAAATGCCCAAGGGGAAGTGGCTCAAAAACCAGTAAGCTACGTAAAGGGGTATTACCGATCTGGGAACCACTCGCCGAAATGTCTCTCAGTGCCTTGTTTCCTCTTATTCATTACCAGTATGTGGTCACTCTCTGGATTCTTTTTGTCGCCATTTTTGCCATTTACAACCACCTATGACTTTCAGCTTCTCTATGCTGTACCCAAGTAATTATAGTAAGAATTACTATGGGCTGAGGTGGGATCTCTGGTTTGATCTTGTTTTCTTGGATCTTGGGCTGCTTGCAGACGCCTTGCAAGATCAGGCCTTCTTCAGTGTATGTGGCTCTTCGCGTCATTTTGAAATTGTTCTGCGTTTGCTTTAGTTATTTTGGGACTTGTCACCTAAACTTGGCCACATTTGCATCTATTTCCATAATCGTATTTTCTGCAAAAACCAATTTCCGCTTCCTCGCTAGCAGAGAATCGATTCTTCTTCCAAAACGGTGATCTTTTCTGTTCAGTTTCAGAAATTTCTTTAGAATATAAGGATTTTTTTGCCTTAAAATAGTAAAAAGGTATTGGGCCAAAATCCTGAGGGCTTATGCGTCATTTTAGAACTCAATCAATGCACTGTATCCACTAGCAATGAAATAGCCATACTGCCCTGGAGAAACTCCAGTGACCTGTTGCTACTAGTTGCTAAGCACTCAAGTCCATCTGATTGTTTGATAAAGTCCGCGCTTTTACATGAATTTCTCATCTGGGTTTTGAAATTTGAAGTAGAAGTTTTGATCTTCCTATTGACTGTTTCTTCAAAATAAAGTAGAATCTGCCGCACTATCATTTATCATTTTTCTTTTGCAAGATTGATAAAGGCCTGTCTTCTTAGCTCATCCTTTTGCTCCGAAGAAAACCAATCATGCACGCATCTACATGGTTTTCATCCACGTCTGCTTGGTTATCTTTTGAGGGGTATACCTTTATATACCGGGTCCCATCCCTGGTAAAATTGTTAAAAGGAGCAGTCCTTTGTTGGGCAAATGGGTCAGAAAGAAGGCTGGTGGAGTTAAACTTTTGTGTACAATTGGTGAGAGACGTCTCTATCTTGCTCAAAGTCAGACTTTCCCTGAACGTGTAACTCCAGCTTGCCAAATCATTGCAGTAACGCGTCTGCGGTTCTTTAAATCCTGCTGCTTTTATGGCTACCTTATCCGTTTTTGTGATTTACTTTTGATTCGGCTCGAAACAAAATTTGGACCCGGTACGAAAGTGTCATATGATGGTTTATTTCAATAAATTCAGGCTAGGAGGGCTTTGAAGGCACTGAAAGGGCTTGTTAAGCTTCAAGCATTGGTGAGAGGGCACATTGTAAGAAAGCAAGCTGCGGAGACGTTAAGGTGTATGCAGGCATTGGTTAGAGTTCAGGCTCGCGCTCGAAGGGGTCGTGTTTGGGAGCATCGGCAGACGGCGAAAGGTCCCCAGTCTCACCCGGTGAGTTGAGTTCATTTACAGCCGATAATGGAACTCTGCGCATTATTGATAACTTACTTGATTCTCTATTGGCTAGGCAGCTCTCTGAACATTGTATGGTTTATTTTATATGGGCAGCTGATAAATAAAATGTAACTATCTAACACAGATACAACAGTCCTGAAATTGTGACTTTTCTTTTTGAATGATTTTACTAACATTTCAGAGCTACCAATATCAGGGAACTAGTCGATGGATAATTTTTTTCCATGATTTCCTATCCCATTAGTAACTAATTAGAAAGTGTGAATTTCCCCATTTAGTTTAGATGCCTTGTCTCACAACCGTGTTCATATCCACTCACCATTGCAACAAGACTTTGAATATCAATTTTGAATGTCTGTTTCGTGACTTTGTCGATTTGCATAAATATATTTCGACTTATCGGTAGGAATTGATCTGTAACTATATATGGGTAATATATTGTTTGATTTATGTACAGGGTCCTGCTACACCCGAAAAATATGAACCCGCAATCCGTTCCAAGAGTTACAGACACGATAGGTCTCCAATGCTCAAGGTATAAACTTGGTTCTGTTGTTTATTTAAGCTTGCGAGTGCTGCTATCATTGTTAATTTTAACAGTGGTACTTGTGAATGCAGAGGAATGCATCGAAATCACGACTTTCCAGTGCTGTCGACATGGAAAAAGTTCGGGCCAGTTATAACTGTTTAGATAGCTGGATGGATGGAAAATCATGGGATTCTCATGAAATTCCCCAAAAAGGCGGAACAATAGATGATGAAAATACAAAAATTCTGGAAGTAGACCCAGGGAAACCCTACTTCAGTTCAAAGCGGAGAAGTAACAACCTTCAATCCTCTCACTCCACATTGAACAGTCACAGCTTTGCCACATTGCCTGATTCACCTTCAAAAGACTCAACAACTGCTCATGTATCAATCCCCAGTCCGTCATCTGTAGAAATGCAGTCTCACAATCCTTCAATGTTCCCTCTCGAGGCTGAGGACTCTGTCTTCTGCACAGCCAACAATAGCCCTCAGTTCTACTCTGCATCTTCAAGAGCTGGAAGCGCAAGGAGCAGACCGTTTGCACCTTCAAAGAGCGAGTGCTGCCATAGTTTGTTTAGTGGGTATTCAGATTATCCTAATTACATGGCAAACACTGAATCATCGAGAGCAAAAGTCCGGTCTCAGAGTGCTCCAAAACAGAGGCCGGAGTTTGAGAAATCTAGTTCGAGAAGGTTTTCACTTCATGGTTTTGGTGATTCAAAAGCAAGTACTTGCAACGGGCAGGCATCGCAAAAATCTTCAGCATTACATGCTAGGTTTACCAGCAAGGCTTATCCGGGCTCCGGCAGGTTGGATAGATTAGGAATGCCGATTCGCGAAGTGGTCGGATTTACTGGTACAAACCGCACCAGATACTAAAAATATATGAACGGATCTTGTTTTAATTTTTCTTGCTTTGCCTTGTTGCAAGTCTTAACTTCTTACATCTTGTGTCTGTGCGTCTTGAAAAGAAAAGGTTGTGTAGTTGTCTGTTGTTGTAAGGAATCTGTGGTTAATACTCTTACTTGAAATAGTTCGTCATTGATGTTTTGCTTCCTTTTCTACTGCCAGTTTATGTACATAATCTTTGAGCAATTGCTGTCGTTGCATGATGCACACAGAAGCGTAGACTTTAGCCTGGAGCTCGATGTATACAACTCTACTAGCCAGGACGAACTGCATTTGCATGTTTAAAAGGAATTCTTATATGATGTTTGGGACTGCCAAGTCAGTGCAACAATTTGTAAGACGATACGAACCATTACTTTCCAGGCTTCCTTGATCAAAAGACACTTTCCTTTGTGAAAAATTTAAGGGTTGAGATAGTAATATCCAATGGTGGACACACGCACTCACACAGCCCCAGAGGAGTCTCCAACTGGCGACACCACTGCGCCACCTCACCCATATATATACCAATTGCTGAAACGTCTCTGCCAATATGGGGCTTTAACTTGCTGCAGTGTCAAGATTTCCTGTATCCAGTGGGCTAATATATGCCATCAAACCAAGCCTTGTTTTCATTGTACCAATCTTGATCTTTTCGGTGTTTGGTTTGGTACTATCTCTCTCGGTCAATGGAGGAGGTCCCGTTATATAGGATTTGGTAGGACTTAATGGTCGAACTATGCGTACGACGTAGAAACAAATGGGGGGAAGTTATAAGCACTGATCTTTTAAGTCATTACGGGCCCTTCCGCATGATTTTAGTCAATGCTAGAGATCAAGAAAAGCATTTGATTGAACTTTTCTCAGTAGAAGATTAAAGGAGATCGAAGAAGGCTGATGCTGATAACATGGGTCCACGTCAAATCAATTGTTTTCACTCCAAATAACGAGCCTGATCACATCCATGTGGCATAGATAAGGTTCATGTGGCAGCCTGCACAAAAGGGCCAGGCATAGTCTTTCAGAAATTTCCAGATAATAGTATCTAGAGCGTGGATTCTACATGATGGATGCCCATATTCCCTTCTTCACTAAGGATATGGGCAGTCTAATGTGGGGCCTCCTTGTTAATGATCAAAGAATTCACCTTCCACCTCATGTTATGGCTGAGCCAGGTCCAGGCACCAATATCCATCTTCGACCTGTCGTTTTTAACCCTCTAACATGACCTATTAAAAGCTCCAATAAAGGAGCCTTTAGATGGGTGGGTCCTAAGCATTTCTTTCCCTGATTTCTGCACAGGGACCCACTGTAGTCCCGTGCTTCTACATGATCCACGGGTTGGCTGTTCAGAAACAGTAGCGATTGGGTGGAAGTTATCATGAACATTAGATTTAACAAGTCATTCCATTACTAATCAGGACTTTAGGATTACCTTTCTTGTTTTAGGCAAAAGTCCTAGAAAACTATGATGACCTTTCCATTTTATTCTCTGCCAAAAGCCGCTTTAACATAGCTCCCATTTTCCTAACAATGATCCACATAGATCAGTTTGGGCCGTCTTTATCAATCATCATGTCCCTTGATTTAGCACCTAAGAGCTATGCATGTCTGTTCTCGAAGTTCCCAATCACGTGAAATACATAAAACTTAAAAGTGATCTTGTCCGTTCCTGATAATTGGGTCCCACTGACTCCCCTAACTATGGCCCACTTCCACGTTTGATATGGTTGGTGGAGGGATGGCACTTGCTAACCAAAGTGGTCCGTGAGTCAACAGTGCTACAGTCTCTTTTCACACTGCAAGGCCACCAAGGTGGTCAATTTGGAATTGCCTTTGTCCGATCGAATTCTGCAGGAAGTACAGATTTGCCTGCTCTGAATATAAAATGGATGTAAATCCGAGTCTTTTGTCGTTGACGTGTGGGAGAAATTACCTGAAAATTTTCCCTTCTTGTGCACCTGATTTAAGTGACTCATGAATGAACTGGGGCCGGGAAGTGTCGGTGGGAGGTTTGGTAACCAGGAAGAGCGCCGGACAAGCCACGGTACTGGACCGCTTTACGAACCAACGCATTAAATTTGGCAAGAAGACGGATTTATATTTGTTTTCTCTTGGGGTCGTTGCATGTGTATTGACTCAGTGCAAGGCTCCTTCCCCTGGTTTGAACGGGTCGGGATCTTTGCAGTCAATTCCAAGTGATTCTCGGGGCCAATTGTTTATTATCCAGACACATGTTTGTCGACTGGCAATGGGGTTGGCGCTAGCGGATAGCTCCGAAGGACAGTAGCTTTCATAGAACGTAAACAAATTAGGTAATCAGAGCATAAATCAATATCTTATTACTAGTGATTTTACTTTGATTGAATGATCTTATATCCTTAATATCATAAGCATTAGATATTAGAAAGAATTATCGTCGTGTAACTTTGAGGTCATGGGTTCAACGCATGAAAATAACTTCTTGCATCGCTTTTTTTTTAAACCCTGTATACGTAGAAGCTTCATGCAACAAGACTACTTTTTCTTTTCTTTTCTTTTCTTTTTTAAATTATTATCATATGGATGGATCTGTGAAGCTACTTGCTACCTTTTGGGCCATCTTAGAAAGTTCATGCCCAAAAAATATCGTGGATCAGACAATCCCAACCTTCCCATTGATGTAGATGTTTTGCACTGCGTTTATTTTTTAATGTTTCTAAGCTGATCATACTAGAACTCTGATGTGACCAAGGCCTGGATCATCCCATGAAGGCTTTTGAGGGTGGGTTTCTCCTACAAGACAATTATTTGACTCTAATGGAAGGTTTTGGCCCCATTTCCACTTTTAGGTGCTGGAGGAACTTCTAAATTTTATCCAAACGACCACAATATGAGAACCATTTTTTCCACTGATTTCGGAAGGATATTACCTGCTAAAGTCAACTAGAAAACGATATTTCACCGCCCTTTCGCTTGTTCTTCAAGCAGAATGGAAAAACGTAAAACTGAATACCAATTTTCCATACTAAATCATCATCCAAATCCTTTTAGCTGGTCCTGTCCACGATGTGTTGCGTTTTAACATCCCAACCGTGTCACATTTACATTGGGCACTGTCTATTTTAGGTACAATCTCCCCTTTGTCAATAGTTTTCTAATGGCTGTGGAAGGCAAATTTAGCATTGGTTAACAAAGGAAGGAGTGCCATCACTGAAACAAGCTTTCATTATTTGCCTTTCCTTTTGTTTCTATGCCTTATTTTCCTTTGCAGTAGGTGACCTAGTATTGAACCTACTACTCCTTAAAAGGCACAAAGACTTTGAGCAATTGGCTAAACCTCAGCTTATGGGCTATATGTTTGATCACAAATTTGGCCCTTCCCTCCTACTGATTTCTAGCTTACTTGTTTGGGTCTGGGTCTGTGCTTTGTAAAGTTGTCTCTTATATAATTGAAATGATTGATTTTGACTCGGAAACAAAATTTCCAATGCAAACGGGTAAGGTCAATTCTATCATCCAATTTAGATTTTAGGTCTTTGGTATTTTGAGCTAGTCAACAGCCAGTCATTGCTCTTGTCAATTCCCGGCGGTTTCACCAATGGCTTTATGATCTTTGATCGTTGGTCATGTTAGAGAAAAAGAAATGAGCGAGACATGAAGGAGTGGGCACGTGAGATGACTTCAGTTCCCTTGAGTTTGCTTCAGATGTGAGACTGTCAGAGCTGACTTCGGATGAGTGGGTAAGAGGTAACTTTTGGATGAGATGGGGGGAGAGGTTGTGATGGCTTGAGATGGTCATTTCAAGCAAAATACAATCCCCTCCGGTGCTTCCCAAACAGCCCCACACCCCAACCTCCCCTCAACAAACGAGCCCCCACCATGCCACACTAAAAATTGACCCCTTTTTATACTGTAGATTGTCCCCACCCACCTCATATCTCAGAATCTTAAGATTGTTTGAGACGGACATGACTAATATTGAGATTATTTGAGACATTCATTTGTCATCTCATCTCAAGCACCACCAATGTTGAGATTTCTTGAGATGGACCCACAAGAATCTCTTCTCATTCTAGACTAATGATGAGATGAGCATATCATGTAATCTCAAGCTAGAGTAACAATGAAGATGGTGGTCACAAGAAGGTTTTAAATCTTTGTTTGTAATTGTAGACTGGCACCCTCAAAGGAATTTGTCTTCTCTTAGTGTATAGTATGGATTACATGGCGATGGCCTAGATGGTTCCAAACTCCAATTAAGGGAATTTGTCTGATCACACGTAGAACGGCTGCTTAAGTAATCAGCTGAAATTATTGATTCATTCTTGCCAAAAAGAGATCGTTGTCATATGCCGAGTTCAGAAAAGGGATGGACCACAAGGGTCTATAGTATGCAGCCCTATTGCGTATTTTTATAAGAGGCTGTTTTTAAGCTTTGAACCGGTGACCTCAAGGTCATACGATGACAACTTTACTATTGCGGTTTTTAATAGAAAGTTTAAAATGTCAATGCAATAGGGTACATTAGGAAATAAGATTTATACATCATGGTTCATGAGATAAACTTTTCTTGAAATAGGTTTTACAAAGTAACATGCGAATGTATCGATCTGCATCTATAGATTCTATACTTCGAAGTCTTTCCTGCTTTTAGGTGCTCATTCAAACCGAGAAGACAAATTTGGAAATCTTTAGATGAACGCAAAAAGATCCTCCTGATAGAGATTTTCTAAATGATCTAACATGTTTCATGAACTTAAATAACATTTAGATCTAATGCAAAATAAGGATAAAATAAAATCACATACCTCCAGCTATTGCCGCACAATCCTCTATTTTCTAGAATGTAGATCCGTTGGGTTAAGGTTCTTCTAAATCTTGATCAATCTCCTTTGATAATGATATAGATTGAACAAGGTTTAGAAGAACCTTAACCCAACAGATCTACATTCCAGAAAACAGAGGATTGTGCACAAATGGCTAGAGGTATGTGATTTTATTTGATCATTATTCGGCATTAGATCTAAATGTTATTTGAGTTCATGAAGTATGTTAGATCATTTAGAAAATCTCTATCATTTGGTATTAGAGCTGCATTAGAAAATCTCTATCATTTGGTATCGAAGGATATTGATCAATATTTAGAAGAACCTTAACTCAATAGATCTATATTCCAGAAAACAGAGGGTTGTGCGGCAATGGCTGGAGGTATGTGATTTTATTTGATCCTTATTCTGCATTAGATCTAAATGTTATTTGAGTTCATGAAGCATGTTAGATCGTTTAGAAAATCTCTATAATTTTCAATGATGTATTAACTGAAAGTGAGATTACATGCTTAGGGGCCTCTCTGAGAAAATGCCTTGCTGTTTGGTTGCTCTACCCATCATAGAGCCAACCCATCGTGCACAAAATATGCTTTCAGTTTTTGAACTTTATCAAGAGTGGGAAGTTAAACTCATCCCTAAAATCATGGAAAGAATATAGACCACTTATTATGCTTAATTCATTTAGTTGTTACTGAGTCTTAAGGAGAAATACCAACACCTCCTGCCTCCGACTTCTTTTCTCACTTATCTCTGCTTCTTCCTTGCTTGTTCATGCGGCCCATTTTACTAGCCTCGTGTAGACAATGTGCTTATAGAAGCAACATCAAAAAGCTTTTTGTCTCAAGCATCACTAACAATGAGCTAAGATGAGATAATTTTAATCTCAAGCAACACTAACAATGAGCTGAAATGAGATAATTTTTGTCTCATCTCAAGCGTCACTAACAGTAAGATGATGAGATATCACTTCATGTCAACCCAGCTCAAGCATCACTGATACGGCCCATCTCAGCTCATCTTAAGTCAGCTCACTCCATCTCAAGCACCACTAACCGCCAGTTAAAATGTTCATCCTTACAAGCACAAGAGAACATATAAAACCCAGTTCAGAGCTCATAGTCCTTACAAGGCAACATGCAAAAACCCCTTCAATTGATCCTGCAAGTTGACACGGGATATGCGTAATGAATCATCTCATGGCTGCACATTGGTCATTCTTGGTTCTAAAATTTTAGTTCCATTTCTAGTATATGGATGCTTCTAATCATTTTAGTGGGACCTGTTGCAGCTCAACAATGACTACTGGTCCATGGTTCGTGCCTTCTAGTCATTTTCCTACATTTGGACCCCCCAGAAGCTTCATTTGGGCCCTACGTGATCAGGATCTTGACCTTATTATCCGCACAGGACGGCCACACTGCAGCTGAGTAGCAAAGAAGTTGGTCCATTTCCGGACTGCATACCATCTAATTCAATAACTTCGAATGCGCATCGTTGCTTCCTTTTGCGAGCCATTAGACATCTAGTTCTGTGCCGATTGAAGGATTCATTGTTGCATATCTCTTTACAGGCCCGTTGATGTAGGGTCAGAGAGTAACATGTGAATAGTCCAAAGTGTGTCAAAAGTGCTCCTAGCCACGTTCAATGCTAGAGAGTGATGAACATAAGACGAGGTTCAACAGGGCAGATGCAATTACCCATGTGAAGTTTCCTTTGTTTTCTTCATAACAAGAAACACGATACCTTCGGCGTCCTTTTTGTCCTCCTCGTGCTATGGACTACGTTCCCTCTTTTCTCACCACACATAAATAGGAGTTATTCTGCCATCCATGTGCATAAATTTCCAAGAGTCTGCAGTGACTTAGACCACTGAATTGGTAGGTAAAACCATTCCCAGCCATCTCATGCGAATACCAAAAACTAACACAATCTACTCTGTTCTTTTACAAATGATGCAATTGTATTACTTGGGGAATTAATACGTGTGCGTGAGTATCGCTCAGTGGAGCAAGAGTGAGTACGAATAGTGAAGATCACGGGTCGAGACTCCTCAAGGGCGTGTGTGAGTGCATATATACACCGTTTAAATTAACAGAGCGGGGATAATTAAGGAGATCATACATCATGAGTTTGAAGCCCTCGTGGAAGAAGCTCCAACGTATGTAGGATTCAAGGAAGGGGCGGACCACAAGGGTCAATAGTATGGAGCTTTACCTTGAGTTTTGCAAGAGGCTGTTTTTAAGCCTTGAACCCGTGACCTCAAAGTCACAGAACAACAACTCCACCATTGTGCCAAAGCTCCCCTTCATCATACATCATGAGTACAAGTGTCAAAACAAAAGATCAAAAAGTAACGTCAACAGAAAACATAGCAACCGCAATGTAGTATCCAGATAGCACGTCCGTTTTCTGTAGTGCAAGCTTCTCCTGCGACTAAAACTACAAATGCCAGGATCATCCAATGGAGAAGGCTTTTGGACAAGCACAAACGATGGAAGATTTTACTCCACTTTCACTCTTAGCAGTACTACCACAACATGAAAACCATTCTTTCCCTTGATTTGTCAAGGACAATAACTAATAAAGTTAACTTGAAAATAATATTTCACCGTCGTTTCACTTGTCCCTTTCTATTTAAAATCGTAACAGGTAAACATAACGGAAGAAAGACTATAATTTTTCATCAAACGAGAAATTAACGAGTGGAAATCAGTACAAGGAATACCATTTAATTTCCATTCTAAATCACCACGCACATCTGCTTAGAAGGTCACCCAACAACAAAATGTTGGCCGACCCCTAATTGGGATAAGGTCTTGATGATGATGATATACAACAACAAAATGTAGCATTAGTCAACGAATTAAGAATGCCATTATCAAGACAGGCTTCCGTTATTTGTTTTTTGTTTTGTCGTTATGCCTCTTTTTCCCTTAATTTCTCCCTTGCAGTTGCCGTAGGTAAGCTAGCATGGAACCCACTACTACTTGAAGATCAAGGCACAAAGGATTTGACCAATCGAGCTACTAATTCATCTTATCTACCAATATGTTTGATCACAATTATAGCCTAGCTTTTGTGGTTAAGATTCTAGAACTAAGAAAGTTTTGTTTCGAATTTCTATTTATATAGCATGGTAACATTTTATGATCTGAAGCATTGGAAGGTGGATATAATAAATGGTCTGTGAGCTATTCTCATATAGAGCTCCGAACTTTGCAGTCATTCTTGAGCATGCATGCTTGCAGGCGCCTGGTGTTCTTGGAGTGGTTGGCAACAAAGCGTGATCAATAATTATGCTAAATTAATCGTGTCTTTGCATGTAATTTGGCTTTCCCTGAAGAAGCCAATACTTTGGCGTCAGAAATGATTTCCCTTGTGGGTCATTCAGCCTCAAAATGCCTTTTGGTGGTTCTGTCTTTCCAGAGATTCCATGCTACTACAGACAGAATCATGTTTCTTAGAACAAATCCTTCCTTTCCATTGTGGAAACGCTGATTCTGAACCAACAGACCAATTGAAGCCAGAGAAATTCAGGGCTCAGTCTTTGTCTAAATCACTTAAGCGTAGAGCAACAAGAACTTATACCATGGGACAAGGACTAAGTTGTGACTGTTACATCTTGGAGCTATTGGGAGGCACATGGATGCTAACATGAGCATTCCTTTTTAACACGTTGATATTGTCTGTCTTTATGTAACCGCCCGTCTGATAAAAATATTCGCAGTTCTCAGAATCACAAGTGAGCGCCAAATGATACCCAAAGCAGATTATCATCACCAATGCAACATCATAGATCCATGTATGCTTGGTTTGTGGGCGACTACATTCCCCCAGCAGGATTAGTCCTCCCAGAGGGTGGAGACACCTATGAGATGGGCTTATCAACCGAGTCTCTGAGAAGGACCTGAAAGAAACTTGTCAGAACTCCGATGATCATGTGCTTTCTTGAAATCATTAGGTAATTTTATGAAGCCGTATCTGATGGATGTTATATATGATCCCACATGTTGCCAATGCATGGATAGACTTTGCATATCCGGTTGACTAGGATTTTTATTTTTGTTGGTCGTGTTTGTCGAATTTTGTTTGCCGCTTTTTTTAATGTGATATAGCATTGACAAGGAGGCATATTTTGTCGTCATGTGACCTTGAGGTCACGGATTCAAGGCGTGGAAACAGCCTCTTGCAAAATGCAAGGTAAGGCTGTGTACTTTAGGCCCATGTGGTCCACCCCTTCCCCGGACCACCCATAGGCGGGAGCTTTGTGCATTGGGGCTGCCCTTTTTATCCAAGATTTAACATCCTAAAAAATATGTTCTAGCGTATAACGTAACAATAGTAAAGGCCTAAAATCTTGTACATAAGAGGCACATAATTGAGAGTTAAAGCCACGTTACAAGGAGAGGAGCGAAGGTGCGGTCTGTTTCTGTTGTTCAAGGGTTAGGAGCTCTTAGGGATGCCAAGTCTACATGTAAACATGCATGATTCCATACGTTAACTGTACATACATGTGTACAGATATAGTCTGCCATGCGCAATGTTCCAAGAACTAAATATAACAAATGCCAGAGCTAGACAAAGGAAAAAACATGGCACGGAGGTACTCTCTCAATCAAAGTAGATCAAGGAGTTAAAATTATGGAATAACAAAAAAAAAAAAAGCTAGGAATGCTCAGATAAGGAACCATAAATTTATGTCGCATTCACCCCTGGAACCAATTCACTTGAGGGATAAGCACCTAGCAATCTGGCTAGGTCGGATCTTTTCCAGGCAAAATGCTGAGGTTTTTAGTCTGCTCATCCACCAACTTCCAAAAAGTGGTTGGAATCAATTCACTTTGCATGATGTGCAGAGTCATTATCTATGACACTGCCAGTTTGGATATATTCCCTCAAGTCCCTTCATACTACACCAGTCATTCGCTTGGGAAGGGTATTGTACTTCAAAAGACTGGATATCATGCTGCTGCACAGAGTAGTGATTGTACTTCAAATGTCTGGATATTATTTGTGTGTAAAAATTGTGATAAACCGACATTCTTCTTTGCTTGTTAGTTTGTCCGCATGTTTTGCTTAACTCCTTGGAACCGGGTCTAGAACTTTGTTATTGAACGTGGAAATAGAGGCGTTGGGGTCTCGATTGTTTACAGAGGATAAAATTTTTGTTAACCACGGTTCATTTGAACAATGTGCTTATACAAATCAACGTTTGATTTCAGTTTACTCTTCTCTAAAGGAAATTATAATCTAGAAATAATTTTCTTTGCTATCAGTAGCTATACTTCGTACCCTATTTACGTATGAATACTTTATTCCAATTTGTGATACCAACCTTCTTGATCTCTCAGGCTCCCATCAACGACTTCTACCTGCCTCTCAGCATTTCTTTTGGCAGTAATCACAAATACAACTTAGCACCATTTAAAGGTTCTCTTTCATCTCCAGAGTATCAAAGCTAAGTCTAAAGTCCTTCGAAGTTTCCTCAGCACTAGGTAAGCACTTCCTAGATACTGTCTTAAGGCTCACTACTTAAATTACTTCCATTTCTCTTTCTCGAAATGAACCAAGTAGCAACTAATAGTTACTATGGAAACCAGACTAAGCTATGGAATGACTTCGAATAATCATGGGCATGGAATTCCCAAGTCAGGTACTTCTATTGACTCTTGCATTGAAATCATTGTAAGAAATCCAGTTCGTTTAGATGAGTTCTGAAAAAAAAGAAGGATGTCATCCGACAAAACCTTGATTTGAATCTAATTGTATCTAATAAATTTTCTGCAGATGATGCTTTATCTTAGATGCACACAGTTCAACAATGAAACTCTGGTGCATGTAGAGAAAAAATGGATATTGTAGGCACTAACTTTTCTCAGCAGCGATGTGGCACATCTTTGTGGTGATGGCCATCACTGGTCTTAACTGGTAACTATCTGACTCTAGCGTCTGACTGTGATACTAATCGCCTTCTGATACGAGGTCATAGTGCTTATCTGTAAGAGTTCAACCGATGATTTTAGCTGAGCCAAGAAGGTCCTTGTTTGGCAATGCCGTCTGGTCCTCCTAACAAACGGTCCCGATTGCCATAAATGTGGGGGCTAGTGGACCTTGGAGGATCGAGACATGTACAAAATTGACTGACTTTAAGGAGTGGTGTAGGGAGTCCTCTCTCATAAAACTAAGTTTTCGTGCTGAAGCAGTGGGACTCTTTAGTTACTTAGGCCGGGAAGGTGGTGCAGTAAGTACACTAGCTTGTTTTTTAAAGCACGGTTAAAAAAAGACAGGAAGCAATGAACGTGCGTGAATATAAGGCAACTTTGGTTTATGCTCATGCTCAGTATGTATTTATAGGTGAAAATGGGCGCCAATTAGGGCCGTGATATCCACTTGCGGATTACAATCAAATGGAATTTACAAAGATGTTAAAGAATCTTAACAAAAATGCTTACAACAGCCATCTTAGTGATGAGATCAATCCAAGCTCGCTTGGGTCAACAGTCATTGTAAGGATACGTAGTTATCCTTTTACACCCTCCCTCAAACTCCACGGCCGAAAGGCTTTGAGTTTGCCTCTAAAGCAAGCAAAGCACTTTACCAGGCACACTTTGTGAAAACATCTGCCAGTTGATCTTGAGTTGTAATGAATAGAACTTTAGAGAGTCCTTTTGCAGCCCCGTCCCACACAAAACGATAATCAACTTCAATGTGCTTTGTGCAGGCATGAAATACGGGATTTGCTATTGACGTTATCGCAAAGTAATCGAAGTGGGAGGGTAAGTGGCTTCAAGTTCTAGAAGCAGATACTAGACGCAGTGTAGATCAGCTGAGGTCGATGCGAGGGCCCTATATTCAGCTTAAAGTGCTAGATCTAGACATTGTTGGCTGCTTTATAGAGCACATTATTGGATTCGGAGCCAAGAATAAGCAATTTCAAGTAGTAGAACAGCGATAATCAGGTAATCCTGCTCAATCAGTATTACTGTAGGTGCTTAAATTGAAGTCATCTAATCAGTTAGAAAGCAGACCATGAGAAACAGTCCCTTTAACATACCACAAGATCCGTTTGAAGGTTCTTGATGTATGGCAGTAGCCTTGTCCATAAATTGACACACCTGATTTAATGCAAAACTTAAATTTAGGCGTTTCAGGTTGAGGTACTCCAATGCCCTATAAGTCCATGGTAAGGTTAAAAAGGGCAGCCCAATGCACGAAGCTTGCACAATATGCAGGGTTTAGCGAAGGAGAGGACCACAAAAGATCAATAATATGCAGCCTTACTTTGCATTGTAACTGAACGGTAAGGCATAAGTGATAATTTAGTACCAGCAGAAGTTGATGTCGTGACGGACCATGGCATATTTCTTTTGAAACAATGTCAAGAAGACCCTTGGCTGTAAGGGACTTGTGTCACGCATATGAAAGTTGGTGGAGAGATGATGAACTAGGATCAGTAAGCCCTTGATGTTCATTCCCATTAAGCACCATGCCATCGACGTGAGATGTCTGACTCATCGGTAGGCATGAGAGAGATGGGACCTGGCCCATTGGATTGTTGTGGGTCCAAGAATTTAGTCCATTGGAGAACATTGCCTGTAGTAAGTGCGGCCGTGGTTCAATGAGTGAACAGAAAGAAAAACACGCTCATCAAATATAACGTGACGAGAAGTAAAAAATTTCTTTGTGGATAATTTGAGACACCCATAGCCTTTTGGCTCGATGCTGTAACGAATGAAAACATATGGCTTTTTTTTAGGATTAAATTTTGATTGAGAAATACCAAATAGACTGTTTGAGAGCATTTGGGTACCACTTTTTTGTGGAGCCGATCTTTACATGATCTGACTCATTCATACCATTGGTGGACTGGACGTCTGGATGTGTAATGAATCAAAAAAACCTATGAATAAGATGACTGTAGCATCACGTTGATCGCCAAAGTTTGTAATCCTTTTTCGAATACCTCTTTTTAGATGCTGGAATCTACCAATGCAGTAGCTTTTTTATTTATTACACATTCAAAGTGGGATCAATCACATGAATGAGTTGGATCATGCCCATTTAGACTCTATAGAAATGCCCAAACCCTCTAGAACATCTAGTTAGCATTCCTCATCTTGATTGGTTATGGGGAACCAACAAGACATATATAGGTACAGTTTTCATTCTAGCTGGGATTTTTATCAAATAAGACCTGGAAAGGTGATCTCCATGAAGGATTGGTATAGACAGTCTGTTAATAAGGTAGACACTAGTCTGAAAGGCTTCTGCTTCATAATATTTTTACATAGTTTGCTTGATATAGTTGAGAGAACCCTACAAAGGGGAGCTTTGGCTCAATGGTAAAATTATTATCGTGTTACCTTGAGTGACCTTGAGGTGACCGTCGATCTTATACGATGTCTTAAAGATTCTCAACAATTGAGTGACCCCTTAACTGAGATACGTGTGCAACTTGGAAAATCATCGGTCATATTTAGCTCACGGGTCTCCCATGCAAGGGCTAAATTATGTGGCAAGGACGCTCTTGTTGTGATAATGACCTCTTTTGTTGAAGTAAATGGACGGGGATAAGCTTTAGACCACATCAAAGGATTAGATTGCCCAACAAGCTTTAGACAAAATCACCAGACACTTTGGACCATTGAAAAAAAGTGGGCTCTAATTGTTTTATTACCTCCTCAAGTAAGGTATGAGATCTTCAAAGAGACTAGTTGCATGGCAACTGTGAAACCTTCAGACCATCAATCGCCCTACATCATTTCGGGCCCACAAGAGTATGGCTTTGCAGTTGCAAGTTAAATCCAACAAAAATCAATAATTGACCCTTTGACTGCAAAAACCCCAGAACAGTGCTTGATCTATCAACGATCTAGGATCATCCGATCGTAGTAGAATCAACAGCAAAGGGAAGATAGTTGTACTCATCTATTAAATTAACAGATTCGATCATTCCTACACACCACAAGTGGGCCCCGAATAGTTTGAATTTCACATTTTTCCAAAATGCGGCTATCAGTTGAACCAGTTGAGAGAACGTTTGTTTGATTAACACTTGTGAACCAGTTGAGCCAGCATGAGGCGACCCACATGTGTTGGTTCCATACGTATCTGGCCACAAAGATACGGTCCAAAGAAAAACTCAAATGTTTAGATGTATTATTCGTGGGTGGGACACCTTTGGTGTTATATGGATCAAGGGCCTAGATCATCCCAGAGTTTATATTAGGAAGGAGTTTCTAAGACAGTTTTTGGTTTTATAATGTAGAAATTAACCAGTAATAAGGTTCATATCAGTAAACAGCCAAATTACCACTCCAAGAAGCTTGATGATATTTAGTCCTGAGGTAATGTTTTTTAAGCATTATGATTCATTGTTGTACAATCCATGTCAAAACTTCATGGTATTTAATCATGAGGCAACCTGCTTTTAAACTAATCTATATTTGATCCATTTTTAACCTATGCAGTAGTAATTGTGTTAATTTTAGTCATTAGTCATTTGGATATGATTATACTCGGGATGGCACTAGGGTGGAAGTGCCTCCCTTGGTGCTGCTTCTGGCTGCCCTTTCAAGCTCGGTTAAAGAGGCCTATTATCTTGAATTAATTAATCAATTAAGTAATTTGTTTTTACTTTTCGACACTAGAAAAACTGAGATTGGTTCAGTACATATCCAACTCATTTAGGTGTCAATTAATGGCACATGAAGATAAAAGTTGCTGGTAGAACAACGTTATGGACCCCCAAGGTCTTCTGTTCCAATTTCTTCTCATCCAATGACTCTCTCAAACTTCTGTTTCAAGCTCATATATAAGTTAATGGAGGAGCAAGTTTAAATACCTTTAGGGACTAACATAAATGGCCAAACTTGCCCCATATTTGGAGTTTGGGCCCTAAAAGGTCACAAAATATATATTGCATGCCAAACATGGATCCTTTTTCTGAAACACTGTATATGTTGCACTTGTGATAGAGAACAGCATTCAAGTCATTGCAAATATGGTACGTAGAGAGAACATGAGTCCAGTAACTAATTTCATTGATTCTTACCAGAAACAAACTGAAAACCATCAAAGGCTTACTCAAAGCCATCATCACACATGCTACTTATTATTCATCTTTTCTTCTCCTTACCTGAAAACAGAAAGGATATAAAGAAAAAAACAGAAGCTAAACCACTACTACGACGTACTCTCTAGCTACTAATTTAGGCCTTGTTGATCCTTTTGATGATGGCTTTTGTTTTCTCGAGTTAATCACGCACCTGGAATCCTGCACCATGGCCAACCACATAAACTGTAGTTAGTCTACCTTTTACGATAAGCACATTGAAAGAGGATGAAGGGGAGCCTTGGCATAACAGTAAAGTTGTCGTCATGTGACCTTGGAGTCATGGGTTCTAGGCATGGACACAGCTTCCTGCAAAAATGCAAGATAAAGCTGTGTACTACAGACCCTTGTGGTCTGCCCCTTCCCTGAACCCCACATTTGCGGGAGCTTCGTGCACCAGAGGAGCTGCCTCTTTTACATTGAAAGAGGACAAAGGAAAAACATAATATATGTATTAACTAGTACTGTGATTAGTTGCGGGGTTTATCAGAGAGAGGGAAAGGGAGAGGAATTACCCACTGCAATCGGTGTCAGGATCTAAGGTGAATCCAAGAGAAATGCCACAGAGATCAGGCAACGTAGCTATGGCTGTGACGTTTGGATTATAAGTGGTTATGAGATCCATCAAACACCTGCAAACAGACTGCCGATTATCAAGTGTAACTGCAATGTTATTCAAGCTCAGAACTGCACCACAACATGGGGACCCCGCCAAAGGTTTCGGTGTTCCATAGCTAGTGAAGTTGGAACAGGGTGCCATTAGTGAAGTCACAGTCTCACAGTCAACAGCACTCAGAGCCGATATGGCACAACAGAGCAATACCAGTAATCCTAGCAGCCATTCGTTTCGAGTGCCCATTTCACTTGGAAGTGAGAGTAGTATGTTTTTACCGGTGCAGCAAGCCTGGGCAGTTGCTATGTGTATTTAAATAAGACAATTGGTAGTTTTGCAGGTTTTGATTTGATGGGTTTGGTTTGGTGTATCATGGGGCAGACATGATTCTTCACAATTCTTGGATGAACTTACAAGCTCTATAATTTGCATCAGTAGTTGCAAATGGCCTACGAGATTAATGGTCTCCCGAACTCGAATCAAGAGTCACAAGTATGATGGCTTCATGCTTTGATGATATGGTTTGAGTTAGACTAATTGCCACTAGACTAAATTCAGCTTTTCAATGGAGATGAAATTCTTGATTTATCCTTGCAAATAGGGAAATGTCTTCATTCTTTATGTGGGCTACAATCTTATAATGCAACTACTCTCACTTGTTAAACCTAAGCAAGAAGAAAGTCCAACTGGGACCCAATATTTTCATTGGGTCAAACCATTCCTCAGGTAATTCATGCTAAAGAGCTTCTCTCCTGGGCGGTCAGGACTCGAAGCTGCTGATGGGTGCGTCCGTTCAACCCCCCCGGGCACAAAAAAAAAGAGGAGAGAGGAGGTTCTTGATAGATGAAGACTATTGCTCTTTCTATTCTCCAGCAGCCTCTTCTGAAGGCCACAAATCAAAGGCTTAGATTCAAAGGTACGAACTTTGGTTCATAGCTCATCAACTTTATGGCCTATCAGTTGATGGTCCTTTGCTGGGATGTAAAGCAGATGGGACATTGGAAAGAGCAGACGTCATTTGAAGGCCAAAAAATCAGAGGCATAGAATTGTAAGATGGATTTGAACTTTTGTGCATAGTTCATCCAAAGGATGACCTACCAATGGATGTTTTTTTACATACAATCATTTAAAAGACAAACGCTCACTTGTCCCTTTGCCTGCTCAGATTTTCCAAGTAAAAATATGTGCATCTATCCGATAATTAGTCCTATTAGGCACTTCTCAGTATCCGTACAGTTGTTCTCAGTAAGCTTAGTGACCTTAGGCCCACCATTCATAAGCCACATTCCTTCTCTGCACTGTCTTGTCAAGTATCAACGAAGTCCCATTTTGTTGCCCAGGACATGATTTGACCACTCTGTCTAAAGCCCATTGCCGCTGTTAAACCCTCTACCAGCTATATGGTGCCAAAAGTTGACGAGCTCTTACATGGTCGCAAATCCCATTAGATGATGGGAAACAGTCCCCGCTGAAAGTAAAAATGTGCCTATGGCCAAAATCATTTATCTCGTAGAGATGAGAAACAGGAATGATTCTCGTGTCTTAAAACTGTATTCTTTTATCTTGAATGATTTATACAGCTTTTCTAAATTCAGTTATAAACAAGGTGGGGTTTAACAATCTTAGAATCGTCAACTAATTCTTTTGTTTGCAAGATATCCAAATTAGCTTAAAGAGATTAGGTTAGGAGGATTAAAAAAAAGAAGGGATGAACAGGTCGGTTCATCCAAAAATGGGCCCTTGATGCAAAAGCAGAGTCATTGTTTTAGCAATCCTCAAATAAAAGTTCTTCATCATGAGATGATTCCAACCCTTAATTTGTCAAGTGTCTGCTGTCAGATATACACTCAAGTCCATGTGATTACCCTAGACAAGAAGTCCTGTCTGGTTGGTTCCTTTTTCTGTTTCCCTTAGGGTACAAATGGACTCTACAAGCGTAACACACAGTCTCCTAAACTCACTGCCACGGATCCCATAGTAAGTGCAGAGGCACCCAACGAAATTTGGCCTGAACATGAACACTAAATTTGATATGTTGGATATATATATGGTCATTGTTTTTATGATCGAATTTTCATTTGGTGAGTACATGAAAAAAATGCTCAAAAACCAAATCCAATATAAACTTTTAAAAGACTAAGATGGCTTTAATTTTAATAAAAATCTTAACCTACTAATATGGCCAAATCGGTAAAAAAGAATAACTTAATTGTGTTTTCTTTTTCTTCTAGGTCTCTCTTGCCTATAGCACCCATTTTTTTTATGATGAAATATTTCAATTTATTTATGAAGAGTTTGGGCTAAATTTAGTTGGACATAATAATGTGGTATGTAATAAGATGCTTATACATAGATATGTGTTAATTGATTTAGCTAGCTAAGATGACATTAGATTTTCAATGATGAAAATTTTATGCATCACTTATTTATATGTTACCTAATATTTCTATTTTTTTATGTCATTTTTTAGATCAACTGAGATTCTAGTTGATGTTGAATGAATTAGGATTCAAACATCAAGGATATAATCCAAAAAATTGTCTGACTAGGATATGAACTTATTGGGATCCCTTGTAGTTAGGATTGTAAAATAGGTGAATCTAATAAGATTTTAACCAATCGATAGCTATACTATAATAACCCCAGATTTTTGTAAATTATTGAGAAAATTCAATAAAGTTTAAATTTTTAGAAATTCCGGGGTAGAATATTAGGTTATTAAAAATTCTCTTTTTAAAGAGATTAAACCATGATTTAAAATATAAATATTTATAATGTACTGAGAAAACCATTCAAAATGACATTAAGTATGTTCAATCCGAGTTAAAATGAAAAATTCCTAATTTCTAAACAAAAGGATAAAATAGTAATTTTACTCATAATCAAGAATTAAAATATGAATATTTGGAATGTACTCAAAAAATCAATCGAAATGACTCTAAGTATACTAAATTTCAAGTTCGGACAAATAGTGCCTATTTTTCTCCATTTTTGGGAACAAAAGGGTAAAACAATCATTTTACTTTTTAGTGGGACCCACAAAAGTTAGGTAAGTACTGAGATCAGCAATGATGCAAGTCAAGCATCAGCCAACACTCAGCCCTTAGTGGAGGTAGTAGAATTTTCACTCCCCATTTTAATATTTTGAGTGAAATTTAGATTAAAATAAAAAATTAATAATAATAAATTACAAAAACTTCCTATAAATACCTTTAAAAATTCTACAAATTTTTTTAAAGCTTCACCACAAAATTTCCTAGATCCCTTGAAAAATCAGAGCAAAACCCTTTCCCCATCTCCCCCAATCTCTCCCTTTTTCCTCTCTCTCTCCTCTCTCTAAAATGGTACAAGAGTCCTAAATTCAATTAAGCACTTTGTTTCAAATCAAATTTTATAAATCAATCGTCCATATTATTCTGATTATCTTATCTACAAAACTCCTAAACAAGCTTTATTGGGTGATTTTATCTTCCAAGGAGGAATTCTTTGTTTTGGACATCAATTCTTCATTTATGAACCCATCAGGTAGGTGGATCATCATCCACTCTTTATTTTCAAGTATATGTTATATTTTTAATTTCATTGGATTTGATTTTCTATTAATTTTTCAGAAAATCAAGTTCCAATGAAAAACACTCTATATGTACATTGCTCAGATGGAAAATCTAAACCCTGAACCCCAATAGATTCATAAGAGTCTAAACCCCTAGGTATGAAATATAAGCCCATGGATCAGAAATTTGATGGCCCAATTTGAAGGAGAAAGGTAGATGGTGATTTGACAGTCCAATCTAAATCGTCTCACCATTTTAAGGTCACCACCCCGTTTTCACTGGTGATTACCGGTAAAACAAGGCAGGACAACCACTTCCACCTGTTTTGTCCTATTTAATAGCCAGATCAAATCTGGACAGTTAAAACAAATGTGAATTTAAAATTCAAATTTCAGAGTCATCTGAACTCCAAATCAAGATCGGAAAGAAAATATAGAAAGCTTGTGAAGTCTATTTTCTTCTGAAACTATAAAAATTAAGAAATAACTTAAGAAACTTTATATTTAGAGGAAACAAGTTTCTAATTATCTAGATCTATAAAATTTATGGTGATCAAACCTTGGGAAACTGATTCAAAGATGATATAATGTGGATAACATGTGAAATTAATGATTTATTTTTACAGATCTATGAAAAATGGAGAAATCTATCCATTATAGTAAAAATATCCTAAAAATACAAAGGACCCACTTGATCAATAAGATCAAGAGTGATTAGACATTATGGATGAATGTGATGAGGTGAGTATAGTAAGATTCCATAAGGATGTGGATCAATTTGGATCAAAGAGGAAGGAATTGATTATTGGACCTTAATGTGATTAAAACCCTAAAAACAAAGGGATGATATTAACTCTAATGGTTGGATCATAATAAAAGTTTCTAATAATGTAAATTTATTTGTTTGATTTCATTTCATTGTTGAATTGATTGGAAACTTGATATGCAGCATTGATATAGGATCCATGTTAGTTGATTTACTTATTATTAGATGGTTAATTATCTTAGGATATGCTGGATTTTAGTAGGATTCCTTAAGTTATTTATGAAGCATGAATTAGGGCCATGTTAGTATAATTATATATGAGTTAATCTAAGTTCCTTAGGATGTTAAGGAAACATTAATTAGGACCATGTTAGTTTTATTTCATTAGCTTAAGTTAATTATGAAATCATGATTTAGGATCATGTTAGTTTTATTTGATTAAGCTACCTTCATTAATTAGGAATCATGCTAGCATAAGTATTATGATACTTAGCTTGTTAAATTTATGTTAGTGTTATGCTTTAAAGTTATAACTCAATTATTGTAAATTTTATTAGTAAATGTGATAGTTAGGTAGTTATAACATAAAGAGCATAAAACACCAAAAATGTAACCTAATGAGTAATTAGAGTTTCATAACACAAATAAGAAGGAATGACTTGCCTTGGACTAAATTAGTACAGGCTATAGTTAATAGGAAAATATAAGCAATAGTTCATCTCCGTGGCCCAAAGTAGGAGAATAATAAACCTCTATGAATGGCATTATGAATATTCATGGAAATTAATTAAAATCAAGTAGAGATAAATTTAGGGTATATGAGCTCATAAGAACCTTATGGAAGGTTGAGAGCTAAGGCCACTCCAGTGGACCCTGAACATTGTGATTAAAGGGGTTGTCTAATAGAGTCTCGCTCTTCCCCTACCTTCAGTTGACGTTTGTCAAGGTCTAAACACTTCCTTATATGAGGATTGAAGTAACCACTCTTTGAGCAAACTGTAACTGGTAAGCCTCAGTCAATTGGAAATAAGAGAAGCTGTTTAGAATTAGGGATGAATAAATTATCCTCAAACTAGTAAAACATTAACTAGTTGAAAAATAATAATAATAACATAAAATGTTAGCAAATTATCTAATCCTAATAAAAATTGTAAATAAGATAAGGATGATCAAATAAGATCTAAGAGAGATCTTGAATTCTCAAAAACAACAAAAGAAAAGAAAGAGAAATGTAAAGTAGATTATTGTTGTATGATTATAATTATATTATATTAGAAGATATAAACCCTTGATTATATATAATTCAATGAGAAAAGATTCAAATCATCCTACTTAGGGATGATCAAAAGACTATATGCTACTTACCTTGGTTAGAAGATAACATAATATTTATGGTTGACAAATATACGTTGATCAAAGACTACGGCAGACTTCAAGGAGTCGGAATATCTTATTGAGGTAGGAGGATTTATGAATGCATCTACATGAGAAATACATATTAAATATATGATCTTATGTCTAGAAATGTTAACAAGTATAATGTAGATACTTACATTAAATCCTTTGAAAACTCTTATAATCCAACCAAAACACATATGAAATTATTAAGTTAGAATGAGATAAACCCTAAGTGAATAGGAAAATAGAAGATATTTCAGCCCTAATTAAATAGACAGATTGTCTAATATGTATAAGAAATATTTTACATACAAGCATGGAGGCTTGTGGTTTTGTTTTAACAGGCATGAGCCTGGAGATGCTATGCTAAGAGAATTATGAGGGTTTGGCCCTTGCTTTCCAAAATTATGATATGATAGATACCAAGCCCAAAGAGAGGCTGAAAGTCGGGTGGAGCATGGAGCGGTTATCCGAGCATGCTAGTACGTATCCATCTACAAGCATGGTAGTCCTTGATTATTTTGTACTATAATGCATATGAGATAAACATAGTGAAATGCCTTATATTTGGTATAATAAAATGCTAGGTAATTGTATATTACCAGTATTTCTCAAGAAGGAAAATTTTCAGTATAGAACTAGCTAAAAAATGGATTTCCTATACTGGAAAGAGTTGATTAGCTTAATTTGGGAAATGTTATTTGACTATTTTTATGATTTTAATGGATTTATTCATGTATAGTATGTATGTATGTATAAAGATGTACATATATGACAAAGTAAAGAGATTGATCCATAAGTATGTTTATGAATAATGGGATTATGAAGTATTAGGATTATACTGTAAAATTATTATGCTTCTTGAATCTCCTTCCAAGCATAGCTTGCTTAGATATTGTAAATGTTTAAATGTCTACAATATCTCATATATAGAGAAGGAGAATTGGGAGCTCAAGACTTGAGAAGATTTGGAAGAATAATTTATCTGGGTATATCCCTTGAAGACTTGTATTTTATTTGAAAGCATTTTATTGTATTGGGAGTTTTCATTGTATGGTAAGCTTTAAAATTTGGATTATGTAATTTGGACAAATATTGTAATGATACCATGGGCTATGTAATGTGAACCACTTGATGGATCTTATAATTTAATAAAAGTATATTCCTTCAATGCAATTTTATCTTATACAAAATTCTACTTATGTTATATATGAAGTGATTACTTGAGTTTTACAAAACAAGTTCTAAAGAAAAGAATTTTTGCTACTTTGTTTTACAAAATTTTTTTACTACTAAGGGCCCTGTCTTTGCAAAATATATTACAAAATGTGTTATAAAAACTCGGATCATCACATGTACTTTCTCAAGAATTTCAACTATATAAACCTTTATATGATATGTATTGAAGAAAAAGGAGCATGGGGCCTTTTCTTTTTTTTTTTTCATGGATCCAAGAGGTTTATCTAATTCAGCCTCAATCATATGGCCTTGGCACCAAACTTGCATCTATTGGATATCTCTAAGGCTTTTATTTGTGAACCTCTTACGGTCATAAAATACATGATATAAAATTTTTAAAAAAAGGGAAAAAACTCCCCCTTTTTATCCATTTTATAACCATAAGAGGACCATAAATGAAGGGTCTTAGAGATTTCCAATGATGTGAGTTTTAGTACTAAATGCATCTAATTGTGGCTAAAATGAACATATTCAATCTATGAAAAAATACAAAAATGTGGGGTTCACGCCCTATTTTTCTTCATCACAAAGACATACAAAGGTTTGCATAATTTAGGATTCATGTTTCTTTCTTCTTAATCTTTATTATATTCTACACAATTACATCTATTGTAGTTTTTTTATGAAAGGGTTTTTTTGACGACTAATCAAGTCAGCCATGATCTTTTGGGTTCCAAAACGTATTTTTAGATGTGGATAAAGTAGCAAGTTACTATGAGAAAGGTTTAAAAGCAAGACAAATTATTATAGACAATTCTAGATAAACGAAGCTCCAGAATCTGTACAATGAGAATCCTTGCCCGTCAAATTTAAAATCTTTTATAATTTTCCTCTTTGTACTTCCACGCTCATAAATTTTTTTTTTATTTTTAAATGAAGTAATGAAAATCTCTCCAGCATAATGTATATTCAAAAGTCTTATATATTAAACTATGGTGGCTTTTTGGTTTCTACTTCCAAACCTTTCTAAGTCATCCATTTCAATAACAGGGGCAAGGATCATCAAGAAGAGAAGATTTTGGATCAAGTTATATCCAAGATAGGGATAGAGAGAGCATCTTCGATCGTCTAACTATCTAGACCCCACAAGAACTTGGATATGCTTTGCACAATTAAACAATATAAAAAAAGTATACGATATAGACATCTATTTTCCTAAATTTAAAAATTATATGACACAAATATCTCCTTCACCTAAATTTAGAATGGTATAGTATGATAAATTGCTTTGAAATATAGTTATGTGTTGGGTCAAGGATACATTGCAATACAATCATGTTTCTGACTAGTAAAAATCGCAAAAAACTTTAGGCCACATATGTAGCTTACAACGTTAGACATTGTATAGAAACTCAAGCATAAGAAAAAAGAAACCAGCTTGAATTGCTTGTTTTAATTTGAATAAAATCTAGCCCCTTAATCATACTATTAATTGGTTAAGATCTTCATAATATTTATTTTTGAACAATTTTTAGGCAGTGTATTGCACACTTTAGAATTGCATTTTAGGATGGGGCCTATAATAAGTGCCTTGTTTCGTAGCACAAATATCTCTTATAAAAATATTTTTAGATCAAAATAACTTTGGTTGGCCCCTTCCTCTTTATCAATTATAGGACATTCTCTTCCAAGTTCTTCTTGGAATATAATATTGATTAGCCAACCATGTCGACTCTTTTATCGGAAAAACAACTAATGGTAAACCTAGAATTCATTTAAGTTGACTTGGTTCCATTAGGTTTGAAACGCTAAACTAAAGATAAATATCCACCATGCCAATTAATCACCTCGAGAATTAAAAAAAAAATAAAAAATCTTTTATTTTATTTATTTCTTGAGTTGATCATGTTCACATACTTGTTTTAAAGTGTTGCTAGATCTTAGGATATTACAAACAAAACCAAGTCTAAAAGCTAAAATTTCTAACCATTCATCTTCAATTGCCTCTTTGTTTATTTATTTATTGTACAAACAGAATTACTAAGCAAACTCACTTAGGAGCTCGCATAACCTAATTCCTAAGATCCACTTGAAATCTTCTCAATAAGGAAAAAGTGCCGCCTTGAACTAATGACAAAACATAATTAGGAGAAGCGTCACGATGTCTACAATCAACTGCATTAGATGGCTCTCTTATTTAGGGTACGTTTGAAGAATATCTTTTCCGCAAAAATATTACATGTTCTGTCAATTGTGTACAATAATAATATTATGAAGAACAGTCAACATTAAATTATATAAATGAATAAATGCCACAGCCAATATATAACTTTTTAATTGTAACTTTCAGACTATAAAAATACGATCACTATTTTTGTATTTAAATTATTTTTATTGTCCATAGAATGCACGGGCAATTTGCTAATGATGTAAGAAGGAAATTGTTCCAAATGACCGTCGGTGAGATCTGGAGTTCCGATATGATGATTACACGTGGAACTTAGAAAGGCATCCAGAAATAAGCTGATAGTTAATCCAATCGGCTCATCTTGTAGGCCACATTTTAGATTGGTCGTTCACAATATCTTGTCCATTGGATAATCCCAAACACTACTGCCTTATGGAGAGAAGGAATGAACGAGTCAAAACCTTGGAGCACGACAGTATCTTAGCCGTTGAAAATTCGTTTACCGACCCCCCAAAAAATGATGGTTGATCATCACCCATCTTATATCTATAGCCGACCCCACCGGACCAAATTAAGTTGGAAAATACTTGTTGGGCACTCAATTCAACATTCAACGTAATCCAACCCTCCATTGCAGTCCCCACTTCCAACTCAAATTCTCTGAACTTAATTCTCTCTTCCCACACATTACATGGGAAAGATGCCACCGTAGGGCGTTACCACATGGTAAGCACAAAGTTGCCATGTGATGCCCCAGATTTGCATAAGAGGCCCCACATTCAGTTGATCCCCACCGTTTATCTGTTTCTAAGCCAAAATTCGTCCAGTTCTGGTCGCTGAATAATGTCCCTTGGGAAAAATAGATTGTTGAGGAAATTATTATGGCTGAAAAAATCAGATGAACGGATCTGATCAACCACAATGGGGCCTTCCTGCGCCACACGCTAGCTTATTATCTGGTCTCACTCCCAACATATAAACCCCACTTCAGAGGAGAACAAAAAAGGCACCGTCATAAGAATGAATGTTCGAAAGCTCACGCTCCACTGAAACTCCCCCAAACTCCCCACCTTCGTCTTCTTCTGCCACAAACAGACACGGAAACTGAGATTGATAGAAGAGGAGAAAAACTACGGAAATTAATTTCGCGGAATTCAATTCCCGAAACCAGAAATGAATTCTACTTGAAATGCCGTTGTTGTAATCCAATACTGAATACATTACAAACCCGATTGATCCAACATGGGCCACGTAAATCTCCCGGCGTCCAAACGAAGCGGCCGTCAATGGCGACTGTTGGATCTCGTCTCCGCAGCGTTTTTCATGGCCGTACTTGTTTTCTTCGTCCTCGTTTTCACTCCACTCGGCGATTCTCTTGCCGCTTCCGGCCGACAATCGCTTGTACTTTCCAGCCGAGATCCACGGCAGAGACAAAGGCTTCTAGCGTTGATTGACGGTGGACAGCAGCCCATAATTGAAGCATGTCCAGCCGAGGCCGTGGATCACATGCCGTGTGAAGATCCCAGGAGGAATAGTCAGCTAAGTAGAGAGATGAATTTTTACCGGGAAAGGCATTGTCCGAAGCCGGAAGATTCGCCGTTGTGTTTGATCCCGCCGCCGGATGGTTACCGGATCTCTGTTGCGTGGCCGGAAAACTTGCATAAGGTGTGTCAGTCTGGGATTTTTCTTTTTTTTTGCTGTTTAGTTACTGTAAGATCTGGTCTTTTGTGAGTGAAGTTTGACTTGATGCGGGGTTTGATCTGACTAGTAGATTGCTAGGAGTTACTGGATACAAGTGGAAAGTTCGAATCTTGAATGATTGAATTACATTAAATCTGAGGGAAATACGTGAATAGAATTGAGATTCTGTAGAATTATGGATGCAGTTTTAACTTCCGTTTTTGTGGGTTGATCCGGTTCTCTCTGCATTCTGTGGAATTCTAGGGTTTTGCCTACGATTTGGTGTTCATAAAAGTTGTAGCATTGCAGTTTATAGAGATCGAGTTAGATGTACACGGAGAGTATAGAAAGTTTTATTATTGAGTTACCTGCTTAGGGTCTGCAACTGTACATTAGGATTAGGAACGCAAACGGTGGATATGTTTTAAGTTCATCTATCTTGCGATTTTTTTACTTGATGAATGATCAATTGACAAAATAGAAATTGGTATGTACTACCTTAATGTGAAGAAAATCTGGGATAAGAGTAAAATTTGTTTGCTGTTTCTTAAAATCAATCCATTGTACGTAACTCATTGAAGTGTATGCACCACTGCATGAATTCCCAAATCTTTTACTTCATGATAGATTCACATTCGATTAAAGATTAGGGTGACTTACTCCTGGATGGGGAACAAAGCTGGAATGATATTGTAGTTGGTTTATTAGCTCTAAAGGTAGGTCAGTACACTGTCTCTGTGAACTTTTAAGTAACTCATTGGGTCAACAACTTCTCCTTGCAGTTTGGTTCTGATAATGTGGGTACAGTGACATGTTAGTGAATAAATAGCAAAACTTCATTGATCATCTCGGTCAAGCTATTTTGCAGCTCATGAATGGGAATTCCTCCTCTATAAATGTGGATCAGCCTGCAGCCTAACTATGAGAAAATTACTATTATTTCTGAAGGCAAAGATGTTTTGGCATGGTTTTTTTTTTTCCCTTATGGGTTAGTGTTGGCTTTCAGCTAACCAGGGAAAATGATATGTGACTAAATTTGTGGTGAAAAGTAAACTTTCTTTCTGAATTATTAGCAGTTGTCATGGGTGATTTATTTGTGTTGATAGAATGCCTGTTGGATGATGTGTCTTATTTGGTTGCTAGTTGGATAAGTGTAATAGGAGATCTACCCTATCAAGTTAGTGCATGTGTTTCTAGTCCCCTTGGCTAGTTTCTTTTGTTCACAGAATACCCGTTGGAAGCTTTTGTAGTTGGGGCGAACGTTTGTCTTATAGTCATCGATTCTGATCTGATTGTGTCCAGCTTTTCTTTTATAATGGAATGTATCAGCAGGTTGACAATTTTGGTCGTCGGCTCTGAAAATATGTGGCAAAATTTCTAAAAAGTATGAAAGTCTAGGATTATAAGAAAAATACAATAAAGATAAGAAAACCAGATGGACCACTCCATTTTGCTTCGTTGCTATATTAACCTTATACTTGATTTTTTCAAGAAAGAACCAGATTAACCACACTATTTTAATGGATATATTTTGGAAGTATTAATTGGTTTCCATAATTGTCAGATATATTGTGGAAATGTCCTTCAGTTTTGAGATCCAGCAGATCTGAATTGACTACTTGGCTGGCGGAAAGTAATTCAGTTAATATTTAACAATACAATCTGCCAGCGTGGTTTATCCTTTTTCTATCCTTCCAGTTTTGGCAGTAGGGGTATATCTGTGTACTGTTAGAGACATTCTCCAGAGAGTCCCAAAGTTCGACTGTCAACCATGATCACTGGGTCTTTTGCATTGAGTGAATCTTCTTGGAATATTGGGTTTCTCTGTGCTTCAACTGATTGTTTGTTTCCCTGGAAACTCTATCTGAGCTTCAGACTTGATCTTTCTATTGCATTAGATTTGAGCCTTCAGTATCCTTCCTTTAGTTCTTTTCTATGAAATATTTAAAGAATATTCAACCTATATTTTCTCGAATACTAGGTCTAAGAGTCTGATCTGAAACAAAGTTATTCACTCCACTTCTACTGTAATGCACATTGAAGTCTACCGTTCTGCGTCAACTAGTCAAGTAGGTACTTAATTGTGTTGACACTTCAGTAAAGAAAAATTCATTATATGCAGTTGCCTATGGTGCAACCTCAAAGTTTTTCCAAGTTGGTTTGTGCTTGGTAGTATTCTGCTGCTTAATATACTTCTTGTCTGATTTGATAGTCAACATCTGTTCACTATATTCTAACTGGTACTGGATGAAGAAAGAGAATGAGATTTGATGCTACAAATGAGAAAACCCAGATAAAAAATTTGGTAATTCATTCAGGTTACATCTTGCTTTGCTACAAGATTCCATACATATTGCCAATATTTGATAAACATTCTGATTTCTTTGCAGATATGGCACAGCAACATGCCACATAACAAAATTGCTGAAAGGAAAGGCCATCAAGGTTGGATGAAAGAAGAAGGACCATACTTTATTTTCCCAGGTGGAGGCACCATGTTTCCTGATGGAGCTGTACAGTATATTGAGAAACTGAGACAGTACATTCCTGTTAGTGGAGGCACTCTGAGAACAGCACTGGATATGGGATGTGGGGTAGGATCTATTCCCATGTGACTTACATCTCATGTTGGTGCATATGGCTTTTCTCTTTTATACAAGTTCTTCTTAAAGATGACACTGTACATTCCCGTGCAGGTTGCCAGTTTTGGAGGTTACATGCTTAAGGAAGACATTTTAACGCTTTCCTTTGCTCCAAGAGATTCACACAAGGCACAAATACAATTTGCCTTGGAGAGGGGAATTCCAGCATTTGTCGCAATGCTTGGCACCCGTAGGCTGCCATTTCCTGCATACTCATTTGACCTGATGCACTGCTCCCGATGTTTGATCCCCTTTACCGCCTACAGTGAGTTTATGGTTTCTCCTTGTAATTCTTGATTTGTATTTTTCTTTTCATTTTGCTTATCTTTTTTCTGATCAAGAATGACACTTGGCACTGCAGATGCAACATACTTTGTTGAAGTTGACAGGTTACTTCGACCAGGAGGATACCTAGTTATATCTGGTCCACCTGTACAGTGGCCGAAACAAGATAAAGAATGGGCTGACCTTCAGGCTGTAGCACGAGTCTTATGTTATGAGCTGATTGTTGTGGATGGGAACACTGTGATCTGGAAAAAGCCTTTGGAATCATGCATCCCTAGTCAAAATGAATTTGGCCTTGAACTGTGCAGTGAATCTGATGACCCAAATGAAGCATGGTAAGTTCTTACAGCAACATATCATGCTTTAGATGCATTGAGCTAAGCTTCATATTGGAAAGGTACTCTGGGATTATCTAACCTAGCATGCACCTATCTGAATTCAATTAATTAGCCTATATGCCTCAAGTGTACCTTAGGAACTGCAAAACTACGGTTTTTTCTTAGATTCAATTTTCATGTAAGGAGCCAAAATTGAAATGCCAAACCCTCATATCCATGTAATTCTCGTCTTCCCAGTCATCATCATCAAAACCCTATCCCAATTACTGGTCGGCTACATGAATCATGTTCCTTCACCTCCCTATCATGGCTTCATTTAGTCCTCTTCCCAGTAAATCCTGAAACATTTTAATCTTTTATTTTGTAAACTGGTTGGTTAAATCTGACACTTGGTGGGTATTTTAGATTTCATAATTTGATTATGTATTGGCAAGTGTTCTGGGATTCTAGAGGTACATTGTTTTTTTGTGACATTATATTGACAAAACATCGTTTTGGATAGGAAATGATATACTGAGGCTCTTTAACCGAGCTTCGTAGTGGATCTCCTTCTCACTTTGAGGCTCAGTTGAAGAGCCTCAGTGTATCATTTCCATCACATTTTAAGCTTTCATTTTCTTGGCTGTTTTCCTAACGTTTTCCTTTTGAACCGAGGATGGCCAGACAAAATCTATTTTTTCTAGCCGTCACTTCGCTTACAAGAATGGTAAGCTTCTTACTTGATCCCTAGGCCAATTAGCCACTTTTAGTTTTTCACTAGTTCTTAGATTTGTTGAACTGAAGACTCTAATTCTGGATATCTGTAATCTAGAATGGTGGAAAGGGTATTTTTTCCCTCTATTTCTTTTTCTCTCTTTGCAATCTGTGCTTTCACTGATTTCCATGCTTGTTCATAATCATTTATAGGTACTACAAGTTGAAGAACTGCGTCAGTAGGTTATCTGTCACGGGAGAAAATGCTGTTGGGTCCATTCCGAACTGGCCAGATAGGCTAATCAAACCCCCCTCCAGGGTCACACTCATGAAAAATGGGATCGATGTGTTTGAAGCTGATACACGGCGCTGGGCCAGAAGGGTTGCTTACTACAAGAAAACCCTAGGCATAAAGCTGGGGACTTCAGCCATACGCAATGTCATGGACATGAATGCATTTTTTGGAGGTTTTGCAGCATCTATCTCGTCCGATCCTGTTTGGGTTATGAATGTTGTTCCCGCTCGCAAGCCTTCAACCCTTGGTGTTATTTATGATAGAGGTCTCATTGGAGTCTATCATGATTGGTAAGTTTTATTCCAGATAATGATATTCTCCTGCCACATTGCTGATGAGCACTTGACCTAGTTCGGATATATCTCTGGCCCGCCCCTTCCCCGGACCCCGCATAGGCGGGAGCTTCGTGCACCGGGGCTGCCCTTTTTTTTTTTTATTATATTTTTAATAATGACTTGTACAGTTGAGCTGGCTCCTTATGTCGATTATTGCATAATAATTAAAAAAACATATAAAGAATCACTCGGGAGGAAAAGGAGCCACTCAGGAAATAAAGTGAGGAAAAGGAGCTCAATGAACCTGATGCACTAAATCATTATCGGCACAAATAAAAGTACACATTTTATTGGTCTGCTCGATCTGTGTATCATTACAAGCAGGGTTCCTCTTCCTTGCCTCTACGGAGCCTCTTCTTTGTAACCCCATTAAACAAATTTTCATGCTTGTGATCTCTAATCTTCAAACTACTTTTATCTACTTGCATTTTGTCCACAAGCCTTGGTGGAGCTGTTCATTTGGCAGCATCAGCTATGAAGTTAATTATCTGGCGCCCTTCCAGAAACTTAAAAAATTTTAAATAGGAAAAAAAAAAGAAAAAGGAAAAGGAAAAAATTGTACATTACAGCCTTCTTGTAACCACTGTTTAGATTTTTATTTGAATCCTCTACTGTTGCATTTGCAACACCACAAAATCTTCATTCCCCCTTTATGTAGGACTCTGAAGCTGATGATTAATGCATCCTAGTTTCCTTGCTGACAGCTAATTAATGTGGACAGGTGTGAGCCATTCTCAACATATCCTCGAACCTATGATCTCATCCATGTTTCCAGCATTGAGTCACTGATAAAAGGTTCCAGTAAGAGCAAGAACAGGTATTTCCAACTTAGTCTTTAGGTACTTGTTACATTAATTGTTCTTATGAAAGTTTAAGCCCTTTTGGGGCTCTATTGATGGATATTTTTCCAGTCTTCTGGATAGTTCCATGCGGTAAATGAGATGTATTGAACAGGATCATTTCTGCATAGTTTACAAGGAGTTGATATTTGCTGTCATATCAGGTTGAGTTTTCAGAGTTTAGAATCTGTTCCAGGCATGTACTTTTGAGCTCCACCTTTAGTATATAACCAGAGGAGTGTAGAGTGGAGTCAATGCCAGTATCAAATCGAGGAGTTAAATTTGTTATTGATTACAGTCTTCAGTATTTTCAATTTTTAGATGTCTTTTTGTAGCAAAAGTATAGTTGATACACTTGGTTTTTCTTGGCCTTTGTTTGAAGAACTTCCAATGAAGATATTCATGTTATGTCCACTGCAGATGTCATCTTGTTGATTTGATGGTAGAGATTGATCGGATGTTGAGACCTGAAGGAACAGTTATCATTCGTGATTGGTCTGACGCCATCGACAAGGTTAGCTGCGTTGCTCATAGTGTAAGATGGACGGTCAGCATGCACGAGCCTGAGCCAGAGTCGAACGGAAGGGAGAAGATTCTCGTGGCAACCAAGAAATTGTGGAAGTTGCCTTGAGCCTCCCATTGACACACTCCTGTTGTCCTTTATAATTAGAATTCTGTTCCCTTTCGGGGCTTCAAGCCTAGAAATCATGCATCAAGAAATGCATTTTTGCCCTCGTTTCTGCTGTAAGAAGAGAAAATTCTTGAAAATTTGCTCAAGTCCCATACGAAGTAATGAATGTTTGTTCTATTAGGTTCTGAAATTATAACATGCATGTTTTGCACTTGGCAAAATCCGCAACTCTTCTTCGTGTCGCCTACAAGAATGACATGGCAAAGAAACAACCTTCTGGGAACTGGGCAAGGAAGAGACCTTTTGAATGATCTGTTCCTTTTTTCCTTTTTTTTTGTCTTTTGACTATTACTTGCTTGAAGAGAGTCTTAGTGTGACAGTAAAAGTTGTCGTTGTGTGACTTTGAGGTCACATGTTCAAGTCGTGGAAACAGCTTTTTACAAAAATGCAAGATAAGGCTGCATACTATAGACCTTTGTAGTCTGTTCTTTCTCCAAACCTTACATAGGCAGGAGCTTCATGTACCGGGCTTCCTTTTTTTTAAACTATTTCTTGCTTGTGCATGTGTATGAGAATGAACTTGATTCTGAATCTAACGCCACGAGGTCAGAGCTAACGGCTGGAGATTGATGATTGACTGAGGGTGCTTTGGGTCACTAAGATAAGTGGTTCCTTTTGATGAGGAAAAAAAAGAGAATTCTAATATATCTCTGCTCATATTTTAGCCTTTTTTTTCACACTGAGGCAGCAAAGGGCTCTTTCTTTTCCTTTCGGATTCTTTTGGCTTCACATGTACCCTATGTTTCATGGGGACTAACTTGGATTCCGTCTACAAGATCTATTTGTAGCTTGCTTGCTCTTGTTTCAAAACTAAGTTTGTGCACTACTTACTACCTGTCCACTCACTAATAAGGCGTATTTGGGGCCGTGAAGATCCTTTATCAATTGGGTGATCCTTGTATTATCGGAAGGTTTAAAATGAAAAGTTCAGAAATAATGGTGGAAATATTTGGACCAGTCGCAAGGTAGAATTGCCTCACGCATTAGATTTGTGGTTCGTAACCTAGCTAAGATGGGCAACGGCAGATAAGCAGTTTGAATCACCCGTTAGCTAGGCAGTATTTGAATCAACGTTGTGGTGTTTATATTGACGATTTAAGAGAGGTCAAGTGTCAACTTTTATCTCACTGCCGTGAATCAGCTCCAATCCTTTCACTTCTAATCAATCACATACCCTCGATATCTCTTGAATGCCTACACGGAGACATGATAATGTGTGCATGGAATCCTAGATTGTTGATGATCTAAACCATTCTAAACTTACTCGCTTAAAAGGGCAGCTCCAATATATGAAATGGATTTCAGGGAAGGGGTGGACCACAAGAGTCTATTGTATACAGCCTAACCTTGGATTATTATAAAAGGCTGTTTTTATGCCTTGAGCCCGTGACTTCAAGGTCACACAAGGACAATTTTATCATTGCACCAAGGCTTCCCTTCACCAGTGTTTCCACTTGATAATCTAATTAACCCTCCAATTAGTGCTGATGAGGATTAATTCAATGAAAAATCTTCTCAATCTATGATCCATCCAATATTTTTGGTAGATGGACACACACCACATAAAAAAGGGTCCATTACAAGTGAAATTCTGATCAAGGAAAAACTTGTTTTCTTGGAAAAAGCTTATATGGATTCCAAGTGAAGGTTGGAATTTCACTTGTGAGTTGGAACTGAATATTTTTGCTGGCTTTGTAGGTGGATTTCTACCGTTTCGTTAAGAACCTCATCCTAGAACTAGCAGTATTCATCTATTCCTTATTGTGTCTCTCTCTCAATAATCAGAGCAACCTTAATACTTCAGAACAGGCTTATCAGTACTTTGTTGCCTTGATACATGTTAGAAATCAACTATTTGGATGCATCTCTCTCTTGCTGCAAAAGAATGCCAAAGAATGCCATTGTGTTCTTTAGTGACCTTGACTTCTGATAGCCAAGATGATGCATATGATAAATCCTTGTTTCTGTTTCTCATAAAGAATTTGATTAAAAAAAAAACAACCAATTTAAGAGATGGTGAGAATAATAGAAAAAACAAAAACTAAGATGGAACATCAACCTGATAGATTGAGAGGGAAGGGCTGACACCGCGCCTGCAAGAAAGGTCCGTGACAGTCACCATAGGACATGATGGGTTGGTGATGGGATGTGTCCTACGTATCCAAAAACAAAAACAAATATACCAAAAAGTGGCGAATGCTAAATTGACACCTCTGTGTCCTCGGAAGCGCCTCCCATTAATGATCTGACACGTTCATTAGATTTCCCTGGCTTTAAATAAATGATGACGATTGGATAATTATAGCATCCTAAAACAGTGTTTTTGGTCATTGAATCTAAACCGATGCTGATACAAAGTTAGAACCTGCCTCTTTCATACTATAAAAATTTAAAAAAATTGGTGTTAGAATCCTCCAAGCCATAAAGTTGCGTATTATCGACTTAGTCTGCTTCTTTTTCGAACCCTACATGCGGGGAACTTCGTGCACAGAATTACCCTTTTAATCAAAGAAGAAATAAGTAAAGAACTAAGTGCATCACTTTAATATAGAATTACCTGTGGCCCAACAGATAAGGCGTCTGACTTCTAATGTGGGTTGGGTTCGAGTCCCACGGGGTATAGACTTTTTGAGACTTTTGTAGAGTTGATTTCTTTTTCCACTTTTATATCCACTATGATAAACTTAGACAATTTTGACATAAAAACAGTCTCTTTAAAAAATGCAAGGTAAGGCTGCAACTGTAGACCTCCATGTGGTCTACCGCATATTTCGTTCTCCTCTCCGAACTGAAAATATGAAAGGTCAGAAACTCAAGCGAAATCACTTTCATTAAATGGTGGTGAATGGTCACTGCATGCACACAAGTATTGTTTCATCAGGAATCGGCTCAACCTTAGTGCAAGGCAAAAAGGGCAACCAAACAAACAAAGAACACTTATCCACCAAATGGTGGTGAATGGTCACTGCATAAAAACACTTGGTGGATAAGTGTTCTTTGTTGAAACGACCAAAAAGCATTGTCTCAAGATTGTGTGCCTGGCCCTTTACTTTTATTACCTCAGAAAAAAAAAAAAAAAATTGTAATCAAATGCTCCACGTCTGTACAGAACACTTGGCCAGCTCTGCTAAAACAAGTAAAAGATTGTGTGACCAGGCACATTCACTTTTACCAAAGAAACTTGTAATTAAAGATGATACAAAAATGAAAGAATGGCCATTTGCATAAGATACATGTTTCAATCCGTACGAAAGAAGGTGCATAATACATCGACATCCACTGAATTCCAAAAAGGGAAACAATCCACCACCCTCCTAACTATGTACAGATGAATACAGAAAAAACAAACGACATATTTATTTCTCCATGAACAAAGACCTGGCCTTGACTGTAATCTTCCTATAAACAGGTGAAAATTATCTCAATTCCCACAACTCCATCTAGATGTTGGTACACAGCTCACATAGTGACACCAGTGACAACGATCGTTCCCATTCTCCCCACGGAACAGCATCACCAAGCCAACTATGAATCTGCAAAGCAAGAAGAACAAGAGATTTTAACCACTGGTCCATCACATCATTAGACATCTACTGTTTCGATAACTAAAAGATGGTAACTATCTCGTGGTGACGGGTTACGTTTTGCCTTCAGTTACCCACCCTCAAAATGATACGGAAGCAGGAGAGATTCAGAAAGAAATTTCATACAAGGGAATTATTCTTCTACATGGCCACTGTAAGATGCTTGACTATGATTTAAGGTTGAGATTGACTCAACCGAAGCAGTGCCGGGAAGACACTAAGGATCTAGCTACGATGTAAGGTAGAGATAAAACTCAATAGAAGTAATAGTTTGGAAACTACAAAGACAGCTGCATCTGATTTAAAGAAGAAAATGGTCCAGTAGAAAGGGGGTATAAAGCTTAGACATAAGTGAAATCATAACCACCTAGATAAAAAGGGCAGCCCAAGTGCACGAAGCTCCTGCCCATGCAGGGTCCGGGGAAGGAGTGGACCACAAGGGCCTGTAATAGGCAGCCTTACCTTGCATGCCTTGAACCCATGACCTCAAGGTCACATGACGACAACTTTTACCTTTGCACCAAGGCTCCCCTTCTCATAACAACCTAGATAGAGGTACCAAATTTAAGGGCAAAACAGTCAGTGTTCATCTTGCCAACTGTAGAACAGGACCGCAGCAAGAATGGATTTTACATTTTTAGATATAGGTGACCAACCAGTAGAACCAAACTATACCTGGCCAGCAACTTCATCACACACAAAATAAACATATAAACTGGAAACCAGAAACTAGTAAGTCTACATCACAAATATGTTACTTTTACTCTCAGCACATATCAAGAGAAATAGATACCAGTAAATGTTTTAAAAAATATTCAGCAGATGCTTACCCAGCCACCAGCAAAACTAAAGCAATCAACCATAATATGTACTGGTATGCCTTGTGCTTGGATTTGATCTGACCTCCTGGTGGCAGGTTGTGACGTTCCATCCAACCAAACTGGGGCCGGACTAACAAAATAAAGCCTAAGAGAAAACCCGTTAAGAAACCTCCAACATGTGCAAAGTTATCAACATGAGGAAGTATTCCAACAGCCAAGTTGACAACAATGATAACAACAAGCGTTAGGAGTGCTGCAGCCTACATAAAACAAAATGAAGTCAATAATATGAAGTTGAGCTGAGTAATGCCATTGAAAAATTCAATGCAAACTCATACTACGACATCATTAGATGGCTCTCACCTTGTTAGAATAAATAGTCCAATTTGTTATTAGCTCTGATAGCATTGCTCCAAGAAGTCCAAACAGAGCACCAGATGCACCAACAGAAATATTGTTCCTGATGAAAAGGGAAGAAAGCACACTACCACCAAATCCAGATATGAGGTAGATCGACCCGATCCGCACTGCAGGAACACACAAGAAAGTGTCAGCTAGGTCAACAAATTTTTGTAATATAAGAAGCTATGGGGAACGTCGAACACATGCAAATCGATTGCTGTTTAAACTGAAATCATGTAATATTAATCACTGAAATAATAGAAATGTCAAAAAATACCAAGCTAAACTTTAGAAGCAGGAATACTAGTCATGCAGTCAAGGCATTCATTCAGAAAATCAAGTCAAGGTTGTAAAGTACAAGACCAATGAAGAAGAGCAGACAATCCACAAAGATAAAGAACATTCTGTTGCCTTTAGTTTTATTTCTGTTTTGAAAATTGACCTAGTGGATTTTACAACAGCTTGAGAAAATGCCAAGCTCATCATTAAGCATCACTTACCAAACCCGAATTGCTGCTCAAGGCGAATTCCAATGAAAACCAGGCTTAACATATTTGCCAGCAGGTGAACGACACCAGCATGCAACCAGATACAAGTGATAAGCCTCCATCCTTGATGCTGATGGACCACTTTGTTCCATTCTAGAGCACCTAACTTCTCCAATCTGTAAAGAGAAGAAACCAAACCAAAGAATCAATTTTGTCTGACAAAGCATCTAGTTGATAATATGTTCAGTCATTTCATTCCTCTTGTTATATTAATAAATGGTGGCGAATACAAGCTTGCAAAATGTAAGTCAGAAATATAGCAGAATAAGCAGAATTTTAAGGATCTCCACAACCATATTACTAATATAATCCCAGATCGAACTAAAAAAAAAAAAAGGTCTATTGCATTTGGGGTCACATTGATTCATAATAGAAGATTATTGTGAAAGGATTTTTGACATCTCTAACACCAAAAGTGCTCCATATATAATCAGAAATAACATCAGTCTGCAATTATTTAGTTTTACTTGAGCATGTGATGTTTAAATCTTCATGTTATGCTGTTATCCAGAGTTACCCACTCTCTTATTGCATATCTTGTTTGATTTCTACACAATGTTATTTTGAAAGAGATTATGTTTTAACAATGCACCAATAATTATCCACAAGCTTGACCTCAGAGACCATGCTATCAACTATTGGGAAAGCAGACTTCCATACAGGTGCATAAGCACTCGTAGAAAAAGGGAAGCCCAGTGCACGAAGCTCCTGCGTACGAGGGATCCAGGGAAGGGGGGACCACAAAGGGTCTACGGTATGCAGCCTTACCTTGCATTTTTGCAAGAGGTTGTTTCCACACCTTGAACCCATGACCTCCAGGTCCCACAGCGAGAACTCTACTGTTGCACCAAGGCTCCCCTTCTGTACATAAGCACTCCTTCAAGCAATAAATGCAGGAGCGAGAACAGCAGCAGTGGCTAAAAGTAGAGAGTAAGCCATTCTAGTGCCTGGGAATCAAATGTGAAACTGAAAAAGGCGACCTGGTTCTACGTAAGAGTTACAGTTTTCAGTTGCAACCATCTTGAAGGAGAAATTTTTTATCTAACAACAAAAAGATGAAAGCTTAGACCACTTTAGGGGCAATATGCAGCTCCTTTTAGATGAATATTCATGGACACTGCTTCATGTCTCCACTTTCACTATGGAAGATATCAAGATCAGCAGTATAGAAATTGAATGACCTGTAACAATCCCCTCTAACAAGCAAGAGGTGTTTAGATGCGTCAGACACCACCAAATGGATGATAATACAGAAAACACACAAAAACTAAGTTGCAATATTTACATTCCCATAATGATGGTGCTTTTCCAAAATCACACTTTGTTGTTCAGCATCTTGGACTAGATAGATCTTCCAAAGAACAAGGCTTTTTTCAAATAAGCCAATTCATTTGGGACCCTGCCCTAATAACTCATGATAGGCAAGTATACAAAGTTGCATATGCAGTTGTCCTAGTACATGACAATATGATGATCAATTTTTTTACCTGCAAAGTATCGTACTTGTTGGGTATAATAATGGTATTGCAAATTGTTCATCGACTATAAAGGTGGCTGATAAATTAGCTACATCAGCGCTAAAATTCCTTCATTGTTATTGCCCTGGCTTCGATGATCAACCCCTGGCACATTTAGGTTTTGATCTTCGGCCATCCTGGTCCTCAGGACCCTTAACAATATTATTATTATATATTTCCTTTAAAAGATGCAAAAGGTGTTGATACGTCCTTGAGACACATAGAAAGCTTACCCTCTTCCACACATTACCGGTGGATGCTACAGCCGCTATCACTTTGGTTATTAAGATTTAAATTGATTTTCTGCACCAGTTACAAAGACAATCCACTAAATATAATTATTATTTTGCACCTAAAAGGGAAATATCTACAATATACAGGTGAAAGGTGCCACAGATTTGATGTACCAACCTAAATGCATTTATATTTTGCAGTGGAACGAGAGATTCTTTAATGGTATCAAAAACCACTCTTGATTTACAATGGCAATTTGCAATTAGCTAACTAGTGTCTTATGTTAGCCAGTCCAGTCAAAGATTTTGATTAGTGTGCTTTCTAACTAGCATATGACACTTTGTGTCTCAGTCTACCATTTCAAAATGCACATACTATGTAGCCTGGATAGGTATGCAAATATTAGGTGTCTTATGGTAGGTGGAAAGAAGCCATTCGATAATATGAGTTTTACGTTTAAAGACTTCTATAAAACTAAGCCATTCAATGATATGAGCTTTACATTTTAAAGACTTTTATAAAACTACATCCTGGATTTGGTTCATAATTTCCTCTCAGTTATGAATGTTCCAGTTGACACAGAAAATGGAACTCAAACCAATGGGTTGAACAGCTTACTAAGTAGCACCTGATTTACTATCACATAAGTAGCACCTAATTGACCATCACATAACTACTGGCAGCACTGGATTCTTTTTCTACATGAAGTCTGCCAAAAGAGACTCCCCCATTTATTGACCCGATCTTTAAGTATCTGTTCAATGGTGATGAGATTCATATTCACATTTTTGTTATTCAAGTGTTTGGGCAATTTACTGCTAAGAATCTTGTCCAGTTACTGACCTGGCCCTTTTAGGTATCCCTTCAATGGTGGAGACCCATACTAACATGTTTGGTCTTCAAGTATTTAAGATAATTTACTAACTAAGGCACCACAAATATCCAGTTGAAAATATTTAGCAGTTCAATTAATTGGCCAATGTTAACCTAAAAAATCTAAAAGGGATCTAGGCAATGGGTGCTAGAGGTGCATTCTTATCCGACTTGGGTAGTCATTGCATTCGAGTTACAAGTCGGCTTAAGAAAAAATAGAACCAGATGGTCAGAAATCCAACAACAGAATTCAACTGGAAAGCAGAGAAACTAGAACTCCTGTGTCACAAGCCTGCTCAAGAAAAAAAATAAAAATCCAAAAACAGAATGCAACTGGAAAGCAGAACAACTAGAACTCCTGTTCTTTCAGAAAAGACAATCAACAGTTTGCAACCTAGAAGCAGAAGCTGACTACAGAAAAACAATTACAATCCCAAATAGCATCTTCCTAACACTACAAATACTTGCTTCAATTCGGCGTATATCGTGATCACACCAGACAATTCAAGATTCACAAAAGCCTACTACTTCAAACAAAACCCTGCTGTCAACAAACGAGATCCACGCGAATAGATAATCAGACCAATCACAGAAATTCACAGAAAAAAAAAAAAAAAAAAAAAACCGCCATCTCAGCCAACAAAAACTCGAATCAGACCCGTACTGACCAGATTTCAAACCACCGCATCGCAAGCAGCAGCAAAGCTACAGAAACAACAAAATCCAAGGAAAAATGCATAAATATTCAGAAAAAACATACGTGGAAGCAGAAGGACCGAAAAGCGGATTCTCCCGCAACGGCTGAAACGAGAACCTCCCAAGAAACCTGGCAACACATTTGCCAAAAACAGAGTGCTTCTTGGGGCAGTCATTGACGAACATGGCAACAACAAACACGGCGATATTGGCCACCACAAACATGGGCACAATCCAAGCCGTCCATTGCCTCTCTGTAGTCCCATAATAGTACGGATTTGCAGCAGCGGCATAAGAAGAACTGTAGTTTCCCCTGTTCTTGGCTCCTCCTCTTTCCACATCCCCGCTGGCCATCTTTTCTTCTTGTTTCTGGATCTTCCCTTACTATCCACCTGGGTTTGGATTGGATTTTATGTATATGTGCAAATGGGGGGGTGCAAAGATAGAAGAGAGAGGAAGGTTGGCGTGAAAGCGAATACGTTTCGAGAGAAAGGGCAGGGAAAGGTCCGTGCGTGGGTGTAGGTAACGCGGCAACGGCTCCACTCGGTTTCAGTTGTTTTGCTGGCCGTTGCGTTCCTTGATTTGGAAGGAAGTAGGTGAGAAGTTGGGTTCTAGTCGGCCGGAGAAAGAGGGCCTTCGGACCGGCGAGGCGGAAGTTACCGTTTAGTGTCCCATAAAGGAGTTGCCAGATAGTGGACATGATTGAGGGCATATTTTACATTAGATTCCCCACTGATTATGATATGTCTTCAATTACGTTAAGATTTCTATTTTTCATTTTCTTCTTTTAACCCCCTAAGCCTTTTTTTTTTGTTTTTTCATCTTTGACGAGGGGAGGCTTGGCACAAATGTAAAGTTGCTTCCTTTGCTTGGAGGTCACAGGTTCGAGACATAAAAACTGCCGCTTACAAAAAATGTAGGGTAATAAAGTTGCTTACTATAGGTCCATTATGCGCTTCTCTCATATCAAGCATCCTTTTTATCTCTTGTGCATTGAGGGATACAACTTCTCTTCAGGGCTTCCTCAAATCTCTTTTTGTGATGATTCTTTGTGATCAAAGGTGGATGATTGAAATATTTTGGCCCCTCAGCTCTTGCACATGTAGGTTCTATGGAAGGGACAGATCACAAAAGATCTATAGTACTAGATGAGCCATTTGGCCCTTCCATGTTGTGGTTAATACGCAAGGCAAACATAACAAAAGAAAGTGCCTTGCTGCTGTCCGTGACCAGCTACGCTAGATGGCTTTTAGCATTCCTGTCTTGGTTTATAGTCAAAGACACAAAAAAATGAGCGTAAAATTACTATCAGGACTCTTTAAATATAGTGGACTACTACAATTTTGGTCTTAGTGATTCCTCAGTCTACCTATATTCAACGTAAATGTATCTTGTGGCAACGGATCTGCAAGATAGGAAGAATAGATCATGGCACAAATGTGGCACTCAGTTTAGTTCAACAGTCTTTTTCTACTGCATTATTTTTAATTGCACTGACTTTTTTCTCTGTCTCTTCCCTCATTATTTGTGTAGTCGGATTATTTGACTATGTTACCGCATTGCACTCCAGTTCACAATCATGTATTATATATCTGAAAATTGACTACAGCCATAGAAGAGAACTGACATCATGGCTAGCTGACATGAGTGCCCACTTTAGTACGTAGGGGTCGAATTTTAAATTATTTAACCTACTCATTTAATTTAATTGTTCTGGCTTTGAATGTCTAGCGTGCAAGAAATCATGCAGATTAGATAATTCTACCATCTAAAAAAATGTTCTTTCGATCATAGAAATCAGGCGTTCTAAATGTTGTATAAACAGCAACTTACATGTAATGACTAACACGTTTTCAGGATGTTAGAATCGTCCAATTCTAAAAGGGAGTCTGGCATAATGGTTGAGTTATTATCGTATGACCTTGAAGTCACACGTTCAGGACGTGAAAACAGCCTTTTATAAAATACAAGACAAGACTGCATACTATTTACTTTTGTGGTCTGCCCTTTTCCCACATCGTGTATATACGAGAGCTTTGTGCACTAGGGCTACCTTTTAGAATCGTACATTTTTAGTAATTTTTGTTTAATAGTTATGAAAGGTAGAGTAATCAGAGTAACCAGTCGGATCTTCGAAGGTAAGAGAGAGAAAAAGAGGGACAAAGGGAGAGATGGAGAGGCCAAAGGTTATCTTTTATCTTTGCCAAAAGGAAGTGAACGACAGAAGGCTAGAAAATCTTGAGTACACTTCTTTTTTTTATAATGACACCTTTTACTTCATCAAACAACTTTAAGTTAACCATTGCTAGCTTTTGAGAATCATAATAACTGGTAACAGCAAACAGCAAATGGTTTGGATCATTGGCCAAAATGTGACATTTTGTCATTCGCTACTCTGCATTTCTTATAGAATATGCTTGGTCGCAAGTTTGGTAGCCAGTTTCTCCTTTGCTTGGGGTCTGGTCTTGGATCACTGGAAATATGATTCACTATAAATTCTTCCAATGGATAATATTTGATCTCCCAACCAATAAATAAATTGATCTAATTTAATTACATTTCACATATATAGAGAGGGAAGGGGAGCCTTGGCGCAACGGTAAAAAGTTGTCGTCTTGTGGCCCTGAGGTCACGGGTTCAAGGCATGGGAATAACCTCTTGCAAAATGCTAGGTAAGACTGCATACTATAGGCCCTTGTAGTCCATCCCTTCTCCGGACCCCGCATAGTTGGGAGCTTCATGCACCAGGGCTGCCCTTTATTTTATATAGAGAGAGACTGTGTGTGTGTAGGGATGTGCACATATAAGTGTATGTATATGTAGATACATGATCATAGCCTACCAAAATTTGTGAAAATGATGTTTGTCAATAACATCCAATGTCTGGATGTGGATTGTTGGTGACCAACCCAAAATTTTTTATGTTAGTTTAAAGTCTAAATAGGAAGGGGAGCCTTGGCGCAGAGGTAAACATTGTTGTCATGTGACCTTAAGGTTATGAGTTCAAGGCGTGGAATTAGCCTCTTGCAAAATGCAAGGTAAGGCTGCCTACTATAGGCCCTTGTGGTCCACCCCTTTCCCGGACCCCGCATAGGTAGGAGCTTTGTGCACTGGGGCTGCCTCTTTTTTAAAGTCTAAACATAGCAAATAATCAAAAATCTTAGTTCTTTGAAGCTTCTTCCATTTGGGAATTCTATTAGGAAATAAGTAAATAATCAATTACCAGTTGTAAGTGACCAACTTCTTTCTACTTTTCGTCTTCTAAGACTTATTAAATTAATTAAAGGTATTACTCGGTCTTAATCACATGGAAATCTATATAGTATTCACTTGTTACACTGCAGTCCCATTCCATTTAGTAATAATGGCACCTAAAACGCGTATTAGCCTAGTCAATTGGGATGTGATTGACTTCAAGTAGAATGATGATAATCCCACAAATGGAAAAAGGCATATTTAGATGGTAGCATATATCATCACCTTACAAAAGACAATATCAAAATAAAGTAATTTTCAACCTTAGATCTGATTTGCGGACATGGATTTAATTTTGGTGGGCCCAAAGATAACACAGCTGAGAATAGGGATCTTTTAAGTCCTAGTCCTCCTCGCTGTGTAAAAATGGTAGCTCTTGATGCAAAAGTGGCTACTACACTGCTTCTTGGGGTATGGAAAGCCACAAGTAGTTTTAGTTTCTACCATTCATCCAATCTCACTTTCTTGAAGGAGGAACTACATGTCAATCAGCATCAAGCGAAGGGGCGGACCGGAAAGGGTTTATAGTACACAATCTTATCTTGCATTTTTGCAACTGGCTCTTTCTAGGTATCAAATGTATGACCTCTTCCAAGTTACTCGGCGACAACTCTGTTATGACACAAGGCTCCCCTTTAACTGCATGTCATCAACACCTACCAACAAATCATTTTCAATAAAGGGAAAGAGCAGTTGAGAAAATTTATTGTCATCTCAAATTGAACAATCACATTCACAGCATCCACATGGCCATAGTAATAGGTTCAAGCTACTCTGTAAACCAGGATATATATTGATGCAACTGCTCTGTTAAGGACCATCCTATTTGCACATGGCACATGGGAGCCCAGTTCTACATCCCCACTACTGGAGCTTTCATCTCATCTACTGTCTACTTGCAAGTCTTTAAACCTAGCTATCATTTCCTGGAAGAATATTCTAATCCTTATTCGAGTCTAGTTCTTTAGATCATTGCAAATGGTTCTACAAGGGCTCAAGCTATGAGCGGGTCCGATGGCATAGCGAGCCCAACTGTTTGTTTCAAGCCAAGTGTTTGCATCATTGGACGACGTTAACCATTTTCTAACACAGATCAGAGGTCAGGACCATTCGGGGGAGATAGTTTTTGTAGGTGGCCTAGTCCTACCTAATTTGTGTCAGATGAACCGTTAAAATTACCAAACATGGAGGCACTATTGGTGCCTACAAATCCGTATAATAGTCTGCACAAGCAAATGCCAAATATTGGAACTCTGACATCGGAGGGATGGTGTGATATCCAATTCTAAGAGGCTAATTTGGTGGGTTTTGTGTGGTTCGGTAGAGGCGTATTTGAGCGTGCTCCAACCGCCAAATAAAAGGGACAGATCACCTAAAACTGGTTGACAAAGACCACCGCAAAGCTTGTGGAACCGATGGGAAGACGCTTCCTTTTACGTGATGGAAGCAACCAAAAGAAGCCTGATTTCAAACTGAACTTGCGCATGTCCTGTTCAGATCTGTTGGTCTGTACCTGCTGCCATGTTGGAGTAGTTTATTGCTTACAAGCTACACTTAACTGGCCACGTTCAGATCATGGAGGGCCCAATTTGTGGATCGTGGCCGAGTGGCTTTTCCGCTTGCCGTTACTGTTGGCTTGACAACGCCGAAGGTCCCCCAAATTTGCAGTTCAGTCAACCAAGATTGAATGCTGATGACAGAGGAAAAGGGGCTTACGTCTATCTCATCTCATAGATTGGGTGATTCCCCATCTCACCTCCAATCGGCGGCAAAGAAGTCTTGGAATAACTGACGCTTTCAATCTCTCCATCTAATCTCCAAAAAGTCATAAAATAAATCACGTCCTTCAACTTCCCAATCACGGTTCTTTCTTTATTTTTTGGATATTTCCCAAGATTGGAGTAGTTTTTCCTTTTGAGTAATGCTAGCTACTAAAGCAAAGTAGGTTGAGGCATCTTAAATAAGGGAGCACATTTTGTACTACTTAGTGGGTGATGAAGAAATGCCAAAACAATGTAAAATGCTGTTTCACGACAAGGTCCTCTGCTTATTTTTGTGATCAAATTTTAGTTTCCAAAATGGGTTCCATTTTTAAAGTGTAACTTCTAACTTTGAAGCCACTGTGCTACAAGGTCTATGCTGGTAGGGTATTAGAGACAATTTAGCATCTCTCAAATATCTGGCCGTAGTTGGTTGTAAATAACTCAGCATCTTTTTCAGAATATGCTTAGTTGCAGGTTCAAGTCATTGCTTTCTCGTTTGTCCAAGAATTAGATTAGATGTGTGAGAGGGAGTATGCAAGTGATTTTTAAAAGACATAAAAGGTAAAAGTGTCCTGTCACTAATTAGCAACAACAAATTTCCAAGTCCAAGAAGAGTTTGAATACAAGTTTTGAGTACGAAAGTTTCCAGACAAGATATGGGTTGGATTGTGGAGCCAAACCAGGAAGCAAGGCTCTATTAGTAAATTGATGTTCGCTTGCTTGCTGGTGAGGTTGAAATGCCGTGTCGTTGCCCCCTACCTATTACTGAAATCGAGATTACCAATTTTCAGCAGTTTGAGCCTTCACTCACCTCTCCACACATCTCTGTCCGTGGTGCCGTCCACTGAATCCTCTCTCTTTCACCAGGTTGAGTGAGCAGTGAGGTAGTAGGAGGTCGGTTCCTTTTTCCAGTCCCCTCTTCCTCCCATTCCGAGCTAATGGGTAAGAATTGTTGACTTTGTGGTTAGAAAGGAAATGAGCTAGCGGTTTGAAGGCCACAAAGAACCTTCTCTATCCATATTTGACACCTGATTTGGATCCCATAGTCAACAGACATCATATGACATGAATATGGAAGGTTTTCCCCTTATTATCGTAGATGGGGCCTTTTGTTAGATTCTGTCATCCGGTCGTAGTCCTTGGATCTGTCTAGAATTGATCGTGGCATCTATCACTCAATTTGAAGCTAACACGGTCACCTAGCTTTTCATGTGCACCATTCCACAATACGAATCAAGCGAACTAGCTAGAAGCACTCCCTATATTGACCAAAATTCCTGCCACAATCTTCATGAATGGAGAAGGGGAGCCTTGGTGCAGCGGTAAAAGTTATTGTCATGCGACCTTAAGGTCACGGGTTCAAGAGGTAGAAATAGCCTCTTGTACAAATACAAGGTAAGGCTGTATACTATAGCCACTTGTGGTCCACCCCTTCCCTGAACTCTGCATAGGCAGAAGCAAATCTTGAAATCGTTTCAGTTAACTCACAAAACATGTACTTAGATGTGTGAGAGATTTACTTGAAACTAATAGAGTTTATCTAGTTTAGAGAAAAACTCGGTTTTTACTTCAATTTGAACTCCCTTATCTTTTTTACTTGGTTGGTAAATAATATAAATGTTTAGTCTCACATTAAAAAAATTTTAAAAAAATTCTGCATCCTGTGTACAATCTATCATTCTCTCACATCGTTTACAAGAGCATACTTTAAAAAAAATGCACCAAGCCATGCACTTGTGCATGCTTGCATCACTACGAACTATCTCTTTTGATTTCAGCAATGGTCTATGAAATTCTTGCAGGATTTATTCCTGACAGTGAAGTTCTTTTCATACGGCTTTTGTAACTCTATGAAAATCTTAGTGAAGTGATTTATTTGTAAACTATCTAGAAATATTTTATTACGATTTCGAGATGTAGATATTCCAAAGAAACTGTGCGTGTTGAGCTGCAGGCAGCTTGGCCATCTTACCTTCTCATGAAGACATGGGAAAGAAAATTCTGTGTTTTAACTCCAGAAAATAAATGAACCCAGAGAAGGCCGAAATTGCCTCGTTGGTATCAACAACCTGGGTATCTTTCAAGCCCTGGAAGAATTCTTTTTTCATTTTCTTTTTCTTTTGGAACAGCAGTGGACGAAGAAATATATGCTGCATACACATGCGTGGTGGACCTGCTATCGTGTACATTTGGGGCTGAACATATTTGAATAAGAAATGCTTTAGAGACGTGCGTCGGGTGCTGCTTTAAGTACACTTTTTTGGCCCCTACCATGTTGGCATGATTCAATTCATTAATCCGGCAGATTAAGCCTCTCTGTTAACACGGATTGTCTTAATTGGATATTCCTAGACCTTTTATTTAAAAAGCTCTATTTATGTGCTACGAAAAATGTGAACATTGGTTTTTGGTGGACTGGAGAGCGCTTATGAAATGTAAGCTCTCTAGTTCGGCTGTTAATAGTGAGCAAGTTTACTAGTATCAATGACAAGGAGATCTCTCCATGTCAGCCCAAAGTGTACTTCCTTGGTAATCCAACTCTTCAAGGTAATCTTTGGCTAGACTAGGCATACGCACACAAAAGAATCTCCCAGTTAGTAACTGTAATCCTCAAATTAAATGGCAAAGACTCAGGGTAAGATCGCCAATGGAGCCACCCAACTTCAAGAGAATGGACAACACAAATTGAAGATATTATACCTATGCTCCTGTGTTGTGTGAAGGGACAGGCTTTAGTAATTCCCTAACAATAGCAGGTAAGTTATAACATATGTTACTAAATTATGTCATTTCAATTTTCATAATTCATACACATAAATATCTATATCAATTAAGATTTGATAATTTACAATTAAATTATTATTTTTATTGGTCCTATTAGATGTTGTTAGCTTTGGATGTGCACGGTGGCCATGCAATGTTTTTCAATTCTTGTGGAGCACACATTTAGAAACACTTGATGGAAATTATAAAAATGTCTTTATTATTTATTTCATTATAATATATCTACTCACTTGATAAGTGATAACTATCATGTTATTTATAATCTAATGCTTTTCAATTATATGTGTATAGTGCATGGCATAAAAGGGCTAAGTGGGAACGTCGGGAAGGTATTGACCACTTAGCAAAACTCAAGTAGAAGAAGGTTAAGGTAAGGTTTATTAATTACTGGTCTTTGCTATAATTTAAAACTTGAACTTATTTGACATGATATTTGAACATTTTCTATTGTCTTTGGTTACATTGGTGTACAGTGCCCTAAACAAAAATTCGATTAGGAGTGTGGATGTTATGTTCTCAGATAAGAATCCTCATTTGCAATCGACTTACAATCTCATAATTGAGAAAGGTAAGACAAATACTAATCAATGTTACAGCTTATAAATTTTCTGATTGAATTAACATGTTTGAACTAAGTTATTATATGTTTCTTGCAGGTGAATTTGGAAAGCAAGAGTTACTCCCAATTGGATCTAGACAATATTATAATAGAATGAATAAAACATACTATGAATTTTAATTTGTAGTTCATTGATGTAAATGAATGTATCAATCATATATGTACTTTTTACTCAAATAAAATACAAAATAAGTTCACTTCTATGGATATATTCTATTTTTCTTTTGATTGAAGTATACTATGTGTCAATGTATGTGTTTTCTTTATTCGAACTTTCAATGATGGAAAGTTGGTGTCTTGAACCAGATATATGATTGTCCATAGAAAAGAGTGAATGTATAGGTGATTGGGTATGCTTTCTTTTGTTCAATTCAAAGTAAACTATATGGAGAAGTTATGGAATGTTAGAAGTGAATGTATAAAATGATTGTAAATGTAGCCTATATGTTACAAAAGTAAAGTAACCGAGTAACTGATGAACTAATGTACTTTTTACTCAAATAAAATACAAAACACAAGTCCATTTCTATGGATGTATTCGATTCTTCTTTTGATTGAAGTATGTGTCAATGTGTGTGCTTTCTTTATTCAATGATGGGAAATTAATGTGTTCAAGGCTTCAAGCAAACATAGGGTTGTGACTTGTGAGGTTGCTTATGGAGGAGAAGTGTGAAGTTGTGAATGTATCATATATGAGTGTATTTTTTTTAGTTTAATTCACCTACTCAAATGGTCGATTCAATGTGAAGTTAGTATCCTGTATTGGAAAGTTAAATGTGCAATGTTTGAACTTAGAGGCAAATGTGTAATGATTGTAAATGTATTTCATTTTTCTTTAGTTCAAATGTTCAATTCAATGTCAAGTGCATGGGTAGGAAGTTAAGAATGTACAATGTTGGAAGTGAAAGTGAATGTGTACAACTACAATGAATGTAAATATAGCATAAAGAATGGAGTGAGTGATTGTGTTATTTTGTGACACTCACATATTGTTGAATTAATGTACTTTGATAAATATAACTGCAGGAAGTATGTACATGTCACAAATAGAAACCAATGAAAAACATAGAAAAACTTGTAAATAGGATTAGAAAGTTGTACAATAAAGGACGGTTACTTGAAAACAGTCTTATATTAAAGATTTATATACCGTCCTATATTTCTATAAGATTATAGGACTGATACATGATGGTTACCAATTAAAAGTCCTATATCACTCAAAAGAATATAGGATGGTCAATAACCATCCTTTACTATTATAAATCATTTTATCGTACTTACAGTTTATTAACTTTACTTACTGGTTAACGGTGGACTTAGTAGTTACCTTACCAACTTACCATCAATATAGGATAGGTTTTAAGGAACTGTCCTATATTAGTGTAAATGAGTAAGAATAAAGGATGGGTTTTCTGTAACCGTCCTTTTTTATTGAGAGAGTTAAAACGTGTTTTGTTTGTTATGCGAGTTGGATAGCTCAACACGGTGTGTTAGCAGGTCATGGGTCAAACAAGTCAACATGATGGTTTAACAAGTCGTGAGTATGACGAGTCAACGTGACGTGTTAATAGGTCGCGTGTCATACGGGTCAATACAAAGTGTTAATAGGTCGCTCAACATGACAGGTCCTCATAGTTAGCATAAACATGACAGAATTTTGAGCGTGTCATTCCTGAGTTGACTTGATAAATGACACAAACACAATAGGACTTGACTCTAACCTGCTAAATCCGTGTCGTGTTTTAGTCGTGCTATTGTGTCGTATCATATTTTACCACCCCTATTTTCGACTGCAACATCTCCATAGACAACAAATTTCACTTCCCTGAATCCACCTAACATTTTGTTTTTCTAACAACTAATGTAAGCTTTCTCAATCATGGCAGCAAAGTGAATGAAAAAGAAAATACGTCGCCAAGTGCTAATAGTTGCCAGAGATTAATAACAGAGTATGCTATGTGCCTCTCAAAAGTAAAGCCTTGCATATGAAAACAAATGGAACACGAAAACCGTTTAAGGGTAAATGACATAAAACACAGATAACTCGACTAGTGAAACGAATTCAACAAAGCTTGTAAACTGATGTGGTACTACTTTTCATCCAACTCTGAAAACTTCGGAAATAAACTTGCATTCAACGCTTTCCACCACAGCGGCCAAGTTTAGGACCTTAAGGTGCTGCACCCTTGGGCATGCTGTCCTTGCCCTGAATCTTCTGTGTCTTGGCCATCACCTCTGCCTTCTTTTCCTTCTTTTCGTCCTTGGTATTCTTGATCCTCTCTTTGATTTCATTGCAAGTTCAATGTCCTGTAAGTACTAATTATTGGAATTTTTAGCTATCCAGCTCGTGCAATTCTTTTCCTGCCATTGGTCAATGTCCAGCATGCGCAGTGTCGGTTTAGTTTTGCTAAAGAAGCAAATTTAACAGTCTCTCATCATATGGGACAAGAGAATCTAAAGGCAAACAAAAGCGACTAGTTGAATAAAGCCAAAGACTATACCGAATAGCAGCTTCCCTAGCTGCATCTCTTATTGCAGCTTTCTCGGTTCTTCTCTTCTGGATCGCCTCCAAAGTAGCACCAACAATTGATCTAGGGTAAGGCTTCTTGGTAGTCCGGCGCCTCTTCTTCACAGCTTTAGCATAAAAGGGCAGCCTCGGTGCACGAAGATCCTGCCTATGCAGGATTCGGGAAGGGGGCGGACCACAAGAGCCTATAGTAAGCAGCCTTACCTTACATTTTGCAAGAGGCTGATTCTACGCGTTGAACCCGTGATCTCAAGGTCAGATGAAACTATCATGATAAGACAAACACATCCAACTGATTAACCAAACCCGTATAAAACAAAAAAATGACAAGAGTAATAATATGGAAAAATCCTGAATGGCAATCATGTTTAAAAGTGGGGGAGTATATTGCTAACAACAAATCCGATAAGTTACCTGAGAATCCGCCGGTACAAATCTAAAACCCTTACCGGGGTATATCTTGGCACCACTGCTGAAGCGGCAAAGTTCAGTCCTGGCAAATCATTAAATATGAATCTGTAAGTTTTGACCATGGATGTGGGCATAAATATGTCCTACAGTGCCTACAAGTATTAGACATCAGAACAGGAGAGTTGAGATCCATTCATGGAAGTAAGAATTTGTAAAGTCAGACCACACTAAATGCAGGCGCAATAGTCCATGCTGTATATAAATGAACTCCACATTACACAGCCAAACCATGAAGATGTGAGACATTAAAAGATGTACAAAGCTAATATTTATGTTTAATGGTTAATCCTTGGAGAAATTGAATGTGAAGTGTGCTTCCAATTACCCAGCACATTTTTTTCCACTTGTTACTTAAGTTTTGATAACCACAGCTTCATATCAGCAGGAAAACATACAATCCTCAGCTTTATTTCCCTTCAAATGGGAATGCTCTGAGGAAAAATGATATAGTTTCAGATATCTTAGAAACACCTTCCCAGATCCCGCATGGGCGGGAGCTTCATGCACAGGGGCTGCCCTTTTTTTACACCTTAAAAACACCTTGTATCAGTCAGAATTTCTAAGCTCCCCTCATAAACCTAGGAAAAAAATATTGCCAGAAACTTGTTTTAGACGGCAAACCTTTCCAACTTAGCAAATTTCTGATCTGATGTTAAACATTTTCACAGTTCCGAAAAAAACTATCAGTGGGCAATAGCATTACATAAATCAAGGAGTCCTATCAAGACAGTGTGGATACCATTTCCCATAACTTAATAAAATTTACAGTAGGCTACTGAGATTAGCTTCTATACAGAGGAGGTCAAATTAGATAAAAGAAAAGACCCCTTGGACCAATTCTAAGCACCTTTTCAATTGAGAGAGAATAGCCAACTTGACAGTACCAACCGATGGGATTTTAATATCAATGGCTGTTGGCACCGCAGAATAAGCTTTCATCGTTGGAACAGTGAAAGCAGTGAAAACACCAATTTTGACATTCAAACCTATGTATCTCCTATAAATAGGAGATGTAATCTGATCAGATAATAAAATCTCATCTCATCTTCCGTGGATGTAAGCTAAGTTTAGCTGAACCACGTAACTCCTTGTATTTTTTTATCTTATATGCATGTCTTATATTCAAAACTAATGATCCTGACCGTAGAATCTCTAATCCCTGAGAGATTTGACCTCAACAATCAGGAGCTCAACAGCATTAAGATCCATGGAACCGATATCCTCCTTCTGGTTTCACTATTGAGCAAACGTGATTCCATCTTTGTTACCTCTTGCATCTGCTGGACATCATGCCTGGGACAGTGTTCTTTGTTTGGCTGTTTCTGAAGGATTGGACCGCAGAAAATGAGCCCAACCTAGGAGGCGATGTCAGAATGTGCATTACTAATTCTGGACTTTGGTCCTCAAAGGCTCCGAACACGAGTGTTCTCAGTATGCTAGAATCACATAATTTTTTAAATTAATAGTCACACAATGTCACATAGATCAAATAAAAAAGGTAGCCCCGGTTACAAAGCTCCCGCCTATGTGAGGTTCAGTTAATTCAACCAAAGGTGTCAAGCACTCACGCTGCAAGTTTCCATGGGGTCACGCCCTACGGCTCACCAAAAGCACATCTAGTTACGTTAGAGTTCTCCAATTTTCATCATGGTTGAACCAATGGAGATGCAACATAAGGACCATAAGATGGATGGCGAGGATCAACCAAAGTGGGACCGGCCAAATGGAAGGGTAGTTCGGTCACTTTAGGAGGATTCCAGGGCAATTCGTGTTATTGTACAACTATAAGGAGGGTATTTTGGTGGTTTCAATGAAGTTGGATGGACGCTTTTGACATTACCTCCCTAAAATTAACCTTTTGATTGGCCGTAGGTCGGTATTTAGGGTTTTGGGAACGTTGGGGTTTATGGGCGGAGGATAGAGAGGCTGCGAGAGAGGAAGCACATCAACAGCTGCAGCTATGGTTCTCTAGTGCGTAAGTCTTTCCTTCCCTGATGATTTCTTTCTCTTCATGTTTCTCATTTTTCTATTCATCATATTCTTCATGCATTTGTGATTGCGGATTTTCATATTATAGCGTGTATAAATCATCGTCTGGAAGGAAAAATGATCTCATTTCCTGCTACCCATTAGTAATTACAGAGCTGCTTGCGTTACCTGTTGACGGAACGGTATGATTTGTGATAAACATCTGGTGGAACTGATCCCATTCTTTCTAGGGTCAAGGTTTTTTCGTTTGCTGATTCAAAAAGTACATCCACATGGCTTAATTAGGTTTAGATTTTGTGAAGAAATGAAATTTTTTCTGATGTCAAGGTCATCAATCAATGCTATCTGATCCCCTATATTAGTCCTATAGATGCCTTTGCTTAACTTTTTCAAGCTGTAGAGATCATGGAACCGATCCAATCTTACTTCCTCAAAGGTATAAAGTAAAAAAATCTGTCCAGAGATACGTAAGGTAGTTGTTGGCAGTCATTTCTACTCAGCACATAGATGTTATAGTAAATGAGTTCTTGTTTTGCTTTTTTCAGACTGAATATTCAGAACTTCATATGGCCATTCTGAGAATCAGATTCAGGTTTTTGGGCAGGATTTGTTATTCTTAGAACCCAACTGTAGATGATTGAGTACTGTCATTTTGTTTCTACTGGATGGTAACATTCTCCCACAAGTGGTAGTTTTAGCTCTTTTCGCCTTGTCAATGTTTGATCAATTATCTCGAGCAGTTAGCCTCTAGTTGCTTGTTCTCAGACCTAATGTCATTTCAAGTGTTTAACTTAATTTTTTTCTGCCTACAGTTAGGACTCTTAATTCATGATTCACTTTATAAATTAAGAAAAAAAAATTTGTCAGAATAATTATGCATGAGCTATTACTAATAAGGGTGGGATGTATTACTTATACTGTAACCACAGATGGCTTAGGGAAGTTGGCAGTGGCATCATTTTCATTTTTTCCCAATTGGTGTTGTATACTTCCTTTGCGTTCTGAGTTTTATTCTAGAAATATGGGAAGTTTGTGGCTGCAAGTGCTTAACCTGTTCTCAGTAAACCTAGATTCGGAGCCTTTTAATTGATAGGAAGTATGATTCATGTCAATTGGGAAATGATATTGCTAGAAACTCATAATTGACAGGAAGTCAATTATTGATGGATGTTTATGTTTTATTAGCATTGTATCTTTTTATTAGAACTGTTTTGCAGTATTTTACAGTTTAGGTTGTTCGTATATGGTGTAATACAGCTTTAAAGAAGCAGCAAAAAGAAAACGAATGAATCATAAATAAAGTTAAAAAGAAAAGAAAAAAAGTACTGGACTGGAAGCTGCACCAAGCAGGTCATATCATGCTGTCCACAATTTGTGTAAGTGCTGATATTGGTTGATATTGGTTAGGTAACTCAAAATTTAGAATAACAATAGGTTTATCAACAGAAACAAGCCAAAGCTTGCTGAACAAACTCATCAAAGCAGTTGAACTGGCTGCTTTTGAGGGAGGGCTGTTGCCAACAACAATTGGGGTTATTGTCGAGTCAAATTAATAAGAGCAGCATGAGAGCTAGCAAAGGCAAGAGAACTTCAGAGAGAACATATGCTTGCTTATTTGTTTGAAACCTCCAACTAAATTGCTCTCAGGGAAGAAAAAGGAAAATTCTCAAAAAACATTAAAGGAAAGGAAAAAAACATTGCGAGGGGAGGGCAGTTACTGTGCAGGGGGGAGGGGCTGGTAGCACCGGCGAGAAGGAGAGGGTGTGCCGGAAATAGGGTGTAACAGGGGCTGCTAGATATTGATAAGCCAAAAAATGTGCTGAAAAAGCGGTAGCCGGAAGAGAAAAAGGGTAATATTGGAATTTTGTAAAAAAATAACAAAAAAAGTAGATGAAAAGTGAACAAAATAGCAAATTTGCAAAGTTTTTGAAAACTTAATGGCAAATTTGCAAAATAGTGAAAATGTTGGGTTTTCTTGTAAAAACACCATAAAGTAATGGCAATTTTGCAAAAAACCCATAATTAAAATACTTAAAAGGATGAGCCAAAATTGATATTGGTACCTTTTCCACTTTATGTAAAACGAAAACAGACGTTAGGTCTGTTCCCAAAACTTGACTGAGAGAGAAATCAAGGAAGAAGAAGAAAGAAGTGGAAGAAAGAGAGGAGAGGAGAAGAGGGAGAGAGAGAGATGGAGAAGAAACCTAGCTTGTCGGGGAAAGCCACAACATGCCGGCGAGGAGAAAAGAAAGGTTGCGGGTTTGCCAGGGTTGAAGGAGTTCTCCAGTCATCTTCCAAGGCATGTTCCGAAGAACAAAAGCCCCTTGGTGATTTCACGATCGGGGCATTTTCACAAGGATTTTGGAGAAATTGATGATGCGTGGCAGACAATTGGAGACCGTTGTTGAAAAATGATGATCAATCCGTTGAATAATGAAGATTGGAGACACACCTAGGAGGTAGATCTATAAAACCCAATTCGTGAAATTCATTTTTGAGCTAAATCTATACTATTCATGCTAGATTTAGGTTTTTATGATAATTCAACTATTGATTTCCTAATTAGTGATTAGAAATAGGTAAATACATACCTAGTATAGCTCAGATCTGATTGAGATTGTCGATCTAGGCTGGATATTGATAAGACAATCTCAGCCGTTCGATTAGTTAGTGTGGAAACCGTGCTAAGTGACATCGGATCGATGATCAGACACCACATATAAGTTCTAGAACACTAAATAACTTGGATATTATACAAACTATAAAATCTGAATAGAAATTGATTGGACAATCTTAGCCGTTCAATCGGGTACAATTGACACGACGACCCTGTGACACCTCATCGATGATCAAGCTCCATAGACCACTTCTTTGACCTTAAATTGAATATAATTTGACAAAAATTATAAGATTTGGATAGAGATTGATTAGGCGGTCTCAACATTCGGATAAAAAAATGCTAGACTTTTAAAAAAAGAGTAAAATCCATACTAAAATAAACATGATTTTGATCGATTTTGAAGATTCGATCGCTATTAACAAAGCTTGGCCATTGGATCATCTATAAAGACAGATCCAACCATTTTCAATGAATTTTAGCCATCGGATCATCTCTAAAAGGTAGACACGACCACTGTAGAATTATATTTATACTTGTAAAAAAAATCTTAACTATCAGATGATCTATTTATTGATGATCAGTGGCTGATTCGAACACTAACTACTTTGTGTGAGTTCTAATTGCCGATTAGTTTGTTGGAGTATATGAAAAAGTGCAATTAGACTTAGTAAACCTTCATTATGTGGATGATTAATGGTTGGTTGGAACTTGAACCCCTTCATTTGAATTCTAATCACTGACTAGAAATGAAAAACAAACAAATTGATGGAGCAGAACATGATTCATTAGATAACAAGATTCAATGATGAGAGAAATCAAGATCTGGTAAATTTTAACAGTGGTATCACTAGTCTAGAGGGTGAATATCAGATCATTATGGTGATCTAAGCTATATGAAATGATATTTGATATTAAGCATATAAAGTTTAAATGTGAGAACTGAAAATAATACAGATTTATATTGATTGGCTATTTAGATGTTACGTGATACCAAATAAGGAGATTTATTCGAGATGAATTGCCATCTGAGTTAAAGTTGACACAATCGAAATTGAAGGGCATTGTAAGAGGTAGGTAATATGATAATACTAAGTTTTGAATGAACTTTAAAATGAGAAAATAGTTTGTGGACTATTTCTGGTTTATAATGGTTTGGTTATTATACCAATGATTTGATACATATGTATGTTATTTGAGCTTATATGTTTTTTATATAAATTCATGATTTATCATGTGTTTCTTATCCGACATTCTTATAAATGAGGAGCATAAATTGATATATAATTTTCAGTTCATGTTGCATACCTAATTTTGAAAGAACAATGAATCATTCAGTTCAAAGTATTCAAGGATTGTTATTTGTATATTCATCATTTATAAACTTTGAAAGAAATGCTTGAAAATGCATGGTTTTGCATAGGTTATGCACATCATGTGACACGATTTTGAGATGTATGAATATGAATATAAACTGATTTGGCTATTGAGTCATGCTTTGAAATGAATATTTGAGATAAATGGTTTTGCATAAAGTATGCACACTATTTTAGGTGATTTAAGATCTATGATGTTGATCTTTTGGTGATTACTCATTAGGCAAGAGCAGTTGTAAGTCCTGATGGTTATGATTTCATTGTTGCTTTTGGCAGGCACTCTATTAGTGGCCGTAAGTCTTGATGGATACTAATATGTTGATGCATTAGGCATGTGCTCTACGAGCAGCTGTAAGTTCAGGAAGAGGTTTCAAACTCGGAATCTGATATTTGTCCAACCAGTCTGCTCTTGAGATTCTAGTGGCAACAAAGTTCAGGAAGAGGTAACTCCCATATTTTCTCCTTCACAAGGTAACATTAAATTCACATATTCTCTTGTATCCAAGTGTGAAAATTTTGCCTCAACTTATGAGATTTCTATTATTCTGTTCCAAATTCATTAAAATTTCTATGTTATTTCCCTTTTTTCGTATTTCCCGCATTGCAAGAATTATCTTTTAGCTAACCATCAGCTAAAGAATCATCGTTTAGCTGTCTCCTTGTCATATGCACTACGGTGATTGCTTCTTCCAGAGCTGGTAAAACTGTGTTGTAGCCCTGTTCATTTAAATGTAAATATTATTTCTCCCATTTTTCATCTCCATTGTTCTTCTTGCGTTCTCATGCGTGACTCTGCATTGGGCTGTGTTTGGTGCAGGTCTTTGTTGTGTTAAGCATGGCTAGTCAAGGGGGCAGCTTGAAGTCCACTTCTATAAATGGCGTAAAGATGTATTCCATATCAGCCCCAAAGTCTCTGGCGACATGGCTTCCTCCTAATAAACAGAAATCCCTTAAGAAAAATAAAGGTGTATATTGTTTTATTTTGCATGTCTGTCTTCATATTGTTATGGTGAAATTAATTATGATGTGGTTGCTGTAGTACTTCCCCTTGATGGATAAGTGGCTAACTGATTATATATCTTTTGGATGTGGATCTATGCGAGTTTTATTGTGAATGCATATATTTTAGATGTATATCGAAATTGGTGGAAAGAGAAGGGTACAATTGATAAACAGAAGAGCATTCCTTGGAGAACACATGTTCGATTTCTACTGCTACGGTTGATGAACAGGAGCATTGCTTAGAGAATAAATGAAGGGGAGCCTTGGCGCAATGGTAAAAGTTGTTGTCTTGTGACCTTGAGGTCATGGGTTCAAGGCGTGGAAACAGCCTCTTGCAAAATGCAAGGTAAGGCTGCCTACTTTAGGCCCCATGTGGTCTGCCCCTTCCCCAGACCCCGCATAGGCGGGAGCTTCGTGCACCGGTGCTGCCTCCCTTTTTATCTAATGCCAAGCTTTTACTTCTAGATAAAGAGCAATTAGATGGATTTCAGAAGTTAGGTTTGTGTCAGTCTTGGTCATTGTCCTACTCCTGAGTCATATTGTCATTTTTTAATCACCTATCTGGAAAATATACTACTCATGCTGCCATTTTTATTTTTTATTACATTTTTCTCCAAAAGTGGGCTTAAGCTGAAAATTTGCGTTGTATTCACATACAATAAAATGCACTGAAAAGCATATGATACTGCATATGCCAATTTTACCTAAATATGTGCAGCCATCCCCGCATTCCATTGAATGCTTGGTAGTTTGAAGCTGCAGATAAATAGGAGTTATGGGTGGTTTAGCACCACACGAGTTTTAAAAGGTCGAACCTCCGTTGCTTTTAAATGGCTCATTTGAAAAAAAAAAGGGCAGCCCTGGTGCACGAAGCTCCTGCCTAAGCGGGATCCAGGGAAGGGGCGGACCACGGGGGCCTATAGTGCACAGCCTTATCTTGTATTTTTACAAGAGATTGTTTCCACGCCTTGAACCTGTGACCTCAAGGTCACATGACGACAACTTTTACCGTTGTGCCAAGGCTCCCCTTCTTTTAAATGGCTCATTTGTGAGTTTCAATACATATAGAACTCCATGACTGAATTTAAATGTTTTTTATTTAAGTTTTGTTTATATCCAACAATCTAGAGGCAAATACATCCATTATGTTGAACACATTTTCCTTTAATGTCAGACAGTAAGTAGCTTTACAACTTTGATGGTTTCCGTTGAAAGAATTCTGGGTTTTGCTTGACTAGAACTAACTGCTGATTTTTGTAAAATTAGATTACATGCAAAGGGTGGACCTAATCCAGGATTTGAGGTTCGAAACTGCAGCAACCAAAATTAATGCAACTCCTGATGGGGAATACATTATTGCTTCAGGTTGTTCTAGTTCCATTTATTTTGTTTGAGTTATTTGGTGTGGTTTCAACTGTCTATGTAATTCAATTGCCATTCTGGTGGCTCATATCATATTTTATTATTGTTATTATTATTTTAAGAAATATACTAGTTTTTTAAGTGTAGTACTTGCCAATGTGGTGGCTCATACATTATGTTGGTGTTTTTGGAATGCTAATGCTTTACTCCGATGTCATGGACTCAAATCTCTTGCGCTTTCATCCTCAGCGATGTGCAGAAAAATTATTGCACACATGCATCTGATAGACACAGATACCTACATTTTCTTGCAGGATTCCTTCACTATAAGTTTTTCTTACCTCCTACAATGTTGTTTAAGCAGATTCTTACTCTGTATTGAAGGTTTTGGGCAGTGTTTTTATCAAATAATTACACCTTTCATGAAAAGAGTTTTGCTCCTCTTATTCTGGTCTAAACCTTCATTTTTTTGGCAATAGTAGGAAAACACTTGCAGATCTGGTGAATGTCCTTTTCCTTTCCTTTATTGTTTTTTGAGAATTTTCCTTTTTCTTCTCTGAGAGCAATTTAGTTGGATGTTTCAAACAAATAAGCAAGCATATGTTCTCTCTGAGGTTCCCTTGCCTTTGCTAGCTCTCTTGCTGCTCTTATTAATTTGACTCGACAAGAACTCAAATTGTTGTTGGCAACAGCCATCCCTCAATAGCAGCCAGTTCAACTGCTTTGATGAGTTTGTTCAGCAAGCTTTGTCTTGTTTCTTTTGATAATCCTATTTTTATTCTAAATTTTGAGTTACCTAACCAAAATCAGCACTTACATAAATTGTGGACAGCATGAAACAACCTGGTTGGGGCAGCTTCCAGTCCAGTGCTTTTTTCTTTTCTTTTTTTACTTTATTTATGATTCGTTAGTTTTCTTTTTGCTGCTTCTTTAAAGCTGTATTATGTATTTTAAAAAACTATTTGACCTGACTGACCATTTAATGGCTTTGATGGGTAGTCCAGCTTTCCCAACAATGATCTATGAGCTCCTAGTCTGAAGATTACTGTTTTGTACACTTTGTCTTATCCATATGAGAGTAAATATCCATTTCATGTAAAAAAATAAGAATTAATGTTATTTTTACCAGCATTACATGATGCACCTATTTAGTTCATCTGTTCATCTCTTTTCCCCTTGACATTGATTTTAAATGTCATTTTTATCTTTCCCCAAATTCCTTGTTTACTTTGTTGATCTGTTCAACTATTCTAATATTCTTCTCAGCACTTCTATAATTCTATTTGTGTGGAGGGCTGCAAGTATCAGATATGCGGGCATCTCATTGGGGCACTGCCCAAGGTTCTCTTGACACTGTTCTTAAGTTTTCAACACAAGTAATTAAATCTAGGTTCTCTTTCTCTTTGAAGGAGAAAATCTCAGGGTCTGAGGTGCCTATTGCTCGAGCATTAAATTACTTATAATTATTATTTTTTGAGTATTTGTTCTTAACCTAAATAATGATTGTTATTTGTTAGATTTAATTCACTTGATACTTATGCTGTATATATTGTCTTGACATGCAGGAATTTACCCTCCACAAGTCAAGGTTTATGAGTTGAGAGAACTTTCGTTGAAGTTCGAAAGGCACTTGGTTTCAGAAATCATTGATTTTCAGGTATTTTATTGCCCAATTGTGGTGGTGTACCTGGGATGGAATTTGAATAGATGGCAAACTACTAAATTTGTTGTTTGTTGTTTTCTATTCATAAAATAAGTTAAATAACTTCCATTTTCTTCTTGTTTCATTTGCTTGCTTATGTTTTGTCACTTTTTAATACTGCACAAGTAATCATCAACTAGCTGAGTCAGCTAGGTTTTACCTTGGCCGAGTTTGAGTCTGGTCCAACTGTCTGTCTATTGAATCCATCAAAATTCTCTTGACCCACCCAAATTTACAAAATTGACTTTATCAGTCATTGTTTTGAAGAACTTCATGGGTTAATGAGTTAAAATTATTACATGTGAGGGAAGAATTCCAAAGCCAAATCTATGACATTTGCTGTTTCAGGTGTACAGAGTGGAATCTCAATCTGACTGGAAGAGGATGTTGAAATTACAATGAAGTGTATAGGGTTCTTTTGGTGCTCCTCTAACTTGAAATTTTTACCTCTTTGTATTTATAGTGAAGAGTTCTTCTGTCAATGATAACATTCAAAGGTTTTGTTGATAATTAATTGCAAATTCTTAGGATTTTTCCCCCCTTTTAAATTAAGTTGGAAAAGTTTTACTTACTGGATTCTGATTTACAATTGGTAGTGCTATTCAGTCCAAATGCCCTTGACAAGATTCTAGATGAAAGTAGGTCTTCAAATTTGGTTTCGCTCAGTTCTTCCATTTCTCCAATTGTTGTTTTGATTATTGGGGTCAGTGACCAACTAATCAAAATCTGTAATTTGTCAACCACCTTCATATGCTATTGGGGACTTCATTTCCCCCCTCAGCTTTCTGCTTCTAGTTTCATGATTTTGTCTTGGTCATTGAAGCTACCACCTTCATTAGCACCATTTTGCTTTAGGTCAATGCAAGGACACTGATGGGATCCACTTGGTGGAGTGGGATTTCCTCCTTATCTAGTTTTCTGAGTGCTAGTTGAGGGACTAGATGGGTTTTTCTTGGGGTTCTGGGCTCTGGAAGTCTATAGGAAAGATTGTTTAACTTATGGGGTTTCTGTAGTGCAGGGATAGTACAAGGCAGCAAAAAGTACAGAGGCTTGATGGAGCTGTCCACTCCATTTGGCTATGGGTGAATATATATTTTTTCAAGATCCAACGTTTTCTTTTTCGTTTGAGAAGATTGTCTCTAAAAAATGCTGACAAGGGTAATTTCATGTTTGTTCAGTAAAAATGTCTACCATTTTAAATTCGTCTGGAATTTGACACCATTCGTGTTTTTACAAGTTCCTTGCGAAGGACATGCATTTTCTTACAAATTTCATATTATGAAGTGTATAATTACAGATTGTTGAAAGTTCAGTCATGTCTGTACAAGTATCCCTTCTAATTATGAGCAAAGTACTTTTAGGCGACTGGCACAAGGAGGGCCTCTTGTGGTAGTTTACCATTTTGAAGTGCTCATTGGTGTGTGTGGGTGTGTGTGTTCAACATTCAAAAATATGTACATTTCTAGGAATAGAAGATATAGAATATGATCAGAATTTTAGCTTGTAAGAAATCTTATAGTGATTTTGTTGAGCAGTTTAAGGATCTTTTGCTAGTAATTCTTATTTCCTGAACCATTATTCAGTTGTTTCTTACTGTTCAGGTGACCAAGTGAATGATAAGAACGTCATTGAATTGTTTCTGTCCTCGTGCTTATTTTTTCATGATAATTGATAGGAAGTCAATTATTGATGGATGTTTATGTTTTATTAGCATTGTATCTTTTTATTAGAATTGTTTTTGCAGTATTTTACAGCTTAGGTTGTTCTTTGTTTCTAGAGTAATTGATGACACAATGCCTGCTTGCTGACCATATAGGTTCTAGCTGATGACTATTCCAAACTTGCATTCCTCTGTGCGGATCGCTCTGTTTGCTTACATGCAAAATATGGAAGCCACTACAGCTTACGGATCCCAAGGTTTGTATTCTCCTAAAATATGGAAGTGATAGTTTTCCTGATTCTCATATTATCTTTTGCAATGTTGACTTTGTAGCAATTTATTTTTATTACGGGATAATATCTGACAGGATGGGAAGAGATATTGCATATGATCGTTGGTCTTGTGACTTGCTATGTGCTGCCTCTTCTCCGGATCTGTACAGAATCAATTTGGAACAGGTCCTTATCTGAATTTTGATTATATGACCTATTTATGTATCAACACGTGGAGATTTTTCTTTTTGAAGCTTTATTTCATTTGCACGAGTAGATCTTCTGCTACTGCAAGCTTACTGTAAAGGCTTTCACATCCATTTCTAAATGAAGAGAAAGTATATAAGTGCAAGATTAGCATCATCAAGTGCCAAGGATGGTGCCTATTGATGCTACTGACTCATCCAAGGTGTCCTGAGCTTTGCTAGAAATGAGTGACTTATGAAAGCATTATCATGAATAGGAGCACAGTGCGAGGATCTTCTTTATCAAATTGACAGTGGGATCTTGATGTACCAATTGATTTTACAGGAAAATGGTGTTTGTGGTCTTCTTTAGAAAAGTGTTATCATATATAGCAGAAAATAAAACCTGAATTTATTTTCTGATTCATTTCAGAGTTCTAGGTTTTCAGTGGGTAATGATTGGAACACTCATTTCAAATGGCATGAGCACACATGCAAGTGTCATTTGACTCTTTTTTGACACTTCAAAAACATCAAATGACACCTGAAATGAGTGTCCCATCTATATGAAATGTGTCTCAATCAATTCCCTTTCAGTGGTTTAACTAATTCAAATCCAGGTCAATACTCTTGCATGTGTTCTAACACTGACACTGACACAAGAGTAAAATCATGTAAAGAAGGAAGGTGTAAAAGAATTGTACCTAGGCAATTAGAAAATAAATTTTTTTAATGGGTTTTTCCTGATTAATTTTTTTGCTTTTTCAGTGTAGTAATATACAAATCTGAGGTTGCTTTTCTGTGCCTACACATTCGTCCTGGCTGCTAATGCAAAACTGAATTTGTCTGCTAACCCATTTGACCTTGCTGGTTTCTGCCTGTTACTAATTTTACTGAACATTTTCAATATCTCATTTATTCAACATCTAATACATGGTTTATCAATTACAGGGTCGTTTTCTTTCCTCACTCAACACTCAATCGCCTGCAATAAATGTGGTCTGCCGAAGGTTGATAAAGCATATCTTATGTGCTTAGGCCTGGGGTCCCTGGCTCTCAGACTTTACCATCTTTGGCACCGATCTACTGTTTTATATCTATTGGTACTTGTTTATCTGAAGTTGTTCCATTTTGATTCTTATTAAATTTCAGCAATCTTCATGGATTGGTTGCTTGTGGTGGTGAGGATGGAGCTGTGGAATGTTTTGACTTGAGGGCAAAATCTTCAGTTGGTAGGATTGATGCAGTTGCAGCCAGTGGTGATGCTGATCAGGTATAAATTCTGCCATTTAGTAATCTATATTGTCCAATTGGGCTCTCTTGGTGCAAATCTTTGGTTTGCCTGATAAACCTTTATTCAAAATGGCTATTTTTGCAGGAGGTAACTGCACTTCAGTTTGATGATGCGGGGGGTTACCTTATGGCAGTTGGAAGTAGTGCTGGAAAGGTAGATATAATTGTTTACAAATGCTGAAAAAGAAATATTCTTACTTGATTGGACCTGACTTGTAAAATACAAATATTTAAAGATGACACTGCTATGAGTTCGTATTTATCGAAGCAGTTGAAGTGGTTTTCTTAAAAGCATTTTGTTCTGGGGGTCTGTGTTTTTGTTTGATTTTTGATGGCACATAACTTGTATAGCATTAGATCTAAGGAGAAGTATCGATTCTGTTAGCTGCTGGGAAGAAGTGTTCGTTATTGCATGTCACATTTTCTTAGCTTTTACAGCTGTATTGCTGTTGTACCATTGATGTCTGGCTATTAGCCTATTGTTTGGCTAATAAACTACTGATGAGAATCTATTATTTGAGTATTTTCTAAGCACTGCAACTTGATCAATTCCTCATCCTTATAATTGGAAAGATTCTGCGAAGCCAGTGACTGCTCCTCCTCTGTAGGTTTTCTGGCTGTATATTCATTTACCTTAGCAGAAAATTGCAGTGTTCTAGAAATTCACATCTTGAGTTTATATCTGTCTTACAGCTTCTAACAGTGTACCTTGGATTCTCACTGTTGATTATGCAGGTACTTATCTATGACTTGCGATCTTCTTACCCCACTCGAGTTAAGGATCACATGTAAGTATGTTGTGAGGTTTCATAAATTGTTTTTTGTTCATGCATTGTTTGCAGTCTATATCTACTTGGACTTGTGACATTTGTTTCTGTAGGTACGGGAGCCCAATATTGGACATTAAGTGGCACCAGACCCTTAATTCTGCACAACCAAAATTGATCACTGCTGATAGTCATATTGTTAGAATTTGGGATCCTGAGACGGTAAGAAGTTTCACCTCTGGCAACTATGTTTGAAGAAGTTGGACCCAAATTTTCTTCTCTGTTTTCTGAAAACCAGCTGCATAATTCTTCTCATGCATTTTCATAAATTCATTGGTGCTTGTTTATTGAAGACTAGTTACCAGCATAGCCCCACTGCAAGCACACCAACTGTTGAATTTCATGTGCCATGGGTTATTACAAATAGCATTTGCCAAGTTGGTAGGTGTCTTGTTTCACGGCCAAGAGGTTGGGGGTTCAATCACGCTTACCTCTATTAATTTTTTCTTTTCAAGATACTTAGTTTGAGAATACATGTTTACCAAGTGCTATATTTTGCAATTTTCTCAGCAATTATCTGAGAAAAACATTCTCAACATTACCTTGTGGAAATGATCCATTGTGTTCCTTCATACGATAGTACCATGATTACCTATGTTTGCCTGGTTTGTCAAGATGACTATCATGATAATTTGAAACATTTACTGGTTATGAAAATCTTAGTTGATTCATATGCTTACACGCATTCCTATTGTTCTCAGGGAGATGGCATGGCCAGCATTGAGCCCACAGCAGGAACCATCAATGATGTATGTGTTTTCCCTGAAAGTGGATTGATTCTGTTGGCTCTGGACTCCAACCAGATACCATCCCACTTCATACCTGCTCTAGGACCTGCGCCAAAGTGGTGTTCTTACCTGGAAAACCTAACGGTGTGATTGCCTTTGTTGATGTCATTGAATTTCTTTAAAAAACTGTTCAATCGTGGCTTCTAAATACCTTGAGGTCTACTTTTCATGGTCATAACAGGAAGAGATGGAAGAGGGTGCACAAACAACAATATATGATGATTTCAAATTTTTGACCAAGGATGACATTGAACGATTGAACTTAACAAACTTGATTGGAACCAATCTATTAAGAGCCTACATGCATGGTTTTTTTATTGATTATCGGTTGTATAAAAAGGTATGCTGTTTTCCCGTTTTAAGCATCAATCATTTTTATGACGAATCAAATAGTTAATATTTGATCCCACTCCAGTAATCATTTTCTTGTATATTTTTTTCCTGCAGGCGGAATCTTTAGCGAATCCATTTGCATATGATGCTTATATTGAACAGCGGAAACGAGAGAAGCTGGAAGCAGAACGTGCTTCTCGCATTACGGTTTGCTCTTTCTTTCACCACATTGATTCTGCCACTGATGTTTCTGCTTGTACTACTTTTTCTTTTTAATTAGTGTTGGTTGGAGATACTTGGTAATCTTCAGATTTTGCTTGGTAATATCAGTCTGGTTCTAATGTGTATATATCTTGGTTTGATTTTGGATTTAATAAATTTTGCCAGACAGTAGCTATATTTCTTGACGAACTTGGATCCAGAATATGGGTTCACTTTCTGGTTATTCTAGTCAATGAGCTTGCTTCATTTTCTTGACTACCAAGCTCTTCAAAATGGATGCAGCATAAAGCCTTATTTAATATGAAAAATAGCATCTATTATTGGCACTTTTATACATTTTAGGATGATTTGGTGTTTTTTTTAAGGGGCTCGGAAAGATTCATTGTCCAATAAAACCAACAAGAACTGTTTTTTTACTTGCTAAGCATGTACTTTTGAATCTGACATCATGCCTTTTCCTCAGGTAAAGAGGAAACTACCTAAAGTAAACAGGGTTCTTGCTGCTCACCTGCTCGAGAACGAAGAAGCTGAAGATGGTGACATGAAAGCTATTGATGATGCCATTCCCAAGAAGAAAGCATCAAAGAAGAAGAAAGGATTAGGCACCGAGATAATGAATGATGAACGTTTCTCAGATATGTTCAAAAATAAGGTACAGTAGATTGATCTCTTTTGACAGAAGCATCATATCAAATTAAATGCATCAGTAAAGGACCTTTAACTTAGTTAATTGTCCATAACTCATGTACACATTCTGATTAGTTATGGAACTATTTAGCAGTATCAAAATCTTGGAAACATAAAATTTAGATCCTGAAAACGGAAGAGAAAAAGTTCAATGTGCTGATTTTTACCTGCAAGTTTTCTCATTATGATTCCAGCACTTGATGTATCCATATTTGCGCATATATGGTGCTTGCCTGCGTGTTAGGATATCAATTTATGCCAATGCAGCAAAGTTGTATGTTCTGTTAGTTTGCCTTTAATGCAGCAATGTTTTATGTTCTCTTAGTTTTCCTTCAATTCTATTGTCTTAACAATTTACTGCCTGCTCAATGTGCTATTGCATTGTCATCTGATGTAAGCTTTTGTTTTTTTGTATTCGCAGGACTTTGAAGTGGATGAGTTCTCCCAAGAATATCTTGCTCTACATCCTATCGCTTCCAAGAAGCAGCCCTCATTAATTGAAGAACATTTTGAACCAGTTCTGCAAGAGGAAGAAGAGGAAAGCAATAGTGATTCAGATGCATCAATGGAGTATCAGTCATCTGAAGATGGACTTGGCCAGGACACGGATAAAGTTAAGAAAAAGAAGGGGTCACGGGTTCCAAGGTTGGTGTTTCTGTATTGGTTAACAGATCTTACTTCTGGAGTTTTGTGTGACTTCAGTTAGTTAAGAATAAGATGGTCTGTGAGGTTGCTTATGGAAGTACATTCTTACATAAAGAAATTTGAACCACCCAGAATTTTCAAAATCACACATCCAACCAAACTGATGACGAAAATGGCTTATACCATATCAATGATTTTTATGAATTCTCTAGAAATTCATGTTATCAACCATTAATCATGGGACAATCCCTTTCCTCTTTTGACAAAAGACACATTTTTGACAGCTAGTTTCATGCATAAAGACTTCATGGGAGCGCATGATCTTGTTCTTTTTATTAATTTATTGTCATTCGATAGTTCAAATAGTATTAGTGTGATTGTGCTTATGAAACAAGCATGATTTTCATACAAATGATATGCAGGACATTCTTGACCCCCTGTGAACTTGCAGGCTATATGAGGTTAAGGATGAGCGCCATGCAGAGGCATTTTATAACAGTGCATCCCTTGCAAAGGAGGATGCTCTCTCGCTAGGAGAGAGGGTGGCTGCACTCCAGGACCAGCGACCATCCAGTACACCAAGTGACGTGAAGATGGGACCTGGAGGCTCTAGAGAGATCTCCTTCGTTTCAAGAAGTGGATCCAAGTACAGGGCTGACAATGAGGAGAAGCGAGAAGGAAAGAGGAGGGGAATCCAGTCCTTGGGCCTTAAATCTAGCAGACCTGGATTTCAGGGAAGAGGGTTTGGTGGCAGGGGAAGAGGTGGTGGTCGAAGTAAGGGCAGAGGACGAGGAAGAGGAAGACGGTGAAATTATTTCAGTGCATACGGTCACGTCCTGTTATATCCTTTTGAGTCATTCAGTGACGAACAGTACCCCTAATTGGGATAAGGTCTTGATGATGATGATGGTGATGATTCTGTGACGAACAGTGAAGATCGGAATTACAACATGTGGGTTCTGTTTTGAGATGCAAATGCATTCCCATTTGTAAGTATAGGAAAGTCTGTGTTGGAGGACAGCTTGAAGATGTCCACTTCTAATGAAGAGCCATAATGTAAAGTTATAACTGTAAGCTATCTCTTGGTTCAACAGAATGTTTTTAATAGTTACAATTGTGGACCCTTTTCACGATGACTGGAACTAGTTTTTTAACTTTTCTTTTGGTACTAGGCTTGGACTAGTTCCCTGCGGCTTTTGTAACTCTACGAAATTCTTAGTGAAGTGATTTATTTTTTGAGCTATCTAGAAATATTTTATTACAATTTCGAGATGTAGATGTTCCAAAGAAACTGTGCGTGTTGAGCTGCAGGCAGTTTGGCCATCTTACCTTCTCATGAAGACATGGGAAAGAAAATTGTGTGTTTTGACTCCAGAAAATAAATGAACCCAGAGAAGGCCGAAATTGCCATATTGGTATCAACGGCCTGGGTATCTTTGAGGCCCTGGAAGAATTCTGTTGCATTTTTTTGTTTTTCTTTTTGGAGCAGCAGTGTACAAAGAAATATTTACTGCATACACATGGGTGGTGGACCTGCAATATTTGTACATTTGGGGGCTGAACATATTTGATTAAGAAATGCTTTCGAGACGTGCGTCGGGTGCTGCTTTAAGTACACTCTTTGGCCCTTACATCTGCCATGTTGGCATGATCCAATTCAGTAATCCGGCAGATAATGATAAGCCTACACGAATTATCTTAATTGGATATTCCTAGACCCTTTATTTAAAATGCTCTATTTATGTGCTAAGAAAATGTGAACATTGGTTTTGGTGTACTGGAGAGCGCCTATGAGGTATATGCAGCTCTGTAGTTCAGCCGTTAATAGTGAGCAAGTTTACTAGCATGAATGACACGGAGATCTCTCCATGTGAGCCTAAAGTATACTTCCTTGATTGGGAAGTACCTTCTAGATGGTCCGACTCTTCAAAGTAATAAAACCAAAGAATCTCCTAGTTAGTAACTGTGTAATCCTCACATTAAATGGCAAAGAGATCGCCGTTTCCACGTCGGAGCCACCCAACTTCAAGAGATTGACGGCGGCCTATCTTGATCGGGTCCTTCCAATTTTGGACCGACCAGGAAGCAGTTCCTGATTCAATCGTTACTTTCCTAGTGATGATGTTATGTGTTTCCCACCGAAGGGTCTGTTTCTTCATGTTATCCTTGTATTTATAGCAAAAATCAGGTCCTTTTTTTCTTTTTTTAGTTACAAAAAAAAAAACGTGCTGCTTCATTCAAATCAATTGAACGTTTACTCAAGTCAGATGGTCTAATGAGACACCTTACACCGTAAGAATTGCTGAGCTAGAATTCTATATATTTCATGGGGTTGCCCACTTCAACTGGGCTCCTGTGTAAAGTAGGATTGGAGTCTTCAGATTACACATCTCCCAGCTGGAATCCTACTCTGTTTCCCAGCGAAACCATCACCAGTATTCTTCCAAAAGGACACCAAGATTTCAGTTCTAGGATCATCCGTTTTTGCTTCTAAGGAACCCATTCATTTCTGTTAAGAATTCTTACCAAAACGCTCCAAACCAGTTCCAATTTGCGCCGACCCGGAACTACATTCTTGGGATGGAATTGAGCCCCACTACAGACATGGCGGCAAACTGAGATGAACCCTTTTTTCTTTCTTCCTTCTTTAAGATGTGAAACAATAACTTTGATAGTTTTAGTTTTCGATTTCAACATCTCCACAGACAGCAAACATCACCTCCCTGAATCCAGTATCCTAGCATTTTGTTTTTTGTTTTTTTCTAATAACTACTGAGCTTTTTCAATCATGGCTGCAAAGCGAATGAAAAAGAACATACATCGCCAAGTGCTAATAGTTGCCAAGGATTAATAATAGAGTATGCTTTATGCCTGTCAAAAGTAAGCCTTACACATGAAAACAAATAGAACAGAAAACCGTTTTAAGGGTAAATGACATCAAAAACATATCTCGGTTAGTGAAACCAGTTCAACAAAGCTTCTAAACTGATATGGTTCTACTTTTAATCTAACTCTGAAAACTTGGGCAACAAACTTGCATTCAACGCTTTCCACCACCGCCGCCTAGTTTAGGACCTTTAGGTGCTGCACCCTTGGGCATGCTGCTCTTGCCCTGAATCTTCTGTGTCTTGGCCATCACCTCTGCCTTCTTTGCCTTCTTTTCGTCCTTAGTTTTCTTGATCCTCTCTTTGATTTCACTGCAAGTTCAATGTCCTGTAAGTCCTAATTACTGGAATTTTTAGCTATCCAGCTCGTGCAATTTTTTTACTGCCATTGGCCAATGTCTGGCATGTCCAATGTCGGTTTAGTTTTGCTAATGAAGCAAATTTAACATTGTCTCTCATCATATGGGGCCCGAGAATCTAAAGGCAAATAAAAAACGACTAGTTGAATAAAGCAAGAAACCATACCGAAGAGCAGCTTCCCTAGCCGCATCTCGGATTTCAGCTTTCTCGGTTCTTCTCTTCTGGATCACCTCCAAAGTAGCACCAACAATTGATCTAGAGTAAGGCTTCTTGGTAGTCCGGCGCCTCTTCTTCACAGCTTCAGCATGCATGTCCTAAAACCATCATGATAAGACAAACACATCCAACTGATCAACCACACCCATAATAATTGATCTGTTATAAAACAAAAAATGACAAGAGTAATAATATGGAAAATTCCTGCATGGCAGTCATATTTAAAGAAAAAACCAAAAAAAAAAAAAGAGTGAAAAAGAAAAGAAAAAATTCACCTTCTTATGCTGCTTCCTATAGATGGCGGTCCATGTAAGCTTGGATGGCTTCAGCCGGTTGTGGAAGTACCTCTTACATTTTGAGTTAGCGAAGAGGAAGACCTAGAACGTTAATAAGATGTGTAACAGAAGTTCAGGGGCAAGGGATATCATTTTCTAACATTTTAACAGTAAGAAGAAGTAACAACAAACACAACATTTTATTTTTTTTTGAGGTAAAAGTGGTGAAGTATATTGCTAACAACAAAGACAATAAGTTACCTGAGAATCAGCCCGTACAAATCTAATACCCTTACCAGGGTATATCTTGGCACCACTGAAGCGGCAAAGTTCAGTCCTGGCAAATCATTAGACATGAATCTGTAAATTTTGAACATGAATATGGGCATAAATATGTCCCACAGTGCCAACAAGTATTAGACAGCAAAACAGGAGAGTTGAGATCATCATCATCATCATCATCAAGACCTTATCCCAATTAGGGGTCGGCTACATGAATCTTATTCCTCCATTCCACTCTATTAAATACCATAGTTTCATTTAGTCCCAAAGTTTTTAAATCTTTCCTCACCACTTCTATCCACGTTCTTTTGGGCCTTTCCCTTGCCCTTTTAGAACCTTCAACTTGTATTGCCTCACTCCTTCTAACTGGTTCCGTTGGTGGCCTCCTTTGAACATGTCCAAACCATCTAAGTCTAATCTCCCTCATCTTGTTACCTATTGGCGCTATCCCTAAATTTCCTCTAATATTTTCATTTCTAATTATATCCTTTCTTGTCTTACCACTCATCCATCTCAACATCCTCATTTCTGCAACACTCAGCCTATGAGTATGATGTTCCTTAACTGCCCAACACTCTGATCCATAGAGCATGGCCGGCCTAATAGCCATCATATAGAATTTTCCCTTTAGTTTGAGTGGCACCCGCCGATCACATAAAACACCCGATGCACATCTCCATTTATTTCAACCCGCTTGGATTCTCTGGGTAACCTCCCTCTCAGTCTCTCCACTCTCATGGATCAATGATCCTAAGTATCGGAAGTGGTATCTCATGGGGACCTCTTGGTTATCAATCTTGACTGGTGCTCCACTCCTACTCTCTTTACTAAAATTACATTCCATATATTCTGTCTATTTACTTCTGTTTCATAGTTCCAATTTCCTTCTACCATCAACTTATTTTTGAATGAGGTTATTTTCTCTCCTTTTAAGTTCCACCACTTAGTTTATGGATGTGTATTAAGTTTAGTTCTTTTACTCCATCTTTTAATATGAATATCCATGACCATTAACCTATGTTGTGAGGTTAAACTCTCACCGGGTATCACCTTACAATCCTTACATATAGATCGTTCATTATTCCTAAGTAGAAAAAAGTCTATTTGGCTTTTATGAAGTCCACTTTTAAAGGTTATTAAGTGTTCATCCCTCTTCTTAAAGAGTGTATTTGCAATGGATAGGTTATATGACAAAGCAAAATCGATGATATTCTCCCCCATCTCGTTTCGTTCACCTATACCACACCCTCCGTGTATTCTATCATATCCTTCCTTATCTTTTCCTACATGGCCATTTAAGTCTGCTCCTATAAATATCCCCTCAGTGTTGGGAATTTCTTGCATGACTCCCTCCATATCTTCCCAAAACTGTCTCTTAATTATATCTTGTAACCCTACTTGTGGTGCATATGCACTTATAATATTTATAATCTGCTCTCCTAGAATCATTTTTATTATTTTAATTCTATCACTGATTCTTTTAACGTCCACAACTTTATCCTTTAATTCCTTATCCACTATTATTCCTACGCCATTTCTATTATTTTCCTTTCCTACGTACCATAATTTATACCCATCCATTTGTGAAAATAAGAATTTGTAATGTCAGACCGCAACAAATGCAAGCGCAATAGTCCATACCATATATAAAGAAACTATGCATTACACAGCAAAAACATGAAAATGTGAGACATTAAAAGATGCACAAAGCTAATATTTATGTTTAATGGTTAACCCTTGAGAAATTGAATGTGAAGTGTGCTTCCAATTACCCAGCACATTTTTTTCCACTTGTTTCTTAAGTTTTGACAACCACAGCTTCGTATCAGCATGAAAACATACCTTCCTCAACTTTATTTCTTTCAAAGGGGAATGCATTGAGGAAAAATGATATAGTTTCAGACACCTTGTATCAGTCAGAATTTCTAAGCTCCCTCATAAACCTAGGGAAACAATATTGTCAGAGACTTGTTTTAGACGGCAACCCTTTTCCAACTTATCAAATTTCTGATCTGATGTTAAACATTTTCACATTGCCCAAAAAGCCTATCAGCGGGCAATAGCATTACGTAAATCAAGGAGTCCTATCAAAACAGTATGGATACCATTTCCCATAACTTATTAAAATTTACAGTAGTAACTTTCTCTTCGTGGATAATAAGATAATGGGATTATAAATTATGAGGATCTCTGGAACCCACGAGTTGCAAATGCACATTAAGACGTAAGATATAGGCTACTGAGATTAGCTTCTATATGAAGGAGGAGGTCAAATTAGATAAAGTAAAAGACCCCTGGGACCAATTCTTTGAACTTTTTCAATTTTTAAACAGGCATGGGAGAGGCACGAGTAATCAGGAGCTCAGCAGCATTAAGATCCAATGGTATCCATATTCTCCTTCCAGTTTCACTACTGAGCACACAAGATTCCATCTTTGTTACCTCTTGCATCTGCAGGACATCATGCCAAGGACAGAGTTCTTTGTTTGGCTGTTTCTGATGGATTGGACTACAGATAATAAGCCCCGTTACAGAAGAGCTAAAGGCAATTAACATTACAGGCTAATGCTTAGGTGAACCAAGGAGGTGATATCAGAATGTGCATTACTAATTCTGGACTTCGGTCCTCAAAAGGTACAAATCTAGGTACTCCAAGAATGGGTTACGCACTCACAGCCACAAACTTCCCCTATTTCTAGAATAAAACTTAGAACACAAAGGAAGAATGCAATACCAATTGGGAAAATTGAAAATGATGCCACTGCCAACTTCCCTAAGCCATCTGTTGTTACAGTATAAGTAATACATCCCACCCTTATAGCTAATAGCTCATACATAATTATTCTGACAATTGGTTTTTTCTTAGTTTATAAAGCGAATCATGAATTACTTAAAGAGTCCTAACTGTAAGCAGAAAAAAATTAAGTCATACTCGAAATGACATTAGGTCTGAGAACAAGCAACTAGGGGCTAACTGCTCAAAATCATTGATCGAACCTTGAAAAGGCGAAAAGAGCTAAACAAACTGCTACTTGTGGGAGAAAGTTTCCATCCAGTAGAAACAAAATGACAGTGCTCAATCATCTCCAGTTGGGTTCTAAGAATAACAAGTCCTAACCAAAAAACTGAATCTGATTCTCAGAATGGCCATATGAAGTTCCGAATAGTCAATCTGAAAAAAAGCAATACAAGAACTCATTTAACCTATAACATCTATGTGCTAAGTAGAAATGACTGCCAACAACTACCTTACGCATCTCTAGACAGAATTTTTTACTTTATACCTTTGAGGAAGTAAGATTGGATCAGTTCCATGATCTCTGCAGCTTGAAAAAGTTAAGCAAAGGCATCTATAGGACCGATAATAGGAGACTAGATAGCATTGATTGATGAACTTGAAATGACCAAAAATTTCATTTCTTCATAAAATCTAAACCTAATTAAGCCAAGTGGATGTACTTATTGAATCAGCAAACGAAAAACCTTGACCCTAGAAAGAATCGGATCAGTTCCGTCAGATGTTTATCACAACTCGTAACGTTCCGCCAACAGATAACCCAAGCAGTTCTGTAATTACTAATGTGTAGCAGGAAATGAGATCATTTTTCCTTCCAGACGATGATTTACACACGCTATAAAATGAAAATCAGCAATCACAAATGCATGAAGAATATAATGAATCGAAAAATGAAAAACATGAAGAGAAAGAAATCTTCGGGGAGGAGAAGATTTACGCACTTGAGAACCATGGCTGCTGCTGTTGCTGTGCTTCCTCCCTCGCCCCCTCGCTATCCTCCGCCCAGAAACCCTAATATTCCCAAAACCCTAAATCCCTAGCTAGGGCCAATCAAAAGGTTAATTTTAGGGCGGTAATGTCAAAAGCGTCCATCCAACTTCATTAAAACCACCAAAATACCCTCCTGATATGGGTCTGGGTCCACAAATCGTCCTGCAATCCTCCTAAAGTGACCAAACTACCCTTCCATTTGGCTGGTCCCACTTTGGTTGATCCGCACCATCCATCTTATGGTCCTTTTGTTGCATCTCCATCGGTTTAACCATGATGAAAATTGGAGAACTCTAACGTAACTAGATGTGCTTTTGGCGAGCAAAGCCATGGTAGGGCGTGACCCATTGTAACACCTTAGGTTGACTTAAACCATCTATGTGACATTGGGTGCCTATTAATTCAAAAAATTGTGTAATTCTAGCATATTGAGAAAGCATACTGAGATTTAGAATGTGCGTGAGTGATTTGCTTTGTAATTCTTTGCTTGTAAAAAGAAAAAGTTTTGTCGTTGGTTTTACGAGAAAGTAATAGTTAGTAGAATTATCAAATGGATGAAAATTTTCGCTCATGAATTTTCCTTCGTCTACGTCAAAGAGTAAGATTGTGAACGATTTGGATATTCAGAATTATAAGTCTATCTATTGTTATAATTGTCTGTACACGTAGAGGTGTTCATGAGGAAAAATCATATTTATTAAAGTCACAATATGTAACTTACCTATTTATTATGTCTCTTTACATGTGCCTATTCATGTGATAGAGAAGTGGAAAAGTATTAGAAGAACTTTTCTCTGGGAGGGTGTTAGTAAGGGAAAGAAGAAAATGCACTTAGATTAGATGGGACGTGGTCTGCCTTCCAAAGTCTCAAGGGAACTAGGTTTTAGACAGATTAAACACAGGAAATGACACACTTCTTATCAAATGGATGTGGAGGTAAACTAACGAGGATCATCCTCCCTTCGGCACAAGTTGCTTTGTGTTAGATATAAGCTTGTGGGACACTATTGGGATGTGAGATCCATTTTTTAAAATTTTGTGAGGTTCTATGTAAGAGATGGCTGCTGGGTAGAATTTTAGGGGGATTCATGGTGTAGTGATCCCTACCTTATGGTGTCTTGTCCTAGAATTACAGAGCTTGGTCTTGTAGAAGATGTTTGGTTGAAGAGATGTGATTGCTCTTTCCAATGGCTTCTTGATTTGGGATGTCAAACTCAAAAGAGATTTGTTTTAGTTTGAGCAATGCCCATTTTCTTAACCTTTTGGATTAAGGATAAAATTGTTAGGACTTTGGAAGCTGATAGTGGATTCTCTGTAAGCCTTGGCTTATAAATCTAAATTGGTGACTCAGGTTGAAAGACCATGTTTTCAGAGGCTTTGGCTCCCTATCGTTCCTACTAGAGTATCTGCTTTTGGGTGGACTGTAGCATGGAACAAAAGGCTGAAGGATGGAGCTGCTTTTTAGTGTGCTTATTGTGCGAGCAAAGCTTGTTGTATAGGGTACATACACCTAATTTGTATGTCACTGTGCTCAAAGCATTTGGGGGTGGTTCTTTTCTAAATGTAAGAAAAGATGGAGCATGCCTCAGTTCTTGGATCATCAGAGTAGTATCTGCCTAGATGCAAAAGGAGAGGCCTTCTCACCATTGTTGGGTGCATTTGGCTTCAGAGGAATAGAAGATTATTTCAAGCCAAAAAAAGTGGAGCCACGCATTCTTCAGCAACAAATTGAAAGGTTTATGTGTAGATGAGGTTCTTGTCAGAAAGAGTTTAATGGGATCTCGTTTAACGAATTGCAGAATTGCAAAGGATGTGGGACGAAACCATGTTTTATGGGTAGAAGAAAGAGCAGAGCAAACCATACTGGGCTCCTCGTCCGCAAAGGTAGAACGCTGGAAGCTCTGTTGTGGTGGAATCCTCATGATTTTGACTCAAAAGTCAGTTTTTGAGTTTGCTTGTCCCGTTGGTTTCTCCAATGCTTAATTCACAAAGGTTGAAGCGGTGCTCACTGGCTTTAGCATTTGGGCTCAGTGCAAACTCAACCCGTTGATTATAGATGGTGACTCTGCTAATGAACTTACACGGTTAGATGGCTCCAAAACTCAACTGGCTTTTGGCAACTTTGGGATAAGTTGGATGAAACTAGATGGATTCTAAAAGATCTCGTTCATTGATTTTCTCTGATGAAATTCTTTTAGGTAAAAACAAAACTAATGGGGAATTGATGGACACCAAATATGTATTTGTGGAATTTAATGTTTTCTAGGTTTAAAGTGATTTTTATTATTATTTGAATTTAAACTATAGTTTCTTGTCTTTTCTATTTGGCTTTTGAAAACAATTATCTAGACTTCATTGGAAATGAGAAAAGTTTTTTCTTCGTCATAGGGCTCACTCTTGGAATGGTGCACCACGATGAAATGTACTGAGCCCTACATGTGCATGTACGCCTATATGGAAGTGTGCTTGTGCACAGTTTGTACTTCAAATTCGAGCCAACTTAATCTAATTTGGTTTTAGATGAAACCCAGCCAAAGCCCACCAAGATAGATAATTCATGCATTGAGGCGCGTGTATGTTAGGTTGGCCTATCATAAGAGGTCCATGATGTCAAACTTGTAGTTCTAGAGGTGGCTTAACATGTCGTGGCCCATCTAGCCCAATAGATCCCACCAAAGAAGAGCAGACATAAGAAAGACTAGGCTTTCCTTGGGTTACCTAGAGCGGTTTGGGAGCCCTTTGGCCATTCCTCTTTGCACTAATTTTTCTCTCTCCCAAGAGCTCTCTATTTTCTAGTTCTTCTAAAGTCTACCTCATTAGAGACATTATGTGTGTGTGTGTGTGTCCAATTAGAGACATTCTCTACACTCTTCTCTTCTCAAATATGCCCAATTAGAAGCATTCTCTTTAAGGGTTCTTTCACTTGTAAGTTCTTTAATTCTAGAGTTCAAGCTACAAAGATGAGACTTGAGAGTATCTCTTTCTAGCACTTTAGTTTCTAAAGTTTTTGAACTTGAGAAAATTTTCCTATTTTTTAGTTTTTCACTGGGACTTTAGATTCATGATCCATTTTGATTTTGTTTAGGAAGTGATTTAAGTTATTCTCTTTAAGATATTTCATTGTGATTTGAGAACAAACCTTAGAAGATTTTATTTATTTTAAGTCATTCACCTTCGAGACCAAAGAAAGCACTAATTGATCCTAATTATGTAAACTAACTAAGGTACAAATTGAGTCTGATTGCATTGAATCCCGAAGTTAGAGTTGCTACATCCCTTGCACTATCTAGGAGGCTTCAACTGTCTAAAAAGGTGAATTTTGACACATGCCTCTAAGCTAAGGTTTACTAAATTCAAAAACATTATTATGTTAGAAGGAGTGCCAATGTGGAGCCAAGGAGCTGGCCAAAGATGGCATTAGGTGTTCTTCTCTTATGGTTAACTTGTTTGATTTAGGCTTATTTGATGACTTTCTTTTTTGCTTTAGTGTATTTCATTCCCTTTTGCCTTTGAGCAAAAGAGGTTGGTGCAAATTTTTGCTCCAGGTTTTTTTGCTAATTTAGATGTCAGACTCTCTTGATCTTAATCTATTACTATCCCTCAAAATTATATATTTCATTACCCCAAGAAATTATGTTTTGATTTCTTTTTCGTCTTTGGCATATCAAGTTTCTACATTTTCATTTTGTGTGAACCAAAGTACATTTGCCAGGATGTTAGAGTCATCTAATCCACACAATTTTTTGGAGTAGTAAGCATTTAGATAGGAGAGACCTTATGAATGGGTTGGATCAACCAAAGATGAGCCCATCATGCAAAAGTGGGATGCCAATCATAGAATTGCTCCATCTTGGTAGTTTCGTTGGGATTGGGAAACACCTATACCTGGGCAATGGCCACATTCAATAGAAAAGTGTATGCTAGTGAACATTTATGAAATGGGAAATTGTATGAATGATCCATAAATTACCATGATGTTGCACAAAGACCATTGTTTTCTTGGAGTCATGCTAATGACCCCATACCCATCATGGGTCCTTCTATTAGAATTCCGTCACAGATCAGTAATGGAATTCCAAAGCCGGCCTTGTCCCTAATATTACGATGGTTTTTTAGGTTTTTCTTATTTTTGGCCTAAAAATTAAAAATAAAATGGATTTGTCTGCGTTCTTCCGTATGTTTGGACTGTTTTTGCTACCTTCTCCTTCAACCTTTAATCATCTTCTCCAGTTTGTCTGCAACTCATTTGACAACTACGAAGAAATCCCATGGCTTCGGTTGTAACAGAAACAAGTGAACATATTTGTTCTTGTAATGGATACCTTTTTGTTTCTACTTGTAATGGATTGATGATACAAGCAACTGTGTATTCAGATTCACGTCGGTTTCAGACTCTATACAGTAAACATCTACACAAGACTCCAATCACATTACATAGTTTTCAGATTTTCATGAAAAACTAATTTGATTGGAGCAGTGTATGGGTAATTTTCTACACAAGATTTGAACCTATTCCAAAAAAACAATGAAGAAAGCCCATTGTTGAAAATGTTAGTCTAAAGAGAGACTTTTCTTCACCAATACGCATTTTATTTGGTTATCAAGCACAAACCCAAAAAAACAGAAAAATCATAAATAAACACCCAAAAAAACCTAAACAAAAAACTAGAGGAAAAATACGTACACGCATGTGCATGTAGATCAGGTTTGCACTTCCTTCAGTGTATTTTGCCGGCCCAATCGCAGTCGCTGGACAAGAGAATCCGGTTGAACGATAATTGCAGGTAGATTTTCACCTTTTGCTTGTCCAACTTTCTCACTTTTGCTTTTCATTTTTACCTTACGATTTCTTTGTTCTTTTTTTTGGCCAAAAAAACCATTTTGATATCAAGGAGTGGGCCTGCTTTGGTCTGTTAGTGATTTGGGATGGAATCCTAACAGAAGGACGTAAGCCTAGGACCCATGAAAGATATGGCGTTACTAGTATTGCTCCAAAAAATAGGGGTCTATAGGGGTCTTTGTGCAAAATCATGGTAGTTCATGAATCATCTGTATAATTTACCCGACAATTTGCAGGTTGAATGCATCAACATGTGACTTGTGACTACCAAGACGAGCAATTATCTGACCAAGACTCAGTTGTTCTTGTTAATATTACTAATTTACAATCTCACCAGCGACTTTGTTTCCTTCTCTCTCTATATCTGTGTTTACTAAAGAGTCATTTTCTGAAACTTTCTTAGTAAATTCTTGCATCACTTTTAACCCAGCTGATTGATATGTTAGAAATATATATCTTGATGGCCTACTTCCTAACAGCTTAAGCTCTTATGTTAAATGGTAAACTAACCTGGCAATAAAGTCTTACTAATCAAAACAAGGCATTACTAATCTAGAGGTAGAACAAAAAAGGGCAGCCCCGGTGCACAAAGCTCTTGCCTATTGTGGGTTCGGGGAAGGGGCAGACCACAAGGGCCTATACCTTGTATTTTGCAAGAGAATGTTTCCACGCCTTGAACCCGTGACCGCAAAGTCATGAGTTCAAATCCTGAAACTATCGACATTAAATTTCATCACAAGGTAAATAAATCTATACTTTGGTATACGTACGGTTGCCCAAAAAGGGGCTTTTCACGTGAGAGATTCCTATCAAGTTGAATGCTAATCCAACACTCAGCCCCCTAAACTGTCCATGTTCCCCTTAAACTGTCCCCTCTTTTTAGTGAGCATATGATTATTGAACGCCCCATAAAAGGCAAACTTGATTGAGTGATTAGCTACTGAGTTTCTTTCTCCTAAAATATGCGTAATAGAGAAATTAGGCTACTTTTCTAACTTCTCACGGCATTCCTTGCTCTCCTTTTTGAGTCTCCCAATTCAATGATCTAGCTTTCTAGTTCCTTAAATCGCAGAACCGTGTCTTCTGGATCACAACTACTAACACAAGTACCTTTTGAAAATTATATGGTTGTTTTTCTTATAACATTAAAAAGTGTATCTTTTGCAAGTTCAATAACGTGGATAAGACATATGCATCACCCATTTGTGGCAAAGTTGTTGGTTAATTTGTATGCGAAGATAAGTAGAAAAGGCAAGTTCTATATGGCCGCAAATAACACCATATGCTCTTGCTTCTCCGGATTTTGCAGCACATCGAAATTAAGAATGAAAGGGTTTTGAGTAGAATACCATTTCTTTTGGAAATGTTGGGTGAATTTATTAAGACAGTGGGTTACCATTTTACCGTGGGATTTGTCTCAACCTTGGAAAGGTGTAGGAATCGTCCCACATAAAACATTGCTCGTTGACACCTCTCTAGTTTGTCATGCATCTCCCGATGGAAACATGGAAGCCAGATGTCGAAGAGGATGGCATGCTCGAGACTCCCAAATCCCAAGGACCTCTGCATTAAGTTATGCTGGCCCCTCTAGATCAGGGTTTGCTATTTGTGAGTTGCAATCCCAAGGCAGCTGCTTCCTCGTTTGGCGTGGCCAGCAGGCTCGTCATCTTCGTCACGACCTTATTCTAATTATCTTGTTTATTCATTATGCTCTATTAAGTACTATAACTTTATTTAGTTTTAAAGTTTTTAAATATTTTTTCACCATTTCTATTCACGTTCTATTGAGTCTTCTCCTTGTCCTTTTAGAACATTTTACTTACATTATCTTACTCCTTTTAACTGATGCCATCTTCAATTTTCGTTGAATATGCCCAAATTATCTAAGTCTAATCTTTCTTATCTTGTTACCTATTAGTACTACTCCTAAGTTTCATCTAATGTTTTTATTTCTAATTCTATCATTTTTTGTCTTGCCACTCGTCCATCTCATCCATCTCAATCATGAAGAAATTTATAGCCTCACTTTAAGAAATTGATAGCATGAAATAAACAACTTGGCATCATAAAAACAAATAATGGGGAGGTTAATAGCCTTTCCCGTGGTAGCAGAAGTTTCTCTTTTCTCGTAGGTGTCTCCGGATTTAGGTCCTGCTATTTGCAATCTATCTGGGGCCTGGCATCCATTCAGCCTTCGCACTGTATTTCCTTCTCTACTTGCATCATGAATCCAATGGTTTTTTCCTCCTACATTCCATACTTTTTTTTTTCTCTTTTCTTTTTTTTTGAGGTATATCCTAATAAAAGTTTAAGAACATAGTTCTGGCATGGTTTTGTACATGATTTGTACACTGTTTCTTCGATTTTGCCTTTTTTCTAGCCAGATGGTGTTGGGTGGGGAAAGAACATGCAGTGTGGGGAGGGCAGAAGGCCCAATTAATAAAAGACTGATTGCACAAGAAGCCAGTGAGAGACTGTGTACGTACCCCATAATTGCCACATCTCAAGGGCTCCCCATCCTGATGTCATTGGTTATCTTGTCACGTAAGTGGGTCCTACTATTAGGGTTTGAGCCATAACATAAAGCTGGTCGATATGGTATGATGGCTCATATCAATTTTTTATAATTTCTGTTGGAGATATTTAGAACTTAGATATCATAAAGAACGGCCGATGGGCAATGCATTTTACAAGTGGGGCACACCAGATTGGTCCATTTTAGACTGTCAAAACAACGATCATGCCTAGAAATAACAGTATCAGATGATCTCTTCGTTGCACCTAGTGACGCGTATCCATGTCTCCTTAACTTGGCCCTTGAGATCCAATACAGGCAACATCACCAATGTTTGGCCCGGACACGGAACAATTGGCCTGGGCCAAGTCCATTTTGAGCAGCCAATAATGTGATCAATAGCAGAACATATTGTAATAAGACTTCAAATGATATCAACATGATTTCACATTCTACTTGCTGTGCACAAATCAATAAAGGTTTGCCAATTCTGTAAATTGCTTTGGATGCACGATCTCTACATTTCAGGGATGCAAATGTAGCTCCATTATTTGAATAATCTATCATTAATGCTTACAGACCAAAAAGTTATTATTATCTTCCATCAACTTAACCTAAGAGTTACGGCAAAGGATTGCAGGGATCCCGATACAGTTTCATGCGCAAACGAGAATTAACCTATAAAGGGCAGTCCTGGTACACGAAGCTCCGCCTACACAGGGTTCGGAGAAGGGGCAGACCACAAGGGTCTATAGCATGCAGCTTTACCTTGTATTTTTATAAGAGGCTATTTTCACGCATTGAACCAGTAACCTCAAAATCCAATAATGACAATTTTTACCATTGTGCCAAGGCACTCCTGTCAAATGAGAATTAACCTATCATCTGTACTAATTCCTCTCCAAGGAAATGTAAAAGACAATTCTTGATTTATGTGAAGCAGGTGAAGATTGAGAGTGTGTCTGAACGTGAATGAGTTACTTTCAGGATTTCCAATTAGTCACCAAAAAATTAGCAGTGGAAAGAGGTGAGGGAATTACTAGATTGAGATAAAATTTATACAAATACAAAGAGAACACTGCTCAATGGACGAAAGATTGTCTGACAGAAATGTGGAATGGGGTAAGTCAAAATGTAGATGTTTGGGATCAGTTTGGTTGGTAGGAAATTTATTTCCATAGAAAAATGAATTCTCCATGCCAGCATTTTATGCCTTTGAATTGAAGTCTGTTAAAGACCTGGGTTATTCACTATTCTGTACAGATTGAACTAGCCGTGGATAAACCTTTGCCGTAGGTAGCTCTCCTATGCTTGCTATTGGGTGTCCCGACATGTGGATAGAATAAAAATCATGTGAGAACAGCTCTCCCATTTGTAGAAAAGCTTATCATAGCTTGACAGCCGTTTCTGCCACATTAATCATCCCAAACGACTTATTTGTTCACCCAATACATTCTCAAGTCTTGGCTAATTGTCAACCATCCATCATTTTTAGCTTCTAATCAATCCAAATGCATTCTTCAGTGAAAACTCAATCATATTTTTTCAAGCACCCGAAGAAACACCGCAATGAGCCCGGCATTCATTAGGCGCGTACAGTGACAATTAAACCTCATAATGGACAAAAAAGTAAAGAAAGTTGCATGATGGATGCACATATCTTCACCTGCAAAATAGGGGAGGTAAAAAGTCCAAGTGAGGTCGTCTTTTCAGTGATCTTAAACCTTTACTTGGTAAGGCGTGCCATGGTAAAGTCCCACATAAAAATTCCACACCCATGGATGACACTGAGCCTTTGAACTATGAAGGGTTTGTTGATGAATACAGGCTGTTGCTTTTTTATTTTGTAATCGTCCGCTACTCAGAGGCTTAGAGTTGCCAAGTGGATTAGAATTTTACTGCAGCACTCATCCATAGCACAACATAGTAGGTAGATACATGGGCTGGATTGAAAAGGAAGGGGCCTACTTGTACTTTTATGAGCTCATGTTTTCAAAGATACGACTGCCCAATGAACATACCAATTTTGTTCAACCTGCAAAGAATGATGTCATTGCTCTTGAAAATAGCAGGAGAATATAAGGGAACAAATGACGGGGATCAAGGCCGATGAGCTATTTTAAGTTAGAGCAGGTTGACTGGCAGAGTTTGAAGAGTGCCAGGGAAGAATGTATATTGACTCGCAGAGGCTAGTAGAAGGCAAAGTCTCCCGTTGTTTGAAAATGAGGCACGCAATCGTCCTTATCAGGTCCTGTCCAAAGATAGCTTTCCCATTGTGTCTTCCCCCGGGGGTAGAACGTGGGTTATGAACATGGGTTATGTTCACACCTGGTAAGTACAAGGGAGCTCTAAGCCAGCGTTGCTCCAAAAGTCTGGTGGAGTGAATGATCTTACCCATAACTTTTTAGGGACAATTTATAATACGTCATAAGAACTTTATGTTCGCAGAGTTAGAATCTTAGGACTACCTAATGTTGGAGATTTAGGACCAATGATCTAGAAGGTGTAATAGAAGGGGAGCCTAGGCGCAATGGTAGAGTTGTCATTGTGTGACCTTGAGGTCACGGGTTCAAGGTGTAGAAACAGCATCTTGTAAAATGCAAGATAAGGCCGCTTACTATTGACCCTTGTGGTCTGCCAGCCTACAAGTAGTAATAATTTGCATCGTCATATTCAAGGTTCCACTTATTAATAATTTGCATCGTCATATTCAAGGTTCCACTTATTACTCTCTCTCTCTCTCTCTCTCTCTCTCTCTCTCTCTCTCTCTCTCTCTCTCTCTCTCTCATGCACACACTTGATCCTTGAATTTGTGTACTAATGTTGGAAGGGGAATTAATGCTTTATCCTCTTCTTTGGTAACTTATGCTTAACCTAGAAGCTTAACTTGAGAGGAAGTAAGCCGATGCTCACGTGGAAGTTTCGGACTCTTACACATGAACTCAAGCACATTATCACAACTTGCATTGCAAGGCCCATGCCCAAGGTCTACAGCCTCTAAGGAATGCTTACTTATATCGTGGACTTGGCCTAAAGGACTTACGCCGTTGTTAAAGGTCTATAGATCAAGGCCTGGTTTCTGGAAGTTTTCATGTAAATATCTACAAAGAGGGAAGCTTAGATATATGTAGAGTTTTTTAGAGAAAGTTCTAGAGTAGTCAGCAACCATTAGATGGTTGACAATTGTAATAATCCAGACCATCCATTGAGGAGGTGGATGGAGGGGAATAACTATAAATATGTGTAAGCTTCTCATTTGTAATCAACTCAGAATATCTCAAGTTTGTAAAACTTAATATAGCTGGAGTGTTTCCTTTATGATTTCCTCTCGTTGCATTAGTGGGTGAGTGAGTATAGCCCTAGAAAGTGAAAGTGAGGGGTTGAAGGCTGACTTGTGCCTAGCAAGAGAGTTGTGCACAAGTGTTGCACAGGTTTAGCAAAGGTGAGAGTGCAACCTCGTGACAGCATGCTCATTTTCCTTTTGTTAAAACTTAATAAGGGAGATGTCAAGATTCAAACTCACTACCACTTGGCCGGTAGGGCTCTGATACCTGTTGGATTACTATTGATCCTAAAAACTTAAGCTAATACAAAGTGGACCTATGATACTTATTGTCTAACACCTTCCACCCCACTTAGTCTCATGCATAACATCATATACATGATGTAGTGTTCTTAACTACATCATATACTAACTCTGAACAAGTGAAGCTAATCAATTATAAACAGATATTCGATCATGATCCGAAGCATTCAACTATTTGTCTCATGTATGTTACATGAGACATGCTCCAAATATCTAACACATGCAATTGCAAATAATAGACCTCCCAAGATGGTGGTGGTAGTGCTTGAGATGGAGTAAGCTGGCTTTAGATGTGATGTGATATGGCTTGAGATGACTTGAATTTAGCATGAGATGACTAGAAGTGTCATTTAAACTAAGATGTTTTTCATCTTAAATTTAGGGTAGAGAGAAAAAAAAGGAAGACAAATTTTTGAATAGATAAGGATGGTTTGTGAGAAAACAATAGGGGGTGCATATATTATAAAAGGTGTTAGTGGTGCTTGAGATAGAGTGATTAACTTGAGATAAGATGGGTCATATCATTTTCAGTGGTGCTTGAGATGAGATTAAGTGATATCTCCTCATATTTGCACGTTTCACTATTGGTGGTGCTTGAGATGAAATCAGCTTGCCATCAAGTTGAACTTTCAGTCATCACACACCAACTTTAGATCATCTTAACCCAGATCATAGCTTCTCAAGCCAGCTCACTTCATCTCAGCCAACACTAACACACTTATGAATCTTTGATCACTTTGCTACTGTTTTGGCCTCCCTTTCGTTTGTGTCTTTTTAGCTTCCACTAGTTTGAGCAAACCGTCGATCCCTATTCCAACTTCTCAAGCCTCGTTTCCTTTTGGTCATAAGGAAGGTTAATATTAACCAGCCTCAACATGGCTCTCTTTTATGCTTTCATTCAAAGAACTTCGATATCTGCCACCTAGAGCAGTTCTGTACCGGATGACAAAACCTGGATGAATTATTCGTGCATAGAATATCATCCGTTGAATGGGAAGCCTCAGGAAAGATACAAAATTTTTATTTAGGAAGTGGTTGAATAACTTACTGTTTTTAAGGCTGCCATAGAAAGAGCGAGATAATTATACCTAAGGTTACTATCGTTCTGCTAATTAGAGTCCTTGATAAACTGACTTTAAAAGCGTGTAGCATCGTCCTCTTTCCCATTGTGCTATAGTCGCAAAATTCCACCAACAATTGTATCTTTTTGAAAAAGACTCCAACTTTTTCTCAAATGAATAATAAGTTTTATATTTTTTTAAATTAAAAGTAAATTTTAAGAAGTTAATATGAGTTTATCTTATAAAATTCAAATTTCACAAATAATTGTCAAACTCACTCTCAAATCAAGTCTTAAGTAAAAAGCTTAAATTTTTTTATTAATTTTTTAAAATTTTACTAATATTTAGCTTGCTAATTTATTCCCGAATCCTAACATGGTGACTGGGATAGTGTGTACGCACCTTGTTTTCCAACCAATGGCAACAGGACGCCGACCCTCCTTCCAATAAGAAGATGATGATATTGGTTTGATTATTTATAGAATGAAAACCTAACTTCCCAAAAGGATAAGAAAAGAGAATTATTCGTGGAACTACTTTTTGGATTAAACAAATACTTCTTAGTCTTAACCTCTCTCTCTCTCTGGGGATTTTATGATGGTCCCTATACTATAACAGGAATACGTGGTTCATAAAGCATGCAAGCCAAGATCAAGATTATTCACAATATTGGTCATGACTTGACTGGTTAATAGCCCAAAATCTCATCTGTTGGATTATCTTAGGCTTTTTTTTTTTGGGTTTTAAAATGGACGGTGTCAAGTTTTATTGTTCACTTTACAAATAAAAGCAAAATACCCTAGAATGATCTGATAAATGAGATTTTAGGGCCATGAACCATCAAGTCATGACCAACATCGTGCATGGTTTGAATCTTCCAAAATCCATATCATATGGTCGGTCTGGGTCTCCGGCCATCGTATAATTTTCCTCTCTCTCTCCTGTAATGGAGGAACATTTTAGATTAAAGTAGGCTTGACTTATGACACACCCTCTCTCTCTCTTTCCCGTAATGGAAGAACATTTTAGATTAAAATAGGCTTTACTTATGACACCTGGTGTCTCTCTCATATGATGGATCAACCTGCTTTAAACTATAGTTAAGCCTCTGGAGGCTTGAGATATATAAAGACACTCTCCCCCTCACTCTCTTGATAAACAAGCGCAGCAGTTGTTTTTCCTTTTATCTTAGAAAAGGAGAAAATGCAGTGAAAATCCATAACTCGCGTTCTTTTGTTACACTCATAGTCACTCCACCCCAAACTACTGAAAATGAGGTCAACACGACCTATGAACCAAGACTAGAGGGAGAGAGAGAGTCGTCATGCTGGCAACATCATACAGCCCCAAATGTCAAAATCCATTCAAGTTTAGGCCCAGAGGAGGAGGGAGTTGGGCGAGAACAATAACTGAGTTGATGTGGAGATTTTGTAGAGAGTCGAGCTCACAGCAGCGCCCCTCTCAGAGGTCTGCTCCATTTCTCGTTTAGAACCGTCAATTCCTACGCCGCCCCCCCCTATTAATACGCTCACCGTCTGCCAGCCTATCACACGTTTACACTCCCCTAGCATTAACTGTTCCACCCTGACTCCTCTCTCTCTCTCTCTCTCTCTCTCTCTCTCTCTCTCTTACGCAGTGACAACTATGAGAAGAGATACCTTTGCCACCTTGAGCGGCATCCATGGATGGCCACCGTAATAAAAGCAGCGCCAACTTTGGTAATCAAATCACCACAAAATCTTCTAAGTTTTAACTAAAGAATATATGGGTACAAAACAGGCTGGTAAAAGAACGATCGGGTCCGCCCTTTTCAATTATCCAAACCAGCCTTTCGAGTCGTGCACCAAAGAGTATTCTAAGCCTCTGATTTGTGGGACTGGATGAGAGAAATAAGAAGGAAACGGCGTCATACATTCATCAAACACCCCTTCCATAAATCAGAAGAAGGCTCAAAATATCCAACGGCGCCAGAGAGATTGTGTCCACAGCCCGTCCATGGTTGGAATGGTCTACATCATTGAAGAGTTCTTTGTTCCCACATAGTTGCCAAGTGAATCTTTGCCACTCCATCGCACAAGCTCTCTTCCTCATTTCTTGCACCGGGTGATGATAATGCTGTGACTCTTATTAAATTGCTTTGCTGGGTGCTCAACGAAATGGGGAAGATCCGTGGTAAAATGGCTGTTGAAGATCACGTATTCAAGCGCGTTGGAGGGGCGTGGTTGTTTGGGATACTTTGGACTCTTGGAAAATTTTTGCAAAATCTGGTAAAGATAGTGGATCTCTTAGAGCATTCATACTTTGAGCTCCACTGCTTTGATAATTAAACTGATCTTGGCACGAGAATATGATATTATAGTTATGAAATTCACATTTATTTCAATAAAGTCGTTTTCATTTGGTAACTTCACAAAATTCTACTGGTTTTAAATTATACGGCACTTGTAAAAGTTAAATCCCGAGACCAAGAAGATGGGACTTATTCACATGAACTTCAATTATTTAGAGAAAAATGTCATTACATATGCTCAGGGAGAGAAGCCTTACAATATCTATAATGTTGTAGTGTTCATTTGACGAGAATATCCTTGTTTCAAAACTGACAGAAGTTATCCTTAATGCAGGTATCAATGGTAAGAAAGCTGTTTGGGATGTTCTCAATGCACCTGTGTTCGTCTGTCTCCTCCTAGAAAGGGAAGCACGGCTCAGTGTGAATGTCATTTTCCCATTTATATCGAGGTTGTACATTAGTATAAGGATATTTGACAAGCATTTTATGATCTTCATTTTTTGAAGAAAAAAAAAATTGTCAATGTTATATTTAGAAGAAACTTCACAAAAATTACATGGTGGACATACTTTTTCTTTCTTATTTTATTTTATTTTATTGAATGTAAAAATTCATTAATAAAAAAACTAACACACAAAAAAGGCAGTATGGTGTACGAAGCTTTCTCATAGGACTAAGGAATTTATAATATGCAGCCTTATCTTTTATTTTATAAGAGGCTGTTTTTATGCCTAGAACCTATAACCTTAAAGTCATACAACCACAACTCTATCGTTATATTAAGACTCCCATTTAATACGTAAAGATAGCTTAGTGCATAAAACTTCTACTCATACGGATTCCAATGGAGGAGTGGACCACAAGGGTCTATCCAATAACAAAATAAAATATATCGCAACATTAGACTTTCCTAAGAGAACTTAGACCCTGACAATCATATATATGAGTGATGATGGGCGTACTTTGCCCTATACACAACTGCTACCAAATATGTAAGATAGAATCAATAGACAATAAGATATATCTCTAATTTCCACCAATTAATGTCCCAAGTATGAACACTTTGTGGTCCAGCTGGAATTTGTCATAGTATATTAAGTTGCCTTAATTGCAGTGTCCTTTGTTTGGAGTTGGACAATTATATGAACGAATAGACTTATTTTCCTTAAAACAAGAGAGAACCACATCTTCAATTCTTATCTTTAAGATATGTAATCTTTAAGCACTTAAATGTAACTTTAAACGTGTATTTGACGCGAGTGGGTGATAAGTGATAACATGCTTATTTGAATTATAAAAGAATGAGAAGAATTTTTCTACGTCAAAATAAATTAAACCATCAACATGCGCCATTGGGTCAGAAACTTTCTATCTTCCGAGTGATTTATCATAAACATGTCAGTGGATGGGATATAACACAAAAGACTCAATTAAGTTTCTACAAATGGCAGAAAAATCACAAGTTTGGGCAGTTCGGTGGATGAAACTCCTGCATATGTGTAACATTTACTAATTTAAAGATTAGGAAATTTTGATTTTTAAAATAAAAATAATTAGATATATATATTAAAATAAATTAAAATAAATTAAAACAAAAAATGAAGTATATAAGGTAAGGAAGAGAGAGAGTGCTCAAAACACACTCTCCTCCATTTCATTTCTCTCTCTTTCACGTGAACAGTCATGCACCCCGACAACGGATTTCTCCACCCTTGAACAACTGGGAACGAGGTAGGATTACTCCACCCTTCTCTTTACGTTAAATTTTAAGGCTTATTAACTGGTAAACATCCAAAAACGGCGTGAACATGTAGTTTTTGTAAAAATTCGTGCTTTACTAGTTTTCACTAAAAAATTTGATGCGACGGTGTCAGATTAAGATCTGGACCGCTCATATTGAGTATGATGAGGAGAAGAAAGGACCCATGAAATTTCGTGATGATCGGATGGCTAGGGATGCCAAAAAAAAAAACTGTATTGTGGGAGTTTTTGAAAACAAGACAAAAATCGTGAAAAAACGATAGATTTAGGAGAGATTTGTGAAAATGAACGGTGAAAATGAAATATACGCGAAAAATTGGACTTAAAGATGTAAGAATAGCAAAAAAACGGAGCACCTGGGTCGCCGGCGACAGCGAACTAATTCGGTCATCGTTTTTGGCAACGGCAACCTACTCTGGGACGAAAATGCACGGACGATGGAGCGCCACGCGCAGCACTCCAAACGTGCGCCATGCGCACTGTTTTCGTCCCATGCGCAGAGCGCGTCCACAAACGCGTGTGCCACCCACGCGGATTCCTCACGCGCCTGCCATGCGCGTGCAAACGGCACACGCCTCACATATAGCGGGCCCATTTTTTTATTTTGAGGGTTTTGACCCTTTATTCATTTAAAACTTGATTTTAGAAGATACAGAGGTCCAAATCACAATCCGAAAGAGGCGTTGTGATCGTCTCAATAAGACGGACCTAGATTTAAGATAAAAATCTAGTTTGAAATAGCTTTTGAATAACCAAACTACTAAACACTATTCAATGACTTATATTAAGCCGATTAATGAAAAATCAAGCTTTAGATTTTTGGTAACTGTGGTAAATAGAAAATTTAGATATTATGGAGAAAATGAGAGGCCTAACAATGAATAATGATTTATGATGAGACAGGTACATCAGGGCATACACCTTGATATCGTTTACACGTTTGTTTGGGATAGTGCGATACTGAGGTAGGTGATTTCATTCATAATTTTTCCATGATGCTCAAATGATGATTTGGTGATTTGAGTTTTTGAGGTATGTGATTTATGCCTTACCATATGCATGAGATTGATTTCAGCATGTAGTTTCTCATGTGCATTCTATCTTTCGGGTGATTCTTGCATGCACTATTTCTGATATATCTTTGTGATATTCACTTGCTTATTAGTAATTTGACATGTGGGAGTCGCTCTGTCTTGGTGTTTGAGACTATTGATCTTGTGGTAGGATGCAATTCTTCACCCCGTGAGTACCTGAGTGCCCGTGAGGGTGAAAAGGTAAAAGCGGCATGTAACACGACTTTTCGTGAGTGCCTGAGTGCCCGTGAGGGTGTAAGGGTGAAAGCGGTTGGTACCGAGAGCAAACCCTACATTATCGTGAGTGTACTTGAGACACTCATAGGGCTTGATTGTATATGATGTTGATACTTTTGACATGCATTCATGTATTTCTAGATTTTCTTGGATTATGCATGTCCTAATATTATGGTTGATGATATCTTATTTATTTCATGAACTTAGCATGTCCTTCATCGTGTGATTTAAGGCTTTATATTATGTTTGACCAATTTATGGTCTTTATGCCCTGTACCATGTGATTTGTTTTTATTGAGTTTACTTGAATGTATATCACATGCACAAGCATGGCTTGCCTAAGGCATTGCTTTGTTTTGTAATGCCTCAGAATCAGAGCGAGACAATTAAAAAGGGAAGAAGGTGGACTAGAATGGAACTGGACGCGGGCTTGAGGACCAGATACTGTCAGAGACAGAGTAGTGTACTTTTGTTCGACTGGTATTGGATATTTGGAATTCTACTTAGTCGTTGCATAAATTGATAGATTGGACTCATAGCACTGTATAGTGTTTATATGCTTATGCATGAATGATGTGGTGATCTTGGACATACCCTGAAGCTTTAGAACTTTCACTATCATGTATCTTTGCTGTTGCAAAACTTTTACCGTGGTTTTATTTTGTGAGCATGTTCAAAAGGGTTACTTTTGATTCTGTTTCTTCAGTGTGGTTTTGAGGTTAAATGACTCTCGGGGTTTTCTTAAAAGGTATTTTCTTGACACTGTGAAAAGTTTTAAATTATGAATTTTAAATTCTGGGATTCCATCTATTTTCTATTAATAAAATATTATTATTTTTGTATAAATATGGGAAACAGGTTGGCAAAACCTGAGGTGTCACAGTAGGGTTCAAGAAAGAGGCAGATCACAAAGGATTTAGATCATGCAGCTTTACTTTGCATTTTTGGAAGAGCCGTTTTCCATACTTAAAACTCATAGCCTCCAAGTCACATGACGACTATTCTACCTTTACGCCAAGGTCCCCCTTCTTAAACATCCCAAGTTAAAAGATAAAATATCAATTTATTATTGGATAAGTATGACAGTTGGATTAGTGGCTTGTCATTTTTTTCTTTAAATTCATTGTTTGATTTGGGAAAGGTGGAAATCTTATTTTTTTTATCTTCATTCTTAAATTGGTAGCATTAGTAATATCTAGCTACCTCTAAGAGGTATTCATCCATCTTTGTTTCAAATAAATTCGAATGCTGATATTATTTATAACAGTGTTATTTCTATGATCCTAAGCCAATTGCTTTATTGCTCTCTTAAGCTAAGAAGATGCACTTTTATTATACTTGAAAAATTAACACATTTTGTTCTACATTTTAGCACACTTGAAAGTAGCAAACTACATAATTAGATAAAGTTCTAATCTCCTTTCTCTCTTTGAAAAAAAATGGAAAGCAAATATAAAAAAGAACCTATTTTATGTATCGACTTTCTTAGTGAGTATCAGCAAGCTTAAAATGATTTTAATCAGAAGCAGCAATCTTGGATTTAATATGTTTGATTAGTATTTTTGAACGATTTGATTGGGTTTTTCCGCAATCTTCAAACCAACTAAAAGCCATCATCAACTCTCATTCGAGTCATAATTCATTGTGCAATGTTTGTTCATCTTCATCCAATGACCAAAGGCCATCCAATCTAATCATGGTATTCGTTTAAAACAAAATCGCCAAAATAAAGATATATTAGTCCGAAGAAGGTAGTTATAGTTGTGCTTGATGTTATTTGCTTCTCATCTTTGAGCCTGAGGCAAAAGTGAAGGTGTTATGTTCCCAGTGAAAAAGAAAAGCCGTTTTTGTATCGATTAAGTTCTTCCTCTATGATTCTTAGAGAAGCTATTACAAATACAGTCCCTCTTCTACGGGACAAATAATACTATTTATCGAGATATCTAAAAGGACAGTCTCAGTGCACGAAGCTCCCGTGGATGCAGGGTTCAGGGAAGGGGTGGACTACAAGAGTTTTCCAAGAGGCTGTTTCCACGCCTCGAACCCATAACTTCAAGGTCACGTGATAACAACTTTACTATTATTAAATTGAATGATTTGTATTGTTTTTTCACCGTCAATCTGAAAGCCATCTTAAAGCCGCTAACTCTTATCTAATGTCATAATTCATTATGCAATGAGGTTTTAGCTAGCATCATCTTTCTTACCAAAAATACAAAAACAAGCACCATCTTAATTCAATAACCAAAGGCCATCCTATTTAATCGTGGATACATAAACTATGAAATAAAGGTATATTACTCAAATGTAAGTTAGGTTATAGCTGGGACCAATGTTGTCGTTTCTTGCTTATCTTCTCTCAGACATATGGCGGGACAAAAGGTGTTTATGTTCCTTATGAAAAGAAGAAAAAAAAAAGCTCGTGTTTGTATCAATTTCGTTTTTCCTATATTGCAATGATATTTCAGTCTTCATTGAAATCTAAATAATTTCATTCCAACTATCTAGGAAGATAAAAAGTTGGCAAAGTTGAAGGCTTATTGAACTATATATTCCTTCATTCTAAAAAAAAAGAAAAAAAGTAGCATGGTGCACGAAGCTCTCCCTATGCAAGATCGGGAGAAGGGCTGGATCACAAGGGTGTATAATATGTAGTCTTATCTTGCATTTTGCAAAAGGCTGAAAAACTTTATCTTATCTATCGATTTCAATGGGAGCGTGATCAACTGCTGGTTTCGCACGGAGCCCTAATTTACAACTAAAACACTTATTTGTAACTATGATTATAAATGTGTCCAAATAAGTAAAATAGTTTTAAAAAGTCCTAACTTTTTTATGTCAACAATTTTCACATTTCTTTAAATTAGTAAGAACTTACCAAATTAAACAAAAAATAATCATATTTTCATCATGCTTTTCTTCAAGATTTCCACCCCCGGGGACTCTATGCAAATGTTCTCTAAATTTTTTGTTCAGTTTGCCTTATCGACTTATTCCCAAATCCAAACTTTGTGACTGTGAGTGAGACTTACAGAATCATGATTCCCAAAATGATCTCGCCATTTTTCTTTCTTAACCAAGCAACTTGCCATTTATTTTCAAATGCCTTCAACCTCTAGAAGACAGCTTTCCACCCATTACTTCCAAACCTAGCTTACTCATCTCCCCCCATTGTCCCAACCCTAAGGTAGATTAGGATAGTATTTTCCCCCCATTTTGGGAAATGACTTCAATAATCAAGAGCAGAAAAAGAAAAGGGCATATGGTTGCCTCTCCGTTGCAGAAAATGGCAAATACATAGCTGGATCCGCCGAAGATAGCAAAATGTATTTATTACACAAGCCTGAAACCTCTCTCTGTAATTTTGCATAGGAAGGTTCTTGTGTTTAAGCCATGTAAGAAATCTCCTGCTATCTCGCCTCTCAAATCTTCTTTTCCAGGCTATATTTGGAACTTCCGTTTTAAGCATCTTTTCACCTGAACTCCTCGTTTACATGCATCTACTTTCTCGATATTTTTCCATGAGAGATTGGGCTTTTGCTACTGTCCATCAGCTGAATTACTATACAAATCTTTGGAAAGAGTGCGGGTCGAGCACATTGTATGTCTGAATTTAGCGGGACGATCAACTTGTTGGCCAAATCAGGAAGAATGGATGTGATACAAACCGTTGAATTTGCTGGATCAACCATCTTCAAGCTCCCGTAGATCATTCAATCAAAGATAAAACCGATGTTTAGGCAATGAAATTCTGTCCGCTCTTATTTATGATCTGAGGAAGGGGCGGACTACAAAAATCAATAGTACACAGCCTTTGTATTTTGGAAGAGGCTGTTTTCACACCCTTAACCACAAGATCATACAAGGACAACTCTATCATTGTACTAAGACTTCCCTTAAATCATTGACATATGCAGGCCCTAAAAGAAAAAACATAAGAAGAATACTAGCTAGAAGCTTTATGTGAGAGCATTTGGGTATCACTTTTTGCAGAGCTCATGTTTACATTATCTAACTCATTTATATTATTAGTCTCACTCCAAATATATAATAGATTAAAAAATTATTAATTAAAAATTTCTAACATTAAAAAGGTATAATTGAAACAGACAGATTATCAACTTTGACAATCAACGGTGATACTGCAATCATTCCATCCACATGTGTTTTGATCCATGCTCCAGGTCTCATATTAATAAGTCATGTACATACAAAATGTGGTAATTTGGAGTGTCTATTTAGCATTTCTCGTCAAATATTTACTAGACAGAATAAAAAAGAGGTAGCCTCAATGCACAAAACTCTTACCCATGCGAAGAGGTGGACCACAATAACCTAAGGTACGTAACTCTATTTTGTATTTTGGAAGAGACTATTTTTATATCTTAAACCGTTACTTTAAAATTATACGACGATAACTTTTACCGTTACGCGAGACAGTTAAAAGAGTCATCTTCCCTCCTCGTTTCTCCCAATCCCGACCCGCCCTTGCTTGGGTCATTCGCCCGTTTCAATTCCGCGGCACCGGTAATAATAAATATAGACCCTAATGACCGAAAGAAATCAGTCTCATTTCGCAATTGGAGCTCCCTCCTCAAAAGCAGCCTCCAGAAAAAGATCCCTTCCGGCGGATGGAACCAGCTGGGTGATTTTGGCTTTGGAGGCGGTTTCATAGTGGGCATTGACCACTGGGAAAGGCCTCTGTCCTGGAGAGTGGTTGTAAGTCAGCTGCGCAACTTTTCTTTGTATTTATTTTCTTTTCCTGTTTTAGGTACTGATCCCGACGTTCTGCAGAGGGGCGAGAAGAAAACAAGGGAGAAAGATCCACGGATCTGAACCTCTGTTTTGATCTCTTCTTTTTAGCTTTTACCGTAAGATGGTGGGGAAAGCAGAAAAAAAAAGGCGTTCCATATCGTTTTCGAGGCTATCAATTTGGGCCCCCCAAAAACTTTTTACAGGGTCAACCGAAGTCCTTTTCGCCTCGGGTTTTTATATTTGTAAGGCTTCGAAGAGTCCACACATGCGTTTATCTTTACCTTTTTTTCCTTTCTGCCATTTTACATCTTATTTTTTGCTCTGTTTGGAAGGAAGAAAGAGAAAGATGGGGTTGTAGTGGTGGTGTTGTTGTTGTTCCAAGCATGCAGTAGAAGGCGGAAGATAAGGGTTTTGTTTTGGGTATTTTGGGGCTGGTTTAAGGGGATTTTTGTGAGACGGATTGAGAAGGAAGGGTTGAAGCAATATCTTCTTTCTGAGAGAGAGAGAGAGAGGGGGGTTTTGCTTGACTTCTTTCTCTTTCTTTGTCTCTGTAGGAGAGGGAGTTGGAGGCATTGGTTCATAATTTTTTATGCTTTTGCCTCCTCTGGTCTCTCTGTCTGTCGCTTTCTATCTTTCTTCTCTTTTTCGTTTGGAGTTTCTGTTGCCGAGCTTTCTTTTTGTTTCTTTTCTCGTTTAGGGTTTGATTTTTCAGTTTCGAAAGTGGTAGTTCTTTAGGTGGATCTGGAAGTATGTTGCATGGTGTTGGATTTGGAGAAAATGAGTCGAAAATGTCATTTTTGGTATAGGTAAGAGGGTTTTTGAGAAGAAGGAGAGAAGCTGAAAGAGATCTAAGAAGAACCGGTTGACAGAATAAAGATAGAGAACCATCTCTAGTGGAAGAAAAAGAAGGATTTTGATGAGTTTTGGGGGCTTTCTCGACAGCAGTTCTGGTGCAAGAGTCGTGGCCGATATTCCATACAGTAATATGCCGGCGGGGGCGATGGCACAGCCACGCTTAGTATCGTCGGCACTCGCTAAGTCCATCTTCAGTTCACCAGGACTCTCTCTTGCCCTTGTATGATCCAAATTCTCTATTGTTTTGAGTTTTGATTTGTGGGTTTTGTTTTCGTTATGTTTTGAGCTGATTTCTGATGTGGGTTTTCTCTCTCTCTCTCTCTCTCTCTCTCTCTCTCTCTCTCTCTCTCTCTCTCTCTCTCTCTCTCTCGCTCTCGGCAGCAAACTGGCATGGATGGTCAGGGAGAAATGGCGAGGATCGGGGGAGACTTTGATACTTCCGGTGGCCGGAATAAGGAGGACGAGTACGAAAGCAGATCTGGAAGTGATAATATTGACGGTGGATCTGGCGATGATCAGGATGCTGATAATCCGCCTAGAAAAAAAAGATACCATCGTCACACTCCTCAGCAAATCCAAGAGCTTGAAGCGTATGATCTCTCTCTCTCTCTCTCTCTCTCATGCTATATAATCATTATTCTCTTTCTTTACTTGTGCCTTTTGCTAAGGAGATACTTGGTTGTGTTTTGATTCCAGTCTGTTCAAGGAATGCCCTCACCCTGACGAAAAGCAAAGGTTGGAACTGAGTAAGAGACTTTGCTTGGAAAGCAGACAAGTAAAGTTCTGGTTTCAAAATCGCCGTACTCAAATGAAGGTAAATCCAGTTGTCAGAATTTTGATTCTGGGTTCCTTTTCCAAGATCTGCTTACGAACTCTACGACACTTAACTCTTCTGATCTAACAGACCCAACTGGAGAGACATGAAAACTCCATTCTTCGGCAAGAAAATGATAAACTCCGGGCCGAAAACATGACCATCAGGGATGCAATGAGAAACCCTATTTGCAGTAACTGTGGCGGACCGGCACTGCTTGGTGATGTTTCTTTGGAAGAACAGCACCTTAGGATTGAAAATGCCCGTTTAAAAGATGAACTGGACCGAGTTTGTGCCCTGGCCGGAAAATTTTTGGGTCGGCCGGTTTCATCAATGGCCACCTCGATTCCTCCTCCAATTCCCAGTTCTTCACTTGAGCTAGCAGTAGGAAGCAATGGATTTGGTGGATTAAGTGCTGTGGCAACTACATTGCCTTGTGGAACTGACTTCGTCACTGGGGTTTCAAGTTCATTGCCTGTGGGGCCACCAGCTAGACCTCCAAGTGTTATGGGATTGGACAGATCGATGGAACGGTCGATGTTTCTGGAGCTTGCATTGGCTGCCATGGATGAGTTGGTCAAGATGGCACAGCCTGACGAGCCTCTTTGGATTCCAGGAATAGGAGTCAGGGAGACACTGAACTATGAGGAATATCTGCGCGTCTTCCCTCCTCGTATTGGAGCAAAGCCCGTGGGGTTTGTTACCGAAGCAACTAGGGAGACTGGTATGGTGATAATTAACAGCTTGGCTCTGGTAGAGACCCTCATGGATACGGTAAGCAGTTTTGATCTTTGTGATTTTGTTTGGGTGGCTTCTATGAATTCCTTTGCCGTTATCACTACTGTGTAGCTGTTTTCTGTACTAGTACTAGACCAGTTTTTATTTGGAATTGAAAGAATGAGCTTCAACGTTGATTGTCTTAACTGCATTATTATTATTATTATTATTATGTCTTTTTTATCCATTCGAACCTCGCAAATTGATGAAATTCTCTAATGAACTTGAAATTATCGGATTCGATCACTTGTATTTTTCCATATCTTCTATAATTGAATATTTGTTCCTATTCTTGACCCCCAAATTCAATATTCCGTTCTTTCCATATCTTCTGTCGTTCGGTTTGAACACGGATTCAATATTCATGGTTCCCATTGATGGTAGTATCTGTGGATATTATGTTTGGCTTGTTTAAATCAATTGAATCATTTTTGTTAAGGAATACAGTCGAAGTGTTGTTTATTTCAGAACCGATGGACCGAAATGTTCCCTTGTATGATAGCTAGAGCTTCCACTACAGATGTTATATCCAGTGGCATGGGAGGGACAAGAAATGGTGCACTCCAGCTTGTGAGTTTCGGTAGCTTAATCTTACTTTTACTTCAAATGTTCTTGGCATCAGCTCAGTCAATTTGTTGTATTCTAGTGAATTGGCAACAGAGTGCTAACTTATTTCCATTTTCTGACATGTGGGATCATATCCAGATGCACGCAGAGTTACAGGTTCTTTCCCCACTGGTCCCTACCCGTGAAGTAAACTTCCTTAGGTTCTGCAAGCAGCACGCAGAAGGTGTTTGGGCAGTGGTTGATGTTTCAATTGACAGCATTAGAGAAAATCAAACATCATCACCATATGTGAGCTGCCGGAGGCTTCCTTCTGGCTGTGTGGTGCAAGATATGCCGAACGGATACTCCAAAGTAAGCAACTAACTCTTATGTTATGAAGCCATACTGGAATCCTTGTAGATTCGGTAACATGTAATTTTTCCGCTCATCTCATGTGGTTCATAACTAATACAAATACCGTATGAATCTTGCAGCTCTATTACACATTTATCGAGTCATATAAGTCAAGATTAGGGGTATTTGCACCACCTTTTCGTCGATCTCAGACCACTTTTTCTCATGCTTCCAAGAATTTTGTTGGGTCGGGAGCCTTAGAATACGAACAAGTTCTGCTGGAGGAACAGTTCCCGTATGTAGGGCATCTGATAGACTAATAATTCTCAAACCTTTCCACAGAATCTCGACCTTCTACTCTTGTTTTTTAATTCTTCGGATGCTTCTTATGCTCCCTTAATATACAATCCCGGTCTTATTAAATCTGCAGTTGCATACTGTCTGGAGTCAATGACTTTCCGCATCGTACACATTGTAAACTGAGTCACTGTTCCTCATTTTTTATATTCATGGAAGGGTCTGCTCGTGTTTTTGTGCATCTCGAACACATTAATTTCATTGCCTTTTGTGCAGCCTTTGTTATCTTCCAAGTATTCTATCATTTAATCCAGATTAGTATGATTCCTGGAAGTTCCTATCTGTGATACGTGCTTGATTTTCTCCTATTTTTCAATGTAAAATCCTCACTGATACCGAGCAGCGTAGAAAAACTATACATATCCGGGTCCTGCCATGACTCCCAAGATATTGTTGTTAATCTGCATGATCATAGACCCCGATGACTTATCTCCCCCTAATTTAATCATCTCCATTTCAGCTCTTAAAACCCAAAAGAGGTATAGGAAACGTAATCTCGTTTCGAGTAAATGAATCCAGGATCTTCGCCCTCCGAGGGTCAATGGACGTATCTTCTCTTTCAAGCCTAACTAAAAGGCAACGGTTTGACTGAGAAGGCAAGGGTAGTTCCGTAACTTTTGCTGCATATGACAACCGATCGGGGGTTTGGCATTGGGTGCACTCCGCACGCTGTTGCAACTTAGACTATTCGTGGCCGATAAATCTAACGTGCATTGCGTGCTCAGGTTACGTGGGTTGAACACGCCGAGTACGATGAAAGCGGTGTGCACCAACTTTACCGTCCGCTGCTCGGGTCCGGCATGGGCTTCGGGGCTCAGAGGTGGGTGACTTCTCTACAGAGACAGTGCGAATGCCTTGCCATTATAATGTCCTCCACCGTTCCCACCACGGATCACACTGGCAAGTATAGTGACCCCATTTGATTACTTTTCATCCGACGGTTTTGATGAAATAATAGATCACTGATGTGGCTGCCTTGATTGATTCTGCAGCGATCACGCCGGCTGGTCGACGGAGCATGTTGAAACTGGCACAGCGCATGACCGATAATTTCTGTGCGGGCGTTTGTGCATCGACGGTACATAAATGGAACAAACTGTGTGCGGGTAATGTGGACGAAGACGTGCGGGTGATGACGAGAAAGAGCGTGGATGATCCTGGCGAGCCGCCTGGTGTTGTGCTGAGCGCGGCCACCTCCGTTTGGCTCCCCGTGTCTCCCCAGCGGCTGTTCGACTTTCTTCGAAATGAACGGCTGAGGAGCGAGTGGGACATATTATCCAACGGTGGGCCCATGCAGGAGATGGTTCACATTGCCAAGGGACAGGATCATGGGAATTGCGTCTCTCTCCTCCGTGCCAGTGTAAGTTACCCGGCTTCTTAACTCCCTCTCTTTTTTAACCAGTTTCTGCTTTGGAAAAATGTTGGTTCCACTCCTTTGTTTGATAATGGACAATGGATTTGGACCCCCCGAGTACTTTATTAGTTCGTACGAGAAATATACATGGGGGGCCGTGTTGGTCTGTAACCAAGGCCTCGGTGTAGGGTACTAGTATAAAAGAATCTTGCCTCTCTGATGATCTTAATGGCGTAATAACCGTCCATTTCTCACTTCAGAGAAATAGATTTTTATTGCTATTTTTGTTGGCTGTTTTCATTGTTTCTGGAGAGACGTGGCGTGATCAAATTGAGGTGTCACTTTATTCAGTTTTTTGAGCCTTCTGCTTTTTGTATGTATTAACTCCACAACAATGGTGTTTAGGATCTTCTGCTGGAAAAGATGCGTACGGCATCTTTGAAAGGCCTAGCTCCATTCGCCGTTTATGCTTTTGAACCCCCTGGCGTTGAGAGTAAAAACATGTACAGAAAGAGAACGGATTTTTAGCCCTTCTGCCGAGCAATGGTAGACATTATTGGTGCTTTATAGTCGGTGGTGGATGTGAGACGCAGAGGAAACTAACCGAGTTTTACAGGGGGGAGAAGGGTGTCATTATCAGAATTAGGACCTTCTATGTGCATGTGTTTACTGTTTTCATGGATGCACAGGGGGCCTGTACTTTTGTCACAGCACATCCATCCTTTCGCCAAATTTTGGGTGAAGCTTTTCTGAGTTTCTTTCTCTGACGTCAGATTGCTGTAGTTCGAGGATTTGACTGGATTTTGCCTCGCCTACAGAATAGCTAGCATCATGTAGCAGCGTCTCCACCCTTTTGTATTTGCTTTGGCTTTCTCTCGTTGCACTGTTCTCGATTTATGCAATTAAAAGTTAACGTTTCTGTGTGGTGCAGGCCATGAACGCAAACCAGAGCAGCATGCTCATACTGCAGGAAACATGCACTGACTCGGCTGGGTCACTCGTGGTGTACGCCCCCGTTGATATCCCAGCCATGCACGTCGTGATGAATGGTGGTGATTCAGCCTACGTGGCCCTCCTTCCATCTGGTTTCGCCATTCTCCCAGATGGACCCGGGTGCCGCGGTGGCGGACCCCAGAATAGTGCAAATAATGGTTCTCCTAGAGTCGGTGGGGCCCTCCTGACTGTGGCGTTCCAGATTCTGGTCAACAGCCTGCCGACGGCGAAACTGACGGTGGAATCGGTTGAGACGGTGAACAATCTCATCTTCTGCACCGTCCAGAAGATCAAAGCCGCGCTTCACTGCGAGAACTGAAGTGGAGACTGGTGGGCCCGGTCTTCTTAGGATAATAAAGTGTCGTAGGAAATTCCAAGCGGAGATTGGATCGAAAATGAAGAAGAAGGATTGACTTCTTGGGATTTTTGGCCACGGGGGTTGAGTCAAGAACGAACCGCGCGGAGAATCCCTTGCTCCGTGGTAAGTAGCCAGGTCGTGACTCGCGGGGGTCTAGTTAAATGCTGTCTCTTAGCACGGAGCAAGGGTGGTGGTTCGGGTATTGACTCGGTGACCCGCGAGACTATTCCAAGAAGTGGAAGAAAAAAAAAATGACTCCTCAAATCCAGCGGAAGAAATTCGAGCAGTCTTACTCTATAACTATTCGCAAATTATAAATATAATTATTTTAATTTTAAATTTAGATGGAACCGTATATTTCCTAAATTGCCCCGTTCTTGTTGAATGAAGGATGTTGTTGTAAAGGTCTATTTTGTCATTTGAAATTTCTCTCGTCGGTTGTGGCGGTGCGTAGTATTAACTGTGATGATTCGCGCTGCGCTGGATGCGCCTCGTGCATTAACTGCGGTTGCAGGGTTTATTTAATGCAGAGGTGGCCTACGTGCTCTAGTTTCCAATCATCTTCTGCCATGTGGCTTGGGATAGTTGGCAGCTGGAAGCGTGACGTTTCACACGCTTGAGGTGGGGGTTTAGGCTTTCCTCTGGTTTTTGGCCCGCAGTGTGCTTGTGCAGGTCGATTCAGACATTCAGGTTTTAGTCGTCTTGCGCAGTTCGGTGTTATAATTTGAGAGTAGGACACGGTGGTGGGGGCGCAGGGTGTAAATTTTGGAGTTTTTAGAAAGTCAATACGTCGCTGCATGCGTCGTACCAAATGGCAGTGTAAATTTGTTTAATGTGCCATATTGGTTGTTTCCATCGAAAGTAGTGGATATTTCCGGTCAATAATCCGATACATTGGGTGTTACGTCTTGTATTTTGCTCCTTGGTTGTGTGGCTGGCAAGTTTCTCCACGTATGGGTCCATTGGCTGTTTATGATTTAGTGGGGTGCCTTGGGTGATGGTGAAAGCTTGCTTGTAATTTGCCTCCTATTAGCTGAGGCTGGGATATTTCTCTACCGATACACCCACTAAATCAGTCTCTTGGTAGAGGATTTGTTCTGATTGCTAAAACATGATGTATTTCATTAGTAGGTGGATATTACATGAGTTTGCATTGCAGCATTCTCTACAAAATCAATACCCATGATCACGGATGGTATATGGTTTACTAGAGCTTTCATTTATTAATCGTTCAATTTCTTGTGATGATATATGGTCTTCTTTGGAGGGGTGTTTAACTTGGAAGGTTGAACATATTCTTGCACTGGGAATGATTGTTTTTTTATGTATTAATTTTTTTATGAATTTTTTGACTTGAGGTGTGACCTAGAGGTCAAGGATTCAAGGTGTGGAAACTGCCTCCTACAATAATGCAAGGTAAGATTGTATACTATAGGTTCTTGTAGTCTATCCTTTTCCTAAACACAGCATATGTTAGAGTTTCAGGTACCCCTTATGTACATGTTCGTTGCTCATCAGCACTATTGCTAAGGTTGCGTGCATTCTCCGTGAACTAGTGCCTTGAGCTTTTTCTAAAAGAAAATTGGCTTATTAGTTTGTTATACGGTGCACCCAATGTCTCACTCCATTGCTGCATCCCTTGTGTCTCGTTCTATAAGTTGGCTCCACTTAGGATCCACATTTACCACCATATGTTGACAACTTACATGCACAGTGGTCTTTTACATGGCTCGAACTGCAGACTCGGTAGTCTTCTCTATTTTTGTGGTATCTTTCACTCTAGCAATAGGTAGTCCTTTCATGGAACCTCTTTCTAGGATTCTAACCCCTAAACTAGTAATTGCTCTGATATCATATGTTAAGAATTTAACCAATATGCTATGAGCCTTTGAATTGACTAAAGTCACTGAGTCTATGTTAAACTCATGACCAATATGATTGTCGGCCTCTTTACATCCTATACCACAAGTAGGCCTCATGTAGGATTGTAACAACAGCTAATTCATGCTCTTACCTAGATGAGCCGGCATAAGAATGGCCTTTCTTGTTAGGCAAGAGGGTTTTATATAATCATAAACCAATGGGCAGACTTGAACCTGTAACGTAGCACATGAAAGTCCTTTCTTGTGCCACTAGAGTAGAAGGCCATAGAAACACTTTGGTACTCTAATTTTCCGTTGATCCCTTTTTTCTTTGCATAAGGTGCTCACCCTTGGATGACATGACCCGTGTATCTAATAGCTCCTGCTTTGAAAATGGATGTAACAATGATCAGACGAATTGAGAATTCTTAAAACTCTGTGTTTTTTTTTTTTGTTGAATTTAAAAGGTTATTTACAAAGTGGTTTAATCATCTGGTTCTTGCAATTGGAAATGCACCTTTTCAGAATCTATATGCTCTCTGAATCAGAACTACTAAACTTCCAAAGCAGGAACAATCAGATGAAAATCTTAGATCATCAGAAAATGGGTCGCTTCATGCGTGCCTGGTGAAACCATCGGATAGTTCTAAGCCTTCTAATTGTTCTTTGACGAATGGTAAGGAATAAGGAGCTGCAAACTGCATTCATCGGCTGATACCACAAATTAAACTTACGAGTGGCCAACCCTCGGATAAAGGTTTGGGTAATTGGCAGCAGAGCAAGGCCCAGTTGTAGTTTTACACTCCCATAATTTCCAAGCGAAAAGTGTCCACACCTGAAGATAAGGATTCATTTGCCCTCCGTCGCCATTAATTGTGGTGCCTACTTATCCTCGTTGATAGAGCCTTGACACCAACCGCTTTGTTGAATTTCAGCTCACAGGTAGCAGTTTCGTGATGAGGACAACTTTGCAGGCGACAAACCCGTCGAGTTTTTTGAACAAGGATGTAATGGACTATGGTAAAATGAGCCACTTCGAAATTTCAAGGAAGCTTCGGGCTTATATTAGTTATGGGTTGAGAACGAGAGTTGAACTCTATGAGACATAATCTTCTGATTGTTCCTTAATAACTGAGTGGTAAACAGTCAGGCTATTAACTGAATGATTGTAGGTTAAATCTTACTTAGAGAGATTTGATTAATTCTTTAATTAAGAATTATTAGTGAGCTTTTAAATGCTGCATGTTTCACAAGGCTGAAGAGTTTCCTGTACAACTGAAAACACACTCTAGAACTGCTGTTTGATCATTTCAACCACTCCAACTGCTAAACCCCTATGTTCAATAGGCCAGGTCCATAAATTTATCCACTAGATGATATCAATACGCATCCTAATGTACTAATGATATTAGGTGAGCCTCTCTCTCACTCTCTCTCGACCTGCATCTAAAGTCTATAATTGTCATAAAGAGAGTATGAATTTGCCATAAAAGGAAGGAACTACTGGAGAGAGAAAAGGTGTCTCCGAACACCAATCTCGATAATCTTTATATTGAACCATATGATATCCGACTAGGGATTTAGATTGAAGAAAAATCATCTGACAAACCCCATCCACACTGATTGGACATTCTTAGATTGTTCATATAAAAATAATAATAATAATAATAATAATTCATTGCTTTTTGGTGAATGGTAGTGCGAGGATAAAATATCACTTTGGCATGGGAAGAAAGATATGTGGGTTAGCTTTTGATTGTGTACAAGTTTATGATATGAATTTACACATGGATTTCCTACTTAGGATGAGAAAGTGCACTTCTTCCTTTATCAAGACCGACTTGCTTGGTAGTTGGATCACGATTAGGTTTCGTTAGGTGAGAGACTAACACTTATCAGGGAAATACACATTCTTTTTATTCTTTAGCATTTTGTTTTCTAATGCATCAAAGTTGATACGTCTTGTGGTGCTGCTTGGCCATGGAGCTTATAGCTTGGCCTAGCTTATTCTCCATAAGAACAATACAGGTTAGTCCTTTTCTTTGAGGGCATCTTTGGTTAGCCAGTAACACTTACAGCTGAAAATGTCTTTGTAATCACCTACGAGCAGATGTAGTTTGTCGATCTTAATCACTTCTTTTGGTTCTTTAAAAAATTAACAAAATTAAATGTGATTTTTTTAACTTCGAAAGGTTAAAAGCATTCAACGGACATGAAATTTGATAATTAACAAAATTTGCCTTGTTGAATAGTCTTAGCATTTACTCTTCATGGAACATGAGTACAAAGACTCACCCACTTTAAGATTTTCCAAAATATTTCACTCGAGATTTGTTATAGCCATCAGGGTAACTCTTCTTACGATGGATATTGGACTATTAGGCAGGCTCTCTACTCCAAGGGATTTCATTAGAGGAAATTCATTATTACAAACTTCTTGTATTTATCTCTATGAATGAGATGCTGGTTAGGACCCATGCATTGATGATTAAATAATGATACTTTTTTAATTATCATGAGAATTAATTTATAAGGGATACACGCATACTAAATTTGGGCCCATTAGTCTATTATAACTACCATTCATTTTTAGATGTGCATCTGAGAGAGGCCATGCACCAAAAGACTTGGAAAATGGACGTCTCAGAAAGTGGAGGGTTATGATCTTCAATGCGACAATATTTCAGGAGTCAACTATCTATGTCCATGTACCCGAGAAGATGAACTGTTTGGATCATCAGCCATCTGGGTCCCACATCCATACACTGATCTACACCACAATAGAATTCTAACTCCTGTAAAGACAATACACGATTCAGAATAAATGAGTTTCTCACACAGAGAACGTGGTGAATTCCACTAGTATTTATATATTTCAATACAATATGTTTGACTATAATGAAAAGGATACATTGAGTTACAAATCCCTTTGATTGATGGATAGAGAATTAGGTTTAAATGGAAACTAATCTTAACCGTACAGATAACAAAAGGTTTTAAACTCAAATTCAAACTGATTGTTGGAGAAAGAATTGGTTGGAGAAAACCACGTATCCCTTACAACTCCTAGGTCATATATATACAGGCGTCTCTGACCTCCACAATGCGCTGAAACACGTTGCAGTCCATTCAACCATAGATCCACTCTACGGTTAACAAGAATAAACAAAGTGCTGATGTCAACACCTAGGCCCAGAAAACTTGCTGCACAACTAACTTTGACGGGTTTTGGGTGAACTCGTCATCTGATTTTTCTGAAAATTCCCCACTGGTTTCCCAAAGTCATCCAATATTTGCCCGGAGAATTAATTCTCCAAAGCTGAGTTTGGTAGTAATGTGAGAATTCATTTAATGGATGGATAAACCAGACAACCTTTGAGCATTTATTGCGGCGAGCGGAAGCGCCCATCACAAACGGTTGTTGAAATCTTCAGTTTGCAAGAGAGAGAGAGAGAGAGAGGTTACTCACATGTTCAGACTTCAGCGAGAGAAGCTTTTAATGAAAGGTAGGAGAGTATGGTGGCAAAGAGGCTTTAATGAGGAAGGTGGACATTGTTAGAGGATTGTTCCCACTTCATCTTCAGAGGTTTCTTCTCCTTCTATCTAGTAATAGCAAGACTTTGTCATTGTGGCTACAGCGACTGCTTTGTGACAGGCTCTATTATCAATATCAATCCATTACCAATCTTTCCTCTTGCTAGCAAGAATAGAACCGGAGGCCAGCCTAACAAGCACCTTTCTGTGTCCCACACTAGGAACATATATGTCCAGTCGAACAGCTATCCTGTGGACCATCATGAGAGGGCTAGCTCAAATGCTTGTAGCTGCCATTTAAGTCCAAATGAACGTCACAACAGTAATAAGCAGACAGACAGCAATCAATGGCTTATCTTCTCTTGACGGAATGCTAAAAGATGATGGGGGCTAAGTCATTCAACCAAGGTGAGCAAAAAGTTTTAGACAGATTTGTGGATCAGCAGCAACATCCCATGTGGTGCATGTGGGATCAAATAGTGTTGTAAAATGTTACTTTACTTAATAGCCCACTGTCCTTCTAGCATTTTCCACCCCAAACTCGTTTTTTTGGTGAATTATAATCATGTAGTTCAGCTATTACTAATGTGAATGTTTACACAAAGATCTCTCCAAGTGGGCTCAAAAAGTGTGTTTCTTCCTTGATCAAGACAGTGCCTTGCTTGGTACTCAGACTCTGTCATTAGTTTTACAATCAAGTTCATAGGCCAATGTGGAGAAAGGTATTTACTATTGCCCCATAAGATCTCTTTAGGGAAATTATAATTATATGGGCGGATAAATCTACAAGCTGGGAGTTTGGATTTGGCTTGAGTAAGCCATCCATCTTCTAGCTCTTAACCAAAACGGTCATTCTTCAAAATATCTCAGCCGTTGGATGTTTCTAACCACTGGTTTTCTGGAAAATGGATGGTAAACAGCTTTAGAGTTCATTATGCCCTTTACAACTCAAAGAACATCAACAGTAAACCAGCTCAGCCGTCAATTTTACATGTCAAAGCAAAACAACTCAGGATCATCCAATGGTGTTGAGATCTAGGTCAAGGCTGGAAGATGAGTGGCTTAATCACCGGAAATTTAGACCCACCTGTGGACAGACTTTGGGAGTATTTTTATATGACCATTATCATTTTCCGCAGCAGTAGAGCACAGTAGACAACCCATGTCCTTAGCAATACAAAATGATGTGCGTGGTCCATTATGCAATTACCAGGTCAGACCTACGCTGAAATAGCCGACCCCTAATTGGGATGATAATGATGATGACCTACGCTGAAATGGTTGTTCCGAGTCATTCTTAACTGGTAAGAAGTACAATGCGGTCACAGTAACAACGAACTGATCCCTGCGACCTGGATTATCGGGGACAGCGTGCTTGTAAGGTGCTGATGTAATGGTTACAAGATTTCAACAAAGTGGGAGGCCAACTCCGATCAAGGAATAAAGCTCTGGTTATAAGCACAAACGAGAACCTGTTTTGGGTGATCTGAATCATTCACTCGATGCTTGGTGCCGTATTAGATGGCACACTAATTGGGTGATCATACCAGTTATTGACCCAACATGTAAAAACTGCACAGCTTAAATCCTTAACCAATCAGATGGTTCTTAATATTGTTCAGTGCATGAGAGTTGTACTAGGACTATCTTGCTGGGGCTTAGCTGCTACGTGGGTTGGGCAAACTAAAAACTAGGCCCTTCTTGTACATGGTTATTCCCTTTGGAAGTGCCCACCATTAAAACTCATTTTTGAGTTTGAAATGTATCATTTTTACTGCGACTAATCTGATAGAGAGCTTGTCGCTGTCATATAAAACCGATAATGGCTGTAGAAATGTGATATTTCACAATGGAGATATAATGTGGGATAAAAGGTGACACAGAGGTGAACAAAATTTCAATGTGGTGGATAGGGACTTGAGTGATTCTAGTTTCAGCACGTAAGACACGTACAAGGTCATAGGAGGAGGCTGAGAGTTTGTCCCTCGACCTGGTGACAATGATACAATTTGCGTCTAAAAGTCTTGAGTTTCAGACAAGGAAGGTCTATGGATGCAAGAAGTTTCCACAGTTAATGTGAAAAGCCAGGCCAAGGAATGGTCGGCTTTGTTTCTTGACAAAGGGGAAGATCCGTGGTAAATGAAGTACATTCGTGGCCAACAGGTCTGGTGCTCCCAACCGCTCATCTTCTATACTGTACCTTAAATAGGGGATCCCACCTAGAAAAAGAAAAAAAGCATCTAGCTAGTAAGATCCTAAGTCACTATTGTTCAGTAGTGGGAATGGACGGCAGAGAAGATTCAAAAAAGAAAAGAAAACAGTATAATATCGCAACTTTATGGAGGATTATCGACATCAAATGGATAAGCCATTCAAACAGACATTAAATGACTGAAAATGTCACTTAATCTGGATTAAGATTAGTTAGAGGAGACAGGTTGTGATGACATGATATGGCTCATTTCCATCTTAAGCATAATACGGGGGTGAGGCTGAATTTTGGAATGAGAAGAAATGGGTATCTATAACACTAGGAATGAGATGAGATGGAAGTATATACAAACCATTTATACTCAGTTGGGTTGAGATTATCATTTATCATCTTATCTCAAGCACCAATAATAGTGAGATGATTTTCATCTCAAACACCAGTAATAGTGAGATGAGGAGATACCACTTCATCTCAACTTAGCTCAAGCACATTAACAATCATATGAACCATCTTATCTCACCTGCATCACCACTAGTACCTTGTTAGACATTTACATTTTACAACCTATTGGTATATGATATGTGGATTTGGAAGTCCACAAGGCACACAATTGAAAGTGGTAAGTTGTTCCATTGAAAATAAAAGGGAGGTTTTGAAGTCACTACTTAGTGTTTTTCCTAGGCTAGGGTGCCAAGTTGGGCTCACGAGGGTTCGGAAGTTTATATTAGGTCCTACTTACTAGTTTGATCATTAGTGCTATATAGGTTCATCTATTCGTAAAAGCCCTTTGAGGCTATATTTACCCAATTGATGTTATAAGATAATGGGTCTTTGACTAGGTGATCTAAATTGACCAACTCAAGGAAATAATAGCAAAAACACTTAGTGGTCCATCAAGCCACTAGGCCGTCGGTCCTAAGGTTATGTTGTAGACACCTAATTTTGTTCCAATTAATGATTCCTAAGAATCTCGAACATCCTTGAGGTTCAAGAAAGTTTCTCAAATTTCACACCTCATTTCACTCAATTGAATATTTTTGAAATCACCTAACTTTTAAATTGCTTTTAGAAATTAAAAGTTTTCATAATTAACCAAGGGATTTTCTACACATGAGAAAACTAAACTTTTCAAGGCCATATTTTATAAGGGTTTCAAAAAATGATAACTCACAAAACATTCTAGTTTCAAAATGATCTTTAAGTGTTTAGAAGTTTTCAAAAGAATTCTTAAGTTTTTTGAGTGTCCAAAACTTTTCAAATAATTTTAAAGCTTACAAGAATTTTCCTAATTGTGAAATTACCATTCTCAAGTTTTCTAAATGGCCAAAGTTTTCAAATCATTCTAAAGTTTTCTAGAGTTTTTTCTTAATTTCAAATTACCCCAACCTTCTTAAGTTTTCAAAGCCTTGAAAAATTATTTCAAATTTCGAATCATTGTTTTCAAAGTATCCTAAGTTTTTAAAGCTTTCAAAAATTTCAAACCATTTAAAAGTTTGTAAATGTTGCTATGTTTCAAATGGCTTGAGTAATTTTCTAAAGTTTTAAATATTTTTTAATTTTAATTTGAAATGTCAATTCTAAAGTTGCATCCCACTTGTATATTCAAAATAGAAACTCAAAACACATTCAAAGAGGTAAAATAAGTGCAAAAAGCATGTCAAGTACCTTGATGATAGGATTGTGTAGTCCAAGGGGCTTGGAATGCACAATCATGTATGAGAGAGCCTTGGAATCCACAAACATGTCTTGTAGGGGCATTAAGATACGTGATCGTGTATCCTAATTATAGACACTTAAATTGCAATAGCGTTTCACTTGAGCCTTACTTTATGCTGTAATTACATGAATGCCATGCTTGAATTCTATAAACGGAAGCTTATTTCCTCCTTTAAAACTAGTTTTGAAAAAAGTTTCATACAATTTTTTTTTCTCAAGTCTTGGATGTTCTCTTTGAAAGCATTAATTCCTAGCTTTGTAGGTTGAGAGCTTTGTGAGATTTGAGGAAGTTTGAGATAGAATTTGAGAGTTTTCTTTGAGTAATTCTCTCTGCCTTTTCTCTTGTTTTCTAGTCTCATTTTGCTTGCATTCATTCCCTCCTCTTAAAGTCTTCTTCCTCTCTTCTTCTCTTTCTCTAGGAAGTAATCTCCTTACCAAAAGAAAGTCATTAACATCCAAGAAATTACACTTTCACCTTACTAATTATAGATAGTCAAAAGCTCTCTAAAGGCAACGTTTAGTATTCAACAAACTAAAGCATAATTTGTTGGAAGCAAGTGACTTTCTTTTGAAATGATTTTACTCCCAAGATATCCAAACTTAGGTGTGCAAATGAATAGCTTGGATTAATGATATGTACGGCCCACTATGAAAAGTAAAGGTGGTTTGATGTTATTTTTCTTTTCTATAGTCATTATATTATAGCATTTAGTATAAGACTTTTTTCGAACTCTCATAATATATATATATATATATATAATAAACTAATATTTATGGGATCCAACTATTAGTTTTTGTGACAGAAAGTTAACAAGAGGACTAAAGTGCAACCCAAATTGATAGATCTAAGGACTAAAATATTTTTTGGAACTTTAGGGACTAAATTGTTATAAGTGAATAGTTTCAAAGAACAAAGTGAACTTTTCTCTTACTTTGTTAACAACTACTTTCCCTTTCTTGTCAACTAGGGTTATCAACACATAGCAGTTTCTCAAGAATCTCAATGCATAGCAAGTTAACAACTAAAAAGTGGTTTCTATTTGCAGCCTTAATTTGAGAAAAAGGGTTTCAATTTCTAGAAACCATAGCTAGAAATCTTATATACTATTCACTTAACTTTCTCTCTTAGAAAAATTTATTATGTTTGTCACATTTATCTTTGGATTTAAAAAAAAGTAACTTCCAAAATTAGTTTATTCTGTAATTCAAAATATTAAGATCCTTTACAAATCAATACTTGCAATCATTATCATCAATTATTATTTTTAATTCACACAAACAAACATTTTGGACTTCCATTAGGGTACATTAGACTTATATGTTAAAAATAATTGAGTAGTATATAATTAGAAGTTGTATCCATCAATATACAACTTTGAATGGAAGGTGACAATAGGAATTTACAAACATTTGCATGTAAAATTTTAATAGGATGGCTAAAAGATCTTGAACAAACAAAACTCCAATAACTAACTGAAAGGAATATATCTAAACTTCTTCAACTTCATCTTGGATCAGATAATGATGCAAAGAAATTCAAACAATTGCGTTGCTTTTAAAGAAAAATTAGTAATATCAAACGGAATGACTAATCTACTATATGAATTGAATGAAATGAATACATAATAGAATATGAAAATCCAACCTACTGTCCAAGCATGTATCCAAACCATTTGAACTAGTATCCAAATCCTTATCAAAATTGATGTAATTCATTGGAATGGGTATGAATGATGATATCCATTTGCAACTCTAGTTTTAACTTATACCATGAGCATTGTAGGGCTTCACCAAGATGTGCCATTAGGATGCGTCCCAGTAGGTGTATATGCTTTTACTTTTTTTACTGGTATTAGGTGTGCATGCTTTTGAGAGAGAGAAGTCCATGCCCTTTTCTTCAAGAGGGAGGAAGCTTTTTTCTCTAGATTTAATCCATTCATCATATTTGGAATGGTCTAGATAGGCTAAAGATTATATTTCTATGATAAAAAATTAGTAACCATCTATTTTTATTAATTCTTCATGAAACAAACAACTAAGACATCCAATTTATATTGGGTTGCCTTTTTTTGGTATAAAGAACATGATAAATAGCTTAGATCCACAAAAAATTTTTATCATGTGTGAAAAAGAAGGATGTGTACATCTTCACCCAAGTCTCGACATGATAAAGAACCTACATCAGTCTTGTCACACATGTTGAAGGAGCTCCCAATTCCATACTAGACTATTTATATTTAGCACTTAAATTCTATGATGAGTTTGAGTGAAATAAAAGAATCCAGTTCATCACAAAATAGATCCATCCTCATCGCTGTTAATTCCAAGAAGATAAACATGAAAGATAAAATTAGCAATGATCTACAACTAATGGATCATTTTCGCTCTCCCTGAGACATATCTCACTCTTCCTTTGCATCTTTTTCAACCTGCACTTCATCCACCACCAATTGGGTGATCTTTGTTGAGAGAACCTCTAAAATCAAATTAACTAAATTAGACTTAGAAAATCATTTTTTTTCATAAACAAAGAGCAAACACTAGTGACCTTATTGCATTATTACATACCATTGCAAGCAAACCAAATAGAATGGCAATTGCAGAAATAACTAAACTCAAGCTGGATAACAACCAAATACCCGAGGAAACTAAGCACACAGCAAGTTCATAGAGTACCTAAAGAGCCATAGAATGACGAAAGGATCTTACAAGGTATATGCATCAATGCATCAATGTTGGTAACAACTTAATAAATGATTTCTACATACATATACTATATATAAAGCAAACAAACCTCATGGACACAAGAAATACCATAAAGGTGTACTGTAGAGTTTATATATATATATATATATCATCCTTTATATATTATATAGATATAAGATATCATATATTCTGATGCCTATATATTTACCTACAAGAAGTGGATATAAGGAAGGATATTTTGGTAAACAAGTGACGGCGCATTTTGAGAACATGGGGAAGATATTCGGAGAATAAAAAATGTGCATTAAAATTTTACAGGCGGATATTACGACGCCAAAGTGAAAATTCCATTTTGCGGTGTTATATCTTTCTAATGGATTTATAATGGTGGAAAATTTTCACCACTACTAAGGTAAAAAATTGCTGTTAAACGTGCATTGCACTAATCTCATACGTTCATGTGCAAGTGTTCATGATAAGTACAATTGAATACGTATATATAGGGTATGTTAATTTCAACTGTTTTGTGCAAGTGCAAGGAGGAAGTGACATTTAATTAGCTGAAAAAAAATAGAAAACACAAAATGATAAAGAAAACAGCTTTTAAAAACTTTTTCCTAACCAATCAAATGTCACGTTCACTTTATCCTTGCAACTTCTTACTAAAATTACAGGTCTGAAGGTAGACACACGCCGGAGCAGAGTGTCAAACCCTGGTCGCCCACGAGAGAGACTCCTTGCGTCGCTGCGCTGAGGTTTTGGTGTGAGTAAACTGAAAATACTGCCAAGGCAAAATAAGTTCCTAACCAGTTTGTCCCTGGACAAATTATAGCCCCTGAACTGATACAGGTACGAGGATTTGGGAACTGGTGATTCCTCAAATACTCCTTGGGGCCCTGCATTTTGTGGGCATAAGCAATAAATACCAGCATCTACTTCAATTTTGAGGCAATCAAGCACAAACCTTAGTTATCACACAGACATCAACATTGCTCCCGCTTCCCAAGTCATTGAAAATAGCAGATGATATTCACACTAGTTTAATACCTTCATCTCTCTGCAAAGTAATTTCTTCAACTTACAATGCATGTTGACGTTAATAGTAAAACACAGATCAGAAAATCATATTTTTCCAACTCATTTTTCAGAAGCAAAATTGGTCGCCTTAATCGTGGAAAAATATTGACGCCCATGCGTCTTCTCATCTTGCAAATTACTTGATGCAGCCTAGCGTACGACCAAAGAGCAAACCGGTACATATAAAGGCATATGATAACTTAAGTATTACACAATACTGTAGCAGAATGCCTAGTTAGCCAAAATAACGTAGGAACCTTCCAAAAGAATGGAAGGAGTTGGGTGGATAATGATTCGCCTAAAAAAACTCCAGCAGAAGAGTAATTAGCCAAGACCTGTCTACTTGGAGATCAGACACATGGTGCCAATAAATAGGATATCCAGTATCTGGCTCACAAAAGGTAGAGACACAGACAATGGTGCCAATAAATAGGACATCCAGTATCTGGCTCACGAAAGGTAGAGACGCAGACACTTTTCTCATCTGCAAATCCTCAGCATGTGAGAATCTATACCCTGCTGGCGTCATGAAGATAGGAGAGAAGGTTTTCAGAGGTCTGCTATTTTCTATTGGCTAATTCTCACTTGGGCAGTTTGAAGCAGAAAAAGAGCAGAGAATGGAATCTGATAAAGGTGGTGGATGTGGGATGTCAAAAAGGTGGTACTCGACTAAGGTAGCTGGCACAATGATGCACATTAAACGAGTCTAGATATGGAATGAGATTTCTGCAGGGATAACCCTCTTTATCATGAATTAATTAAAGAAGGAAAAAGAGTTCGACTCATAGATCCGTCCATTGGAGATATCTTGAGTCTTGTAAGTAGTTCATTCAAGATGTGTTGAATATTGAAGCAGCTGATTGGATTCTGGACAATAGGGGAACCTTACCTAACAGCCAATAGGTGCAGATAGTGGTTTATTAACGGCTTCTTTCTCAGTGCTCTGGCAGCAAGGACAGGCGAAAGCCGTTATAGGGTCAGAAGGCCTGCTTTTCTGAGATGGAACACTTGCCTTCCAGGTTTTTCGGCTGAAGCTCTATGACATATCCTGAGTGAAGTCTTGATTACAAGCTAGGGAATGCGTGTAGGTGATGATTTAGGTTGACAGAGAAACCATGAGATCTCTTTATTTTTTGTCAACAAACCTTGTATAGTGGAAACAGCCTCTTATAAAAAATACAAGGTAATGTTATGTACTATAGGCCTTTGTGGTCTGCCCCTTCCCGGACCTCGCATAGGCAGGAGCTTCGTGCACCAGGTCTGCCCAGTGCAAAGGCTCTTGATGAAAAGACACTTTACGACTCGAAACTGCAATAGTATTCATCAGCTATTACAGTTTCCATTTTCCACAGCTTACTGTTCTGTAAACTAGTAAGACATCATAAGCTGCACTTTTAACCGATTATTCAGTCAATTAGTGGAAAACTTGACTGACTTTTAGGAGGCCGAACCCTGCATGCCTAATATCACTAATCACCATATCCAAGAATATTGGCACCTACTCGTCAATATGTTTATCCTAATTCTTTCTCACAGAATATATAACAGGAAAGCAACAAATATCAAACAATAACATTGAAAGGGAGCTTACTTACAGTCAAGCCTTCTCGGTATTTTGATTCAAAGATCGAAACTGCAGCAAGAGAACCAGGACCCATTGTAGCAAATGATAGTGTGTCAGTTGAACCATGAGGATAGATCTGCACCATATAACTGTTTAGGCCACACACTCAACACTTGGAAACGCTGATGCATGACACGCAAAGAAGTTTGTATCCAAAGTTCTCCCAAGTAAAAATGACACACCATGCATGTCACGACCCCAATCCCCGGGGCCATGATTAGGCTTAATCAAGCCTAACGATTGGGCGAGCCAGGCCTACATGGCCTTGCCTTCTTTTTTTTTTTCATAATTATATCACAGCGGAAGTGTTGAGAGAGCTATGTGCTCTTGTCCTGGGCAAGTCACAGTTTACTAGTAATATATATATATATATATATTCTCCTTTAACAACCGAGTCCTACCGAAATTTCGGCAGAGTCTCCCCTGTTTTTCGGACATTATGCATTTAACGCATGCTATGCGATTCACCTGATAGACGACATAGCAGTCATAATTTACTGAAGGGAGACTCAGTCTCCATACTATCTATCATAGTAAGACATACATGATGCATGAGGAATTAGTGTCAAAATAAGACATAACTCGTTTAGCACTTATATACATGTGTTTATATACAACTCAAAATTTAATAGCTTCAAGCAAGCTTTCTTCGACTCACTCAACGATCTTTCTCTTCTCTGCCTGATTGATACCTGTAAAATAACAAGGTGAGCTGCGAAGCCCAGTAAGGGAAAAGAACCAAACCCATGCATATCCAGTCATTCTCATTGCCACGCTTAAAAACACATTCACTATAACATGAGCATGCATTTTCCATTTTAACTAGTCATATATAACATAGTTAGCATGTGTTATCAAATAAGGCCTATGCTTATTAGAGCAGAATTACAGTTTTTTCCCCAAATTCTAATATGACACAACAGTCATCGCATGCAAATAAACACACCCCATAAGGATTTCCTATTCGTGTGTAACCACAGGACATTCAATAGATGAGTGACTAAGTCATAGACCTCATTCTAAGGTTAAATGCAAACTATAAGCGTTACTTCCAACAAAGCTGTATACTCAGTGATGATTTTCTCAGTAATATTAAACCTGCCTAGTATTACACTAGGATTCAATAGTCATCTCCCTCAAGGATTACCATCTTGGGCGGCCCACTATGTGTATCATCATCAAGGCAGCCGGACCCGCAGGATTTACCATCTTGGGCAGCGCCAAAGTCAGGTTCCCTCAGGGTTTACCATCTTGGGTGGCTCTACCTTAGTCGAAATCAACCAGGCAGCCCTTTCCCTCAGGGTTCACCATCTTGGGTAACTCAATATGCCAACTCATCCCTCAGGGTTTACCATCTTGGGCGGCTCCACCGTGATCCCAAAAGACCAGGCAGCCCTTTCCCTCAGGAATTACCATCTTGGGAGGCTTAATACCTGACAGCTCATCCCTCAGGGTTTACCATCTTGGGCTGCTCCACCATGATTCCAAAGAACCAGGCAGCCCTTTCCCTCAGGGTTTACCGTCTTGGGAGGCTCAATACCAGACAGTCCAATCCTCAGGATTTACCGTCTTGGGCGACTTCACCTTAGTTACAAGCAACCAGGTAGCCCTTTCCCTCAGGAATTACCATCTTGGAAAGCGTCATCATAGCTTACCAGGCGGCCCTCAGGGCTTACTATCTTGGGCTTGACCATTTTATAACAGTTTGCATCATCACAACAGTTAAGCATGGCAAATCATACTATAACATGACCTTTTTAATAAGAAATTACACTTTTCTATCATCCATTAAATCAAGGTGGCAATATATACATTTTACACATGCATAAAGTTAATTTCAAGAGAACATAACAACAAGAATTTAAGGAATGAAAGGGTTCAGGGTCCTTACCTGCTCTCCACGTATAATTCAAAGTCCTACTGGTAGAACCGTTCACACTGTTCCCAAACCTCTGCAACAAATACAAGTTCTAAGTAAATTATAGAATTTCATGTCATTTTCTATAATCACTTCTAGTTCTATATTCACCATGTTCTTAATCTAACCTCACATATCTAGATCAAGGATTTGCACACCAATTGGTCGCTATCCAATTGGATCAACACTATTGGTCTTACATCGATGGTCTAGATCAAGTGCGTACCTCTAAAAGTTTCAATTTCCAACATTTTATGTAAGTTATTTCACAATTCAATGCTTTTGGCCATAACTCATGGTCTGATATCCTTTCCTGACCTTTGACATTCGCTGATCGAGCATTGGACGGCCAGATAGGATCTCCCATCACTTTATCCATGATTAGTCAATCATTTCTATGATAATTCATCACCAATGATTACTTGGAGTTATATTTGACCTAAATTTACCTTCCGATCATATTTTTAACGGTCGGATGTTAAGGTTCCAAAATTTCCCTATGCATCTACAAGCAATTTCGTGGACCAATTGATTCCTGATCGACGATCCGCCTTCCCGAATGAAAAGATCACGCGCAAATCGTCCATATCTGAAAATTTTTATTTTTCACATTTTTTTTAGGGGTCGCCAAAAAATGTCACCGTCGCCGGAGAAGATGACCGGATTCCGGTCGTCGCCGGCGACACAGGTGATGTCATTTTTCAGCCAAATTTAATGGGAATGCTTAGAATTTCCTGAATTTTCGTTTTCTAGTGTTTTCCCCTTTTGATTTTTGCTAGAACTATCACTTTTTGCCGGATTTTTTAAGGGTTTTTAAACTTACCCTAGGTGCTGGTTTTTTAAGATTCCGGCGTCGTTTCTCTTTGAAACGTCTAAGGAACAAGGTGAACGGGTAGATTTTCGATCCAATCCCGTTTTGTCCCCTGTATGCCTTGAATCCAGCGGTGTTTTTTTTTTTCACCGTTCAGTCCCTCAGAAACGATGCATTTGCGTTGAAGAAGAAGAAGAAATGGGGAAGAGTAGGGAGAGGTGGAGGCCTACCTGGGTTGAGCATGTACCATTGCGACCCAAGGATGGTAACCTGCCTCCCTTCCCGTAGCAGTTGAGGCTGAGTTGCGTCTCGCCGGAAAGAGTGGAGTTAAGGGAAACAAGGGGAAGGGGAGAGATAGGAGGGCAAGAAACTTGCCGGAAAGTGATCAAAAGAGGGGGGAGGACCAAGGAAACGAGGAGTGGAGGGTTGCCAGAAAGGTGCAAGGGGAGGAGGGTAGCCGGCTTTTCCCCCTTCCCGTCTGAAGACGCGTGGGAGTAGAGCTCCACGCGGTGAGTTCCACTCCCGCGTGTCGAGTTCCTCCCACATGGTCCTTTGGCTGACACGCATTAGAGGGGGTGCCATTATCAATCTGGACCCCCCTCTGTGGTAAAACCCCTGGGTCTGTCGCTCCCGATCTCCGTTTCGCTCATTCTTAGTGTCATTGGAAAGCTCTCTCCGAGCACAATCTGATGATTGACTTTTTATCATTGATTTCTAATGTTCTTAATTTTTATGTTTTAATCCACTATTTAGGACATGGGCGAGACAATGCAAGCGTGGTCCAGTTACGTGGACACCACTAAGAACCAAAGCAGCACTGACGTGACCTTGGAAACTGTGTAAAAGCTAAAATCTATCAGGCTTCGAATTTATAGGGGTTAGTGCCCTGTACAGCAGTCAAGAACTATATGACCGCAGTTTGCATAAACATGGTATTAATCTGAAAAGGTGAGACTTCAGCAAGCCTTGATTCAATAAATAGCCTATAAACATGAATTCTGTCATCAATGCAGCCTTAACGTGCAAAACAAAAAACCAAGCATTAGTATACAGGCTTGAGTTTTGAGAATTACCAGTTACTACCTCAGTGTTAGAAGCAGTTGCAGCTCCGCAGCAGTAAATGTTTGGTGCCATATAGTGAGTTTTCTCACAGTTCTTATCACAAACTATAGGTTCTTCAGTAGCTCTTGTATCTGCCCCAAGAATAACACCATCCTAACAATAAAAATAATAACGAGAAAGAATTATAAATTTATTGAACAATAAGAAGTTGTATCATCTTGGGATCAAATACATTTCAATTACATGAACTAATACTTGACAGTGCAGAAAAGAAAATGTACAAATGATAAGTTACATTTAAGGTCTACAGCCAACCCAGAACCAGAAAATCACTTTTAGGACATATAAACAGGAAAGAAACCTTTGAAACAGTTCATGAAGTTTCTTTTCTTCATTGAAACTATCAAAATTACCCTTTAATTTTCAAAATACAATAAATGCATAATTTTTTTTATTTTTCCTCCCTCACCACCATTACTAAACTGTATTTTCCACTTCTCTGAATATAGCTGCCATATCCATCTCCAGTTATTTCTCTACTTAATCGGAAAGCAGTGGCAAGTGGCTGATGACACTAGAGGCTATCATCGGTTCCCAATGACTAATCCCAAGCAAGGTGTTTTCATTTTATTTCTAAAGCAACAGAATGACTACGAGTATAATATTGGGTATTTGTGTGAGGTAGAAGCACAGTCATCCTTTGCAATAAGCAATTTCACACAGAAAACAATACATGAAGGGGTATACTTATATGTGTACGCTAAAATATATGCAGTTAGAAAGTATGGCACTTATTACAATCCCACCTTGTGCCAAAAAGAGGGGCATTTTAGTTGTAATACATAAAAAGATGTCAGCAAGCCCTACCATGAAACAAAGTATTCTCCACATTAATATTAAAAATAGAAATTCCCAAAAGCTTGAAAACATAATTACCCCAAAAAAAGGAAAGGAAGAACAAAGATATACTCAAAGATTACAACACAACTTAAGATGTTCTTCTTCATTTATGGTAAGGAGGTAAATTAGAAGTTTTTGGTGCAACGGGCGTGAGAGTTGTTTATTTACGCTAAGCCGATGAATATATTTGGTCCACATATCATTTTATAATGTTACTAACTTATAAAATATTTTAAATGGTGGTTCTAATAAAAATTAAAAGGCAAACTACACATTAATGTTTGCAAAATGATATTCTCAAACAGCTTTATATCTATTGCTTCCCTCTCACTTGGGTTCTTCGATAAAAGCACACAAGTGGGTTCCTACAATTATCCTTTTTCTGTTTTGTCTCTTATATGATGAAATATTAAATAAGAGAAAACTTATAATGACCATCATAGACTAACAAAATGTCCCAAACAAACAACCACAATGAAGACAAACTAAAAGAAATATCCCAAACCTTAGTTTCCACTCAAAAAATGTTGTTATCGAGACGAATGTGTTCCTATAGCACCGAAACAACAAATTTTAACCTCACATGTCTTCCCCATGTGTAAAACAGTCTATTTAAACTATCCTCCAATAGTATATGGTAATAGAAATATTTTAAAATTGAAAATAAGATCTAAGAAGTACAATTATGTGAGAAAGAAAGTAAGAAAATTTGATTAGGATCACTCACAAAAAGTTGGCATGGTCTAGATCAATGATGCAAAGAGCACCAATGGAGAGATCTTAAATCTTAAAAGCCCTTCATTAGGCTATCTTGTGGTGTATATATATAAGCATTCAAACATCTTAGGAAGAAGCCTTTAACTATGCCATTTTTATCGTTCTTAATCAATGATCAAAGTCATTGTGAAACTATTGAGGGTGTACCTAGATAAGTGATAGTCAATAGAACAATTTTTATTGCTAAATATGTGTAAAAACTAATATTCACATCAAAGCCTTTTAGCTCAGTAACACAAAGAGGAGTCTCTCACCCAGTTGACGAGAGGTCATGGTTATAAATATTTCTACCTTTTAAAATAACAATATTGTTAGAGACTTGTGACCTATAAGATTGAGGCTCACTCTTGCACCAATATGTCACACTAGATACCTTAGAGGCAGCCTAAGTTTGGATGATGAATGTTTCTTAGAGTTTGCTATTATTTGAAAGCAATTAGTTTACATTCAATACTCCATATTTGCTTTTATTAGTTTCCAAGTGGTTTTCCAATAACTTAGGTAAAAGGAAAATGGGATGAAAATGATGGCTAATTTAAAAAAGAAGACATAAGAAATCTATTTGTTTCAGTAACAACAAGTATAATAAAAATGAAAGCCCACGTCTTTAATTTTTACTATACAAGATCCACTATTAATAGTCATATCAAGTGTCGTGCTAATGAGTGAGCTGGTCACAAGGGCAAGGAGTGTGTCATTTGTCAATATGTTATTGTTTCCCACTTTCCCCTAAGGGGTATTGGGTGATATCTCACTATTTTGTAGTATTTGGTAGTAGGTCCTCCTCCTACAATCCAATACCATCATATCCAAATGGATTGCATTTGGATTCTAAAATCAAATTGGAATTGACTAGATTCATATTGAGACATCATATTTGTGGATTATCCAATTCATTTGATAATTTACTAAAATGGCTACATATTTAAGTTATATTTTATTTTAAATGAGGGCAAAAAAGACCTTTTGACATATGTGTGTGTGTGTATTGGACTGAAAATACCCTTGAAAAATATTTATAAATGTATGTTGTATAAATTAAATAAAAGAGTAAATTAGTCCTCTGAGACTCATATAAGTCTAAGATGCAAAAACACAAAGTCATAGGTATGCATTCACGGTGGGGATAAAAGGAACCACAAATGCAGTATTTGTTCATGGTGGGGCTAGGTCAGTGCTTCCAAGCATCTTGAGGTGGTTAAGAATGAAATTCCAATGATTCTTGGAAGGTGTACAAGATTTTAGTTTGAGAAGAAAATTTTACTCAAGCAGACCCTTGCAATGTCTGGTTGCATGGTTTTCTAAGAGACATTGAAATTTTAAAGTCTCATGTATTAGGAGAAAGGAGCTACATACATTAAAATTTTAATGTACCTTTTTTTATTGAAATTTCTGATATACTTGATTCTTCAAATGTAAGCATAAACAAAAATACTCCCTTGTTTCTTATTTTGGTTGCAAATAAGAATATCTCTTCACTACATAAATCGGTTGATAATCCTAAATCTAAATTGAATTGCATGCATTGGAGTTGATTGAGATTATGAAAATTCAAAGTAAAATCGAAATTGATAAAAATTTATTAGATTGGATTTAGATTGAAGGTATTTGAACTGAATCCGATCCGTTGGTAGCCTTACTCTTACCTCTATGGGTTCTTTATCCTCCTAGGCCTTCTCTTTTGTTTGTCGAGGCATATTGATTGTATAGTCTTGATATTTTCATATGCCTAGTCCTCATATTTTCATATGCCTAGTAGCATATGACATTTTCAGACACTACTTGTAAATGATTATAGGCATGATTCGAAGATCTAACCATTTTGTGTTTATTCGAACTGTCCTAAATTACATACGTGTCAAAAATCACCTTAGTTGGATGTTGTATTGTACGTTTTTTTTGTACTTTAAATGATATTTTGCTAAAACGTCCAACAATTTTTGAGTTTTGAAAATTTGCCATTAAAGTTTCATGAGCTTTCCAAAATTGCCATTATATTAGTTTTCCATCCTCCTTCCTTGTTAGTTTCTTCAAAATTTCAATATTACCCTTCTCTATTTTGAATTCAAGTTCTACACTTTAGAACCATAACCGGTGATTAATTTACTGACTTTGGCCACTTAATTCAATGACTTCTCAATGAAAAGTTTTAGTAGAGCTTGGTATATAACACAATTTGATTACAAGCAATCTAATGGTACTGTTAGATTTTAATAAAAGTAACCACTAGTGAGATACTCTTGCACAATAGTACCTGTAAGCTTCTTTGATAAAATTCAACAATTCATTGATTTCTCACTAAAAACTAATATAAAACTCTTTCTAACACAATTAGAACATAATTAATGCTTTGGATCAATAAAAAAATAATAAATTAAAAAAAAAGGTTTAAATCATAAACAAAATATTGTTACTATTTACACGAACAGCAACGAGTAGCAGATTATAAACTCTGTTCAGTTCCTTTTTGAATAAAATTGAAAATCTAAGATTTGTTCTTCTTCTTCTCAATGTATTCTATCTAGCACTATTAATTTCATAAATTTTCGTTGATGAGATGGAAAACTAACATAATGGCAATTTTGCAAAGCATAGGAAAATTAATGGCAAATTTGTTAAAAGGAAAAGAATAAGTAGTGAACATCTGATTCTTGTAATATTTTCATAGATATGCTAAGAATGGAAGGAAGAAAGAGATGAATGTCTTAGATCTAGGCAAAAAAGAAAAGAAAAAGAGATTGCATATGAAAATATCAAGCATGATTTGGCATCCAAAATTCAATGCTCTTGTTTCTAAAAATCTTTAGTCTTTGGTTTTTCAAACCATTATGGAAAGAAGGATTCCACTAACAATAAGTAAAAATTAAGATGCGACACAAAAAAGAATGAAGCGTTGAGTCAAATAGTAATTAATTTATGACTTGATATCCTTCATGTAAGTGTGATTCTTCTAGCTAATGACCTAGCATGCAAGGAAAGCTAAGATCTCTAGCATAAAAAGCCAAACTTAGTGTTGATCAACCAAGAACTTTAGAAAATAGAGAAAATAGAATCAATCATGCAAATCCATCAATTTTCAAGCTAAACGATACAAAAAGGAGAACAACAAAGTTGAAAAAACTAACAAAAAGTGCAAGAAAAGAACAAGACTAAAAGGAAAATTGATCTCCTCTTTAGCAACTTATCTTTCAATGTTTTTTTGGCCAGTTGAGTTTTAGAGATTCTTAGGAGGTATGAATGATGATAGAAACTTTAGTGTTTTTTTGAAGTGTCCATGTATATGAACCTTTGTACTTCTGATTTAAAAGCTATGTTGTAGAACATCAGCTTTCGTCTTCTCGTAGATGTCAAGTATTAAAAATAGTAATTATTTTTTTGAAAGTTTATGGCCAATGGATATCAACAATTTATTTGGTTCTAAGATTAAAATAATGCTAACTAATGTACAAATCAATGAAATTATGTTATATGGCTAATAAAATAATAAAATATTATATAAGATGGCTACATTGTTTAACCTTACTTGCCTATATAAGCAAATACTAGCCCGCTATCTACTCAACGTATTGTGGCCACATTGCTTGCCCTTGGGCTTGCCTAGCATTTACCAAAGTTAAAAGAAAAGTTTACTCATTAAATGGTTAAGATCAGTTAACAAATTCCATAGATGCTACTATTTCAATGTTGGTGATAGCTAAAGACTACTCTCCCAATAGAGCCCATCTCCTTTTTTCTTATCTTATTATGATCTTGGCGCAATGGTGAAAGTTGTCGTCATGTGACCTTGAGGTCACGGGTCCAAGGCGTGGAATCAGCCTCTTGCAAAATGCAAGGTAAGACTGCCTACTATAGGCCCTTGTGGTCCACCCTTTCCCCAGACCCCGCATAGGAGGGAGCTTCGTGCACTGGGGCTGCCCTTTTTTTATCTTGGACCTAGTTGAAACCTTATTCGTAGTTGGTTTAAAGCTTCAGGGGTTGTCTACTACAATTTATAATCTAGCTCCATTGTTCACGATGCAGTTCATAATGCACTTCTCTTGGATAAGTCATTAACAAGATTGTGCAAAATTAGAACAAAATGTAACTAGAATGCTCAATCTACAAATGACAAGAGAGTTCCTAATGCAGCTGCACAATTAAATATGATGTAGAACTTGTACTGAGAAATTAATAGCTGATAGTATCATTTGAAAGGAACATAAAATCACATACAAATAAATGAGAGGGTCTTACATGACATCCCCAAACAAACATCCTTTATGCAAAATTCTATTGATTTCATGGGAACTAGTCTAGACAAACACCAGTGTTTTCAAACTATTTAATGTGATTTTTACTATTGGAACCGTAAAATGATAAATAGATAGAGAGATTAGTAAAGAGGAGGAGAATAAAGGGCAAAATTAACAATAAGAAGGAAGAGAGAGGAGCGGAAAAAGAAAAAAAAAAAAAAAAGCTTATGCAAAAGGGGTTTTTGCAAAAATGCCATTACATTTAGGCATATTTGCAAAGAAGTCCAACGCTTTTTGAGTTTTGCAAATTTGCCTTCGTGAGCTTTGCAAAATTGTCATTCTTTTGTTTTCCATCCTCATTCCTTAATAGATTTTTTGAAATTCTGATATTACTCCTCTAACATACTTGCTACCTCACAGATGCATACATGATTAAGTTACTGACTTTTGCTAATAAGTTCAATGACTTTTTAATAAATTTTTTTGGTAAAACTTGGTATATAGCCCTATTTGATAACAAGAAATCTAATCATATGGTTATATTTCAATAATAAATAAAAAATATACCATGTTTACTAACTTGTGCAACAATACCTCTTAAGCTTCTTCAAGAAAATTCAACAATTTTGACTTCAATTTCTCATTAAAATTTGATATTAAACACTTTCTAACAGAAATTAGTATATAATCAATACTTTGGATATATAAAAAATAAATAAATTAAAGAAAATATCATTTTAAAACATAAGAAAAATAATATTACTATTCACATGAACAACAACGGTAGCAGATTTTAAACTCTTCATTCGATACCTTTTGAATGCAAATTGAAAATCTAAGACCTAGCATCTTTTTCTTCTTCTCAATGTCTTCAGTCTTGAAAAATCAATTTTAAAGATTTTTGCTCATTATCAAAGCAAGACATCATCCGCAAAGTCCTGTTGTTCACTCTTGCCTATTGAGAAAAGGATAATATCAAAATTTCAAAAAAACTAAGAAGGCAAGAGGATGTAAAACTAACAAAATGACAATTTTACAAAGTTCACGATAATTTAGTGACAATTTTATAAAACAAAAAAAACATTAGACTTTTTTGCAAATATGCTAAAATGTAATGCCATTTTTGTAAAGAGCCCTGTGCAACTTTTAACTATATATTGAGTATCTTAATACTTGAGCCACAAAGATTTTCTTAATGTTTATGGACCTTAGCTAGGATTTTCTAAGATCTATAACCAATACTCGCATTTAAAGGTGCATAGTGGGTAGGGTACTTCTCCACATACCTCCAATTAAAACTTTTTCAAGAGTTCTATTGCAAGTGCATGCATGAAGTGTAGAAGTATATGACACCTTTTCCTGGCACATTGATAGTTTTTTCGCAGATCAAATTTATTTTGTTACAAATGGCTTAGATAGGCTACGTACCAAATTTCATGCCTATCATATATTTTTGACTTACCTTTCTTTGAGATGCAAATTATGACCTTAAATTTCTTTCTTTTATTTTTTATTTATTTATAAAGAATTCACTAGCTCTAAATAGATGGTACAAGCATTCAAAATAATTAATTTCTTATAGTTACCTACAAAAAAATTTTGTAGGTGAAACACAATGAATGACTTAGATCATTCAAAAAATTGCTCTAGGTAGCGTGTTCTTCTCCAAACATCCCTTGTGCTTATACTACTGGAACTTATTCATGAAACTGACACAAGCAATCATGTTGAATCAACATTCTAAAAATCAAATATAACAAGAGAGGGATAAAAAAATACTATTCACATCATTTTCATTAGAGGAAATGAATTCCCCAAGTCTTCTCTTCTTTCCCGTCTTGTTTTTGTCTCGTCTCATTCCTGGTTGGCTGGTGGTTTAAAAGAAATATCACGGTAAAAGTTATCGTCGTGTGACCTTAAGGTCACGGGTTCAAGGCATGGAAACCAGTTCTTGCAAATGCAAGATAAAGCTGTGTACTTTAGGCCCTTGTAGTCTGCCCCTTTCCCCTTTCAACAGTGAGATCTTGGCTAAACACTAAAATTGATCATCGTTAGATAATTTTGTCAATATTCGTTTAACAATTTTAAACCACGACCATCGGATTTTAGTAGCTTTTTAAGCACCCATCGGCATGATTTTTGTTGGGTAAAGTGACTGAGGCCTATGTAGGTGGGATCTTAAAGTCGGTCTAGATAGCATTTCTGTGCGCTGCAATCCTGATCGTGCGGTCGACGAAGCAACTCGGATTTGTCACTATTTTCACGCCTCTGGAGGGCCATTCTGCGATCCTAAATGATCATTGTGGCATTCACCTCGTGGGACCTCTCAAATGATCCAATTCTTACGTAAGAGAAGCTTCCCTATGCAACATTTTTATGTTGGATGATCTCTTTTAATATGCTGATTTCCCTCATGTATTAAGCAAGCGAACGGTCCGATCATAGATCGACTTAGCTGGGTCCCGCATCAGTCGTACAGCCGCTGAAGGAAGCAGTAATTCAAAACAACGACCGGCTCCAACGTTCCTAAGCCATCCAAAATTAACCGCAAAACGAACACGCCACACAAGCTCGCGGATATCCCGCTCACGTCCGTGGCCACTCTCGCAATTCCTCCGCAAAATAAGGGCATTCTCGGAAGTCCACCCCGACACGCCTGTCAAGGAAGCTCCCACATTAGCCGTCCGATTATTACGGACACATAAATCGGCGGTTTAGAATCTCTGTTTGACTGCAATACGGACGGGATTGGAATGATTGGGCTGCAAGCGTTTGACCGACGAACAAAGGAGAGAGAGAGAGAGAGAGAGAGAGAGCGGGGGTTAGTGGAGGACTCCATTGTGGAGAAGTTTGTCTGCGTTTGAAGAAGGAGGAGAAGAAGGTCATTTTTGGTTCCGTCTCTTCTTTTCGTCTTCCCCTTTCTCTTCCCTCTTTTCCCTGGCTTCTGTGAATGGAAGAGAGGAGAAAGAGAAAGGTTTCTAGGGTTTGATCTTTGAAGAAAATCCAGCAGAAGTAGCAGAAATAGAGGAGAATTAGGGTTTTCCTGCAACAGCCATGCATGTGATGCGGCGTCTCAAAAGCATTGCCTCTGGCCGTTCTTCTGTTTCAGATCCCGTGAGTTTTCCTTCTTCCTCTTTTCTTCTCCGGATCCAAATTTCTTAACGACGTCGGTTTTTTCGTATTGAGATTATTGTGGAACGTGATGGATTTTTATTTAATCGGATTCTAGGGTTTGCTTTTTGTTTTCGTTTCGTAGTGCTTTGATCATTAGCCGTGTATTAAAATAGCAGGTTTGTTAAAGTTTCTATGTCTTAACTGGAATTATTTCGTTTGTTGTTGATATATATATATATATATATATATATATATATATATATATATATATATATATTTGAATGTGTTTGCTTTCGATTTTCTTATCATTTTTCCTCGTCACATGATCTGCATTGGAACGCTCTCATTTATTAGGGCATCTTTTGGAAATCCACAATGATAGGCAGCTAATCCCTGCCACCGGGGAGTTTTCTTTCATTTTCGTAAGCGTGATCGTCAGGATATTATGTGTGAAGTTTGTAGAAATTAAGCATCCATCGATGTTGCTTTCAGGGATGTGTTTTGAAAGATTGCTTTTTATTTTAGCTAACAAGAATCTCCATGTTTAAGCTTTTGTAACGTTGGTAAGATATTCCTTTAATACATTCCAATTGAACATTTTTTTTATGCTTTAATAGCAATTGAGTTGGATAACTTACTTAATCTTTCATATGATATTTAACGCCTTCTTGGTATCAGTTCTTTCCATGTCAAGCGCATATAGTTAATGAGAATATTTTGAGACATTTACCAGTCTCTTATCGCCCATCAGATGGCACCAATACTCTAGGCTTCTTTGACTTCGTTAAGACCCTTCTTTCTGATCTCCATGTACCTGCTTCAAGGCATTCATTTCTAAGTTGAAATGATATTCCTATAAGACATTCTAATTATGAAGATCTTTAGCGCTTCAATCATAATTGAGTTAAATTATCCTATCTGTAAGGGGCTTTGCTTATTACTTCGAGGCTGTGGTAACAAGCACATGTGCCATTAAAAGGAAAAATAGTAACTGAGTTAGATGACCTCCTTAAACCTGTCATTTTTGTTCATCTAAGATTCTAAGAGTCTTTTTTTTTCCCCAAATCGTCCAAATAGTAATTGATAATTGTTTCGAGAGGCTTTTCAATCCATATTGTCCTTTGGATGGCTGGCAATTCCAGAAACCTTTAGTCTCATTTAAGCTAGCCGAGTTCATTGCTACAAAGAATATTGAAACTAGCCAAGGCAGGCTCTGCAATAGGGAATTGAAGTGAAATCTTGTGCTTGATAATGTTACCATTATCTGTTTCCATTTCTTTGGTTAGCTACATGGAAAACATCCTCTCTGTGTAGGAAATTCTTTGAAGTTATGGCTCGTCCAAACTCTTCTGCCTCTTGATTTTGTTAAAAATGGTTGTGTCTCTATTCCGCCTCAGTAATCCAGTAGGGAATTCTTCCACGTGGCTGTAGTACTGTGCTTAATTTTGCCGAGAAAAGATTCTCCTTGAGCTTGCATCTATGCTATACATGTACATCTGAAAATTTCTTAGAGGTTTTGTCTCATCCTTGTTCTCTTTTTGTATTGCTAAATAAACGCTTCATTTTTTTATTGGATCAGGGCGGGGGTTCTGGCACAAAAAGGGTGAAGGTTGATCAGGAAGTAGAAGGCCAGGTCACTGGAGAACGCCATTTGGGTTTTGAGACAGCCATCGACCTAGAAGATCATACGGCTTCTACTTCATTGGATACTGATGCAAGCACATCTCATGTGGCTTCTATTGATAGAACTGACAAGACTGGTGCCGACCAGCTTCCAAAAGAAATGAAAGAAATGAAAATCAGAGATGATAAAGCTGATAATCACGATGATAAGGTATGGTCTGTGTTGTTTGTTTCTTGTTCAGAGGTTAGTTGCCTTGTTGTCATGGTTCTTCTGAAGTCAATAACCTATTTACTTCAGAAGTTACATCTCATTTGCTTTATCACTTTCGACTGTACAGGAAGTAGAAGCTGCTGTTGTGAATGGCAATGGTACAGAGACAGGCCAGATAATTGCAACAACAACATGTGGTCGAAGTGGTCAGCCTAAACAGGTATATAGTTATCCTAAGTTCAATGTTGTTGTCATGACCCATCATTTCTTTTTCTTGTTTCAGTTAGTTTCTTTGGTGTTTTTGCTAGCTAGACACTTAAAGGGTTCATTATGATTATGCAGCCATCAAATGTTTGTACGTGTCTATGGAATTGTCTTATGCTTTACCATATCCTAGGTTTTGTGTGTGTTGCTTATGGTTAGCAATACTAACATAGCATGAAAGCTGATTCTCATGTACACCTTTACCGGTCTTGTCCTTTGCTTGAATGTCTCACTTGTGGAATGAAATATTGGCAGAGACAACAAATCACCCCTGTATCGTATCCACAAAATATCCAAGCATATTGTACCATCTGTCCATGTTTGTTAATAAACTGCAGATCAGTATTTCAGCCACAGGTCATTTTGACAAAGACAAACGAAGACTAAGATGATATGGAGTCCGTATTATATCATGTTAATGTTAACACCTTGAATGATGTTTCTTTAACTTTATTTGACTATTCCAGATGAGCTTTGCTTGAGTTAGATATGCATACAAAAATCACAAACACTTTTTTGATTATGGATCTACTACCAGAAATTCAATGCATAATCTCAGCGGTCAATGTGTATTCCTGGATAATCTCATTTTCAATTATTCAGCCATTTCATTTGACCAAGTTAATCTAAATTAAGAATAGACCTGCTAAACTAGGATATGAAGGATTAAGCAATGGAGAGAAGTTGAACTTAAGAAATTTGAGGCATTCTGTTGGTAAGAGTTCCTATTTCTCTTCATATCTTGTTGATTTGTTGTAATCTTTTCTTTTTTTTCTTTTCTTTCCATATTACATTTCTAGGCATGGTTTTATGAGACTTGCTTCTTATCTACAAACATTAGCCGTGTCACTTTTTATTGTTATTGTTCTTTGGTACTGCTCTATCTTCTGAGAATAAACTATGACAACTTATTTTCATTTTCTATTATTCATCGCACTTCACATATGCCACTCAGAAGTATAGAACGATTTGAAAGGAACTGAAATTGAGTTCTTCAACCACCAAAGATCATTTTTAACGCTTGCATTATGACAATGAAATTGTAAGATCCAAGTGAGAATTGGCACTGATCATTGGGTTAAAATGGGTTGAATCTCATTGAGGCATTTCGTCAATCAGTTTTTCTCTTAGGCTAAGATATTTTGCTTCTTTTTGTCATTTTATTTACTGATTTATTAATCTCCTTTATTATGCAAATGAATTGTGAACAAGTTGGTTGTTTTTAATTGTCATGAGCTTGGTTTACATGTGTGAGCTCATATGTTGGTCTACTTGCCCATTTCTATGAACTTTTATTTTCTATACGTCTTTGTACTTTTGTGATTCTTATTGAATATTTCTAGAAACTTTGACTTTTGTCTTTGCTTGTTGCCTTTTTTTCTTTATTTAATATTTAACTACTTTTAAATGACTTAGTTTTGAATGATAGACAAGGGAGGGCATAAACATAAAGTTAGACTTGTGGAGAGATGCTATAGAGTCTAAAGTATTATTAGCCGAACTGAAACAAAGTATATGGAATGCAATTTTAGCAAGGAGAGGAGTGGGTGGAAAGCACCAATAAAGATTGATAACTAAGAAGCACCCCAAAAAACCATTTTCAATACTTGAGATTGATAATTCTTGAGAGTGGAGAATTGAGAGGGGTATTACCCAAAGAATCCAGGCGGGTTGGAACAAAAGGAGATGTGCCTTCGGAGTTTTGTGTAATTAGTAGGTGCCACTCAAACTGAAAGGATAATTCTATTGGATGGTTGTAAGGCTGGCTATGCTCTATGGATAAGAGTGTTGGGCAGTTAAGGAACAACATAGACATTGGATGAGCATAGCCAAAATGAAGATGTTGATATTGATGAGTAGCAAGACAAGAAATGATAAAATTAGAAACAAAGACATTTGAGGAAACTTGGGAGTAGCACCAATTGGTAACAAGATGAGAGAGCATAGACTTAGATGGTTTGAACATGTCCAATGGAGGCCAAGAATGGCACCGGTTAGGAGTGAGTCGATGCAAGTCGAAGGTTCTAAAAGGGCATGGGGAAGGATCAAAAGGACGTGGATAGAAGTGGTGAGAAAAGTTCTAAAAACTCTTGGACTTAATGAAACAATGACACTTGATCGAGGTGACTGTAGGAGCAAGATTCATGTAGTTGACCCCTTATCTGGATAAGGTTTTGATGATGATTATTTAACTACTTTTAGTTGCTCATTTGATCTTTCCTTTAGTTAAATAACATTAAGGAACTGGACAAACAAGCAGATAGATGGGTAACAAATATGCTTGTCAGCATAAGATAGATCTAATACACATTGTTAAAAATATGAAATCATGGTTTTCTTATATATAAAAGCAACCATTAAACAGAAAAGTACATTTACACTCAGATATTGTGTATTGATCTATTCCAAGACTCTATCTTCTGATTTTCAGGTGTATCTCTGAGGCAGATACGTATCTGTCATTGGCTTTCCACCATTTCACGAAACAATATTGGTATTTGCTCTTGTTTACTGATGGTGGATCTAACCTTAAAGTATGCACCGTGCTTTACAAATTTGCACTATGCTTCATCATTTTTGCCTCCTATAATGCTTTAACTAAAAGATTTCTTGACTGTTTTGTGTTTTCAAACTGTCTGCACTACTAGTCTTTTGTTGCATAATTCTGCATGGTGGCTTCATGAATGGAAATACCTCATGACTGAGGGCAGAAACACTTACTTCCTTTGTTAACTGATGACAGACAATCTCATACATGGCTGAGCGGGTTGTTGGGACTGGTTCATTTGGAGTTGTTTTTCAGGTTAGAACACATGAATATTCTGCCTCAGAATAGCAATTAGAGTTGAAAATATTCATGCTATTTGTCTAGCTTGATGTTGCTTTAACACAATTTGTTTGATGCAGGCAAAGTGCCTTGAAACAGGGGAACCTGTTGCTATTAAAAAGGTGCTGCAGGACAAGCGATACAAGAACAGGGAACTTCAAATAATGCGCTTACTTGACCACCCTAATGTAGTTCAACTGAAGCACTGTTTCTTTTCAACCACTGATAAGGATGAGGTGTACCTTAACCTCGTATTAGAATATATCTCGGAGACTGTTTACCGGGTTGTAAAGCACTATAGCAGGATGAACCAACATATGCCTATCATCTATGTCCAACTGTACACTTATCAGGTCAGTTGCATGCCACAGTTATTCAGGGTCTGCAACACTGTGAAATTGTTTTCTAATATGCAATCAATAGATTTGTAGAGTTATGTCAGACATGTTTTAATCTAACTTCACCTTTGTTGGTTAGATTTGCCGTGCCCTTGCTTATATGCACAGTGTTATTGGCGTCTGTCATCGTGACATTAAGCCACAGAATTTGCTGGTAAGAGATTGTTGCATGTGTTGCATTTCTTTTTGTGTACTTATCTGACAAGAGTTTTTTAGCATGCAACTCCTAGATTTCATAAGATTAATATTTCAGATCCATCATTCAAAGAAGTGGGAAGACTGGATCTAATACCAGGCATTTGAAAATATTATTTTACACTTTGTCAATTTGATTTGATAAGTGTCACAGATGAAACTAAACTATGTTCGTTGAGTTCTAGTTACTGTCTTGTTTATGGCTGTCTGTGATTGCCTGCATTACTGTTTCTCTGGCAAATGTGGCTCCTGACTGGTCTCCACTGGAACTAAAAGTTGTGAATGACTTACCTACTCTGTCTGATGCTGGACCTAGCGAGCTTTTTGAGGACTTGAATCATCTAAATGAGACAAGAATGGGTGGGTTTTGAAGTAGGATAACCTAGGAACATGTGTGGTTTGATCATTTTGACTTGAACTCTGGCATAAATTTAGTTTCTCAGACATAAAAATTTCTCTGGGCAGGGTGCTTGATGATTCAATTTGGCCAAATCATTTAATGAGTTTAGACTACCCTGTCAGACAGACATCGAAGATTATGGCTGTAAAGGACCATCTGCTACCTTTTTAGGAGCAGGTTTATCTGGGCAGGGTACTTAATGCTTCAATTTGGCCAATTCATTAATCAGTTTAGACTGCCCTGTCAGATGGACTTCTTAAGGCCGTGGCTGTAAAGGACCATATGCTACTTTTTTAGGAGCGGGGAAAGTTCAACTATCGACCATAGTGTATTACTGGGCTATATTAAGCTATGAGCATAATTATCTCATTTTTCATCTTTTTTTTGGTGAATTTAGTTCCTGAAACAAATACTCAAGCAATGTTGCTTTGAAATGCTATGCATGCTTCAGGTCAATCCCCATACTCAGCAGCTAAAGCTTTGTGATTTTGGAAGTGCCAAGATGTTGGTATGTATTTTTCCTTTGCTTTAGATATACTTCTGTGGTTTGGTAAATCTTTTACACTTGACATGCTCAATGCAGGTGCCTGGTGAACCTAATATATCATACATTTGCTCACGGTATTATAGGGCTCCTGAACTTATTTTTGGAGCTACAGAATACACAACAGCAATTGATATCTGGTCTGCTGGTTGTGTATTAGCTGAGCTACTTCTGGGACGGGTAGGTAGGCTTGCCTAAGTTACATTTACTGACAGAGTTGACTTGTGCGCAAACATTTCTTGAAGTGAATTTTTGCTTAATCTTGTATTTATTTAGACTCCTTAGTCAATTGATAAATGGCTGCTGCTGCCGATAGACCCTTTCTGTTGGACTTTAAGTTGATTTTACCCTTGCACTCTGCAATTTAAGCGAGTGATGAGTAATGGACTCAATTGGAAACGACTAAACTCTTGAGCTCACATGATAAGGGTAGTCCAACATGTGAAGAAAGGCGATGCCTTCATCCCTATTAGTTGTGAACATCCTATGGTGTGACTGCAGCATATTATATGTGCAACCAATGGGACTTTGGTATCATTATATCCATGACTGGTTAGGCATGAACTGTCCTTTCTGGTTGTTGGTTAAAGTGGCATTTTGAGATTGCATGATGAACTTTATTAAACTCCATGGTGAAAACGTTGATTGTTAAAGGATGCAAGTTAAGGTCATAAGACAAAGAAAAATGAACAAGCAAGGTGATGGAAGTAGAATATTATTTCACTGCTTTTAGTTAATGGCATCATCTTGCTGAAAGTATCTGCACACAAGCTATTCAATTAACTTGTTGGGCAAAAATTCTCTGCTCCCTGATCCTCTTATTTATGTGGATAAAAGAAGTGACAGTTTTTTACCTCACTAAAGTGGAGTTATATTTATCAAATGCATCTTAGTCCTCAATAATATTCCCTAGATTTTGGGATATAGTCATGGCAAAGTCCCTGCTCTATTTGCCATTTCTCATTTCATGATGAAAAATGCCTTCGTAGTTTCTTCTCCATCAAGCCGTTCCCTAATTGGGATTAGGTCTCGATGATGATGAGTTTCTTCTTCATCAAGTAGTCATGGCAAGGCTTCTGACTCTAGACATCTGTGCAGGAGTATAATTTGAAGTTATTTGCATGTCTCAGGATAATTGATAATTTTGAAATAATTGTCAGTGTTAATATCTTTTTTAAAACTTAAAATATGTACTTAATATTGGAAGTTCTTGCATATTAGAACTAGTTGCAAATTACGAAACCAAAGGTTTTTATGAAATTTGCCAATTTCTCATAACAAACTCAGAATATTTAGTAAAAGCATTACAGTGGAAATTGAATTCATATGTGATTCTGGTGATGTTATACACCTAACTTTTGCTCTGTCAGTTTAAGGATAATTGTATTTTCTTTTGAATTTCTTCTGAAGTCTTATTAAACAATTTGCTTTGATAAATTATTACTCAAGCTGAACTTTGTAACTGTAATTTAGTTTACTATAGTAAAAAGCTCTTCTCATATCCTATTTCTCAATCGCTGGGCTATAGTATCACCTCAATCTGGACCTTGAGTAGTTGCTGAGAACATTCATCATTTTATTCTTGCTGTTTTTGTTGCTCCATGTAGTCCTTGCTGTGCCTTAATCTAGTGTTCTGTTGAAGAAAGTTACTGAGTCTGTTGCTATCTGTGATTGTACTTTGAACAGTTCAGCACTGTAACATCATTTACTTATCAACATACTTCTCAATTTTAAGGGCACTCAATTGCAGAATCTCACATTACTTAAACCATGCTAACCTGTTTTTTCTGTGCAGCCTCTGTTTCCTGGGGAAAGTGGTGTTGATCAGCTGGTGGAAATCATCAAAGTATAATGCCAATTGGATGATATCTTGTACTTCTGCTGATTTGTTTATTCATAATTGATTCTTACCTTTTGAGTTAACCTTGTATCAGATTTTGGGGACTCCTACCAGAGAGGAAATCAAGTGCATGAATCCAAGTTACACAGAATTCAAATTTCCTCATATCAAAGCTCATCCATGGCACAAAGTATATGCAAAGTGTATTAATGTTAATGATATTATTTTCAGTCTGTTGGTTGTCTTACTGGAATTTTCTTTGTAGGTTTTTCCCAAGAGGACAGCTCCTGATGCAGTTGATCTTGTATCTAGGTTGCTCCAATATTCTCCAAATCTGCGCTGCTCTGCCGTAAGTTTCACTGCCTGCTTAATGGAATTTCTGTGCTTCTAGTTTGTATTAAAGAGGTTCTCATTTAATGATGATCTGTAGGGATTATGAAATATAATTTAGTTGTTCTTATATGGGGACTGAAGTTCATGATCTTTATAAACTATTTCCTATAGTTGATTTGCACGGAGCACCCTTTGTCGATTTGTAGAAACATGCAACTTCTCACTGTCTACCATTTAAAGAACATTCATTAGTCTGTAGTCCTAAAAACCATGTTGACTCAGATCTACTTAAAATGTCCATTGTTTGCTGCACGATACTTCAGTATTTGTATTAAAACTTTAGGTTTGACACTGTTTGATCTTTATGCTGCTCCAAGCTACCATGCTTCTGTCAATTTTAGCGAAGCAAGAAAGTTTTGTTGTCATTATACAAAAAAATCCATCTCTCCCTAGTCTTGATATTATATTTAACTTGTGGTTGAGTTAGCGGCCATTTTTTCATGAAATGATACCTCAGTAAGAACAAACTTTATCGATACTGTTAATCCTTTATGGCATCCAAACTATCATGCTTATCAAGTTTAACAGAACAATATATATATATATATATATATATATATATATATATATATATTATTGGCACTAGTTCAGATGAGAATCCTCGGTTGATCTTTACATTGTATTTACTGGTGGCAGTCTCGAGTACTGCATAGAGTAGTCTGGTATTTTGGTGAGTAAATGAAGGGCAAGGACTGGTAGGAAAATGTAAGATATGCTGGATAGATATGGATTCTGTTAAATGCATCCATGAGAAACAGAAGCTCACTAACTAGACAATATCACAAAAACCATTTCTTCAAATTCAATGAACCATCATAGTGACATTTACCCATTTTGGGCCTTTTTGCAGCTGGAGGCATGTGCACACCCGTTTTTTGATGATCTGAGAGATCCGAATACACGCCTCCCTAATGGACGTCCCCTTCCTCCCCTATTCAACTTCATGCCTCAAGGTAAAAGGACTGTCGTTCTTCATTGGATATGTTAGTGGTTGATGCTGCTTGCCTAAATCAGTCATTAACCTTCCTTTTATGCCAAACTTCTCTAGAGCTGGAAGGAGCTTCTCCTGAACTACTTCAACGCCTAATTCCTCAGCACATGAAGAAATAAATTTATAAAGTGGCAACACAGTTATGGTGAGTGTAGTAATATTGGGTGCAAATGACAGTATGGCCTACTCTTGCTCGTGGTGCGGTGTATGCGTCCCAATAGTCACTGGCTTTTTGGCCTAGAGCTCGACATGACATGTGAGACAACAGAAGAGTGGTTCGTGTCGAGGTCTTTTTGGATGGATTTCCATGCGGATTTATGCATTGCATAACACAGTTGCTCCGGAATATATATTGTATTCTCCACAGCTCAATGCATGAAGTGATAAGGTTCCTGCCTTTCTGTTTTGGTAATGACAACTGTGATAGGTACATAGTCCAACTATCCTCCTAGCTCATCTATTTATGTTCAAGTTTCGTGTCTGGAGGGCAGCTTTCGGTTAATCTGTTGTAGCCTGAACTCAGATGCTTACCAGTGTAGAAATAGAGATGGAGGACCCAGAAATGAAATCCTTTGCCGTTAGTTGTTATTTAGCATTTTTTCTTCTCCTGGTGCAAGCTATATTTATTCATTTGTAGGTTGTTCTCTTTAGTTTCCATCCCCAGGTTACGGATGATTTATTTTTCATATGATGATGTGGTGTAGTCGCTTCTCTTCATCACCATTGTATCTGGTTTTAAGCTTTAGTAAGTATTTATTGCAGGCAGACTGGTCACCCCAGCTGAAATAATCGGTTTTTTCATTTACTCTCCGTTCAAGATCAGTGGATACCTGAAATAATAAAGTTGTACCAATTTCTGCTGATTCAAGAAAAGTCAAAGATTAAAAACAAGGGGAAAAGAAAAAGAAAAATAGGTCTCCAAACACAAAAAAGCTAAGATACCTTGCTAAAAAGAAGTGAACTCATGGAAGCTGGAAGAATCCTTTGTTTTGAAGTCTATAACCACTTGCAACTAATTCTGAGGATGTCTTTCTAAACTTCTGCTTACTTTTGAGTGTTGAATACCAATTATCCCCAGCTTTCAAAACACTCTCTCTCCACTTTCTACTAACTCTGAGGATGGCTCTCTAAACTTTGAGTGTTTAATCCCACCTCTCTCTCTCTCTCTCTCTCTCTCTCTCTCCATTTTCCCGTCTTTGAAGGTTACATATGCTATTGGGGAGCAAGAATCACAAAGATATAATGGAGTTGCCAAATGCAACAAACTGCAAGCCCCCAACTGCAAGCCCCTAGTCCTAAGCTAATGGTTAGGAAGTCTGCAATTTCATTGTCATTTCTAGCACAATGAAATAAGTGAATTGCACCGAGAGAAGCAACCAAAATTTCAGTTTACAGCTGGAGATCTCCAGTCCCTAAGAATTGATCGTGACCAAGAAATCAAGTTAGACGACTCTCCTTCAATAATGATGAACCCACCAATTCATAGAGACATTCAGCCCCATAATTAGCCGCGAGGACAACATTAATTTTTTGAAGGGTCATGAAAAGATGGTTCAGCTGGAAGGTGTGCAGGAAAGAAGACATACCGGTGCATGAGCCGATATCTTTTCAAGCACAATACCTAGCGGCCGTCATATTTTTCTACGAAGATACACAAATCTTTCTCAAGAAAAATCCAAGCAGTCTCTTTAACAGGACTTGCTGAGAAATCCCAGTTTCTTTTGGGCAACAGCTAAGGAAGAGATTGAGAAAAAGCAGTTAATAACTTTGTTATAGAAAGAATCACCTCCATATGATACTTGCTGTAAAGGATCATAAAATTTCTTTCACAGCAAGATCACATGTGACTGCAAGAGTAAAGATAGATGATATTACACACCGAACAGCATGGTCCTTCATGTGACCAGGAGTCCTCGATGCACATTGAAGTACCTAAAAGAGGAAGTAACTATAGAACCAAGATGACCTCTACAGCGAATGTAGACAAGATTAGCTGATTGGCTTCATCATAAAGAACACATCGGTGGCAAGTATTACCTTTTTGCTCTTCTACTTGTCATCACTTTTAGCACTCTGCTGATTCTTCTGCAACATAATTCCACAAATGCAGACTTGGGTCTTCCAAATAATACACGAGAGAGGAGCATCACTATCTGAAGTTTGTTGAAAACCATTGTCTCATCCTCCCAGAAGTTTCAACCAAATTCCACTTGATTCTATGCCTTAGCATCTCATAACAATTGAAAAAATTAACCCCCCTTATATTAACACCTGTGTAAACTAGAGGACGCCTGACATGGCAAATCCAGTCCTAGAGTGGAACTCTTCTTCACAATACAAACATAATGCAAACGAATTCGTTGGAAATGAGCCCTGATCTCCCAACAGCTCACTAAATCCCAATCATGTTACATGACAGTGTTAGTCTCTTTCTCCAAGTTGCTTCCATTTGCCAACGGAACCATTTGTCAACTCATGTTTCCAGTAACCACTCACTCATCTTCGTTGGTCCTACAAATATTCCCTTGATTTGCAAAATATATCATTCTTTTACTTTCATCTTCCCCAGAGGAAATCTCTTCAACTTGGAGCTTCTGAACTCTCTTGCAGACAGAAGGCAAACAGTGACATAAAGTAAATCGAGAGGGTAGCAAGCCAGCCTTCAGCAAGATTATTCCAACCACCAAAAGTTATGTATTTCATGGATTAGTTTACCCAGCATGACTGCTTCTTGGATCTTAGACTCTTAGTGAATGTATTTATGTTATAGTTTTAATCTTCCAATTTTGGCTGTGTCCAAATCTTTTCGTTTGAATGTCTATCACGTATCAACTTCACCTGCTTATTCTAGGGTGCGGAATTGTGTAGAAGGTCAGAATAACCATTGGCCTTTTTCACTTATGCCAGCTGTGGTAGTGTCTACCAGTCTGAGTAGCAAACTCTGGCTCTGCACCAAATATAGTTCATCATCATAAGCACTAAAAGATGATGAAACATGAACAAAATGAAATGTCTAGTACCTAGTTTTTCCAGTAGGAAGCTCGTTTGAGGAAAGCAAACCCAGAACCGTTCTGATAGCCAAGTATTATAGTGGCTCCAAGACCCAGCTGCTTTTGCCTGGATCCAGCATCAAAATGAATTTTATACTTTTAATCTTCTACCAATAATCTCTGCAGGAACATGTTCCCTCACTGAAGTGATGGAAGCAATTTGCATCCCTCAAAACGATATGACGTTTAAAAACTTTTGATATGAATTTTATAGCACTATGACAATCACCACACACCCGGAGGTTTTTCACAATCCTTATTGGTGCCCCATTTGGCACGCTAAGAAGCCCAAATGCAACAGCCAACTTCTCACTGTGGTAAGCAAGACCAAGCTCCTTGCCCTCTTCATCGACATCATGAAGAGCAAAATTCATATCGGGCACATATCCTGCCTCCTTGATCAAAATCATAATTTCATCAATCTTGGCATATATCTCTTCCATTTTTGGATGGCTTTTATCTTCAACCAGAAATGAGTGAACCATGCTGTTAATCTCTATCCAACTGCAACCAGGCTCTTTACTTACCCCCCTTAACTTCATCAACTTCCGGATTTTTGCTGCCTCATCCCATCTACCTGTAGCAGAGTAGATGTTTGACAAAAGAACATAAGGCACTGCATTTTGGGGTTCCAATTGAAATAGGTTTTCAGCTGCCCTTCTACCTAGTTCCATGTTTCCATGGATTCGACATGCAGCAAGCAATGCTATCCAGACTGTCGAGTCTGGCTTTACAGTCATTTGATTCAGTAACTCCTCAGCCTCGTCGATCTTTCCTGCTCGGCCAAGAAGATCAATCATGCAGGCGTAGTGTTGAGGTCCAGGGCTAATACCATAAGCCTTATACATTGACTTGAAGTAACGACAACCCTCCTCCACTAGGCCGGTGTGGCTACATGCAAATAACAAACCGATAAATGTAATGAAATCAGGTCTGGTTCCACTCTTGAGCATCTGTTCATAGAGTTGCAGGGAATCCGTCCCTCTTCCATTCTGAGCATGACCCACAATCAAAGCTGTCCAGGAAACAACATCTCTGATTGCCATCGAATCAAAGACCTGATTAGCATCCTCTATGGCCCCGCATTTTGCATACATAGTCACTAGCGAGTTATCTATTGATAGAGATGATCTAAAGCCACCTCTGATAAAAATTACATGTACCTGTCGCCCAAATTCCAGAAGTGTTAATCCAGCACAAGCACTCAAAGCACTAGCAATTACGAATTCATCTGATTCAATGCCTGCAATTCTCATTTGACAAAACAGCTTGAGTGATTTTTCATGGAACCCATGGTGAGAATAACCAGTGATTATTGAAGTCCATGATACAACATCTCGCTCCAGCATCTTTTCAAAAATACCAGATGCCCAGTCTAAATTTCCCTGCTTTGCATACATGTCAACGAGAGCATTGCTCACATGTTTATAAGCCTTGAAGCCAGATTTCATGATGGAACAGTGAACAGACTTCCCATTTTCTACATCCAAGAGAGATGCTAACGTATTCAGAACAGATGGGAATGTGTAATCATCAATCTTCAAACCTTTCATATGCATTTTCTGAAACAAGGAGAGAGCTTCTTCTTTGAGCCCCTGCCTCACACAGCCAACTATCAAACAGTTCCAGGAAACCACATCTTCATTTTCCATCCCTTCCAATACCCTCCTTGCGCTATTCAAATCTCCACATTTAGCATACATGTCAATTAACGCACTCTCAACAAACACATTAGCACCAAAACCACTTCGAATTACACAAGCATGCAGTTGCATTCCAAATTTATGAGTGGACACCATGCCACAAGCTGTCAAAACGCTAGGAAATGTGAACTGATTTGGTCCAACATCTTGCCTCCGCATGTCCCGAAAACATTCCATTCCTCTAAGCCCCTCACCATTCTGCGAATAACCTGTTACCATCGCTGTCCACAAAACATGATTCTTTCTATCAGGCATTCTGTCAAAGAGATATGCCGCTTCCGAAATTCGCTTGCACTTTGCATACATATCAATAAGACCCGTCACAACATATACATTACAGTCAAACTGAGTTTTTACAGCGTGAGCATGGACTTGTTCGCCTCTTCGTAGTGCAGCAAAGGTCGAACATGTCCTCAATACACTACCCAATGTATACTGATCAGGTTTTAATCCTTCAAATTGCATTCTCCAAAACAATTCCCGTACTTCAGTTTCAAATCCGTGTCGAGAATATCCGGAAATAAGAGAAGACCATGTAATTGAAATCCGATTTGGAGTCTCATCAAACAGTTTTTGGGCTTCATTTAGTTGACCTGATCGAGCATAAGCAGCAATCATGGTGTTCCATGAAAATTCGTCTCTTTGAGGCATTTCGTTGAACAATTGGCGGGCTTCTTTGACTTGACCGGATTTTGACAGACCATCTAGGAGAAGGTTTGAAGAAAAAATGGGAGGAATCACTCCAGTTGAACTCATGATGGCGTGGATATGTTTGGCTGAGTCTATATCGTTGCGTAGGAGACATGTTTTGAGGGAAAGCTGCAATTGAGGTGAATTCAATTTGTTCATAATCTTCAGACAAAACTATGGGCTGGAATTTCTGTATGCACAGCCCGTGAAATGTACAGAGGCGTCCTTATCTAAGTTATGGGCTGGGCCTAGCTTTACCTACAAGATTGTGGCCCGAATGATGTCAGCAGGTTTCCACTGTTCCGGGCGTCACTTCGCAGCTCACAGTACATTTTCAAAATGTAGGCCCAGCATATTTTACAAAGAGCCTTGGCACAATGATAGAGTTTTCCTCGTGTGATTTACACGTTAAAGATTCGAAACTTAGAAACATCGCTTCTTATAAAAATGCAAGGTAATGCTAGATACTATATAGACCCTTTCTAATCTACCCTTACTCAGAGCCCACATATGCATGAAGCTTCTATGCTGAGCTACCCTTTATGGCCCAGAATTTATTCAAGTGAAAGGGCATGAAAAGCTTTCCAGCAGTGGTAGATAGTAACACACACACTCTCAGCCTCTTTGGGCATTGTGAATTATTATCTTCATCAAATAAGGGAGGCATATAGTTTTGGAATGCAAGGTGTGAAAATAATCTCTGGCAAAATATAAGATAAGACTGCATATTATTGACCTTTGTGGTCTGTCTCTTCCTTGAACCCCACATATGTGAGAGCTTGGCACACTGGAGCTGCCGCTTTTTTATAATTTCAGAACTTTAAATTAAATCTAGAATCTGGCATTTGAAATGGAATTCTGGCATACTTCAGATGGACTTTGGGCACAATTTCCGAACTCTACGCATGAAGACATCCAAATAACTACAGTTTGGGGCTGAATTAGTAAGGGAGGTGGGAGCCAACAATGGCTGCTTGAGCATTGCAACCATGTAAAACATGCATGAGCCTGGGTAGAAGATGTAAGGTCTGGTCGTTCCAGCTGATTACTGTAATGACTCGAACATTTGATGCTATTTTTGCATCACTTTTATTAAATTGAGAAAGAAATTGATTAATTTGAAAATTTATATAGAGTTAAATATATTAAATGTTCTATTTTAATTAAAATATGAAACAAAAGAATTTGTGAAAAAAGTTAGTACCATTGGATTCTACGATCAAAATGGAATCTAACGCCTCAAAGAACGCTGAAAATGGAGTTCGTATGACCAAGACCTTTTAAATATGAGGGGCATTTTTGTAAAATGCATTTAAAAATAAGAGGGACTGAAAACATAGGGGGTCATTTTGATAACGACACCCCTCTCCATCATCCCCTATCTCCAGCCGACTCAACAGCATCGCCTCTGTAAGGCGGTGCCAGAAAAAGGGCGGCACCGCCATTAGGTAGCACCGCCTTCACAAGGCTATAAAGCCCTCTTTCCCCTCCTTCCCGACCATCCCTTTCTCCTCCTCCTCTTCTTCTCCTACATTCAGTCTAGGGTTCAGGTGAGCATGAGAAAACCGCACTTGTAGGAAAATCTTCCTTTTCGACGCTGAACCCACTTTCTTTTTTCTCTTTTCTTCCCTTCTTCTCCTTCTCCCTCCTCTGGCCCTTGCAATTTCACTCTATTTTACAGCTGTGGGTTTTCCCCTCTTGGTATTTTCGGCGACCAGGGGTTTAGGCAAGTGTTAAGGGAATTGCACCTACCAGTGGGGAGGGGCACCATCTCTGGCTGCCCAGGTAAGCCCCCACCTCCCTCTTGTATTTTCCCCTTTTCCCATACTAGATCCATGCAGGATCTGGTGTTCCCCAGCCGGAGATAGCGCAGGGGAAAGGTTGGGTTCCATCCAGCTCTGTGCAAACCAAGCGTCCTAAGGAAGCAGAGCATAACGCGTGCCTGGGATGCGCCCCTGGGACTAGCTTTGGGCACGCATCGCATGCGACACGGTCCTGGTTCGATCGGGACGCACGAGCGCTTGGGAGGTGACACGAACACACCAGTGCCGAAGAAGCGTCTGCGCGATGCCAACTCTGTCCTAGTTCGACTGAGACTCGCACATGTCCTAAGAACTGTGACGCGTGGGCACTATGCAGACAATTCTAGTTCGTTCGTTGATGCGCGATAGTAAAAACGCAATTAAGGAGGCTATATAACTCCGATTGATGATCCGAAAGAACCGTTGCGTCCGTATTGATGACGCAGACCTAATGAGACTACAAAACTCAGAATTAGAGGACTATTTGGTATGAATATAGCTTAAATACTATAGAGATCGCATAAATCTACATGATCAAAGATGATCAAACTTCGTAGATGGATTTGTTGGGTCTATTAGGAGACCAATGTGCCTCAATCCAATCTAAGTTACACACATCCGAATAATACTTGAGTCCTTGTTATTAGTTGATATTCAGGGTTTCTCAAAGGTAAATTAAGGTCGAGTAATAAAGGACACGATTCAAGAAACATCGAGGTAGGTAGTACCGATATTACTAAGTTTTTAAATGCATCTTAAACTCAAACTTTCCTTTATTAACGTTTTTAGCATGCTTTTGAGATATGATGCTTTTATGCGAGCATGCAAACTTGTCTTCATAATTTATGTCCTTAAAGCACTTGAATCTATCACCATATTGAGCATGCTTTTTGATGCAATGTTTTTATACCAGCATGCAGAATTATCTTCATGTTTTATAGCCTTGAATGCTATATTAGCATGAACTGATTTTATGCATTGCTCACATGGTTGCAAAGAGAAGCATAAATTGCATGATTTCGACGAGTAAGATTAAAGATTTCCATGTCATATAAATCATCTCATAATACTATCACATGATGCATAACCTTGAGGGTTACCAAAAGACGCTGGAGTGCCCAAAAGATGCTGGTTAGGCAGTTGTGAGGGTTAGGCAGTGTGAGGGACCCACAGAGGACATTATTTTTATATTTTTCAGGTTGATGAGCTTGGTGGGCACTATGCTGAGAGGTTGTTTATATACGCGGTTGGCCTCCCGGCCTCTACCACCAAAGGATGGATGGTATCACTGCCAAAAAGGCTTGTCCCTTCCCTGACTGCTATGGTAAACACGGACGACCACTGGAGGTGTTCACGGCACCCTTTTCAAGGATGCCATAGTCGCCGTGGAGGCTATGGTGGGTAGTCTCTAGATATCGGAGACGCACGATTCTAGTTGTGTGTTGATCGTGAGCATAGTGACCTTATGATTTCAATGTGATCGATATGCATATAGCATTGAGATGTCATATACAATTACTTGTGACTAGTCGACTTGATGTGATCGCCGAGACCAGGTGCATAATACTCCTAATGCTACTAGCATCTGCTTTGAATGATGACTATTTTAAGAATTTCGTGATTATTATATTTTACTCATTGCTCTGATGGTTTGTCGAGGTATTATTACTTGGTTCTATGAATTTCTACTTCATAATTTTAGCCATATTGCTATCATTAAACATTGCATGAGCTGACGTTTATTCATTTTTACACAAAAAGGAATTACTAAGATTTTATATGGACAGCTCCTGGAATTTATGCATATTGCATGATGTGTTTTCAAAATAGTAGTATCAGATCACCTACTGAGTATAAGTAATACTCACTCAAATATATTATTTTTACAGATTTAGTCCAAAAAGGATTAGAAGAAACTCTAAGACATGTTAGTGTCACGATCATGTAAATGAAGAAGAGACAAGTATGAATGTAAGTAAACTCTCTACCTCTTTGGACATGTATTTGTACTTACTACAGTTAGGTCGTGAGCTGTGACTGGATAGACCTGGGAAGACAATTATGATTTCAGTAATTTTCAAAACTACGTTGTTTGTTGTGAAAGTAAATGATACTCGGGGTTTTCAAAATGAGTTTAAAACAAAAGATTTTTTCGCTGCATTACATTGTTTTTCTAAAAATGTTTTCAAACAGGGATGCATCCTACCTTAGGAATTAGATATTCCATTTAAAAATGCATGGAAAAAACCCGGGTCATCACAATTACCTAGCTAAAGATTGCTCGAATCTCCAATTGAAGATAAGTCAAAAGCCAACAAATTCATGGGTGTACTACTCCGGCCAACCCATTCGTAAAAAGGAGTTTTAACTTGTAGGGTACGCAAGTGCAGAAAATGAACTTTGTGCTACAACTTTCTTGCCTATGCTTGAAGAAGGCACCTCTCCTATAGTAGGTCCTTCATGGCTTTTGGTTGCTTGCAGGTTTGTCTCTCTAATATGATGGACTACTTAAAGTAAATTCAGTAGTCAATAATAGATCCTACTTAATCATGCAAAGCTCTTTTTGCCTTTAGCTTTGGAAATAATTTATTATTGAAAAATGCTATCATGACGGAGCTTCAAGACTAACTTGGAAACCCTGCCAAGGTAATCCTCACCTTTGAATGATCTAATTCAATCATTATGTTGGCCTCACTTCGATTAGTTATACAAAAAATTTATAACTCTTGAATTATATAAATTATGCATTTTGAGTTTTTAAATCATAATCTTTCGATTTTTTAGCTAAAAAACTCTAAATAGTAGAAATCAAACAAGGTGACTGAGTCAAATAATTCAAAGGTCGGGCTTAGTTAGATGGGGCTTCAGAGTTAGCTCCAAAACTCAATTTGCATAACATTTTTCTTTATCATTTGTAGCTCAAAGATGGCCTGTCCTCTGTTGGCACATCAGCTTGTGTGCTGCATGTCGGCCATTCTCCTACTCGTTTCTTCATCTATGGGAACTCAGATAAGGCTTTGGAAATTTTCTTCTTCCCCGTAGTATTCGAGTATTAGTGGTACCTTACTAGGCAAAAGAAAGCCTTCTACCTCCGCCCCCTCACTTCACTTCCATCTTGTGATAGATGTGAGACATGGATCAAGTGGGGGTGTGGGATAAGATGGGCTTATGTGAGTTGTAGATATTATTTTTACCCCTAATGGTATTTTGACGGTGTGAAATTGATTGTGATGTGCTAGAATTTTACAGATTTGGGATCGGAATTGATTCAATCACACACACAAACAAAAGAAGACAAGGAGATTTATGTAATTCAGCCAAATACGGCCTACATCCACGAAAAAAGAGGAATCCACTATTATCTGATTAGATTATATGGATGAGGAGGAGGAGCACACACAAACAAAAGAAGACAAGAAAATTTATGTGATTCAGCCAAACATAGCTTACGTCCACGGAAAAGGAAGAATCCATTGTTATCTGATCAGATTCTATGGATGAGGAGGAGGAGCCTCCTCTAGCCCTCCTCTCTTTCTCTAAGCATAGGCTCTTTCACACCCCCCCTCCCACCACACACACAATTTTCCTCACATGGAAATGGTAGGACTCTTATCTTAATGATCTTTATCCTATTTGAACTTATCCTAACAGTTTCCTATTGTTGTCAGGTTTTCTCACATGGATATAGACCACATGCGGATTTATCCAAATAATCTCCCCCTCTATACCCATGGGAGGACGATGTACTAAATACTTTTAATTCTATTCAACTCCCCCAAATTACAAGTGCGTCTTTCAGTCAGCTTTCCCTCCTATAATCGTCTACGCTTTCTAGTAGCTCCATCAACAATCTTTGTGCATTTGCTACTTCTTCTGGAAGATTGTTGCTTCTCCTGCTCAGCACTCTTTGTTATGTTTAAGTCTCAGCACTCATTGTTATGTTTAAGTGCCAATAAGTCATCGAGTGTACCATAAACATTTATAAGCTTGTTTGCCTAGAAGTCTTCCACTTAGAAGCCTACTAGTGCCCCCTCGTCGGTCTCCCTCATACACTGCCCTTGTTAGATGCTCATAAATATCACTTGAAATGGGTCTGCTTGGGAGTCGCAAGCCCTTTTTATCGAGTCACCTTACCATTGTGCATTGAGTCGTCCTACTACTGCTCGTCAATCATCTCTCTACTGTTCACAAGCCAACCCTCACTTGCGGTTGTCAAGTCCACTCATAGTAGTCACTATGACCATTTTCCACACTTGTTAGTCAACTCATGGCTGGCACTAGACCACTCTTCAGCCATCATAGAGTCAACTCGGCAATATGAGTTTCCTGAACAGGGGTATAGTTATCAATTTCATGGGGCTAGCTTTATTTTCTCGGGTGTCCTTATCAAAATGAGGGTTGTAAAGTTTATATTACAAGGGTGCCCCTATCAATTTTCAGGGGTGTAAAACTCCCTCTCCTTCTGTGTTTTTTCTTTCCTCCTCCTTTCTTTCCTTTTCCCATGGGCTTCCTTACTCGGCCAGCTTCGTCACCGGCTGGCGGGTACAAACAGCCCAGCCACCGATCTCTTCTCTCTTCCCTTGGTGAGCTGCTTCTCCGACGTCTCACCAGTGTGGCAGGCGATCTTCTTGTACCATCGACAATCAACGGATTGCGTAATCGGCGGGTTCCTCTCCACTGTCACAGCCCGCGATCGGTTCTTCTCCCATCGGCGTGCCATCACCGATGATCTTCCACTTGTAGAGGTTTAGGTGGGCGCCCCTTTCTTCGGCCAGAGTCTGATGTCACCGCTGATCATAGTCCGTCGTCGATCTGATCTACGGCAGGCTGCGTTCTCCGCCAGCGTGGCCTGCCGTTCTTCTTTCCACTTCGGCTGGTAGCTCCTTCCTCCGGTCGGGGCTTCCATGGTCGTCCAGTGATCATCCAAGCACTGTGCTTTTCACCGTGGACTGATCGCGTGATCGACGACTTCTCTGTGCTGCCGCAGCCAGCCAATGTCCTGCTCCATATTCTCGGCGGTCATGGTCTGCCAAACTGGACGCCTCCTACACATACTTCTCCGGCGATCTTTAGTTTGTATGGGTTCAGATCGACGCCCTTTTCTTCCTCACCACTCTGCCGGTGTCTGCACTCCGTTCCTTCTGGATTTTCAATTGGGTAATACCCTTGGGAACAGTCCTCTTTCGCCTACCGCGTTTAACTCGGACACGGTAGATCACATACACGGTAGTGCAGCAAAGGTCGAACATGTCCTCAATACACTACCCAATGTATACTGATCAGGTTTTAATCCTTCAAATTGCATTCTCCAAAACAATTCCCGTACTTCAGTTTCAAATCCGTGTCGAGAATATCCGGAAATAAGAGAGGACCATGTAATTGAAATCCGATTTGGAGTCTCATCAAACAGTTTTTGGGCTTCATTTAGTTGACCTGATCGAGCATAAGCAGCAATCATGGTGTTCCATGAAAATTCGTCTCTTTGAGGCATTTCGTTGAACAATTGGCGGGCTTCTTTGACTTGACCGGATTTTGACAGACCATCTAGGAGAAGGTTTGAAGAAAAAATGGGAGGAATCACTCCAGTTGAACTCATGATGGCGTGGATATGTTTGGCTGAGTCTATATCGTTGCGTAGGAGACATGTTTTGAGGGAAAGCTGCAATTGAGGTGAATTCAATTTGTTCATAATCTTCAGACAAAACTATGGGCCGGAATTTCTGTATGCACAGCCCGTGAAATGTACAGAGGCGTCCTTATCTAAGTTATGGGCTGGGCCTAGCTTTACTACTACAAGATTGTGGCCCGAACAATGTCAGCAGGTTTCCACTGTTCCGGGGTCACTTCGCAACTCACAGTACATTTTCAAAATGTAGGCCCAGCATATTTTACAAAGAGCCTTGGCACAATGATAGAGTTTTTGTCGTGTGATTTATAGGTTAAAGATTCGAAGCTTAGAAACAACGCTTCTTATAAAAATACAAGATAATGCTGGATACTATATAGACCCTTTCTAATCTGCCCTTACTCAGACCCCACATATGCATGAAGCTTCTATGCTAAGCTACCCTTTATGGCCCAGAATTTATTCAAGTGAAAGGGTAGATAGTAACACACACACACACACTCAGCCTCTTTGGGCATTGTGAATTATTATCTTTCTCAAATAAGGGAGGCATATAGTTTTGGAATGCAATGTGTGAATATAATCTCTGGCAAAATATAAGATAAGGCTGCATATTATTGACCTTTGTGGTCTGTCTCTTCCTTGAACCCCACATATGTGAGAGCTTGGCACACTGGGGCTGCCGCTTTTTTATAATTTCAGAACTTTAAATTAAATCTAGAATTTGGCATTTGAAATGGAATTTTGGCGTACTTCAGATGGACTTTGGGCACAATTTCCGAACTCTACGCATGAAGACATCCAAGTAACTACAATTTGGGGCTGAATTAGTAAGGGAGATAGGAGCCCACAATGGGTACGCCATGCATGAGCACGGGTAGAAGATGTAAGGTCCGGTCGTTCCGGTGATTCGTAATGACTCAAATATTTGATGCTATTTTTGCATCACTTTTATTAAATTGAGAAAGAAATTGATTAATTTGAAATTTTATATAGAGTTAAATATATTAAATGTTCTATTTTAATTAAAATATGAAATAAAAGAATTTGTGAGAAAAGTTAGCACCATTGGATTCTACGATCAAAATGGAATCTAACACCTCAAAGAACGTCGAAAATGGAGTTCATATAACCAAGACCTTTTAAATATGAGGGGCATTTTTGTAAAATGCATTTAAAAATAAGAGGGACTGAAAACATAGGGGGTCATTTTGATAACGACACCCCTCTCCATCATCCCCTACCTCCAGCCAACTCAACAGCATTACCTCTGTGAGGCAGTGCCGGAAAAAGGGCGGCACCGCCATTAGGTAGCACCGCCTTCACAAGGCTATAAAGCCCTCTTTCCCCTCCTTCCCGACCATCCCTTTCTCCTCCTCCTCTTCTTCTCCGGCTGTTCAGTCTAGGGTTCAGGTGAGCATGAGAAAACCGCACTTGTAGGAAAATCTTCCTTTCCGACGCTGAACCCACTTTCTTTTTTCTCTTTTCTTCCCTTCTTCTCCTTCTCCCTCCTCTGGCCCTTGCAATTTCACTCTATTTTACAGCGACAGGGGTTTTCCCCTCTTGGTATTTTCGGCGACCAGGGGTTTAGGCAAGTGTTAAGGGAATTGCACCTACCAGTGGGGAGGGGCACCATCTCTGGCTGCCCAGGTAAGCCCCCACCTCCCTCTTGTATTTTCCCCTTTTCCCATACTAGATCCATGCAGGATCTGGTGTTCCCCAGCCGGAGATAGCGCAGGGGAAAGGTTGGGTTCCATCCAGCTCTGTGCAAACCAAGCGTCCCAAGGAAGCAGAGCATAACGCGTGCCTGGGATGCGCCCCTGGGACTAGCTTTGGGCACGCATCGCATGCGACACGGTCCTGGTTCGATCGGGACGCACGAGCGCTTGGGAGGTGACACGAACACACCAGTGCCGAAGAAGCGTCTGCGCGATGCCAACTCTGTCCTAGTTCGACTGAGACTCGCACATGTCCTAAGAACTGTGACGCGTGGGCACTATGCAGACAATTCTAGTTCGTTCGTTGATGCGCGATAGTAAAAACGCAATTAAGGAGGCTATATAACTCCGATTGATGATCCGAAAGAACCGTTGCGTCCGTATTGATGACGCAGACCTAATGAGACTACAAAACTCAGAATTAGAGGACTATTTGGTATGAATATAGCTTAAATACTATAGAGATCGCATAAATCTACATGATCAAAGATGATCAAACTTCGTAGATGGATTTGTTGGGTCTATTAGGAGACCAATGTGCCTCAATCCAATCTAAGTTACACACATCCGAATAATACTTGAGTCCTTGTTATTAGTTGATATTCAGGGTTTCTCAAAGGTAAATTAAGGTCGAGTAATAAAGGACACGATTCAAGAAACATCGAGGTAGGTAGTCTGATATTACTAAGTTTTTAAATGCATCTTAAACTCAAACTTTCCTTTATTAACGTTTTTAGCATGCTTTTGAGATATGATGCTTTTATGCGAGCATGCAAACTTGTCTTCATAATTTATGTCCTTAAAGCACTTGAATCTATCACCATATTGAGCATGCTTTTTGATGCAATGTTTTTATACCAGCATGCAGAATTATCTTCATGTTTTATAGCCTTGAATGCTATATTAGCATGAACTGATTTTATGCATTGCTCACATGGTTGCAAAGAGAAGCATAAATTGCATGATTTCGACGAGTAAGATTAAAGATTTCCATGTCATATAAATCATCTCATAATACTATCACATGATGCATAACCTTGAGGGTTACCAAAAGACGCTGGAGTGCCCAAAAGATGCTGGTTAGGCAGTTGTGAGGGTTAGGCAGTGTGAGGGACCCACAGAGGACATTATTTTTATATTTTTCAGGTTGATGAGCTTGGTGGGCACTATGCTGAGAGGTTGTTTATATACGCGGTTGGCCTCCCGGCCTCTACCACCAAAGGATGGATGGTATCACTGCCAAAAAGGCTTGTCCCTTCCCTGACTGCTATGGTAAACACGGACGACCACTGGAGGTGTTCACGGCACCCTTTTCAAGGATGCCATAGTCGTCGTGGAGGCTATGGTGGGTAGTCTCTAGATATCGGAGACGCACGATTCTAGTTGTGTGTTGATCGTGAGCATAGTGACCTTATGATTTCAATGTGATCGATATGCATATAGCATTGAGATGTCATATACAATTACTTGTGACTAGTCGACTTGATGTGATCGCCGAGACCAGGTGCATAATACTCCTAATGCTACTAGCATCTGCTTTGAATGATGACTATTTTAAGAATTTCGTGATTATTATATTTTACTCATTGCTCTGATGGTTTGTCGAGGTATTATTACTTGGTTCTATGAATTTCTACTTCATAATTTTAGCCATATTGCTATCATTAAACATTGCATGAGCTGACGTTTATTCATTTTTACACAAAAAGGAATTACTAAGATTTTATATGGACAGCTCCTGGAATTTATGCATATTGCATGATGTGTTTTCAAAATAGTAGTATCAGATCACCTACTGAGTATAAGTAATACTCACTCAAATATATTATTTTTACAGATTTAGTCCAAAAAGGATTAGAAGAAACTCTAAGACATATTAGTGTCACGATCATGTAAATGAAGAAGAGACAAGTATGAATGTAAGTAAACTCTCTACCTCTTTGGACATGTATTTGTACTTACTACAGTTAGGTCGTGAGAGATTTGGATAGACCTGGGAAGACAATTATGATTTCAGTAATTTTCAAAACTACTTTGTTTGTTGTGAAAGTAAATGATACTCGGGGTTTTCAAAATGAGTTTAAAACAAAAGATTTTTTCGCTGCATTACATTGTTTTTCTAAAAATGTTTTCAAACAGGGATGCATCCTACCTTAGGAATTAGATATTCCATTTAAAAATGCATGGAAAAAACCCGGGTCATCACAATTACCTAGCTAAAGATTGCTCGAATCTCCAATTGAAGATAAGTCAAAAGCCAACAAATTCATGGGTGTACTACTCCGGCCAACCCATTCGTAAAAGGAGTTTTAACTTGTAGAGAATGCCTTGCAAGTGCAGAAAATGAACTTTGTGCTACAACTTTCTTGCCTATGCTTGAAGAAGGCACCTCTCCTATAGTAGGTCCTTCATGGCTTTTGGTTGCTTGCAGGTTTGTCTCTCTAATATGATGGACTACTTAAAGTAAATTCAGTAGTCAATAATAGATCCTACTTAATCATGCAAAGCTCTTTTTGCCTTTAGCTTTGGAAATAATTTATTATTGAAAAATGCTATCATGACGGAGCTTCAAGACTAACTTGGAAACCCTGCCAAGGTAATCCTCACCTTTGAATGATCTAATTCAATCATTATGTTGGCCTCACTTCGATTAGTTATACAAAAATTTATAACTCTTGAATTATATAAATTATGCATTTTGAGTTTTTAAATCATAATCTTTCGATTTTTTAGCTAAAAAACTCTAAATAGTAGAAATCAAACAAGGTGACTGAGTCAAATAATTCAAAGGTCGGGCTTAGTTAGATGGGGCTTGAGTTAGCTCCAAAACTCAATTTGCATAACATTTTTCTTTATCATTTGTAGCTCAAAGATGGCTGTCCTCTGTTGGCACATCAGCTTGTGTGCCGCATGTCGGCCATTCTCCTACTCGTTTCTTCATCTATGGGAACTCAGATAAGGCTTTGGAAATTTTCTTCTTCCCCGTAGTATTCGAGTATTAGTGGTACCTTACTAGGCAAAAGAAAGCCTTCTACCTCCGCCCCCTCACTTCACTTCCATCTTGTGATAGATGTGAGACATGGATCAAGTGGGGGTGTGGGATAAGATGGGCTTATGTGAGTTGTAGATATTATTTTTACCCCTAATGGTATTTTGACGGTGTGAAATTGATTGTGATGTGCTAGAATTTTACAGATTTGGGATCGGAATTGATTCAATCACACACACAAACAAAAGAAGACAAGGAGATTTATGTAATTCAGCCAAATACGGCCTACATCCACGAAAAAAGAGGAATCCACTATTATCTGATTAGATTATATGGATGAGGAGGAGGAGCACACACAAACAAAAGAAGACAAGAAAATTTATGTGATTCAGCCAAACATAGCTTACGTCCACGGAAAAGGAGGAATCCATTGTTATCTGATCAGATTCTATGGATGAGGAGGAGGAGCCTCCTCTAGCCCTCCTCTCTTTCTCTAATCATAGGCTCTTTCACACCCCCCCTCCCACCACACACACAATTTTCCTCACATGGAAATGGTAGGACTCTTATCTTAATGATCTTTATCCTATTTGAACTTATCCTAACAGTTTCCTATTGTTGTCAGGTTTTCTCACATGGATATAGACCACATGCGGATTTATCCAAATAATCTCCCCCTCTATACCCATGGGAGGACGATGTACTAAATACTTTTAATTCTATTCAACTCCCCCAAATTACAAGTGCGTCTTTCAGTCAGCTTTCCCTCCTATAATCGTCTACGCTTTCTAGTAGCTCCATCAACAATCTTTGTGCATTTGCTACTTCTTCTGGAAGATTGTTGCTTCTCCCGTCAAAGACTCTTTGTTATGTTTAAGTCTCAGCACTCATTGTTATGTTTAAGTGCCAATAAGTCATCGAGTGTACCATAAACATTTATAAGCTTGTTTGCCTAGAAGTCTTCCACTTAGAAGCCTACTAGTGCCCCCTCGTCGGTCTCCCTCATACACTGCCCTTGTTAGATGCTCATAAATATCACTTGAAATGGGTCTGCTTGGGAGTCGCAAGCCCTTTTTATCGAGTCACCTTACCATTGTGCATTGAGTCGTCCTACTACTGCACGTCAAACATCTCTCTACTGTTCACAAGCCAACCCTCACTTGCGGTTGTCAAGTCCACTCATAGTAGTCACTATGACCATTTTCCACACTTGTTAGTCAACTCATGGCTGGCACTAGACCACTCTTCAGCCATCATAGAGTCAACTCGGCAATATGAGCTTCTGAACAGGGGTATAGTTATCAATTTCATGGGGCTAGCTTTATTTTCTCGGGTGTCCTTATCAAAATGAGGGTTGTAAAGTTTATATTACAAGGGTGCCCCTATCAATTTTCAGGGGTGTAAAACTCCCTCTCCTTCTGTGTTTTTTCTTTCCTCCTCCTTTCTTTCCTTTTCCCATGGGCTTCCTTACTCGGCCAGCTTCGTCACCGGCTGGCGGGTACAAACAGCCCAGCCACCGATCTCTTCTCTCTTCCCTTGGTGAGCTGCTTCTCCGACGTCTCACCAGTGTGGCAGGCGATCTTCTTGTACCATCGACAATCAACGGATTGCGTAATCGGCGGGTTCCTCTCCACTGTCACAGCCCGCGATCGGTTCTTCTCCCATCGGCGTGCCATCACCGATGATCTTCCACTTGTAGAGGTTTAGGTGGGCGCCCCTTTCTTCGGCCAGAGTCTGATGTCACCGCTGATCATAGTCCGTCGTCGATCTGATCTACGGCAGGCTGCGTTCTCCGCCAGCGTGGCCTGCCGTTCTTCTTTCCACTTCGGCTGGTAGCTCCTTCCTCCGGTCGGGGCTTCCATGGTCGTCCAGTGATCATCCAAGCACTGTGCTTTTCACCGTGGACTGATCGCGTGATCGACGACTTCTCTGTGCTGCCGCAGCCAGCCAATGTCCTGCTCCATATTCTCGGCGGTCATGGTCTGCCAAACTGGACGCCTCCTACACATACTTCTCCGGCGATCTTTAGTTTGTATGGGTTCAGATCGACGCCCTTTTCTTCCTCACCACTCTGCCGGTGTCTGCACTCCGTTCCTTCTGGATTTTCAATTGGGTAATACCCTTGGGAACAGTCCTCTTTCGCCTACCGCGTTTAACTCGGACACGGTAGATCACATACACGGTAGTGCAGCAAAGGTCGAACATGTCCTCAATACACTACCCAATGTATACTGATCAGGTTTTAATCCTTCAAATTGCATTCTCCAAAACAATTCCCGTACTTCAGTTTCAAATCCGTGTCGAGAATATCCGGAAATAAGAGAAGACCATGTATTGAAATCCGATTTGGAGTCTCATCAAACAGTTTTTGGGCTTCATTTAGTTGACCTGATCGAGCATAAGCAGCAATCATGGTGTTCCATGAAAATTCGTCTCTTTGAGGCATTTCGTTGAACAATTGGCGGGCTTCTTTGACTTGACCGGATTTTGACAGACCATCTAGGAGAAGGTTTGAAGAAAAAATGGGAGGAATCACTCCAGTTGAACTCATGATGGCGTGGATATGTTTGGCTGAGTCTATATCGTTGCGTAGGAGACATGTTTTGAGGGAAAGCTGCAATTGAGGTGAATTCAATTTGTTCATAATCTTCAGACAAAACTATGGGCCGGAATTTCTGTATGCACAGCCCGTGAAATGTACAGAGGCGTCCTTATCTAAGTTATGGGCTGGGCCTAGCTTTACTACTACAAGATTGTGGCCCGAACAATGTCAGCAGGTTTCCACTGTTCCGGGGTCACTTCGCAACTCACAGTACATTTTCAAAATGTAGGCCCAGCATATTTTACAAAGAGCCTTGGCACAATGATAGAGTTTTTGTCGTGTGATTTATAGGTTAAAGATTCGAAGCTTAGAAACAACGCTTCTTATAAAAATACAAGATAATGCTGGATACTATATAGACCCTTTCTAATCTGCCCTTACTCAGACCCCACATATGCATGAAGCTTCTATGCTAAGCTACCCTTTATGGCCCAGAATTTATTCAAGTGAAAGGGTAGATAGTAACACACACACACACACTCAGCCTCTTTGGGCATTGTGAATTATTATCTTTCTCAAATAAGGGAGGCATATAGTTTTGGAATGCAATGTGTGAATATAATCTCTGGCAAAATATAAGATAAGGCTGCATATTATTGACCTTTGTGGTCTGTCTCTTCCTTGAACCCCACATATGTGAGAGCTTGGCACACTGGGGCTGCCGCTTTTTTATAATTTCAGAACTTTAAATTAAATCTAGAATTTGGCATTTGAAATGGAATTTTGGCGTACTTCAGATGGACTTTGGGCACAATTTCCGAACTCTACGCATGAAGACATCCAAGTAACTACAATTTGGGGCTGAATTAGTAAGGGAGATAGGAGCCAACAGTGGCTGCCATGCATGAGCCTGGGTAGAAGATGTAAGGTCTGGTCGTTCCAGCTGATTACTGTAATGACTCAAATATTTGATGCTATTTTTGCATCACTTTTATTAAATTGAGAAAGAAATTGATTAATTTGAAATTTTATATAGAGTTAAATATATTAAATGTTCTATTTTAATTAAAATATGAAATAAAAGAATTTGTGAGAAAAGTTAGCACCATTGGATTCTACGATCAAAATGGAATCTAACACCTCAAAGAACGTCGAAAATGGAGTTCATATAACCAAGACCTTTTAAATATGAGGGGCATTTTTGTAAAATGCATTTAAAAATAAGAGGGACTGAAAACATAGGGGGTCATTTTGATAACGACACCCCTCTCCATCATCCCCTATCTCCAGCCGACTCAACAGCATCGCCTCTGTAAGGCGGTGCCAGAAAAAGGGCGGCACCGCCATTAGGTAGCACCGCCTTCACAAGGCTATAAAGCCCTCTTTCCCCTCCTTCCCGACCATCCCTTTCTCCTCCTCCTCTTCTTCTCCGGCTGTTCAGTCTAGGGTTCAGGTGAGCATGAGAAAACCGCACTTGTAGGAAAATCTTCCTTTTCGACGCTGAACCCACTTTCTTTTTTCTCTTTTCTTCCCTTCTTCTCCTTCTCCCTCCTCTGGCCCTTGCAATTTCACTCTATTTTACAGCGACCAGGGGTTTAGGCAAGTGTTAAGGGAATTGCACCTACCAGTGGGGAGGGGCACCATCTCTGGCTGCCCAAGTAAGCCCCCACCTCCCTCTTGTATTTTCCCCTTTTCTCATATTAGATCCATGCAGGATCTGGTGTTTCCCAGCTGGAAATAGCGCAGGGGAAAGGCTGGGTTCCATCCAACTCCATGTGAACCAAGCGTCCCAAGGAAGCAAAGCGTAACGCACGCCTGGGATGCCCCCCTGGGACTAGCTTTGGGCACGCAGTGCGTGCAACATGGTCCTGGTTCGATCGGGACGCACAAGCGCTTGGGAGCCGTGACACGCACACACCAGTGTCGAAGAAGCGTCTGCGCGATGCCAACTCGGTCCTAGTTCGACCGGGACACGCACGTGTCCTGGGAACCATGACGCGCGGGCACTACGCAGACAATTCTAGTTCATTCGTTGATGCGCGACAGTAAAAACGCAATTAAGGAGGCTATATAACTCCGATTGATGATCCAAAAGAACCGTTGCGTCTATATCGACGACGCGGACTTAATGAGAACTCAGAATTAGAGGACTATTTACTATGAATATAGCTTAAATACTATAGAGAGCACATAAATCTACATGATCAAAGATGATCAAACTTCGTAGATGGATTTGTTGGGTCTATTAGGAGACCAATGTGCCTCAATCCAGTCTAAGTTACACACATCCGAATAATATTTGAGTCCTTGTTATTAATTGATATTCAGGGTTTTTCAAAGGTAACTCAGGGTCGAGTAATAAAGGACGCGATTCAAGAAACATCGAGATAGGTAGTCTGATATTATTAAGTTTTTAAATGCATCTTAAACTCCAACTTTCCTTTATTAACGTTTTTAGCATGCTTTTGAGATATGATGCTTTTATGCGAGTATGCAGATTTGTCTTCATAATTTATGTCCTTAAAGCACTTGAATCTATCACCATATTGAGCATGCTTTTTGATGCAATGTTCTTATACTAGCATGCAGAATTGTTTTCATGTTTTATAGCCTTGAATGAGATATTAGCATGAACTGATTTTATGCATTGCTCGCATGGTTGCAAAGAGATGCATAAATTGCATGATTTCGACGAGTAAGATTAAAGATTTCCATGTCATATAAATCATCTCATAATACTATTACATGATGCATAACTTTGAGGGTTACCAAAAAACGCTTGAGTGCCCAAAAGACACTAGTTAGGCAGTTGTGAGGGTAAGGCAGTGTGAGGGACCCACGAAGGACATTATTTTATATTTTTCAGGTTGATGAGCTTCGTGGGCACTATGTTGAGAGGTTGTTTATGTACGGGGTTGGCCTCCCGGCCTCTACCACCAAAGGATGGATGGTATCACTGCCAAAAAGGCTTGTCCCTTCCCTGACTGCTATGGTAAACACGGACGACCACTGAAGGTGTTTACGGCACCCTTTTCAAGGATGCCATAGTCGCCGTGGAGGCTATGGTGGGTAGTCTCTAAACATCGGAGACGCACGATTCTAGTTGTGTGCTGATTGTGAGCATAGTGACCCTATGATTTCAATGTAATCGATATGCATATAGCATTGAGATGTCATATACGAGTACTTGTGACCAGTCGGCTTAATATGATCACTGAGACCAGGTGCATAATACTCCTAATGCTGCTAGCATCTGCTTTGAATGATGACTATTTTAAGAATTTCGTGATTATTATATTTTACTCATTGCTCTGATGATTTGTCGAGGTATTACTACTTGGTTCTATGAATTTCTACTTCATAATTTTAGCCATATTGCTATCATTAAACATTGCATGAGCTGACGTTTATGCATTTTTACACAAAAAGGAATTACTAAGGTTTTATATGGACTGCTCCTGGAATTTATGTATATTGCATGATGTGTTTTCAAAATAGTAGTATCAGATCACTTACTGAGTATAAGTAATACTCACTCAAATATATTATTTTTACAGATTTAGTCCAAAAAAGATTAGAAGAAACTCTAAGACATGTTAATGTCACGATCATGTAAATGAAGAAGAGACAAGTATGATGTAAGTAAACTCTCTATCTCTTTGGACATGTACTGTGACTAGATAGATATGGGAAGACAATTATGATTTCAGTAATTTTCAAAACTACTTTGTTTGTTGTGAAAGCAAATGATACTCGGGGTTTTCAAAATGAGTTTAAAACAAAAGATTTTTTCCCTGCATTACATTGTTTTTCTAAAAATGTTTTCAAACAAGGATGCATCCTACCTTAGAAATTAGATATTGTATTTAAAAATGCATGAAAAAAACTTGGGTCATCACAATTACCTAGCTAAAGATTGCTCGAATCTCCAGTCGAAGATAAGTCAAAAGCCAACAAATTCATGGGTGTACTACTCCGACCAACCCATTCGTAAAAAAGAGTTTTAACTTGTAGGGTACGCAAGTGCGGAAAATGAACTTTGTGCTATGACTTTCTTGCCTATGCTTGAAGAAGGCACCTCTCCTATAGCAGGTCATTCATGGCTTTTGGTTGCTTGCAGGTTTGTCTCTCTAATATGATGGACTACTTAAAGTAAATTCAGTAGTCAATAATAGATCCTACTTAATCATGCAAAGCTCTTTTTGCCTTTAGCTTTGGAAATAATTTATTATTGAAAAATGCTATCATGACGGAGCTTCAAGACTAACTTGGAAACCCTGCCAAGGTAATCCCCACCTTTGAATGATCTGAGTCAATCATTATGTTGGCCTCACTTGGGTTAGTTATACAAAAAAATTATAACTCTTGAATTATATAAATTATGCATTTTGAGTTTTTAAATCATAATCTTTCGATTTTTTAGCTAAAAAACTCTAAATAGTAGAAATCAAACAAGGTGACTGAGTCAAATAATTCAAAGGTCGGGCTTAGTTAGATGGGGCTTCAGAGTCAGCTCCAAAACTCAGTTTGCATAACATTTTTCTTTATCATTTGCATCTCAAAGATGGCCTGTCCTCTGTTGGCACATCAGCTTGTGTGCCGCATGTCGGCCATTCTCCTACTCGTTTCTTCATCTATGGGAACTCAGATAAGGCTTTGGAAATTTTCTTCTTCCCCGTAGTGTTCGAGTATTAGTGGTACTTTACTAGGCAAAAGAAAGCCTTCTACCTCCGTCCCCTCACTTCAGTTCCATCTTGTGATAGATGTGAGACGTGGATCAAGTGGGGGTGTGGGATAAGATGGGCTTATGTGAGTTGTAGATATTATTTTTACCCCTAATGGTATTTTGACGGTGTGAAATTGATTGTGATGTGCTAGAATTTTACAGATTTGAGATCGGAATTGATTCAATCACACACACAAACAAAAGAAGACAAGGAGATTTATGTAATTCAGCTAAATACGGCCTACATCTACAAAAAAAGAGGAATTCACTATTATCTAATCAGATTATATGCATGAGGAGGAGGAGCACACACAAACAAAAGAAGACAAGGAAATTTATGTGACTCAGCCAAACATGGCTTACGTCCACGAAAAAGGTGGAATCCACTGTTATCTGATTAGATTATATGGATGAGGAGGAAAAGCCTCCTCTAGCCCCCCTCTCTTTCTCTAAGCATAGGCTCTTTCACACCCCCCCTCCCACTACACACACAATTTTCCTCACATGGAAATGGTAGGACTCTTATCGTAATGATCTTTATCCTATTTGAACTTATCCTAACAGTTTCCTATTGTTATTAGGTTTTCTCACATGGATATAGACCACATGTGGATTTATCCAAATAATCTCCCCCTCTATACCCATGGGAGGACGATGTACTAAATACTTTTAATTCTATTCAACTTCCCCAAATTACAAGTGCATCTTTCAGTAAGCTTTCCCTCCTATAATCGTCTACGCTTTCTAGTAGCTCCATCAACAATCTTTGTGCATTTGCTACTTCTTCTAGAAGATTGTTGCTTCCCCTGCTCAGCACTCTTTGTTATGTTTAAGTCTCAACACTCATTGTTATGTTTAAGTGCCAATAAGTCATCGAGTGTACCATCAACATTTATAAGCTTGTCTGCCTAGAAGTCTTCTACTTAGAAGCCTACTAGTGCCCCTCGTCGGTCTCCCTCATACACTGCCCTTGTTAGATGCTCATAAATATCACTTGAAATGGCCACGTCTACGCCAAATGGTCACTGGGTTTGCTTGAGAATCACAAGCCCTTTTTATTGAGTCATCTTACCATTGTTCACTGAGTCGTCCTACTACTGCTCATCAATCATCTCTCTACTATTCACAAGCCAACCTTCACTTGCGGTTGTCAAGTCCACTCACAGTAGTCACTCTGACCATTTTCCACACTTGTTAGTCAACTCATAGCTGTCACTAGACCACTCTTCAGCCATCATAGAGTCAACTCAGCAATATGAGTTTCCTGAACAGGGGTATAGTTATCAATTTCATGGGGCTAGTTTTATTTCCGTGGGTGTCCTTATCAAAATTGGGGTTGTAAATTTTATATTACAAGGGTGCCCCTATCAATTTTCAGGGGTGTAAAACTCCCTCTCCTTCTTTGTTTTTTTCTTTCCTCCTCCTTTCTTTCCTTTTCCCATGGGCTTCCTTACTCGGCCAGCTTCGTCACCGGCTGGCGGGTACAAACAGCCCAGCCACCGATCTCTTCTCTCTTCCCTTGGTGAGCTGCTTCTCTGACGTCTCACCAGTTTGGCTGGGGATCTTCTTGTACCATCGACAATCAACGGATTGCGTAATCGGCGGGTTCCTCTCCACTGTCACAGCCCGCGATCGGTTCTTCTCCCATCGGCGTGCCATCACCGATGATCTTCCACTTGTAGAGGTTTAGGTGGGCGCCCCTTTCTTCGGCCAGAGTCTGATGTCACCGCTGATCATAGTCCGTCGTCGATCTGATCTACGGCAGGCTGCGTTCTCCGCCAGCGTGGCCTGCCGTTCTTCTTACCACTTCGGCTGGTAGCTCCTTCCTCCGGTCGGGGCTTCCATGGTCGTCCAGTGATCATCCAAGCACTGTGCTTTTCACCGTGGACTGATAGCGTGATCGACGACTTCTCTGTGCTGCCGCAGCCAGCCAATGTCCTGCTACATATTCTCCGCGGTCATGGTCTGCCAAACCGGACGCCTCCTACACATACTTCTCCGGCGATCTTTAGTTTGTATGGGTTCAGATCGACGCCCTTTTCTTCCTCACCACTCTGCCGGTGTCTGCACTCCGTTCCTTCTGGATTTTCAATTGGGTAATACCCTTGGGAACAGTCCTCTTTCGCCTACCGCGTTTAACTCGGACACGGTTGATCACATACACCTGCTTGGCCTTGTATCCCAACCGACGAGCCTCCTCTTTATCTTGTCGCCCTGGAAAAACATCCACAAATAAGAGAAGGCGTATACAATCAGCAGAAGAAACTTTATAAGGACCCCAGTGCAATGGACTTCTCCCATCGTTATCAGGCACCTTTGGATCGCCATTCTACTGTATAACAACATGATAAAGAAAAGTTGTCTGATCATACTATGCTGCAACATGGGTCGTCTAAGACCCATATAAATCTGCATCATTCGCCTTCAAACTTTCCCGAAGTAAACGCTGGGCAACTTGGATTGCAAATCATACAGTGCTCCAGTATAGCGCCGTCTGCCCCGTGTGATCCGATGCATTCAGATCTTCACCATGCTTGATTATATACTCTGCTGCGGCTGATCTCTATCTTTCTGGCAATCTGTCTCGCACCGTTCTTAGTTGATTGCTCCAAACCCTGAAACTTCTCTAGCAACTCCGGCTGGGGTAATCGGCCATGAACACACTTCACAGCACCATCTAGCGTTGGAGTCGTATGACTTCTCTAGCGCTGATACCACTTTGATGTGCCAGAATTTTACAGATCAGGCCATCAGGATCTATTCAATCACACACATAAAAACAAAAGAAGACAAGCAGATTTACGTGGTTCGGCCAAACATGGCCTACGTCCACGGAAAAGGAAGAATCCACTATGATCTGATCAGATTGCATGAATGAAGAGGAAGAGGCTTAGAGCCTCTTCCAGCCCCCCGCTCATTCTCTAAGCACAGGCTCTCTCATCCCCTCATACACCTAATCCTAGCCTATTTGTAACTTATCCTGACACGTTTCTATTGTTTTTAGGTTTTCTCACATGAGTATGGACTACATGCAGGTCCACCCCAACAGATTGGAGTCTGTGATTCGTTGCAGCTGTCCATACGGTTAAGAGGAAGCCGCATCTATGAGTTTGCTGCCCCAGTAGAAGTTCAGGATTCCGCTCACACAAAGATGGTTGTTGTGCACCAAGGTATTACCATATGGAAGGACAAAGCTGACCTGCCTCTACTTGCTACTTAGGGGGACTGCCAATATTCTCAAATGGATTAAAGGGATACTGGCTGGCGGTTTCTCAATTTTGTAGAATACATTGAACAATGGACGCACGAGGATTGCTGTTTGTCTTGCTGCTGAATCTCTTTCTGCGTTTACAGCATTTTTCCCTCTTGTTCTATGATTGATTGGTGCTTTTTATTCATCTTGATTGTTCTAGCATTAATTCTCCTCTATTAATACATCTCACCTTTCCAGAAAAAAGAAAAAGACTGTATTTCCAGTCTAGAAACGTTGATTATGTAAGTTTAGACATGTAAGATCGGTGGATAAATTGATTGAGCTCGTATTATATAACATCAGCCTGGCTCAACTTAATGAGTACTTCTGACGAGAGGATAACAAGTGTATTTGCTCACCTTGAAACATAGATACAAGAACAAATAGCTTACAACTTTGAGGCTGATGTTATTTGTGTTCAAACAATTCATCCATGTTCAGTGGAAGCGTTCAGGGTTCAGAGATAACAAGTATAAATAAATCTGTCCAGTGTTTGTTATCGCTGCGCCGAAGAAGCCCTTGAGTAATATGTAGGAAGTGCATCACCATCTATTTTAACACAGGCCTTGTCACCAATTACAGCTTGAAGAGATAACTAACTCCATCGTAAGCTACAAAATGACACGGAGTTGTAAGAAACATGTGCAATTTATAGTACAAATTATGCTTTATCTGGTTTTTCTGGTGCAAGTATGTTTTATCTGGCTTTCATGATTTCCATGAACTCTTCCTCGCGGAGTAAATGTATGAAGCCTTTCGAGGAGAGCCACTTCTGACCTTCAACCTAAGTTACATGGTATTAGTGGTGCTTGAGACGAGACCTAGCTTAGATGATTTGAGTTGGTTAAGAGACCTAAATTTGGGATTGAGATGAACTCAGGTAATTGAAAATATTACTTAAGCTGGGTTGAGATGAGTTGGAGAGAGTTGAGATGACATAATATGATTCATTTCCATCTCAAGCAAGGATGAGATGGGATAGCATGAGATGAAAATGACATGCTAACCACTAACAATGAGCTAAGATGTTATTGAGATTTCTTGTCTCATCCACAAACAATGAATTGGGATGAGATTATTTTCATCTCATCTCATCTCAAGCACCACTAATAGTAAGCTGAGATGAGATGGTTTTCATCTCAATCACCACTATCACCAAGATGAGGTGATATTATTTTATCCTTTGCTCTTTGGAGCCTTCTAAATAAATCATCTAAGTTCAAAAAAAAATTGATGAGGAGATTCCACTTCCTCTCATCTCATCTCATATCAAGCACCACCACCATTAACAGTTTGATGAGGAGATATTACTTCATCTTATCTCAAGCTCCACTAACAGTGATCATATAGTCCCAAGCACAACTAAAAGTGATATAACCCATATCATCCCATCTCAATTCGGATTATCTCATCTCATGCACCACTAAGGCACTAACTCCCTGTAATATATGTGCGGTGGACAATATCTTCTTGCACACTTCTACCAAAAAAGAGAGAAAAATTCTTCTCGTACGCTGTCTTCAGCTCACCAACTCATTCTTAGTCCATGTTAAATGAACATCTAATCCATGTAATGGACTGCAGAAGTCAACAGTTCAGATTTTCTTGGCTGAACCTTAAATGAGATTTTATGACTTAATATAGCTACATCTTTTGATAAAGGTAGAGTTGATAGCATTTGCTTAGGCTTGTTGCCCCTGGTCAATATATCTGGTTGCAACATACGGCCATCTGCGGGAGAAAAGAAGACTTTTTTTGCTTCTAAATTGTGAAAAAGGAGTTCCCAGGCTAAAAATTGAATTACGCCAAAGATTGATCCAAAGATCTGTTATGGCATAAAGTTTTTGGGTCTATGGGTAATTCAATGTCAAGGCTTAATAAAATGTGATTTAGTTGTCGCCATGAGCTAACCGATGACTGATGCAATACGTTTTTCAAAGTATCCAATCTATAAGAATAAAGGAGACATTCAGAGCTGCACTAATTATCGAGGGATCAAACTTATGAGCCACACCATGAAACTTTTTGAAAGAGTCATTGAGAAGAGGCTACGACATGAAACAAGTGTATCGGAGAATCAGTTTGGTTTCATGCCTGGGAGGTCTACCATGGAAGCTATTTTCTTACTAAGACAATTAGTAGAGAAATATAGGGAGAGGAGAAAAGACCTACACATGGTCTTTATTGACTTAGAGAAGGCTTATGATAGAGTCCCTAGAGAGTTAATATGGAGGGTGTTAGGTGTTAAAGGGGTTTCTCAGGGGTATATAGACATAATTAAAGATATGTATGAGGGAGCGGAACAAATGTTAAGACCACTAGTGGCGTGGTGGTGATTTTCTGTCCTTTGTCGGATTGCACCAAGGATCGGCATTAAGTCCATACCTTTTCACATTAGTTATGGATGAGTTAACAAAACATCTGCATGAGGAGATTCCCTGGTGCATGCTACCTGGCGACGATATAGTCCTACTTGATGAGACAAGGGAGGGTGTCAACATAAAGCTAGAGCTATGGAGAGAAGCAATAGAATCGAAAGGATTTAAAATTAGCCGAACTAAGACAGAATATATGGAATGTAATTTTAGCAAGGAGAGTAGGAGTGGAGCACCAGTCAAGATTGATAACCAAGAGGTCCCCATGAGAGACCACTTCCGATACTTAGGATCATTGATCCATGAGAGTGGAGAGATTGAGAGGGAGGTTACCCAGAGAATCCAAGTGGGTTGGAACAAATGGAGATGTGCATCGGGGGTTTTATGTGATCGGCGGGTGCCACTCAAACTAAAGGGAAAATTCTATAGGATGGCTATAAGGCCGGCCATGCTCTATGGATCAGAGTGTTGGGCAGTTAAGGAACATCATACTCATAGGCTGAGTGTTGCAGAAATGAGGATCCAATGGACTTCATAAGATTGTATAATCTTTGAAGCCTCTCTTTCTAGTACTATTATAGCATTAACGTACCCTCTCAATAGTAGTTTAGGCATAGGTAGCTATTTTTTACCTCAATACATGACAATGCTCTCATTACAGAGATAAAAGGAATTGGTTAGCATCTTAGGCATAGATTTAACATTCCTGTAATCGTTTGATGTTAGACGAGAATATATGTTGCCATTGACTGGTTCATATCAGGAGGGCCCGAGATTTAACTCTAATGGAGTTGTTACCTATCCTTTTCGGATAGGTAGAACATTTTTATATTATTTGAATTTTTACCATTTAGACTTCTTCTTTTTTCTTTTGCGTTGATGAAACCCTTCTAGTCAAAATTTACGGCAAAGTTGAAATCATTTCAGTTGATGGGACTCGTTTAGTTAGAAATTTTTATTTCTAAGACTCATTGAGTTACCAAGGCCTATTTTGCTAGAATCCTTATTTTGTGGGACTCTTCTAATTGTAAGATTCATTAAGCCAACGTGGTTAATTTTTGGGACTTTGAATTGCAAGGCATGTTTGACTAGAGTCCTTATCTTGTGGGACTCTTCAAGTAGTGAGAGTCGTTTGACTAGTGTCCATATTTTGTGCAACTCTTGAAGTAATGGGTCATGAAATCCTATATCTTTGATGCATACATATGTGCTGGGTCATGAAATCAAACTCTATTATAATAATAAGAATGGTGTGCGCAAGTGTTGGGTCATAAAAATCAAATTGTGTAATAGTCATGAGAATGGTGTACTCAAGTGTTGGGTCATGAATAGAAACCGTGTAATAGTCATTGATATGTAAATCATGTAAAAGTGCCTTTTGATGTCAAAAGCATATGCATGATGAAATCATGCAATACATTTAATAGCACATGTTATATGTAAACTGACCACAATTTAAACTAGCACCCCATGGATCTAACCCAAGGCTATGGGGACATGGTACCTAGATCAAAGAAAATTGAGGTAGCAAAACAAAAGATCAAGAGATGGGAGAGTGAGCATGCTCATTTGACTCAAGATCTATGGACCAATCATGCAATCAACATGTTACTTATGGATCATAGCATGAAATAAAAGTGTTTACTTGTTTAATGAGCAATATATAAAATGAAAACCAAAATTGATCATGAGAGTATGTGCATCTGCTATGATGATATTTAATGAATAAAATATGCTACAAAATAAGGTTAAAGCATCCATTTTACAAATTAGTGGATAAAATCGAAACATAGATCACAACTAATATGTGCATGCTATAGCATAAATTAGCAATTGAGACCCAATGACAACTTCTGTTAACAAATGAAGAACATTGCATCATTCACAAAATGATAACAAAGATCTAATGATGAATCAAGATTAGCATGCTACAACATGAGATCAATGATAATGACGTCAAATCAATGATGGAATCCAAGATCAATTAGAATTTGAAAACGTGTATAGATGAGGTCAAACATTCAATAAAACAATTGGCTTAACCGGAAAAATTCCACCCCCTTCCCAGTTGAAGACTTTCTCCTACAATCTTCTTGTCTAAAAAGGAGTGTGGATGATCCTTCTCTCTCTCTCTCTCTCTCTCTCTCTCTCTCTCTCTCTCTCTCTCTCTCTCTGTTTTCACGTATCTTAATTTCTAAGGGAATTCTCTGTACCTGTACATCCCTTAGCTTTGGGCAAGGAATTTTTCTCAAAAAAAAAAACTATCTTATGGCTAATTCAAAAACTAGAACTCTAGTTCTAAAATATTTATACTCACCATATAACAGTAGAACCAACAAGCTTTTTGTTATCAATATTATGCGAAACAAATATTTATATTATAAAAACTTGAGTTGTTACAGTGGGTCCCACTATAGCTCACCTAGATGGCTAAAATTAAAGGATTATCTCTCCCTCCAAGGGAATCCTAGACATTTTCAAACTAAAAAGCCTTCATTTTGGATATTAATGAGTCTCAGTTACAACTAAAGTGAGTCCAATTTTAGGTTTCCTAGATGAGTTGAAAAAGACTTAGGATATAGAGAAAGTTTAGGAGAAAACCATTAAGGACTCTCTCTAGAGAGTCTTAGTAGTTTCCAAACTAAGAGGGCCCCAAATGGGTCTTTTTCTTTTTCCTTTCATTTTTATCCATTTATTCATCTAAGGGCTCACTTGTTTTGAATAAAGTGGGCCCTGTCCTAAATGTCTTAATAAGTCGTAGTCATATCGAAGAATTAGGAGTTAGAAAGACAAAGGATTCTTTAGGAGATCCTAAGGGATCCTTTTCCAAAGATAGACATCTCTAGAGAACCAATCACAAAGGACTATCTCTCGAAGGGAGTCTTTAGTAATTTAAGAAGAGAATGGGATCCATGGGAAGCCTTTTTTTATTCGAAATAGAAAAAGATGGATATTTTATTAAAAATACACTTCAAACATCATGATTCCACCATGCAATGCACTGCAAAAGGTACTTATACATATGACAATTTCATTTAAATAAATAAATTATTTTATTTTTATTTATTTGAAATATTATAATGTAAATAAGGAAATGCTTCCATTAGAGGTCAATAAAAATATGCTGAAGACCTCATTCCAAGAGAAAAAATTCTAAGCTTAGCCTTTAGTACAAAATCAAAATTTTGGAGCTTAGGCTAAATTTCTAAAACATGAATGCTAAGGGTATTTCTTTAATTTTAAATACTCAAAAATTTTAAAATAACATACTATTACTAAAAACCAAAAGTCAAGTAAGAAAATCCAACATTAGGTCATCTAACAAATAATTTTGTGGCCAGTGGTATTTTCATATATATTTTTTGAAAAGTTTGAGCCCCCACAACACCTTCAAATTACCTTGTTTCTTCCCAAACTTTGTTATAGTGACTTAAAGCACTTAGAGAAAGCATAAGATTAATAATCCTTGGAATACCATATTTCAAATTCATGGACATCAAGAGTATGGTTGAAACTATATTATAACGATCATTAAAAATGTGAAATTTTTTATGCCAACAAAGATGGAGGCAAGCTACCTCAAATCCAAGACCTGCCACAAGGAAGCACCTTTGTGCACCATTTGGCTATGAGGCTTTTGCTCCAACAAGAATTTTGTGTCTTTAGGAGGTCTTACCTGTTATAGAAACCAATTACATGTTAAATCATGCCAAGATACACCAAAGAGCAAGTCTCTTAATTGTTGGCTTTAATGGATAGTTAGATTAGAAAAACAAGGCTAACAAATGTGTAGCATAGTTGGATGCAAACAACTTTGCATCTCCCCTAAAGTATGCTTGCTCCCACTTAATTTTTTCTTTAGCTGGGAATTAGATTTAGGAGTGTGTGTGAGTAATTTGAATTATAATTCTTCATATGTATAAAAAAGAAAAAAATAAAAATAAATAGCAAGACCTCCACAAATCAACAACTTAAAAATCATCCATTGAGTGGTGTATATAAATATAGTCCATCCTTAGAGAAAATTTTGCGCGGTGTATATAAGTATAGTCCATCCTCAGAGCAGATTTAAGTTCTTGATCATTGAAATGGCTTGCCAAAGTTGAATTTCTAGTCATTCAAATTTTTCCTTAAAATGATAAAAATATGAACAGCCATCATCTACTAGTCCTTTACTGAGATAACCATATCCACACTTCATCACTTGACAAGAGTATTGCAGTCTTCAACTTGCAACTCACTAAACCAAAAGCAACAGACAACTTCTGATACAAAAACATGGGACTAATCATTTCCTAACCGAGTAATCAAGGAGCAAATTTTGTGGTGTGCATAGACTTTGGTTGGCTTCTACACTTACAATACCAATTTAGTAGTGCACCGCAGACGAGGACACCACAAAACAAGCTTCCACCAATGGAGAGTCTGCTAACCACAACACTCGAGATCTCGACCGGACCAGACTTTTTGGCGCGTCTCCGACATGAGGTTCTAAACTCGAGTTTTACACTGCTCATGGGTTCATACTGTTCCTTTCTTCTGCTAGGCCTAGTGAAATAAAAATTACATGCCTCTACTTGTCGATGCATGCACTCAAATGCTAGAAAGTCAATCAAATATTCTCTGTTTGATGTCTTTGTGAGTGCCTAGGAGGCAAGATGGTGACCAAAATATAAATATTGAATTTGTTCATCACTAATCATATATTATTTTGAATGCTTAGGCTCTGAGATCATGTGACCAACCCATTGACCAATCTTTGCATGTCGATGAGGTGGACATGCTCATGGATTTTTGGAAAGTAAGTGCGACCACTTGGAGATATTTAGGAAACCTTGCTTATTCTATTGATTTTTCTATTGCCCGACCATGAAATCCCGGACAAATTGTTGCGGGGAGTTGTTCTCTTCCTCTTGAAATACACGGAGGCATTTCAAACTTAAATCTACCAACATCCAATAACTTAAAGCAATGGTTTTCATTGGCCCCCCCATGATATTGTATTTCTTTTCTGTCTAAAAGAGGCAGCTCTCTTTCACATAGCTCGTCTATGCAGGGTCCATTTATAACAGTTAGAGATCCCATAGTAACGATATTGTTCACTTTGACTGTCCATACAGCCTCACTGTTTTATTTCTCTCTTATGGGAAAAGGCTTGATTGCTAGAAGAGTTCCCCAAACTCTTATAAACCACCCAGTTCCTTGTCCCCAAGAGATATAGGACTAACTCTCAGTACATCACTCGTTTTGGGATTCATCCCTCAAGGCATCACAGTTAGAGATATAAATATCATTGCCTACTTCCTCTAAATTTAAGCTTTTACATCAAATGATAATCAACCGTAGTAGCCTTATTGATTGAAAATTCAAATCTTAAGGACCTCACATAAATTTCCAACACAAGGTAGACGATCTTGCTCTTGCAAGTTCACATACACGTGCCCAAAAAAGGCCCTTTCATGCGAGAGGTTGTGTTAGATAAATTTTACCTACTTCATATTCGCATAAGATTTTAGGTTGAATGGTAGTCCAATAGAACTTTGATTGAGATGCTAGAAACGCTAATCGCACATGAAAAACACAAGCTTTTGTGGTCTCTTGGTGGCACAACATTTTAACAACCTAGAGCACCAGAGACATGTCTAATATGATGTGTGGTGGGCCTACTAAGATCATTTGAACCTTATTTTTCAAGTGTGGGAAGCAAGATCCAGTTTGAATTCTTATAATGGTTCCAGCTACTACAAGTAACTGCAAACAGAAAATAACATAAAGTAAAATAATTCCTCAGGTATATATAGTGTATAAGTATATAAAATGAAGCTTAAAGTATATTATATTGAAGAAGAAAAAGAAAAGAAAATTTTGAAAATCGTGGCCTTGAGATGTTATTACCTTTCTTTTTTTTCTTTCACACTTGAATTTCCATATTCTCACAAGATTCCAGGTAGAGTCTACACCACCATTCTCTGATAGATAGTTTTGTTTTGTTTTATCATTATTTTTTATAGATTTAAGTCATTCACCATGTTTGGAATTACTTATTTAAGCTAAATACAAGATTTATGTGCTTCGGATGATTTCAACTTATGTTTCTTTATGTTGGAAATTATAACCACTGGATTATTAGAAAATTTTCAAAACACAAAAAAAGTGCTTAGGATCATCCAAATTATTTAATTATTTTTTATGGGTCACCTAATTTTTGCATGAAAAATATGATGAATTCTTTAAATCTTCTAAAAATAAAAAAATAAGACTCCTTCCTCCCTTTTGAGTGTGGACTCCAATCCAAACTCTTCTCAAATCTTTCACCATTTTAGTAAATGATAAGGAGAAGGAGATAGCCAATTTTTGTACTTCTCAAGCTATAATGACATAGAAAAAATCTAGACTAAAAGGAATTGGAGAAGAAATGTAGTGTACACATGGTGATCCTTTAGGTATCTGAATGTGATCCATAACTGTCTCTTTGTAAAAAAAAAAGAAAAGAGGGGCAGTTTTCTTTGCTTTCTCCTTAAGTGAAGGATCAGATTTAGGAAATTTACTTTGTAATTCTTTACTTGTACGGGTAGCTTCGATGCATGAAACTCCCACGCATGCAGGATCTGATGAATGGGAGGACCAAAAGAGTCAATAGTACTCAATCTTACCTTGCATTTTGCAAGAGACAGTTTTCATGCCTTGAACCCATGACCACAAGGTCACACGATAACAACTCTACCGTTGTGCCAAGGCTCCCCTTTGTAATTCTTTCCTTGTAACAAAAGGAAAAAAGGAGAGAAATATTTCAAGCTTATTTAAAAATTGACTGGATGTTGGTTGCTTATCTCAGAAGTAAAATCCTTTAAATTGAAGACGGACTGCCACTACGAATGTGTGGGCATAAAGAAGTGCCCCCCACCCTTGACAAATGACATCATTTGATGGATTTTTATTGGAATGTTGCTTGTGTGTAGGACATACGCAACTTGCTGGGATCTAGGCCCCAAATATTTGTAGTTTGGTTGCGCTTACAATATCATAATGAGGATCCAGCTAACCTCATTTCGCCCCTTAATCCAGAAAGCAGGGTGAGAGCAATTCCTACTCCTGCATGAACCGCATCTCCCTTTCCCATCAGCAAACCAAACGGCCAAATAAAACTCGATCAGTTATAGGTTTTGGCTTATGTTCAGAGTAGTGAAAGGGAAAGGGCAGGGCAGCCTCAATGCACGAAGCTCTTGTTTATGTGGGATTCGGGGAAGGGGCGGACTACAAGGGCTTAAAATACACAGCCTTACTTTGCATTTTATAGGAGGCTGTTTCTATGCCCGTGACCTTAAGGTCATATGACGACAACTTTTACCGTTGTGTAGTGAAAGAGACAAAAATTATAATCAACCTTGCCTTGTCAATCAATCTGTCCTTTAGCAACATAAAAGTGTGGTGATTTAATTTCAACTTTTATGCCTGCATTAGTAAGAGATGGGGAGCCTTAGTGCAACGGTAAAAGTTGTTGTCGTTGTGGGACCTTGAGGTCACGGGTTCAACGTGTGGAAACAGCCTCTAACAAAATGCAAAGTAAGACAGTGTACTTTAGGCCTTTGTGGTCAGCTCCTTCTCCGGACCCTGCATAGGAGAGAGCTTTGTGCACCGGGACTGCCCTTTTATGCTTGCATTAGTAACGACATTAAATAGTTTACTTAGGCAGGCCTAGACTTGCCAACCAAGTCGACTGCAGATTGCGACCTTCCATCATCAATAAAAAATCTTCTCTCGCTTCGCTAAGAAATGTATTTATGCTTCTAACTTCAATTGATACCAGACCACACGAACTTGGCGCTCTCATGGTTGCTTGCCTGCAAATTGTAATTATCGATTTCATTTTATGAGACTCACTAACATATAACATATACATTATATCCAATAATCATGTATTGATAAGGGCAGCTTGGTGGGCAAAGTTACGCAATCATATCTTGTATTTTTGTAAAAAGTTATCTCCATACTTCGAACTGATAATTCTACCATTGTGTCAAGGCTCCCCTTCCAATAATCATGTATTATTATAAGTTGAGCAGGTACACAAACTGGGTACTCTCATGGTTGCTTGCCTGTAAATTGTAATTATCGATTTCATTTCATGAGACTCATGATACAAACATTATATCCAATTATCATGTATTAAAAAAAGGCGGCTTGGCGGATGAAGTTACGCAGTCTTAATTTTCGTTTTTGTAAAATGTTGTTTTCATGCTTCGGCCCTGATAACTCTACTGTTGCGCCGAGACTTTCCTTGTAATAATCATGTATTATTATCCCAAAATAATTTGGAGAGATAGTGCATATATGCTTAAGGTTCTTTCTATAATTAAGATTTATACAGGTAGAGTTAGTAGTGTCATGATCCAAGGTATCATGTCATGCTTTTGGAATAGCTAAACAATAATGTTCATGTACTAGCAATACATTTTAATTAGCTTGCAAAACAATAGTATCAGCAATATAATAATAGGGCAGTCCCGGTGCAGGAAGCTCCTGCCTATGCGAGATCCGGGGAAGGGGCGGACCACAAAGGCCTACAGTACACAGCCTTACCGTGCATTTTACAAAAGGCTGTTTCCATGCCTTGAACCCGTGACCTCAAGGTCACACGATGACAACTTTTACCATTGCTCCAAAGCTCCCCTTCATTCTATGCATTTATAATCTAACTCTTAAATGAGAAATTGAATTCTTATAATTAGATTCCAATATTTGAGTTGTCGATGTGTAATCTAGAGGTCATAGATTGAAGGAGTGAAAACAGCCTCTATCAAAAATGAAAAATATAGCTGCATATTATAGATCCTTTGTAGTCCACCCTACTCTAGACCTGACACTTGCAGGAGCTTCGTGCACTGGACTACTTCTTTTTGTAGATTCCAACGTATGCTGCCTTATAGACTTAAAATCGTTTAATTCCGATCCTATAACTAAAAGAATCCCAAAGGAGAATTCATTGTGTTAATAGCAAGTTGAGACGTGAAATATAGATTCCAGGAATTAGTTTCTCGTTTTAAGAATTAAGTTCCAAATGAAGCCCCCCCTTGGCCTATGAATGCTAAACAAAGAGGAATATGATGACTATATGGCTAAAAAGGCAGCTTTGGTCCACGAAGCTCACGTCTATGCAGGGTTCAGGGAAGGGGCGGATTGTAAGGGTGGTCTATAGTCTGCGGCCTCATCTTGTGTTTTTGCAAGAGGCTGTTTTCACACCTTGAATCCGTGACCTCAATGTCATGTAATTATTTGAGGCATGGTAATTTCAACTATTTAATGAAGGTGTAAAATACATATGATATTTGATTGACTAAAAAAAAGTCAAAAATAGTCATTTTCTCTAACTTTTTAGCTTTTGACTTTTTTCCAGCAAATTACATGTCACATGCACTTTATACATTTATTAAATAGCTGAAATTAACACCCCTATATATGAAGAATGGTAACTTCAGCTATTTAAGATATGTGTAAAGTGTAGGTAATATTTAATTGGTTGAAAAAAAGTCAAGAATAGTCGTTTCCTCTAACTTTTTTAGCTTTTGATTTTTCATCATTCATACAAAAAAGGGATCTTTACTTCTTCTTCTTTTTTTTACACGCAAAAGTGCCAAGTGGGACACATATAACATCCATTTTTTTCTTGGCACAAGCAAAGAATTACAAAGCATATATCAAAGCAAAGTACTCTCAAGCTCTGTTAAAGTTAATATTTGACAAGGGGGAAGGAGGGTGACTTGAACCTTCACACTCTCTTAAATCTAATATTTGGTAAGAAAAGGCAAACGATTTGAACCTTCAACCAAGCTTATTTTGAAAAAGCATATTCTAGGAGAGATGTCGTGTTGTCTGCGACCATTGCGACCACCTACAATAGATATTGTGTATATTAAGGCTTGTCTAATTTGGTAAATTGTGTTTAATTTGTTAAGTTGACATTTAAGTCAAGAAATGTGAGATGATTCAATGATCAGATACTTAATTAAGACATGAATTTCCAAGATACCTAAATTACCCTTATCTTATTCGCTATCCACGAATCTTGTTGACTGTGACTTTGGCGTGTGGAGAATGACTACCGAAGGCTATTTTGGTCATCCAACGGAAATATATACAACCTATAGCAACAAAACGGGAGAACCAAGTGCGTAAATTACAGAGTGCAGTGCAGAAGGCCGAAGGCGAGTATGGTTTTGCAAGAAGCTTTGCGTGGAGACGAAGGGAAAGTCGTTCTCGCATTGGCCATCGCCAGGTCTTTCTCCGCTTATACACAGAAACAAGGACTGCAAAGGGGAGTAGTACAAAAAGCATAACAGAGCGAATGTACACAGTAACAGCCAATGCTAGTGGAGGGGCGGACATGCCACGTCATCCCGCCAACATCAAATCCTTCTTCCTTCAAAGGATACAACTTCGTCGCCCGATAACCTCTTTCCCTTCGTCCTTTTCTCTCTCCGTTTGAATTTTTTTTTTCCTGCTCTAGTTGCTTGGAGCGGTTGACCTAAATTTGGAAATTGACTGGTTTCTGATAACTGACGAAGATAGCCATTTTTCATTGGAGATCTGTGGATTGGATCATTGAATTGTTGCTGGAATTTGTGATTTTCGAGTCTCACTTTCCTGTTTTGATCTTTGAGATGGGGAATTCATTTGGATGTTCTGCGTCGGGGGAGAGATTGGTTTCTGCTGCGAGGGATGGGGATTTGGTGGAAGTCAGAATGTTGCTCGAGTTTAATCCTTGCCTTGCTAAGTATTCTACTTTCGGTGGCCTGAACTCGCCTCTTCATTTTGCAGCTGCGAAAGGTCATAACGAGGTATTTGTTTGATTGCGAAGCTTGGATGTGCTTGGGTGTTTTACTGGTTGCTTTTCGTTTGATTATCTAGTTTTGGATACTCTGTGCTGTAGATTGTTTCGCTTTTGCTTGCGAATGGTGCGGATGTCAACTCGAGAAATTACTGCGGGCAGGTAAGCGTTCTATGTTTGCTTTTACGTAGAACCGTCTTCTTATCTTTATAATTTTTTTGGTTTTTGGTTTTTGGATTTAGGATTTTTATGTTTCATCGGAGAAGTAACGGAAACAGAGTTTTAGCTTGAAAGCTTGAACTAGCATTTTGGAAGTTCTTTCCGATCTTTGTTGAATCTAACTATTAAGTTTCGTCCTGCTCGAAGACTGCGTTGATGCATGCCAGTCGGTATGGGCATTGGGAAGTTGTGCAGACGCTTTTGCTCTATAGAAGCAGTGTGAGTTGCACTTCCCTCAACTTCTGTAGCTAGAGAATGATTTGGTTGCGTCGTTTTTTCTGTGTTTGTTATTTTCAGGGCTGATGATGAAATGTATGTGCCTTTTTCCTTGTTCAGGTTACAAGAGCAGATTACCTGAGTGGTAGGACGGCTCTGCATTTTGCAGCAGTAAATGGGCATGTTAGATGCATAAGGCTTGTAGTTGCTGATTTTGTCCCGAGTGCTCCTCATGAAGCAAACGCATCTGTTGGCAATGGTGATAGAGGTGATGTTTCGTTGAAGCCAAGGTACCGTCAATGGATGCAGACTACTTTTCTGTTCCAATTTTCTTCACAAGAACACATAAAATAAATAGAGGTATGAGTAATTGTAAGTATAAAGTGGAAAAACCAAAAGCAAGATATAGATCTTGGACGTGCAACATTTCTGAAGTGCTTTTGTATAATTGGTCGAGATATCAATCCTTCATATGTTCCTGCTAGCAAATCTTGTTTGGAAATGTGTGTTTTAAAGATCAGTTTCGTGTCTCCAATGCAGTGCTCTCTCCAAATTTGTAAACAAGGCAGCTGATGGTGGGATAACTGCTCTTCATATGGCTGCATTGAATGGGTACTTTGACTGTGTGCAGTTGCTACTGGGTATTCACGCAAATGTTTCGGCTGTTACATTCCATTATGGTACATCGATGGATTTGATAGGTATGTTTCTTCCAAGGTTTTATACTCATGAAAAGTCAACTAGACAAGACATTCGTCGCAATTTGTTCTGATATCTTGCATACCATTTTTCTTTTTTTTTTGGGTAGGGGCTGGAAGCACTCCTCTTCATTATGCTGCTTGTGGAGGAAACCTCAAATGTTGCCAGGCAAACTACTATAACTTTCTTTCATTCTACTGCTATCACACAGTTTACATTTTGGATGATTACTGTAACATCCAATACAAAATCGTTTACATTTTGCATGATTACTGAGAGCACCCACTACAATCCCCTTGGAAATTAAAAACTGTTGTTTATTTGTTCAGATCCTTCTTGCGAGAGGTGCTACTCGGTTGACATTGAATTGCAATGGGTATCTTATCTGAACTCCTCTCTAGATTTAGTCAGCTTTATTTGTGAATAGTTTACCATTCTTGTCTTTGATTCATTATTTATGTTTTCTACCCTGCTTATGAATGCTTAAGAGAACCCTGCGTTTCTTTGTTTTTCCAGTTGGCTGCCACTGGATGTAGCTAGGATATGGGGACGCCATTGGCTTGAGCCATGGTTGACTCCAAATTGTGACTTGACATTACCAGAATTTCCTCCATCCAAATTTCTGGCTTTGCCTCTTATGAGCATACTTAATATAGCAAGGTATTATCTTGATTATCGTATTCTTGTTAATTTGCAAATAGATCGTGGTGTGTGTTCCATTCTAATATGTTATCTTGCTCATTTATGCATACACACAGTATATGCCACTACATTTTTGGATCATTGAATTTTCTTCTAGTGTTGTGGGTTGTACTTATAAGATTGAAGTTGTTTTTCTGCACCTTTTAAGTATTGAGTACTGCTTGCATCATTTTTAGTGTTCTTGTGGCACAACAACTAGGAAGAGTAGCAGTTTTCCCTGGAAAGAACATTTTTGGCCTAGATTGGGAAGAAAATCTATTCCTCCACATCTAGTTTTATGTTTGCGAGACTGTAATGTCCCCCTGGTGGTGAACTTTGAAGTTCATTAAGCTTTGGGGAAAGCTGATTGTGCTGGATACCTTCGTCGTTTACTCTGTTAACCAGTGATTATTTGAAGAAACAGATTATGTAGTTCTATATGGCTGCTTGTTCTGGTTGAACTTTGCTGCATTAAGAACTTTTCTGCATTTAATGCAGCCTAGGTATTTTCTTTTGCCAATTGTTTTGAAGTTAAATGAATCTGGAGTGTGTTGAGTGGTATGCTTCATAATACTTGTTCCACTTTGTCCAGACTTGAAAAATGATCTAGGCAAGTCAATTGTCCTAGAATCTAGTTCAAACTCTGGAGATGTTGACCGATGATGTGATATGTGTAAAACACTGCAGCTATTTGCTGAGAAATACTTATGCTCTTCAAGTATTTGTAAGCATCTTATGTTAATAGAATAACATTTATGAACTTTCTGTAGTATTATGTTGAGAAAACTAGGCTAATTCTTTGTTTGTAGAAGTTGGAATAATTATCATGAAATAGTAGCAACTAAGAGAGAAATATATGGAGAATATAAGGGTGAGTTGCTATTGGATGTCACAGTAAAAGCTTTAGTTGCCATGATGCCTCTATGCACTACTAAGTGGAATAAGTTATCTAAAGGATGTGTGTGATTTACTCATCTCTGTGTGTTACTTAGTTATAAAAGAAAGCTTTTCATACCAATTGGATTGATAAGAACTATAGTTCCTAGGTACCTTCTTGTAAAGTGAGGTCTTTGTACTGCTAGAATTGACGAGAGCTCTACTTCCTTTCATGTTGTATTGGAGGAATAACAGCTTGCAATGAGAGCTTCATGTTGATATATTTACCCATCTGTTGGTAATAAAGTGACCCTTATGAAGGCAGCTTTTTCGCAGACCCTCCTAACAGTTTAATGTCCTTTTTTAAGATTCTTTCCTTGGTGGTGTAGAGGCTGATAAAATTCGTTAAAGGAACGTGTCAGTGGTGGGAACATTGCTCTCTGGGGGACAGTAATGATTGAACCATATGGGGATAATTTGAGCAAGAGAATTAGGGAGTAGAAAGGGTTGTGCTGCATGAGAAGGTATTTGTAATGTCAAGAATATATGTGAATCATGTCATATATAACTATGCATAGAACCGGAAGGAGAGACTGGTCTAGGACTTGGGAGTATATGCTGGTTGGAATGCAATGTTTAATGTAGGACAATTTTAAGGTGGGTACTGGAATTATGAAAGGTATGGGGGATTGAAGAGAGGTTTTTTGGGTATAGTTAAGTACTGTGTTTTACAACTAAGAGGTTGTGGGTTCAAGTCCACTAACCTTTCAAAATAAAGGAGAGAGTTTTCGAGGGTGGTCCTCTAGGCATAGCTTAATAGCTGATGAAAACGGCTTCTGATTTTAACCTTCCCTTGTGAAGATGCTTATTTCATACTTAAGGTAGAAAAGTTCGGGCTCTAAGCTAGTTGCTGCTGAGATGATATGGTTCAGTCAGCAAGACTTGAATCCAAGGCCAACTTCAAATCTTTTCGATTGTGATCATCCAGGTGCTATTGAACTGTCTAAGAATCTATTTTCGTGCTATCAGTGCACATTCAGATTAGAAGGGGAGCCTTGGCGCAATGATAGCGTTGTTATCGTATGACCTCGGGTTTGATGTGTGAAAATAGCCTCTTGCAAAAATGCAAGGTAAGGCTGCATATTATAAACCTTTGGTCATCCGCCCCTTCCCTAGACCCTGCATATACAGGAGCTTTGTGCACCATGCTGCCCTTTTCTTCAATGCATTAATTTGTACTTTTTGTGTGAAAATGTGGAAGAAATATTTAAATCGAGCATATGTTTCCCTTCAACGAAGGGCAGCCTTAGCGCAATGGTAAAGTTGTTGTTGTGTGGCCTTGAGGTCATGGGTTTAAGGTGTAGAAATGCCCATCTTGCAAAATTGCAAGGTAAGGCTGTGTATTATAGACCCTTGTGGTCCACCCTTCACCGGCCTCTGCATACCTGGGAGCTTTGTGCACCATTGCTGCCCCTATATGTTTCAAGTCAACAGCCAAATGGCTGATGTGTTAGAAAGGAATTGCTTCTGATTTTTGTCTTTAATATTATTTTTTTGGAAATGCATGTATCTTCAAAACTGTTGGCTTAAGGAGGATTTATAAATTTCTAGTTCAACGTAATATCAAAGAATATTCCAGTGGAATTGCACATCGGTATATGGGATGAAGATGGTGAATTTGATCCGGCATTATGTTTCTTAAAACTGTAAATGCAGATATTCCTAGAGGCAGACCTGCTGCTGCTAATCATCTTTAAGATTTATTTTATGTCAAAATAAATGTTCAGCCTATCAACTTGAGGGAGAAATATTACATCTGTGTCCGTGTACAATATCAATGGGCATTTGGTCTTTATTGCTGGAAGGTACTTTTCCCTCATCTCCAAAGTCTCTGCTTCTCCCTTTCTTATCTTTATATATTATATCAAAACCCTTAATGTAGATATTTCCTATCCAGATAATCCACTTTTTGTGTGTGAAGGAAAGATCTAGTGGTAATCTGTTCACGTCCATTATCCTTCTACAATTATGAACAACTCAACAACATCACTACTGTTCTGCAGAAAGTCATTCCACTAATCTCCTTCTGCACACTCCTGTGTGTATTAGGAGCACTGTATGGAACCTGCAAGCTACACAAGAAGAATAACGTCAACTACTAATAGAACCAGATTGAGTTCAAAAGTATTTTGAAGCTGTTGTCCTTATTAATAACCTAAAGTGGGTCTCCAGTTGATGTACAGGCTGCAAGTTGGTCCAGTCAGCCCGATATTAATTATGGCTAACTGCCTTCACTGGACATAGACCCCTCAGTCTGTTTCTCTATTCTTTCTAATGTTCCACCGTTCAAAATGGGATGCTTTTATGACAATCTTTATAATTATTGTGGTTAACTTTTGAGCAGCCACTATCTTGTGTGCCCAGAAAACAGTAAAGGAAAGAAGTCCCATGTATAATGTTAAACAAGTGTGATAACTTCAACAGCATGAATAAATAAAGAAATAAATTAATTGTTGTATTCCCGCTTGACTCTGTCAATGTATATCACTTTCTCTTTTCTAAAATTTCATACAGAAATTGAAGTTTTGTAAGAGGCAATTAAAGGGAAATTATGGAATTTGAGTAAGTTTTATGAAGCTTCCTAATTTGCAATTTTATTGCATTCTATTCCTGTGCAGGGAATGTGGGTTGCAATCCTCAAATGCTTGTTCTGATGATGGTGATATTTGTGCTGTGTGCCTAGAGAGATCTTGTGCAGTATCTACTGAAGGTTTGTCTCTTACTTTTATTTTACTTGTTTCCTTTTTCATTAAAAAGGCTTATGAAGAAGAGAAAACAACATAGCAATATGGGGCTGGCAGTACCTAGAAAATAAAAACAAGCAAGGGTCCTACTATGCCAATTTTAACTTAACAAAAACCTTATTGACTCTTCCTGCCCACAGGAATCCTCCACACTTCTACACCTTTCCACAAACTTGGGACTCATCTCCATATTTACTTTTTCAGCTCCACATATTCCCACATTACATGTACACAACGCCATAAAGCTCTAGTGGTTTGTTTAGTTGAGCTACTAGTTTACAGCAAGTTATATGGTATTTCTGATGGACTTCTTTGGGATATATTCCATTTAACCGAGTCTTGTGGACAATCCTTGGAATGTCCTTTTGTTTTCTTTGTAGAAGTAAATATACCTATCAAAGTTTACGCAATGACAAAAACAATCCAATAGATCTTGAAACACAATCCCTGGGAGTGGGAAAAGGATAATAGATTTGATCAAACAATGGCGGAAGTGGGTAAAACCATTACGATTTCCCAGAATCTATAGTCCCTGAACACCTTAATATCCTAACTGAATCCTAAGCATTGGTAAAGGATATATATTCCAGTCTTAGCCAGCACTCTAGTTTCTATTTTAGACCAGCCCCACAAAAAAAAAGAAAATTGCTTAGGTGTTGCTGCCCTAAATGCATTGGTCATGTTTCTTAGTGTGGGCCAAGCAAAAATCTAGTTATACTTTGGCTAATGATATAAACTCACATTAATCATAGTGATGACTCCAATTTTTGTAACAATTGGAGATTTGTACGAATTCTAACAAAGATCCAGAGCTCTGATTCAAAATTCTATTAACTCATCCTACCATGAGGTGTTGGTAAACATTTGTATGGTTCAAACATGGATAGTTGGCAATTTGTTTGATATAGAACATTCATATCCATAAAATGATTTGAACCATTTACTGGTGATTTGTATGGATCCATTTTTTTGTCAATATGATGTTTGGAGCTTGTAGATTGCTGGTTTTTCTGCTTTTCTTGAATATTTACATACGAGTTTGCACATGAAACATTGGTTGCATAAATTTCCTTGCTACTGATAATTTGGAATTTCAGAATGGACGATTATAGCTTCTTTTTTGATAATACGTCGGCAAATGATATACTCGCCCCAAGTTTTTCTTCATTTGCCTTTTGCTAATTGGTACGGGTGGGAATAACTCCAATTGGGCCCAGATTTTTTAAGATCTGAATTGTTCACTTTGTTGCCCTAGACAGATGGGTCATACTCTAAAATTCTTATCTGTTGGATGATTCTAGCCACTGTTTCTTGAGTTGTAAAATGAACTGCTAGAATCATTCAATAAACGGTAAAAAAATTTCCGATATACAATTGGCTGATCTAGAAGCAGAATGAAAACGAACAAATATCGACACATGAAATAGCTCTAATTTCCCTGATGATGGATGCTAATTTCTGAGGACGTGTCACCTTGCACTTTGACCAAGCAATACCACACGAGGAATCTCCCTCTAAAATAACCGCAACCCCAAGCTGATCCATGAAAAGCTTTGTCCCTATGAAGAAGGCACCTTTCTTCCTAATATGACCAGAAAAAGCATATGCCACTTCACCTATTTTCGTTTTTCTAAATACAACTCCAATACCTGCCAAGCCAGATTGCCCAGAGAGACTATCGAAATTAAGCTTTAGAGAACCACTTGGATGAGGCGCTCAACTGCTTCTTCCTTTTGCCGGATCTGTAGAACAACTCGGTCTCCTGTAGTATGAAATATGGAAATCAGCTGCTAGTATAGAAGCATATTTATAGAAATGGAACATCCTGAAGTACTTGGTGTATAAAAAATTGAATTATAGGTAGGCATGGGAGATAAAAAGATTGCTTAGTTATTTGAATCATCTTGGCAACAACCTGGACTTGCATAAGAACGAAAATCATAGGTTGAATTCAATTATTTTTTACTTTGCATTCACAATGTTGCTGCAAAAGAATGATGGGAGCAATTGTAATTTTCACGCATTGCTTTGAGGCTAGTCTTCACCATGCAGTATCGGCATGAAAGAGAACTCAACAGGAAGTTCATGTTTTCCTGGTATAGGTCCTAGATTGAGAATTTGGATGAACAATTCAACATTAGATATATGCTCCATATGTACATACCTTGGTGGTCAATTCTGTTCCTTCTCCAATGGAATTTCCAGAATATTTTTGTTCTAAATGGAAACTAAAGTATCATCACTAAACTTTCTAAACCAGACACCATATGAATTGGCCCAAAAATAAACCCTCTTTGCTGTTCCCGGAACAGCACATGTGAGGAGTTATCAAGGTCGTGTTCGCATGGGTAGTACTGTGTGATCAGTGCTCAACAAGGGAAGGCTGCAGTGGCAAGTAAATAGGAGGGGATGATTATCAATTGGCAATTTCAGCTAGTTCCTTTGAGGTCTTCACTTTGGTCTAGTTGCCCTTTGTTATACAAAGTTTGTACTTGCTTGGGAATTTGTGTTAAAATCCATGTCCGTCAGATAATAATCACCCATATCATGCCGAGGGAAATATAGATGAAGAGGAATATCTCGAATTTACATCTATTTGGTGTTCATAAGCATCAAGGCTTACTAACTCCATTGGTGATGGTAGAGGAGATTCGAGATCTGACATACAGCATTTACATGGTATTGAGAATTGACCGTTAAGGGGAATTCAATTAATAAAGTGCAAGAATTCATGATCAACACTCTTTAAGCCCCTTCAGATGAGGAACAGTTGGGAACCTGGCGCTGACTAGATGTGAGTTTTCAAAAAGTTATAGGCTGCTGACTTGGCACTTTGAGAATTAAAAATCATAGGAACAAATTAAAAGAAGGCTTAGACACTGTGGCGTGGGCAACATTTTGTTTTAATACTTTGCCAGGAGGTAGTGGTTGAGAGGGCTCAATCAATGTGGTAAGGAGTCTCCAACTTGCTGCTTATGTTGTTGAAGGAAATTATGGATTAAGATGGCAGGTTCTTTTGCTAGAGTAATTATAGACCTTTAAGTTTAAGCAACCTACTTTAACAGTATTATATCTTCAGTATTTCATAACCATGTCTTTAGATATCCATACCCCTCATTTTATGCTAGTCATGTCTTTCGTCTGCTATGGAACTTGGTCTTGACACTGTTAATTTTCAACAAAAAATTGAAACTAATTGGGATTCTTTATTAATTGTTTTTTCAGGCTGTGCACATGGACTTTGTGTCAGATGTGCTCTCTATCTTTGCTCAACCAGCAACGTCGCTTCCGAAATGGTAGGACCACCTGGGTCCATTCCTTGTCCTCTCTGTCGACATGGCATAATCTCTTTTGTTAAATTGCATGGTTCCCCAGCAAAGGAGCTCAAATTAAACCTAGCACTAGGGCTCTGCACACCATGCATGCTTCACCCCTGTGATCCAGACCGACCATCCGCGTCTTGTCGGTCCGAGATTCGAAAGAATCGCATTGCTTCAGTTACACCAGATATGTTCTGCCCAGTTTCTTGCAGCCCATTCCCTTCAGTTGCCATACCCTCATGTGCGTGCAATGATGATCCATGCACATCTCTTGAACCCCCAGATGGAGAAACACAAGACCAATCTCCTAGGCATTCACAGAGCATTACAGGAGAAGAGGATAAGATGGAGGGACCAAATCTCGAGAAAACAAGCTGTTCGAGTATGTTTTGGAGCAGAAGAACCTGCAACAGAGAACATCAGTGCAATGCAGAAATAAATGCTTGATTTTGCAAAGAGAGGATCTTGATCACAAACATATGGGCGGCTTGTATTTTCTCTGTGGGGTGCTGAATTGTAGACAGGATTGATTTCAATTGTATCAGATAGCTTGCTGGCTTCGTGGATAGTCCAGTCCGACTACATACAGCCTGCCATGGCCTCGTGGATAGTCCTGTACGAATACATAGTCTACCACTACGACACTCTGGGTTTTTCTACACAATATAATTATTAAAATAATAGTCGGGATCTCTGTTTTAAAAACTTTGATTTTTAAAGCGGCCAAAAATAAAAACTTAAATAAAAGCATTTCTTTCAAAGTCCAGGAAATCATACTCTTCTATATTTTAGACCATTGCACATGATTAGTGCAATACCAAATAACCGGATAACATGATGTAAGACCAGACATATGGGAGACTCAGTCTCCACATCCAACTACAACAGGTCCTATTGAATTGTCAAAAAACAATTATCTTGATGATTGATTTGAGCAAGGTGTTGATCAAAGAATGATCAGACTGTTAGATCGACACGCGATCACAAAGATAGCTATGGTTTACTAAATGAAATAAAAACTTGAGGGATAATAGAGACAATGAGAGGTCTAACAGTTAAAAATGATTTATGGCGTGACAAGTACATCAGGACATACACTTTGATATCATTGATACGTTGTTTGGGTTATTGCGATATAGAGGTAAGTGATTTCATTCACAATTTTTTTATGATTCTCAAATGATAACTTGGTGATTTGAGTTTTTGAAGGATATAATTTATGTCAAAAATCAAGAAAATGGGCTCGTTGCACGTACGGCGCGTGCTGTCTCCACACGTGTGAGCTACACGTCTGGAACCAGCGCGCGTGGCTCGCACGTATGTGGACGCGCACGCGTCTAGAACTGGTGCGCGTGGCTCTCGCGTGGGGGCAGAAACAGCGCTCCGCGTGGTGTGCGCTCGTCGCATTGCATGACGCTCCCTCTTCCGCTTGTTTTTTTCCCGGTGTCGGTCACTGTTGCTGGAAACGACAACCGGACTGGTTCGCCATCGCTGGCAACTCAGGTGCTCTTTTTTTGCATTTTTTACACATATGAGTTCAGTTTTTCGCGTACATTTTATTTTCACCCTCCATTTACACAAATCCCTCCTAAATCTATCGTTTTTTCACTATTTTTATTGCATTTTAAAAAACTTCCATCTAGGTTCGCCTTGTTGAGACGACCACAACACCTCTTTTGGGTTGTGATTTGGACCTCTGTAGCTCCTAAAATCATGTTTTTAATGAATACATGATCAAAAGTACCTCGCCGCACATGCACAATGCGCGTCTATGGACACGCTCTGTACGTGAGGGCAAAACAGCTCGTGTTTAGAGCGCCGCGCGGATATTACAACCACGCCTTTGCACCTTCAAATTAAGGGATCCATACAAGGGTTCGTAATATTTTGTAAGTCTATCATATTGGCTATATGTAACTGAATGCTCTTGCGGAAAATCAAGGGGTTGTCAGATGAATTTTACGGAACTTGGCAGTGTTCCATCGTTTCGTGAGAGGATTTTACATTTGGATATTTCCATGATGACTGTGGAAAGCTGGAAAGCTATTCCATTCTGAAATGATAAGCAATCTGCCTTCGCCCAGGGGTTCCTAACTATTGCACCAATCAAGCACTAGCCAACTAACTCTGACAGCAGCAAAAATACCTTTGTTCAATCACGAACTAGCCAAAGAACCTTGTTCTTTCCTTTTGGTCTGCATGCGTCCTAGCTGTTGCTGTATTGGGTGTGTCGAAACGGGGACAGAGAAACACTCATTAATTTTCAGAGGAGGTCTCCTATAGATAAGCTAATTCAAGGAAAAGCTTATCCATGGATATTCAGATATCCTATACGTTTACTAAAACCGAAACATGTGCCACTCTAATCTCTCTCTCTCTCTCTCTCTCTCTCTCTCTCTATATATATATATATATATATATATATATATATATATATATATATATATATATATGTATGCAAGGAAAAATTCACCCTTTATATTGTCTTACTAAATATAACCCTTACTATAATTATTTCTCATCATGTACATGTGTATTTTGCGAAGTTCAACTATATTCCATTAATTACCCCCCTTTTAAGGTATTTTTCATAACTCTACTAATGTAAAGAAAATTAAAATAAATTACACTAATAAATCTAAATTTAAAGAATTTAAAGATAATCATGCTGGAATTGAAAATTTGACATGAATTAAATTTGCTAATAAAACAATTAGCTAGAATATTAACAATATTTTAATCTAAGAAATTAAAGAAAATTATACTAAATTTGGAAACTTGACATGGATCATAATTAAATCAAATATACTATTAAAGACCATTAATTAAGCATATAATCGATTTATCCTTATAATCCAATCATCCAATTTGTCCATCTTTTAGATATAGGATTAATATTTTATTAAAAGTACAACCTTTGATATTTCATGTTTTTTTATTGATCTAACATCTCTAATAACATAATATTAGCCTTAGATCATCACTTTTATAGGTTCATCTAGTCTAATCATTCTTAATTTACCAGATCAAGAGGATCCATTGGAATTTTCCATGATCATTTTTACTTTCAGTGGTCTAAACTTTAATTTAGTTTATGTCAATTCAAACCAACCATCCTCATGATGATTTATCATCATTGTATCCTTAATGGATCCAACCCCTCACTTTTGATCACCCCATGTCTACTTGATTAAGGGTGTTAGTATTTTTAATTAGTAGAAAGTTTTAATGATTAAAATATTATTTTTATGGGTTCAATAGGTTCCCGTCATCAAGATCTAGTAATAGAATCTTCCTGATAAAAAATTAGACTTAAAATGAGTGAGGAATTTTATTTTTAAGTTTTCAGTCATTTTTAATGGCTTATCTTAATCTGTAATATTTTGATCAATTTAACTGATCTAGAGGCTTAGAAATTCTACTATGATCATTGATCTTAAGGTTTTGATATGTCCTAGATCTATCTATCGGATCAAATTTCCATTTTAAGATCATCTTAGGCATGATCTAAGATTGTTATAATGAATTATAGCAATTATCTCATATAAATATAATTAGAAACATAGATCTCATGATTCCAATATATTTTAGATAATATATGAAATGCATCAATGTTTTCATGTCTAAAATTAGAGCTAAAATGAGCTCTTAATTGAAAAAACAAGATTTTAGTTCAATAAATGGACGGTTGAGATCATTCCAACAGAAAACAACAAATGGGAGGTCGGCTCGCTCCTGTTACCTTGATTACCCATCACCAAGGATGGGTGATCAGTGATATGAGAGATGGTCCAAATCTAGACCGTTAGATCACCCATCACCGGATCTCCTTCATCCTTGATAGTCAACAGCCAAGATTTTATCTCCTGGGGTTTTGGGGCCCAAGGAATCCATCCAACGGGTCAGAAGTTGCATCTCAGCCATTCGTGGAGGGGGGATCTCGACCCAGTTGTTGGATCCATATCAACGGCCGAGGAGATCAACTGGAGGTTGGAAAACACAAAGGTAATACCGAAATGAAAGGAGAAGAGGGAGATGCCACCTACCTGGGCTGGCCAGTGAAGAAATCTTCATTGGAGAGAGATTTACAGGAGAAGAGGAAGAAAGCTGGAAAACCCTTATTGCATCGCAATAGATATAGAGATCGTGATTTTTCCGGTTTCGTTGCCAGAGAAGGAGGATAACCTTGGGGAAAATGTATATCACCCCATCTTGAAGACTTTAAACGGTCCATGATCATGATTCATAGGTCAGATTTGCTGGAATAAGGTATAGAAGTTTCCAAAGACAATAACTTTGCCGGATTTATTCTTCATTTTGATTTTTCTAGCAATCTAACCAGTGGATCATCATAAGATCTTAGGGCTTTTGTATAAAATCCTAGCCCGAACTGATCTGATGGTCAAGATCTTGAACTTAGGTTTTGAAGCTCACGCCTAATTGAATTAAGGTTTCCTAGGCAGAAACCCTAGTTGATTTGGGATGATGCATCCCTGGACGCTCCCAATGCAGACACAGGGTCATCTTCTCAGGTGTGTCTAGGGACACGCCCATGGAGAAAGAGAAGGAAAGAGAGAGAGAAATAGGGAAGATGGAGGGGGAGTTTTGAGCTAGGATTTTGGGGCATTGTAAGGGACTTCGTGAAGAGCATTAAGAAAATTTTATGGTCTATTTATAGGGATTTTTGAAATTTTCATGATTACATGTCATAATTATATTTCATTTCTTTTTATTATTAAATTGTCATTAGATTCCCCCTATCACCTCATTCTCCACTAGTAAGTGGTAGTGGTTTGGCTCATGATGGTGGTCTTCTAGTCCATTGGCCTACCTTGTGGGCCCCACATAGTTATAAAAAGACTAATTTGCCCTTTTAATTCTAAAAATAGAGAAAATTAGGGTTTATTTCTATGAACTCAGAATTGAGCGTACTTAGTGTCGTTTCAATTGATTTTTCGAGCGCATTCTAAATTTTGATGTCGTAGGTCTCCGTTATGAGTAAAATTACTATTTTATCCTTTTATTCATAAAAATAGAGAAAAATAATATTTTTTCATCCGGACTCAAAATTTGACATACTTATAGTCATTCTGATCAGTTTTTTGAGTACATTACAAATATCCAAGTTTTAAGTCTTGATTTTATTTTTATAAAAATAAAAATTTCTGAAACTCAAAGTTCTAGTTTCACTTTTAATTTTTAATAATTCAATTATATTCATAAAAATTGGGGTTATTACAATTACAACCTATTTAGGCCCACTTGCACGGCCAATTCATTGATCTAGCAGCTGATGATAAGCCAATTCTTCTTAAACAATCTTGATTTGTGCCTCTAGGCCCTTCATCCATATTGCCTTGTTTAGGATATTTTCAGGACAATTAAACCATTACTTTTGTTGGGCTGTATCTTGCGGGTGAGATATCCATTTGGCATGGGACAAAATACCAGGGTCTTCAGTTGATGTTCTGTATCTTTAACGGCATAGGTGCGGGCATAGTTTTTCCATTTGGACACAAAAAGTGCCTTGCTCCCTTAATCATAATCTAGCAAGTATTCTTGCAAAGTTTTCTTACATAACATGTTTACCGGGTGACTTCGGAGAGACAACAATGTAAGGCGTGGCTTGATCCTGCCCTACGAGGAAAAGTTTGGTGCGCCTGACCTTAGACACTAATTCGCATAATTAGCAAGCTGATTTGTCCTTGTGATTTTCATTCCCTATGTGTATAGTTTGTTTGTTGTTTCTTTTTTTGGAAGGCCTCTCGACGTGTATAGTTCTTTTAAAATTCCTCATAATTAGCTAGCTGATACAGGGTACCTCCCTACATGTAGAGGTTCTTTTTCTTTCCTATCGAAAGGCCTCACCATGTTTATAGTGGAAAATCACTTTATTGAAATTAATTACTTATCAATATCAAGCGCTTTGCTTCAATCTTTCTTATCTCCATCCTGGCATAAGGCTTTCCTCCTGGTCTTGGCTCATTATGGTTGAAATTATAATTTGGCTGTCGTCCTCCACCAAGCTAATTGCAAACAGTGATATAGTACCAACCATTCTGCTATATTATTTGTATTTTCCTGCAGGTATATTGTGTAGCCTGCGATAAATCTCCGAATATGGTCCGTTCCTATGATTCCTTCTCCTCCATCTTCTCTCAGGTTGCCTTTAGGGGCACAAACAAGATTTAGTTTCAGGACTCTTTAAAGAGCATTCTATTTGATCCCATATTGCATTTCTCTAGCTCTTCATTCTTCAAGTTTGATTTCATCTGATCAAAGTATCTTTTTCATTTTCTTTGTATCCTGCAGACAAATTAAAAATATTGTCAGTATTTGAGATTTCAGAAATAGTAATCTTCTATTTTTGAAAGTTTTGATTTTCATCATATTGGCAATTTGAATGAACTCATGAACTACTTCATATGTGACTTTCCATATTTCCCATATAAGATGAGGCAGACCAATTGTTCGTAAAATGCAAGTCTACTAGTTCTTCCTTTTTCTTGTATTTAAAAACCACGATTGTACCAGATCATGAATATTCACGTGGTTATAGGGGTGTCTAATTCCTCGTACGCTCTTTCCCAAAGATGATTGATTGTTGAACAGCCCCGTATAGCATGAAAATTTATTTCAATTTCCAAGTTGCACACGGGGCGCAATCTTGTGTCAGTTTGATTCCATCCTGTGATTGACAACCAGCTGCCATGAACCATTTTATTTTTTTATTTACATTTTGAGTTCTATATCTCATTCCAGATATAGAACAGTAAAAGTTGTCTTCGTGTGACATTAAGGTCATGGGTTCAAGGTGTGGAAACAGCCTCTTGCAAAATGCAAGGTAAGGCTGTGTACTTTAGGCCCATGTGGTCTGCCCCTTCCCTAGACCCCCCCGCATAGGCGGGAGCTTAGTGTACTGGGGCTGCCTCCCCCTTATCTCATTCCAGATATCTAATCTTAGTTGCGGATTGTCTGGGATAAGTCAAGTGTAAGCTGACTTGAACTTTAACTTCCCCATTTTTACTCTTTCTCTACATCATTTCATCTTTCGAATTTAAATAAATTGAATGGAACTTTGAAAAAAAATTATCCCCATTTTAAAATCTTATTATGTTCTAAGATTTTTTATTCTTATTAATTATAACTTCGTCTTTTTCTTTCTTATCAACTAAATCTTTTTGTTTTTTGGTAAATGGTTAAGAGGAATGCTATGTTGAAGGCCCCATACGACACTTTCCTAGAAGCATCCTTATGTTTTTCCATAAAGGGGCTCACCTTTGAATGACCACACCTGCTCATTTGATTACTTTATCTTGGATATCTAGTATATATACCCAATAGCAAGCGAATAGGACAACTCTAATATCTAAAAAATTGTACATTTTATCACAAGTAATAAACATTTAGAAACTTTGTATAAACAACAGTCCGAACTTAAGTCCCAAAAACATGACTTTTAGGGTGTCAAGCGTATGCACCCATTGTGGCTTTTTTGTTTATGAGACATCTAGGGCTAGAGCATTCGTTATGAGTGGATCCAATCATTCAAAGGTGAGATCTTTCATGGAAAAAATGAGGGCACTTCTAGGAAAGTGTCTTATAAGGGCTTTGGCCTGGCATTTTTGAATGGTTAATTAACCGTTTATAATTTATTTAGCAATTATCCACAAATTAACTATTTTCCTATCACCAACTTCCTACCCAATCGATCCCTTTTTTAAGGAGATTCTCTAGTTCGAAGAATAGCTTTTCAAACAATTGAAACATAACTTGGAACTTTTGACTTCGACAAGATAATTTTTTCACAAATATTGCCTTTATATAATTCTCCCAAGTAGAATCATAATTATTCATGTTTTTCTATCCTAATCTGGCTAAAAAAGGCGCTGTTAACTTTAGGTAGATATTTAAAATCCATTCCTCCTTGGTCTACAAACTATGTTCCAGCCACTACAGCTTTTTAGTCCTAGCAGATAATGACGACGTTGTTACTGCTAGGCCTGTAGCAGTTATCTTGATAGCAGCCTGAAAAACTGATGCCAGATGAATGCTTCTAGTCGTTAATATTTTCAGATGAAAATTTTAAGAGTCATAAATTCATCTGATAACTAATAATTTTAGTATATCTAGTTAACTTAGAGAATATTAAACAAGATAAATGGGTTAGATCATTCAAAGGTGGGTCCTAAGTAGGACGATCACTGCAATCAGTAATTAAGATTCTTTCTTTTTATGTGTTGGCCGTCGTGGATGATAAAAAATTAAGCGGTCACAGAGGCTTCATCTGCAATAAAAATTCTTGTCCAAACCAAATGCAATAGATTTTAATGCCTTTTTCTATACATAGTATCTGGTACGGCTTATATAGCCTTGCAGATAAGGGTATCTGCTACGACTAAAGTGTCACAGCAGACTCATCTTGACCCTAGATGTATCTTGCAGATAGTTCACTATACTGTTGCAAATAAGGGTATCTGCTAGGTTAAACTGAGATAACTAATAAATAAATAATTTTCTTGTAGCATTTGCAATTTCTAATATACCATCTCATATAGACGCAATACAATCACTGATAAAGGCATTTGCTACGGTCTATCTTCCATGGTTCAAGTGCCATAGCAGATAAGTCATCTTGTAGCAATAGTTCCTGAATATTATTTAACGTTATGCTAGGCTGTTGTTATCCTTTATTAGATTATAATCCTTCAGCATCTGACAAGGGAAGTATATATAAATAAAGAGCCATAAACAATTATTGCAAGTAAAAACTAAAACGGTTAGAAAACTGCAAAATAACTAGTGCACAAAGCGATTTTATTTGGAGAATTTCCCTTTTATCAGTTTTCTTTTTCATTATAAAAACCCTCCTAAGTTATATGTTTGGTTTCCACAGTATCTACAACTTATAGTATAATAAGAGGTCATAAAATGCCATTTTTCTATCATTTAAATTTTCTTTATTTTGATATTTGCTTCTTGCATACGTACAATACATGTATCTACATAACTAACAACTGGGTAGTCTTATTTGCTTCCTTTTTTTGCCACTCATGGAGTTTTCTCCAAAGTTCTCATTCATGAAGCCTATGTTTATGATAAGTTGAAGTTGATGAGAAAGAAAAATCAGCTCAGGTATGTTCATGTCGAGTTTCATTATTTTACAGCTGCTCTTGATTTCTCACTCAATATTCTTTCCTCTTATCATAGTTCTCCATATGTAACTTCCTCTTTTGAATGGTTGCAACTCGTAGTCATAACCTATTTGAGAGGTCTTATCAATCTCTCACCTTACAAGCATTTCCTATTTTTCATATTAGAAGCTTTCTCTTAATTGGAAATGTCCACACCTTATTTATGAAATTTGTAAGAGTGGTAGAAGCCAATAGAGTCTCATCTCATTGCTTTATGAAATATAAATGAGCACTTCTTTTTTATTTTATAATGACATTTTTTCTTGCCTCTTGTAAGTTATACTTTATTTATGTTATTAAGATATTAAATAATTATAAGATACAATATATTGTAAATTATTGACAGTTCTATGCAGTCCATCGACGGATTTTTTTATAAATGAATGCATACCTATAGTAGTGTATAAGGGATAAGCTACGAGGGGTTGACAGTATATATGTACTTGTGGTTTCATTCGGTGGAGACTTTACGTTATAATCAGGCGGACAGTGATCACATTCTGGCAAAAAACTTGACTCGACCTGACCTTATTTTATCCTAGATGCTTCTACGAGGAGTTGTCATAAGATCCATCTTGGGCATATCCGCATGACATATCAACCACGCAGAAAACTGCCGTTGAATCTCTTGGTCGAATAGACTCGACTAAAGAACGTTTTTAAAAGCTTAGAAGCTCTATTTCATCCTAGATCCTAGTAGAAAATGTTTTGCTGGTTGACTCCGGACGGTAGGATCAGTCTCAACCAACCATAGATCCATTTGCCAGTACGAAAGATCCTCTCTTCCAATGGATACCTCTTGTCGGGTCCATGTGGTCGTTAAGGCTATGTCCTGGCCCAGTAAGTTGCACAAGATCACTTTGAGTGGCTCATATCTGGCATGATATTCTCCCGGAACTTTCCGCCGGCCGGCTCACTCTGTTCTTCACTTTTGGTGAAAAGAGAGGCACTACTCAAATCCATTTTCAACCTGTGCGTTGAGACACAAAGATAACACGAGTTCCCGTATATATGGTGCAATCCTCGCGTTATTAGTGTTGACAGTAACCCAGAAGCTACAACAACTAAACACTGGCATGCGAGCCTTCTTTTCAATGCAAACACATGCACGACACGAAAACCAAGATTCAGTTCCCAATAATAAAACACAGTTTGTTGGTCTGGCACTGATGCTAATAGGGAAGTAATATTTCCAACCCTTACTTAGAATATGAACCCCCTTTTGTTTTGTCATTTCTGAAAACAATCTTCAAGATACAACAAATTAAAAGAGGTTAACAAAACATGTGAAGTACTGTTGAGTGGAAATGGTGGATAAGCGGTGGAGTATCGTTTTGATTCTTATAATTAATTATCATGATTAGCATTGCAAACTTGCAAGCCCATTTAAGAGAAAACGAACTGTGTAGCATATTTTGGCAAGTTATTTGGGGTGAGCCGCATGTGATAATGATAATGTCTGATCATATTCATTCATATTCCTCTTCAGCTTCAACTTTGCTAAAACAGAGTGCCAAAATTGCACCAATTGGACGTCGTCACTGTTTAATAAGTTTAATGTGGAACCCTGAAGGATTGTTTTCAATGTTCATCTCTAGGCCCCTAGGTGTCAAATGGTGTGAGCTCGGTCAGCCCATAAGAGGTGTGGTGGTGCAGCATTGCTTACTGACGCTCTTACTAGCTTTTACCGTCGGGTTTGATATTAACCTCTCCACTTAACGCGCTTTTTCCTGTCACAGTTCTAGAGGAATCATAACATCGAAAAAACTTCAAAAGAGAGAGGATGTGCGTATTAACTCGAAACTGAAGTTTGCTGATGCCCACTGTTACCAAAATATCTTCCACAAACACAACAAATTCCTACGCGGAGTTGGCAGGCCCACCCGAAGCTTCAATCTTATCTTCTAATTACATGATGATATATGTTTCAGCATTAGGCAAAGCGTTACAACAGAATATCTGAAAATAAAAAGGAAAGAAAGGCTGCTTGTCATGAATAAATTCCGGAGTTGAGGGGCGCATTTCGAATTCTGCGTTGAGATGATGACGCGTAAGGTCCTTCAGATGTCGAGACTCACAAACCCAAGAACAAGTCGATCCTCAAGAATCCCAACCCTAATACAAAGTCCTTTCCACAAACAGTTACCCATTTCGGATTCTGCCTTGAGATGATGACGCGTGTCGAGACTCACAAACCCAAGAAAGTCGATCCTCAAGAATCCCAACCCTAATACAAAGTCCTTTCCGCAAACAGTTACCCATTTCGGATTCTGCATCGAGATGATGACGCGTAATGGTCCTTCAGATGTCGAGACTCACAAACCCAAGAACAAGTCGATCCTCAAGAATCCCAACCCTAATACAAAGTCCTTTCCACCAACAGTTACCCATTTCGGATTCTGCATTGAGATGATGACGCGTAATGGTCCTTCAGATGTCGAGACTCACAAACCCAAGAACAAGTCGATCCTCAAGAATCCAAACCCTAATACAAAGTCCTTTCCACAAACAGTTACCTACCTAACAATACAAGCAAATCCTAGGAGCCAATGCTGAGTTGCTGACACTTCTCGTGAAGCTGCCGGGTCAGCTCTTTAATGTGCAACTTCTCTAGGCTCGAGTGCAACAACAAAAACTATACTTGGATTCAGGGGAAGGAAAGGATGCACACATAACTCGTATTTGCCTCCAATTTCCATTGAAAATACTTATCTTCTTCTCGCAGCTGTCTCTCTTTGTGCATTGAAGTAAACTGCGGCTACAGGAAGTCCTAGATCGTTCTCTTGTGAGAATCTTCTGGTGTTGAAGTGGTCTGTTGATGCCGGTGGACGAACTGTTTGTCTCGCCCTTTGTTTGAAGAGAATAAATACAAACCTATGGATGCCAATGACTGGTTTTGGGATCTCATGGGTCACCAGTTCTTTGCCTGTAAAATGGAATCCACGATTTATGAAGTCATTTTGTGTTTTATTCCTTTAGCAAAACATATTGCCACTGGTGGTTAAATAATCCATGGATAAGTTATCTTAACGCTTGCTATTGGCAGCATTGGGACATGGATAGAATTATTTAAACATGGATAAAATAGAAAACAGCCTGCTAAGTCCTCCAGTAATTTTATCTAGATACTAGCTAGGATGCACAAGCAGAGCATAAGATAATTATCCATGGATTTTGTCATTCCCATGCCAAACAGCAACAAGTTTTGATGTGGACCAAAAGGCGGCCATGTGCAAAAGCCAGAAGGAGATTACAGGGCTAGCATCTACCCTTAAAGAGAGAGAGAGAGAGAGAGAGAGAGAGAGAGAGAGAGAGAGAGAGAGAGAGAGAGAGAGAGAGAGAGAGAGAGAGAGAGAGAGAGAGAGAGAGAGAGAGAGAGATGCAGTTTCATACCGAAGCTAGCATCTGTGGTACCAGGAATATCGGTGACGATCCTGAAAAATAACGACCAAGGTTAAGTTGGTTGTGTATGAGAGAAGTACATTACCATGAGAGACAAAGAGAGAGAGGCCCATTGGCAAGATACATATAACAAAAGAAAGACAATGGTTCAATTGTTGTCACTAACCAGTGAAGATGTTCCCTTAGATATGGATCACTAGGGCTTGGAGCATCTGGGTCTGTCATGATCTGCGAATTTGACACAGTGAAAAGGTTAAGAGAATCCATGAAGAATAAAGAGAAGGTTTCAGTGGATGAGAAAAGTTTAATTAGTAGATGTAACTAAAATGATTATGCAGTGAATATGGTGCAGTTATAATGACACCTACTAGTGTAAAAGCAGTCCTCATGTCATCACCGCCAATCTCAACCCTAGGTTTTTTGGTTATGGTCGACGGCATGAATTCGTAGCCATTAGAGACTTGCTTGTCGTTGTAAGTGACTCGCATGTTCACGCTTGGAGTGAAAGCATCCAGTACATCTCCTATTACTCTTCCTACCGCAAGTGACTCACTCATTCTAGACATGGCTGAAGGATACACAACAAGAGAGAGAGAGAGAGAGAGAGAGAGAGAGAGAGAGAGAGAGAGGATCAGTGAAGCCTCGTTGAGAAATCTTTAGATGAAAGCTCATTGGTAGTGAAGATGGTTGGAGCTGAAAGGCTATATAGGCAGAGCAGAGTGACTAGGAAGCTGAAGGATTCGAAATTCGGCAACATAAAGGGATCTACATTTCCGGAAAGGACATAGCTGAAAATTGACTATGAGAGAGAGAGAGCACTGAAAGGTGCAGGATGTTTGGACCGTCACCCAAGCATGAGAATAGCAAGTAGGATGGCTACCGTGTCTCTTCCTGGGGCAGTGGAGAATAAACCTTTTGCTTACTTAACTATATTACGTCCTCTATGGGTAGCTTCCTTTTAAGGTGCTCCGCCTCCCCATCCCCTTTTCTAACATTAAAATCAAACAAGAATAACACCTTTCTCTGTGATTGATTAAGGTATGATTTGTCATTATTAGAGAAAATATCTCAGAATGGTTCCGCCCATTTCCTGATTTGATCAGTGGATGCTATCCTGATGCTCTAACAGCATGTTAGAAGGCAACCACGTGACTTTTCGATCGAGAGCTTTCTTTCTTTTTCAGCTATTCCTTATGAGTTGGTGGAAGCGTTTTTTGGTGGATTCTGCTTTCCAGGTTTCCAATAATAATACATACGTCTGGATACAAAAGCCAACGTTTCTGATAGCTTTAGGGAAGAATAAGCCTTTCTCAGCCAGACGCGTCTACGAAGAAGAATATCAATTATAAGAATACTAGCAAGCCTTTGTTGGCCGGACACGTCTCAGGCATAAGATAAACTTCTCCAATATTCAAAGCAAATGGCACGTGAACGGAGGGGTAATTCTCACTGATTTGAGGGACCCTAGAGAGAGTGAGAGAGTAATGACCACAAAACAAATGAGAGTCGGCAAAGTAGATTGGAGTATGCATGTTGGCACCAATGCTGCAAGATCCTAGCCTTTGTTATACAAGATGAACGAAATTTGGCTAGCATTCCAACCAGAGAAGATTTGGCTGGAATGTGATCGGGAAAGTAAATGTAATAGCTGAGTCCCACAGCAATGATATTGTCTATTTTGGCTGTTGATACAGTCTGACAATTTTGTTCCTCCTTTATGGAAAAAGCCCTCATTCATGTGTATCAAAGTACACAGTGGACGATATTGTCCCCTTTATGTCTCTCACCACTCTTGGGCTTCATCCCTCAAGGTTTTGTTCCCTTAGGTCCCTTATCCATCATAGGCTTCCCTCATCGAGAGGCCTCGTTTTTAGGAGAGTTTCCCAAACTCTTATAAACCGTCCAGTTCTCTCTCCTCAGGCAATGTAGGACTAACTCTTAATTTCTCAGCCGTCTCCCATTTACGGGGTTCGCATAATATACTCCAATCTGCTCTTCCTGACTATAGTAGAATTTTTAGAAAAACAAACCCCAACTTGGGTCGAAAGAAGTTAATGAAAAATGAACAGGAAGTCCGGCTAGCGTGCATGTTAACGGGGGTCAATGACCCGAATAACCGAGCTTCAAGATAAGAAGTGGGCAAGCTGCTAGCTTATAGAGCAATGCATGGAAGTGGGCATCTCTACATCATACTTCACTGTGCTATGTGCAGCATCGTTTGGATGCCAAGATCTATACGACTTGACCAGTGCCTGACAAGTGTTATACCAAATCTCTGGATTTGAGAATTATGCAATAGCACACACACATAATAGGAGACGAGAAGATTTATGCAGTTCGGCCATCTTGGCCTACATCCACGGGAGAGGAGAAAAACACTATCTGATCAAATTACAAAGAAGGAAGAGGATGATCAAAACTAGATCCTCTCTCAACTCTACTCATACAAATACTACATCTCTTCTCTCTCATTTGTCATCTCTCTCAGATCTTATTTATAGTAATTACAATTGTTAGATCATCAAAGCCGGCGACTATTACAGTCATCCATTACGGTGTCATGGCTATCAATGTTGAACTGCCGGAATTGGTCTGGTGCCGACCTTTTAGATGTTAGCTATTTTTATCACATGGGCATAGATTATAGCGGGTCCACCCTAGCAACAAATTCCACAAGAGTTTAAGAGGGAGCAAAGTCCTTTTTGCTTTACAGATCCTTCATCTTTTTTGGGTACAATTAGTATATGTCACGTGCGTACATCCACTTTTGCACTAAGGGTTTCACCCTTGGATGATCCGATTTGTTCACAGAGTTACTCCTACTTTTGGATGTCTTGCAGTCTATATAGTGTGCAGATTGAATGACTTTAGCGACTGAAAAGTGTACCTCCGATCAACTGTATCAGGCGCTTTGAAACCCTATATAAAAATAGCAGTCTACATCCAAAAAACAGTGTCAATTTTTTTTAAGGATGCTAAATCAATCATTAAATTGTAGTGGCTTTTCGTTCATAAGATATCCGGAGCCGTGAGCAATTAGATGAACGGGTGGATCAACCAAAGGCATGAGTGAGAAATATACATATACATGCATACAAATAGTAAATCCAAGTGTCTCTTGAGCTTAGATTAATCTAAGTGCAACTTTGCTTACCTAGTACTCTTTTTTCTAGATTTAAGCAGTTGATTACTTCGAGAATAACTTAAATGGTCTAAGTATTAAATTTTATGCTTGTAAGAAAATATGTTCTTATGTTAAAAATTATGACAGTAGTTTATTATGCGTTGCTTAAGTAAAAAATCATAGCAAAAACAAGGATAATTAAATGATTATAAAGTTCTGAACCTTTTATTTAGCACCAAAGTTCAGTTCCATTTGAGTATTCTGTGGCTCCAATTTGTTTAAATGGGCAGTAAGGAAAAAAAGAAGGAAATGGTTTAAGTCGTACTAATAAACCATCAACAATTAAATGATTAAATCGTCCAAGTATGAGAATATCCATTTCTGACTCATCTCTTGAATAACCTATTGGATAACTTACCACAAAAGACGGGGAAAAGCCCCACATGTGAATGGTTTGTACCACTGTACTAGGAGCCCCCCTTTACTTTGGCTGTTTGTGAAAATTTATGCATCTCAGTTCAGGTTCCACGTTGAATGTGAAGCTGTATATGCGGATTGGGCTGAGCATTATCCTACAGAAAGGTAGTTCTCACTGCCAAGGAGTCGATTCATGGACAAAAGGACCTTCCTTGGAAATAAAACCTACAGATTATATACGTGGATGAAACATGGCCCCACTAGTCGTGCTCTGCGTCTTCCGCCAACCACGGATCCTGTCAGTGGAACATTTGACTCATGATAATTGGAATCTTGACCGTTCGCTCATCGTACGATTTCTACATGTAAGGAGGAGAGATTGGGAAAGCAACGTATGGAGGTCCCCAGCGAAGGGGAGAGCCTTCTTTTCGGATCTTCAGTGTTTCGTGACTTCGATCTACACTATGACACACTTGACGTTCCCTCGGCCTTCTTTCCCTTGCTCAGGCCTGGCACTTACGATATGCTGCTCCTTGTACGTGGTGCTGGCGAATGAAAGAACCAGTAAAAAAATCCATGTCCGATGTGCTGGGTGCGAGGGAAGAGTCTACAAAGTCCTCACCTTCCCCATGGCAGTAAGTGTCAGGTTCTCAGTGATTTCTGGCCTTTAGAAAAGCCCCTAGAGTCTACCTTTGAGATGGATAGTTAGAAAACGACAACGCTTTCACGTTTATCGACAAAGGGCTAAAATTTCTGCAAGGTGACGAAATTCTAGCCACCAAAAATATTACTTAATTCCACGGTGAGATCGTATGAAACGAATTCGGCTACCTCGGCTCTTTCCGCTCATATGTAAATATGTGCACCCCTTCATTTAGAGCTTTTACACTCGTAGTTTAGTTCTGATATTCTATAAGCGAAGAACAAATGCCTTCCATCATAGTGGTACAATCAGGGATTCTCCCATGGTTAAGCCTGTTAACGGTCCAATTCTGTTTGGGTTCCACTCTGAACCGGAACCAGACCATTCTGTTTCTGCAGGACCAGAGTCCAATTTGTATGTCTAGGGATTCACAATGTACACACTATACAGGTTTGCTCCACTTAAGATAAAAGAAGTTTTGGAGTTACCATCCATGCCTTTTGCCTAAACAAAGTGTCAATTTGGGCTCATGAGTTTTTTAAGTTAGTCTTTATGCCCTATTTTGATTGGACGTGGTATAAGTTCAAGAGAGTGTACAAGTGCCAGGTCTCTTTTGACAATGTTAACCATGTGCATCAGTAATTGAACATCCTAATTATTGGAGATATAAATCCCCCTGATCAGGCTTGTAATCTTTTCGCTTACTAAGCCATCCTTCACATCTTTCCAAAAAGGGATGAGAAGGGAAAAAGTACAGGTGGATTTTAGTTTTCTCAATGAATAAAACCCTTTATCTAGTGGGTCATGCATGGATTATAAATGGTGGGATTCAGGTTAGATACACTCGTGTTACAATTATTATCCATTAGAATCATAATTGGTCAGAGTTTAATTGGACAATTCTGTAGATTATGTCTTAAATGTTTTCCTCCAAGTCTATTTAGATTCAAACTGCTCATCAAAAAGTCTAGGATCAAAGCCGATACTAAAATTCACTTATGATCAGAAAAAAAATTGAGCATACATGTAATTCGAAGCAACTAATGATATTATTGAATTTAGATTGACAATCTTAACTAAAAACAGACAAAAGGAAGTGAGGAAAGGTGTCATATATAAAGCACAACGACACCCATTAAAAGTGAAGTGCTTTCACTTTTTCATGGTGGACCTCGCATACCATTCATCCAAGCTATTCATCACCTAAGTTTGGATATCTCATGACCAAAAAATCATTCCAAAATAAAAGCCATTGCCTTCCAACAATTTGTTTCTTAGTTCATTGAAAGTAAACTGTTGCTCACGGAGAACTTCCCTATCTAGCAAGATAAAGCACTATTTCTTGGATGCCAATGACCTTCTTTTGGAAAGATTCTAGGGTCATAAGATATACAAAGTTAGATGTGTTAGATGAACAGCTTCGACCAATGGTATATGAAATTCACCATGGATAAGTGGAGGCACTTCACCTTTGCTAGGGTGTTGTCATACCTTATACTAGCATTCCTCCATTAAAATTAAACTATCATGATTGACATCTCTCCAGAAATATACTTGTTTACATATTCGAGTCGTTGCTTTCCCATTCTGCTGGGGATTAGATGTTGGAGAGTTTGTTAGTGGATTTGTGTGTGGTGTACGAAACAACAGTCAACAAGTCCATACATGTACGTTGTGTTGGGTGCGAAAGAACAGTCTAAAAGGCCCATCTCCCTCCACCTATGTAGGGACGATCAGAGGGGACTGGCTAACACTTCCTGATTTCTGGGCATCTGAATTAAGTTGCGGTTTGTTGCCTCTGCTTTTCACAAGAAGGGTCCCGCCTATGGTTGATCTGGCTCATTCATCTGGTCTTAAGCTCTGGCTTTGGACGTCTACTATTCCCTAAACCATGCATGCGGAGTGGAATGTGTTCCGAGGAGCAAAGCCCTTCTGGCACAGTGGTGCAAGGAGCCGATCTTCTGGGTGATCAGGGTTTGCGGCTGCTCATGGGTGCGTCTTCAATTCTCAAAATTGAAAAACAAAAAGCTTTGCAAGGTAAGCATCAACGTGAATAGATTGAAACTTGCAATGTAATTTTGGGGTTAATTCTTCGGAACTCAAATTACCTAGATGGTCTTTGGAGCTTGTCTCCATTGGAATTGATTCAGCTATATCGGTGGGTGGAGCCTGAAGGGAGAGATCGGGGACTAAGCAAGGAAATTTGCCAGCAATCATATGCATAATGCCTAATTGGTAGGATGATTGCCCATTCAAAAGAATTGGTAGGATAGTCTCAGTAAGCCATCCTAAGGAAGAGAAGGCATGAAATGGGACGATATGCCTTAAGATATCAACTCCTTAGTGCAGCCAAGATCAACGTCCCAAGGCAAATGTGGAATTCGCTGCTGCGTGCCTGATGTCAAGGACCTCCCAGATAAATCCCTAATGTTAGGTTATTCTGAATTTTGCAAGGAACTGACAGAATCAAATGTTCCCTAAAATACCTTATAACAGGAAAATTGGCCTGTTATCAATTACTTTTCAGATGATGACAAGTATATTGAAAAGCCAATTTGAACTACATAATCTCATTTAAGTGTCAGATTTTCATGCTCATCTTATTTCTTTTTACATGTTACCATTAGGAGGTGCAATTTGGTTTGTCAAACAGGTGTGAATTGTTCGAAAGTGCGAAATCCATAATGGTATTCACAGGGTAGAACGTCCAGAACTGTAGTCCAGGTTGTATTTAATTATTGCAAATTAAGATAGATAAATGGTAAGTTTGATGAGATAGTTCATCAAATATTTGATTTGATGCAAAGGTTAGTGGTACGGCAGCAACAATGGCGAGTGCTAACAACGTTTTCCGTTTCTTGCTTTTATCGTCACTCCTCACCTTTTCGGACACTTAATTAGATTGGATGGCAGTAGCCTTTGGGGAATTATAACATCCATCGGTTAACCATAATTAGAACACGGAGGAAGACTGCATTCAAAGATGAGGATTACTTATATCAGCTAACTTCTCCTTCTGTCACCGTGAACCGAAGTATCTTTCAAATGAAGAAGACTACATTCAAAGATAAGAATTACTTACGGGACAGTCCAAGACCAACTAATCCTAAAATCTAAGTTAGGACCGAGAGTAAAAGGGCAGCCCCGGTGCACGAAGATCCCGCCTATGTAGGGTCAGGAGAAGGGGCAGACCACAAGGGCCTTTAGTAGGCAGCCTTACCTTGCATTTTGCAAGAGGCTGATTCCACGCCTTGAACCCGTGACCTCAAGGTCACATGATGACAACTTTTGCCATTACGCCTACGAGGCCTAAGCTAATTACAGGTTCTACTGTGGCGAAGCCACCTTAGAATGCTATACAGCTTTAGCAGTTTTCCGAACTAGAGCAAGCTTGGCGTGAAGGCCACACAGCTGAAGGAGCGAACCAACCCCATCACAGATTCTCATGTCAGCAAATCCAGTTTCCTGCAGGTCCATGTAGAACGACATTACAAGACTAAGTATTGCATAGGAGTGCAAAAGCTAAGAGTTTGGCCTGATCTTCAAGAATTCCAATTTAGATACTAAGCCATATCATAGTTTTTTATTATACGGAACAGGGTTGTGATAATGCCAGTTGGAGAGTAACCCAGATCACAGAGCTGCTTCAGACCCAAACAGCCGCCATCAAACTTATCCTCAAGTGCACTCCGAATCATATTCTTGACATGCAGGGGATGAGGCTGGTAGCAGACGGGAAAGGCAGCGAAACAGAATTCACATAATAATGGATAGGGTTCTGTCACTACATCTTGAACAACTTGATTACAAGACAGGCCATCAAACTCCTCTACGAGAGAAGCATGATTACGCAACCCCTAGACAAAGCTGGACTAAGGCCAAGAAAGTAGAAGAAGAATATCGTTTGCTTGCATACATAATACTCGAAACAACATTGAATTTCTGTTCTCAAAAAACATAAGCATTAGAGAGGTAGAAAAAGGATGTGCCAAAATATTGCAAATCTGGTTAAGATTATTTGCCTTCATTAATCAAAATTGGACACCAAAAATTTATTGGTCTTGACAGTTTGCCTGGTATTCCACCAATTTGTTATGTCCTGCAACAAGTACTCAGCAAACTTAATTGGATGCGAAGTCCTAACCATTCTCATACAGAGCTACTCGGGAAAAGATGCAGCTTTTGGTTATTCTGCCACAGGCTAGGTTGGATGAACCACTTTCCATGATAACTATTACCAATCTCAAGGTAGTTACATCAGCGCAGGCAGACAACGACCCAACATCCAACAAGACTGAAGCCTATCATTCTCCTCGGCAACACCACAATATACAGTCACACAGCACTTGACTAGAGACTAAGAAGAAGATGAAAAGCTTAACAAATTTATGCCTGTAACTTGGAGGGATGCTTATAAAATCATTTACTAGAGTCCCCATCCAATTATGATGCCTCTTTGCATCAAGCATGGCAACGTCTCACCTCCAATTCTGGGATTTTTTAAAGGAACCCAAATACTAGATAGTTGTCTTCCAACACACATGGTTATATGTGTGTGAGCAGATGAATTGTTGAGACCATCTTCCAACCCAGTTTTGGAAGATGTTGCTAGCAGAACAGTTCCAAGGTTGATGCTCTGTCCTCGTCAGGCCCCTGAGACTGGAAAGAAAAAGAAAAATTGTAGACAAAGTGGGACCAAAATATAAAAGAAGATACGACCCATGTAGAGCACCCTTCTCCAAGTAGTTGTACCACCCATGGAGACCACTAGCTCAAGCATTGATGCGTACTTGATGTCTTTAACCTAAACCGCAGTGCCGGTGGCATCAAAGGGATTTCATATGGATTGACGAGGGGGGGACTTTAAGCTCCTTCGGAGGATATTCTAAGAAGAATCTTGGACGAAGAAGGTAGAGTATAGATTAGAAAAAATAAATTAAGTTGGTTGAACTTGGAAAGAGTTTTCAGAAAACTAGTCTTTTGAACGAGGAGAAAAATAGTCAAACTGCATCTCATAAAATACCTCTCTCTCAAGCTCTCCTGCAAGCTTTATGCCTTTATCCTAGATTCGAATTAAGCACAGCAGCAGAATTCCCGTCAAAGAGACTTGATTTAAGTAAATCTGGAAAGGCTAGAAGCTCTATTGATGAGGTGGCGAGAGGTAAACATGATCGAGATGGGATGTTGTTACTGGGACTAAAAATGTTAGACATCTATTTCTAATCCCAGCTAGTATCAATGATGAAGGTATCTCGTATTTGAGAGAAAGGATAACGAAGGCTGGACCATCATTATTCACAAGATAATGGTGACTAAGGACCGCCGATGCAGCAGACCAATCTCTAAAATGCCAATACTTAACACCAGAGAGATGGTATAAACCAACTTGGTGGAGGGGAGAGGAAAGGATTTCAAGAGAAGAAAGCTGTTCTCTTGGTACAAAACACACTAAAAATTAAGGGTATATTGATATATTACTCAAGAGACCTCACATTTCATAGAATTGGCTTGTAGAAAATCAAGATACAAGGCTCATTTCATGAGGCTACACCTGTAATCCGAATTTAGCATAATTAATACAGTTTTATCCTAAGCAACCACTGATGCACTAACAAATCTAAATAATTGAATAAACAACAGATACAATGCACAAAACACTGATAATAAGATACTCAAGGTTCATTTATCCCCGAAACATGCATATTCAAAACGATGCTCGAATCTTCCAAAAAACTGTTTTGTGCTAAAAACCGCCATTAAGATTTCCATGGTCTAGCTTAAATTTCAACAATAACATTCTCTCCCCCCTTTCAACCACCTCCAAGTATAACTCTATACAAGTGTTAGGTCATTGTCTCTATTACAGTTGATTTGAGCTTCATTTGTGAATTCATTAAAATTATGCCATTTGAATATAAATGATTCACCTTCTCACATGTTAATGTAAAAAAGGCTGGGCAGCCTGATACACGAAGCTCCCGTGTATGCAGGGTCCAGAGAAAGGGCGGAACCAAAGGTATATAGTACAAAGCCTTACATTGCATTTTTGCAAGAGGTGATTACCACGTGTAAAACAAAGGGAGTATAATTAGAACAGCATAGGCAAACTGATGTTTCCCTTCTCACCTGCTACCACTAACATGAGACGACAAAGAATCACACATCTGGTCTGAAAGGGCTTAATTATTTTGGAAGAAGTATTCCACGGAAGAGCAGAACGGGTGGAATTAGAACAAATCATCATTGTCCGCCTCAGAACTTGTTGTGCTCCAGATGACATAATGAATTTGTCAGATGACAGGGTGGCTATGATCGCACCAGCAATACGTAGTTAGTCTCTCAAATAATACACATATAGCATTTTAGAAAAAATTCCAAAAGGATAAGAGAATATTAAACACATAGATTCTCTTTAAAATCAAGCAACAGTGACCTTAGTTCTGCTCCAAGATATTATCTTGATATCGTTTCAACAACAGTTAACATTGAGAAATATCTATCAGCTTCATCCAGAAGTATCATCTTATGCCGCCCTGGTGGGTCACTTTTTAGTGGGCAAACATCTTAATCTTGTTCCTTACAACATCAAATCCTCTAAAACCAAATAGCTCCAAAACTGCCTCCTTACAATTCGCACCCAAAAGCTGGTGAACCAGGGCCAGAATACTTGCAGTTTTTCCAGTGGCCAGAGGACCCTAAAAGTCACAACATGAAGAAATCCGATTCGATAGAAATTCTGATATTTGGAAAAAAAAAAGTAAGAAATTATGAAATGGATCTCTTCTTTCTGTGAACAAAAAGCAGACAATTTCCACTGATTTTGTTACTCTCTCAAAGAAATGAAGACCCTAATTCTCCAACAGCATTTTTACATTGGTCGCCAAAATAACGCTAATACAGAAGAAAAACACAAATGAGGAATGGTTGTCAGAAAGAACTGCGAAAGCGAACGCCCGAAATTTGGAGGGAAAGTGTCTGGGGAGTGAATTTGTTCTCCTTTGCGGTACCGCGCGTCGAAGGACCCGCCGGCAAGTGCAACCCACGCGTTGCACATTCAATCGTGCATCTATTAGCCACTTTGCGTCAATTGGGCCCGTAGCTGCCCCTGCTAAGCATAGATAAACTCATCCGAGGATAGTTATCAAATATGGACAAATGTATCCTTACGTATTCTTAAATATAATTAGAAAATAAAATCCAAGAAAAATTTGTTATTCATGCATCAAATAGTTCCATATGTTACTCTTGGTCAAGGTTAAAGGTAGCAGTCTCAATATCGAATAAATTTCAAGTAAACTCTGGAGCTAGGTAATGTGCTTCGGAATTAAAAAAGGGCAACTTTGATGTACAAAGCTTTCGCATACGCAGAGTCTAGAAAAGAGGCAAATCAGAAAGGTTTATAGTATGCAGTTTTATATTGCATTTTTATAAGAGACTATTTCATGTCTTGAACACAACGATAATTTTACCATTGCACCAAAACTCCCCTTCAACATACTTTATAACTCTTTACTCAAAAAAATAAAATAAAAATCTTTTTGGCATTTGCGAAGCAGAAGTCAGCACTTCCTATTTGGAATTCCATTTTTTTCTTGGAGTTCGAATGGTGTTTTTCCATTAAAAAATAGATAAAACAATCTATATCTGTGGGCTGATTATAGGAAAGCTAATTTGCCGAAGATCGGTGGTAGCTACTAATTGTGTGTTCTTGTAAAAGCAAGCTAATATATATGCAAAATGGGCTGCCTTGTTTCATTGATGTGACAATGGGTTATCTCCCGGTGTTACTTCCTTGCAGGTAAGTAGAGATTTATACGTAGATCAGCTGAGCATGTAAAAATGTGAGAAGAAATCTTTTATATATATATATATATATATTGTATGTATATAATGTTATGATTTGTAAGGTGTGAGAAAGAGATTGAGACGTAAAGAAGTAGATGAGAGTTGAGGGAGGCATTTCGCCTTCTCCTCCTCCTCGTTTCCCTGTAATCTGATCACATGGTAGATTCCTCCTCTCCCATGAATATAGGCATGATAGCCAAACTGCGTAACTCCTTGTCAATCAAGTCAATGACTTCATATGAGAAAATTAATGAACATATCACTTATTACTGACAATACGTTTGTCTCACCACCACAAATTGCAACTAACAAGTTTGATCTAAAAATTTACTCAAGGAAATCAGATTATTTGAAGTGCATCCACCACTGTAATTTGACATGAATTTTTCATCAATAAATATCTTAACTTAGGAGTGGCAGATGTAGACGGCTTGGATCAATGCTTTTGTAGGATCCACAATGGAAAACCCTGCTGGGGGGAATCCATCTCGCTTCTAATATGCTTCACTTAGCATGTATGATATTAACCTGGTTCCATTTTTTCAACATATGCAGCTGAAAAGGGGTAGCCACGGTACACGAAGCTCCCACCTATGTGGGGTCCAGAGAAGGGGCGGACCACAAGGGGCTATAGTACGCAGGTGATTGATATAAAACAAGGGCCAATTACCAAAGGGATTAGAGTATTCTATGACTCTAGCTTTCCGATGCACAAATGCACACCTCCAATCACCCTGCCCACAATGAAGGACATAATGTCTAACAATCCAAATAGTATCAGTTAACTAAGCACACATAATTGTAATGAGATAGACAGTCTAAATTTGTTCCTTCCCACGCTAATCGACATGGATATAGCATCCTTAGTAGATGAAAATGAATTAGAAGGGGAGCCTTGGCACAACGGTAAAAGTTGTTGTCGCATGACCTTGAGGTCACGGGTTCAAGGGGTGGAAACAGCTTCTTGCAAATACAAGGTAAGGCTGTATACTTTAGGCCCTTGTGGTCCGCTTCTTCCCTAGACCCTGCATAGGTAGGAGCTTCGTGCACTAGGGCTGCCCATAGATGAAAATGAATTACAATCATCAAAAATTCATCTTCAATGCAGTCCAAAAACATTTCACATGCTTACACTACAAGAAGAGATAGAAGAGGAATCCTTGATGTTAAGGGTTGGAGAATAAAAACAGCTCATTGTGAAATAAAAAATAAGGCTGTATACTATTAACCCTTGTAGTCTGTCCGGACTCTCCATATGCACCCCAGCCTACCTTTTTTAGAAGGGATGAACATCAGATTCAAGATACTGAGAGCGTGACACAACAATTTCTGCTAATCTAAATTCGTTCGATATTATTATTGAGTGGGAGCTTATGCAAAGCAATCTGCGACAATAATAATTTAATTCTAGGCTGAATATTAGATAGTTTGCTACGTAATTCTTTGCTACATTAAAATTAACGAAGTACTTAAGTGACTTGTATGAGAAAACATATCTAGCAATACATTTGACAGTATTAATGTCCAATCCACAATGTCAATGATCAGATGATACAACCCCTGCCACGTGTACTTCTTGAACGGCCATGATGGTCTCAAAGTCTAGCCTAGGCTTGTAACGCTCTGATCTCACCCCTCCACAGCGAGTAGCGCTAAAAAGATACAACCTGCAGCATGTGGGGCCGTTCAAAGTTAACTCCCCGGCGGTCCGTGAGTGTTTACGTCTGCCCTGGAAACTTCCTTAATCCGTTAGCGGTCGGTGATTACACCTTATCATTTCTTATGGCGCTTACGTCCTTCATCGTTTCACCTTCAAATCTCATCATTTCTTCGTATCATAAAGCCGAAATTTTCAAGTCCCTTGTTCAAGCATTTTCCCAGGTCTAGAATTTTTCATTCTGTGGGAAGGAACCTTCAAATTGTTCTCTGAAAGCTAGGGTTTGATATGGCTACACTTGGATAAGGCAAAACAAGCTTCTGAAGAAATTAGGGTTGGGGTTAGGTTTTTTTATTCTGAAATCTTCAAATGGAGAGAGCGACGACTGCCACGGTGTCTTCCAATTCAGCTGCTGATGATATCGTCGATACGAGTCCGTTGCTCGGAAATTCAGCTGCAAATCGGGATGCTGACCGAAATCAACGATTTGGAAGAAGACCGACTTTGCGAGGAGCAGCGAGATTTCTACGAAGGGCGAGTAGTCGAAGAATGATGAGAGAGCCGTCGATGTTGGTGAGAGAAAACGCGGCGGAGCAATTGGAAGAAAGACAGAGCGATTGGGCATATTCGAAACCGGTCGTGGTTTTGGACATTGTATGGAATTTGGCGTTTGTTTTCGTTGCGGCGGCTGTTCTGGTCATGAGCAAGGATGAAATTCCATCTGTGCCTTTGAGGCTGTGGATTGTGGGTTATGCTTTGCAGTGCATTCTGCATATGATTTATGTTATTATGGAGTATAGAAGGAGGCAGTTCTCTCAAATGGTTTCGGAGCAGAATGGGAGTAGTAATGGGGGGAGTTCGGGTTCAAGTAATCGGCAGATGGAGGCTGATGGGTATGGTGGGGAGCTGGGTGAGAACGAGGAGAGAACAAGGTATGGTAATTAATACTATTTTGTTTGTTTTCTCAAGAAAGTCTGTCCTTGAGAAATGCCAATTTGTTCCTTCCATGAAAATGTACCTCGTGTTAGCATAGACTTTATTTGCTGGATGGCAACATTTTTTGAGAAATGAAAGTATCTTGTTAGGTGGTTGTTAATGATGGGAAACTTGTTGATGGGTCATCTGTTGCTTTGCTGAATGTTTTATGGATCACTTTGTTGACACTGTCTATGAAGCCAGTCAAATGGTTTTATTTCGGCGAGACAAAAAGTTATAGACTATAGTCTACATTTTTTGCTGATCTGAAGCTCAAGTTCTGCCTGGATATTAGTGTTGTGCATATGTAAAGACCTGAAACAGATAAATCGAAGGAACATGTGTTAGTGAAAGGAACCAGCTTTTATCAGAAAATTTGGTACGCTGAAATTGCTGTGCAATGTCTGATTCAGCATATGTAAGAGGTCTTAGTCAGATAGCAAGGCACTTGCTGCTAGCTTTAGCTAATACCCGAGCAATTATTACTGTTACTTCGCGTCTGCAAAACTCCTTTATCCACATGGAGCAGAAATCTAAAATACCGTTTGCTTAGAAGCATTAAAGGGCATTTGGCTTAAAGGTCACATGTTCACACAGTTATTAATAGAAAAGAATCATTCTATGTGTATCCAAGAAGCATAATCTCTCTCTCTCTCTCCCCTCCCCTATATTTAAGTCCACATTAACGTTCTACACAATATATACCATTAAATTATGCAATCCTCAATGTTTTATGGGAGCGTGGATATTTTTTATAGCATTGCACAATGCAACATATTGTTCCATCATATGTAGGGCACGTGTCACCTTGCTGTAATTTATCATGCATATCCATGCTATGTAATGACATTGGGCAAGACTGGAGTAGCACACACTACAGTCCTGTCACAAAATTGTTGGAAATAAAATGTTTTGCAACCTTTTTCTCCACCCAACCCATGTTTTGAAGCTCTCAAGCTATGTAGTCGTAGGTGCAATTAGTTACTAGGCGCAAAAAGGTGCTGGCTTGTTACTCAAGTTTGGGTAGGCACAAGCGACATAAGTCTCACTGCAACTAGTCGCACTACTGGCTGCGCCTTACGCCTAATGCGCCCCCAATTCTAGGTGCAGCGTAAGTGAAATAAAGCCTTACTTTTTCATTCTTCTTCTTCTTCCCATTCCACTGCTTCCTTCTTGCGAGAGTACTGAACGAGCGATCTTCCAATGTAATACACTATAGAAATCTGAGTGAGAATCCTATTAACCGTCATGAGCTAGCTAAAGACCGTCGCACTATAGAGCTTTGAGCAGCCTATCTCAGCTTGTGTTCACAACAGATCTAACCAAGGAGCAGCTTCTACTCTCATCTGTCACACACTAATCTATCTCATTTTTACTGAGGAAAGGGGTCAGCTGCCTGATCTCTATAACTTAAATATGAAATTCGCGTCTTTAAGGAAAGTATGCAAATCTAGTGCTCGTGTTATCCTCTCTTCTTGATCATAACATATGTCCTTTTTCACCCTAGGGCTGCTTTCCATACAAAACCTGGGTAACTTTCTCCCTGCGCATATCCAAATATTAGATATCATCCCAAGATGTTTATATATATAGATAGATAGAGGAGTGTTAGCAACAGCAACTTATTGCAAGTGCAAGGAGTATCTAAGACCCCATTGGCTGAGAAAAAGTAAAAAGGTATCATTTCCTTTGACTTTTTCTGTTTTTTACTTTTTCTCAGCCAATGGGTGTTAGCTACAGCTTACACCTGCAATAACTTGCTGTTGCTAACACCCCTCATATATATATATATATATATATATATATATATATATATATATATATCCTTCACAAAGCTGAAGTCCTTTCCTATAAGCACAATCCAACCTTTTGGTGGCTTAGGATCTGGGGGACAACTTGGGTTGGTTTGGCTGAGCATTTATCAGAATATAAGTGGAGCTTCACTTAAAGGACCATTTTCTAGGTAAGATAAAATAATGTTCCATTATATTTTTATAGTATCTATACAAATTTCTGAATCTAGACATGCCTTCAGATGTGCACAGTGCTTGGAAGTTGAAGTATATCATGACATTCTGGAAACTTGAAATTTCTGCAGATAGACATGCAGTCAATTTCTTTGCTCATATCCAGCACTTATGGGAGGATAAAAATGTTATCTCCCTGTGAGACCATTTCATACATGTTTTGTTCTCATGTTATTTGCCTCTTGAAACTGATATTACTTCGATTCATGTCATAACATTTCACTTTGGGAGACATGTTTTTCAATGTTATCTTCTGATATCATATGGGATGCATGAACCCATTTCCTTTCACCTAATTTTATTTGTCTGCTTTTTGTCAGTGTTGCAAAGCATCTTGAGTCTGCAAATACAATGTTTTCATTTGTGTGGTGGATCATTGGATTTTATTGGGTATCTGCTGGTGGCCAAACTTTGGCACGTGATGCACCTCAACTTTACTGGTTTGTGCATCTTCACTTTATCCCATGTGGTTTGGGCCTACCTTTTGTGTTTAGCTTGGTTTGTGCATCTTCACTTGATCCCATGTGTTTTGGGCCTACCTTTTCTGTTTAACTTATCTCTATACCTGCATGATTTTGTTTTGCAGGCTTTGTATAATTTTTCTGGCATTTGACGTGTTCTTTGTTGTCTTCTGTGTTGCACTGGCATGTGTGATTGGTATTGCCGTATGCTGCTGTCTACCCTGTATCATTGCAATTTTGTATGCTGTGGCAGATCAGGTATCTTACCTTGATGATCAGTAGTTGCTGTCTTTAGTAAATTATCTTAATATTGAAATTTACCATCTTTTGAGGATCATTTGATGGGATTGCAATACTTCTGATCCAAGGTTTAGGTTAGAATGAACTAACATTTGGTTCACAGCACAAGCAACTGATATTCCTTTGCATTTTCTTATAATGGCTCTCCATTTTCATTTTACACTTTCTACAGCTAGTTGTTAAAAGATGTTATATTCTTGAAAAGCTGTTCATAGCCAATTATATGGTGTTTAGTGAACTGCCTGGTTCAATTATTACAATGAGATAGTGCAGATGGCTCTATTGTGCCTGTATCTATGTACTGTGTATATTTTCAATGCATATATAATATGTTTCTGCTGTATACATACATTATTCCTTGCTAAGTTCTTTAGAAAAGGACAAAGAAAAGAGTAAGGCAATATCATTTTGAGATCTATTATCACTATCACGTCCAGCTCCTTGTCTTGGCAATCATGTTTTCCGTGGTCACATTGCTGTTATCTTTGTTTCTCTCACCTACTTGCTGCCCATTTGCCCATATATTATAGGATCCAGTATGGTGTTGCTGTTTAGTCCCTATACAATAATCTGGCCACCAGTGACTAGTGTGACTAATGAACGTCCTCTCCTCTTTTTGCTTTTGAATGAACAAATTGGCTCTAAAATAAATTCAAGTTAGTGAAATGCCCTTTGCAGTGGCCTTTGATTAGCAATGGTGGATGTCTTCATGGCTTAATGGCAGTGTTCTGCTTTCATTTTTCTCATTCAGCTGTGACTACTGGACCCATCTTCCTTATCAGCCTACGCTGACTGCTGCATATTTGTATCAAATGATCTATTTTTATATGGAGATGTTTTAGTGGGTGATTCAGTTTATACTATAAGGAGATGCTTCCTTATCCAATAAGCATCTTTTGACCAATAATAGTTTTGATACACCAGTATGATATGCATTACCATTATCCAAGACAAACAATGAAAGAGCAATTCGAGATGTTTCTTTGACATTGGCCGAACCATTTTGGATTAGTATTGTGGTTGCAGATGGAGAAGAGTGTCACTGTTTACATATTAAGAACATGCTTTAGGGGGGTGGAGATGACTTGAAAAAACCAATTGGAGAGACCACCTGCGTGTATCACGTAGTTCTATGTAATTAGAGATGCGCCTAGTCGTCAGGCTCATGAACTGTGCCTGGATATTTAGTAAAGTTGCAGGAGGGTTGAGGGGCCAGTGCTTAGGCGTGGCCTGAGTGCGCCTGGTGCCTGTGTCCAGGAGCACCTCCAACGTGCAGGTGCAAGTTATGAACTTTTAAAAACCTAAACCTCAATTTTTCGTACTTTTTTCATCTTCCAAGCCAATTTTCTCTTCTCCTGAGTGCTCCTACTGTGAAAATGACCATTCCTCTTCTAGCTTTTACAAATCTAAGCAAAGAAAAGGTAAGGATTCATGAATCTTCAACCTAAAACCCTATTTTTTGATAGACAACGTAAAAACCAATACCCTTTTATTATTGTTGTCATTTTTGGCTTACCTTTTTGTTTAATAAATTTTGATGATTTCTCAGTCTATAGGTAGAAACAAACATTCCATTTGATTTTCTTGTTTGTTTGCATATTTAACTTCTTTTTAGGTTTTCTTCCATTTTTTTCACTTTTTCTAAAAAAGCAGTTACAGAGAATAATATTTTGAGTTTGTTTCTTACATTTATTCCTTCAAACTGATTTCCATTCACATATATAGCTTCCCTTTGCTTGTGAGTGTATGCATGATGAGTTTTTTTTAGGTTCTTTAAAACAAAAACATTTACATTTTTTTATTTTTTACGTTTACTCCTTTAAACTGATTTCCCTTCACATGCATAGGTTCCCTTTGCTTGTGAGTGTATATATGATGAGTTTCTTTGTTAAATTTTTTTTTTAGGCTCTTTTTTATATTTTTCTGAAAAACAATTATAGAAGTAAATTTTTTATGTTGATTGTTTTACCACAAGTGCGCGGGCTATTGTAGTATAGCTTATGCAAGTATAGGTCGATCCCACGGGGACTTAACTTAAAAAGGTGGAGTTTAAATAAAATCTAATTGTAAAAAAAGTAATAGAAATTACTTGAAAATGGAATCAAAGTTCAGATCTATTCAACTAATAAAAATTACAGAATTTCCAGCTCAAGAAGATAGAAAATTAAACTAAATAACGAGAAAAATCTACTTCCCTAGCTTGATCGCTGTCAATTTCTTCAAATCTAGTCATCTTGGAGTTGATCAGCCTTTATCAATGTCTCATTGATAGTTTTGATAAGGTATCCAAAGGTTGGATTAGGCAGATTCCCCAAAATCTTAAAGATCTAGACTAAATAAAGATTTTATGATTTGGATGGCTTAGATCCATTTCTGGAGTTCAAATTAAAGATCAGAGATGTTGAGTAAGCTAAGGGATGTCTTAAGAATAAAATCTGAAAATTAATTGAAAATTTGATGTGAAACAGATGAGAAATCTTATTTAGTAAGGCTAACCTGTTGACTAGATTAAACCTTAATTAAATCAGCTTGGATTGTGCAGTTCCTGGATAAGCTAAATGAAGACAAAGCAAAACTAGAATAGAATAGGGACACAGATGGAATTAAAATGGGGACATAAAAGGAATTGAATTTAAAGAGCAAAGGGCAAATTTGGAATTTGAGGGAGGGGAAAAATCAAATTTAAACGAAAAAATAGACCCGATTGAGATGCAGAGGAAGCTGGTGATGGAGGGGAGAGAAAGAGGAGATGAGGGAAGAAGAGGGGGAAAGGAAAGATAGAGAAAACCCGTGTCATGTTTCCTCCTCTGGGTCAATGAGAGAGGTGTTGGGGATAGAATTTGAGAAGAGAGATTGGTGACCGCGGTGGAAGCAGTGGATGTTGGGTTGTGTTGTCGGTTCCGCTCACTATGTTGTCTGGTGATGCTGGGTGTCGATGGGTCTGGTCAGGCGGCTAATGACACGCGATTGGCCTAGTCGGAGGAGATGAGGAGGTGTTGGGGTGGCTGTTCGGTTGTGACTGACAGAGGCAGACAGTGATGCACGGAGATGCTAGTTGGGCAGACAGGAGCCAGTTGGTTCCGTTGCTGGGACAAATAGAGGGGGATACAGTGAGAAGCAGAGGGGAGAATAGGGTGGAGAAGAGGGAGGAGCAACATTGTGTGGTGAAGGAGAAGTAGGGTTGGGGACTGTGCAGGTGAACAGAGAGGGCAGGAGGTGGAGCAGAGAGATAGAGAAAGGGTGGAGAGGAGATGGTGGAGAACGACAGGAGGTTTGCTGGCCTGTGGCTCTCCAACGGTTGGTTGGAGGAACAAGAAGTTGACAGAGGAGAATGAGAGAGAGACAGGAGAGGAGGAACAAGAGAGAGAAGAGGGAGATCGAGTGAGAGAATAGTGAAAGAGGTAGAGTGGTGATGGACTAGTGGAGCAGGGGAGAGGCTGGCATGGAGGGGGTGCGTATCAGAAGAGAGAGTGAGATGGGGAAGGGAGAAAGAGGGAGATGGAGAGAGAGCTAAGGAGAGGAGAAGAATAGAATGGGAAAGAAAGGGGTGAGGTTTCCTCCTATGATTATCCAAGGGGGAGAAGCGAGAGGAGAGGTGGAGAGGGAAGAAGAGAAGTAGTGTGGAGGAGAAGGAGAAGAGGGAAAAGAGAGAGGAAGAGAGAAGAGGGGAAGAGAAATAAGAGGAGAATGGGAAAGGAGGAAATGGTTACCTCTTTCAGCCCCAGGAGAGAGAGAGCTGTGAAAGTGGGGTAACCTTAGTTTTATAGCCCTCTCTCCTTCAAAATTTGGTTCCTTCCCCTACTTTGGAAACTTCTCCACATTAGAAACTTCTAACAATTGCAACTTTCCATCTTCTCTATGCTTTCCATTGAAGCAAAGTTTCTTTTAAGAAACCATTCCATCTGCACCATTAATCCTTGATGGGTGAGTTGCACCATTTAATCTCGATTTGATCCATCCAAGCCTCTTTTGGTTGATCTGCAAAACAAAAGACCAAATTAGAGTCATCTATACTATACATTATACTTCTAATTAGCTCTAATGATCATCTGACCGTTAATTTTGAAAAATTAATGGTTTGATGGTTAATTGGATCTAAAATCAAAATTAATCTAAAAATTGCGAATTTGATCGGTTAAATGATTTAATTGAATGCTAAATTACAGATATTCTGACCTCAATTGAACACTTAACATCTTGCTAGAAATGTTGATGAGAAAAATGATAGTCTCCCTTCAGCAATGACTGAAGTGAAGTGATATTGAGTAGTCTTAAACTCTTAAATTAAACTAAGAAGTCTAAAATAGTTGTTCAGGGTCATATGTTCATAATCATGGCTTTTTGACCTTTTATAGTTTTTTCCTTTATAACTTCTGTCTGATCATAAATGTTATTTGACTTGACTTTGCTCGTATAATGTTTTGTTCATAGCAATTAGCATGTTTGGGCAATATTTTATGTTTCTAAGTTTTTCTTACCTTTTTATATTTTTTGGAATTTTTAAATATTTATTTTGTGACTCGTGATTCGGGTGCACACCTAGGCTCTCTAGGTGCCAGGCGCACTCCTTGCACCCCTGGCTACATAGAGGTAGTTGGCCAAAGGGAAGGAGTATGGATGTAGAAACCAACTTCATTTACAGATAGGGGCATCTTTAAAAGTTTTAAAGGAAATGTATAACTTAAGGGAAGTTTTGAGGAGTGGTAGAAAAAAGAATGTGTTTATCCCTCCAATCTTTTTGACTTGTCTGGGTTTTGTGGATAAGGGATAAAGGAGTCTCTGTTCGAAATCCTGGAGGAATTTCTTGTTGCTGAACACCATATTTCCTTCCCTAATAAAGCTCATGGTTTGACACATCAGGGGCTGCCGAACAGGAAACATGATTATGTAACCAGTAGGGTTACTGTGATTGGATTAAGAGCATTCTCAATATATTTTTCTCACGAAAAGTGAGCTTTAAGACTGAAGGTTGAATTCCCATCAGATTTGCAATTTTTCGTATTCCCTTGATTGTGAGTTTTAGACCAAAACAGGCTATAACTGTTGTATGTTCTAGGGGTCTTCTAGTAAATAAGTCCTGTAAACTCTAAAAGAGACTACTCTCACATCAATTTGTCATTGTTAGAGAAATGAAGGACGAGGGAGGGGGACCTTCATTTGCTGCAGTTTCTTCTGAGGCTATAAGCAACCATTTGTAATCTGTTAACTTGGAAGTTGGAACATCTTTTTGAAGATGCAAAAACATCAACCATGAGTACTTTGTTGGTTTGCTGGTCTCAATATATTATGCAGTATCAAATGGTTGATTAGATCTTCTAAAGAAACTAGAAACCAAACCATCAACCGTGAGCACTTTGTTGGTCTGCTGGTCTGGACATATTATGCTGTAAGTATCTAGTGGTTGATCAGATCTTCTAAAGAAACTGGACATATGATGCAAGTTGTTGGTGAATCAAAAGTTGGAAGCCTTCATAACTACCAAAAGTAACACATTGCTCACGACTTTGACGTACAAGGTGAAATGTGAGAGGGAACGAGTCTTGCTGAATGGATAAGGAGTTTAAGAGGGGGCAAGGTGGGGAAATTTTTTCCCCATTGATATATTTACTTGAATTAGTATGGTTGAGGCACGAGGAACGAGGAAGAGTTGAGTTGTTAAGGAGTGTGCCAAAAAGAGAAATCTTGACTTGCTTAGACAAATCCACGAGTGGAATAAGCAGTTAACTGCATATTTGTGAGTGGGCCTTCCTCGCAGCAGTTGGAGCCAATAGGTTTTTATTTCTGTTGTTCATTTTAAGAATAGATTCTCTTGCCAGGAAGAGCTTATAGGAGTCCTGGTGATCTCTTTAAAGATCATATCAATGTTTGATGTTTTCATTAGGTTTTATCTAAAATTTATGGCCCCAACTATCCTCACCTGGGAGGAAAGATGCAGGATCCTCATAGGAAAAACACCTTCTCATGGCTGAGAGGATGTTCTGTGTTCCTTCCCGTCCATCTGCAGAGACTAGCAGCTGTTCATACTCTGCAGGGTACGTCATTCTCCATTGGACCCATGTAAGCCTTTCTGTTTCTCCCAAGAGGTTTTCCATGTACTCGGCCTTTTCTCTCAAGTCCGTGAAGTTTTTGCTTGCGACATGATTCCGGGTGACTGATTCCCAACGACTGAAGACATTGTTAAAGAATCCCAACTGTTCTGGCATAACAAATAAGGCTGCTTCCTGTTGTTATGCTGAGGGCAACTGGAATAGTTCATTGTTAACACCTCCTCCTCGGAATTTTGTCTGCCTTGTTGACTCTCCAACACTGTATGGTGCATAGGTTCCCATAGTTACTCCTGAGGGTGCTGCTGAAGTTGAGGCTCCATCTCCTGTAACTCTGGCTGGAGGATAAGATGGGGGTCCCATAGATGATTCAGGGGGCATGAGTGCTGGTGTTGGCGATGTGGCTGATGAGAATACCGATTCCCAATTTGGTTCAAGCTCCGGGTATTCCATATCGTATGCGGCTGCCAATACCTCTTCTTCTTCTTGTGCCTCTTCCTCATAGGCTTCAGGCTCAAGCCAGACATCCCAATTAAAATCCTGATCAGGGAAATCTGCTACCACTGGTTGTTCATCGTTGGAAAATTTGAAGTTTTGAGTTTCTTCTTCCCCACCACCTTCCGATGGCGCAAAAGGGTTTTTCCAACAAGAAGAACAGCTAGACCCATGTTCTGGGGTAGAAGTGTTATTGTCGGAATCATAAGGGTTATGCTGGGTAGGATAAAACAAGCCTTCAATGGGAGGAGATATATCATCAGTGTCCTCGGTGTCATATTGAGGTTGGCCAAGGGCTAGGATTGTTGAGAGGTTAGGGTTTTCTGGGGGTGCAGGTTCATCATCCCATCCGGATGGTTCAATATCTTCTAGGGAGTAGGAGTAGGTTGGAGCTGAGTAGTCCACATAATAGGCGTAACCATTGAGGCCGGGTTCGCCTAAAGTATCCCATCGACCTGCTTCTCTCCAAAACGCTATGGTGTGTGATGCAAACTCTTCTTCATCACTAGGGATCTCACTATCAGCCGTGTTGTAATTAGGCTGAGTTGGTGTTGGTGCAGCTTGATAGTTATCAAATTGTAAGGATATGCTGCCATCTAGCAGGTTCCTGCTAGACACCTGTGATGCCTGTAGTGGGATGCTAACTTGTGGGGCCTTAATCACCCATCTCGACTCCTGGAACAAGCAAGCATCGTACCTCTTTCCTGGAAGAGCCCTTACTCCTTTACTGGCCAAATGATCAGTAACACTGGAAATTTTATACGCAAATCCCACATTAGGAGTGTTTGATAATCTTCCCACCATTCCTCGCGTAATTAGCAAATTGGCTTCCCCATTCTGCCAGTTCTCATATCCTTTAGTTAAGATAGAGATCTGTACATTCCTGTAGAAGTCCGTGACCGTCATCATTGTATCCGGTACCACATACACCAGTTGGCTGCCTTTTGATAAATCAACTTCCATGGTGGCGAATATAGATTGATCCCCTTGCCACCTGTTATCTCTGAATAGCACTAGGGTCATTGTTCCTTCATCTTGCCGATGTAGGATCTGGATTCGTACTTGTAGAATTCCAACGTGGATAAATTGGAATCCTTGCTGTTGCAGTGTCTGGTAACTGTCAGGTTGTATGAAGGCACGATCAACCTGATGCCCTTCTGTACATAGGATAGCTTCCTCGGATCTATGCATGTAGACCCTGTGTTGGTTGGTGTCGGACCTACTTCGGTATAGTACCTCAGCCGGTACTAATGATGCAAGAGCTTTCATGGATAATTGCAACTGTATATCTGGATCCAGTTGCTGTTCTAGAGTTTGGGACGAACTGCCCCGTCCTGTCGCCTGCCTTAAGTTTCGCTGAAGATTGTATAATCGCCGTCGATTGCTCTGGTATGATCGGATCTGATCATCATGTAGAGGAGTATCTCGGCTGGTGCTGGAACTCCTTCTAACAGGCAGTTGTAATGTCAGGGTTCTGCCTAACTGGCTCATTTCCATGGTTTAAGCTTTTCTTGCTCTTCTCTGAGTATCTCCAAGGGGTCCTTGAAGACTTTGATGTACCCCCTCTTGGGTTTGGTAGCTTGAGTGGTTCCCCCAAGACTAAGGTTCTGCAACTTCTGAATCAGATCCTCAGGCAGTGAAGCCGAGGATTCTGCTCCCTTCTGCTTCTGGAGCAGGCAAAGGCTCTGTTGGATGTCTGCAAGAGCCTCAAGACTTTGGATCTGTAGTGCAATAAGCAAGTTGTTTTGCTTAATCGCGAACGCCTGAGCCCCTAAGGCTCCCTGATAGTCGGTGCTTTTCACAAAACCTGCTGGATCTGGTTCCAGTGATAGGAGGGTCCTGAGTGTATGTTGATAAGCGGCGGTATTAACAAAATTGTTAATATCGCTCATGCGAAAATTCCTTTCTCGATGCGTAACACCAGCTGCTCAATCTAGTGAATCTTGACCCTTAAATCCTCCGTAAGGCATCCTCCGTAAGGCGTAAAGCCTCTGTTTCCATGAGTTTAGGCTGTTGCGATATTTCTGCAACCAATTCTCGGACGTCTCCTTTAGACAAGGGCTGATGCTCCAGAATCTCAGATGTAAGATTCCGAAGTCCACTCTTCAGACTTTTCACTTCTTTTTCAAGGGAAGTTATCCTCTCGGATAAGTCTTTGAAATTCTTCAGATTGATTCTTGCAGATAGGCTAGTCCTATCGTAGATAACTGCTAAATTGTGAGCTAAATCTTGGTTATAAACTCTATCAGACTCGGTTAGGTCAAGGTAATCTAGGTCAGCAGTTCTGCAATTCGCATACCAGTCATGGATTGCTTGCTCCCATCTTGCGGACATTCCTTAAAAATGCATTTTAATTCTTGTAAATGGAAAACGATTTTGGCTTTGCCTTACTAATCAGTAAACAGGGATCATATAGGGGTTTCCGCAACCTACTACTCTCCTCAGGTTCAGTCTTTAGGTCTGCCCTATCCTTTTTCCCCCAAAACAGTTTTCAGGTCTGTCTACTCATCATTTTCCAAAAACAAAATATAAAATAAATATTCAAGGATTACCGCAACACACAAGAAAACAACCCAAAACATAGTATTTTGAAAACAGAACGGCCTCCCTTTGATTACCCTGAACCTAAAGGGTTTAGCCGGCCATGTTAATGGTTTCCCGAAATATAGCTCTGATACCATAAAAGGGTGGTGCCCTAATTTCAATTTGCAGTGAAGAAAGGAAAATGGATCCTTCTGCTGCTTTTGGGAGGCAATTTGGCCAGAGTTTATGTTGCTTTTCAACTAGACTGGCCATAAATTGGAACAACTTTCAGCAAGTTGAATTCCAATCGCATAAAGCATATGTAACCAGGAAACTGAGCTTGACATGGACAACATGAGATTAGTCAATACTTAGATCTTGAAATACTGAATACCTACACTGTTAAGAAAAATATTTAGTGCCCATAACCACATGAAGAGTAAATAGCTCGAGTAGCATCCCCATATGTATTGGACAGGATGTAGCAGGAGATCTATCTCTGGTCTGATCTTACTCTTAACAGCAGTTATGTTCAGTCGTTACACTATGTTGAGATACATATACTTTGACATTGTCTTCCAAGAATGTAGTCAAATATGTTGCATTTGCATAACACTTGCTCTGGAAGCAGGAAGGAGCATCTGATGAAGACATCCGCCAGCTTCCAAAATATAAGTTCCGAAAGGTTGGAGACTTTGAGAAAGTTAATGGCGAGATAGCTAGACCTTTTGGAGGAATAATGACAGAATGCAGCACTGAAAGACCTAATGAACGCGTTCTGTCTTCAGAGGATGCTGTAAGTAATCATCCATTTAACTCTTCTTGTTTTTTAACTTGAACGGTAAAAGCTGTTCTCATAAACCTTAAATTTTATATGTTCAAACTTTAATGTGAAGAATGTTAGCCTTAGGGAGCAAAAGCTTTAGAATAAAATGTAAATGTATATTTACTCGTGATACTTGCAGGAATGTTGCATCTGCCTTTCTTCTTATGATGATGGAGTCGAACTTCGAGAGCTCCCTTGCATGCATCATTTCCACTGCACCTGCATAGACAAGTGGTTGTTCATCAATGCTACCTGTCCCCTCTGCAAATACAACATCATAAAAAGTTCTCGCAATGGTAGGGAAGATGTGTAGCAGGTGCTTCTTTTGGCATTGTCCTTGGCGATTGTTTACATCATAAAAAAGTTCTCAGTGGTAGTTCTCTCTCTCGTTCTGTGTGTGCGCGTCCATGTGCTTATTCTTGTGAACGTGACTCTGTGCATGAATAGAGTAATGCATGTATAGTAGTGTATTTATCATGCAGGTTTCTTTTTTCTGTATGTGGAAGTGCTAAGCTTTTCTACCCATGGTCCTGCATAAATCTGTTGCAAAAGGGAGCAGGCAGTTCCGATGCTATGTTGGCCCTAACTGTATCAAGGAAGATGTAAAGAGCATCAACCCCCTTCTTTTATGTAATTCTGGTAATGATAATTTATTACTTTCTGTAATGTTGACGAGATTGTTTTGATTTCAATATCATTGTCCACTGCACATGGGGTGCAAACTGGGTTTTTATTTTTGAATGGTAGCAAAATTGGGTGACCAACCGCCGATTTCGAAATGATTTATTCTTCTAGTAGTTTATTGCTTCGAAGTGCCGTAGGATTGCTATACTCAGCCAGTGTCATGAATCGGGCTGCAGAATTGGGACGGAGTGCCTAAGAATCATTTTTGCAGGTTTCAAAACCCTGATATGATGATAAAGAGGCAGCCCGGGTGCACAAAGCTCCCGCATAGGCGGGGTCTGGGGAAGGGGCGGACAACAAGGGCCTATAGTAGGCAGCCTTACCTTGCATTTTGCATGAGGCTGATTCTATGCCTTGAACTGGTACCTCCAAGGTGATGTGACAACAACTTTTACCGTTGCGCCAAGGCTCCTCTGCATAGGATGATGAAGAGAAATGATGCTAAATGGTGCCACACTAAGGGCGAGTTGCCGGACTGAACCTCCCGCCCCCTCTAGTTAGTCAGACCTGTCCATCTTATTTCTCCAACTTTGTGTAGAGTGAGGATTGCATGAGCCTGGAATGTGAAAAGATGTACTGTCCATCACAGCACAGCATATATGGACGGGCAAAACCCTGTTTAAATAATGATCCACAACAGAGGAAGAGGCATGTGTTTCGGGACCTTAAAATCACCCATGCATTGAGATCGTTGGCAACAGTCGATGAAATCAAATAGACTAGTGGGGTGATTACTATGCGAAAGTGGACCTCACTGTAGTAACCTGCTGTAGCCTTGCCCCTTTGGCTAGGGGTGGCAAAATATGATATGACATGATAACACGATTTGAACTCGACCCAGATTTAGCGGGTTAGGGTTAAGCCTTATTGTGTTGGTGTCATTTTCGCGTCATAAATTGTGTCGTGTTCGGGTCAAACAATGTTGACCTATTGTGTAGACCTGTATAACACGCGACTTGGTAAAACTTCAAGTTGAACTGAATGACGCAAATACTAAATAGGACAGTTTTTGAGTAATAGTCCTATATTTTAATTGATAAAAGACAGGACAATACGTTATATAGGATGGTTAGTAAGTAACTATCGTATTTAATACTAGAGGCTATAGGATGGTTAAGACAAAATTGTCCTATATTTTATACATTCTATAAGACAGTTGATAAGTAAACGTCTTATATGTATATGTTATATAAGATAGTTATTAAGTAACCATCCTATATATTAGGCTTATTATAACATATTATAGGATGGTTATTTTTTAACCATCTTATAATATGATGATATAAGACGGTTACCACATACCCGTCCTATACTTGTAAAAAAAAATCTACAATATTTTGAACAATCTAACTAATCTACAAGTTTTAAAATTCTATTGTGATCATTGATATTGGGGTTTTGATATGTCCTGGATCCATCCATCGGATTAGATTTTTATTTTAAGATCATCTTTACTATTGGAATGGATTTTAATGATTACCTGCATTATTGTCCAATTGTCCAGTGCTGACACTACGCACAATTCTCTCTTTCCAATCCATTACCCCATTAGGCATTAGTCCATGATCCATCCATTAAATATAACTTCACTCCTAAGTCCTCATATATCAAAAGTTCAAAACCCTATCTTGACTCTTGGAGGCTTGAAGCCTTGAACTGTTTTCTGTAACACCTCGGGTTTTTAAGACATTTTTTTTTATAATAATAATAGCATTTTTAATAAGAGAATTTGGGATCTCATAAGAAAAGTTTTATTTATCACTTTACTAAAACATCTCTTAAAAACTCCAGGTGTTATTTTTCCTTTCTCAAAATGTCACATATATACTTTAAATCATAAATAAATTTTTATGATAATAGATTTAAAACAATACTTGTATCAATCAACGTCAAATGAATCGGCGCCTTTATTTTGAATCAAATAAATATTCAAAACACAATAATAATATGGCCCAAGGTCTATCCATCATAACATCCCATATAAATGTCCAACATATGTCTAAACATTTCAATCAACTCCATAAAATAAAAGTATACAGTCCATAATTAAATTTAAATGATAATCCTGTTTATTAACTTACATCACTGTCTAAAATTCTAGGAAAAAGGATCTCCTGCAGCTCTCACGGTTTCTCAACGCCCTTGCCTTTCCTGTTATCGCGCTTGAGATCTAAAGCATTGCAAAACAAAGCAATGCCTCAACAAGTTATTACTTGTGTAGGTACATAGACAACTAATGTAATAAAATGAAAGAAACGAATAACAGTACTGATAAAATAAAAATTCTATCATCTATGAAGATAAAAGTATCATAAGTCATGCCAACATAATGCCAATTTATTCCATATGCTAAAACATGCATTTCACGGAGTTAAAACATGACGTGAATCAATGTAAATGATCATACAATAAGAATAAGGGCACCCTAAGGTAATGGGTCCCACAACATCGCACTAATATCACTGATCATGAGTACTCATAGCCAACCTTTGAGTGTCGTCACACCTAGGCATACCATCCATAACCATGCTCATCATATACGCACACATAATAAGAATATGGGTCGTTATGTCGTAGTGGCAACCCTCCATGAGTCTCAACCACCGCCGCTCTTCGTCGACACCATAACGGGAGACTTAGCGTCTGTTCCCATGGAAAGGCCCAGACCGGTAATGTGGACTATCCATGTTATCAAACCCCTACCGAATGCCATTTATGAGCAGTATCTATCATATCACAATATCATCACATCACAATTTCGGAGGGTGGGTGGTCGGCCCTATCCCTCCTAGCATGACCCCCACCGGGTGAGAGCACCCGTCATCAAATATAAAAACACAAAAATCATATGTATATGCTAAAACTCAAGCGTACTCGTAGCTCGCAATCCCCAAGGCACGCCCCTCATCCTGGGGTTAGCCTATAAAAGGACCAGTTAACAAGCCTCTATTCTTATTTCCATGCAAATCCATACATTTCCAATATATAATAAGAAAGAAGTCTCTATTTAAGCATAATTAATTAATATCATGCTTATAAAAACATTTTTTATGGGTTTATTCAATAAAAGATTTTAATTTGTAATGATCATAATGTACTCTGGGTCTCATGAAATCAACGGCAAATAATAAATGCAATTTAAAATACAATCACTCATGATGTTATGTTTATGCATGGTTTTAAAATTAAGGCAAAGCATTAATTATTGTCACCTACCTCAATGTGAGACCGCTTAGCTTGCTAATAAATCCCCTTAACTGATATGTTCAAGTACACATGTTCATGTCACATAACTATTTTTTAAAAAATCATAAATTAAAAGTGATCATTTATAAGTTTTTAAGTTAAAAATAGGTCTGCATCGTCAATACAGTCACAACGCCTCTTTCGGATCGTGATTTGGACTCTTATAACTCCCAAAAATCAAGTTTTAAGTGCATATATATGTAAAATGGGGCATGACTGACCACCATAAGTGGTTTGCATCGGCGGCGCTGGTTTACACCGGTTTATACCGACGTAAACCGGCGTCATGAAGACGCCTGCCTTCGAGAAATGCAGCGGGGATGCGCCGCGTGCGTCTTCGGTATCGTGACGCACCGTCGCGTGCGTCACGGTCATCAGGATGCCACGCATCCCGACCCACTGAGACAGCGCACACGATCTCCCCCGCATGCGTGATGTCGAGCACCTGTGTGGCGTCTTCGTTGGGGCGTCCCGGCGTCAGCGCCAAGGAGCCGACGCAGTCGCCACCGCCGGAGAAGACGACCGGATTCCAGTCGTCTCCGGCAAGCCTACAGGGGCCCAAATCTTGCTATTTTTGCATCGTTTTTCTCAGAATTTTGTCTAGATTTCATTTCTACCCTCCTTTTGCATTGATTTTTCCAAAAACTATGTTTTTTAAGCGGTTTTTCCCAAGTTCCTAAAAACTTTCCTATGTACTGCTTTTCACATTTTTTGGAGAAACCAACCGTTGGATCTCTCCCAAATTTAAAGGGTTTATTCTTGGGTCTATCATACACTAGATGGACGGTCCGATTTGCAAACAGGTGTGGTTTCATCCATGAAATCATGCCCCAACAGTAGCATGCACAGGGTTCCTAGGAAAAACGTAGTTTTTCCTGATTTTTAATGTATTTCTATTTTATATATACCTATTTAATAAATAAAAATTTAATGGATTAAGACTTACCTCGTCTGGCTAGGCGTTGGTGGATGTTGCCGGAGCTCTACTCACCAGAAAACTTAAAATTTTCAGAGCTAGGGTTTTGATGAAAACCTCAATGAAAACAAAAGAAGGTATTGTGATTTGGCAACTGATGAGGGAGATATAGGCTGTAGAGTTTAAGGGAAAGAGAAACACTTTTCTTCACGTCTCTTTCCACTGGTTTCTTTGGGGATTTTGCCGGATTCGGTAGAGACGTATAGAAAAAGGGGTTTGCCGTTATCAATTCAGGCCCCTGTGTTTTACATTTCTGCCAAATTACCAAAACACCCCTATAACTTCAACGGCTCATAACTCCCTCGTTTGAGCTCCGTTTTTCGCATTCTTTATGGCATTGGAATCGTATTGACGAGCACTTTCAAATTCTTAAGTTTTTAGATCAAATTCCATCTATAAATTTTTAATTTAATTTATTTAACAACTTAATTTATACCAAAAATTAAGAATATTACATCCTTCCCTCCTTATAAAAATTTCATCCTCGAAATTTAGCTACATACCTCTATGTAAATAATTCTGGATGGATCCTTTGCATCTCCTCTTCCGTTTCCAAGGTAGCCTCCTGTAATGAATGATGCTGCCAAAGGACTTTAACTAATGTAATGGTCTTATTCCTTAACTCCTTGACTTTCCTATCCAGTATGCGCACTGGTGTCTCCTCAAACATCATATCAGGCAATAGCTCTCCTAGGATCTGCTCCAACACGTGTGAGGGATCTGGCACATATTTTCTCAGCATGGACACATGAAAGACGTCATGTACGTTTGCCAGCTGTGGTGGTAAGGCTAGCTGATATGCCACTGACCCAACTCTGTGTAAGATCTCAAAAGGTCCAATATACCTGGGGCTAAGCTTCCCTTTATTTCCAAACCTCAACACTCCTTTCATAGGAGAAACTTTCAAGAATACATGCTCGCCTTCAAAGAACTCTAAGTCTTTTCGCCTCTTATCTGCATAACTTTTCTGTCGACTGTGAGCTGTCAATAATCTTTTTCAGATGAGTTGGACTTTCTCTGCAGACTCTTCTACTAACTCAGACTTCACCACGCGTCTTTCTCCTACATCACTCTAACATAAGGGTAATCGACAAGGTCTGCCATAAAGTACCTCATATGGAGCCATGCCAATACTAGTGTGATGACTATTATTATAGGCAAATTCCACTAATGGTAAATGATCTTCCCAGCTACCCTTCCAATCCATAACACAAGCTCGTAGCATATCCTCAATAGTCTAGATGGTCCTCTCGCTCTGTCTGTCTGTCTGAGGATGGAATGTTGTGTTAAATTTCAGTCTCGATCCTCACTTCCAGTATTTTGAGGTAAACCAAGTATCTCGATATGATGTAATTGTCAAGGGAACTCCATGTAGACTTACGATCTCCTTCACATATAATTGCGCTAAACTATCCACAGTCTAATTCTGTCTGATAGGAAGGACATGAGCAGACTTAGTCGACTTGTCCACAACAACCCATATCATGTCGTGACCGCTAGCAGTCCTTGGAAGACCCAGAACAAAGTCCGTGGTAATATGATCCCACTTCCACTTAGGAAGGTCCAGTGTCTGGAGTAGTCCTAATGGACGCTGATGCTCAGCCTTGACCTGCTGACACGTCAAACACCGTGCAACGCACTCTCAAACATCCTTCTTCATACCATTCCACCAGAAATGCCTCTTAAGATCCTGATACATCTTCGTACCCCCAAGATGAATTGTATATGGGGACTGGTGTGCTTCTTGAAGTAACTCACGCCTCAATTCGTCATCTGTCGGTACTACCAACCTTTCTTTAAATCTGACTCCTCCATCTAGTCCCCTCGAAAAATCTGCCTTATCTATCAGATCCTGTGTTTCTTTATCTTTGTCCTGTGCCTCTAAGATCCTGTCGAAGAACTTAGACCGAGTCGACAAATTGGCAATCATCACTCCAGACTTCCCGCTCAGGGCATCTACAATGACGTTAGCCTTCCCAAGATGTTACTGTATGGTGAAGTCGAAGTCCTTGAGATACTCCATCCATCTACGCTGCCTCATGTTCAAATCACTCTGAGTAAAGAAGTACTTGAGGCTCTTATGATCAATGAATACCTCAAATCTCTCACCATAAAGATAATGTCTCCAGGACTTCAACGCAAATACCACCACTGCTAACTCCAAATCATGTGTTGGGTAATTTACCTCATGTGTCTTCAGCTGTCTAGACGCATAAGCAATTACCTTCCCATGTTGCATCAACACTGCTCCTAATCTCTTGCTAGAGGCATCGCAATAAACCACATAATCGCCTGCACCTGATGGTAATGTCAATACCGAAGTTGTAGTAAGCCTCCTCTTGAGCTCTTGGAAGCTCTCCTCGCAAGCCTTGGTCCATACAAATTAAGTGTCTTTCCTGGTCAGGGTGGTCAATGGTAACGCAATCTTAGAGAATCCCTCTATGAAATGACGATAATATCCTGCCAAACCGAGAAAACTACGTATCTCAGTCACTATCTTGGGCCTCTCCCAGTGTAGTTCTGCCTCTACCTTCGATGGATCCACGGCCACTCCATCTTTAGATATGATGTGGCTTAAGAAATGCACCTGGTCTAACCAAAAATCACACTTACTGAACTTAGCATACAACTGATGTCAACAAAGTGTGTCCAATACCGTGTGGAGATGCTCTCTATGCACCTCATGACTAGGCGAATAAATCAAGATGTCATCAACGAATACAATCACGAACTTATCCAAATAAGCTCGAAAAACACAGTTCATTAGATCCATGAACATTGTAGGTGCGTTCGTCAATCCAAACGGCATTACTAAGAACTCATAATGACCATGACAACTCCTAAAAGCAGTCTTCGAGATATCCTCTTCTCTAACCCTCAGCTGATGATACCTTGACCTCATATCTATCTTGGAGAACACTTGTGCCGATTGGAACTAATCAAATAAATCATCTATGCGTGGCAAAGGGTATCGGTTCTTTATAGTAACATTGTTCAACAACCAATAGTCAATGCATAGTCTCAGTGATCCATCCTTTTTCTTCACAAAAAGGACTGGTGCTCCTCATGGTGATCCACTCTGCCTGATGAAGCCCTTATCCAATAACTCTTACACTTGTACCTTAAGCTCTCTTAACTCTGCTGGAGTCATCCTGTATGGTGCCTTAGAGATAGGCGATGTACATGACACCAAGTCAATGGTAAAGTCAATCTCTCTACTTTACGGCAATCCTGGTAACTCCTCAGGAAAGACATCAGCAAATTCATGGACAACATCAATCTTGTCAAGCCGTGGTTGCTCCTTGTCCTCAACCGTCACATACGCGAGGAATGTAATACACCCTCGTGCATAAAATCGTGCCGCCTTTATAGCAGAAATAATGCATGTACCTAACTGATCTTTCCTCCCCTGAAACAGTATTTCTGGTTGCCCATGTATAAGAAAAGTGACTCGCTTCTTTCGGGAGTCTACCATAGCCCAATAGTTGGCTAACCAATCCATTCCAAGAATAATATCGTAGTCTACTATGTCTAGTAAGATGAAGTCAGTGTCCATACTCACGCCTGATATCTCCACAGGTATTTCTCTAAGATATTCAGTAGTCTTTATTGTCTCCCCCACATGTGTCATAATATCTAATCTAAATGCTAATTTGTGCACACATACATCAAAGCAAGATGCAAAAATACATGATATAAAAGAATGTGTAGACCTTGTGTCAAAAGAACCTTGGCATGTCGATCTAAGACTAGAAGAGTACCTTCAACGACCTGGTGTGATGCCTGCGCCTGTCCTGATGTGATGGCAAACACTCGTCCCTGGCTACGTGGCGCGGTAGTTGTCTCTGCACCCATCTCGGTCTGCCTCTCTCTCTGCCCCTTAGGACAGTCCTTAATGAAGTGGCCGACGTCTCCACAGTTGAAACACCTGTATGGCTGTCTCTGGAAAGGTGCATGGTGCTGTCGCTGTGGTTGGGGCTGCCTCTGATGTTGAGGCCTATCAGATCTATTGCACCCTCGCCCAGGGTGCCAACCCTTGCACCTATCACATCTCTTCCTCTCTGTATCTCTCTTAAACCTAGCCTGCGGTGGATGACCTGATGCACCATGTGTCTGCATAGCACCAAACAGTCTCTTGCCCTTAAAGAGCTGGTACGCACCCCCTCTAGTCCTGAGAGAGTTCTTTTCATGCATGGAAGCCATGTCAGCAGCATCTCGCATAGAAGTGGGTCGCGAAGAAATCACCCGATCTCTCAGCCAAGGTGTCAACCCATCCACAAATCTGTCGGTTGCCTCTGTGTCTGTGTGACGACCCGGGTTTTCTCATGCATTTTTAAATGAAAAATCTAAATTCCTAAGGTGGGATCCCGATTTGAAAAACAGTGCAATGCAACGAAAAAATCTTTTATTTGGAATTCATTTTGAAAACCCCGAGTGTCATTTGCTTTCACAACAACTAAGGTAGTTCTTGAAAAACTTCAAAAATCATAAATGTTTTTCCCCAGATCTATCCAGTTACAGCACATAGCCTAATTGTAATTAAATACAAATACATGTCCAAAGGGTTGAGAATTTACTTACATATATAAGTGTTTCCTTTTTCATTTACGTGCTCGTAGCACTAACATAGATTTCCTCTACTTGTGGATGGAATCATCCTGAAAAATGTTAAGGATAGGGTGAGTATATACTATACTCATTAGGAGTCTATCACTACTAGTTTTATAATGCATAAGATGTTTTAAAATCATATGCTCTTTTAAATCATGTGTAAGTCTGAATTCTCAAGTTCAATATCGATATTAAAAATCCATTATCAAACTGAAATACTAACGGCTTAAAGGATCATATAATCCAAAATCGAAAAGTATCATATACATATATATCATAACATCATGATATGCATAAAATGCTTTATGGAATCCAACTTATGGATCTCTGGTATGGTATGGTCGACCAACCTCATATCATGCCATATGCAATGCACATAAATCATCAAACCATAGGGTCCACTATACCCATGACCTCCTTGTCGTGTGGTCCCCGGGTACCTGAGGACACTCGGTCATAGCCTCCACGGGGCCTATGACACTTCTTCATCGTAAATCATGCAATCTATGCAATCGGTTGCAAAACATGCATGAAATGCATAAAATCTGCTCCTGCTAGTATTGCATTCAAAGTCATAACCCTGCCTAGAAGCCTGCCAGCCTAGAAGCCTTGTCAGCTCTCTCTGGCCCGCCCTCATCGGCCCACCCTCATCAGCCCGCCCTCATCGGTCAAGGCTACACTTATCATGTAATCTATGCATGTAGCACATGTCTTGGCAATATATGCGCGATGTATTTTTCAAAACATGTCCTCTTTGGGTCCCTCACAACTGCCTGGCCCTCGACACTCCAGCGTCTTTTGGTAACCCTCAAGGGCATGTAATCTTTGCAATTACTTAAATCATGCAATGTATGCACTTGTTTGCAAAACATATATGTGCATAATGTATATGCAATCCTGTACAAAACATGTCTATGTACAAAGCATTTATCACATGCATGCTGAAATAAGTCATGCTAAACAAGTCATATATTTAAAACATATGTTCTCAAAACAATAATAGTTCTTTTGAAAGAATCTAATAGTGATAGAGCACCTACCTGGCTAGGTCGCGCTAACCCTTTTGTCCTCGGACGCTCCTGATCATGGTTTGGGAAATCAAGGTTAGTTTGGCCTATCTTTTATGGGTTTTAGAGTAATTGGTGTTTTTACTTAGGCATTAGGGGTCCATCCCTATGCCTAATCCTCAGTTTTCCAACGTTCTAGTAGCCACGCGCCACCATCCTAATCTAAGGGTCATGCCCACCTTTGATTGGGCCTTGATCAGGAATTTTATAGTTTGGATGTGTCTGCATCGTCGATACGGACACAACGCCTTTTGCAGCACCTCAATCGGAGCTCTAGATCTCAAGTTATAAGCGTTTTAGTGTCGTATGTACATAGGAGTCTTAAAAATAAAAAGACGGAATGCTAGGGCGCTGCGCGTCTGCGACGTGCGCCCTGGCTTCCTTAAGGAACGAAAAAAAATGCGTCGCTAGCACGCTGCGTGTCTGCGGCGTGCACCTCAGCGGGCGCGTCTGCAGATTCGACGAGTTTTTCCGCTTTTTCTCTCTTTTGCGGGCGCGTCCCTGGACGCGCCCGTTGGTTTTCTTCAGACGCGTTCAACGCGTCACATTCCAACTGGAGCGTCTTTGTCGAATGGGGGACCGGGACGTCCTCAGGACACCCTGGTTCAACCCTGTCGAACTAGTGCGGCCCAGGGGACGTCCCTGGGCCCTTGGTGGCTCTCCCGGGCTCCGTTTTGCATGGTTTTTCATGCAAAAACCTAGGGAAATTAATCTTAGAACTATAGTGGAGATGGGTTTTGAGGGATTTTGGGCATACCTGGCTCATTACTGGGTTTTTCTCCTTGTTTTCTCCTCTAGGTCACTGCTCCACGACGGGTTTTCTTCCATGTTTTGGGCTGCCATTAGAGGCGCCCAAGAGCTCTATTTATAGAGCTAAGAGAGGGTTCTAGAGGGGGCTCTCACTGCCTTTGAATGGCGGTGGAGAAACCTCCAGAATGGCCGTGATTTCCCCTCCAATCACTGCTGTTCTAGAACTCTCTAAGAGGTGGAAGATGAAGGGTGCCCGTATCAAAACGGGCCCCTGTGTTTTTGCAGTTAATTCGTTTTGTAAAAATTACAATTTTGCCCATGTACTTCAAAGGGCCATAACTTGCTCATTTTAACTCCGTTTTTGGTGATTTTGGTCTCGTTGGATTCTTTTTTCCGAGACGCATCTAATGGAACCATTTTTAGGACTAAATTCCTAGGTTCAGTCAAGGAAACTAGTTAAATGACCAAAATGCCCTTATCTTCAAAATTGAACTTTTCATGGGCTTTTAATATTACAAAAATTGGGGTCATTACAGTCTGAGGCCAGCGCATGAGGTGCAAATCTCCTCAGTCATGTAAATCAGTTCAGATACTGCTGAACCGTCATGTCTCTCTTCTCCAAGGTGGCAAACTCTTTCTTCAATGACAGTAATGCATGGGGTGGAAAGTACTAAGTGTCAAAAGCCTGTTTAAAGGCTGCCCATGTCATCGTTTGGTCGGATCTAGTCAGGTAAGTGTAAAGGTCTGCCACCAGAAGCCTGCCTCACCCTTCAATAGGTAGGTGGCTACTCTAACTTGATCCTTTGGTAAGATCTTCATAGCGTCAAATGTCCTTTCAGCCTCAAATAGCCATTGCTGGGCCTCCTCAATGTCACTATCACCATAAAAGGGTTTCACCATCTTTTGAAATCTCTCTAATAGCTTATCTGTCTTCTTAGAGTCACTAGTAGCATCGCCCTCAGTGTTCTTAGGTGCTGGTGGTTCCTACACTAGTTGGGAGGAATGAACCGACGAGACCATATGTGCCACTTGGGGCGGTGGAATATAGTTAGGGTTAGTAACGTGAACAACAGTCCTAACCTGTTGCTGTATGAGTGGTAGTAGCCCTGACATTAATCGATTCAATAACTCGGCATCTTGATCCCCTTGATCAGAGGACTCAAGAGGTGGGGCAACTAGTGTAGCAGGGCTAGACCTTGTCCTTCTTCGAGGAGCCATATGTCAAAAGTTTTAAATATCACTAAGTGTAAGTTCCTCTCTCATAGTTTCATTCTCAACAACAATTTATGGACTGTTACTCACATATAAATGGACATTTACAAAGATTATGATAGACTAGACTGGGCTTTGATACCAAATTGTAACACCCTGGGGTTTTAAGACATTTTTTTATAATAATAATAATAGCTTTTTTAATAAGAGCATTTGGGATCCCATGAGAAAAGTTTTATTTATCACTTTACCAAAACATCTCTTAAAAACTCCAGGTGTTATTTTTCCTTTTTCAAAATGTCACATATATACTTTAAAACATAAATAAATTTTTATGATAATAGATTTAAAACAATACTTGTATCAATCAACGTCAAATGAATCAACGCCTTTATTTTGAATCAAATAAATATCCAAAACACAATAATAATATGGCCTAGGGTATATCCATCATAACATCCCATATAAATGTCCAACATATGTCTAAACATTTCAATCAATTCCATAAAATAAAAGTATACAGTCCATAATTAAATTCAAATGATAATCTTGTTTATTGACTCACATCACCATCTAAAATTCTAGGAAAAAGGATCTCCTGCGGCTCTCACGATTTCTCAACGCCCTTGCCTTTCCTATTATCGCGCTTGAGATCTAAGGCATTCCAAAACAAAGCAATGCCTCAACAAGCTATTGCTTGTGTAGGTACATAGACAATTAATGTAATAAAATGAAATAAACGAATAACAGTACTGATAAAATAAAATTTCTATCATCTATGAAGGTAAAAGTATCATAAGTCATGCCAACATAATGTCAATTTATTCCATATGCTAAAACATGCATTTCACGGAGTTAAAACATGACATGAATCAATGTAAATGAGCATACAATAAGAATAAGGGCACCCTAAGGTAATGGGTCCCACAACATCGTACTAATATCACTGATCATGAGTACTCATAGCCAACCTCTGAGTTTCGTCATACCCAGGCATACCATCCATAACCATGCTCATCATACACACACTCATAATAAGAATATGGGCCGTCATGCCGCAGTGGCAACCCTCCATGGGTCTCAACCACCGCCACTCTCCGTCGACACCATAACGAGAGACTTAGCGTCTGTCCCCATGGAAAGGCTCAGACCGGTAGTGTGGACTATCCATGTTACCAAACCCCTACCGAATGCCATCTATGGGCAGGTGTCTATCATATCACAATATCATCACATCACAATCTCGGAGGGTGGGTGGTCAGCCCTATCCCTCCTAGCATGACACCCACCGGGTGAGAGCACCCGTCATCAAATATAAAAACACGAAAATCATATGTATATGCTAAAACTCAAGAGTACTCGTAGCTCACAATCCCCAAGGCAAGCCCCTCATCTTGAGGTTAGCCTATAAAAGGACCAGCTAATCAAGCCTCTATTCTTATTTCCATGCAAATCCATGCATTTCCAATATATAATAAGAAAGAAGTCTTTATTTAAGCATAACTAATTAATATCATACTCATAAAAACATTTGTCATGGGTTTATTCAATAAAAGATTTCAATTTGTAATAATCATAATGTACTCTAAGTCTCATGAAATCAACGACAAATAATAAATGCAATTTAAAACACAATCACTCATGATACTATGTTTATGCATGGTTTTAAAATTAAGGCAAAGCATTAATTGTTATCACCTACCTCAATGTGAGACTGCTTAGCTTGCTAATAAATCCCCTTAACTGGTATATTCAAGTGCACCTGTCCATGTCACATCACTATTTTTAAAAAAATTATAAATTATAAGTGATCATTTATAAGGTTTTAAGCTAAAACTAGGTCCGCATCGTCAATACGGTCACAACGCCTCTTTCGGATCATGATTTGGACTCATATAGCTCACAAAAATCAAGTTTTAAGTGCATATATACGTAAAATGGGGCCTGATCAACCACCATAAGTGGTTTGCACTGGCGGCACTGGTTTACGCCGGTTTATATCGAGGTAAACCGGCGTCACGAAGATGCCCGCCTTCGAGAAACGCAGCGGAGACGTGCCGCGTGCGTCTTCGGTACCGTGACGCACCACCGTGTGTGTCACGGTCACCAGGACGCCGCGCGTCCCGACCCACCGAGACAGCGCATGCGATCTCCCCCGCGCACATGACGTCGAACGCCCGTGTGGCGTCTTCGTTGGGGCGTCCTGTTGGGCGCCGACGCGGTCGCCGCCGCCGGAGAAGACGACCGAATTTCAGTCATCTCCGGCAAGCCTACAAGCGCCCAAATATTGCTATTTTTGCATCATTTTTCTCAGAATTTCGTCTAGATTTCTTTTCTACCCTCCTTTGCATTGATTTTGCCAAAAACTATGTTTTTTAAGCATTTTTTTCCAAGTTCCTAAAAACTTTCCTAGGTACTAGGTTTTCACGTTTTTTGGAGAAACCAACTGTTGGATCTCTCCCAAATTTAAAGGGTTTATTCTTGCGTCTATCATGCACTAGATGGACAATGTGATTTGCAAATAGATGTCGTTTCATCCATGAAATCACGCCCCAACAATAGCGAGCATAGGGTTTCATTTTTCCTGATTTAATGTATTTCTATTTTATATATATACATATTTAATAAATAAAATTTTAAGGGATTAAGACTTACCTCGTCTGGCTGGGCGTTGGTGGACGTTGCCGGAGCTCTACTCGCCGGAAAACTTAAAATTTTCAGAGCTAGGGTTTTGATGAAAAGCTCAGTGAAAATGGAAGAAGGTATTGTGATTTGGTGACTGATGAGGGAGATATATGCTGTAGAGTTTAAGGAAAAGAGAAACTCTACGCTTCACGTCTCTTTCCGCTGATTTCTCCGGCGAATTCGCCAGATCCGGTAGAGACGTGTAAAAGAAGGGGGTGTCATTATCAATTAGGGCCCCTGTGTTTTACGTTTCTACCAAATTACCCCTATAACTTCAATGGCTCTTAACTCCCTCGTTTGGGCTCTGTTTTTCGCGTTCTTTATGGCATTGGAATCCTATTGATGAGAACTTTCAAATTCTTAAGTTTTCAGGATCAAATTCCATCTATAAATTTTTAATTTAATTTATTTAACAACTTCTTAATTTATACCAAAAATTAAGGATATTACATTTGTTCGGGTCAAACAATGTTGACCTATCGTGTAGACCCATATAACATGCGACTTGGTAAAACTTTAAGTTGAACTGAATGACGCAAATACTAAATAGGACAGTTTCTGAGTAATAGTCCTATATTTTAACTGATAAAAGACAGGACAGTACGTTATATAGGACGGTTAGTAAGTAACTATCGTATTTAATACCAGAGGCTATAGGACGGTTAAGACAAAATCGTCCTATATTTTATACGTTCTATAAGACGGTTGATAAGTAAGCGTCTTATATTTATATGTTATATAAGATAGTTATTAAGTAACCGTCCTATATATTAGGCTTATTATAACATATTATAGGACGGTTAGTTTTTAACCGTCCTATAATATGATGATATAAGACGGTTACCAAATACCAGTCCTATACTTGTAAAAAATAATCTACAATATTTTGAACAATCTAACTAATCTACAGGTTTTAAAATTCTATTGTGATCATTGATATTGAGGTTTTGATATGTCCTGGATCCATCCATCGGATCAGATTTTTATTTTAAGATCATCTTTACTATTGGAACGGATTTTAATGATTACCTGCATTATTGTCCAATTGTCCAATTGTCCAGTGTGTGACTCCACACACAATTCTCTCTTTCCAATCCATTACCCCATTAGGCATTAGTCCATGATCCATCCATTAAATACAACATCACTCCTAAGTCCTCACATATCAAAAGTTCAAAACCCTATCTTGACTTTTGGAGGCTTGAAGCCTTGAACTGTTTTCTCTCTTTCCAATCCATTACCCCATTAGGCATTAGTCCATGATCCATCCATTAAACACAACTTCACTCCTAAGTCCTCACATATCAAAAGTTCAAAACCCTGTCTTGACTCTTGAAGGCTTGAAGCCTTGAACTGTTGTACACACCAACCTCCCATCATTAAAATTTTGAAATAGACCAAGCACACTATACACACAATCACATTGACACATACATACTTGAATCAAAACAAAAAATGGAATATAACCATAGTAATGGACTGTGTGTCAAAATAACACATTCACATTCAACCTGTTATATTTAAAATCATTGTACACATTCACTTCTACTCCATACAATTCACATTAAATTGAACAAATAAAAGCACACCCAATCACTCATACTATACATGATACAACCTATCTGCTGATCTAAGCCATCATTGAAAATTGATTATCAACCCATCTGCTGATCAAAACACCATCTTCCCAATCACTTGATTGAAATTTGGAAGTTTGAAACAAAGAAAGCACATACATTGAAACAGTGTACTTCAATCAAAAGAAAAATAGAATACATCCATTGAAATGAATTGATCTTTGTATTATATTTGAGTAAAATATATATACATGAATGATGATACTGATACATTCATTTACATCACTGAACTACAAATTAAAATTCATAATATGATCTGTCCATTCTATTCTAATATTGTCTAGATCCAACTAGGAATAACTCTTGCTTCCCAAATCTGCCTACAAGAAACATATAATAACTTAGTTCAGACATGTAATCTTGGATTCAGTCAAGAAATATATGAATCAAAAGTGTAACATTGGTTAGTAAGTCTTACCTTTCTCAATTGTGAGATTGTAACTCCATTGTGAATGAGGGTTCTCATGTATTTGAGAACATAATACCCGCACTCCTAATTTGATTTTTGCTTATGGCACTGCAAAGCAATGTCACCAAAGACAAAAAAAAAGGTTCAAAATATAATGTCTAATAAGTTCAGGTTTAAATTTATATCAAAGAGTCTAAAGAATAGTAATTAGTAAACCGTACCTTGGCCTTCTTCCAGTTGAGTTTTGGTGGGTAGTCAATGCCTTCCCGCTCATGCCATTTATACCATGCTTTATACACATATAATTGAAAAGTATTAGATTATGAATATTATGATAGTTGCTAGGTGAGTAGTTATATTATAATGAAAGGAATAATAAAGACTCACTTGTTTATAATTTCCATCAGGTGTTCCCAAATGTGTGCTCTACACGAATAAAAAAAAATTACATGGCCACCATGCACATCCAAAGCTAGCAGCATCCAATGGGACTATAAAAACAATAATTCAATTGAATGTTCTCTAATCTTAACTGATATAGTATTCATGTGTATGAATTATGAAATTGAAATTGCATAATTAAGCAACATATGTTACAACATACCCGCTATTGTAAGAAATCAATAAGGCTTACCCCTTCGCACAACCCATGAACCCAGGAATGATATCTTCACTTTGTTTGTCCGCAGACAAATAGTCCAATCGAAAGACAAGAGAAGGGTCAAGGAACTTGTAAATGTCCTTGACCTCTAATCTTTGCAAGCCATCATGCAAATACCTGAATTAGGAATTTGGGTTAATGTCAAATAATTATCAAGTGTTATTAAAAAAGCAAGTAATGTTACTTTGATTCATAATAGTCTAACTCTAATAGAGCAGTTGCACGATGACATACCCTATATAGACTAGAATGTGCATGTATTCCAATTGAGCAATATTACATGTGGTTAAGAGGTCTTCCTTAAAGAGTGGAACCTCAGCCACATCGTTTGAAAGCACACCTGCCTCTATCCTTACGGGGTTCATTGCGTTATCTTCGTTGGCCAATCTATATAGTACCCTTAGGAATGGAGGTGTGTTAGGTGGAACCTCCACCTAATCCCTACACTGTAGATATAACATTTTAGAAATTAGTAATGAATATATACATCATATACTAGTATACTAGCATATATAAAAGAAGAGAGACAATGAGATAAAATTATAATATTTTATAATATAACATTGTGACTTGTGAGCACCTAACAAGTGCTTTGAACTTGTTAGTTGTTGCATCGCTCAAGTCTACATGTAACATGATACAACAATGCAAATATATAGAACTAATACTACCTAGGAAGGCTGGGATGGGACTACACTTGCCACTACGCCAGAATTTGTTGGCGGCGAGGTTCGCTTCAATTGCCCCTTGTGCTGCTTTTGGTGATCCAACATGTTGCAGACAATATTAATTAATTAATAATTTAAGATTATTTTAAAAAGGTACAAGAAAATGATGTCGTGACTACAGTTAGAATATATGTACCTTAGAATTGGATATCATTGGTTTGATATGTTTCTCTGGCCAACACACATGATATCCAATTGCATCCCCAACTGTTTCAACATCATCTCCTTCGATTGGAAATGGAAGGGGAGCATCTGGTTGAATAGCAGCAATGATGCACACGCGCTTAGTGTGGGGAGGCATCAACTTGCCATGCAAGGTGGTGGAAGTCATGGGCCGAACCTCGTACAGTGTTGCCATAGCCACATAGTTCTCAGATGTATGTAACTGCAACATGCGCTGGCCCACCTGCATTTAAGAAATGACATATATATAATAATTAGTGATGTAATGTAAACAAAAAAGGTTAGTAAATAAGTAACATTGTAAAACTAAACATGTCAATATACATACCTCACTGATCGAGACATCACATTCAAGTACTTGTTCTGCCACCTCTTCATCTGATGGAGGACTAAGAGTGCAGCTATTGTCAGATTGGGGTGGTTGAAGAGGTTGAGCTTGAGCTTTAGGGCCAACATCCTCACATGAGGTTCTTCCACCACCCTAGAGTTCCTTCAATAGTTGATCTTTGATCTTGCTATATATCTCCACAACTGTTTGCTTATTCTATTCTTCCACATCTTGTAGCGCAAGAGCCTTTTGTTTGGGGAAGAACTTGGAAGCCACAACACCTCGACCTTGGCCTCTTACCCGACCAGGGTGCTCATCCTTGTTGCCCATTGCCCTGTACAGGATGTCCCCCTTTATAGCAGTGCTACTAAGAGTCCATGTAGTTGCACTTGCACTCTCTTGAGTCAACTCTTCCTGCACACATAAAGATCATAACATGATCAAATCACTATTATATATGTAATATTTATATCATGCATAATGCAAGGGTATAAAAGCATAAAACTATTTAACTAGGCAGTACACACATAAAGTAAAAGTATAAAACTTAAAGTCTTAAACCACTTACAATTCTTGAAGCAATTGTTGCAGTTGTCTTGTTGGCAAAGGTGTGGGAGTTATTCCCTTTCAAATGTGCCATTTTCCATAGAAGAGCACGATCGATGGGCTCCGTTGTCCCAGCCTTCTTTTGCTATTAAGAGAGACACTAAGTCAAAGTTAATAAAATAAAAATATATTATAATTAGACAAATGAAATGTCACATGATATACTTACTTCATCTACCTCTAATCGTGTGTAGCCAACCCTTGAAAGGTGGTGCTGCATATGGTTTTGTGCACGCGCCTTCTATCCTTTTATACGCTTTGCCTAAACATCAAAGTAAAGTAATCAAAATACAATCAAATATAATAATTACAAGAATCAAAATTTAGCTTGGCTAGTTCAAGTTGTGATTACCTCAAAATCAGAAGATAGCCTATACTGTACAAATTGATTCCATGCTTCCTGGTCAATGAAGCAGGAATACAATTGAGGGACCATGTTAAGCCTAGCAGGATCATGGGAATTTGGAAGTATATACTTCTTTAAAAGCTCACTCGTCCATTTCCTCCATTGTTCACCAGCTCATAGCAATGCTTGCTTCTTGCACTCATCAGATACGTCAAAGGCAGACTACAGAACAAAAGAAGAAGCAGGTTAAGTGATTGACTACTGATTAGTGAGTAGTGATTTAGTGTATATCATGATTCATATGAAAACAATATATATATATATATAAATGTAAGGGAGATATTATGTTATATGTAGGAAGAATTTACATACCTTGACTATTTCCCATATTGAATCTTTGACTTCTAGTGATACAAGTCTCCAATCAGTCATTGATACTGGTACAAGTCTTCTAACAGTGCAACATATGAAGCTCACATAAGCATGTGCAGTACCACCAATCAGTAGGCCTCTACTGTTGAATTATACAATTTCTTTTATTCCCTTTGAGGATCTCTTATTTATATGTTCCATTTGTGTTGGCCCCTGACCTTTCTCTTGACACTGACAGGTGGTGTTACTGGTGGACATATGCTCGAGAGCCTTAATTGTTCTGCTTCTGTGCGTTGTAATTATTTTGCTTCTACCTCTTCTACTTTCTCTTGTACTACTTGTTCATGTTCTTGTTGTAGTTCTACTTCTTCATGTTCCATGTTTGCTTCCCAAATAAAAATGAAAATGACTATAGTTAGACAAGTGAAAAGTGTAAGTGAAATAACTCGGTGCATTAGAAGCGATGATCAAAAGGTATTAGTCAAAGATTATGAGATCAAACCAAGGTGGGAGGTCAGAGGTCTACCATTGAAGCTATTTTCTCTATGGTAGCTCAAAATCAACATACTGAAATTAGATTGAAAGTACAAATGACAGGGAAAGATTGTATTCTACAGTGGGAATAGCAGACAGTCTTAAGTAAAGCAAACCACACTACTTGTACATGAAATGTTGAAAAATCAAAACCAAGCACAATGTTTTCAAACTAGCACACTAAATTTCTTAACCCAAAGGCAGCTTATTCTAGAAGAACCTTATATAAAAGCTTCACTCAGAAAAGTGGTCAGTAAGAAACCCAGCGGAAAAATAATGCCATGAGAAGGTCCAGATAACTTTTTCCGTGAGCACTCAAAACTAAACATAGTAATATTAGTATTCAACTTTCAAGGTAGGGAAAGATCACATTCTACAGTAGGAACAACAAAGACAATTTAAGTCATGCAAACGACACTAGTAGTACTTAAATGTTGACAAATCAAACCTAGCACAAGCTTTTCAAACTAGTATAACCTAACAGCTGCATATTGCAGACGAACTTTACATGACAGGTTTTCATTAATAAGTATTCAAGCAAGAAGTAAGAACCATGGGCAGATCACATTCTACAGTAGGAATAGCAAACACAACCTAAGTCATGCAAGTGACACTAGTAGTACTAAAATGTTGACAAATCAAAGCTAGCAGAGCCCAAGGTTTTAAAGCAGCATAACCTAACAGCAGCATATTTCAAGAGAGCATAATAACAGAAGAACAGAACCAGTACTTGATAAACCTCCTTCCATTGCGGTCGCCAGTCAGTTTCTTCTGATTTCTGATTTTTCCCCCTTGCTCTCTCACTCTCTACTTCTTCTCTACCCTTGATTGGGCTGCACGCTTTCTCTCTCCCTCGACTCTCCTTCTTCTTTCCATTGACACTCTTCTTCTGGTTTGTGCGTTTGCCCTAGTTATGGTTGAACAGTTGAAGGGGGTTTGGTCTTAGGGAGGGGAGAGCTAGACACTTCGAAACTTAGGTTAGGGTAGGGAGAAAACTCAGAAAAGAAAATGCCAAGGCGAAGCACAATGAAAGACGAGAGAAAGTTTTAATGTATAAAAAGATCAATATAGGATGGTTCTAGAGTAACTATCCTATAATTATAGAATATATAGGATGATTATGAAATAAACGTCCTATAAATAAAGAAATATAGGACAGTTGTTGAATAAACCGTCCTATAAGTAATAACATATATAGGATGGTTATTAAATAACCGTCCTATAAGTAGTAAAATATATAGGATGGTTATTAAATAATAGTCTTATATTATTATTATAAAGGATGGTTATTAAATAACTATCTTTTATTATTATTATTATTATCAGTCCTGTAGTTACTACTACTAGTACTAGTTCCTTAAAATATAAAAAAAAACATTTATGTAATGTAAGTAACTCATACTCATTACTTGTTGAGGACCTGAGGTTAAGAATGAGTAAAGAAAGAGTTATGTATTTAACTAATCTTAGTTGAGGATGTGCTTAAATAAAAATAGTTATGTACGTATGAGTAAAGAAAGAGTTATGTAATTAACTCGTCTTAATTGAGTTGATTTCCTTGAGGATGAGCTTAAAAAGACAAAGCATGTATATCTATTATATAAGAGTTGAGGTCCTTGAGGATAAGTTTAAAAAGACAGATTTATTATTTATGTATGTATTATCACTATATGAGTAAAGAAAGGGTAATGTAATTAACTCATCTTAATTGAGTTGAGCCTTTGAGGTCTTGAGGTGAGGATGAGCTTAAAAAGACAGATTTATATATATATTATCATTATATGAGTAAAGAAAAAGTAATGTAATTAACTCATCTTAATTGAGTTGAGGATGAGTTTAAAAATACAGAGTTATGTAAGTAACTCATACTCAATAGTTGTTGAGGTTGAGGATGAGTAAAGAAAGTGTTATGTATGTAACTCATCTCAGTTGATGATTAGCTTAGAAAAACAAAGTTATTTAAGTAACTCATACTCATTAGTTATTGAGGTTGAGGATAAGTAAAGAAAGAGTCATGTAATTAACTCATTAGATAAGAATGACTGAATGAGAATAGAAGCAGTTATGTAATTAACTCAGTAGCTTGAGAATGAGTATAGAAAGAGTTATGTAACTAACTCATTAGTAGATAATGAGTATAGAAAGCGAATAGTTATTAGTTATGTAATTAACTCATTACATGAGGTGAGAATGAGAATAGAAGGAGTTATGTGTTGAATTAACACAAAAGCTTATTAAGAGAGAATTAGAGGGATATTGATATGATAACTTTGGTCGTGAAATTAAAATTAATTATGGATTGCGGTCTATAGTGAAATGAAGTGGCATTGATGGTAAAATGAATAATGATCATGAGAAAAAAAAAAAAACAAATGTTGAATGATATTACTAAGGGAGTTATTACCTTTTGCTCTACATGTATCATGGATGAATGAGTTATTCCCAATCTATTATCATCAATTGAGAGTTATAAATGAGAAACATTGGTAAGAAATCAAAACAAATCTTGAGTTATATAAGTTGGATAAATGATATTCATAAATTTGATGAAACAGAGATATATTAAATCAATTGGGGATGACATGTGAAATTAGCATAAGAAAATGATGAGCATTTATAATTTTATACAATATATGACAATTTGTCTCATTTGTACAAGTTATAAAACTGGTTAACTAATTATCTAGTACGTGTAACTTGTAAGTTTGTAACTGACAATGGGTAAATAATCTTAAAATGGTTGATAAGAGAATTAGAGAATAGTGAGTGAGGCTAAACTTAAGGCCATATGATATGATGATCACTATCATAGACTAAGATTAAGATAAGGTGAGAAATATGTGTTTAAACATGCAAAAATAAGACAATAGAAGTCAGAAGGGTAAGGCTAGAGTCTTAGATCACGTTAATTAAGTGCATTAGATTAGAATTTAGAATTAGAAGTGAACTGTATCAATCATCAAAGGATACTACTCAATATTTGTCCCTTTTTAAGGCATTTAGCCATTTACCCGGCTAAACCTGAGGTTTTTGGTGCATACATGTATTTTTGTTGGAACGTTGATACATAACACAAGCAATGGAATGCATAGTACTCTATATATTTATGTAAGCTTGATCCCATTGGCCATTGCATTTGCATTGCCTAGAAAGAATCAACTTATAGGTTATAGCTCAACAAGGCAACAAGCCAACAACCAGGGCAGGGGCTTAGCTTAAAGACTGTAATTGGATTTGGGCTTACATTCAAAAAGACAAAACAATTGCCCTAGAGACCAGTAGACTTAGATAATTAGTTAATAGGTTAGGTTATGTTTTCCTGCCACTACAAGGGCGGGCCAGACATCGAATCTGACATCAAGGACTCAAAATATTTGACAAATGATTGAAGTGTGAGTTTCATTAACTTTAGTTGCCACTTGCCAGTTTGGAATTGGAGAAGGGGAGGCTGTTTGTCCATGTCAGGTAGGGCGGCGGCTAGGCTAGGCGGTTTGCCAATCTGGGCAGGCTAGTCATTGGCAGTCTAGCACATCACAGTCACACTTACACTACCATGGAGATGGTAAACTAATAAACTATAAGTGTAAATAAATGACGCTTGCATAAGAACTATCCTATATTTTCAACATATAAAGGACGATTTATTTGTAACTGTCCTTTATGTTTGTAAAATTATAGGACAGTTATTTCTTAACCGTCCTATATTTCTATATAAAATAGGATGGTTAGACATTAACTGTCCTATATTTCTATAAAATAGGATAGTTATAGGTTCATCGTCCTATTTGGTTTTCCAATTATAGGATTGCTATGTCCTAACCATCCTATATTTTTATTAAAATAGGACAGTTATTCATTAACCGTCCTGTAATATCTACAGTTACGTTGTAACGGTCTTTTATTTTTTGTTACATTATAAGACTGTTGTTATCGAGCTGTCCTATATTAGGTTTTTAATTTACCTTTTATTTAACACGATCGATCATGTATACGTTTAGTTTATTGATTTACACTTAGATCTTTAGCGTGAAATTGAATCGGTTAAAGGTTTAAAGCCCAACCCAACAGTTCCAACCCAAGCTGCTTTTACAATTTACATTTGTTTCAGATTTTTCTTTCCAGATATCTTCAACCATTCTAACACGATGAGCAGCAGAACCCCTACTACAGGTACAGCACCACAGGTATGTGGTTGTTTTTTGTTATTTCTTTATGATTCTAACCCTTTTCATTCCTCACTCCCTTCCCTTATTAGTAATTGTTGGTGTAGTGTTTAGTTTACTGTGAGTGTGAACTAAATTTTGTTTGTCATTTGCAATATAGGCACGAGTTGGGAGCACTGATGCTTCTGATAACTTGAATATGCTATACCACGACAATGATAATGATGAGCTTGTCGATTTGGAGAACGTGGAGTTAATTTTAAAATCCAATAGAGGTAAAACGCATAGGAAGCTAATGTCTCTAGTTTGGAATTTTTTTGAACACCTTCCTGTATAAGAAGATGGAAGGCAAAGGTGTAAATGCAAGAAGTACTCTACAATATATATTTGTGATAGCAAATTTGGTACTGGTAACTTAAAACGTCATATAAAAACTTGTCAACGGAGCTCTTCTCATGATATAGACTAGTTGTTTTTATCTCAAAGTCAGGGGAGTATGTCACTAACTTCAGCTTCAGATAATAAGTTTTATCGTGAAGTTTATCGTGAGTTAGTAGCAGCTGCAGTTGTTATGCATGATTTGCCTTTCCAATTTATTGAGTATGATGGAATTAGAACTCTACTGAAATATTTGTGTTCATATTTGCATTTGATTAGTAGAAATACAGTAAAAGCAGATGTTATGAGAATGTATAAAAAAGAAAAAGGAAAGATAAAAGAGATGTTAGAGTTAGCACCTGGTAGGATAAGTTGACATTTGATTTGTGGATTTCTTGTATTACTAATGGTTATATAACTCTCGCAATACATTTTCTTGATAATTAGTAGGTCTTACACAAGAGGATATTAAATTTCTGTTTCCTACCACCTCCACATAATTGAATATCATTAGCAGAAAAGGTATGCTCATTATTGGTAGAATGGGGGATTGAGAAAAAGATTTTTTCAATCACTTTAGACAATCAGGAACACTCTTGAGCTGATAAGGCATCAATTAAACATTAGGAACACTCTTGTTTGTGGTAGAGAGTTCCTTCATCTTCATTGTTATTGTCATGTTTTGAATTTGATTGTGCAAGATGGTTTGAAAGAAATTGATGATGCTTTTCAAAAAATTAGAGAGAGTATTAAGTATGTTAAAGCATCGCAAAGTAGAAAACAAAATTTTTTAGAGTGTATAAATCACATGTCAATTGAGACAAAAAAGTGCTTAAGACAAGATTGTCCTACAAGATGGAATTCACCTTATTTGATGCTTGAAAGTGCTCTTTGTTACCAACATGCATTTTGTTACCTAGAACTAAGTGACTCAAATTATAAGCACTGTCCTTCTTTCGATGAATGGAAAAAGGCTACAAAAATTTTAAAGTTTTTGGCAGTTTTTTATGATGCTACCTGCATGTTCTCTGGATCTAAGTATCCCACTGCAAATCTCTACTTTCGTGCAGCATTTGTAATTTATTTGAGTTTAACACAATACATGAGAAGTGATGATGATTATATGAAGCGTATGTCCACCCAAATGTTTGCCAAGTTTTCAAAGCATTGGTCTGAATTTAACACCATTTTGGCAATTGCATGTGTGTTGAATCCTCGATATAAGCTTTCCTTTATGGAATTCTCATACAAGAAATTGTTTGGTAGTAACTGCTTAGAGTTTGCTCAAGTTCGGAAAAAGTTATTCTCTCTCTTCAATTAATATATGGTTAAGAGTTATCCTATTCCTTCCTCCTCATCTTCCCCAGTGGCTAGAGGCACTGATGATAGACAGAACATATCATATAGTCAAGAGGCTTTAGATGTCATAAAGGTAATTATATTTATAATTGTATCTTTTATAATATGTTGCTTACTTTTTAGCATATTAAAATTTACTATGAATTGTCTTATAGTACATTGAATAATATAATTGCATTTGCATTATGAATTTGATTCATTTGAAAGTGAATGAGGTTCTTTGGATATGCAAAAATTACAAATGGAGCTTTATTTGGATGAACCAAGATTGCAAGAGTCAAAGCTAAACATTCTTACATTCTAGAAAGGCAATCAATATAGGTTGGTTGACTAATAATCTCTTGTCTCATGAAAACACTATTTTTTATAATCTTATTTACATTTATATTTGATTCAAATGTTGATTTTAGTTATCCTGAACTTACTGTCATGGCTCGTGATGTCTTGAGCATTCCCATATCTATAGTTGCATCAGAGTTTGCTTTTAGTGTTGGTGGTCGGGTTCTTGACCAATATATATCTACTTTAAAGCCAGATACCGTGCAAGCATTGATTTGTGTAAGATATTGGCTATATGGATTGAAAGGTAATAGTTTATGATTCTATATTTAAATTATATTTTATATGAGCTTAGTAATAACTAATGCAAGTTTATTCTATATGATTGTAGACTCTGCCATTACAGTTGCCATGGATGAGCTTGTTGAGGACATTGTAAGCATAAGTAGCAGTGCAGGATTACCTCAACTAACTGAAGACTCTAGAACAATTCATTTTGATTAATTTGTATAATTTTCATAACTTATATTAATTTATTGTATTTGATACATTGATGGAAGTAGATTTCCCTCATGTGCTACTTAATTCCCAGTTATTTACTACTATTGTGGTTATTTGATTCATTTCAATCACTTTTAGATATCATGTGATGTGAGTGGTGTAATGTACTGTGTTGCTTCTAAATAAAACATTACAGGAACTTTATTGGTAATTTGGTATGGTTCAATGTTCACCAATATTAGTTGGTAATGCTTTTCTATGTTTGTCTGTGTAATTGTCGTGTGGATGGAGCAATGACCAATGACAATGAACATGAAAGGAGTTGGGAAAATGAATTCCATCCTAACAATTTGTGGGGGTTGGGTTGAAAGTTTAGTTCATAACTGAAAGACCCATGCCATCTGGCCTTCTTCTGTTCTTTCGATTCATTGAAAAGTGTACTGTTGGGTCCTCTGTCCTCACTCCTCGACAACATTTGCCACAACAATTCCATTCATTGATCGTGCTAGCCTCTTTTGCCAGCTGAGGCTCTTCACCCTACACAAGAAAGCATGAATATAAAATTCTTGTTCTTCAACAAGGACATCTTACAGCTTACTCAAGTTAAGCATTTAGATTTAAGTGCCATGTGCTATTGTGCTGAACTCAAGCACTGAAAGTTTGAAACAAGTAGATGCAATTTCTGATTTTTTGCTTCAGCACCTCATTGCATCAAGGCATCAACACCTTTCCAGGTGATAAAAGATTTCGATTAGAATCTGAAGAGTATAGATAGGCATGTATATATAGGACAGTTAATAAGTAACCGTCCTATTAAAGTTTAAGTATATTTAGGCTATAGGACGGTTAATACATAACCGTCCTATATTTTTATGCATTCTAATTCTATAAGACGGTTAATAAGCAGGCGTCTTATATCTGATGTTATATAGGACGGTTATTTTATAACCATCCTATATTTTATATGCTTTATAAGATGGTTATGAGATAACCGTCCTATATTTTATGCTCTTATTATATGTTTTAACCGTCTTATATATTATGGACTCATATGTTTTATGGGCCTACGTTTTATGGTTGGGAAGAGTTATTAACTAACTTGTGGTAGGAAATCGAGTCGTTTCATGCATGTCGTGTCGTGTTGTTTTGTGTCATCCAACACGACTCAGTCACTTAATCGTGTTACATGAGTCGCATCGTGTCATTTTTTTAAGAACTGGGTCGTGCACGAGTCATAGGTTGTTGGCACAACTATTAATCGTGTCGTATTCGTGTCAACTCATAACTCTAATCATGTTGTATTCTTGTTGGCACAAACATGACCCGCCAACCCGAATTGCCACCCCTACCTTTAGCATCAGCAGTCGGGGGATGGCAAGAAACCATGTTGGCCAAAATTTGGCGGACCTTGACCTTAATGCTCTAACATTATTCTGTTTATAGCTTTATGACTCTAAGTGTTTGGGTCAATTTGGGTTGGGTCCCATAATTGACTTGAAGATCTAATGCGTAAGTTTTTTAACACTTACACGACCCACCAAAGATGCACGCAACCGTGATAAGATTGGTTTTCATCATATAATTTCTCCTCTCTCAATTAATAAATTTGAGCATATAATTCTTTCTCTCTCAATCAATAAATGTGAGCAGTTGCTTTTTGTTTTCTAACCAGTTATTTAAATAGCAAATGCAAAATAGATGCTACAACGGGAACGTCTAATTGGGCCCACTTTTACTAGCCTTTGCACTTTCATCTGATTGCTTCAGCTATATATGTCTACCAAGTAAAAAAGCATGGGAATTAGTTACGACAGAGTAAAATTTTGAGTAGAACTTCTTAGGCGTTGGAGTCATCCAACACGCATGGTTTAAGCTGTCTTGGAATAGTAAAATTTTTTCTTGTTCCATGATTGACGTTGCAAATAGCCCCGTGGATATCCAAAGTTGGAACAATTAGTTAAAAGAGTTGGATCATACAGAGGTGGACCGCAAAAAGAAAGTCTCTCTCCCTAGTCGAACTTCTCTGGAGCGTCCATTTGGCATTCCCCATTCATTCACATAGTTAGATATGAATATTCTCAATTGAGCAGCCACAAAAATGGGCAAGACGCAGGTATTTTTGGAAGGAGATCCCAACATTTGGAACTATACAATTATCAAAATCACCGATATATATGCAGGCCCACCAAATTCTATTGTTCAAAGATCCTACGCCGTTGGTAGTAGTATTTATTTATTTGAATCAAGCGTTATATCCAACTCGTAAGAGCTACAGCCAAGAAATTGGAGATTTCCAATCATCAGATGGAGCGAATCTCGGTTCAGTCTGCCATTTTGTGGGCAAGCGGTGGACGGCGAGGGAGGCCTACATCTTATTGGTTTTAGAGTTCTGGTCCCACAAATTCTGCTTTTATTTTGAAACCAGGTGCCCCCCATTCCCATCTCACAACGTGAAAATTCCTTTAGGCCACTTTAATAATGTTGAAATTTGGAATGTCCTCGTTCATTTCGCGCTTTTGGACGTTTCTTGCTGCTTAGACTCCCTCTTCCTTCCTTCCTTCCTTCCAGCAGGGAAAAAAGCAAACGGAGGGCAGGCGCCGTCTCCTTGCTTCGCCTTTGCAGCTCACAGACACAAACATGTCCCCATAAACCCTTCAACTTCTCTAGGTTTATCAGTGAAGTGAGTCTCTAATCTTTTCCACTCTCACCGTCATCTTTGATCATTTGAACACAATTTCGAAGTCGAAAAACGTATGAGAATTTCATCAAAATATGATTGGAGACAAGTTGATTTGACTCTTTTGTTTTAGCGTAGATGGAAAACTCCTTGTTGCAGCATTATCGTTGCGATCGTCGTAAGCTCCTTGATTTCATCTTGTCGTCCGGTTTGTTTAAAGAGATTCGAACTCCTCCTGGTACGACGTCCTTGAATGAAGTTGATTTGGATAATGTTAGTGCCGATTTCGTGCTGCAATGTGCAATTGCAGGTAGCTTCTTCTTTTCCCCTGCTTTTGTGTTCTAGTGGAGATTGGAAGAGCTGCTTGTTTGGGTAAAATGATGTTTTTTATTTTTTCAGGTGGAGTATTGGATCTTTCTGAGGCCGCTAAAAAGTACTATGATGAAATTGACTTTCCGATAATGGTAAGTATGAAGTTCACTTCCGTAAACTTCTCTGTGGTTTTCGTACCATGTGGTAATTGGTCATCATAGTTATGATCTCATTCATAGCTTCTATTATGCTGAGGGCGTGCTTTATGATGGTAAATTTGGACCTTTGCTGTCTAACAGGTTTCAATTGTTGTTGCATTTTTTGAGTAAATCTCTAAGTAGCTCTCCGTAGAGTTTACTGATCATAGTCTTTTTTCCCTTTAAAATGTTGTAGAGCTTTATTAAGAGGAGAAAATATAACTAGTGCCACAATTTTGATTATGTGCATCACAGAGAAAAAGGTGATTGAGTCTAGTGGTGCGCTGGACTTTTACCAAGATATGGGGATAATATGCTGGTTTTGATGTAGTCGTCTAGGTTAGAATTTACTATGTATCCTTGAGGGGCACGGGAAAGGATGATTCATAGACTCTATCTATAGTTTCTCCCTTAATATGTTCTATTGGTCGTGTCCTTGTTTTAGTAGTGTGCTATTTGATAAAATTACTACTTTAAAATAACTGCTTTTTAGATGTTACCTTTTGACTTGCTCTAGGTGATCTTATGGATTACCATTTGAATAACACCAAACTAATTTTCTGGATGACATTCACTGTGTCAATAATGATGTGGTTATAAAACTAGTGAATTCAAATTGAAATGCTCCTTCGGTTTGATCAGTTGCATGTCTTACTAAAATGTATTCCAAAAGCAATTGTTCATCTTCTCGCTCCTTTGTGCAGATAAATTCTCAATCTGGAAACTCATATTTTCTTCATTCAGAACCGCAATTTTCTGGTTCACCACCTCGACGTGAACCTCCCAAGATAGGGTTCAAGCCAGCCTCAAGTTATTATCACTGTTCATCAAGTCAACTTGATGATTTAAGTGAATACATTGCGGATTCTGGAGATGAAGATGGGACTGGATACACAGCCACAACAATAACATCTTGTCAACCTGTGAATGACACAAATGTTCTATCTTTGGGTTTACCTGTCCCGATAACAGGTAATAAGTATGCTTATCCTTGTCGTTCTCGTAATATATATTAGAAATGGGATCTAAGCTTTCCAGTGATCCAAGCAGTCACCTGCTGCGCAAATGTTTAGATTGGTCATGCCCCTAAAATCTTCTCTATTAGACGACTGGATCCTAGCTTCTGTTGTCTGTTGTGTAAAAAAGTTATGTTTTTTTTTTTTTTTCCAACCTAATGTTGAATACACACAGGCTGACCCCAAATCGGGATAAAGTCTTGATGATGATGATATTGAGCACACACACAACCATGCGAACCTTGAACCTGTGACCTATGAGGTACTGTTGGAGAGGCCCTTCTTATGCCATTGCACTAGAATGCATTTGCACTGTTAAGTTGGACAGCCCAAAAAGTTCAAATACAGTGATAGGAAAAATTTTGATTAATCAGAGGGGTAAGGATTGCCAGATGCATAAGAATTTTGAGGCATAGCTTGTATATGACAGAAGGGGAGCCTTGGCGCAACGGTAAAAGTTGTTGTCATCTGACCTTGAGGTCACGGGTTCAAGGTGTGGAAACAGCCTCTTGTACAAATACAAGGTAAGGCTGCGTACTTTAGGCTCTTGTGGTTTGCCCTTTCCCTGGACCCTGCATAGGAGGGAGCTTCGTGCACCGGGTCTGCCCTTTTCAGCTTTTGTATGGCAGGGACATTGTGGATCGTTTTGATCACCAAATATCCCAGCAAACTTGTAGCGTCAGCTATCAGAATGAACCTTGCAAATTTTGGTTGGCTGATCACCATATAAAAACTCATGTTAAGATAAGGTTTTGCTCACTGGATATAGTTATCTGTCTGTTAGAGTTTCACTTGTTTTTCTTTAATTACTTCCTTTTTTTATCTCTTGATTGTTGCATTATTTGGTGAAGCTTTTATGCTTCTGTAAACTGATATATAATTTTAGGGCCTTTGAAGGATTATCTGATGATGATATGCGAGAAACAGCGTACGAAGTATTACTTGCTTCTCTGATATTCTCTGGGTAGGATATCTCTTATCTCTCCAAGTCTTACTTGCTTGTCTGATGCTCTACCTCTTTTTTGATTTGGTTGTTTGTTGCTGTTTGGATGTCTTGTGCTTATTAATAAAATTTAACAACCATTTAAAAAAAATGATATATCTTCCCTCGCTCTGCATCTCTTCTATTAGATTTCCTCAAAAGTATAATTTATGCATTGAGTGATTCAATTATCTTTAATTTATGCATTCTTCTTCTTCTCTCTCTGTCTATCTGTCTGTCTCTCTCTCTCTGAGAACAGGGTTAAAATTCATACATCTGAAGACAAGAAAAAGGAGAAAAAGTCTAAATCTCTGGCACCCCTTAGGAGTAGAAGGGATAATTCACCATCCCAACCATCTCCACCCCATTTTGAGTTGCTTGATATGATTCGGGTCCAATTGGAGGTGAGCTAAATTTCCTTTAAAGATTCTCTTATTCATTGTAGAGTTTATTTGGGTGATGCAAGAACATGCTCTGTTTGGTGAACAAACATTTTGAACTTTGTTCTTTGAAGAATGTTATGGAAATGCTCTAAGATGAAAGAAATCATATTCTTGCTAATTTCGATAATTTGTTAAAAATATAATGTACATTCTTTTTTTTGGTTGATTCCCGTGGTAGCATCTACTAGTGAGCTATCTGTGGTAATCCTTTTGCTAGGGGATAATTATCACATGGTTGATGTTTGGTAATGCATAGCCTTTTTGGGGTTAGTTCATCAGTTCAGATCAAGTTGAGGCTATGCCACTTCACATCCCAATTACTGTAGATACTATGCTTGTCCTTACTTTGAGGTGCTCCCCTCTGTACTTCTATCTACTGTACCTAAATCCGTATTTGATCTCAAAACCTAGATCTCATGCGACCCAGATCTATCCCAGCCTTTTTATAATCCAGCTTGAGACGTCTTTGGTGCTGTATTTTCGTATCCATCCTACGTTCAGTGTAGAGAAACTGAACCTAGAGCAAATATTATGGACCTTATTGTTTCTTTCATTGTATCATATCTTAATTCCTAGATTGTTGCACTTACTGCATTAGAAACACTTGACCATTTTACAAAACCTTTAGTGGAACACCCCTTCTAAATTCTTTAAGTCCTAGTTTCTCCCAGTACAAAAATTAAATGTGTAGATTTCTGCTCAGACTAGTTTTCCTAATCCTCATAATTCAAATCCATTGCATGACACATACAAAATGACACTATCTTTCTCCACGTGAAGAAATATTGTGTTGCATGAATGTACAGAATCTTCAGATACCAGTCTGTTTATGTTAAATGCTATGTGTGTTCCTATGGTGTGTTTCTCTAAGTTGCACATACACATATAAATATGAAAGAAGAACGAAAAAGAGAAAAGATGAATGACAGACCAGTGACTTTGTGGAATATGTTTGTGTTCAATCCCATTTGCCATGCTATATTAACTTAAGAAATAATGGTAAAACTACTAATCTGTCCCCATTTTATAAGTGACACCAGAAGAACCAGAAATGGTAATAAAAATGTTAAGCTACATTCATGGCATCACTCTCTCAGTTGGAGCATGGATATTAATTATGACCAGCATGGGAAGTAAGTTGCTGAGTAAATTAACCCCAACTTCTTCAGAAAATCAGCAATTGAGAACTGGCACAATGATTGCTGTTGTAGCTACCTTTTCTTGAACAAAATGGTCCTGTGCCTGATTTTCTCATAAATAATGGGTTGGGGAGGCCCATGTATTTGCAAGTTGCAAATCGGCTCTTCTAGTATACCTTGTAAAAATTTTAATTTCTAAATGAGTTTCCTCGAAGATTATGAAGTCACATCTAGTTCCTAGTGGTATAACATTTGGATTTATATGCAGTTTCAGCACTTGGACTGGCAGCACTTGCTTCTTCTCTTCTAGATGGAGAAATCATTTGAATGTAGATACAATTTCCAGTGACAGATCCTGATCCGTAGGACAGCAAATCCAACACTGTATTCTTTTCAAAATGACAGCAAGTCTGACATATCAGTATCTCTTGATCGAGCATTTTAACAGTGACTGTGATGTCTTCTTGGAGTCTTTTATAAGATTTCTGACAACATTGTGAACCATCAAATGAGTAGGCTGTGGATCTTGCAATTACTTCTGCAATATTTCAACAATTAATGATGAGAAGGGTCCATTTTTCAACATGACTTAGGTATAAGTAGAAATAAGTCACTAACTTCCCTTGCTGGTCTTGAGCTTGTGGGTCTGCGTGGACTCTCGATTGGGTTTTCTCTTAAGGGCTCATACTACCAATAAGATACACTTTTACATGCCAGCAAGGTACTTGAGCGGGTCAAGGTCTCTGATATCAGACTCTTACTATCCGACATTTGATTCCTTACTAGATGTCATATGTGCCATTAGATGACTATATATATCACAGTATTGTAGTTATCCTTCCATAGGTTTTTACAAGGATAGTGGTCAATGGAGCTTCTTGTTAACACTATGAATCTCATCAAATGGGTTCAATAGAATCAAGCTCAAGGATATCACTTTGTGCCATGTATAACTTCCTTCGATCTTAACAGTTGCCTTTTATCATGAAGAAAGATATTTTTCATTTCTAATAATATATTGCTACTGGAGTTTGTTTAGTCCCTTATAGGCAATCCCATACATCTGAGCAAAGATGTATGTCTGATATGCTATGTATGAAGAAGAAAGGGACTACAAGAAAACAAAACTTAAAACTGTTTACCAACTGCTTAGAACAAGAAGAAACAGTTCCAGGATGGAAATGGAGGAGCTGAGAAAACACAATGCTTGAGTCGAGGGATTTACTCTAATATGTATACTAATATCTCAGTTGCATCCCTTGCATTATATTTTTCTAAATACCCTCAGCTAGAAAATCTTAACTTCAATGATGTCCACCTTTTCTTGTTGTCTTGAACAATACTAAATGTTCTATAAGTTGGACACAGCTCCAGTTGTAATATGGAGAGATAGGATCCTTTTGACTTCTTGCTGATAGAATCCTCCTTGCATGTTCAACTTTGTTGTATCTCTTCCTTTATAGAAAGAATCTTCGGTTTTCATTTGCAACCAGCTTAATCTTCTTGGCTAATAAAGGCTTACGTATGTGAACACATCATCTTCCTTTCACTGGACAAGTTCTTATTGCTTGCTGCCATTGAATCGTGTAATCTGTGTGGCAAGGCTGATTTACAATAATGCAGTTGTTACAATACTGCTCCAAAGGGGGTTTAATTTTTTGTTGTTTAGAATGGCATGTTTAGCTCTTCTCTTTGCAGCACCAGATGTATAATAATTTTAGAAAAAGAGAACATAGAGGAGCACATATAAGCTTATTTTAGGATGATATTGGTAGGAGAGCGTACCAGATTAAATGGTTCTCTTGGTAGAATCAGCAGGGGGCATTACTCAAAAGTCCAACCAATAGTGACAAAGTCCTCTTGAACTCGTACTTTTGTTGATTGCATTTTTTGTACCAATGAATTAGAGAGATACAGAAAAGAGAAAGCAGATGTGGCTTACATATCACCTACCCTTGAATTGCATGGCTGTTGAAAAGAAGGGGATGTTTCTCAACATAGATTACGGTTCTTAGGTAATATTAAAAAAGCTTCTCATTGCCAAAAGAGGGCTATTATAGGTTTCAACTTTTAACTTATTTTTGGAGGGTGGTTTTAACCACAATGCCTTTAGAGGCTTCTAACTTTTCCAAATATAGCTGGCAAAACTAATGATGAAAGGAACTGCAAGGAGAACAAGGTGAACCCTGTTGTTTTGGTCAGCATAGGTACTTCTGCTTTTTGGGTATTCTGTTGTCTTTAATAATGGAGGCCTTTATTTTTGCTTGGTTGGAATCAAGCAGAATTGGGAACTATGAAATTACTATTATTCCTATGCAACTTCCTTACGACCTCTTCGCCAGAAGTTTTCCTATATGACTTTGACATACAAAGGGAATCTCCTGTTACTATTTCCACCAGTACAAGAACCTCTGTAGTAAACTTTTATTTTAGATCCTATCGATGGTTAGCTTTACTTTGTAAAAGGGACCAAACATATCTTTCAAGGTCGATGTAAAGATGAAAGCAAGGGTGTAGTTGGGAGTTCAGTGGATTACAAGTTGGTTTCAGTAATGTCAATATTAGATGTAATTAACAGAACATAAATTCCTAGTACATTCAGCCTCTAGGGAGCCTATTTTCCATATATTCAAATGTACTGTTAAAGTTTCTTCTGTTTCCTTTTTAAACTCAAAGCGAATGTCAGTATATGTATATGAGCCATGTCAGTATATGTATAAAAAAGAAGAAGGTAGTTCTGTCTTTTATGAATAGAGTTCCTAACGACAGTTCCAAGTACCTTTATTAAACAAGAATATACAATCTAAAAGTCATTTAACTTTGACCTGGTCTTTGGACACGTCTTGATTTTATCATGGGAAAGAACTTCGGATGGTTTGCAATTATTTGTGTTCACTGCTTTTTTTTTTTTTCCATCTTATAATCAAACATCTAGTGTTTCTGGATTCACATGGCCCACTCATGTGAATTTGATCTCTCAAATGAAGGTGGCCTGAGTTGGTCTTTTCCAAGAGTTGACAACAGCTTCAGGGCATTTATTTCCTCATATCTGCAGCCACCTTATTTCCGTAGTTCCTTTCCTGAAATTTTTATCGTCGTGTGACCTTGAGGTCACAAATTTGAGGCGTGGAAACAGCCTTGCAAAATGCAAGGTAAGGCTGCATACTATAGACCCTTGTGGTCTGCCCCTTCCCCAGACTGCGCATACCCTGGAACTTTGTGCACCGGCGCTGCTCCCTTTTGTCCCTTTACTGAATTTGTTCACAGTTGATTGAAAAAAAATAGAGAAAAACAAATAGGAGGAAATACAAAAAAAGGGCAGCCTGGTGCATGAAACTCCTGCATATGTGGGGTCTAGGAAGGGGCGCACCACAAAGGATCTAAAAAGGAGAAAATACAAATAAAGAAAGCAAGGAAAGTCTAATTAGTGATTAGTAAGCCCTGGAATACTTTTATTAGCTTATGTCATATTACATAATTACAATATTATGATTGAATATTTTCAATCTGCAAAGATAAATAAGCAATTAACTAAGCATATGTATTATACCAAACTCTTAACACTCTAACTTGAGCTGGTACTTGGATGCCATGCATGCACTGCTTCTAAATAGAAACGAGGATTTTCCCAACTATGTTGACAAGGTTTCTCCAAGCTGATCTTCTGACATTATGGGAGTAGTTGCAATCTCTTTGAATGACATCTTCTACCTGATCAATTGGCAAGCCATGGTAACATTCTTGTTCTTTTCATGGAAGACATGGTTGAGGCTTATGGTTGCTGCTTAGTTGTGATTATCTATAGTTAATGGAGCTTCAGCGGAGATTCCTATCTTGGAGTGAAGAAACTTTAATGATTTCAATGTTGCATATTCCACTGCTTTACTCTTCTTTTGCAGTTGAAGCTGCCAGATAAATTCTTTCTTGCTTTTCCTAGTTACAACATTCCCACCAACAAACGTAAAGTAACATATTATAGAGAGTTTATATATTATATTATCTCTCCAATTTAGCCGTTCCTTTGAAGGTACACTAAGTCGCAGATGTGATTGGTATTTTCTGTTGTCACTGGTCATTTTAGCACCCATCCGTCACTTTGGATGTGCCAAATTTTCAGTTGATTTTCATGTTTCTTTCATTTGGTAATGATTTCACTTTAGATCCCTAGATTCTAACTTTGGGTCGGGAGAACATACCACGCTTCTATATTTTGTTCCAACACATTGGATGAAATTAAGACACTATTGATTTGTCTGACGATAATAGGTTATAATAGCAGTGTTAAAAAGTACAACACATATTTTTCCCGCTTATGCCAGAAATGTTGATCAACATAGTTCCTAAAGAAAATCTTATTGAATCTTCCTCCACAGAACAGTTAATAGCAGATTGTCTCTGTCTCCCATTTTATTTCAATCAATTGGTTAGTTATGGTTGTCTTGTCATGTCTGTTTCAGCAGATGATGCCATCTCTTACTCCAGTAATTTTTATTTTCATTTCCAGATCTCTGAATCGATGGATGCATGCATTAGGCGGGGCTTGGTAGAATTTGCTTCTAAGACAATGCGTGAACAAATTGATGTCCCTCAAATATCATTGGAGCTTTTAAGTGGGGTTTGCCGATCGGATTTTCTTAATGGAAAGTCTTATATGAAATGGCAAAAGAGACAGGTCATGGTCAATTTTTTGTTTTCTTCTAGTTGCACCTCTGAGTGTCTAACTAATGTTCCCTCTTCCAAATTTATCTTTTCCATAGGCCAACATTCTTGAGGAGTTTCTCTGCTCTTCAACTATCCTTGCCAAGGATGAATGCAGGATTGTCAGATGCTTTCTTTCATTGCTCAGAAATAATGAGGCATGTGTTTTTAAATTGATACGTGCTAAATCCTTTTGAGTATAGGATCTTTTTGTTCTTAATTGAAGTTATAATTGTTATTTAGTTTGTCATTCATGTATTTGATTGTGTGATTGTAGGAATGGGCTGCAAGAAAGACACCTTCTGAACGTGCTGATGTGCTGATAGGTATCACAAAGTTTGCTGCAAAGTTATCGTGTGTTCCTGGAAAGTTTGGTCTTCCGGGTGAAACCTACTATTGGACAGCTGGTTACCATTTGAATATTAAACTGTATGAGAAATTATTGTTTGGTGTTTTTGACAGTCTTGAAGAAGGGCATCTTGTCGATGTATGTAGCTCATAATTTCTTTAGTTGAGGATTTTTGTCGATACTTATATGAATTAAGAATGACATGTTTTGATATTTCATAGTGATACATTTATTTTTGGACTCTTTAAATAGTGTGCAGATGAAATCCTTAGGATTCTTAAATTGACCTGGTCAACTTTGGGCATCACCTCGATGATGCATAGTGCACTATATGGCTGGGTATTCTTCCAAGAGGTGTGCTTCCATTTCTATGTAATACTTTATGATTTGTTAAGAACATCATGTGGAATTATCCAAGAATGGATACTTACCTCTGTGTGCGCACCCTTGTGTTTTTGTTTTCTTTTTATTTTAAAAAAAATATTTTTCTTGTGATTTTCATGCTTATTATTTCTCTTTATGTAAACTCCCTCTTAGATTCTTGCTTCTTCAACAAACTGCAGTTCATCTTGCAACCACTTTTGTAGGTCCTATATAGTCACAGGCGCAAGGCACACTCAAGTGCAAGGGATGCGACTTGCACTTGGAGGGACTAGGAGTGCCTAGTCTTGTGACTAGTTCTCTAGGTGCAAAATTAATTAGTTAAAAATTTAAAAAAAATGAAAAATCCAAAATAAATCCCAAAAATGTGAAAAAATAAGCAAAACATAGGAATATAACTACATGAACAAATACTAATCAAATGAGTGAAATGGAATCCTTAAATAATAAACAACTCAAGGTCAAATCAAACAACATCAATTGAATGCTCCATGTTAACAGAAATGATCTGCATGAACTGAAGTCATTTTTAGCATTAGAATGGAAACCAATGGAGATTTCTTTCAAGAACGAATAGGAAAATAAGAGATAGTACTGTATTTCTTGTTCTTCGGAAGAAATTAATGAAAAAGACTAAAAAAAGTAAAAAGAGAGATGAAAGATTTGAAAAGAATGAAATGGAGTTTTATTTATTTATTTATTTTTTCCCTTAATATTAGAATGGAAACATATAGAGATTTGTTACAAAAACAAATAGAAAAAAAATCATAGTGTATTTCACATTTTTCAGTAGAAAATAATGAAAGAATAAAAAATCGGGAAAAAACATGAAAGATATTAAAACAATGAAATGGAGTTGTCTTTTTTACCATTAGAATGGAAAACTATGGAGATTTGTTACAAAGAAAAAAAAAAGAAGGAAAAAAATCATAATTTATTTCACATTTTTGGAAAAAAATTAAAAAGGGCAGCCCCAGTGCACAAAGTTCCCGCATGTGGGGGGTCTGGGGAAGGGGCGGACTACAAGGGTTAATAGCACACAGCCTTACCTTGCATTTTGCAAGAGGCTGTTTCCACGTCTTGAGCCCATGACCTCAAGGTCATATGACGACAACTCTACCATTGTGCTAAGGCTCCCCTTCTATTTTTGGAAAAAAATATGGAAAAAATAAAAAACAGCACATAAAACATTACATATATGAAAATAAGTGGAAATAATGAAATGGAGTTTTCATTTTTAGCAGTAGAAGTTAGATATGTTGAGATTTCAAACAAAAAACATGCATCAAACAACGAGAACTAAAAAATTGGTACTGTTTTTACCCGTTTTTCAGAAAAAGAAGATAATAACAAAAATGCAAGATTAATCCTTAGCTTCTTGCCTTCAATCGCTTGAACTAAGCTTCAGTCAGTGATGGAAGATGAGAAATGTCACAAGAATACTTGTAATGGACGGAAAAGAGCTCTGGGAAGAAAAATAAGAAGGAAAAAATAAAAGAGAAATAAGGGTTTTATATCATTATTGATCCTGGAACAGGCATGCAAAAGTCACTAGTGTGCCTAGTTGCATTGTGACTTTTCTCCCTTGTGACCTATGCAGTCACATACATGACTAGTTGTTAGGCACATAAAGCGCAAATGGTGTGAATGGATTTTGGATAGGCACAAGGGTGGAAAGCACAGTGTGACTAGGCTTGACTGGTTGTGCCTGACACTGGGCGACTTTTGTGCCCTCGATTCCAGCCTTCAAGTGTAAGAAGGCGACTTTTCCACCATTGTCTCTGCCATTTCCGCAAAAAAGCTTGGCATGTTCGTCTATTCTCTGTCATTTTTATAGGTAAAAATGGCACTGAGGAGGGGGTGCAGCATCGGCTTCTCTCCCTTCTCCTCTCCCTCTTGATCTTTCTCTCTCTCTCCTTTCTCTTCTTCTTCGTTCATCTCCTCTCTCTGTTTGTAGTTTTGGGTTTCTCGTTTCTTTTGTCAATGGTCAGTTCGACTCTTTTATTTCTAAGAAGATGGTGCCATTATCAATTTTAGCTCCCTAAATATATATATATATATATATATATATATATAACACATGCACGCGCGCACACACACACATATGGATTTTTATTTTTATTTATTTATTATTTATTTTTTTAAATTTGTGCTTGGGAACTAAGTCGCACTACTAGGCGCCCCTGGTCCCTCCAGGTGCAAGTCGCACCCCTTTTGCTCTTGACTGCATAGCTTGCGACTACCTATAATGGAGTCGCACATGGTGTGCCCTTTTGTGCCTAGCAACTAGTCATGCTTGTGACTACATAGCATAGGTCTGGTTCTAAATTTCAGCATCAACTGCCTTTGAACTCTGAAGCTCGTTCTCGACTTTAATAGCTTAGGGTATCAATGTATCAGATAAAGAACTTGGATGAGTACGGGATAGGCCTGGACCCTCATAATGTCATTCTAGCCACTTGTTTCTTTTTGCTTTAATTATCTGAGGAATCCAATTAATATTTAACATACCAAATCCTTCTATTGTGTGGTTTGCAAGTCTTATTCTTTGTCTTCTTCTTTGGAGAGGGCAAAAGCAAAGCTGGAGGGCTTGTCTCTAATTTAGTTTCACATGGGTCATGGCTGTACTATATTTCTAATAGAACAAGTTACGTTCAGATAAATGCATAAACTAAAGAATAGCTGAATCACTCTTATTACTTGAGCTGCACCTCAAAGCTAAGGGAGATGCCTCTGTTTTTATAGGTAGTGATTTATTTTATCTTTTAGTTTAGATGATAGAACACTATACACTATTCAGTTTTTCTTATGATAGATAATGTTATAGTGCCATCGCAAATACCTGATCCATTTAGAGCAGTGGCTATGTTGACTACTTATAATTTACTGGTCATGAGCTTCATACGCTGTCAATGTGAAATGCATTACTACTGTTCAAATAGATTTACTCACATACCTACCTTGGCTTATGCACTGCTACATATGTACCCATTTGTCTTCTGCTTTCAGCTATACCTTGTTATAACCGGTATTAGCTATTAAAAGTGTTTTCTGACTGCTGGATGTAATGTGGTGAAGTTTGTTAGGACGGGTGAGCCAGTGCTACTTGAACATGCAGTCATTGAGATTCAGAATGTTGCACTAAATGAAGAGATTCATGGACAAGAAGGAGCATATATGGATAGCCTTATGTGTTCAAGTGGAGAAAATTCCAAGAAAGGAAATATTAGTTTGATACATGCTGTTTTCTTGTCAATGAGCATCTGGTGTGACAGGCAACTAAAAGACTACCATCTGCACTTCAGCAAGGTTAAATACTGAATATACATATCTTCTTTCAATCTTCAGACATGCATTAAAATCATGTTTAGACATATTCATGCCATTGGTTGTGTGTATGTTGACATTTGAGAAAGAAAAAGGGTAAATTGTTTACACCCTTTCCATTCTGGCTGGATTCTTCAAGTATCTTGTTTGGGCAAAGCGTTCTCTTACTTAAAGACACCATCAGATGCATGTTCCTAGAGTATTTCTTTTGAGTTTAAGGTCAAAGTTAACAATGCGCAAAAGGTTTTATGTGATCAGTGATTTGGGACAATTTTAACAGCGGCAGACTCATGATTTGATGAATACTTCTTTGGATCTTCATGATGAATACTTTCCTGATCGGTCATGTACCTAAATCGGGGGGAGACTTAGAGTTATGCAGGACATCTTGTAGCAGTGAAAGATAACACCTAGAAAAATTGTACGCAATCACAAGTTTCTCGGACTGTGCTTTGAGAATAAAACATGACTAAGAAAAGAGGAAGACAAGATAAACGCCACAAGTAAAATGCTTTCAATTTCTCGTTCATTACTCTTCTCGGAACTGAATTACTTATATGTGGAGAAATCCTGTATATACTGAACTTCCACTTGTAGTTGACTTCTAATGAGACTCCTGAAAGTATAGATGTCCTTCTAAACAAGACTGATTGGAAACAGAAAAGTTGAAGAAAGACTACCATTAGACTCCTAGAAAATTGATCTGTCCCTTGAACTTCTTACAGAAACTTCTAAAAGATGAGCCTGTATAGAAAAGCCTCATTTCCTGGTCTGAAATCAGTTGCTGGCTCTTCTTCGTTCTCCATGATCTAGACCACATATTTGATGTTCTAATCGTTCCAGGTACCTCTCCTCACATCTATTGTCCTAGATAACTGCAACTACACCAGTCACCCTCCTGAGAAGAACTTGCCCATGGGTTCTGAATACCATGCCTCTGTATTTACTTTGAAGATGTCATTATTATTAACTCTGGTGGCAGCTTCACGCCTTCACTTTGTAAGCATTATAATCAATCCTTGCTAAAACTTCACAATGACCAATTTTCTTAGGCCTGAGATTATGATATTCAGAATTAATTTTTCCTCGGGAAGATACTCTGACACTTTTTATTGTATTTGAAAGATATGTGTAATGGACATAGTCTTGCTCCTTTTCTTTGGCATAACTAGCTTATGTTAGCTCGGAGCTGCTCATGAATTTCTTTTAACTGAGTTGTCACATCTTTGGCCTTCTTACTAGCTTTCCCGACTTATGGGATGGGAGTAAGTTCCCATCAAGGCTTTGTTCAAAACTGGGTCCCTGCTGCTCAACAAAGGAGATAAATATCTATAGATTTCTACCTTGGCCTAACAAGTCTAAAGTACTTGTTGACAAAGGATAGCCTTTGCTTCTACTGCAACCTTCCACTTGCTAGTTGACTCATGGAATAAAATACAAATTATTTGGCTCTCTCTCTTAAGGATTTTAAAGAGGCAAGCCTCCTTGCCCTCTTAGTTCGCGATGTGGAGGTGTTCTCAATTTAGGCAGTTTTGTACTTTACGAGTAATTGTGCAACCATCCTTGCTAGTTAAAATGTGATTGAAAATTTTCACTTTTAAAATCATGGGATAGGCTTCAATCATTTAGAAGGACCTTTCTAACTCCTTTGAGCTTGTACATTTGTGTCCTCCTTCGGTCACTACTTGGCCTAGTTATGCTACAAAGTTTACCTAATACATTAAATTCTAGGGAAAAAAGTGAACCAAGAAACTGGCTTGAAAAGCTGATTGATATCTGCTTTGTCATATTTGGGGCAGGGAGAAATTGAAGTAAAAGTGAGTGTATCATTTTGTGGTAGACTTGGACCCACAATCTCTTGGTTGCTAGCATGGTGCTTTACCAACTCGACTAAGTGCTCAAGTATATAACAGTGAGCGTCGTTGATCTAAGAGAAAGACAAATATTTGATGTTCATGAATTTTGCTTTCTTTGAATGCATCACGGGAATGGAGATCAAAGTCTTCCATTGTCTCTTGCTTGCATGATATCTATGTAAGCATTTGATTTCAATTCCATTGAGCCTTAGTATAAGGAAGCTTATGTGTGGACTTCAAAAGCTGTTAGTCGGATGGAAAAAGATTATGGCTGTTCTTAACTGCTTGTTATGATTTAGGGAATTTTTCATCGATGTTCCTAATTTCTTGATGTGCTACAATATCAACAGTTTTGTGTTATTGTCTTTCACAAGAGATATGAAGAAGAAGTTAATGACATGCTGTTGAAGAAGAGAACTCCCTTTATGAGGAGATTGAGGGTGATACTGGCTACTATAGAGTTGAATAATATGAGGATGTTGAGGATGCCACAGCTGTGACTTGGAGGAATATTTTTATTCTGTTTAGATTGCCTAAGTGGGGTTCTAGTTTTTGGTACATTCTAGTCTTTGTTTAACTTTGATTTGTGAATGGTATAAATGAGATTATTTAAGAGATTAACAAGTCAAATCTCAAGAAGAAGGCTAATTATGCAAGTTCATAAAGCCTACTTTGGGGCTTAAATCTTTAAATATTGATGTGCTATTTGGAAGTATAATATATGATTGTGAAGTTCTCATGACATGCTACAAGTACCTATCAAGATTTGGCCAAGGCATCATCAAGAAGTCACTCCTTCATATCCCAAAATTTACCATGCTATGTATTTCCATCCACTTGCATCACACTCCACTTCAAGAACATTTTTAGAATTTGATAATGCTAAGACAGGTGTGGTTGTCAGCTTCTCTTTGATCTTTGCGAAGCTTCTTTTGGCCTCTTTATGCCACTGAAATTTTCCTTTCCCTAAACAATTGGTGATAAGAGCAACAATGTTGCTAAATTTCTTGATGAATCTTTGGTAGTATAAGTCGCTTCAGTAATTGTTTTTTATGTTGGCCATTCTCTAATTTCTCAATCCTTTTCTTCATCTACATGGATCCCCCAAGTGCTCACAACAAATGCTAGGGAAATTAGGCACCTTTTCATGAAAGTACACTTCTTTAAGTTGATGTACACTTTGTTGTATTGTAGGACATTCATTACTTGACACAAGTGCTCTACATGTTCTTCTTTAGTGTGACTATAGATTAAAATGTTGTTGAAGCAAACGACAACAAATTTCTCAATGAATGAATTAAGCACTTGCTTCATTAGATGCATGAACATGCTTAATGAGTTTGACAATCCAGAAGGCATTATTAGCCATTCATATAAGCCTTCCTTGTCTTAACAGTGGTCTTTCACTCATCTTCAGGCCTTATATGCATTTGATAATAGCCGCTACATAAATCAAGATTGAAAAGATCTTGGTTCCATGCAGTTGATCTAGCATGTCTTCTAATCGAGGCACAGGAAATAGATACATATCTTGTTGATTGCTCAGCTATCTACGCACATCCACCAACTACAATCTTTTTTGATGTTAGTAGGGCCAGGACTATTCATGGACTCATGCTTTCTCAAATATGCCCCTTGCATATTAGTTCTTCTATCTTCTCCTTGAATATCTCATTCTCTTTCGAACTTATTTGATAATGAGGATAGTTTGGTATACTTGCTCTAGGAATCAAGTCAATATGGTGTTGAATATCCCTCAGAGGTAGAAGTCCATTTCACAACTCATTAGGAATGATCGCATTGAAATCTTCTAGCATGTTAGGATACTCTGTTATTGATCTATGGCCTTGGATGCAGTTCTAATACTGTTGGAACAAGTAGTGCTCATTATATGGGAAAAAGGAATCTTCCTTTGAACAATTGTTTCATCTGTCTCCATGTCTTCACAGGTGCCCCTTGCTGTCTACTATTTTGCAACGTATCCCACCAAGCAGCCGCACCTTCCTTTAACTTGTAGGTGACTAGTTTTATTTGCTTGTCATCGGGTACATCCATCATTTCGAGAAGTTCTCTACTTCGTAACAGCAATTGAGAAAGGTTTTGATATTAAGGCTACCATTGAAATTAAGAAGATCACCTTTGAGAAGGTAGTCTTCAAAGTCCAGCCCTTGCATCGGTGCAGGTTGATACTGTTGATATTCCTCCTTGTCACTCTTAGACTCTACCTCCTAGTGTTAGTGGTCTGCATTGATGAACAGGACCACGTTGAGGATGTCAAGGTTGATTTTTAACTCTATCTTGCTCTTGGTGATCGCTGTGGTAGTTTTGAATCTCTTCATTAGAGTCATCTTCATAGATTTGTTGCTCTTGTTGAATTGCAAGGCCACGTTGGTTGTTGGTTTGGCCACGGGCATCATCACTGGCACAATTGATCCTGCCATCTTCACAAACTTTGTTGCCATTTACGTTTAAGTTGGCGAGGATGTTGCAAATCTCTCTGAGTTCAAGGGTCATCCTAGCTTCTTGAGCTTGTAACGCTGCCCATATGGCCTGCATCCCTTGATCATCATCAATGGGATGGTTGCCATTGCCTCTGCTATGATTGTCATCAGCAATATTGATGCTGACATTACCGCTGTTTCCATCGTTGTCGCCATCATTGCTGTTGCTTCAAGACCTCATCTTGACGAGCTTAAAGGTTTTGTGATTAGTGAATTGAGTTTTTTGAAGCACGAGATCCGCTAAAAGTGGCAAGTGCAGAGCATATACTCAACTTACAAATCCACTACATGTTGTTAGCCTAGCAATTAATAAGAATGTAGGATACATATAGAGTTGCACTAATTATTGTGGGTTCAAACTTATGAGCCATACCATGAAACTTTGGGAAAGAGTGATTGAGAAGAGGCTACTACATGATACAAGTGTAGCGGAATACCAATTTGGTTTCATGCCTGGAAGTCTACCATGGAAGCTTTCTTACTTAGACAAGTGATAAAGAAATATAGAGAGAGGAGGAAGGACCTCCACATGGTATTTATTGACTTAGAAAAAGCTGTAGATAGGGTCCCTAAAGAGTGAATGTGGTGGGTGCTGGGGGAGAAAGGGATCTCATGGGGGTATATAGACATAATTAAAGATATGTATGAGGGAGTAGTAACTAATGTGAGGACCAATAGCGGAGAGATAGGTAATTTCCCTATCCCTAAAGGGTTGTACTAAGGATTGACATTGATCCCACACCTTTTCACGAGGGGATTCCATGGTGCATGATATTTGTGGATGACATAGTTTTGGTTGATAAGACTGGGGAGGTCGTAAACACTAAGCTAGAGTTGTTGTGAGATGCTACAGAGTCTAAAGGATTTAAAATTAGCCGAACTATGATAGAGTATATGCAATGCAATTTTAGCAATGAGAGGATTGGGAGTGAAGTGCCAGTAAAGATTGATAAACAAGTAGTCCGGGGTTCAGTTACCTAGAGAATTCAAGTGGGTTGGAGCAAATGGAGATGTGCCTTTGGAGTTTTGTGTGATAGGCGGTTGTCACTCACATTGAAAGAAAATTTTTATAAGATGACTATAAGGCCGACCATGCTCTATGGATCAGAGTGTTGGGTAGTTAAGAAACAACATGTACATAGAATGAGCTTATCCAAAATGAGGATGTTCAGATGGACGAGTGGCAAGACAAGAAATGGAAACATTAGAGGAAACTTACGAGTAGCATCAATAGGTAGCAAGATGAGAGAGGGTAGACTTAGATTGTTTGGATATGTCCAATGGAGACTGAAATGGCTCTGGTTAGAAAGAGTGAATCGACCCAAGTCGAAGGCTCTAAAAGGGCAAAGGGAAGGCCCAAAAGAATATGGATAGAAGTCGTGGGAAAAGATTTAAAAACTTTTGGACTAAATGAAGCCATGACCCTTGATAGAGCGGATGGAGGAACAAGATTAGTGTAACCGATCCCTAATCGGGATGAGGCCTTGATGGTGATGATGATGATTTTACTTTAACATTAGAAATACTACAAGTTATTTGTCAGACAATTGCATAATGTGGTGGTGATCTTCCAATGTTCACAATGAAATTTTAGATTACCAAATTAGGGCTTCATCATTTCACTTGAGCTCTATGCAGTAGGGCTATTTTATATTCTTCACCGCTTTTGGGTCATAAAATGATCTATTCTTACTTCAACCATACTGATCTTGACTTTAAAAGATCTCAGAAAATCATGACACATCTTGACTTCCTTGAGATCCTTCCCTAACTTGGAGCACTCAAAATGGCTGGCTTTATTTGTATTTTTCCATATTCAATTGGTTGTTCTTCCTTATTACCTTGCACCCTGGTCATGAAGTCCTTTGTGAGTGTCACGGTATTAACTGTTGCCTTTTTCTTACAGAATTCTATCAGTTTTGAATGGGTGTTGAAATTAGCAGATCTTGGGCTGTCCACTGCTGAAGATTCTGATGAAGTCAAGGTTTGTCACTTGTTCAGTCTGCTGTTAGTGAGTGCTAAAACTTAATGTCATTCATCTGCTTATTCTTTTTGTTGTATTTGCTTGTTGAATCTTTATTTTTTCAGTTTTCTTGTCCAAAGAAATTGTCTAAGCTGCTGATATGGCAACCCACTAGACATCCCTTATTGACTTTTCTAATACTGCACCATCTTTCGGGGAGGACACAGAATCCTTAAAACAGAAAATTTGAGCTCTATGTTTTTGATATGATCAATAGAAGGGTAAGCATGAAGCCTTTCAAGCTTCAGTTGCTGATCGACAGCATAGGTGTGGTCTACTTCTTCTAGTTCTGTCATCAAACCATGCTAAAATGATGCTTAAGCAGGCTTCTTCCAAGGAGAAGAGACATAGTAGGTATGGTTCTCAGTTTGTCTATGTTGCCCAAGGTGAAATCTTGCTTCCTCTTTGCACGTCCTGCTCTCATGGATGCTTCTGTCTAAATCTGGATGCCTCCCAAACCATCCATATTAGCGGAGGAAACCCAGAACCTTCATGTAATGAGGCCACCTAAGGTTTGCAGCAATTGTCTGTAGCCTCATGTTGACCATATGATCAAGTGAATGGTGGTGTTTGATTTTGTTCACGTCTTCATGGTTTGGCAGCCACATGGTAACCTGGCCAAATGAGAAAAAACCCCCAAGTCAAGCATAGACCAGGGGGGGAATAAAAAGCTCATTTAAATGTTGATTCTTTTGATCTTCTTCAATCTGTACCTTCCAGCGACACCTACTTGTGTTCCATGAGGAAACCACAACTCAAACACGAATCTGTAGTAGGTTTCAATCTCTTGAAACATTTTTCAACCAAGATTAGAGCATCTAGGGATAATTTCTGCAGTTTGGTTGTTGAAAGTGGACAAAACAGTATTCATGAGTATTATAAAACTAAATTTCTAGGAAACAATCATGCTCTCAGGAGTTTTCTATCCATTTCATTACTAAAATTTTTCATAGTGATTATGAGTTTCAAAATCTCAAGTGTAGGTTTTAGGAACTCCCTTTCAGGGTTTCATTCTTGAGGACTTTCTTTTCCTTTTGCAGATTGAGGCCTTCTTTGCTATGCTTTGATGGGTCTAAAACAAAAATCAAGTTCTGGTTTCAGAGCAGAAAGTACAACAAATCCTGATCATCCCTGCCTGCCCTTATATCTCCAATTATCAACACTAGTCCCCTTCTTTTGCTTCCAACAAACACAAATCCTACCCACGATTCACAGAGACCTACATTTGCTCATCTCCATATTCTAACCCAGTGATCTTCTAAAGGAGCTTATGATGTAGGATAGCATGCAAAATGGCCTAATCTATATGCTGAGATCAGATAAGAATTAAATAAAATAAGAAAACATAAGTTAAACTACGACGAGCACTTTAACATGCAGAAATTCATTAATTAGCATGAATAGCCTACAATGAGTTACAACATTTTGTAGATTGCCCCAGATCTCTATTGATTAAGGTAAGATCGAAGTTTCAATAGCGGATTGTACCTCTAATCGACGAACGATCCTAATTAAGCTTCAAAACTAGGGTCTGGGAATTTAATGCAGGATAAGAATTCTAGATTATTACTAACTTAAGTCATTTAACCACACACAGCTCAGAAATTGTTTGTTAAAAAATAAGGTAGAAAAGTACTAACTTACAAAACAAGATGAAACAAGAGTAATTCGGCCTTATACGAAACACGGCTTAACGCCCACAGGGAGGAAACTAGAACGTGGAATCCACCAAGTCTAACAAATTTTTTATTCATTATTCATCAAAAACTACTGATAGGGACATTATTGGGCATAGAAGGCAACAAGGATGGGGACGTATTGGGTGGATATATGCCAAGAGAAGTGGTCCTCAGGCCAGGCAGTTACATGGGATGCAGAGTTGTTACACATGCCTGTTGAGAGATGAATTTCCAGTCAGTTGAAGAAGGATCAGATGGTTACAATTCAGCTAGGAAAGAGATGCAATCTGTTGGTTAGGATATACCAAATATGCAATAGTGATGTAATCAGTTGGTTAGGATGTAACAAATAAGTGATGCGATCGATCGGTTAGGATATACGAGTTGAGTAGGATATGCTGATCAATCTAAGCAGTTAGTATCTAATCTGTTGAATCTGTTACAGAGTTAGGCAAGAATATAATCAGTTGGTTAGGAAAATATGCAGTTAGTATCCAATCTGTTACAGATTTAGGAAGATAGGGAAGATAAAAGGGAGAAGGTAGGGAGAGGCAGGGGGAGAAAGAAAAGGAAGAAAGTAAAAGGGTGTGGGAAGTGCAGAGGAGGAACTGAGGTTCCTACTTCCTACTAGTTCCAGTAGTCTTTGTTTTGCTTGATTGATTATAAGGTTCCCTGTAATTCATCCACTTCATCAATAAATTGAGCTCCATTTCTTTCTGAACACTGCTTATTATCAAGTTTCATTTCTTCCTGGCCCAACAACTACTTACACGAGAACAAGATATTAAGTAGGGGACATCCAACTCTAATCGATCCAAGTCACAACACACTACGAAACCTAATATCCTAGTAGTAAATATCCAAAGTAAACTAAACCATAACATGACCAAAAAAGAAAAAAAAGAAAAACATGGGATGATGACCCCCATTAGCTTAGCTGGTTGATTATGTCTTAAGAAAAGAGATGGAAGATTTTTTGGTATTTCTTTTAAATGAGAAATGAAATAATGATGCCAAGCAGCACAAAAAGGAAGAGGAAAGAGAATGGAGGAAGAGATGGGTATCAACCTTATTGTTATGTCCCAGTGAACAAAGCTGCTGAAATCATTAGATCTTTCAACCACTTCTCCTCCTTCCGTTCTCTGCTTTTTTTTCCCGGTTTATCTTTTCTCCAGAGGCTCATGTTAATGGGATCAGCTTTGGGTTTGGGCAGGCAAAATGAGCTCTGTGGATAAAGCCACCAGCATATGCTCTTCATGGCACTCGGATGGCTTCTGCACTTCCCACTGGCAGTTCATCTCAATGCTGGAAACTTATATGCTGGTGAGCTTTCCGTGGTCCTGTTTGGTTTACTGTGTGCCTCTGGAAACAATACAGTCATAACAAACCTGATCTCCACCATCAGTTTGATTTGCGGTCTACCTAAGGCGACAGACAACAAATAGAAGGCATGCATGTGGGTCTTCAGAAAATCAATGAATAGAAACATCAAGCATGGATCTAAATAGGTTCTAAAATTTTAAACTGAAAGAAAGAAATATATGAGCATCACTTAATGTAGGAGTCTGATTAATTCAGTATACAGGCAGAAAATTTAGATTTCTTATGTTGGCAAGAAGCATCATGCCATTGGGTTGTAGTGCCGCTTAAGATCACTTATTGTAGGTGGTTTCATTAGGGAGATGGATGGATTCACTTCCAGAAACAGATTCTCTTGCCTTGTCCTATTTGAGGTAAAACAAAGTGTAATCACAAAAGATAGGTAGAAGCTTTCATGAGTTCAATGCTGGGAAGGTTACATGATTGTTATTCTTGTCCTTTCAGAACTCAGGTTCATGTACCTATGTTTTGATCCTGCTTCTTGCCTTTTCCCAACTCTGTGTGTGTGCTCATGCATGTGCATATATGCGGGTTTTGTGAATCACTTTTGGTAACTCATGGTTGATGATTAACAAGGTCTGTGTCAGATTTTGTTATTAACTTTGAACTGAATCAAGATTGAATGTTGAACGTTGCCTGAAAAGATGTAAATTGCATTGCTTTTAGATCTATTTTACCTTAAAAATGATATGCTTAGCAATCTCACTGTTTTGGGTGTTACACTTTCTGTGAACCGCTTGTGGATTGGTAACTGTACCAATTATATGAGCAGAATGATTAACCTACTTTTACTTTGGACTGGAGCACTTATCTGGGTTGGTTACGTGTCTCCTCAAGAGTTTGTGGGTTCAAGTTCACCCATGATTCTTTCAAAATGTGGCCATCTACTATTATGCATATGTAAGATTAGTTCCCCTTATTTTATGAGATGACGTATAGGGTTTTGTTACTATCTGCAATCTTTGTTAAAGCCATATTGATGGCAGAGAATCTTGGTTGCATGATAAATCCCGATGCATCTGCAAAACCATTTAATACTTTCATATGTAAGTATATTCTTTTCATACACATTTTCAACTTGTTCTTCACAATTTCTTGGCAATCTCCTGTGTTTCCAGACTCATATTACTTATGTTGGTCATTGCTTTATTCTAATCCCATAAGGTGTGTGACTGTGTGGTGTGACACTTGCAGTTGAATAAAGTCATGGCTGGTACTGAACTAGCTAAACATATTGAAGTGTATGTGAAGAGTTCCATTCATGCTGCATACAAACGGGTGAGCTATGTTTGTTAGTCATTATCCAGGTATCTCTCTTTGGATCCTGCTTGGATAAGCAGTGGTTGAATTTAATGACTTTATTTTATTTATTTATTTATATTTCTAGGTTTTGGATAGTGTGGATAGTAAATCTACATCAAAGAAGAGACATCCTTTGGCTGTTTTGGCCGATGAACTAAAGTTGATTGCTGAGAGAGAATCTACTGTGTTTAGCCCTGTTTTATGTCGTTGGTGGCCTGAAGCTGGAATTCTCTCTCCCCTGCTCCTGCACCAGCTATATGGTGAAAGACTGGTGCTGTCACCTTCTTCATGGATGAGAAATATCTCTATATTTAATTCTGCTTTTGGCTTGTTCATTATTTCCTATTTTGTGTTCTAATTTTTTGCCACCATTCTCTAGAAGCCATTTCTTAATGGCATATCACAACTTTCAGAAGATGTTAGGTCAGTTCTCCCTGCTGCTGATACACTAGACCGTTACCTTACTGGCTGGTTCCGTTCTGCCTGTGATGAAGATACGGGATTTTCTATTAGCAAAGACTTGTATCCGTATCAGGTTGGCTTTTTGCTCTGGGGAGCTATTTTTCAAATAGTATAAACATCTGCTAGTGGTTCTGGTATTTCTTATCTGTATTGCATTTGTTCTGGTCCATATCTTTTAATTCTAATTTCATTACTTCTAACCCCAAGTAGAGAAAGGTGATCAAGGGGCTACATATATACATTTACAAAACTATACATATACATATGCATATAAATACGCACGCACACACACACACACACACACAGACATACACAAGCATGAAGGAAACTCCTTGGGTCAACCATTGACCGTCCTAGTAGCGAATTTATAATATGGTTTAGTCATTAAAGAAAGTATTATGCTATGGTTAAGTTATAACTATGTGATAGTTTCAACAACAACATTTACACATTTTCTTTCTCTTGTTGTGGGAACTATTAATGTATTCTAGAAAGACTAAAAGTCATGCCCTCTCTCTCTCTCTCTCTCTCTCTCTCTCTCTCTCTCTCTCTCTCTCTCTCTCTCTCTCTCTCTCTCTCTCTCACACACACACACACACACACACACACACACACACACACGCACGCACGCACGCACGCATGCTTAGGCATATCTCTGTCAAAATTATTTAATTAATGAAAACTCTTGCTGTATTCTTATCAATGATCCAAACTGTTCATCTGATCCGCAATGCATCAGATGGCTTGGGACCCAAAACTCTTATCTAAATATTAAGCCTGACATCATCCTCTCTGGGATTTTTCTCTGTCAAAATTATTTAATTAATGAAAACTCTTGCTGTATTCTTATCAATGATCCAAACTGTTCATCAGATCCGCAATGCATCAGATGGCTTGGGACCCAAAACTCTTATCTAAATATTAAGCCTGACATCATCCTCTCTGGGATTTTTGAGGTCATAACATAGATGGTGTAATCCATAACTGTCCAGAAACACAGTAAACATCTGCTTCACAACACAAAATGCAGTTCTTGACAGTGTAATAATAACAGTCCAGAAGCACAGTAACCATCTACTTTACGGCATAAAAAGCAGTTTTGTGATGCAAATTTAGATGCGAGTTTTGGGTCCCAGATCATCTGATGCATTGCAGAGCAGATGAACTGTTTTGATCATTGAAAAAATATCTGCTAAGTGGGTCCAACTTGCATTTTTCAATAATTATTTTGTACAAACACCATACAAACGGTTGTATTAAATAATCTGTGTGTGTGTGCACATGTCTTTTACTAGAATACATACACTGAGTCACTGTTTATACATGTGGGTTTATATGTGCATACAGTAATGGATATCTAAATAAGGAAAAGAAGGACGTTACAAGGAGAATATGTTATCTTACAATAAAGCTGATTTTTAGTGCATTTGAGGTAGATGTTGTGTCATGGGTAGGCCAAATGTTACCACTAAGCCAAGAGAAATGATGTTTGCACTCTGCTTTGGTAATGAGATTCCTTGCTTTATTGAACGGTTTGTATGGGTTATTTAATTTATGTGGTTGTCCCACATTTGAACCTAATTAGAACCATAAAAAGAAGAGATGCCAGAAGCTTCTAAGAAGGATATCCAGTCGAAACAGCATTGAAGAATGTCCAGATGGCGACAACTCTCTTGCCACACCTTTAAGTATCTTAATAGATGTTGAACTGCTTTCCAAAGATTAATATTTGGAGAATGCAGAAAGTGGCTTACTCAACTACTGAAATGCCTTTTTTGGTGAAAGAAAGGATTTTTTGGTCTGTCAGAACTTTTGGACAGTCATGGCCAGTCAAAACTAGCTGAGAATGATCCCTAATGCTCAGATGTCTCAACTAGGAAGCTAAGCCTTCAATCATGCTTTGATTGTACAGCTATGGTGTATCCACCAGAGTTAGATGCCTGTCACCTTAGAACTCAAATATAGAAAGGTATGAGCCTATAGAACAGATCCCATTCAAATATGGTTTACATGAATGTATTATTTGGCTGAATCATACTGAGATAAGTAACTTGCAAACTAAATGGCTGTACCAGATAACATCTTCGGACATATCTACCTGATTGTTCAACATTTTAAATATTTACCTCCAAGAACACCAATCTTTGACAACATGTTGGTAGTTTCTCTGAGAATTATTGATTACCATGCTTTGATCTGGAAGCTTCAATCCCAATAAAGTATCACAACTAAAGTAAATCTTAATCTCCACTTCTAGCAAGTACCTCTATGAGGAGTTGTAGCTTGTTGAATATTTGTTGCAATAACAATGTTATTAACATAGACACCAACAGTTTCAGTATTAGTATAATTTTTCCAAATAAAATCAGAATGATCTTCCTGCATTTGATATATTTCATTCTTGGTAATAATGGAACTAAACGTCTCGATCTAATCAATTGAGGAATGTTTGAGGGCATGCCTTATTCATCTTACAAACAAACACCTATGTGTTACTCCATATGGACTTTGACTAGTAATTAATGTGAAAAGGCCTTGAACGTATTACACTTTCAAGTGGATCTTAAAGGGAGCTTACTGTCATTCACTTTTATGTTCAAGATCTTAAAGGATTTCAGGAAAAGCGTCTTAAGCTTAATATCTTTACAAATTTATCTGCAATTCTTTATGTCGGATATGAAAGGTTACCTAATTTAGGAAGCCTATTAGACTGAATATTTTTAGTTAAATATCTTTTTGGGAGGGTTCTTTTGGTAAATACCTTAAAAACTGCTTCACTTTAAAAATACTGTCACTATACTTGGCACACTTTGTCTTAATGAATAATTATATGGAAGTCCAATTTAGAGGAGTTATTGCACTTCCTTGATTATCAGTAGAGGTCTATTCTGTGAAACTCTTTGGAGTGACATTTGCTTGTATAAATTTGAACTGTTCAAAAAACTTGCATGCTTGCTAATCCTTGGATTGATTATTGAGCTGATTTGTCAAACATGTGATCTGTATGTTTCTGGTACTGTTTTAAATATTGGTCCTGTTGTTTGAGACTTACTCCGTGTAATTCAACATATCCTGATTCTGTTAGTTTGTCTTTCTATATTGTCAATCTTTTCAATTTTGCTTTAGTGATCCATTAAGTGTCTACATGTTCTGCATATTCATGCATTGAGTCCATAACTAAAGTGGCTTTGCTTCGGCTGTAGAAACAAAATGTTCAAATTGAAATACTTAATTATATACATTCAACTTTTGTTTGAAGTCATATGGGCATGCTCTTAATAATTGGTCCAGACAAATGTTTGGATGTATGTGTTCCATATTGGAAGAGATGTCTGTTTGTTTGAGTTAATTGAGTCTTCTTGTTGTGTATACAGATTGGAGAAATTTGTGGACCAATTATTCTTCACTGGGTGAAGGCTCAACACAAGAATACCTTGGAATGGACTGATCGTGCTTTCAACCTTGAGGTCTGGTTGTCTTGTTCAACATAGTTCACTTATGACTTGTCTCTGCATGCAACAAAGGGTCTGCTTCTTCAGGTTTCTGCTTGTAAGAAATATTTGTCCGGGTTTAGATCAGTTACTTATTTTGGCGTGACAGAGATTTAATCCTACAAATGCATTCAAGTTGATGTGTTGTTGATTTCTGAAAAGTTCTCTCTCTTATTTTTATTTTTAGTTGCTTTGAATGATTGGCAGACGTGAAAACTCAATGTAGCAGTTTGTTTTTGAAAACTGCAAGAATCTTCAAATGCTAAAATTTGAAATATTTATCAAGATTATGAGTTTCAGGGGTTTGAGAAATTGAAAAAATAAAGTTAACCAAAGTCACTTGTTATTACACGATTCAAATTTTAAGGCTGCACCCTGTAATGCATTGAACTACGGTGGTGGAATATATCCATTTCCTCTGAATGTTATAAACTGGCTGTTATGTGATTGTATTATCCTCTTGTTTCTTGTTGCTTCTCGTATCACTTATGTAGATGCGCTTTCGTTTATTCTGTTCTCTTCTTTCTTCTTAGTGTGTGTCAGTAATTTTACTCTGTAACTTCCATGAACTTGGTCAATTAGTGGATATTATTTAGTTTTGTTTGTGGGGCCCCTCTATTGCCTGCCTGAGTTATTGGAATTTCAAATGTGGTGCTGAGTGAAATTATGTTTCTTTAAACTCTTGGAACTGCTAATTTGGTAGTTTATGGTCTACCTGTCTTTTTGCCAAATGAAGATATTGGGAACTTCTTGGCTTATTTATATCTTGGTTCACGAATTTATGTTCTTGGTGCTCATGCATCACTTTGAGTTTGTATTTTATCCTTCTTGATTTCTTTTGACCTTCATTGCACCTTGTTGTACTCTTTGCAGTTGCAATGCTACAAACTTCTAACTTTTGGTAACCCTTTTTTGCTCTATTTTCTTTTGAATCTCTCTCTTCATTCTGCCTAGTCTAGTCCTCCTCCATAAATTGCTACTGGACCAGGTGAACAGGTCGAAGGTCAAGTTCTTAATCTAGAAAACCTTCTCAACCTGATATTTATTTTTAAAGCCCTAAAGTCAAAACTAGTTCGTATTTATATTTCCAGCTAGATTTGTGCACTTTCATCAGTGCATACTTAGTTTCCATCTTCAATCGTATTATTCTATATGGGTATTGATATCTCTTTCTATGGATGGGACTACTTGGCAATGGAAAGACATTTTCATTTAATGTTCTCCAATATGGATCTGACTGTTCCAGGTGTCCAATATTGCAAATCTCAGTCGTGCACAGCCCATTGAAAGCTGACTTACAGTAAAATTAAAAAACTAGTAGGTCTGAACTTTCAGAACTTTAGTCTTTGTACAGTTGGATCTATCTCCACCACTAGAAGGGGAGCCTTGGCGCAATGGTAAAAGTTGTCTTCAAGTGACCTTGAGGTCACGGGTTCAAGGCGTGGAATCAGCCTCTTGCAAAATGCAAGGTAAGGCTGCCTACTATAGGCCCTTGTAGTCCGCCCCTTCCCCGGCCCCGCATAGGCTGGAGCTTCGTGCACCGGGGCTGCCCTTTTTTACACTTGGATCTATCTCCACCACTAGACTGTGTCATGACTTGTGGACAAGATGCATTCTTGCTCACATACATCATGCAGCAGTTTTGTAGGCTTTGATGCACTCAATGTATTTGACTCTCCATATCCTGAGTCTTAGATTGTCCAGTCTGCACAAGTGCACAGCTTACCCGCACATGCAAGGCACACACATGACAGTTTAGACTTGAAAATTCAAAATGCATATGCTTGCATATAGGTTTTCTTGTCTTTTGCGTAAACATCTACTACTGCACTAAGTAGTCAACCTCTAGCAATTAATTGGACTAATTAGATAAAAAAGGGCAGCCCCAATGCATGAAGCTCTCACGTATGCGGGGGCCGGGGAAGGGGCAGACCACAAGGGTCAATAGTATGCAGCCTTACCTTGGATTTTGCAAGAGGTTGTTTCCATGCCTTGGACCTGTGGCCTCAAGGTCACACAACGACAACCTCTAGCAATTAAGTGGACTAATTAGATACAACTCAAAACTCTACAAGGTTCGGGTCCTAGCTCAATAGACAAAGGCCCCAACCATCAGACTCAAGCTAATTGAGCTTGACCAGAAGTTAAATAAAAGAATACTTACAATACCAGAATATTAAAACATGCCTACACTACTGTATGCAGGATACATGTTCAGGCTCTGACTTATTTTTCCAAGCATATGTTGCATCATCTTTCAACATTGATTAACTTGGATTGATTGGAAGAAATTTATTTTTGTCATTGTATCGTAGTTAGGATGGTAACCTTAGTTTATGATGTTACAAAAACTCTCTTCCCATGCTTCTTAAAGTCGAGCTAATTTAGATTCATAGTATTACTTTGTATTTTTTCAACTTCTCTAGTGTTTTTCATATAACTAGTTGTTCCTTGAGTTTGACTTGATAAATGAGTATCCTTTTTATGTATGTGTCCATGCAGGAGTGGGAACCTTTGTCTTCCCAACAGAGACAGGCAGCTTCCATAGTGGAAGTTTTTAGAATAACGGAAGAGGTATGATTCTATTCAATGTAATTTACTCTATTTCTCAATGAATCTTGAACTCGAACTTTTATTGGGATATTTAAGTTTGTGTCTAAGTGCAAATAATTTATGAGAGTTGCTATGATGAAGAAGTTGTTAATTGCATTTTCTCCTGAGCATATGGTTCTGTCAGCTTATGTTATTGTCACACTGGTCAACAAAAAATATATAACCATTTAATGGTTGTATGGTACACATACCCGTAAACTAAGGAGAGTATCTGCTGGGGCATGAATGATGCTTCAACAGCGAACATATAGTAGAAACTAAAGAATCTACCCTAAAAGAAGAAGCTTTCTTATACAAATCTCTATGTACAATCACAATCAGATGAGGAAGATTAACTTGCTAAAAAATAGTTTGTACATTGTTGACATCACATGAATTGGCTGCTGAAGAAATGGCCACTGTTGTTTTTTGCAATGATGAAGCGATCTTGTTGCCTGGGGACCCTTGTGGCTTGCAGATGCCTGTTAGGGTGAAAAAGTGCTGAATCTTTAAAAACATTGTTGAACTAAATTGCACTTTGATAGGATCAACGAGAAACTCATGGGTTGTGTATTATTATGAGAAGATGCTCTATCCTTTATTCATCAAAGAGATCATTAAGTAATCTATCTACCACAAGAATAAATGTTGAGAGTAAAGAAGTCAATGACAACTTTACTCATATGAAGTTGCATTTAACACTCAGGCTAATCATCTATTCTCTTTTATGTTACCTTGTTCATCAAACAATGGTGTCTCTTTGCTAGTTGTCCATTGCTTGCCTTGTACTGTGGGTGTATCTCCCTTTTTTTGATGGAGGGTAGACGCAATAAATGGTTGCACAGTCAGTCGAATGAGGTGCACCATGCTTTAGCTCCTGCCACTAAAAGTCAGCCTGGGCAAGAACTAGGTATTATATTTTATATGGGCTTTGTGGCAGGGACGAAAACTCTTTCCTTTTTAATTATTTTTCGGAATGATCAGAATTGACACATTGAAGTTGATTAAATTTTGTTAAAGAGTAAGCGGAGAATGGTTACGTGCTTCCTCGATTTGTTTTGAGCTTACATGTAGCAGACATTGTAATAGCTTGCCAGTAAGCATCACTGTTATTTGGTCCACAAGCTCCATTTGTGCAGGTTAAATAAGTAGCTTGAGATAGTGGCATTTGCTGCTTTATATTCATATAAATGTCGAACTCCAAACAAACATAAGAAAATCTTCCTCTCACAGGGATTTTCTGTGTCTTTCTTGTCATCCTTTTCTTCCTGGCAACTCTAAATTAAGAAAGATTTTTAGATACTCATGTTAAACAGAGTCTAGTTCACATGGTATATTTCTTTGGTCAATCTTTAAATTGTAGGTATATTAGGTTGGTGTTCTAGATGATTAATTGTTTTGATGTCCCTGTAAGGAATTGCACAAAAGCTAGTTCTGTTTACATTCTTGGCTTCATGAAGACCTGCAAATCTAAAGACTGTTGAATAGTTCAAGTGAATAATATTGCAGGTGTTATGATGCTGTTCCTATACGTGTAATATGATTAGAAATTACGATTGACACTAGTGGATCATTACAAATAATTGTTGCTTAAAATTAAAATTTTCTTCTTGTTGTTATTGTGTATCCTTTTACCAGCTAGGTGAAGTTGAAAATTTTACCTTGCACCTACATTTTATTGGGACACCTCTGGCTTCTTTTAAGTGGTGTCTTTTAACTTTTTACTAGTAGATCAGATTTAACCTTTCGTGCCATGTCAAAATTTGGATTTCCATCCATGACATCATATATTGGTAATTTTTCCATGCAGACTGTTGATCAATTCTTCTGTCTGAACCTTCCAATGGATATCATACACTTGCAAACTCTCCTATTTGGCATAGTTCAGAGCTTGAAAGCTTACTTGACGAGACTGGTTAGTCAGCTAGGTATGATGTAATGCCCATCATTATCATCTGTGGCATTTAGAATATTTCTACTTATTGAATTTTAATTTAATGTGTATTAGTCTTTGTAAGCATTATGTGAAGCTTGAATCTCATTCAATATTATTGACTCCATATCAATACAATATTATTGGGATTCAGGTAATGAGGAAGAATCTATCTCCAAACTGTTGATCTTTCTTGCGCAACACTGCTTTCATTAATTGGTTTCCCTCTGCCTCTTAGTTCACAAAGATAGTTGAGGAATAGGGGGGAACAGAGAAGAAAAAGATGACTAGGATCAGAATAATCAAACTTCCGCATACAAGCACATTAATAATCTATGAAATGACTTAATTACATAATTTGGCACCTGAATATTACTAGAAGGGAACCAAAAATGTAAGACTTAATCTCACATATCTTTTGCTCTACAAAAATTCTCATTCTCCTTTCACAAGGTTGCTGACATAATAGTGATATGTTGATAACTGTCAAGCTCCAAGTAGTTCAAACTTGTTTTGAAGTTCTGTGAAATTCATTCAACCAAGAATCTGATATAAGTTGGTTGAAAATTCCTGTTGAACCATTAAATAGAGAGAATCATGATTCAAGGCTTTCAGAATTGTTGCCATTTTTTCTTTTCCTGATATAATTCATGGTTATGGCAGCCTGAGCTGCATCTTGAGAGAAAATGACATCTTCCTTCCATTTGATGGTTGCCCGTTCTTTACCTATGGTCTTGCTGACTGACCAGCGAATTTGTGTTCGATCTACCCCATGTAAATTGGAAAGCATAATCTGGCCAGTTGACTAGTCAAAAATTTCTCAAAGCTTCAAATTAAGATATTCTAAAGTCAGTTTCACCAAATGTCATGTTTAGGATTGATTTGCATGATTGTATTTTGAGAAAAAATTATTGAACGAAGAATGAGGGAGAAGCAAGGAGTAGAAGAAGAGAATTGTTGGAGAAGAGGTAAGAGGGTTTGTATGTACTATCCTCTTTCCTTAAATGTTTGCAAATTACAAGGTTGCTCTCTAGTTACTTCTTGTGGTCCTATTGTGTTATTGTTCATGTGAATGGTACCATACTACCATTTAAGTGAACAATACCTAATAACCCAATGCTCCCTTCCAAGCTCAACATGCACGTCCATCATGCCAAGCTGGCTTAATATATTTTTCGTTTTTGTACCTCAGCCAGTCAACATCTTTGTAAGCTTCCTTAAGGCGTGTTTGGAGAATAAAGTGCTTTGCCTAGGAAAACCATTGCATACTTAAATATTGTTCTCCAGTCTCCAAATTGTGGAACCTGTTGTACATTTGCGTATTTTCTTACTACACTTACCACATGGGCAGTGTTTTGTCCCTGTACTTGATGTTTTTGGCCTGGTAAGTGACATATATATTAGGCTTAGTATCATACTGACCAGTCTCCCATTCATGCTTTTGTTATGAAGTGGTTCACCCTTAAGCTCCTGAGCTTGTGAAAGAGATTAATGGGTGTTTTGCTGGTTTAGCTCCCAATTTGTGTGTGTCCTTGAGAATATTTAGCAGTATTTTTATTGGGATGTGAATTAACCTCTCTTGGCTGAGCGTATTTGATTCCAAGAAGTATCTAAGCTTTCCTACTTCTTTTATTTAAAAGTTCTTGGTAGAGACTTCTTTTATTTCTGAACTCCTGAAGGATGGTTCCTATTACAATTTATCAGCGGCATTGACAATAAGAGCAACCTACTCTCTTTACAAACAAGACATGACATGTAGCTCTGTTCGTGTCCAATCTTCACCGCTCTACTTCACCTCCAAAATCAGGAAGGAGGCACTTGTTGGGGCCATGAACTGATTTCTTCACAAACACGAAACTGAATCATTTAGAGATAAAATGCAGAGGACCTATAGCAAGACTGCATCTTGAATCTTAATTCAATAGCCTTAGTCCTGTTCTTCTCCAAACAGAGTAAACATGGGTAGCATCATTATTTCCTTAACCTGCTTAAGGGAAACTAGTGATATCCGTACTGGAACCTGAGTTTGTATTACCAGTAAAATTGATTGACTCTACCATTAGGGGATTAGAAGAGAAGGCATAGGATGATTTACATGTTAACAAGATTGTGCCACAGTGGTAACTGCAAATGCTTGTTTGATGTATGTGGAATTGAAAGAACTAGTTTTGATTTGTTACTCGTAGCAATGGAGAATATTTGTTTCTTAATGGTCCTCGTGCATTTTCATTGTGCATGAATGGTTGCTCATACTGAGTCAATTTTGTCTTTGGTTCTTTACACCAATGTACCTTGGGATTACTAGAAATCTGCACTTGATTCTTAAATTCTTGATGTGAATGGTTATTCAGCTGGAATGTTGATGTATTGTGTGATTCTGATGAAATATATTGAATGGTGTAGTTGACAAGAAGCATTTGTTTCCTGCTGCTCCTGCATTGACACGTTATAAGGAGGCAATGAATCCCTTTACGAAGAAAAAGCTGATGGAGTTTGTGCCTCTGGAGGAGAAAGTGCACAATCAGTTGAATGTATTAACAACTTCCAAACTTTGTGTTAGGCTGAACACTCTTCATGTAAGCCCCATTTCCTTAATGCTTGAAACCAGATCTGATGAATGAGATCAAAGTTAGACTGCTGAATTTTCCTGGAATGAATACATATTTTGGTTCTGACTTCTTTCTATCTTTCCTCAATGTATACATATTACATATTACATGCCACATATACACAGATGCATGGTGGAACTGCCTTATCTTGAAAGTGCTTGTCACTTTATTAAATACATAATCTGATGTGGTGATGATAGCTTTCATCCTAAGAGACGAGTTGGAGATTTAGGGTTGGTGATATTTCATATAGTAAAGAAAGAATAGAGGTGGAGATATGGGATTTAGGGTTAACTTGATATAAAATTGGGTGGTAGCTTTGTTCACAGATAATGAATTGAAGAACTGGGATTACACAAGGAAATTGATTAGGGTTTCTAACTAGAGTTTTTAGATTTTCCAGAATAGATGGGATTTGCAAGGGAAGGAATACAAAATGACAGATAAGGTCTTAAGAGACAAGAATAATAGAAGAAAAAAACTTGCTAGGAAAAGAAGAACGAGAGCAGGATCAGGATGGCAAAAATGCTTTTAGGGAAACTTAATCCTCTTGAGGTTGAGACTCGCTTACCATGTTAAATCTTGAAGTTTATGTGGAAGAAAGAAATGGATGGAGGAGGCAAATTACATAAGGAGTCTTGACGTAGTTCCTTAATTATCAACATGGAACCATACAAGAGACTTATGTACAACCATCTCATGAGCACTGTGATGATCATATTACCTCATAGCTAAGATATGTTTATTTAACAGTTAGAATAGCTTTACAGCCATTCAGAAGTTACTGGAAGTGAAAGAGGGGTGCGCTTTTCATCTTTTCTTCTTAGTTGTGAACTGTACTTATTAACTTTTCTTTCCACCTTCCACTTGCGGGGAATTAAAAACATGCAAAGAGGCAAATCCACTTGATCAGACCCGCCTCTCCAGTTCTACATTTCCTATCTGGAGAAGCATTGCAATGACGGAGCTGGAATAATCACTCCTTTCTGTTTAGAACCATCATGCTACTGCTCTCAGTTTTGGCCATTCTTCTGGGTGAAACCATTGCTGGTCTTCAGGCCAAAAAGCTTTCCATCAGAGATCAACTCAGAGGTATTCACTATTGATTTTCAATAGTCACCATTACAGGTCTTAATCTATTGGGGTATTTCTCTTTTTTTGTTAACAATGGTGATTTCAGCAGGATCTCTACCAATTTATGAAAAATAATCACTTGAATATAAGCATAACTAATTGATTCTCACAATTAGTTTCTGAAGATAATTTGGAAATGTTAATTTTTGAATATTCTCACCTCTGTATTTTGCCGGGGCTAAAAAAAAGGGCAGCCTGGTGCACGAAGCTCTCACGTATCTAGGGTCCGGGAAGAGGTGGACCGCAAACGTCTATTGTAAAGATAAAACAACCTCTTTAGCTTCTTTTGTAAAATGTCAACAAACAATATCTTTTTATTTTATGGTTGGATCAATTGACCCTATTTTCACAGCCCAAGGAAATCTCCTTCGCTTATTTGTTAGGTAAGTGGATAATAAAATATAATCCAAATGCTCATAAGATCTTTCTCACTGGTATTGTTCCTTAATGTAATATATAATCATGAACAAGATAAGAACACTGTTCAGATTTCCAATGAATCCTCTTCAGTTATATGTAGGATATAAAAGTGACAAAGGAATTGTATTATGTGACAGATATATTTTTTGGCTGTCTTACTAAAAAGAACTCAACCTTTTGACAAATCAATTTAGTGTTAAGTCTAAAATGTGACAAGATAATGGTAGCTATGCTTTATGTGCCATTTCATGTTCTTCTTTCATTCAAAAAATAACCTGATTATTCAGTAAGGAATATAAATCATCATCATCAAGACCTTATCCCAATTAGGGGTCGGCCACATGAATCTTATTCCTCCCTTCCTCTCTATTAAGTACCATGGCTTCATTTAGTTGCAAAGTTTTTAAAATTTTCCTCACCACTTTTATTTACGTTCTTTTGTGCCTTCCCCTTGCCCTTTTAGAACATTCTACTTGCATTGCCTCACTCCTTCTAACCGGTGCCATTTTCGGTCTCCTTTGGACATGTCCAAACCATTTAAGTCTAGTCTCCCTCATCTTGTTACCTATTGGTGCTACCCCTAAATTTCCTCTAATATTTTCATTCCTAATTCTATCCTTTCTTGTCTTACCACTCATCCATCTCAACATCCTCATTTTTGCATTGCTCATCCTATGAGCATGGTGTTCCTTAACTGCCCAACACTCTAATCCACAGTGCATGGCCGGCCTTATAGCCATCCTATAGAATTTTCCTTTTAATTTGAGCGGCACCCGCTGATCACACAAAACTCCATTTGCATATATCCATTTGTTCTAACCCGCTTGAATTCTTTGGGTAACCTCCATCTCAATCTCTCCACTCTCATGAATCATTGATCTTAAGTATCGAAAGTTGTCTTTTACAGGGACTTCTTAGCTATCAATCTTGACTGGTGTTCCACTCCTACTCCTTGCTAAAATTGCATTCCATATATTCTGTCTTAGTTCGGCTGATTTTAAATCCTTTAGATTCTAATGCTTCTCTCTATAACTCTAGCTTTGTGTTGACACCCTCCCTTTTCTCATCAAGTAAGACTATATCATCTGCAAATAGCATACACCGGGGAATCTCCTCATGCAGATGTTTTGTTAACTCATCCATAACCAATGTGAAAAGGTAGGGGCTCATTGCCGATCCTTGATGCAATCCTATAGTGACAGAAAAATCACTGGTCTTGCCACTAGTGGTCTTAACATTTGTTACCACTCCTTCATACATATATTTAATTATGTCTATATACCCCTATGAAACCCCTTTCTTGCCCAACACCCTCCATATTAACTCTCTGGGGACTCTATCATAAGCTTTCTCTAAGTCGATAAAGACCATGTGGAGGTCTTTCCTCCTCTCCCTATATTTCTCTACCAATTGTCTAAGTAAGAAAATAGCTTCCATAGTATACCTCCCAGGCATGAAACCAAACTGATTCTCTGATACACTTGTCTTATGCCGTAGCCTCTTCTCAATCACTCTTTCAAAAAGTTTCATAGTGTGGCTCATAAGTTTGATCCCTCGATAATTAGTGCAGCTCTGTATGTCTCCTTTATTCTTATAAATTGGTATAATAGAGCTTTTTTTCCACTCATCAAGCATTTTCTTTGATTTTATAATCTTGTTAAACAACTTTGTCAACCAAACTACCCCAATATCTCCCATATGCTTCCAAACCTCTATTGGTATACCATTGGGCCCTATGGCCTTTCCTGATTTCATCCCTTTCAAGGCCTCTTTTACTTCAGGTATTCTAATCCTACGTTCATATCTATAATATCTAATGTTATTTAGATTTATAGTATTTTCAATCCCTATATTCTCAGAGCCATTGTCATTTAACAATTTTTGAAAGTACGTCTCCCACCTTTGTTTGATCTCATTATCTTTGACTAATGCCCTTTGATCATGAAAATATTTTATAGAAGGAATTATTAATAAAAATATATGTAGGCTAGCTTTAGAAGTAAATTCAGCTTAATAATATGTGTAAGATGTTTCCAGTTACTTAGTTTCTCAGCTTAAGTGTTATTGCATTTTGTATCAAAATCATTCGCTTTTGTACTATAGTCCGGAGGAAAGTCCTGATCTTCTTCTTTGGGATTAACTTCCCTACTCATATAAAGTAAATAACATGGGGAAGAAAATGAATGACTTCAAATGGCAGGAACAATATATGTGTTGGCAATTCTCTTTGTATGATAAATTTTCCATGCATGTCTCTTTGTTTTACATGTTACCTTCACAATATTGTATATTTGTCTTCTTAGGGTACTCACTTTATTTATTACTCCATGCAGTACATTCAAGACCAAATTGGAGCATTAGAAGATACCATCAGGAAACGTTGGATGAATGTCAAATGTTATGTAAATAATAAATTGAGTAAGTGCTCTGGGTTGCTTTCCTTTTGCTGCTAACATGCAATCTAAGTGCCTAGATTTCCTATTTTGATCTTTATTTTGATTAACATAGCCATTTCTTGTTGGCTTTTCAAGATATTTGATTCCTTTGTGTATTGGGACATATTGTTGAGCCTACTAGCATATGCCATTAAGTTTGATGCCAATTCCATAAACTTCTTAAAGAGTCATTTCGTAGTTGTGTAGGTTCATGCTGAAGCATTGGATGCAAGTATAGCAACCTATTTCACTTAAAAACCTGGTTATAAAATATCCAGGTATTTGACTTAAGTAATCTTAAACTAATATGGCATAGGCCATTTCGCCTTTTGTATTATAATCCCTATGAAAGCCTTATGTGTCTAGTACATAATGTTATAATCCTGAATGTTCACTACTATGTAACCAGTTCATATCCTGTAGCAAGATTCCACCCGCACAGGCCTTCCAGATCGAACATACCTGCTTTATTGGAGTCTTTTTTTTTCTCTTTTCCTTTTGAGCAGATAAATTTGTCAAAGAGAGAGAGAGAGAAAAAAAAGAGTTAAGGGAGACTAGCTAACAGTGCAAAAGGAATACAAAAATAAAGGAAATAAAACAAACCTACAAGATCCGGATGTGATGCAAAGAAGTAGACTTGTTATTACACCAAAATTGACATGAACTTTGATGAGCTAGAAAAGTCTTATTACATCTGTCCAGTCAAACCTAGGACCTGAAGGAATCTAGATTATGAGAGTTAAAGGGCAGCCCAGTGCATGAAGCTCCCTCATATACTGAATCTGGGGAAGAGGCAGACCACAAATGGTCTATAGTACACAGCCTTACCTTGCATTTTTGCAAGAGGCTATTTCCATGCCTCGAACCTGTGACCTTAAGGTCACACGACGACCTGAAGGAAGCTAGAGTATGAGAGTATCACCCATTATCCAAACTGTAGGACCTGATGGAAGCTAGGATGGTAATTTCATTCCATTCTGGCTAGAAAGACTGAAAGAAGTTAAAAAATGACTTCCATTGCCAGGACAGTTTTATTTATTTATTATTTTTATTTCTGTTCGTTGTGGAGCGAGCCAAAATTTTTTGTTCCAAAAGTTCCAGCCACCATGGCCAGCTGTTACCAGTTGCCTCCATGCATTGGACTGAAAACCCCAATAATTCATTTTGGTTTGCAAGGAGAGGGTTGTGTATGGAACATAAGAGTACTTTATTTAAGTGGTCTCTAGGGTGCATGAGAAATTTCAAAACATGAAAGTAGTGTTGGTCTCTAAGCATTAATTTTTATTTAAGGTGTTTAATAAGCCATGACTTTCAGGTCCTTTTATATCTGCCTTTTTGGGGATTTCAAGGCTATTTTCATGAATCTGTTAGGATGTTTTGGGGGGTTATTTAATATACCCCCACCAGAAACTGATGGTAATGCGGGCCCCAATAGAACATAATAACTTGAGCTTCTGTTACTTCTATTTGATTGAAGGATGTTTAAGTTTCACAAATTTATCTCCAGACTTATATAATCTACATTATAGCCACCATTTTTTATCTTTCCAATAAAATTGTTTGAAGAATTATAGCCTTGGTACTTAATAGAGGGAACGGGGGAACAACATTCATGTGGCCGACCCTAATTGGGATCCTGTGTTTGTGGGGTCTGGGAAGGGGCAGTTGCCGGGCTTGTGATTGACTTTTTCTATTGCTCAAATGAATTTCTGCCTTATCACCTTGATTAGTCTTGTCTTTTGAGAAAAGTCATGAAGTATCTTGCTGCTCGTGTTGAAATCAAATTGGAGCCATCCAGATGTGGTTGAGTAGGGTCTACCAGAGTTCAGGAGCTCATTGAAGATGTCTGAAGTCTTTGCAAATGAAGATCCAATTATTCATTTAATATATTAAAGGAAGTCAGATGCTAACACTTTACCCTCACTCACGTTAGTGCTCAGAAGACATGGTAATGTCAATCACCTTTTTCACTTCAGACATGCATTTAGCTTGTGTACATAGAACTTCCTCCTAAATGTAATGATGGCCACCCAACTTGTCACATTTTGTCTTTGCATGGAAATTTAGCTCTGTCAGCGTTTTCTCTTGTATTGTCATGATTCATTTGAACAGTGCAATTGGGTTGTGAAGACTCATCAATATTTGGTGTACCACTTTCGTTTGTATGAGACTGTAACTGTGTATATCTGCCTTCTGCATTGAGCTTTCAGACATTTGTCCTTTTCTCAAATGGACCAAAACATCAGATCTCCATTAAGCACAGACGTGTGCTTGAGTACTGCAATTATTAGAGTCAGATTTGCATCTATGTGATAATGCAGAGTGTAAGATCTGCTTTCTTATGTTATGATCATTAATGGAGTAAATCCAGTAGCAAGGATACTTTTGACAATTTCCCAGATGTTCTCTACATATGAACTGGCAAATTTGATGCCCGGCATGTCCCTAGCCCGATAATGTCAATAATAACCCAGAGAAAAGAATAAAGTGGGTACACTCAGCGAGTCTTGTGGCACAATTAAAGCAAAACTCTCCATAAGTACAAAAGAAGGGTAGCCCGGTGCAAGAAGCTCCTGCCTATGCAGGGTTCAGGGAAGGGGCCGAACACAATGGGTCAATAGTACAAAAGAAATATAAAATTAGTAATTTTGTTCCATATTCCATTGTGCATAACTACCCAGACCTACGAATAGGACAATTATATAAATAAAATATCTGGCAATAACTGCTACACAAATAATGGCCAAACTTAGTTTAAATTAATTCCTGAAAATCTTTTGACAATTTCCTAGTTCTTCGTACGTGTATGAACTGGGAAAGTTGATTCCCCAAACTTGCCTAGCCTGGCAATGTCAATGATAATCTGGAGAATAATTGAGCACACTGAGCGAGTCTTGTGGCACAATTAAAGAAAAAATCTCCATAAGTACCAGAGAAATAAAAAACTAGCAATCTTTGTTATTATCCATATTCCACGGTGGTTAGGCCACTACCACAAACCTAAAAGTAAGAGAATTATATAAATACAATATCTAGCAAGAACAACAACACATAAATAATGGCCAAAATTAACAGAACATGAACGAATAGTTCTATCCTGACTCTTGAGATAATGCAATCTTCTCATGCTGTTTCTAAATCTCAGTTGTTATCTTCAATGATAACCATGTTTCTAAATTTAGAGTTTCATATGCAATATTCTATGTCAACTTCCTTATTCATTTCTTAGGAGTATGACTCAGCAGTCAGGTTGGGCGGAGATATAATGCAACAATTTCTTGCTGAAGGTCTAGTGAAATCCGTCTTCCTTGGATTCAATGTCTTCCTCTTGGTATTACCATTTCATACAGTTAAAGTATCTAACAGTTTCTTCAGAATACATAAATGGACCAAATGAATCCTCTCCCTCTCTTGACATTCTGTTATGTAAACTGTGTGGTTCTAATGAGCAGTATAATCGGGTATGATGATATCTTAACTCCATCATTTACAGTGGCACTTTTCTCAATGCTCTTTTGATTCCTCAAAAATCAAATAACAGCCAGAGATCGAAGTTTTGATAAAGGATTGCCAACATAGAAACAGGATTGATGATACATCCACCAGTTTGTTGAATTATGGTTCTTTCTTTCCATTAATTCATGTACTAAGTATCAAGAAATTTTTATATTGTGAAAAGATCTGCCAGTTTCTAGCCTAAGTTTCAAAACCCCTTGAAGCAGTACTTGGTCAAGCCGTGGTGATGCAAGTGCTGCCCACGGCTGCTTTTGATCTGCTCCTGCTATTTGAAACAGCTTCAGATTTGAAGGATTGCTTGTAGAGAAAAATTAACACAATAAAAGGGCAGCCCCGGTGCGTGCACGAAGCTCCCGCCTATGCGGGGTCCGGGGAAGGGGCAGACCACAAGGGCCTAAAGTACACAGCCTTACCTTCAAGAGGCTGTTTCCATGCCTTCAACCCGTGACCTCAAGGTCACACGACGACAACTTTTACCATTGAACCCGTGCTCGGTCAATAAATGTAAAAAAAGTCCTGTTGTGGAAAGATCTGCCAGTCTCTAGTCTAAGTTTCAAAACCCCTTGAACCCGTGCTTGGTCAAGTTGTGGTGATGCAATTCCTGCCCACTACTGCTTTTTGAAACAGTTTCAGATTTGAAGGATTGCTTGTAGAGGAGAATTAACATAATGTAAAAACATTAGTTAGTAGGGGAAAACTTTCTGGTTTTCCAAGCCAGGTGATGATGTGATCCCAAAATGTTATTTGAATTTGTTGCAGAGGTTAAGTTTGATGTCATGCTTCTGTTGTTTATACTGGAAACTGAAGTAGAGTCTTCTTGCCAACAGTTAAACAAAAGTAGGCACTGCAATTGTGTGTGATTTTTCTTACTTTCTATTTTCAAGCAACTGACAAGTGAAAACATAGGAATTCTGTTAAATCTGCAGATATAAATTTTCAGCCGACTCTTTTAGGTTTCCAATGGAGAAATGGTATTTCAAACCCCTTATGTCCTTGCTTCATTTTGTTTTCAGCTTTGAATTTTTCCATTCACTACTATAATTCATTGCACTATAAGAGCCTTCAGAAAAAACAAAAAGTTCATTGCACTATAAGAGTAGCCAATGGCATTCCATTGAACATTAAAAGAAGGTTTCTCTATCTATGGTATTTAACTGCAGTGCTTATGCTTTGCAGGCAAAGACCAACTTCTGCAAGGTTCAAAGGAAGAATTACCTATACGTAGTGGATCAGTTGATGAACTACTTGCAATATTTAACAAGATCAGGAAAGCTGCAGAAGATGCAACCAAAAAGATCTGTGATTTCATAGGTAAGCAGCGAACCTGATTCTGCTTGCAACTTTGCATGATGAACTCATTAAGTCTAGGCTTATACCCCACGAGTTGATGTGCTTAACTTTTTCTCACTCTTCATCGGTTATAAGAAATCTTGCAAGATAAAATTTTCTCTGAAAGGCCTATATTTCCTTGGACAATGGAAATTAATGGAGAACAATGACCAAATTACTTCTACATGAGACTTGTATCTGGAAGCTTCCTTTCATATAAGCTCAACTACCCTTGATAATTTTATGTTCTTTGCATTTGATATGGGAAAGGTCACCTAAGTTTTTCTATATTATGGAGCAACTAGGAATATTATCTGGGAAATGATATAGGAGAAGTTATGTGAGTTTTTTGTTTACATTTTTTTGCTTGCCCCACTCTAATTATGATTTGATCAGATCTGTTGCAATTCTATATCTCTAGCATTTTTAGCAAAGATCTATTAGAACTTGTTATCTTATTTTTCAGTTCTCTGATAAGTAGATGGTGAATTCCTAATACATTTACCTGCACCAGACTACTTGCGTGTGTAAGGCACTCTTTTAGATGTAGGAGATTTGAAGTTTGTTTGCAGCTTGTGCTTTACATTCCCACAAGTTTTTCCATAGAAGCAGTACCTGGTACTCTCTTCATCATTTTCTGTTCTGTTTATTTAGTCTTGGGTTTTCATTTTTTATGAAGCTCTATTATTGATGCGGACAGGTTATTCCTTTCATATATTGTTGTTACTAAATTCTAATCCAATATTAGTTTGATAGTTAATGGATTTCATCTACACATTGTAAAGCATTCAATTCATTTTCATGTCCAAATATCTTCAGGTGATTATGGTCTGCATTGCAACTATGACCAAATGAATGTTTAGGTTTTTATTCTGCCAGAGTTCTGTTCTTGTAGGCATGCTTGTAACTTATAGATGGATAATCTAACAGCTAGTCAACCGTTTTTTCTGTGTAATATATGCCGCATTTATATGCCAAATGATAATGCACTTACCAGAATAAATTGGGTTATGTTATGATTATACATTAGTAAAGATGCATTAAAATTCGCAATTTTAGGTACAGTCCCTAAGGGATCCAGTGAATTCCCATTATCATAGGATACTCTTTCATTTGAATTGATTCTTTTGTTACATTGTAAAATTTAGAACCATTCAATGGACCAATTTGAGAACAATTGGATGATGACAAAATTAGAAAAGATTGGTATTCCTTTGTAGAGGCCCTAGGCCCGTTAGGAAGCACATTCTTTACAGGCTAATAATGTGGACAATATGATGTAGATGCTTGTTTGATGATCAGCAAGTCTTAGTTATTCCAAACAAGATCTATATGCTGAAAGCATAAATTGTGACTAAAAATGAGTTTGAGTGAAAAGGGAAAAAGAATGAACTGTTGAAAAAATCTCAGAGCATGAAAATCCAATTTCCTAGGACAGTAAAAAAAATAAAAAATGTAGCTATAAAGTGAAAATTCCTTTACACCTATAGTGAACTTCATTAAGGCAGTGACATAATGGTAAGTATCTATGCCAGTGCATTATTTTGGATCCCCTTTTTCTTAGTCTAACTTGTCTTCTTCTTCTTGCTTCCAAACATGCCTTATTATGTCTTTGTTCTTCGAGTTGACGTCTCATAATAAGAGCTTTAGTTTGATTTCCTACTTTTCCTTACATTGAGAGAGCCCAATATCACCTCATGTATTCTTGGTATGCTTCTGTTTGAACTGCATGCAATAAGTTCTACTGTTTCCTGGTTCAATCTACTTAGTTTTCTTGCATGTATGATACTAGTCATCCGTCATAAAACTAAGGACCCTTTGCCTTCCGCCCCTTCCCCGGACCCTGCATACGTGGAAGCTTTGTGCAGTGGGTTGCCCTTTTATGATATTAGTCATCCAGCACAAAACTGCCATCTTTCTACTGGTCTAACTAAATTATGACAAAAAAATAGCCAGAAATTACTTGTATTCAGTCTCTTGAAAAAACTAAACATAAGATTCTTATGGTCAGTATAGTGATTCCCCTTCCTTATTCTGACTAGTGGAAGGACATGACTAGTACTCTTGCCAAATACTTGACCATTTAGAATTCCGAAAGCAAAATGAGAAGATCTATTACCAAATAGTTCACCAAAAAGCTTCCTACATCAGGGGAAATCGCAAATAATAAATTCTTCAACTCAATGTGGAAAAGAATCTGTAGCCTCAATGGCATGACAATAGAACTTTATATACTTAATATATAGTTCTAGTCTTTTCATTCATTTTTCTTTTTCAAAGAAAGGTTGCAAGCATCTATTGCATTAATTTATGAAGGGCTGAGAAGACAAAAAATGTAGTAAAGTACAGGGTTCCTAGTCTTTCCACAGTCTGATGACTTAAACCATAAATTATCTTCTTTGTACATTTTGAAACTTGCGCCGCTTCTTATCCCTCATTATTACCTCCTCTTTTTTTGAACTTGATTCCCAGAAAAAACTGTCAATCAGTTATGGAGATGGCTGCTAGCCACATATGGCTGATATTTCTTTGATAGTTGAAGATAGTAAAAGTGTCTATATGAGGAAAGAGTACTAACTCATGCTTTATGCATTTCATGTCCAGGAGTGAGGGTTGTGTTTTGGGACCTGAGGGAATCCTTCCTATTCTCTTTATATCGTGGAAGTGTCATAAGTGCTCGTCTGGAAAGCGTTCTGCCGCATCTTGATACTGTAAGATGCTGAATTGAAAGTTTCTCTTGTTACTTTGTACAGTTAAAGTTGTAATTAGATGTTGAATTCTGCCGCTCTACTAGGAGTAAATGGATTTATTTTGACTGTTCTAGGCATTCAATGCAGGCCCTTGACCATATATGTGATTTGATCATTGATACCCTAAGAGATCGAGTTGTTTTTAGCATTTGTCAAGCGTCATTGGTATTTTCTCCATCCTAAACTAATCTTCAAGAACTAGTACCCAGTTTGAATGTTCACATTCATCTTGTTATGTAGGAAGGGTTTGTTTGGGTATTGTTGGATGGAGGCCCTTCCCGTGCCTTCTTTGATGTTGATACCGTAATGATGCAAGAAGATCTAGATATATTGAAGGTATGCAATTTATGTGCTTGTGATAGGAAAGGGTGCTTGTCATTTTGTACTGGCTCTAAATGGATTTGTTTTTGTATATCTAGTTTGGGTCTTCCTGCTGTTGTTAGTTAATTGATATTCACTTTAGTCTCAATGGAATGCTGCTATCCTGCTAGACAAGACATTAACTTGCTGTACAACTCCCACTTTTAGTGGTGTAAAGGGTCTGGTTCTGGTTTAGTTCCATGGAAAACCACAATTATACCATTAAGATTTTACATCTCTTGGTACTGCACTGTTCCCGAGTTCGGTTCCTAATCTAAAAATCATTTCCATACCACCAATTCTTGAGTATTTAGCTATTCTAATACATAAAGGATAAAAATGCAATAGACAAATAATTAAGATGCCTGAAGTTAAGCACTATTTTGTATTTAATTGTTTATATACCAAGTAATCATTTATAGTTGTTTAACTACTACATAGGCAAGTAAGAATCAAATATAAGAAATAACATGAAAATTAAAAATGCATATCGTGCTGGTATCTATGCTATATAGATGTTAACTATGAAATGATTCCAAAAAGTAATAGCAACTATGCTTGAGAAGACAGAGAGAGTCAACATGAAAAATATTTAAAAGACTAGCCTTTTTGCCCAAGATTTCAACCTTCTTGTTGAAGAACATCAACTATGGTTTTTAAATGTAAAGAATTAGAGAAGCAACTTGTATTTGTATAGTAAAATGAAACATTTGTTTGATATATTAAACTTAAAAAAGCTAAAAAGGATTCTGTAACACCCCGGATTTTTAAGACAATTTTTTTTTTTATTATATAATAATGGCAATTTAAATAAGAACATTTGGGATCCCATGAGAAAAGATTTATTTAACATTTTACTAAACCTATCTTAAAAACTCCGGGTGTTAATTTTCCTTTCACAAAATGGCGTACATGTAATTTAAACATAAATAAATAATCCACGTATAAATCAACGTCAAATAAATAGGCGCCTTTATTTTAAATCAAATAAACATCCAAAAGACAGTAATAATATGGCCCAGGGTCTATCCATCATAACATCCCATATAAATGTCCAATATATGTCCAAAGATCTAAATCACATCCAAATATAAAGTATACGTCCATAATAAAAATCCAAATGATAATCTGTTTAATGACTCACATCACCTGCCTAATACTATAGAAAAATGGTCTTCGCAGCTCTCACGCTTCTCCATGACCTTTGCTTTTCTGTTATCGCGTCGAGATCTAAGGCATTGCAAAACAAAGCAATGCCTCAAATAGTTATCGCTTGTGTAGGTACATAGACAATTAATGTAATAAATGCAAAGAAATAATGAAACGCATTGATGAACAGTCTAACATTTATGGAAATAGTGATATCATAATGCCATGTTCAAATAAATGCCAATTTATTCCAAATGCTAAAACATGAAGTTCACCGAGTTAAAACATGACATGAATCAATAAATGGAGCATACAACAAGAATAAGGGCACCTAAGGTAATGGGTCCCACCACATCGCACGAACATCCCCGATCGGGAGTACACATAGTCAACCTCTCGAGTGTCGTCACACCTGTGCATACCATCTATAACCATGCTCATCATACATGCACACATAACAAGAATATGGGCCATCATTTGCCGGTGGCAACCCTCCATGGGTATCAACCACCGCCGGCTCCCGTCGACACCATAACGGGAGACTTAGCGTCCGTCCCCATGGAAAGGCTCGCACCTAGGTAGTGTGGACTATCCATGTTACCAAACCCCTACCGAATGCCATCTATGGGCGGTGTCTATCATATCACAAACTCATCACATCATAATCTCAAGGCTACGCCCTATCCCTCCTAAAGATGACGCCCAGGCGAGAGCACCCGTCATCAAATATAAAACACGGAAATCATATGTATATGCTTTAAAACTCAAGAGCACTTATAGCTTGCAATCCCCAAGACATGCCCTCATCACGGGGTTAACATCAAAGGACCATAATAAGCCTCTATTCTCATTTCCATGTAAATCCATGCATTTTCTATATATATAATAAGAAATAAGTCTCTAAGTAAGCATAACAAATTAACATCATGCTTGTAAAAGCATTTGAAATAAGTTTATTCGGTAAAAGATTTCAATTTGGAATAACCATCCGTACGCAATGTCGCATGAAATCCATGGTAAATAAAAATCGCAATTTAAAACACAATCACACATGATGCTATGTTTAAACATGGTTTAAAATCAAGTCAAAACATTAGTTGTCGTCACCTACCTCAGTGAGATCACTACCATAATAACTCCCTTTAATTGGTATATTCAAGTGCACCGTACATGTCACATCACTATTTTAAAATTTTTCTAAATAAAAAGTGGTCATTTCTAAGTTTTTAAGTTAAAACTAGGTCCGCGTCGTCACTACGGCCACAACGCCGCCTCTTAGGACGTGATTTGGACCTCTACAGCTCCCAAAATCAAGTTTTGCGGAAAACTACCCTCAAATGGGGCCTCCGCCGACCACCATAAGGTGGTTTAAACCGGCGGCGCCCTTTTCCGCCGGTTTTATACCGACGTATACGGGCGCACGAAGACGCACGGCGTCGCGGCAGACGCGCACGGGCACGCGCGCGCGTCTTCGGCTGCCGTGACGCACGCGCGCGTGCGTCACGGTCCGCCGACGCGCCGCGTCCCGGTCCCACCGCGGCAGCCAACCACGCGCGTTCCGCACGCGCGCGGCGCCGCGCACGCGTGCGGCGGTCGGCCGTCATGTGACGGCGTCCTAGGCTGCGTCTCTCGAGCGCGTCTTGGCGTCGGCGCCGGCTGTGCGCCGACGCGTTGACGATGCCGGAGAAGACGGCCGGATTCCGGTCGCCCGGCGAACTCTGCAGCTCCGTTTTGCGTGATTTTTGCGCCATTTTCTTCAATTCTCTCTAGAATCCATTTATGCCCTCCTTTGCACTAATTTTCTCAAAAACCATGGTTTTTAAACGATTTTTTCCCAAGTTCCTAAAAGCCTCCCTGTACCGGTTTTTGAGTTTCTCGGGGAAATTCCACCGTTGGATCACTCCCAAATTTAAAGGGTTTGCTCTTGGGTGTCTTTTGCACTAGTTGGACGGTGCGATTTCCAAACGGACAACGTTTGGTCTATGAAATCACGCTCCAACAAGAGCGTGCACAAAGCCCCCAAAAATCCGATTTTTTCCTAATTTTTAAATGGTTTTCTAATTAATTTCCTAATTAATAAATACGAGAAAAACATAGGTTTTGAGGCTTACCTTGCACTGGGAGTTGCTCGTGTTCTTGGGGCTCCACTCGCTAGGAAAAGTCAAGTTTTTACAGTTAGGGTTTTGCGTAAATACTCGGAGAAAACGCTCAAAGTGGAGCGTTTTGGCAACCCTGGGGAGGGTAGATATGGGCACTAGAGTCCCGTGGGGAAGAGAACCTCTTCCATTCACGCCTCTTTCCACGTCTCTCCTGGCGATTTTTCCTGACGGTAGAGACGTGTGGAAGACGGGGGTGCCAGTATCAATTTGGACCCCTGTCTAATACGTCTCTATCAAATGACTAATTTGCCCTTCCAACTTTGACGGCTCATAACTCCCTCGTTTGAGCTCCGTTTCTCGCGTTCTTGGTGGCGTTGGATTCGTATCGACGAGCACTTTCTAATTATTATGTTTTCAGGAAAGAATTTCATCCATAAAATTTTATTTTAATTTATTTAATAATTTCCTATTTTTATCTTTAAAATTAAGGATATTACAGATTCGCAAGAATGAGAAGTTAGAACATTGATATTTAACCTACTTAGAATCCCTATGAGAAGCAAATTGTGTAATAGGAGTATAAGACAACCTTCTTGAGAGATTCAATAGTGAATCTTCTAATGAGGGTAGTAGAAAGAGAAAATGCTAAAAATAGAAAGGGGAAACCAACTATTGTAGGATTTTCAAACTAAAGAATACACAATTGTAATAGATAGAGATCATATATTAAGAAGAAAAAAATATCTGTATTAATTTCCAATCTAAAATTAAAAAGAAATTAATTATAAAAAAGTATAAAAGGATAACCTTGCTGCCAGTCCCAAGCTTGGATAAAGGTGGAGCTTTGCATCAGGTGCCAGCTAGCGTAAAACCCTTTTGGCAAGTCTAATAACATGAATATGACATTGACATTTTCTTAGGCTAGGTGTTCCCTATAAATAATGCATTGCATCAAATCCTGAGTGTTGTGGGACATGGGCAAGGGTTGGTAGAGCATTCCCTCAAAAGCGACATGTTGCTTCATAACCCATGTGTGTTGGAAAGTAGGCATGGATTCCTAGGCCATTTGAGATGTGGGAGTAATGAAAGTAGCTCAGGAGGATAAGATTCATTTTACCGCATAGAATATGGGCACATCGATAGGTAAGAGTATAGAGTTAGTAGATATGATGAAATGTAGGAGAGTCAACATAGCTTGTGTCCTAGAAACTAGTGGAAAGGGACTATAACTAGAGAATGCAATGGTATAAGGTCTGATACGTAGGAAAGAATAGTAACAGAAATGACATAGGGATAATAGTGGATAAAGAATTAAAGGATGAAGTTGTAAACGATGAAAGTACCGATGATAGAATTTTACTAATGAAACTTGTTCTAGGAGAGAAGATTATAAATGTTATGAGTTCATATGCCCCATAGTTAGGGTTAGAAGATAAAATCATGAGACAGTTCTGAGAAGATATGGAGGAACTAGAGCAAGAAATTTCCAATACGTGTGGGATATTTATAGGAGTAAACTTAAATGGTCTTGTAGGAAAAGAATAGAAAGGATATGACAAGGTACATGGAGGGTATAGTGTTAGAGAAAGAAATGAGATGGGGGAAAGCTATCCTTGATTTTGCTTTGGCATATAACTTAGTTCTAGAACTTCGCTGATGTAGTTTTAGTTCTATATGGTTTTATCGTAGCTAATCATAAGCTTAGATAAAGGAGGGTTTTGGTCAGGTGCTAGCCAATAAGGAAAACCCATGGCAAAACCCATGCATGAATCGATTTATGATATTCCCTTAGGCTAGGGTATTCCCTATAAGCAACACACTGCATTGGATCCCAGATGCAGTGGAAAATGGACAAGGGCCGCTATGACCTTTCCTTAAAAGCAACACGCTACATTGGATCCCGGGTGTAGTGGAAAATAGGCAAGGGCTACTATACCGTTCCCTCGGAAGTTATGCTTTGCATCAAAACCCAGGTGCAATCGAAAGTATGCATGGGTTCCCACTGCGTTCGGTAAGTGTGCTGGTAAATAGGTTAGGTCAGGATAATTTCATATTGCCATAGGGAATATAAGCACATTGACATATAAAAGTTTGGAGTTAGTAGATAAGATTAAATGCAAGAGAGTCAACATCGCTTGTACCCAAGAAACCCAGTAGAAAGGGGCTCAAACAAGAGAAATCAATGGGTACAAGCTCTAGTACGTAGGAAAGGATGATAACAAAAATGATGTAGGGATAGTGGTAGATAAAGAATTAAAAGATAAAGTTGTAGACATTAAAAGAACCAATAATAGAATTATACTAATAAAACTTGTTATAGGAGAGGATTATAAATGTTATTAGTGCATATGTATCACAAGTAGGGTTACAAGATAGAATCAAGAGACATTTTGGGAAGATATGGAGCAAGTCATGCAAGACATTCCTAAGAAGAGGGACGAACACTTATTAACCTTTAAAAGTGGACCATATAAAAGCCAAATAGACTTTGTCCTATTTAGAAGTGCTAAAATATTAATGTATAAGGATTGTAAGGTGATACCTTGTGGGAGTCTAACCTCACAACATAGATTAATGGTTATATATATCTACATTAAAGTATGGAAGAAAGGAAATGAACTTAATAGGTGTCTAAGAACTAAGTGGTGGAACTTAAAAGGAGAGAAGATAGCAGCATTTGCAAACAAGTTGATAGTAGAAGGAAATTGGAACAATGAAATAGAAATAAACACCATGTGGACTAATATGACCATGTCCATTAAGAAAGTGACAAAAGATATCCAAGGAGTATGTAAAGGTAAAAAGCAACCAACAAAGGAAACTTGGTGATGGAGTGAAAAAGTGCAAAAAGTTATTAAAGAGAAAGGTGTGTTTTTTAAAGCATGGCAAAGGACTAAAAATAACGAAAACTTTGATTAATATAAAAATGCTAAAAATGTTGCTAAGAGAGTAGTAAGTGAGGCTAAACTCAAGGCTTATGATGATCTCTATTATAGATTAGAATCAAGAGAAGGTGGGAAAGATGTGTTTGAACTCGCAAAAGTAAAAGAGAGTGAGGACTTAGACTATATTAAGTGTATTAGAAGTGATGACCAAAGGGTACTAGTCAAAGATGACAAGATCAAACAAAGATGGGAAAGTTACTTTCAAAAATTGTTAAATGACAATTACCCTAAGAATATGGGGAATCAAAGTATCGTAAACCCAAATAACATTGGACATTATAGATATGGCTGTAGGATTAGAATACCTGAAGTGAAAGAAGCTTTGCAAAATATAAAATTCGGAAAGGCTCTAGATGGTATAACAATGGAGGTTTGGAAGTATCTGGGAGATATTTGAATAGTTTGGTTGACAAAATTGTTTAACAAGGTTGTAAAATCGAAAAAAATGTAGGATGAATGGAGGAAGAGCTCTATTGTACTAATTTACAAGAATAAATGAGACATATATAGTTGCACTAATTATCAGGGGATCAAACTTATGAGCCATTGTCTTGAAACTTTTTGAAAGTGTGATGGAGAAGAGGCTATGGCATGAGACGAGTGCATTGGAGAACCAATTTGGTTTCATGCCTGGGAGGTCTATCAAGGAACGTATTTTTCTGCTTTGACAATTGATAGAGAAATATAGGGAGATGAGAAAGAACCTCCATATGGTCGTTATTGACTTAGAAAAAGCTTATAATAGGATCCCCAGAGAGTAATATGGTGGGTGGTATGCAAGAAAGGGGTTTTACCAGGATATATAGACATAATTAAGGATATGTATGAGGAAGCCGTAACAAACATTACTACCATTGGCGGAGAGATGGGTGATTGTTACATCAACAGAACCTAAAGAAAAGATATTTGGTAGATATTACACAAGAAGAAGTTAAGAACAAACATAAGCAACATATAGTTATATTGGTTTACTAGCTGTAGAGGCAGTTACTCTATTGGAGAATTCAAAAAATTGTTACGAGTGGAAGGAGGAGGACATAAGAAGGGGAGAAGAATAGAAAAAGGAGGGGGGGAAGAACAGTGCATTGTGGAAGGGAGGTCCTAGCTCCTCAAAAGCTAGGGAATTGTAAGAATACAACCATTGTATGCAGAGCAGAACCACAGAGTTCTGAATTTTTTTTCTTTCCAAGTGTAATCGCACTTTTGTATTATACATTCTTGGAATCAAATTCAATTGAATCTTCTATCAGTGGTATCAGAGCTGGTTCAAACCAGGGAATGGTTAGAACCAGGATGGAAAGAACTGAGAGTATGGAGAAGGAGGTAGAAGAAGTCAAGGGGGAGATAGGAGAAGTAAGAGAGCATCTCAGAAGATTACAAACTAATGTGAGTGCTCTTGGGGATTGCCTGGTAGAGATTAGAGAGTGGATTAAGAATTGTGAATCGCCGGAGGAAGGAAGGAGTGTTCATCGGAGTCAAGAAAAGGGGGAACCCTCTGAAGACCCTAGACGTAGTCCCTATCCTTCGGGAAACCCTCACCGTCAAGAATGGCAAGGAAGAAGGATGGACTTACCAGTGTTTGATGGGTGCGAACCCTACGGTTGGCTCTGTCGAGCAAAGCGATATTTCCAGGTGAATGGAATCACCGATACGGAGAAGGTGACGGCAGTTTCCGTTTGTTTAGAAGGAGATGCCCTCCATTGGTTCTTGTGGGCAGAAAATCGATCACCTTTCCTGTCGCGGGGATCGTTCAGAGCTTCTCTTCTTCGCCGTTTTCGATCGTACCAAGCAGACGACGATTACGAAGCCCTGCTGTCTTTGAAGTAAAACGACAGTGTAGAAGAGTACCTCTGGTCGTTTGAGCTGATCCCCGGCCAGATGGGGGATCTCTTCGACGACCTGTTGAAGGGAGCCTTCTTGAATGGACTCTGGGAAGAGATAAAGGTCGAGGTGAAGTTATTCTGGCTTGATTCTTTATCTGGGCTCATGGAGCTAGCCCACAAAATCGAAGAGAAGAACGGGGCCTTAGAACAGATAAGGCCTCTCTAGGAAGATACGGGGGTGGGCCAAGAACCTCTGGGCCCTTTCAGGCCCATTCCAAGAATGGGCCGACGGAAGGGGGTTCGCAGGGGCAAATTCGTAATTTGCTCGTTGTCTTCCCCAGCACTGATGGAGCTAGGGTTTCTCCACCAGAAATCGATCGGGAAAAGCCGTCCGTCGAACAACACATCGGAAAAAGGGAAACCCTTAGGATACTCTCCGATTCCAAGCTGTAGCACCGGAGATCACAAGGTTTATGCTACCGTTGTGACGAAAAATATCAACCAGGGCACCGGTGTAAAAATTGTTCATTGCAAGTGCTCCTACTTGCAGGAGACGAGGAAGATGATAGGGAAAACTTATCTTTCCCTCCCGCAAAGATAGAAAAAACACGGGAAGGAGAAAATCAAGAATTGGAACTATCCTTGAACTCCATCTTAGGGTTTACCTCTGGTGGAACAATGAAATTAAAGGGTAAAATGGAGGGAAGGGAAGTAATAGTGTTGATAGACAGTGGGGCTTCCCACAACTTCGTCTTCGCCCAGTTAGTCAAAGATCTGAGGCTAGTAGTGGATACATCACGCCGATTTGGAGTGCAAGTACGGGACGGCCACTGCATCAAGGGAGAAGGTGTTTGCAGAAGGGTACGATTACAGCTACCAGGGGTGGTGGTGATCCAGGATTTCCACCCTTTTGAGCTAGGGGGAGCAGACATTGTGTTGGGGGTCAAATGGCTGGGATCTTTGGGAGATATCTTAGCAAACTTCCGTGATCTGACCATGCGCTTCAAAATAGATAATCGTCAAATAATCTTGAATTGGGATCCAACTCTATCTTGTTCTTTAGCATCTTTCAAATCCATTCTTCGAGTCATTCCGAGGGCAGAATTTGGATGTATGGTTATATACAAGGGCATGGAAGTAAGTAAATGCCAGGATCAAGGGGAGAACCGAGCAGCCATCGACTCTCTCTTACAACAGTTCTCACATGTATTTGATCAGCCTATGGGATTGCCAATTGCACGTTCTCATCATCATGCCATTAGGCTGGTCGAAGGGACGCAACCTCCTCATAGTAGGCCATATAGATATCCACATGCCCAGAAAGATGAAATTGAAAAGATTATAATGGAAATGCTGAATTCAGGCCTCATTCGACCAAGTAAAAGCCCTTTTTCGAGTCCTATGCTATTGGTCAAGAAGAAGGATGGAGGTTGGAGGTTTTGTGTGGACTATAGGGCTTTAAATAAAGTGACAGTGACTGTAAAATTTCCGATCCCAACCATAGATGAACTGCTGGATGAATTGGGTGGTGCTACCATCTTTTCAAAGCTGGATTTAAAATCAGGCTATTATCAGATTAGAATCAAAGAGGAAGACATAGCCAAAACCGCCTTTCGAACTCATGAGGGGCACTATGAATTCTTGGTTATGCCTTTTGGGTAACCAATGCACCATCAACTTTTTAGGTGCTGATGAACGAGGTATTTCGTCCCCATCTTCGCAAGTTTGTATTGGTCTTCTTTGATGATATTTTGATATATAGCAGAACTCTTTCTCTTCACTTGGATCATATTATTATTGTCCTAAAATTGTTAGAAGAACATAAGCTTATTGCCAATAGAAAGAAGTGTTCTTTTGCACAACTTTCTTTGGAATATTTAGGATATATTATATCTGAGAGGGGTTGAAGTTGACGAGTCCAAGATAGAATGTATGTTACAATGGCCCAAACCCAAAGACGCCAAGGCATTGCATGGATTTTTGGGTTTCATAGGCTATTATAGAAGGTTTGTCAAAAACTATGGAATCATTGCTGCTCCATTAACTAGATTACTCAAGAAAGATGGTTTCAGTTGGACTCAAGAAAGTCAAGAGGCGTTTGATACATTGAAAAAAGCAATGACATCAGTTCCTGTATTGGCCATACCCGATTTTTCAAAAGTCTCTGTGCTGGAAACAAATGCATCAGGAAAAGGGATTAGGGCTGTCCTCATGCAAGAGGGTAGACCAATTGCCTTATTCATTCAGTCCCTCTCTCTACAATCACAATCCAAATCAGTTTATGAAAAAGATTTGATGGCTATAGTTCTTGTAGTACAAAAATGGAGACATTACCTCATGGGCAGAAGATTCATCATTCACACCGACCAGAAAAGTGAAAGTTCTTCATGGATCAAAAATTATTAAATGAAGAACAACAAAAGTGGCTGACTAAATTCATTGGGTATGACTTTGTCATTCAGTATAAGCGAGGATCAGATAATTGAGTAGTAGATGCTTTGTCTAGGCGACGTGAGTACACCACTATCAACAATTCAAACAGCAAAACAATGGAGAAAGAAGCGACCTCTAGTGAGTCACAGCTTGGAGAAGAGGACGATCTTCTATTACATCATCTTGCCCTATTTATAGTTCGATGTGACGATTTGGACTCTTTAGTTGCTGAAGTACAAAACGATCCTCACATTCGTCATATTACTCGGAACATATTGGCAAATCCAGATAGCCAGCCAGGGTATACAATCAAAAGAGGTCTTTTACTCTTTCAGGGAAAGCTGGTTATTTCCAGATCTTCATCTCGCATTCAGGTCTTATTACATGAATTCCATTCTACACCGGGAGGAGGGCATTCAGGGATTACACGTACTTATAAACGCATATCCTAGGTGCTTCATTGGGAAGGAATGCGACAGAATATTCAGAAGTTCATATCCAAATGTGATGTCTGTCAAAGAAACAAATATATAGCTAATAAACTAGTAGGTCCTCTTCAGCCTCTTCCCATTCCCAAGGAAGTTTGGAGTGAGCTATTCATGGATTTCATAAGTGGGTTACCTAGAGCTCATGGTTATGACACGGTGTTAGTAGTTGTTGATCGCTTAACTAAGTACAGCCATTTCATTCTCCTTAGTCATCCTTACACAGCCAAAGAGGTACCCAACATCTTCAACAAGGAAGAGGTTAGACTACATGGTTATCCTAAGTCTATTATATCTGACAGAGATAGGGTCTTTATCAGCCAATTCTAGACTGAACTGTTTAAACAGGTAGGGACTGCCCTCAAGATGAGTTCTTCATATCATCCTCAAACGGATGGACAAACAGAAGTGGTAAATAGATGCTTGGAAACATATTTACGATGTTTCATTGGTAACAACCCAAAGTCCTGGCCCAAATGGATCTGTTGGGCAGAATATTGGTACAATACAACGTACCAACATTTAGCAGGAATGACACAATTCTAGACTCTATATGGAAGAGAACCACCCAAGTTGCTGACTTATACAGGGGGAGAGTCATTGGTGGAGGAAGTTAATCAATAGATGACAAACCGTGATTCCATTCTAAGTGAACTCAAGAACAATTTAGAGACAGCTCAATTGAAGATGAAAAGACAGGTAGATATACATCGACGTCCTCTCCATTTCCAACCAGGAGACTATGCCTATTTGAAGCTCCAACCTTATCGTTTCAAATCACTATTAACAAAGTCCAATGAGAAACTAAGGCCCCGTTATTATGGCCCTTATGCTATCCTAGAAAAGATTGGACAAGTAGCTTATAAATTGGAGCTACCACCACAGGCTAAAATATATCCAGTTTTTCATGTATCCCAACTTGAACCAGCTTGTGAGCCTACTATAAAGCCTCAACCAATACCACAGACCTTGATTGAAGAGTTTGAAGTGAATGCATACCCAACAGCCATCAAAGGGATTAGACAGGCTACTAATGGACAATATGAAGTACTGATCCAGTGGGAAAATCTTCTAGACCATGACAGCACATGGGAGCCATTGGAAGACATTCACAGGCAATTCCTTGACTTCCACCTTGAGGACAAGCTGCCACTTTTAGGGAGGGGGGGGGGGGGTATTGTTACATCAACAGAACCTAAAGAAAAGAGATTTGGCAGATATTACACAAGAAGAAGTAAAGAACAAACATAAGCAACATATAGTTATATTGGTTTACCAGCAGTAGAGGCAGTTACTCTGTTGGAGAATTCAAAAAGTTGTTACGAGTGGAAGGAGGAGGACATAAGAAGGGGAGAAGAACAGAAAGAGGAGGGGGGAAGAATAGAGGATTGTGGAAGGGAGGTCCTAGCTCCTCGAAAGCTAGGGAATTGTAAGAATACAACCATTGTATACAGAGCAGAACCACAGAGTTCTGAATTTCTTTTCTTTCCAAATGTAATCGTACTTCTGTATTATACATTCTTGGAATCAAATTCAATTGAATCTTCTGTCAGTGATTTTTCTATCACTATAGGATTGCATCAAGGATTGGCATTAAGCCAATACCGTTTCATGTTGGTTATGGATGAGCTAACAACATTTGTAAGAGGAGATTTTATGGTGCATGTTATTTGATTGATGAGACAAGGAAGGGCATAAACATAAAGCTAGAGTTATGGAGAGATGCATTAGAATCTAAAGGTTTAAAATTAGTAGAAATAAGAAAGAGTATATGGAATGCAATATTAGTAAGTAGAGGAGCAGGGGTGGAGTACGCGTAAAGGTTGATAATCAAGAAGTCCTCCTAAAAGAACACTTTCGATAATTGGGATTGATAATTTATGAGAGTGGAGTGATTGAGAGGGAGGTTACTTAGAGAATCCAAGCGGGTTGGAACAAATGAAGATATGCCTCTGGATTTTTGTATGATCGGCTGGTGCCACTCTAACTGAAAGGAAAATTCTATAGAATGGCTATAAGGCCAGCCATGCTCTATGGATTAGAGTGCTGGGCAGTTACGGAACAACATGTATATTGTATGAGCTTCGTTGAAATGTAGATGTTGAGATGGATGAGTGGCAAGAGAAGAAGGATATAATTTAGAAATGAAAACATTAGAGGAAACTTAGGAGTAGAACTAATAAGTAAGAAGATGGGGAAGATTAGACTTAGATGGTTTGGATGTATCCAACATGGACCTAAAAGGGAACCAATTAAGAGTGAGGTGATACAAGGAGAAAGTTCTAAAAGGGCAAGGGAAGGCCCTATAGAACACGGATAGAAGTGTTGAGAACTGATTTAAAAACTTTCGGACTAAATGAAGTCATGACACTTAATAGAGGGGAATGGAGGAACAAAAATCATGTAACCGTCCCCTAATAGGGTTTAGGTCTTGATGATGATAATAATGTAACCTAGTTCTACCAAACACATACTTTAAGAAGAGAGATGAACATTTACTAAACTTTAAAAGTGGATCATATAAAAGTTAAATAGACTTTTTCTAATTAGTAATACCAAAAGATCAATGTATAAGGATTGTAAGGTGATACCCGATGAGAGTTTAACCATATAACATAGGTTAATGGATATCAATATTTACATTAAGAGATGGAAGAAAATAAATGAACTAAATAGGTGCCCAAGAACTAAGTAGCCGAACTTAAAAGGATAGAAGATAATATCAATGACAAACAAGTTGATTGTAGAAGAAAAGAGGAACACTTAAACAAAAGTAAACACCATATGGACTAATATGGCTGGGTCCATTAAGAAAGTGGGTAAAGATGATCTAAGAGGATGTAAAGGTAAAACGGAATCAATAAAGGAAACTTGATGGTGGAGTGGAAAGGTGTAAAAAGTTATTGAAGAGAAATGGGAGTGTTTTAAAGCATGACACAAGACTAGAAATAATGAAAAATTTGAGCAATAAAAGAAGTCCAAAAAGGTTGCGAAGAGAGTATTGAGGCTAAACTCAAGGCATATAATGATCTATATAATATATTAGGATCAAGAGAAGGTGAGAAAGATGTGTTCAAAATTGCAAAAATAAGAGAATGGAAGAATAAGGACTTAGGCTGCGTTAAATGCATTAGAAGTGATGACCAAAGGGTATTAGGAAACAATGATTAGATCAATTAAAGGTGGGAAAGCTTCTTTCTAAAATTGCTAAATGATAGTTATCTTGAGAACATAGAGGTTGAAAGAACCATAAACCCATATGATGTTGGACCATATAGATATAACCAAGGGTTAGGATACTTGAAGTGAAAGAAGCCTTTCCTTGGGCCCAATGGTATATCTATAGAAGTTTGGAAGTGTATGAGAGATATTGGAGTATTTGGTTGATAAAGTTATTTAATTGTAAAATCAAAGAAAGTGCCACATGAATGGAGGAAAAGCTTCATCGTACCACTTTATAAGAAAAAAGGAGACATATAGAGTTGCACTTATTATTATGGGGTCAAACTCATGAGGCATACCATGAAAATTTGGGAAAGAGTGATTGAGAAGAAGTAACGGTGTGAGATGAGTGTATTGGAAAACTAGTTTGGTTTCATGCCTGGGAGATCTACCATGAAAGCTATTTTCTTACTTAGACAATTGATAGAGAAATATATGGAGAAGAGGAAGGACCTCTACATGGTCTTTCATGACTTAAAAAAAGCTTATTATAGGGTCCCCAAAGAGTTAATATGGAGGGTGTTGGGTGAGAAATGGGTTTCATGGGGGTATATAGACATAAATAAGGATATGTATAAAGCAATGGCAACAAACGTTAGGACCATTGGCAGAGAGATCAATGATTTTTTTTATCACTACAAGATTGCACCAAGGATTGACATTGAGCTCGTACCTTTACTTGTTGGCTATAGATGAGTTAACAAAATATCTGTATGAGGAGATTCCACGGTGTATGTTATTTGTAGATGATATAGTGTTGATTGATAAGACAACGGAGGGTGTAAACACAAAGCTAGAATTATAGAGAGCTATAGAGTCTAAAGGATTTAAAATTAGTCGAAATAAGAGTACATGGAATGTAATATTAGTAAGGAGAGGAGTGGGAGTATAGTCCCCCCAAAATACTACTTTCGGTACTTTAGTTTTGATAATTCATGAGAGCGAAGAGATTGAAAGGGATGTTACCCAGAGAATCCAAGTGGGTTGGAACAAATAGAGACGTGCCTTTAGAGTTTTGTGTGATTGGCAGGTGCCACATCAACTGAAAGTAAAATTCTATAGAACGGCTGTAAGGTCAGCCATGCTATATAGATCGAAGTGTTGTGTAGTTAAGGAACAACATGTACATAGGATGAGCATAGCTGAAACGAGGATGTTGAGATGGATGGGTCGTAAGACAAGAAATGAAAGCATTAGATGAAACTTAGGAGTGTTACCAATGAGTATAAAATGAGGGATGGTGGAGTTAGATAATATGGACATGTCAAGCGGAGACCAAAAATGGCACCAGTTAGAAGGAGTAAGTCGATCTAAATCGAAGGCAAAGGGCAAGGGAAAGGCTCAAAAGAACGTGGATAGAGTGGTGGGAAAATATTTAAAAACTTTTGGACTAAATGATGACGACAACAATGACCCTCTAATAGGCTTAAGTTTGAAATAGCATTATGAGTGTATTTTTGTATACTAACTCAATATTTTCCAGTTCTTGGTTCTAGTAAGGATAACTGGGCATAAATTTTGATACTTTACCAATAAGTTTCGGTTCTTTAAAATGAAAACCAATAGTGTACAATCAAATTCCAATTGAATAACCATACCCTAATTTTTTAGTCCAGTCCTTTTCAGTTTTGCAGTTCTGGGTATACCATTATTTCCCTACCCACTTTTATATGCTGGGCTTTTCCTTCAAGTTTACCTGACCCCTTCATATGATTTCTCTGACTCTGGGTGACTAATAGTCTTAAAACATTGTGGATTGGATTAGTTTGGAACATGAAAATGTATTTTCAGTCATAGAGAGATGGATGGTCAGAAACACTGTTTATAGGATGGTCCAGAGTCAATGAGTAAAAAGAACACTTTGCAGATATTAGAACCATCCAATCACCGTTATGTGTGGATACTAGATATCAAGGGTTAGAGGAATCAAATGAACGTGTCTGATCAGCCAAATGTGGGGCCCAGCACATAAAAGTGAGGATCTGTACAGTTAGTTTCCCGTCCTTTTAGGTAGGATTGCACCATACCTCTTAGTTTTAGAGTGGATATTCCTTGTCATTATTGTTACAGATTTGTAGATATATCTTTCTCCACATGTTAAAGCTATTCATTGACATCATAGTAAATCAATGCTGCCTGAAGGGAATTATTATTATTATTATTATTTTTTTTTTTCTGGAGATTTTGTGGGTGACCGGACATAAACCTGCAAGGCTGCAACCTTTGCATTTGGTGTTCCTACTGAATGAATGGATTTTTCTCTGCTTCTTGCAGGATTTCTTTGTTGCAGATGGAGAAGGCATTCCTCGTGCATTAGTTCTACAAGAGGCGAAATTGGCTCAACAGATCATAAATTTAAATACCCTTCAGGTTTGTCGGTGATAACTTGTACAACTGTATGCATGGATAAGGTTGCAGTTCACATAGAGACATTTCTCTTTTCAGACAGAAACCATAGTACAAATGTTGATGGATGCAAGTGAACAAATAACCACTGCATCAGATGGTATGAGATCAGGAGGAAGATGTGCAGAAGATGCGGACATCTTACTCCGTGTGTTATGCCATAAGAAAGACACGGAGGCATCAGAGTTCTTGAAAACGCAATATCAACTTCCAAAGTCTTCAGGTGGGGATCTACCCTTACAGAAATCTGTGATGCACTTTTTGTTCTCTTTGGTATTAAATTATTAGCAGGTAATTTTGGATTTACATCAGAAGTAATATGCAAGGATGACTCTAGGTTTCATGGTTTTGTTTTGATAAAGAGTTCTGATATTGTTCCCTGACTATTGCCCATACCATTACTGTAAGCATGCTGTATCACAGCACTGAAAGATATAAAAAGGAGATAAAAAGAACATGATGCAGAGAAATGTCAACCCCAATTTTTCAGTGCACAATATTAATATTCCTCTTTGCCTCGGGCCTAAATTTTCGGTGGTTCTTATCTCATTTTCCTTGGTTCTACTTCTTACCATTTAATTTAGTTTTCTTATCTTGTGATCTTCTGTGCTCATTGCCATCTTCTCTGTTCTTGATTATGATCATTACGTTAATATGTCATCACAGAAATCCTGATTATCTTCCTACAGATTATGATGACAGTCCAAGGAATGGTTCAACTTCACAATCACCTCTTATATCAGATCTACTGAAAAGGAGCACATCATTCCACTGGACTGAGGGCCAGAAAAGCTTTAAGACAATAAAGAAGAAGTTTCAGGAGGCTACCACCGATATCAAGCATGTAGCATGGTGAAAGAATTGCATATCAGAGGTTGTGAAAACTGCATATAGGTCTGTTCATTTTAAGGTTCATCTGGCTGTGAACCCTGGTGACTGTTTGAAAATTTACAGGCAATAGCGAATTTTTCCTGCATGATTCAATTAAAAATGGCATTGATGAAACTTCAGTTGTATCTTGAGGGCTTTAGACGTTGCACATTCCAGAATTCTCGTTTATCAAAACGATGGAAAGTGGAACTGTTCTGATCTTGATTGGCAAAAGGTTGTCTTCCTTGCATGTGACTGCTTGTGATGTGGTCGGGAAGCTCGAAACTGGCGAAGCTGATCCAGCTTGATTCACCCATTAAACCTGCAATTCCAAACGCCTATACAGGCCCTATATTGGGGATGCCCCTAGTTTCACAAGGTATTGTGGTATACAAAGCATTGATGCTAGGATTGATAGTTATATTGTGATATGTGGCAACGTATGTTAAAAGGTGTGCTGTTTTGCTGCGGTTGTTAAACAGAATTTTTCCAGCCCCAAGCCTGGATGAAAAAGGAGGGTCTTGAGTTAGATCTCAGTCGGCAAGGGAGAAGTTGAAAATGATTTTGTTATTTCTTTCTTTCTTGCAAATGAATATGCATTTGTATGTTAGTCTATAAGGAAGAAATGAAAATAATTTCCAGCTTCTTAAAAGTATAGCAACTCTTGCATTAGGTGCCAGTCGACAAGGGAGAAATTGTAGTTGATTTTGTTATTTCTTTCTTGCTTGCAAATGAATATGCATTTGTATATTAGTTTAAAAATCATCTCCAGTTTTTTAAAAGTATCACAGCACAAACATGACATGAATCTAAAACTGACATTTCTCAAGCTAGGGCGTCCCTATAAGGATGCGCTGCATTGAATCCTAGGTGGTGAAAATGGGCAAGAGTTCCAGGGTGTTTCCCCAGAAGTGACCCGCTACATTGAATCCTAGGTGCAGTGAAAAATAGGTAAGGTTTGCTAGAGCGTACCTTCAAAAGCGATGCGTTACATCAGAACCCAGGTGCAATCAAAAGTGGACATGGGTTCATTCCATAGAGGTCGAGAAGGGCATTAGTAAATAGGTTCTTAAGAGCATAAGATTTTATATTGCCACATAATATATGGACATTTACATGTAAGAGTTTGAAGTTAGTAGACACGATGAAATATAGGAGAGTCAGCATCGCTTGTATTCAAGAAACCAAGTGGAAGGGGGCTAAAGTCAGAGAAGTCAATGAGTATAATTATGGTAGTTCGGAAAGGATAATAATAGAAATAACATAAGAACAATAGTGGATAAAGAATTAAAGGATAAAGTTGTAGACGTTAAAAGAATCAGTGATAGAATTATAATAATAAAACTTGTTCTAGTAGAGTATATCATAAATGTTATAAGTGCATACGTATCACAAGCAAGGTTAGAAGATATAATTAAGAGATAGTTTTGGAAAGATGTGGAGGGAGTTATGCAAGAAATTCCCAACACTGAGGGGATTTTTGTAGGAATAGACTTAAATGACCATGTAGGAAAATAAAAGGAAGGATATGATAGAATACATTGAGGGTATGATATATATGAAAGAAATGAGATGGGGAAAACTATAATTGATTTTGCTTTATTATATAATTTGGCCATTGCAAATACACTATTTAAAAAGAGAGATGAACATGTAATAACCTTTAATAGTGGACTTCATAAAAGTTAAATAGACTTTTTTCTACGTAGGAATACAGAACGATCAATGCATAAGGATTGTAAGATGATATCCAGTGAGAGTTTAACTTCACATCATAGTTTAATGGTTATAGATATTCATGTCAAAAGATGAAAGAAAGGAAATAAACTTAATAGGTATTCAAAAACTAAGTAGTATAACTTAAAAGGAGAGAAAATAATCTTATTCACAAATAAGTTTATTGTAGAAGGAAACTGGAACTATGAAACAGAAGTAAACACCATGTGGATTAATATTGCTGAGTCTATTAAGAAAGTGAGAAATGATGTTTTAGGAGTATTTAAAGGTAAAGGCAATTAGAAAAGGAAATGTGGTAATGGAGTGAAACAGTGCAAAAAATTATTAAAGAAAAACCAAATGTATTTTAAAGCATGGCAAAAGACTAAAAATAATGAAAACTATGAACAATATAAGCATGCTAAAATGGTTGCTAAGGGAATAGTAAGTGAGGCTAAACTGAAGGCATATGATGAGCTCTATAATAGACTATTATCAAGAAAAGGTGAAAAAGATGTGTTTAAACTTGAAATAGTAAGAGAACAAAAGGGTAAGAACGTAGAACATGTTATGTGCATTAGAAGTGATAATCAAAGGGTATTAGTAAAAAATGATAAGATCAAACAAAGGTGAGAAGCGTACTTTCAAAAATTATTATATTACAATGGCTCTTAGAATATTTGGAATGAGAATACTATAAATCTAAATAACATTGAATATTATAGATATGAATATAGGATTACAATACTTAAAGTGAAAGAGGCCTTGAAAAAGATGAAATCAGAAAAAGGCATGGGGCCTGATGGTATGCTAATAGAGGTTTGGAAGTATATGAGAGATATTGGGGTAGTTTGGTTGACCAAGTTGTTTAACAAGATTATAAAATATATATATAAAAAAACCTAATAAGTGGAGGAAAAGCTCTATTGTACCAATTTATCAGAATAAATGAGATATAGAGAGCTACACTAATTATCGAGAGATCAAACTTATGAGCCACACTATGAAACTTTTTGAAAGAGTGATTAAGAAGAGGCTACGGCATGAAACAAGTGTATTGAAGAATCAGTTTGGTTCATGCTTAGAAGGTCTGTCATGGAAGCTATTTTCTTACTAAAACAATTGGTAGAGAAATATGGGGAGAGGAAAAAAGACTTTTACATGGTCTTTATTGACTTAGAAAAAGCTTATGATAAAGTCCCTAGAGAGTTAATATGGAAGGTGTTGGGCCAGAAAGGGGTTTCGCAGGAGTATATAGATATAATTAAAGATATGTATGAGGGAGTGGTAATAAATGTTAAGACCACTAATGGCAAGACTGGTGATTTCCTGTTATTGTAAGATTGCATCAGGGATCAGCATTGAACCCATATCTTTTCATGTTGGTTATAGATGAGTTAACAAAATATTGACACAAGGAGATTCCCTGGTGCACGCTATTTGCAGATGATATAGTCTATCTTGATGAGATAAGTGAGGGTGTAAACACAAAGCTAGAGTTTTGGCGAGAAGCATTGGAATCTAAAGGGTTTAAAATTAGCTTAACTAAGACAGAATATATGAATGCAATTTTAGCAAGGAGAGTAGGAGTGGAACACCAGTCAAGATTGATAACCAAGAAGTCTCCGTAAAGACCACTTTTGGTATTTAGGATCAATGATTCATGAGAGTAGAGAGATCAAGAGGGAGGTTATCCACAGAATCTAAACGGGTTGGAACAAATGGAGATGTGTATCTGGAGTTTTGTGTGATCGGCGGGTGCCACTCAAACTAAAAGAATTTTTGTATAGGATGGCCATAAGGCCGGCCATGCTCTATGGATCAAAGTGTTGGGTAGTTAAGGAACATCATGCTTATAGGATGAGCGTCGTAGAAATGAGAATGTTGAGACGGATGAGTGGTAAGACAATAAATGATAGAATTAAAAATAAAAATATTAGAGAAAATTTAGGGGTAACACTAATAGATAACAAGATGAAGAAGATTAGACTTAGATAGAGTGGGGCAATGCAAGTAGAAAGTTCTAAAAGGTCAAGGGGAAGGCCTAAAAGAATGTAGATAGAAGTGGGGAGGAAAGATTTAAAAACTTTAGGACTAAATGAATCAATGGTACTTAATAGAGAGGAATGAGGGAATAAGATTCATGTGGCGACCCCTAATTGGGATAAGGTCTTGATGATGGTGAATTTTGATCTTCCACAAAAGTCAAATACCTACTTTCTACAAAGGCAGTCATAATTTTAGTTACATTTTATTTATTGAAAGAATAACCATTTTAGGACCTCTTTAGTTTGCAGGAAATGCATTGAAATGATGGAAGGAAAAATTGCCTTCCAGGATTTCCACTACTTGATGCCGCCTGGAAATTAAATCTTAACTTTCAGGTGTTTCTCCTTTAAAATACTGAATCTAATTCCTCGGAAAAATGATATAGAGATGCAGCAGAATAGTGCTTTTATGGATCTTGCGAAATCCAACCGCGTTTCCTTGCAACTCTCAGTTTGAGTTTTTCTAGTTGGACGTTGGAAAAGGACGCAACAAGATAGCTCCCAGTTTGGGGTGATATAAACCGTTCGGCTTGCCTTATTTATATCATGCACTAATATACATGCCCGTTGGAGGCTAGCAGATAAATGTTTCAATTTAAAAGATTAAAATAATAATAATAATGGCATGGCCGAAACCATCCAACAGTTATGAAATTAGGCAGTTAACCAATTTAGGCAGGTCAAACATCCTGAGTGAATCCGATCATCCAAAGAAGGGCCCAATTGGTTTGCAACCTTACCGATGTCTCTTTTGGCGTCTGGAAAGCATTTTCCATTTTCACAATAGGCTTGTTTGAACATCCACATGTTAGGGACACACCAGCGTGGGCCAAAATATGGGCTTTTATAGTAAAAGTGAACAGCTGGTACAATATTTTTGACAATATATTGGCTGATATACCCTTTACGGCTGCTATAACATTATATGACCCACAAATCATGACAGATATCTAGGATTGAGCCTCCTGCTGCCTTACCCTTGTGGCCTACGCATGCATGATTTAAGGGTAAAAGCAGGAGAAAGGTGCATCGTCATGTTAAAGTGTTGGGACATGTAGATCTCCTTCTTTTTCGAAGAGAAAGCTTAGATGAAATAAATGATGATTTTTGTGTGTTGTGAGATCTAGCAAACTCCTATTAGCAGTATTCTAAAAGATGCACATTTAAAATCGAATTTTACTAGCAAAGAAAGGACGTTGGTAACTGCTGGAATTCACATATTTTCACTTGAAAAATAATTTGAGCAAGGAAAAGTACTTCCTGGGGGCTTATTCTTAGAACTGAATTCTTGACTTGGTACATTATGCTCTTGATCAATGATAAATAAATGCCTCTCCCGTTTGATAATTTTTCAGGAAGTTCGAGACTACAATAAGTCTTTGATGCGTGGCATGTTCGTTGGAAGAAGCAGATTGTAGGTCTTTGCCTTTACTCTCTTCTAATTGTCCGTTTTATTAAACCCACAAATCATAGTCAAAGAATTATCACAGAAACGACTATCCCAAGGAACAATGGAAGAAGATGCCCTTAGGACTGCTTTTGGAAGGGGCGCGCCCTAGCACTGACTTAGAAGAGGGATGCAAATGACTCTTTTTATATTGCTTATTAGTTGAGTAACTTCGTCCTCTCCAGCTTCTCATCGACGATAGTGCGTTGGGTGCAATGGTCCATCCCTAGCATACCCACAGATGGTATGCATAATTTAGAAGAATCTCTTGCCGGCGCGTATCTTCCTGCATTCACAGTATAAGAACTCCTATGTTATCAGCTTATGGCGACTTCAAAAGGCTTCTGAGAAACGTGGACGAAAGTACATTTGTGACTTTCTATCCGTGTGCCGCTACTTTTGAATTGACTAAGTCTATTTAAATGTCTAGCAAACGAAGATCAATGAAAGCTAAAGGAAGGACCTCTTTTAGATTACTTTTTAGTATGGGAAAGTTTATCACATCCACTAGTGGGATGGATACGCTGACCTGGAAACATTTTATAGAAACGGGAGAGGTGGAGATGGTTTTTCTTGCACGCCCACCCCTCTATGGCATAGGTCAATCAAGTAAAAGAAACGTGGGAAAGAAAGGGAGTATTGTCATTTGCGTGTTCATTTCCACTTCCATTAAGTAGAATATTATAAGGGGATGAAAACCATAAACAGTAATCTTTTATGCTGTGGGATGTTATGTGATGCACAACCATAGTTTCCTGTGGAAGTTAAGCAGAAATACAAAAGGCAGTGGCGATAGTCCAAAGCACTTTTCTACCTCTTGAGAGTCATGAACCAAAATTCAATCTCATTGAAGAATGCCACCCTTCCTGTTTGTGGTCTTGTTAGATGAACCGGTGGAAAATAGAAAAGACCTATACTGTAGGCAAAGCTACCAAATCCTCAGTATTTGAATAAAATATAATGACAGGGAAGTTTGGCATAAATGTCTAGCAAGTATAAGGGGACTATTTGATGAAGTTAAGAAGAAAATGAGGTGATCTGAGGATAAGGGAAGATGGCTTCTTCTAGTGCGAAATCCACGTACAAGAAACTTAGAAGGGAATCCCAGCTAACGTGAATGGGTTTCATTCATTTTTGTTAATTTTTACAAAGACCCAAAACAAATAGTTAAGATGATCCAAACAAATTAATGTCTTATATATTACTTATTTTAGTATTCTGGATTCAATGAATGACTTAGATTAATAAAAGATATTTCACTATGCATAGAAAAGTGGCGTTTGTGCCTCTCTCCTTTGGAGTGTGTACTCTTAGCCGGACTCAATGAAAAGTAAAAATGATAAAATGAAAGCAGGTAACAACAAATGGATTCTTGACAATACTAAACCTATTTGTGGAAAAAGCAAAACCTTTTGATAAACTGAACCTAGGCATGTATTCAAGAAAATTTATCTCAATTATCTTGTTGTCCTTCCCTTGTTTTGGCTACATGTGAAAATCACGAGAGTTGAATGATTTTTAAGCATTTTTTTAGTCTTGAGAATCAAAGCTCGTGATTTTTTGATCTTTCGTGGTGGTCTATCCATAGGACAGAAAACCACATAAATGGCCTAGATCCTCTAAAAACAAAGCCCAACAATATGGACGTTCACTCTCTCTTATGTAACTTAAAAAGGTTGCAGTTACAACCAACAAAGTCATAACTAAGAGTTTATAGCAGCTCATTTCACCGAATGTTTCTAAAAGCAAATGACACCAACGTAATCATCTTACACCTATTCCTGGCCCTGTTTCTGGGTTTTTACTTCATGGTATAATGTTATCTCCCGTGTAATTTTCCCTACTTCTGCAGATACAGATTTACATTTTTATCTGACATAGGAAGCAGTACTTATTGATGAATAGTTAACAATGGTGGTCCTCATAAACTAATTGTTCAATTCTTACTTACTATAGCTTGTTACATGGGTTGTGAATGAGAACTTAGTTTCTTCCTCTTGATTTGAGACAAAACCCAATTCATTTTAGATGATGAATGGACCAAAGGGAACATCCTTCTCCATCTATTGGCATCAAATCAAGCCATTCCCAACACATGCATGCTTAAGATATCATCTTTCTCTTGCTTTTACATCCAATACAACTCATTTTATTTTTGCTATTCTTCCACTCTGATAAGTACAAAAACCATTCTAGCTAGATTTTCCTTGGATTTAAAAGAAGACCCACCTAAAAAGACCTATGCTGCGTTGCATTAAGAACAAGCCCATTTTATGTTCTTCCAGGAAAAGGAGGGTTGAAGTTGCCTAGCTCTGACTTGGAGAACCCGCCATTAATAACTAGCTTGGGGTTCGTTTGGTGCCTGAAGTACCCTATAAAGTGGTTTTCGAGGGAAGATGATGATTTAAGTATCTTTTTCCTTTTCTAGAATATAATATAAAATTATGTAAAAATTAATTTAAAAATTTTCAGAGTGGGCCGACATCTCCTTTTTTTGTCAATCAAAAGCAGAACATATAAAAGAAAATTAAAGTGTATAAGGTCCTTGGGTATAAGGTACTTGTAGCATCAAAATAAAGAGAGTTGCTGGATACAATCCGGTGCAGTGTCATTCCACACAGACGATCTCATGATTGAAATACAGAAAATAGCCAAAATGTCATCAATATATAATTTTTCATTCAATGAAAAGTATGATTAATGCATGTGAGGGAAGTCCACTGGAGTACCCATTGTGCCGCAGTCATCACCCGTTAGAAGAGATTAAATGAAAGATCCCAGATAAACTAAGCACATATTCAATCTGAATGCCATCCGTAGATCTTTCACTTTAATTAACAACTTCCGCTAGGAAATTTTTGCCTTTCAGAGAAAAAGTAACTTAAGAAAATCCATTTTACAATCTGAATACCATGTTACAAGGGATGGACATGGGAGTAAACTAAATCAACGTTCCCCTTTGGTTGGGGATTAGATTTGGGAGTGTTGTAATTCTTCGCTTGTTAGGCAAAGAGAAAAAAGAAAGCCTAAATCTAAAGGATCTTAGTAGATCCTGTGACAAGAATTACAAGCATAACAACTTCAGGAAACCTAAGATCCAAGTAAACAACAAATTTTGGGAAACCTAAGATCCAAGTAATAGTAGATACACAAACAATACCAAGAGTTTCTGAACATGTAGAATGATGTCCAATAACTACACAGTATACAAACTCTACCTCAGGCTTAGGAGTTGTGATGTAACTAATACATGTAATTAGTTAAAAGGTTGTGCATAAGAAACTTACAAAGAAATTACATGTACTACCAGTGAATTCAATTTCTTGATTCTTGTTACATGTTTGGCGAAAGCGCTAAAAAGGAAAATTCTTAAGGTTAAGGTATCACAATAAATAAGCTTTGCCGATGTGTATGAAGCATGAGACTAGCTCAACGAATGGTTTAGTGGTGTCACCATAGATTAATAATTCTGATCACAACTATAGTAGAAAAAAGACTCATATGTACTTAGTAGACACCTGCTAGCAGATAACTCATGGTAATTTGGTTTATCCTACCAAGTCGCTTAATTCACTGAATTTTATCTACTAGTTTGGTCAATTGGCCCATTCGCTTGAGTCTTCCCTTGTTTTGGATGATACAAAGGGAAATGCTGTCCGGACTGCGCTTCTGAGATTGAATCCATGATCCCTCTATCAAAACCGCACCTTCGGATATATGACCTAATCATCGCCTTTCCTTTGGTATTTGCAAAAAATCATACCCATTGGATATTTCCAGTTGAAAAATCCAATGGTCACAATTTAAACTAAGGTTACCAAATATGTTAATAGAGCACGTGAAACTCGATTCTCCAAAAACTTGTTTTACATACCAATACGAAACTATCTTTAAAATAAATTGAAACTTATTTGACACTCAAAGGAAAACACCAGTGAGAAACTCATCTCAAACTCAAGAAAAATTGATTGGAAACTCTACCAAAAAATAAGGTCAGCTCAAAGTATTTTGACTATTTCCTTGTAGGACTTTTCTCTCTCTCTCATTTCACTTTTGTACAGTGCCATTAACTTTAACTTTACTTTTGTCTGTCTCACGTTCCCATTATGTACTTTTTTAAAGTTTTATGCAGTAATGCTTTCATATTTCTCATTTCATTTTCGTGTCTCTCACATTTTTATTACATTTTTTCCTTAAAGTTTTTCAAGTATTTTTTGTGATGTTTCATGTTTCTCGTTTTATGTAAAATTTTTGCTAACATCTTATATACTTTTTTCAAATGTGTTTCACGTTTAAGTAACCATAATTTAAACACTAAAAACACAGCTAAAATCATTCATCTGACATGAATGCTGGTGTCTAGCCAACTTAAGAGAGTCCAAACAAGATGGACAGATAAAAACATCCAAAAGTAAGATTTAGCAAGACGGGGTTTTGGAGTCAGTCCTAAAACTTAATCTGGATATTGTAAGGTTAGAGTCAGCCAGAGCAGGGACACAGATTCATTGTTGTAATTTCAGAAATAACGTGCATTACCGCGGTCATTCGAACTTGTAAAAATCTGAATCAAATTAATAAAAAGAAGAGTACAAAAGAAAAGGAAACAAATCGAACAAAATTCCAATATCTTCTCTAATTAACCACTATATACACTTTTCACTTCATGCAGACGTATACCAGTGTACCAGTCACTTCCTCGAAGCAAACTAAAACCTATAAGCTCCATATGGCACCGGTATTCCCACCGCTACCTCTTCACTGCTCTTCCTCCCACCGGAACCTGGAAACGCAGGCACTGGTTTCCCCGTCGACATCACCGTCGGTATTGCCACTCCTATTGATTGTTCTGGGCCCACTTGTGCAGGACGCACCATCCTAACAGACAAATTGACAATCCCATTGCGCCCCCCGTCCCGTTCTCTCAGACGGTAGCTCAAGAAGTGAAGCTGGTTAGCCGGGACATAATCTGCAAAAATATCAGACAGCGGTACATTTGCTGTTCCAATCGTTGTAAATTTCTCCGACCCAGTTCTGCAATTTACTTCAACAGTGAAGGACCGAGCCTGGTGTAGCAACGGCAGTTGTAGCTTTTCGTTCCAAGAAGGATAACTCCCTCCTTCACAATCAACGCTCGTTGATCGGAAATTATTAGGGTCCGTTCGGACCGTCACGAATGATTTCTTCTTGATCCAATGGTTGTAAACCTTCAACCCTTCAGCAGAGATGACATTGATTTCCAAGTAAGGTGGCTTCTCCATGTCTTTGGTGCTCTTTGAAGATTATACCAAACCCCAAGAATAGCGACCAAAATGGGAAATAGTAATATGAACTGCCTTAAGGCACGGATTCTTCTGTATATATATAGGGAGCGATTGGGAAAAGAAGATGAATGGAAGGTAAGGAGAGAGAGAGTGGTCGTTTCCTAAAACTTTTTGTATGAAGAATGAGGTGAAGTGCAGTGCAGCTTCCAGTTTGGTCGACCGGGTCAAATTATTGGTCAATTTTTATATTGTGTTTGCTCGTGTAGATAAGTGCAAGGATTGACAGGCCGCGAAAGTACGTGGACCCACTCAGGGTTAACCATCGAACCGTTTAACCTCTTGGTTGTGAGACAGATCAGTCACTAGGCACACCTGATCTTATTCAAGAGGGCTATTTTCCCTGAAATTTACGTATGAAAAGGAAATTGCATTCTAAATTTAGGAGAAAGTCTAGCACTCGGCAACTTTTGCAATTTCCTGTTTTCATACTAATCTATCTCTAAAAACCACTTTAATCTTCTCAACTTTGAAAAAAAATCCGCTTGATCTACTCCTTTCTTCCAAATCAGTGGCCAAATAGGGGTGCTGTACTAGAGCCCAGGACACAGTGGTGTACTATAGCATCCCTCCGCCAGTTGATCCCAACACGTAATATATATTCTTCGGATGCTGAATAATGAATGCAGGGGAGCCTTGGCTTTTACGGTAAAGTAGCCCTTACGTGAGATCACGGGTCTGAGGCACAGAAACAGTCTTTTTTTTTTAAGGTACAAGATAAGGTTTTATGTTGTAAATTCTTGTAATCAGCTCCTTTTTCGTAACCTGCTAGGCAAGAGCCTTGTGAACCGTGAAAACAGTCCCTTGCAAAAATATAAGATAAGACTGCACTATAGACTCTTGTGGTCAGCCCCTTCCTCAACCTTGCATAGGCATGAGCTTCGTGCACCAGGAGCTACCTTTTACCTTTTTAGATACTAAATATTGAATGTACAGCTGTTACAAACATAAAAAAGGATTAAAAGAAAAGGCAGTAGAAAACCCTTAAGCAACGGCTGGTTAACATCATGCATCGAAGGGGAAATTAATGGATTAGTATACGCAGAATGTAGCCCAGACAGCTAGAGATTACACTTTTGACTTAATAGCTAGACATCCAAAGCTAGACTTATCATCACATGAATGAGTCCGATCATGCAACGATGGGCTTTAAGAAAAGTGGTCACTTGACAAAGATCTTAGATTCTAGATAGAAGCCGTGCAGGTGCTGGAAGACAGAAGGATCAATTCTAGAGTGCACTCCACGATGGGGTGGAATTCCATTCTTCATGTATTCCGCGTTGGCCTATAGTATCTAAGAAGGTAATAATGTGGCATATTTTCTGTGTCTTGATCCGACCATGAAGTTTCTAGCTATAGAATGTGGTGCCTCGCGTGGAGAAGTTTCAGTGGCTACGTAACTCTTAATTTACAGTATTTTTCTAACAGATATTAAATCTTGATTTTATAAGTAAGCCTTCGACCTAATTATAAAGTTGTTGTCGTGGGATTTTGAGGTCACAAATTTAAGACGTGAAAATAACTTCTTGTAAAAATAACAAATAAAAACATATACTATAAACTCTTGTAGTCCGCCTCTTTTTAGAACCCACAGATTCAGTGCTGTGATAGCCCAAAAGATCAAATCTTCCTAGTCAAATATGAGGAATGACTGTATATGTAAGGCAACAGCATAAAAATTTGAATTTTTCCTTGACTTGTATGCGGCCGACCATCGTCCCAAAGTCTACGCATAAGATTTCGTTGAATATGCAACGTGCGTTCACGTGGCGGTAGTAGAGCCGAAAATATCCGATAATTTATAGCCGGTTGGACGGTCTAACGCAGATAACGTGAAGCCCGGTCCACATCCTTCTGCGGGAACCCAGACCATGTGAGGCAGTTGGCTGTGGAATTCCATCTCCCACAGCCTATCTTCCACACAGAAGAAACGAGGCTACTGCCCTCTGTATCCCGAAGTCTTGGTGTTGTTTGTGTACGAGCACTGAAAGGTCAATACGGATACGTCGGCCTGGCCTCTGGCCATAAAAGCTTCACATTTCCACTTTCAATATCCGTTCTATTCTCGTCTCCTTCCGATAATCAAACATGTGAGGCAGTTGGCTGTGGAATTCCAAGAGAAAACCTTTCAAGAATTTGGGTTCGAGCACTTAGCCCAGTTGCTTAAAGATACTTTCTTGCACAAAGACAGTGAGGCATCTCTTTAGAAATACATTTGGTTGCAGGTTTGAGTTGTTATGTTCTCTTTACCCTTGAATTAGATCGTGAAGAGTGTGCGAGTAATTTTCTTCTATAATTATTTGAAAAAAGAAAAGAAAGAACTAGGTCTCACCTGTAGAGGAATCAACTCCCAATTCTCAAGAAAACCTTCTTCTTTGCAACAATTTGAGAATAACAAGGACTAGAATAAATAATATATACAAGACCACCCATGATACGATCCTAACCCCCTACTCAATTGAGATTAATTTCCATTGGACGTGGGAATGAGCTGCTTGCTTAATTTGTTCGATATTTCATACTCCCTTGATCAATAACTCAAAGGAAACAGTGGTTTACTCTTCAAGTTGATAATCTTTGGACTCATTAAGATATCACTTCTATATAGCCAAAATGTATTACTAACAACCATAGTTTGAAACCTGAAAACTCCTAAACCAAATTGTTCAGAAGCACAAATTTGACAGCTTTGTCTATTGAGGTAGACAATCAAGCATTTACCTTCTTGAACTTTTAGCCATTGAATTGAGACTTGGATATTGGTTTTACGGGAATGTGGGTAGGTTCTGATTGGAAAGCCATACAATTACTTGCTGAATTCAAAGGCCTTTCATACATTATTTATAGGAGTCTTGTGGAATTTTTTTTAGCTATTATTAAACTGTATTATTGAGTTACTAGGATGTTTTGTACAGAAGAAGTATCTACACAATTAGAGCTCTCCTAGTAAGATGTGCCATCCATTTTTAGACACAGTCCTACCCTTGGATGGCAGTACATAATTGTTTTCTTATTATATGGTAAGTTCAATATTTCGGTAGTGTTTCTATATATTGTATGAGTTTGAGGGCATGGTGTAACACCCCGGATTTTTAAGACAATTATTATTATTATTATTATTATTATTATTATTATTATTATAATGGCATTTTAAATAAGAGCATTTGGGATCCCATGAGAAAATATTTATTCAACATTTTACTAAACCTATCTTAAAAACTCCAGGTGTTAGTTTTCATTTCTCAAAATGGCGTACATGTAATTTAAACATAAATAAATAATCCGCGTATAAATCAACGTCAAATAAATAGGCGCCTTTATTTTAATTCAAATAAATGTCCAAAACACAATAATAATATGGCCCAGGGTCTATCCATCATAACATCCCATATAAATGTCCAACATATGTCCAAACATCTAAATCACATCCAAATATAAAGTATGTAGTCCATAATAAAATTTAAATGATAATCCACTCTAATGACTCACATTACTGTCTAAAACTATAGGGAAAAACTAGTCTTCAGCAGCTCTCAAGGTTTATCAACCGCGTTTTCTTTCCTGATGTCGCGCTTGAGATCTAAGGCATTGCAAAACAAAGCAATGTCTCAGCAAGCTATCGCTTGTGTAGGTACATAGATAATTAATGTAATAAATGAAAGAAATAATGAACAGTACTTATGAAAAATCTAACATTTATTAAAATAGTGATATCATAATGCCATGTTCAATAAATGCCAATTTATTCCATATGCTAAAACATAAAATTCAAGGAGTTAAAACATGACATGAATCAATAAAATAGAGCATACAACCAGAATAAGGGCACCCTAAGGTAATGCGTCCCACCACATCACACTAACATCCCTGATCAGGGGTACACGTAGTCAACCTTTGAGTGTCATCACACCCAGGCATATCATCCATAACCATGCTCATCATACATGCACACATAATAAGAATATGGGTCATCATGCTGCAGTGGCAACCCTCCATGGGTATCAACCACCGCCGCTCCCCGTCGACACCATAACGGGAGACTTAGCGTCTGTTCCCATGGAAAGGCTCAGACCGGTAGTGTGGACTATCCATGTTACCAAACCCCTACAGAATGCCATCTATGGGCAGATGTTTATCATATCACAAACTCATCACATCATAATCTCGGAGGGTGGGTGGTCGGCCTTATCCCTCCTAGCATGACGCCCACCGAGCGAGAGCACCCGTCATCAAATATAAAATACGAAAATCATATGTATATGCTAAAACTCAAGAGCACTTATAGCTTGCAATCCCCAAGACATGCCCCTCATCCTGGGGTTAGCCTATAAAAGGACCAGCTAATAAGCCTCTATGCTCATTTCCATGTAAATCCATGCATTTTCTATATATATATATAATAAGAAATAAGTCTCTAATTAAGCATAACTAATTAATATCATTCTTGTAAAAGCATTTTAAATAAGTTTATTCAGCAAAAGATTTTAATTTGGAATAACCATCCTGTACGCAATGTCGCATGAAATCCACAGTAAATAATAATTGCATTTTAAAACACAATCACACATGATGCTATGTTTAAACATGGTTTAAAAATCAAGGAAAAACATTAGTTGTCGTCACCTACCTCAGTGTGAGACCACTAGCTTGCTAATAACTCCCTTTAACTGGTATATTCAAGTGCACTTGTACATGTCACATCACTATTTAAAAATTTTTCTAAATAAAAAGTGATCATTTATAAGTTTTTAAGTTAAAACTAGGTCTGCATTGTCAATACGGTCACAACGCATCTTTCGGATCATGATTTGGACTCCTCTAGCTCCCAAAAATCAATTTTAAGTGAAAATACTTCATAAATTAATATTTATTAATTTATAGGGTATTTGGCGGGTGGACTGGTTTACACCAGCGGCCCTGCTTTACACAGGGTTACACCGGGACCAAGTGTACACTGGGTTACACCGGTGGCCCTGGTTTACACTGGGTTACACCGGCACCCAGTGTACATTGGGTTACACAGGCAACCCGGTTTACACCAGCGATGTGGAAACCGGCGCCTGAGAAGACAACCGGCTTCCGGTCATCTCTGGTGACCCTACAGGTGTCCAAATCACTTGGTTTTTAAACCATTTTGTTCCAAATTTTGTCTAGTTTCCATTTTTAACATCCTTTTGCATTGATTTCTCCAAAAACCATGTTTTTTAAACAATTTTTCCCAAGTTCCTAAAAACATCCCCAGGTACTGGTTTTTGGGTTTTATGGAGAAATGCACCGTTGGATCACTCCCAAATTTAAAGAGTTTGCTCTTGGGTCTCTTGTGCACTAGTTGGACGGTGCGATTTTTAAACGGATGAGGTTTGATCCGTGAAATCACGCTCCAACAGTAGCGTGCACAAAGTTCCCAAAAAATTCAATTTTTTTCCTAATTTTTTTCATGCTTTTCTAATTAGTTTTCTAATTAATAAATACAGAAAAACATGGATTTGAGGCTTACCTTGCGCCTGGCTGGTGTTGCTCGTGTTGCCGAGGCTCCACTCGCCGGAAACATGTGAATTTTTGCAGGCTAGGTTTCTGAGTAAAGCTCAGTGAAAACGCTCAAAGTGAAGCGTTTTGGCAACCTCGGGAGGGTAGATATATGCCTAGAGTCCTAGGGGAAGAGAACCTCTCCCATTCACGCCTCTTTCCTTGGCTTCTGGGACGATTTTTCCAGATCCGGGTACAGACGTGTGGAAGACGGGGGTGCCATTATCAATTTGGGCCCCTGTGTAATACGTTTCTGTCAAATGACAAAATTGCCCTTACAACTTTGACGGCTCATAACTCGCTCGTTTGAGCTTTGTTTTTCACGCTCTTGGTGGCGTTGGATTCGTATCGATGAGCACTTTCTAATTATTATGTTTTCAGGAAAAATTTCTATCTATAAATTTTTATTTTAATTTATTTAATAATTTACTATTTTATCCTAAAAATTAAAGATATTACATTCTTCCCTCCTTATAAAAATTTCTTCCTCGAAATTTAGCTACATACCTCTATGTAAATAACTCTGGATGGATCTTTCGCATCTCCTCCTCAGTCTCCCAGGTGGCCTCCTGTATTGAATGATGCTGTCAAAGGACTTTGACCAAAGCAATGGTCTTATTCCTTAACTCCTTGACTCTTGTATCTAGGATGCGCACTGGTCTCTCTTCAAACATCATGTCAGACTGTAGCTCTCCTGGGATATGCTCCAATACGTGTGAGGGATCTGGCACATATTTCCTCAGCATAGACACGTGAAAGACGTCATGTACATTTGCTAGCTGTGGTGGTAAGGCTAGCTGATATGCCACAGCTCCAACTATGCGTAAGATCTCGAAAGGTCCAATATACCTGGGGCTAAGCTTCCCTTTATTTCCAAACCTCAATACCCCTTTCATGGGAGAAACCTTCAAGACTACATGCCCATCCTCAGAGAACTCTAAGTCTTTTCGCCTCTTGTCTGCATAACTTTTCTGTCGACTGTGAGCTGTCAGTAACCTCTTCCAAATGAGTTGGACTTTCTCTGCACATTCTTCTACTAACTTAGATTTCACCACGCGTCTTTCTCCTACATCACTCCAACATAAAGGTGACCGACAAGGTCTGCCATAAAGTGCCTCATATGGAGCCATGCCAATACTAACGTGATGACTATTATTATAAGCAAATTCCACCAAAGGTAAATGATCTTCCCAGCTACCCTTCCAATCCATAACACAGGCTCGTAGCATATCCTCAATAGTCTGGATGGTCCTCTCACTCTGTCCGTCCGTCTGAGGACGGAATGTCATCTTGAATTTCGCCTCAACCCTAATGCCTCTTGCACGCTCTTCTAGTATTTTGAGGTAAATCGCGTATCTCGATCCGATATAATTGTCAAGGGAACGCCATGTAGACTGACGATCTCCTTAACATATAATTTCGCTAAGCTATCCACGGTCTGATTTTGTCTAATAGGAAGGAAATGAGCGGACTTGGTCAACCTGTCCACAATGACCCATATCATGTCGTGGCCGCTAGCGGTCCTCGGAAGACCCAGAATGAAGTCCATGGTAATATGGTCCCACTTCCACTCTGGAAGGTCCAGTGTCTAAAGTAGTCCTGATGGACGCTGATGCTCAGCCTTGACCTGCTGACAGGTCAAACATCGTGCAACACACTCTCCAACATCCTTTTTCATACCATTCCACCAAAAATGCCTCTTGAGATCTTGATACATCTTCGTACCCTCAGGATGAATTATATAAGGGGATTGGTGTGCTTCTTGAAGTAACTCACGCTTCAATTTGTCATTTGCTGGTACTACCAACCTTCCCTTAAATCTAACCCCTCCATCTGGTCCCCTCGAAAAATCTGTTTTATCTGTCAAATCCTGTGTTTCCTTGTCTTTGCCCTGTGCCTCTAAGATCCTGTCAAAGAACTTAGATCGAGTTGTCAAATTGTCAATCATCACACCCGCCTTCCTACTCAAGGCATCTGCAACAACATTAGCCTTCCCAGGATGGTACTGTATGGTGAAGTCGAAGTCCTTGAGATACTCCATCCATCTGCGCTGCCTCATATTCAATTCGCTTTGAGTAAAGAAGCACTTGAGGCTCTTATGATTAGTGAATACCTCAAATCTCTCGCCATAAAGATAATGTCACCAGGACTTCAATGCAAATACCACCGCTGCTAATTCCAAATCATGTGTTGGGTAATTTACCTCATGTGTCTTCAGCTGTCTAGACGCATAAGCAATTACCTTCCCATGTTGCATCAACACTGCTCCTAATCCCTTGCCAGAGGCGTCACAATAAACTACATAACTGCCTGTACTTGATGGTAAGGTCAATACTGGAGCAGTAGTAAGTCTCCTCTTGAGCTCTTGTGTAAAGCCTTGGCCGATGAGGGCGGGCCAAGAGGGCTGGCAGGCTTCTAGGCAAGGTGAAAGACTGAGAGTTAGTCCCACATCGCTAGGGGGAAAGTTACTGGGCTCTTGATAAGAGTGATGAGGACTTTCCTTGCAACGAGGCCTCTGGGAGAAGTCCCAGAACAAAACCCTGAGGGTTGGCCAAGATGGGTTGAGGGTTGGCCTTGTGAGGGGACCCAAGATACTTTGAGGGACCCAGAGGGGACAATATCGTCCGCTGCATATCTCTGATAACAGGAACGAGGCCTCCCGATGGGTGAAGCCCAAGAGGGGTGAGGGACCTAAGGGAATAAAACCTTGAGGGGTGAAGCCCAGAGTGGTGAGGAACCCAAAGAGGACAATATCATATCCGCTGTGCACTCTGATACACGGAACGAGGCCTCCCGATGGGTGAAGCCCAAGAGGGGTGAGGGACCTAAGGGAACAAAACCTTGAGGGGTGAAGCCCAGAGTGGTGAGGAACCCAAAGAGGACAATATCATATCCGCTGTGCACTCTGATACACGGAACGAGGCCTTTTCCCTGGGCAACTGGGGAAGAACAAAACCGTGCGGGGTGTATGGGCACTCCGGCACGGACAATATCGTTGTAGGGTGTGGGCCCTCGAGCTGTTACATCTTGGAAGCTCTCCTCACAAGCCTCGGTCCACACAAATTGAGTGTCTTTCCTAGTAAGGGTGGTCAATGGTAATGAGATCTTAGAGAATCCCTCTATGAAACGACGATAATACCCTGCCAAACCGAGAAAACTGCGTATCTCAGTCACTATCTTGGGCCTCTCCCAGTGTAGTACTACCTCTACCTTTGTTGAATCCACGGCCACTCCATCTTTAGATATGACATGGCCTAAGAAATGCACTTGGTCTAACCAAAAATCACACTTACTAAACTTGGCATACAACTGATGTCGACGAAGTGTGTCCAATACCGTGTGGAGATGCTCCCTATGTGTATCATGACTAGGCGAATAAATCAAGATGTCATCCATGAATACAATCACGAACTTATCCAAATAAGCTCGAAAGACACGGTTCATTAGATCCATGAACACTGCAGGTGCATTCGTCAATCCAAACGGCATCACTAGGAATTCATAATGACCATAACGACTCCTAAAGGCAGTCTTCGAGATATCATCTTCTCTAACCCTCAGCTGATGATACCCTGACCTCAGATCTATCTTGGAGAACACTTGTGCCGATTGGAGCTAATCAAATAAATCATCTATGCGTGGCAAAGGGTATCGGTTCTTTATAGTAACACCATTCAATAACCGATAATCAATGCATAGTCTCAGTGATCCATCCTTTTTCTTCACGAAAAGGACTGGTGCTCCCCATGGTGATCCACTACTACCGATGAAGCCCTTATCCAGTAACTCTTGCAATTGTACCTAAAGTTCTCTCAACTCTGCTGAAGCCATCCTGTATGGTGCCTTAAAGATAGGCGATGTACCCGGCACCAAGTCAATGGTGAAGTCAATCTCCCTACTTGGCGGCAATCCTGGTAATTCCTCAGGAAAGACATCAGCAAAATCACGGACAACATCAATCTTGTCAAGCCGTGGCTGCTCCTTTTCCTCAACAGTCACATATGCGAGGAATGTGTTACACCCTCGTGCATAAAATCGTGCCGCCTTCATAGCAAAAATGATGCATGTACCTACCTGATCTTTCCTACCCTGGAACACTATTTCTGGTTGCCCAGGTATAAGAAAAGTGACTCGCTTCTTTCGGCAGTCTACCATAGCCCCATAGTTGGCTAACCAATCCATCCCAAGAATAACATCATAGTCTACCATGTCTAGTAAGATGAAGTCTGTGTCCATACTCACGCTTGATATTTCTACAGGTATATCTCTAATATATTCTGTAGTCTCTACTGTCTCTCCCACAGGTGTCATAATATTTAATCCAAATGCTAGTTTGTGTACATATACATCAAGGCAATATGCAAAAATACATGATATAAAAGAATGTGTAGACCCTGTGTCAAAAAGAACTTTGGCATGTCTATCCGAGACTAGAAGAGTACCTTCTACGACCTGGTGTGATGCCTGTGCCTGTCCTGATGAGATCGCAAATACTCGCCCCTGGCTACGCAGCGCATTAACTGCCTCTACTCTCATCTCGGTCTGCCTCTCCCTGTCCCTTAGGACAGTCCTTAATGAAATGGCCAACGTCTCCACAATTGAAACACCTGTATGGCTGTCTCTGGTAAGGTGTATAGGGCTGTCTCTGTGGTTGTGGCTGCCTCTGCTGCTGTGGTCGATTGAATCTATTACACCCTCGCCCAGGGTGCCAACCCTTGCACCTATCACATCTCTTCCTCTCAGCGTCTCTCTTAAATTTGGCCTGTGGTGGATGACCTGATGCCCCATGTGTCTGCATAGCACCAAACGGCCGCTTGCCCTTACAGGGCTGGAACGCACTCCCTCTAGTCCTGAGAGAGTTCTTCTCATGCATGGACACCATATCAGCAGCATCTCGCACAGAAGTGGGTCGCGAAGAAATCACTCGATCTCTCAGCCAAGGAGTCAACCCATCCACAAATCTGTCAGTTGCCTCTGTGTCTGAGGCCAATGCGTGAGGTGCAAATCTCCTCAGTCGTGTAAATCGGTTCAGGTACTGCTGAACCATCATATCTCTCTGCTCCAGGGTGGCAAACTCCTTCTTCATGGACTGCAATGCATGAGGTGAAAAATACTGAGTGTCGAAAGCCTGTTTAAAGGCTGCCCATGTCATCGTCTCGGTCGGATCTGGTCGGGTGAGTGTGAAAGTCTGCCACCAGAAGCCGGCCTCACCTTTCAGCAGGTAGGAGGCTACTCTAACTTGATCATCTGGTGAGATCTTCATAGCATCGAATGTCCTCTCCGCCTCAAATAACCATCGCTCGGCCTCCTCCGTGTTACCATCGCCATAAAAGGGTTTCACCATCTTTTGAAACCTTTCCAATAATTTGTCAATCTTCTTAGAGTCACTCGTAGCATCGCCCTCCGTGGCTCTAGGTACTGATGGTTCATGTACTGGTTGTGAGGACTGAACTGATGAAACCATGGGTACCACTTTAGGTGGTGGAATAGGGCTAGGGTTAGCTGCGTCACCGTTGTCCTAACCTATTTCTTTGTATAAGTGGTACGAGTCCTGACATTAAACGATTCAATAACTCGGCATCTCAGTCCCCTTGAGTTGAGGGCTCAGTGGGTGGAGCCACGGGTGTAGCAGGGGTAGACCTTGTCCTTCTTCGAGGAGCCATCTGTCAAAAGTTTTAAATGTCACTAAGTGTAAGTTCCTCTCTCATAGTTCCTCTCTCTACAACTATTATGGACTGTTATTCACATATAAATGGACATTCACAAGGATTATGATGGACTAGACTGGGCTCTGATACCAACTTTGTAACACCCCGGATTTTTAAGATAATTTTTTTATTATTATAATAATGACATTTTAAATAAGAGCATTTGGGATCCCATAAGAAAAGATTTATTCAACATTTTACTAAACCTATCTTAAAAACTCCGGGTGTTAGTTTTCCTTTCTCAAAATGGTGTACATGTAATTTAAACATAAATAAATAATTCGCGTATAAATCAACGTCAAATAAATAGGCGCCTTTATTTTAATTCAAATAAATGTCCAAAACACAATAATAATATGGCCCAGGGTCTATCCATCATAACATCCCATATAAATGTCCAACATATGTCCAAACATCTAAATCACATCCAAATATAAAGTATGTAGTCCATAATAAAATTTAAATGATAATCCACTCTAATGACTCACATTACTGTCTAAAACTATAGGGAAAAACTAGTCTTCAGCAGCTCTCAAGGTTTATCAACCGCTTTTCCTTTCTTGGTGTCGCGCTCGAGATCTAAGGCATTGCAAAACAAAGCAATGCCTCAGCAAGCTATCGCTTGTGTAGGTACATAGACAATTAATGTAATAAATGAAAGAAATAATGAACAGTACTGATGAAAAATCTAACATTTATGAAAATAGTGATATCATAATGCCATGTTCAATAAATGCCAATTTATTCCATATGCTAAAACATAAAATTCAAGGAGTTAAAACATGACATGAATCAATAAAATGGAGCATACAACCAGAATAAGGGCACCCTAAGGTAATGGGTCCCACCACATCACACTAACATACCTGATCAGGGGTACACGTAGTCAACCTCTGAGTGTCGTCACACCCAGGCATATCATCCATAACCATGCTCATCATACATGTACACATAATAAGAATATGGGTCATCATGCTGAAGTGGCAACCCTCCATGGGTATCAACCACCGCCGCTCCCCGTCGACACCATAACGGGAGACTTAGCGTCTGTCCCCATGGAAAGGCTCAGATCGGTAGTGTGGACTATCCATGTTACCAAACCCCTACCGAATGCCATCTATGGGCAGGTGTCTATCATATCACAAACTCATCACATCATAATCTCGGAGGGTGGGTGGCCGGCCCTATCCCTCCTAGCATGACGCCCACAGGGCGAGAGCACCCATCATCAAATATAAAACACGAAAATCATATGTATATGCTAAAACTCAAGAGCACTTATAGCTTGCAATCCCCAAGACATGCCCCTCATCCTGGGGTTAGCCTATAAAAGGACCAGCTAATAAGCCTCTATTCTCATTTCCATGTAAATCCATGCATTTTCTATATATATATATATAATAAGAAATAAGTCTCTTATTAAGCATAACTAATTAACATCATGCTTGTAAAAGCATTTTAAATAAGTTTATTCAGTAAAAGATTTCAATTTGGAATAGCCATCCTGTACGCAATGTCGCATGAAATCCACGGTAAATAATAATTGCATTTTAAAACACAATCACACATGATGCTATGTTTAAACATGGTTTAAAAATCAAGGCAAAACATTAGTTGTCGTCACCTACCTCAGTGTGAGACCATTAGCTTGCTAATAACTCCCTTTAACTGGTATATTCAAGTGCACCTGTACATGTCACATCACTATTTTAAAATTTTTCTAAATAAAAAGTGGTCATTTATAAGTTTTTAAGTTAAAACTAGGTCTGCATCGTCAATACGGTCACAACGCATCTTTCGGATCGTGATTTGGACTCCTCTAGCTCCCAAAAATCAATTTTAAGTGAAAATACTTCATAAATTAATATTTATTAGTTTATAGGGTGTTTGGCGGGTGCACTGGTTTACACCAGCGGCCCTGCTTTACACCCGGTTACACCGGCGGCCCCTGTTTACACCGGGTTACACTGGCACCCAGTGTACACTGGGTTACACGAGTAGCCCAGTTTACACTGGCGATGCGGAGACCGGCGCCTGAGAAGACGACCGGCTTGCGGTCATCTCCGGTGATCCTACAGGTGTCCAAATCACTTGGTTTTTGAACCATTTTGTTTCAAATTTTGTCTAGTTTCCATTTTTATCATCCTTTTGCATTGATTTCTCCAAAAACCATGTTTTTTAAACGGTTTTTCTCAAGTTCCTAAAAACATCCCTAGGTACTGGTTTTTGGGTTTTATGGAGAAATCCACCATTGGATTACTCCCAAATTTAAAGGGTTTGCTCTTGGGTCTCTTGTGCACTAGTTGGACGGTGGGATTTTTAAACAGACGAGGTTTGATCCGTGAAATCACGCTCCAACATTAGCGTGCACAAAGTTCCAAAAAAATCCAATTTTTTTCCTAATTTTTTTCATGCTTTTCTAATTAGTTTTCTAATTAATAAATATAGAAAAACATGGATTTGAGGCTTACCTTGCGCCTGGCTGGTGTTGCTCGTGTTGCCGGGGCTCCACTCGCCGGAAACACGTAAATTTTTGCAGGCTAGGTTTCTGAGTAAAGCTCAGTGAAAACGCTCAAAGTGAAGCGTTTTGGCAACCTGGGAAGGGTAGATATAGGCCTAGAGTCCTAGGGGAAGAGAACCTCTCTCATTCACGCCTCTTTCCATGGCTTCTCCGGTGATTTTTTCGGATCCGGGTACAAACGTGTGGAAGACGGGGGTGCCATTATCAATTTGGGCCCCTATGTAATATGTTTCTGTCAAATGACAAAATTGCCCTTACAACTTCGACTGCTCATAACTCCCTCGTTTGAGCTCTGTTTTTTGCGTTCTTGGTGGCGTTGGATTCGTATCGACGAGCACTTTCTAATTATTATGTTTTCAGGAAAAAATTTTATCTATAAATTTTTATTTTTATTTATTTAATAATTTACTATTTTATCGTAAAAATTAAGGATATTACACATGGTCAACTCTTACCTTCTCAAGAAAACATAATATAATTACAGAAAACAAGAAACATAGTCTGAAGCAGGTCAATGCTAACAAATAACCTTAATATGGGACACATTGTATAGACATATGGAAAAGGAACAAAGAATGGTTACATTAGTTCTCGTATGAGAATGGCTATGCTGCTGCAACTTATGCTTTATAGTTCGGGGCTGAGTAAATGGTAGAGATACACAAAAATGTGAAAACCCAATGTAATAAATGGCGTCAAGATTTCTACATCACATTCTAGACAACCAAAACTAGCTGGCCATGGAAGTATCATAGGTTAAGTAACTTGTCACTCATTTGCATCAAGGGAGGTCACCAGAAATCCTTACAAGAACATTCCCCACTTCTAAAATGATGAAACCGACATGAATCCCTCACAACAATTTCACGGTCTGTGATCTTGGAAACAACTTTTGCAAAATCATGACAATCACCACAAACACGGAGATTTTTGAAAACCAAAACAGGGCCATTAGGGGGTGCGGATATAAGTCCAAAGGCAATTGCTAGCTTCTCACTGTGCTCAAGAAGTTGTTCAGTTCTCTCCTCAAGCAAAGCATCATCTTCACAAAGGGCGCATTCAAAGTTTCCAGCTGAATGATTCAATTCCTCCAATTTGGAGTAGATCTCCTTTGTCAGTGGATGATGTCTATCACCAACAATGAATCTGTGTACCTTGCTTTTTATCTTAATCCAACTACAACTTACTTCCTTTCTTACATCTCTTTCTGTCATCATCTTTCTAACACACGCAGCTTCTTCCCATCTTCTATCTGATAGATACAAGTTAAACATGAGAACATACGCAGCTGCATCCTTTGGATCTAACCTGAGGAGATTTTCTGCTGCAATCTTTCCAAGGTCAAGATTATGATGAGTCCTGCATCCACCTAGTAAAATCTTCCATGCCATCTTATCAGGTTCAAATGGCATTGTTTGAATTAATAAAAAAGCCTCATCTAGTTGACCAGCCCGACAATATATATCAACCATACAGTCATAGTGATCAACAGTAGGTTCCACACCATAGTCTTCACTCATCGAGTCCAAATAATGTCTGGCCTCTGAAATCAATCCTGAATGGCTGCAAGCAGTAAGAATTCCAACAAATGTAACAGAATTTGGTCTTACCCCAGAGCTAAGCATCCTCTTGAAGAGCACCAAGGCCTCTGAAGCTTGGCCGTGATAAGCACAACCAGCAATAATAGCAGTCCAAGCAACAGTATCAGGTTTACCAATCAATGCAAATGCTTGTTGTGCATAATCTAAGCTGCCAGACCTTGAATACATGGTTACTAGTGCACTCTGCCCATATAGTTCAGAGACTAGTCCTCTCTTGATAGCATCGCCATGTAACTGATTCCCTGTATTCAGGTCAGCAAGGGCTGAACATGACTGGAAAAGGCTTGTGTATATGAAAGCATTCAGAAGTATGCCTCTTCTCCTCATATACTTAAACATTCTCACGGAATCTTCAAATTTACCAGTTTGTGAATACCCAGAAATGATGGCACTCCAGGAGACCTCATTAGGGTGTGAAATCCTCTCAAAGGCCCGGTGAGCCTCCTCAATACTTCCACATTTAACATAAAAATCCACAAGTGGTGTTCCCCCTGAAACATGAGAATCCATTCCAAGTTTAACAATGTATCCATGTATCTGCTTTCCAGTGTTTAACCGCTCTAACCTCGAACAAGCCTTCAGAGTTATGGAGAAAACAAAGTGATCCAATTGAACTCCCTCATGTATCATTCGACCAAACAACACCAGAACTTCTTCCAGTTTCTCTACTTGAGTATACCCCACCATCAATGCAGTCCAGGATACAACACTCTTCTCCTCAATTTGATTAAAAGCAAGAACAGAACTCTCCAAGCATCCACATCTAACATACATATTTGCAAGTGCAGTTTCAATCTGAACATCAGGAACCAATCCGATCCTAACAACATGAGAATGTATCTGCCTACCTAGTTCTAAGCCAGAAGGAATTGATGCTGCTTGTATCAAACTAACATAAACTGAAGAATCAGGGTAAACGCCCAACAAGTGCATTTCTGGAAACAACTCAAAAGCTTCCGTCAAAAGCCCATTCTTAGCATACCCATTAACCATGATACTCCAGGAAGCAAAATTCTTTGTGGGCATTTCGTCAAACAAGCTGCGTGCATCGTCCAAACTGCCACATTCAGTATACATCCTGAGGAGGCAATTTGCAACGGACCCAGATGGATTTCCCATTACTTTTCTCATTTGTTCATAGAAGGCCCTTCCTTCGGCTAAAGACTTCGTCTTTCTACATGCTTCCAACAAGCATTCATATGAATTGTTGTAAACAGCAATACCGGCCATATCCATAGCGTTTAAGAGTTCGTGCGCTTCTTTGAATTTTGCTTGTTTAGATAGAGAGACAAGGTGTATGTTTTCCACCACACCATTCTGGTTTTCGTAGGTTTTGATTGTAGGAGAGCGACGATTTAGAGATACCCATGAAGGAATTCGAGTGAAATTCGTAGGTTTTGTGTTTGGATTTGGTTCTCGAAATATTTGAGAAGGGTTAGATGGTGGGATAGGAAGAGAAGCCATCGTTAGAGCATTGGATCTATCACACTTTGTTCGGAAGTCGTTCTGATGCTTATAGGCGTCGGTGTTCCAGGCGATGAGAACACCGCATCGGTATCTGGTGCCTTGCAATTGATCAATCACCAAATACTTCGGGCGTTCGAAACTTAGGCCCAACTGCAATAAGGCTGGACAATTGTTAAAACCCAACTCGATAAGAGCTTCAAAACGCAAGGAACACAAAATAGGCCAGAATTGCACTTCTTCTCTGGGCCCTTCCTGCAAAACATATATAATCGGTCACCTGTGTGAGCCACCGTGGCATATAAAATACGAGAACTACATTGGGCACCCAAAGGGACACATGATGACAGCTAAAAGCCTAAGCAGGGCCAACTTTCTTGCCGATCTATGTTTTTCATCTGCTCTGGTCGTCCTTAAATAGGTTTTTCCTAGTGATGCTAACCATCAGATCGACTGGCCGAAGGTCCTTTTGAACATCATGACCCACATTTGCTCTAATGAGCACATGTTTTTACATGATTTCCATTTTGTCAGTGAATGTTATTAATGGAGTCCTGCGTTTGCGTACATGCTCAAGAGGAGAGGAAGTCTATACGCCCATATTTTCCATGCAAAGTTAGAAAATTTTTTGGTAGATCTTAGTCATTCATTAGATTCAGAGTGTCATACATAGGGCCAGCTATAACCTTTTCAAACACAGACAGCATAAAGTCTTACAGCAAGACGAAAGAGGGTGCCTTGTCTGTGAAAGAAGGAAGGTTTTTGGAGAAAAAAAAAATTGAATCATCTAAGATGATGAAGAAAAAGGGGGTGGACTGATCTGAAATACAATCCACAACCAAATCTAGAGAGGTAGAACGCGATCATAAGAAAAAATAACATGAAAATTCATTTGTTGCTCAGTCTGACAGAGAGGACATCCACATTGAGCAGCATTAGGACCCGAACAATTCAAGGTTTAAGTAGGGGGTCTATATTTTGCCAAAAGCATAGGAAAGTTTTGACATGATGTTGGCAGTTCGAAGACCAATTGAGTTCCAAATTGTGAACATGTTATTCTGGTTTTGGTCCCAATGATATGCAACTTAATGGTGAAACAACAGGTCTTACTCGGACTCCAATAGTTTCATCCTGCGCTTCCAAGTTAATTATCCATTTTTTGAGAATGAAATCTCGAAAGTGTTTTGGTCACAAATACAAAAGATCAAGGTTGCATTCAAAGTTCGAACCAATTAAGGTTTTGACACATTGATTTCTATCAACGAATGCAAGGAAATCCTCACTTAACAAAGAGGCCAAGTGGTTGATTCCCCACTCCGGTATCATTCCAGAAGTGAAATTGTTCTCCTAAGCCAAGGAAAATCTTAGATCCCGAGTGGAGGAATTTTCTTATTTAAAGGATAGATTTTCAAGCAATGATGTCGGATGGTTTTTTGCAATATTCCTAGAACCCTTCTTTTAAAAATATGTTGCCCGAATGAAAGAAGTCCAAATCGATTCTTCATTCATGATTAATTTCCACCTCAACTAGCTAAAAGCTCTATTGACCCCTTCAAGTCTCCTAAGTCTCAACCAACCCTCACTTTTTGGTTAGCAGATATCTGCCCATGCAACAACGTGGTTACCCCTATTGTTTTCACCAGTGCCATAAAAAGTCGTTCTTTTGAATCTGTTCACAATGAGAGATAATGGATAGAGGGATCTTAAAATATGAGAATGCATAGTTGGATATTCCCTTTTTGACAGATTTGATGAGTTCAATTTTACTTGCTCTAGAAAGAAATTGGACTTCCATCCATCAAGTCTATGTAAAATTAGATCCTTAACAGTTGAGAAAGCATTCTTGGAAGGCCTAGAGTTAAGTAAGGGGAGACCAAGATATAAATCCAAGAAAAGAGGTTTATAGACTTACAAGTCTTCTTTGGACTATTTGCATTGTGGCAGACACATTTGCTGAGAAAGCAATGGAGGATTAAGCTAGGTTTCCAAGTAAATCCGACTTTATGTCCTAAAGTTTTTAAATATTTTCAGACCATTCTTCATAGAAGCTTTAGCAAAAAGCAGCAAATCATCAGCATAAAAAAGATGGAAAACCACTGGGTTATTTCTAAAGAGCCTCGGGGATCCAACTCCTTGCTGGAAATGGTCTTATGTATGCTTAGGAGAACTCCTTAGCACAAAGGGAAGAGGGAAGAAAAATTCAGTGGATTTTCCGTTAACAAGCGCATAGAAAGAAAGGCAGGAAACACAACTCATGACAAGAGATATCCCATCTTGGAGTGAATTAGAATCGTGATAGCATGTTGTTAAGGAAATTCCAATTAATGCTATCATAAGCTTTGTGAAGATCTATTTTGAGACAAATATTACTGCTTTTTTGTCTTTTACTTAATCTATAGGGCAGCTCCGGTGCATGAAGCTCCCGCCTATGCGGGGTCCAGGAAGGGGCAGACCACGAGGGTTTATGGTATGCAGCCTTAATCTATATAATGTAATAATCTCATGGTTGACAAGAACAGTCTTGTATCCATCTTTCTTTGACAAAAGCAACCTAGTTTCGGCTGATGATTGTTTAGAGGAGAGGCCTAAGTTATTTACCAAGACATTTTTAAGAATCCCATAAATGACATAATAAAGACTAATATGGTAAAAGCAAGTTATTTGGTCAGCCCCTTCTTCCTTGGGAATAAGAATAATAAAAGCTTTACTAATTTTCGCAAGGATGTGACTAAATTGAATCACTGAATTAACTATATCCATGACTCGTTGACCAATTTTTTCCCATGTTGCCTTGAAGAAGGCTGCATTGAAACCATCTAATCCATGGGATTTTTTGAATTTCATAGAGAAGAGAGCTCTACGACATTCCAACATTGCACCGTAGCAAGGGCAATAAGAAATTCAGCATCTTGGGCAGAGAATTGATTTTGAATAAGTTGTGGAAGGAAAAACTCTACCTTCAAATGTTGCTTAAAAAGAATGTCTCAAGATAAAACGTAGAGAATTCTACCTTGGTAATTCAGTGGAAAAAATGAGTATTTAAGTGCCCCTGTGTAAGCCACTCAATCCTGGACTTCTGGGGCCAATGTGTTTCATGCATAAGGAGAGCCTCGTCAAGCTTGGCCAAAATCTGAATTTTTTGCTCATCAAGATCTACAAAAGGGTAAGAGAGCTACTAGACTAGGTCAAGTTCATTGTATAAGGCATCAATGTTTGCCTTGATGTTCCCAAAAGTTTCTTGGTTTCATTTTTTAAGTGTTTGCTTAAGAGAGTTAAGTTTTCTACACAATGAAAAAGCCGATAATCCTCTCTGGAATTTTCAGTTTTGATTTAGAAGGGGAGCCGTGGTGCAACGGTAGAGTTGTCACATGTGACCTTAAGGTTACGGCTTCAAGGCATAGAAACAGCCTCTTGTAAAATGCAAGCTAAGCTAAATGTTTCGGATCAGAATGGATGCAATATGCTTGGAATGTTTTGCGCTCCAAACTTAAAGAGAACTGGGCGATGGTCTGACCTGACTCTAGACAAATAAATAAGATGGACGTTAGGGAATTCATCCAAAAAGTGAATGTTACGAAAGAACTATCAAGCCTTTCTCTAATGTTAGCATTTCCGTTCCACAGGTTTGACCATGTGAATCTTGATCCATGAAATGCAATATCTATAAGGCCTAATAGCTTGAAAACAAATTGCGCAAGATCTGTGACATGATTTATCTGTTTCCCTCCTCTCTTGTCTACCTGGCCAAGAATAGAATTAAAATCCCCCAGAGCAAACCATGGCTGAAGAAACTTAAGTAATTCTGAAAGGAAGACCAGAGACTGCCTTTTGGGAATGTACATAAAAGACAATTTCTCTTGGTACAAATGACAATAAATCGTGGCCACCCAACCTCAACAGTTGCACTCACAAAGCACAGAGCGAGTCTAGATTCTCATGGGTCTTTTGCCGGATGTTAATTGTTTATGTAAAAGATGACTTATCTCATGTCATTTTGTGGTCCATATAGAATGGTTTTTGGACATTTGATTGCAGTACAAATGAGATTGTTGATATGGGGTGGGCCTACATTGGTCTTTGGCTCTCTCATGTCTTTTGGTTTCTCCAGTTCTGTTGCTGAAGGAGGGATTGCTGACCTTTTGCGGGTGTTTGATGTGGAAATAACAAACCAAGGGTAAACGTATTCATGGATACCTGATTTTGTTCCCTGCTATTTGATGCCCTAAAATATAGAGAGAAATTGATTTGAGAGCAAACTACACAAAGTTCTATGGCAAAATCCACATACAAGACCTGGATTCTGTTGATCCAAACTGCTCGTCATCTTCTGGGCTCATCTTAAATACATAGGTTATAAGACTCTTGGTAATCTTAAATACACAGGTTATAAGACTCTTAGTAAGTTTAGATGCTCTCAAGGGTTCCAAGGAATAGAAACTACCTTTTCTTAATTATGATCATTATGTTCTGCAGATCTAAGCCATTCATCATGTTTGGAATAGTTTAAATAAGCTACAAATTAAACTTCATAACCATTGAATACTTTTAGCTTATGTTGCTTTGGTTCAGTAATCAAGACCTTTCATTTCTATTTCATTTTTCAAAGACCCAAATCAAGTGGCTAGGATTGTCCAAATGTGATGATTTCTCGTGGGCTACTTAATTTCTGTGTGTTGTACATGACGAATGGCTCAAATCTTTAAAATAAAAAAAATGCTCTACAAGTAGTGTCTACTCCTGAGGATGCTAAAGAGCATCAACACCTACTAGGACTCATAGGTCATATCCTAGGAAACATCTTCATCAACTGATATAAACCATGCAAGTCCCGATAAGAGTTAGTTCGCTAAGGCATGCAAAGAAGTTGATTCCATTTGGTGATGGAGGGCGATTCTTCTGAAAGATCTGAGTCATTCATCTTATTCAGAATGGCTTGACTATGCTGGATGCTAAATTTCATGACCGTTGGGTGCTTATAGCCTATTTTATGTGCACTTAAAATTATGTCGACTGATTTTTTTTAGTTTTTTCAAAGACAAAAGCAACATATGTAGAATTACCCAAATGCATAGATATTTGATGGGTCCTTAATTTTGGTTAGCCTAACAAGATGAATGGTTTAGATTTTCCAAAAAAACTCACCCTCCATCTTAAAATGGGGGATCGACTTCTTTGCACATCTTAGCGCACCTCACAGAGATTTAAGCTGCTATTATAATTTAAGAAAAATGAAAAAGTAGATGATCCTATCTAGCCACTATCACTCTGCACTGGGAAAATGATGCCTCGACAGAGGAAAAAGAGGGCCAGAAAAACTTTAGCAATCATACGGTTAAGATCATCCAACATGCGGCCTAGAAGATGAGCCATTGATCTGATGATAGATAATAACTGCAAAACTGAATTTTAGTCAAGGAAATCCACTTATCATTCACAAGGAGATCCCTAATAACCCTCAGACCAAGATTTAGACGACTATCTGCCACAATTACAGACAAGCGAGTAGTCATGTTGGTCAACTTATAAGTTACTTTTTAGTATAAGCCAAGGATTACAAAGTAAATTACTGTCACGTTCTCTAAATCTAAACCCCTGTCAACGGGTGAAAGCAGCAACTCAAACGTGCGCCCAAATGTATTCCAAAAGAGCTGCGAGTTGTTTGAGACCGACTGAGATAGACTATGTTGGCAGGTTAACTTGTAAATTGCGCGGTTCTACTATTGCTCTCACATCTATATTCACTCTTAGTTTAATCTCCTTGGAAAACCACAGATCGCAGTGTTGTCGGGTTGGCATAAATGTGAGGGATGGTAGGGATTATACAGCATGCTAGGCCCCTTTTCTTTTGTCGTGAAACTTCTCATATGAAGCATTCCAATGTTGTTCTAAACAACATAAATTAAGCGGTCACGAGCTTAGCTTCTCAGACTCCAATTTTGGGCTAAGTTGGGTTGGCTCGTGTCACAAGGTATATGTTAAAGGGGCATGTCCTGATGATGATACGGAGATGGTGTAAGTGTAAACACCTACTAGGTTGTGAGTTACCAGTTCAAAGAAATGGCACTTTATATCTGAACACCCATTTTAATAGGGTATAGGCCCATCTCACATTTGACAAGCTATAACTCTAAATGGACCCATATTTTGGAAGCTTGAAACCATTTACAATCTTGGCTACATGTTACAGTCTCATACCGGATGATCTAGTTCCTTGTGTTTTAAAATAGACGGGGAACAATTTCACTGCCCATTTTTCAAGCTTGTCACTGGTTCTAATCTTCTAAGAGATTGACAGCTTACGAAGAGTGTGATGGGCATGTCGAAGCCGAAAATACAGATAACAGGCACCTTCTAAAGTATCGCCAAATATTCGGACCTCAAACAAGTATTATTTTCAAGTAGAGTAAGACTATCAGATTACCAAGGGCACTTACCTTGCTTAAGGGAGAATTACAGATCAAAGAATGCCAAAAAAAGATGGAAGGATAAAATTTATGTTTCTTTAATTTAAAGATAACAAGAAAATGGGCCCTTTGTGAACAAATATAACATAAGGATAGCCAGGTACACGAAACTCCTGCATATGCATAGTCGAGAGAAGAAGCAGACCACAAACTTCTATAATACACAACTTTACTTGGCAATGTAAGAGGCTATTTCTATGCCTTGAATTTCATCATCTAGAAGGCATGAAAATATAATGTATGGAAAAAAAATGAAAACATGCAACTTTTTTTCATGTCGACGTTGCTGTGTGCTACTGACAAAGTAATGAAGTTGGTTATCTCTTACTTGATGTTCAGTAACCGGCATTCTAGATCCATGACACATAACTTATGTCCTACAAATATTAAGAAAGTTTGATGGAAAGTCTTCCCCAGTGGATCCACCATGAGGTGGCAAGCTGATCATGATGTGGACTAGGAATTGCTAGCAAATTCAGCTCTCCTCAGCGGAACCTTGCTGCTTGTCCCCGGGCAACCCTTTGATTCCTCTGCTCTTCTCTTATCAACAGAACATTCACAAGCTGTACCCAAATCTCAGAACCTACCACTTCACCCTAATTATATGAATATCAAAAAGCACTGAGAAGCAACAAAAACATCTTAAAAATTTTCATTTTAATCTTTTCAGAGGGCTTAGGATCCTCAGAATTGCTGGGCTGCCTGATGGAGTCGCAGTTTGTGAACCAGTAGTGGAAGCAAAACCTGCCTTCTAGAGGCCACGTCATCCTCCCAAACCCACCCTCTCAAGATCAACACAAATTGGGTAATAAAGAAATCCAAGATATGGACAAAAGCTGAATGATCTCAACCGGCCATTTATCTTCCCAATAAAAGTTGTGAATATCCATAAATTGTTGTGTTTTAATCGTCAAGGCTACCTTAGCTTTCTTGCTCAACATATTGGGATGATTCACTGCAACATTATCTTTACGAGACGCTTAAGATTTGTTTACGAAGAAGAATATTTTGACTGATTTCTCCTCACAAGCATCTCAACCTGTGCGAATCCAACAACGAACTCTTCCATTTTTTTAAGGGGTAACTTGCCCACTATAGGTGACATATACGCATTTTTCATACAGTATATTTGGAACAACTAGAAGGAGAGTCTTGGCTCAATGGTAAAGTTGTCGTCATGTGATCTTGAGGTCACAAGTTCAAAGAGTTGAAATAGCCTCTTGCAAAGACACAAGGTAAGAATGCATACTATAGACCCTTGTAGTCTACCCCTTTTTTATCTTTGGAACACCTCCTTTCAACTTACATCCTGACCAAATGTATCTTCCAGAGCCCCTCCAACGTGAGATGGGATGCATTACCTTAACCCATCATATAAGCCTCCACTCTTCTACAATGAACTCTTTTATTGTTGGATGAGTTGACGATAATATTGATTGTGAGGCCTCCCTATCAATAGAAGAAGTTGGAAACCTGAACTAATTTATGAAAAAGGTGATTAAATTAAGTAAACTAAAAGAGTAGTGGAACTCACACGTGCATGCCGGGGTGATTAAATCTGTTAATCTTCTCCCTTAAATAAGCAAGTGCACTTCTTCTTGTCATTGTTCTTTTTACAAGCTCCAAACAAAAACTCTGAACAAGTAACTTAAGAGTCTGACTTCTTAGAAGATGCCGTTGGCATTTCTTTTATAATGTGCAGTAGAGTTGTCTGGTTCTGTTTTGATGGAAGGCAACCACCAGATTCTCAATCGTCGAATATGGACCATTGTCTCCACTTATATTACTAGACATCTAGTTTAAGATCTCCATCAAAATAACGAATGGAGTTATTCTAGGCATAGAACCTTCATTAGAACATTGACTTTATAGTATCGGTCTAGATTTTCAAGCGATGGATCCCACCAACTATGCTTTTGCGGTCTGCATTCTTGGATCTTCAGAGATATTTTGTTCCTCTCTTCTGTAACTTCGTGATCGTAAAAATGGAATTGAATCATTTGTCCTCCAAGGGAACAAATGTTAATGAGGACGGTGGCAGACGTCATTGTCCCAGTTGTGCGCCAGTTGGTTCGGTGACGCTTGTTCCACAAGGAAGTTGCTTGAATTCTTCCAGAATTTGTATGGTGCTCGCTGAGTCTATGGAGGGCAAACTGTTTACCAACAAATTTTAGGCCTTAAACAAGAAAGGGCTATGGTCATCTAGTAGCTGACGCCTCCTCTCTCTCTCTCTCTCTCTCTCTCTCTCTCTCTCTCTCTCTCTCTCTCTCTCTCTCTCTCTCTCTCTGTAGTCTTCCCATTACCTGACTAAAAAATAGTTCGGTGAACCAAAGCTCTTGCATAACATCCGAGGAAGGGGCAAATTACAATAGGCAGCTTTAGTTTGTATTTTGTAAGAGACTGTTTCTATAATTTAAATTCTCAACAATTCAATCACTGCACCAAAGCTTCTCTTTATGAGAAAAAAATAAAAAAATACTCTTGCTTTAAGATCTAAACCATTCATTTCCTGTGCCGGATGATTGGATGGGCCACGCCAAAAAAATTGAAGCTATTGGATGATCGTAACTCTTATAAACTTTTTGAGTTGTAGAGAAAAACCAGGGTTAGGATAATGAAAGAGTCTAAGATGCATGTTTGGGGCCATAGACCCTCTCAAATACACTCTGGGGTATTAATATCAATATCCTAACTTTTCCCAACAGCCAAATCATGTCTCTATTGTAGTTCTCTAAAAGTTACCAAGATTGGCCTTGAGGTCCAAGTTCAAGTCTCAGCCGGTTTCTATCACCTAACTTTCAAAAATAATAAAAACCACCGAGGCTATCACAGCTAACCAAAGTAGCTTTTAATAAAAACGAGGACGCCATAAACAAAACAAGGGAGTGTTGACATTGTTGCCTACGGGACTGAGAAGTGATATGGGGAGAAGTAGAGGAGCCGTGGGATGAGCACCTTGGACAGAAGATACTTGATCTGGTCCCCTCATACCAATTTAGCTGTCCACGCCAAATGATCTCACCATTATAGAACACTAATGGGTACCTTTGTTTTGTCAAAGGCAAGGAATATTTCACCTCGAAATCTTGAAAGTGCTGTTCACATCCCTGTACAGGAAAGCATTTCCTAGTCTGCTTTTGCTTTTGAAAAAGGCTTTTTCCGGTATCAGTTCTATCTCGGGGGCTTCTAGGCATGGAGGTCACATCAAACGTAGAGACATGGGAAGAGTTTTGTAGAATGATGCTGTTACAATACGAATGCGCTTATTTTGTAACGAGACCTACAAATTTGACCCCGGCTTGAGCAAGAAAGGTAGGCACTTTTTGGACACAAATCCATCGTTAAAGTTGCAGGCAAGGAATAAGAGACCCACACAGATGGTGAGTGGATATCTGATCTTCCAGAGATAATCGAACGTCCAAAGTTTCCCCAAGAATCCCTAAACAAAGCCTCGTGGATGAAGGGTCCAGTGGCATCCAATCAAGAAAAATAAGCGTAGGACTGACTTGTCTTGAGCTGTCAGATTAATAGATTTAGTCGTGCAAACATGATAAATGTGGGCCCTAAAAGGTACTCATATCAAACTGCAATATTAGGAGGCACGACCCCTTAAGTGAAGGATCAAATTCACTGACCAGACTCTTTGGACGAGGCTAGGTGTTTCTTTGGCCTTGTGGATAACTGCCGACGTTCTTATGTGATTTCCTGATCATCAATTTGAAACCTAGAACTTCTAGGCCTACAACTGTTACATAAGGTAAATCTGTCCCTTTTGGGTCCAAACATACAACGCAGCGAATACTATCTTTGAGACATGGAGGAAATTGTATGCATCTGCATACACAGGGAGATCCCGGCATCCACCACGCAAAAAGAAACCTACAAGTGCAAAGATTAAAAAGGCAGCCTACTGTGTGAAATTCCGATACACGCTGGAGCGGACCTTATATATCCGGCCTTACCTTGCAATTCCGTGAGACAACTTTAACCTTCTTACATGCTTCTATAGAAACTAAAAAACAACAGTTTAACATTCAAAACTAAACCTATGCTGTAGCCAAGGTCCGTGCAGAACCGCAGCTTGGAGCAAGCGTTTTCCTCTGGTCCCACGGGAGTTTCAATAAGGTTTAAAACGGGCATAGTTAATGGCAGAAAAGGACGCTTTTGGAGACCCACCAAGCCAGGACACTTGTGGGCCATCGAACGTTCGGCAAATTTTTTTATGCCCGTCAGATGCTTCTATCGCATCCGAAGAACAGTTTCGGCATCCGCGGTGCCTTTTCCCTAGTTATTATTCATAGGATAGATACTAAACACAGCCAACCAAGGGACTTCCCGAAGAAGCTAGAAGCGCTGCAGCTTGTATGCCGATATTGGATTTTACTGCAGCAACGCTATGAATATAAGCCCCTCGATGGTATCACTGAGGTTGGGACCAGATAGAATTTGGAGCGTCCACACATCCAAAGAGACGCCCAAGTTCCTTCACCCGGGGCTTGGAAAAGAGTAAAGACGAGTGTCCTTGGCGGCAATTCCATTATTTCCATGTTCTACAAAAGGAAATCCTCTTTGGCTTTCTTACTTGCAAAGATAATTCAATTGGGGAATCTGGGAGGCCGTCTCCACTTTCGTGGGTGTCTTTCTTACAACACAATGAAACTGCCCACTGCTCTTTTCAACTTTTCTCTGTTTGTAAGCCGACTTTTGATGGAATGCTACGCCTAAACACACAACAGAAACCACTTTTTCTATTTTATATCCCATAAAATTATCGTCAGCTTTCCCCGCATCGTTTGAAAGCAACACTAAATTCCAAAACCAGAAAGAGCAAAAGGAAAGAAGATAACGCCATCTACAAAGAATAATCAGTTTAGAGAAGGGGAACCAAAAACGACAGCTTCTCGTCGCTTTTCACGATTTCCACCGCGGGGCCTACAATCAATTACAATTTTACCACTGCCCTAAACAAAATAGGAGGAAAGAAACAAGGATTCCTTGTGTTTCCTTCTCCTTCGATTCCTCGAGATTTCTCACACGTGTTGGAGATGTTGGCACGTGAGAGTTCTCGTTCAGGAATCTCCTCATCCTCGACCTGCTGCTATCTACGCCTTCCTGGCTCTTCTATCAATTACAGCACCCTTTGGTTAGGTCGACAGCAGTATTTTAGCCAGCCAGATTCCTGATGCTCTGAACTTTGATCCAACGACTCGGATTTGACTTCTGCTTGCTGCTGCTGCTCGTGTTCTCCTTCCTCTTCTTCTCTAACACGCTTCACGCCGATCGGGACGCCGAACAATCTCGGCGGGGTTTCTCCTTCCGACTTCACGGCGTCAGAATCGTCAGGAAACCGCTTCAGCGGCATCAAATCAAGGGGTTTATCAAATGAAATGCCACTTTCCGGCTGACTGTTGGCATATTTTGTCATCAAAACTAAAATACTGTTGCAAAGATTCTTCATTTGTGTGAGTTCCTGTGTCAGCGTCGCGTTTTCCTTCCTCAACCTCTCGTTCTCATCGAGAAGTCCTGCCGTGCTGTTGCAACTTGTAGAACGGCACGCTGTCGCCGGCACACTAGCCGGAGATGAGTTCGAGGACAAAGCCTGCTCGTCGCCGGAATTACTTGGAGAACCGGTGCGAGTAACCGTAACGGCAGCCTGCGCCGCAGCCGCCTGAGAGATTTTCCGGCGGTGTATATCGCAGAGAAGCCGTTTCTCGCCTCGACGAAAGCAATCATTAGCAAACTCCCACCGATCCGGCACAATCTTTCTGAACCCCTGAAAATGAGTAGAATCCGCCATGAGTTTAAAGAACGGTTTGAAAGATAAACGGAAGTTCCGCATCTTAATACGTATAAAGACTCACGTATGTATTTAGCTGACGAACAAAGCTAGAAAAGTTGTTGTGCTTGAAATACTTGGGAAGCAGATCTCTAGCGAACTCCGCCGGACGCCAGACAACGAAAGTAGATCCATCATCGTTCCACGAAATCACATCATCGATGGAAGGATCATCAACGAGCTGATACGTCTTCGTCAAAAACGGAGTAGGCAGATATCTATGCGCATCGGTCGTCGTCGATTCACCATTTTGCTCCACCGGCTGAGGAGCCATGGCCGTCGATCGATCGCCGATCCTTCCTAAATCCACGCGACCACAAAAGACAAACCCAAAACTTCTCTTCACATAACGCATCCAGATCCTCAAATCGGATTTCCATTTCCGTAAAAATCTAACCCAACGATATAAAAATACAAGATCTGAGCAGCATACCTGTAACGCAAACTCGATTTTCGCAACAATTCGGAAGTTTCCCTCTGGAGATCGATGATGGCATGTGCAAGATAATCCACGAAGAGACGAGGAATTTGCTAGATTTGTTAGGGGGAAAAGGTGGAGAGAGAGAGAGAGAGAGAGAGAGAGAGAGAGGGGAGAGGAAGTTTTCTCTTGAAGGAGTTCTAGAAGGTTTCTTGTTGTGGATTAAATGATGAGAGCAGAAACTTGGGGTACAGAGAGGGAAGTGGGCCGCCCCATCACTCATCAACGGAGAGAGAGAAAGAGGACGAGAAGGGTCTGGGCATGCGAATTAATTCCAGAAACTTCTGGGTTCTTCCACCACGTGTCGGTAAATCCGTGGATGGCAAACTCATCCAAGATAAGGTTTCAGCGACCAGGACAAGGAAGGCAGAATCCGTGGGGCTTCTAACTTAAGTTTCTGTTTTCGCGTTGTGCGGAAACCACAGAAGAAGACGAAATCGACACGTGTTAAAAGAAGCGTGCATGCGTGTTAAGACCAGGCGCTTTCCTCGACCACCGGTAAAAGACCGTCCGGAAGCTTTCCAGTCCTTCCCAGACTACCAGCCTCACTCTCTCGCTCCACTCCAATCCCTACATGCGCATCGCGTCCGGAGATCATGGTCGTCAATTTTCCTGCCTTGGACAAAATTCACTACATAAGCCTGCTAAATCACACTGAAAGTTCGATTTAAGATATCGAAACATTCAATGTGGATGGAAAAATGTGAAACAAGTCCGAGGTCAAATCTTCGCTTTGAAATATGTGTAGGAAAAATTTATCGACGAATCTGAGCGAGCATGTTAAGGGAGTCTTCCATCGATGAACCCACCCACATAATGATCCCGGTAGGAGTGCACAAGCTTACGAAGGAGACTGCCCCCGGAGTCTTGGATGATCTAGTTACATGATTTATAATGGACGGTCCGGGATGGGTGGAGTACAAAGGTTTATACTGCATAATCTTACCTTACATTTTTATAAAAGGTTGTTTTCACTCCTTAAACTCATGATCTCAAGGTTACATTACGACAACTTTTACCATTACGCCAAGATTACCTATCATCTAGTTAATTGATTTGTATAATTGAAAAATCAAATAGAATTAGATGGTCTTGATTTTTTACCAAAAGAAATATAAGCTAGAGACATCTAATGATAATGAAATTTGATTTTCAGCCTATCTAAGTCCTAATAAGCATGATGAGTAATTTAGATTAACAAAATATAATCACAAGAAATGAGGAAAGACTGAGTGTATTTCTCAGTAATAAGTGTCTACTCTGCTGACTCTTATGTATAAGATGCAAATATTTTAAATTTTAAATTTTAAAATGCTTTTTACAAAAGTGCCCTCGCATTTCCAATGTAGTGGCCCAAGAAATAATCTCTAATTGGATGAATAGGCTTTAAGACGGTGCGGGCATGTTTGTTTACCCCCCAAAAAAAATTCTTTTCATAAAAAAAAATCTCCAACGGAAATATATTTCTGTCTATTTTCTGCCAAACAAACAATAGTATCTAGAGATATTTTTTGATAAATGTCAATTGTTGGTTTCACCTCTAACCATCCCTACAAAAATCCATGAGATCGAGGCCTTGTTTACCAAGGGAGGAGTTTGCTTTATTATGGATAATAATATAATACCTTATATATTTTTATATTTTACAAAAAAAGAAATATATGGAAGGTTATTTTGGAAATAGGCAAAACGGCATTTCATAAATAGGGTAAAGTGTATTCGAGGTATAGTAAGAAAGGTAAAATTTATTGCTAAAAATTTAATGCCGCTAAAGTATAAAAAAAAATATTGTTTTTACTTTTGTTATTAGTGAAGATGAAATTTTTTTTGTCCTATATAAGAGTGTGTTAATTTTAGCCATTTCACGCAAGTGTAAGGATGAGGTGACATTTGATTGACTAAAAAAAAGTGAAAAATACAAAAAGTTAAAGGAAATGACATTTAAAATTCTTGTCTTAGTCAATCAAATGTCTACTTCACAATGCTTATAATAAATATTAGAATATTGGGTTCCAATTGTGACCCATGCTGTGAAGAAGACAATGACATTTTTTCATGCATAGTAAAAAATAATGGCTTACATAAGTCATAATGGCTTGGGTAAGCTGGATATCAAATTTCACATCCAATGGAGGTTTTTAACCAAATAATCACCACCCATTTTTATATAATTTTTTAAAGCTCCAAAATAGGTATTTTAGGTTCATCTAAATGCAATGATTTCTTATAGGTTACTGGGACTGTAATTAGCCATGCATGAACAAGGGTGTGTGGACTTCTTCATCACACATAAGGATGTCAACGAGAACCGAAGACCTAAAAAAACCAAAGTGGCTTATTTCAATTGTTTACCAACATAATTAAATTAAATTTGGTCTAGTTCCAATTTTATTCTCAAACAACTGGACCAAAACTAAAAGTGTATTGCTAAACTATAATATCCTTATTATTTTATACATAATTTTAGTTAATTCAGGATAATTTTGTCTTTAAAATTAATTTTTGTAACACTAAAGATGCCTAAACATATTTTTGTTGTGATAAGATATTGAGGGTAAAATAAATAATGTAACCCACTAAGTAAGATATAAACAAAAATACAGCCGCCCACACCAAAAATAAAAAATAAAAATCATCGCTAAGTTGGGTGATGACATTACCTTAGTTTGTTTATAATTTTTTGATTGACTAATGATTGCTATGAGAATTTTAATAGCTTGTCTTTGTTGAAATTGTCAAAATATGAGTTTATGGGTCGATGCATACTTGAAGAACTAAACTTTAACTTTTCAATTGTTATGCCTTAAGAGTAGCCTGTAACTATGAATGAACAATATTTGATCTCAACTAAGCATAAGCAGAAAAAGAAAAAGAAAAAAGAAGAAGAATATATTAAGTGAGTATACTTGAGAGGTATATTACATTTTTGATAATTATCGCAGATGAGGATGCATTTTCTTTAGCATATGATACTTTGATTAAGTTTATGCGAACAACCACATTGTCATGGGTAGTAGTTGTTACCATGACTACATTTAACATAAAGATATATTCTAGAAATACTTTATGGTATAGAATTGACGATGAATGAGAGCCAAACTCGAAACTAAATAATTTGCTTCTAATCCTTCAAGCTAATGGAGCTACAGAATGGTTCAATTTCAATCCTACTAAATTCTTTATGATAAAATTCTAATTTAAGCTAGAATTTAACTGGAACTGGACCATTCACATACCTAAGCACACTCTCCTAAGGTAATATTATTGGACTTAAATAGTAAAGAGAGCTGCTAGGAAAATGGAAAATAAGTGATGTTTTGGAAATGTGAAAAAGATAAGCCCCCTGTTTGAAGAGACCGGAGAAAAATCATGCTAATCTTATGCATCTAGCCACTAGTTCTTTTTGTACAAAATTTAAGCAGTCACAATTAATAAATCCAAAATAGAAAAGCTAATCGCCAATGATCATGAGTTTTGGTGTCTACCAAAAACAGAAGGTACATGATAAATGGATTAGATCATCCAAATATAGGCACGTGAAGCTTGCATTATCAAAATTCGCCATTTTTGGCCTTTCTAAATAAAAAGGGGGAGGGGGGCCAATGTAATATCCTTAATTTTTAGGATAAAATAGGAAATTCTTAAATAAATAAAAATAAAAATTTATAGTTGGAAATTTTTCCTGAAAACATAATAATTAGAAAGTGCTCGTCGATAGGAATCCAATGCCACAAAGAACGCAAAAAACGGAGCTCAAACGAGGGAGTTATGAGCTGTCGAAGTTGTAAGGGCAAATTGGTCTTTTGATAGAAACGTGTTACACAGGGGTCCAAATTAATAACGGCACCCCTGTCTTCCACACGTCTCTACTAGTCCGGCGAAATCGCTAGAGAGGCGTGGAAAGAGACGTGTGGGGAAGAGTTTCTCTTCCCCTAGGACTCTAAACCCTATATCTATGCTCCCCTAAGAGCCAAAACGCTCAACTTTTAGCGTTTTTTCGAGTTTTCACTCAAAACCCTAGCCCTGCAAAACTCTGATTTTTCCGGCGAGTGGAAAGCTAGCAACACGAGCAACCTTAGCCAGGCACAAGGTAAGCCTCAAAACTCAATTTTCCCGTATTTATTAAATAGAAAAATATTTTAAAAATTAGAAAATTTTTCAGATTTTTAGGAATTAAGTGCACGCTATTGTTGGAGAGTGATTTCACGGATCAAACCTCATCTGTTTCAAAATCGCACCGTCCAACTAGTGTACAAGAGACCCAAGAGCAAACCCTTTAAATTTGGGAGTGATCTAATGGTGGATTTCTCCAAGAAAACGTAAAAATCAGTACCTAGGGATGATTTTAGGAACTTGGGAAATTTTATTTAAAAACCATGGTTTTTGGCAAAATCAGTGCACAAGGAGGGAATATATGGATTCTAGAGAGAATTTTGAAGAAAATGGAGCAAAAATCATGCAAAACGGAGCTCTGTAGCTCCGCCGGAGGCCACCGGAATCCGGTCGTCTTCTCCGGCATCGTCAACGGCGTCGACGCCCTGGCGCTGATGCCAGGACGCACTCGGAGACGCACCATGGACGACGCCACACGACGTCGTCGTCGCACACGTGCGCAGCGCAGCGCGCATGCGGGAAGTAACTGGTTGGCAGTCGCGGTGGGGCTGGGACGCGGCGTGTCCTGGAGACCGTGACGCACGCCACGGTGCACGTCCCGTGCGGCGTCTGCGTGCGTCTTCGTGGCGCCGGTACAAGCCGGTGTAAACTGGTGGAAAAGGGCGCCGCCGGTATAAACCACCTTATGGTGGTCCGGTAGGCCCCATTTGAGGGTAGTTTTCACAAAAACTTGATTTCTGGGAGCTAAAGAGGTCCAAATCACTATCCGAAAGAGGCGTTGTGACTGTATTGACGACGCGGACCTAGTTTTAACTTAAAATTTTAGAAATGACTACTTTTTATTTAAAAAAAATATTAAAATAGTGTTGTGACATGTACAGGTGCACTTGAATATACCAGTTAAAGGGAGTTATTAGCAAGCTAGTGGTCTCACACTGAGGTAGGTGACGACAACTAATGTTTTTCCTTGATTTTTAAACCATGTTTAAACATAGCATCATGTGTGATTGTGTTTTAAATTGCAATTCTTATTTACCGTGTATTTCATGCGACATTGAGTACAGGATGATTATTCCAAAATGAAATCTTTTACTAAATAAACTTATTTAAAATGCTTTTACAAGCATGATGTTAATTAGTTATGCTCAATTAGAGACTTATTGCTTATTATATATATAGAAAACGCATAGATTACATGGAAATGAGAATAGAGGCTTATTAGCTAATCCTTTTATAGGCTAACCCTAGGATGAGGGGCATGTCTTGGGGATTGCAAGCTATAAGTGCTCTTGAGTTTTAACATATACATATGATTTTCGTGTTTTATATTTGATGACGGGTGCTCTCACCCAGTGGGCGTCATGCTAGGAGGGATAGGGCCGGCCACCCACCTTCCGAGATTATGATGTGATGATTTTGTGATATGATAGACACCTGCCCACAGATGACATTCGGTAGGGGTTTGGTAACAAGGATAGTCCACACTACCGGTCAGAGCCTTTCCATGGGGACATACGCTAAGTCTCCCGTTATGGTGTCGACGGAGAGCGGCGGTGGTTGATACCCATGGAGGGTTGCCACTGCAGCATGATGGCCCATATTCTTATTATGTGTGCATGTATGATGAGCATGGTTATGGATGATATGCCTGGGTGTGACGACACTCAGAGGTTAACTAAGTGTAATCCTAATCAGGGATGTTAGTACGATGTGGTGGGACCTATTACCTTAGGGTGCCCTTATTCTTGTTGTATGCTCTATTTTATTGATTCATGTCATGTTTTAACTCTATGATTGCATGTTTTAGCATATAGAATAAATTGACATTTATTTGAACATGGCATTATGATATTACTATTTTCATAAATGTTAGACTTTTCATCAGTGCCGTTCATTATTTCTTCCATTTATTACATTAATTGTCTATGTACCTACACAAGCAATAGCTTGCTGAGGTATTGCTTTATTTTGCAATGCCTTAAATCTCGAGCGCGACACCAAGAAAGGAAAAGCGGTTGATAAACCTTGAGAGCTGCTGAAGACTAGTTTTTCCTATAGTTTTAGACAATAATGTGAGTTATTAGAGAGGATTATCATTTGAATTTTATTATGGACTGCATACTTTATATTGGATGTGATTTAGATTTTTATACATATGTTGGACATTTATATGGGATATTATGATGGATAGACCCTAGGCCATATTATTATTGTGTTTTGGACATTTATTTGATTTAAAATAAAGGCGCCGATTTATTTTACGTTGATTTATACTCGGATTGTTTTATTTATGTTTAAATTACATGTCTGCCATTTTGAGAAAGGAAAACTAACACCCGGAGTTTTTAAGATAGATTTTAGTAAAATGTTAAATAAAGCTTTTCTCATGGGATCCCAAATGCTCTTATTTAAAATATCATTCTTATATATTAAAAAAATGTCTTAAAAATCAGGGGTGTTAAAGGCAAACTCCTACCTATACAGGGTCCAGGGAAAGGGCGGACCACAAGGACCTAAAATACACGGCCTTACTTTGCATTTACACTTACATCTCTATCTTACTTTTATTACATTTCCATCCTCTCGGTATCTCTCCAAATGACAGTCCATGGAGACGACGGACTAGTAATAAATGAACTTAAAAGAAGCCTTCTTAAGATTATTTAACATTGATTCATGCCGTTCGCCCGACTTTCATGACTTTGAATATTGCATGACCCATGCCAAGAGAGAGTCCAAAGTAGCACCCAACAAATTGCGTTTTAGTTGGCCGGTGTAGCCCGCTGCTTGTTAAAATGTTTTTGACCAGCCGAATTCAATAAAACGAAAGCACTTTCTTGGATGCAGCAGCTGGCCAATTACCCAGGAATTCTGCACCAGTAGATGTCCACGGTTTGAGGAGTCAGATGGAGGACGTGGATCAATGTTATGTGAGAGCCTACCCTAGCGGAGGAGTTAACCCGTCGATCGGGTTATCATGCTGTATGCCAGTATTCCTCCTACAAGGGGGTCTCATGCGAACAGAGAATGTCAAATCTCATTTTATGTCCTCCTATTTTTCTTCGAGAAATAGGAGCTTTAAGGTAATGATAGAGTTGTCATCGTGTTACTTGAGATTATGGGTTTAAGACGTTGAAACAGCCTCTTGCAAAAGGTAAGATAAGATTGCGTATTATTGACTCATGCGGTCCACGCTAAAACTGTCCCCTATATTTTTCTTGGAGGATTAATAGCGTCGTGTGCCTGTGGACAGAGAATTTCCTTACGGCTCCCATCATCTAGGTGATAGACCCATGAATTCTTATGAATCGGATCGGATGATTTGGAATATGAAAAGATGTACATGTGATCCCATGACATGGATTGACAGAAACATACTTCGCGGGGATGATGCTTAATCAACGAATTAAAAATATTTTTTAGATATTAAAATCATCCAATCATCATAATGTTTTGGGCACAAATTGATCAGAGTCCCAAAAATTAAATGAACATAACCACAGGCTACTATTTTTTCTATTTGCTTGCATTTATTATATTAAGAAAATAACATTTTTCTTTAAGCAATTAACTTTTATTTTATTGTATCATGTAGGCATTATTAAAAAAATTATTATTTTTATCATATGTCATTAATTGCATTAATGAGCCTGTAATGCATTTACTTTTTACACCCTTTTCGAAAGTTAGACATGCACAACATCAAACCTGATCACCTAGGTGAGAGGCTCTGTACGCCATTGCGCTTTAAGGCATCGATGCTATACGTGCTTTCTTTTCAGCTACGTACCCAAACTTTCAATTTCAATTTCTTTGCCTTCTAATAGAATATATCTTCTACCATCAATCCTAGAATCTCCCTATGTCTATAACATTTTCTCTTTAACCATTAATTCAAATTCAACTCTTCTCCTATTATAAACTTATATTCTATTAGTTGAATAAGTGTCTCATTAAGAGTCGCTAAGTTTTCTCCTATTTTTCTTTATACAACTTACCCTTTTAATCTCAAATGCTCCCTCTCTACCAGAATTTTATTTGACTCCAACCAATCATGGTAGTATATGTATTTGTTTCGGCTTTGAAATGAGAGGTTGGAAGCTCCATGCAACTTGGCATCTCCCATGAAGTACTCTTAGTCGTAGGTTGGAGGCTCACTTTTACCTTTGGCCGGTGTGTAAGGGAGATGAATGTAGTTTGGCTTGATCCAAGATTCATCCTGGTAGATGATCTAAGATGCGTCCTTGTCACACACCCCCGGGGGGGGGGGGGGGGTGTTCCTGTACAGGCCAGATGGGACCCACGGGTTTTACCTCTCTCCCTTTTAGGGAAAAACACGTCGACACTGTGAGAGGCGATCCCACCCCTTATAACTCAGGCCCATCACCCCCTCTAGCCGATGTGGGACTAACTCTCCTGCATCCCGCCCTCAGACCATCTCGGCTCCCCTCACAAGGCCAAGTCTCAGGCAATCTTGGCACGGTAGCCATCTCCCACCTACGAGACACACGCCCCTGTGTGTCACCACACGAGCGACAGTGCGGCTAGCCATCCACCCTCGGGGTTGAGGTTTGGCTCTGATACCATTTTGTCACACACCCCCCGGAGGGGGTCCATAGTGGTGAACCGTGCCAAGATGGCTTGTGGGTTGGCCTTGTGAGGGGACCCAAGATAGTCTAAGGAGGAACACGGGAGGTACTGCTAGGGGGAAGGTGATGGGCCAGGAGTGCCCGAGACTTCGGTCTCTCACAGTGTCGACGCATTTGCCCCTAAAAGGGGGAGAGGTAAAACCCGTGGGTCCCACCAGGCCTGTACGGGACAATATCGCCACTGTGGACCCCCTCGGGGGGGTGTGTGACAGTCCTAGCAGTGGATGAACGGTTTAGACTAGTTGAAAGTGAGTCCTAATGGGCCATGACTCGTGGTTTTCTTTTCTATTAGTACTGCGTCGCACTCCATCTACACACAAAGAAAAAGATACCAATCAAAGGCGAGTTTCACTAATTATTTAATGGGAAATCAGGTGCAGAAACACTGCAACGGGTTGAAACCGCATCCAAATCACGTTCGTTTTCTCTTCTTTGCACAATTTGCTGAAATTATTTCTTACTCCAAACTGTCTAACGACGAGCTGTCAGACCATTAACGCGATGAAAATATATGGTTCTTCTTCTTATAGTTGCCTGCTGCACGCAAGAATAGATCGAGATGGAAATGTTAGGAAACTTGGTCCGTGTAACTTGCGGTCTACCACCAACGGACACAATGGGCTTTCGAAGAAAAGACTGAGTAACTTCTACTGAGCACTAAAGATAGCAATTTACAAACGTAAAATGGTTATTTAACAAGAGAAACACATGTAAACTAGTCACTTTTTCTAATGACATCTGTTTTCTATTATTTTATTTGCACAAGACTGAAACAGAAAGGCATCTTTGGTGTCGGGCAAGAAGTCATGGGTTTAAGGTGTGGAAACAGCTTCTTGCAAAAATGCAAGGTAAGGCTGCGTACTATAAACCCTTGAAGTCTGCCCTTTCCATAAATCTCGAGCATCGTACATCAGGCAGTTTTTTTAGAAGACTGAAACATGGTCTCAATTGATTAGTTCAAATTAAACGAGGAGTGACAGCATAGTGCACTGCACTTTTGTGTGAGGTGGTTGATCACTCTGTCCATCTGAATTCTCCAGCTTTGGTTGACTAATTAGATGAGCCTGGAATTAAAACAAATGCTATTCTGATCATGGGGCATGGATGGGGGGAAATCTTATTTAAGGAAAGGTCCACACTTAACAATTAAGAAGTGTAATTTTTGGATGATATAATCATCTAATTAATTGAGGTTTGGCATATAAGAGAACTAGGAAAAAAAAATAAAAATCTGATAGAGGAGTCTGAACAACCATTTGTGGGGTCCGAGGGGGCGCACTACAAGTAGCCGTAGTTGTTGCGCCTTATGTTGCCATTCCTAAAAGACGTAGCACTTGGATTGATTCATTTTAGGCATACATTGCCATTTTCTAGTTCTAAATCCAATTGTTGCTACAAAGGATGGTAAACTGCTAACTAATTTGCATCAGAAGCGACAAGCTGGAGGTGGAAATGTCAGGAACCCTAGTAAATGTATCCAAGTGCAGACGACTTAGCTAGGGCAGGCGTGGTTTAAGGCTTGAATTTTACCTAGTGCTTTGCCCTTCTTCATTCGCTACTGTAAGCAGACCCACCTGTGATTGATCCAACACGTTCCTCTAATTTCTCCACCATTGGGTATCAAGTAGCCAGAAAGATAACCGATCCAATTCTACCATTAAAAAAAAATGCGCTTCTGGCTGTGGAATGTGGACTATTGCTTGTGCGAAGTTTTTGATGGTCCAATTTTGGCCGAAAATTATAATTCTTTGGTGCTAAGATTGTCCAATTAACATGGTTACCAGCATAAAGTTAGGCACTTTCTAGATCATTGTGATGATTAACAGCCTTGCTTTATGTGTAATTCATACATCTTCTCTGGAGAATCCGATGTAAATGATCTGAGAGGAGGATTAAGAGAGGACTGGTGAGATGTGCTCCCCTTTGTTATCTTTATTTGCAGACTGATAGTTGAAATAAATTTATACAATGAAATAAATAGATTTAAGCTTTGGCACAATGGTAAAGTTATCATCATGTGACCTTGAGGTCAGCCTCTTGCAAAGATGTAAGGGTAAAACTGTGTACTATATAGAAACCCTTGTAACCTGCCCCTTTCCCGGAACCTCCCCATGGGCAGGAATTTCATGCACCGGAACTGACCATTTTAAATAAACAGATTCGCCAAAATCGCTTAAGGATATCGGATGGTTCTTTTTTCTTGACGTTAGAGAGCTGCTTTGGATTGTTTCTTCATGTTTGTGAACTGTTTCAGTTAATTTTGAGATCTTCTTTCTCCATCTGCTGACGTTCTTCATTATTCATTAGTGAAGGTCTACTTTTCCTTAAAAATAACTAAAAATGTGTCTCCCGAGGAAACTTCAAACCAAAGCCATTATCTTTTCTACGTTTCCTACCTAAATCACTTGCTTTAGATAATCATCAGTTGGGACTAAATAGCCGAAACTTCATTTACTAAGACTTGTATCAGTATAATCAAAGGAGAATGAGACTAATCATAGACGCATAGTAAGCGTCAAACACGTGGACGGTGATTGGACACACGGTCTAATTGGTCTATTCTTATATAACCTAGTGGATCCAGGCTGCATTCTCAACGAAATATTCCTTCTAACATTGAAGTGTGAAAAGAATCAGCAGCTTCCTGTTATGGCGGCTGGACAAAGGATTTGGCTCACCAGCAGAATCTTAGCACAGCTCTGTTACTCTTTAGGAGGTATCCGCCTGCCCCTGATAAATTACCCACCTTGCAGTGTCCCGTGCCCCTTTCCTGCGAATGATCAGTGTCATGGTTAGGCATTCTTAAGAGAGAAGTCTTTTAGGATTGGTCATTGTGTGTCACCACCTCTTACCAATCTTATGTATTCGATTAAGGTTGTCACTGTGAAGCTATAGTAAACGTGCACAAGATCTTACTTTCTAACCATTGGTACTCCTTATCTTCGCGGAGAATTCAATTTCACCGGGTCCATGTAGGATATGCAGAACTTGCGATCACTCACTAGCAAGATTGGCTTGCCTGATCAAACGATGTGATGCTAATCCCTGCTATGCATTGACCATTTTCTTTCAATAGAAAAGACTATTACTGACGCAAAAGAACAGATGATTAATTAATAAAGATCTTCATATTTTTGTACTGACCTAGTTTATATGAAGGACCCTAAATGCTCTTCCAAAAGGACACAACTGTTAGAGTTTAGAATGAATACTTTTCTCTCTTAATATTCACCTTAAGTACATGCAGTTGGCTACATTATTAAAATCACAGACGGGTTAATTATTTCAGTTATTTATGGAAAATATTCGAGACTAGTCACTTCTCCACATTGATCATCTGTCAAGACTCTGGGAATAGACACCAAATAGACATGTAGGACGATAGGAGCTGAAACTCGTAGCGTGGTGGAACTAGCCAAGGCCCCGGGTTAAGACTGCTCCGGAAAGCTCAATTCTCGGTTACATCCTGATTGTATTTTCTGGTATTTTTGGTCTCTATTAATTAAGGAAAAGACACTATTTGGCTAACAGGCTTTTCCCAAGAATTCATTATATTATTTGGCTTTGCATTGCTAACGATGTAACTTGGCACAACAATTGAGTCGTTGTCATGTAATTTTGAGGTTGCGGATTCAAGGCGTGGAAACAGTCTCTTGCAAAATGCAAGGTAATGCTACGTACTATTGACCCTTGTGGTCCGCCCCTTCCTTGGACTCTGCATATGCGGGAGCTTCATGTACCAGGGCTGCCCTTTTTTATTGCAAGAAAATTAAATGCTCAATTTCTATGACCTTAGGGACAAAATGTTTAACTAGGAGGTCGCCTCTTGATGGCATCTATGATCAAATGCGTAGATTAAGTAGACATATCTAGCAATAATTGAATATTAAAACAGGTTCCAAGTACATAGAGAAAACTAAAGAGCAGGCCTAGTGTATGAAGCTCCCGCATATGCAGGCCCAAAGAAGGGACGAACCACAAGGGTCAACAGTAAGCAGCCTTACCTTGTCTTTTGCAAGAGACTTTTTCACTTTTAAACCATGACTTCAAGGTCACACAATGACAAATATATTGTTACACCAAGGCTCCTCTTCATGCATTACCAAAATATTGGAACACCATGGCATTACGATGTTGGACGTGGTTAGACTTATGAGGGGTTACTGGTTGTTAACACGTAACTCTACCTTGTGCTTCTTGGTTGAAATATGAGTTCATCTTAGAATCCCGGATTAAGACCGGGCATGGCACCGGTTACTTTCTCCAGAAGGGTAGAGAGTGATCCAAATCAACAGTCGACCTAGTGAGGTTTGCACCACCTTAGAACTTTTCTTCTCGTGGACCATGCCAAGTAAACATACTTCCCTTTCAACGTCCAATTCCTCTGCCACCTTTTCCTAACTTTCCTACGACTATCCCTTTCTCTGATCCCTGTTCTTCAATTTTCTACGAAGTCTCCCTTTCATGCAACCCCTTTATGACCTTTCTTCTTCATCTCCATTTAAAATTGAGATTTCACAAGGAAATAACGTACAATTTGAACTCTGCAACCAAAATTCAACCCGAAAATTCAGACCAGGATCTAGAATTTGATGTGATATCTAGCTATACCCTTGATTTGATCGTCTCGTCTTAGCCTAACATTCAATACTCTTTCCTAACTGATGTTTATCGCTATCGACCAGTATGATGTAACATATGTCATTCTTCTGATTAGGTACCCTTTTAGCATGTCAATCCTACTAATTTACGCTAGCTGCCTCAGTATACTTTACCCATTGAAGCATGGAATGTTGTAGTGTAAAAATCAGAACCTACGTCTTTTGTGGTGGGCCATTATATGATGGTTCTAATAAATTTTGATTGTAGTTTTAGGAAGAATCTACCTGCCTCAGTATACTTCACCCATTTCAGCCTGATTATCAGCTAATATCATTTCTCTAAGTCAACTTGTGGGTTCCACCTGGTTGTTGACACACCTGCTTATCTTCTGAATCTCAGCCTTACTCTTAGATGGGCAACACTCCAGAAATCTTCACCGTTGGATGCTCTCCTCTACCATAATTAAGTTGGAATTCCCAGGCTGTTCATTTTCTCACAAGAAAAAAATATCAGTATATGGGCCAGTGGATCAGTAGTCTGGATAATAACACGTCCGAGTTACGCCAATTTCTTTTGGCAGCTAGTACTTGAAGAACTACCTTACAGAAGCTCTATACTTAGAGTTGATTTGATTGGAGGATAGATTATCTTGCGTATTTTTTCTCCAGAAACATAATCCATCTGTTCTAAGATGTATTTTTTCATCATAAGTTTGTGAAAATAGATATCATTCCGATCAAAGGTCTATATTCTCACTTTCTGAAGCTAAAGGTGCAAAACAATCGATGGGTAATCTGGTTTATGAATAGTCAGGCATAATCAACCCAAGTTTATGTAATTATGCTGGATTATACCGTACTCTTTGCATGGATCAGTCAGGCATAGTAGCTGGGCCTTACGTTTACAGGCATCTTATTATCCCCTTCCAATGGCAGCTCTGCAGCATGTACAGATGTTGTTATAGCAACACAGATAAAACAGCTCCAAAACATTGGGTTGTTTGATCTTACATAACTTTTGCACTTCGGGCTGCACTAATTAATATCGGCTTAGATAATTTCATCGACGATTTGGCATGCATGACAACTCAAAAAATATTTTTAAAGGAAGACCGAATTGGATGGAACTGTTAAGAAGAACCCGTATGTATTGAAGGCAACAGACGATAAAGTATTGTCGATTCTACTTTTTTCTGGTGAAAGTTGGTGATGGAGTGGACTTCAACCCCCAAGCTCTGGTACTTGAACCCCGCAACCTTTGGTTGGTGACCAGCGCGCACCTTGTCACAAGGCTAGGAGCTCATGCTCAACTTTTGATAATTTTCCAAGGAGCATCAAGCTGATATAATTGGATCACTAACAATATTGGCTCTAATTGGTACGACTTTAATACGTTGGTTTATAGCTTATCTATATTTATACTATATTATAAGAAAAACTCTTACTTTCAGGGGGGTATTAAATTGAAATCTCACAGTTTGATGCAAAGATAGTCAAGACTGACTTGGTATCATGCAAAATCTTTCTTGCACGGTTTTAGAAATCATACAAAATGTTTTCCTTCCCTATGGGCACTTCCTGTCTTTTTTTTTCAACCTTAAAATCACTCAGATCTTATAAAAAGATGTTCTTAAATGCACAGAAGCAAAAAGATAAGCCCTATTGTGGGTTATCTACTTGGAAATCCACATATTGCATCCTCCTTTTCCTTAGATAGACATACACGGCAACAAGCGACTGCTGTGTGATAGGAATGCGGCCCACGGACCTGTGATCCAATGTACAACCAATGGGCGCCTTTCCGTAAGGCTTTTTAGTCGGGGCGAGGCCACTTTCAAACACCACGAATCAGATAATGGTTGAAAACAACAGCGAAATCGAGATAGAAGGAAGGAAAAGCCATCCCAATGGCTAAGCTTCGTCACTCCTTGAAAATTAATTGTTTATTTATCGAGCTTGTGTGTGGTCCTGAAACTTTGTTTCTTTTCCTTTCTTTTCTTTTGGTTAAATGCGAACACACTAATCAAATGATCCTGAAGTTTTCATTGTCTTGTGTTGGTGACTTTTGTTGCTTGGCCTATGTGAGATGATCCACTAATGGTTCGGATCACCAAATCGATGAGGTCCTCGTGTACCTTTTGTTTTTGGTATAAACTTTTTGTCTTACGGGCACAGACACCATATTTTTCCATAATTAACCCTTGAAAATGCACACGTGCTTTCATGATTAACTAAGAGAAAGAAAATAAGTGAAAAAAAGGAAATGAGCAGCTTAAAACCTAAGATTGTAGAAAAAAATTATATCCTATGAGGCACTATATAGTCGACCTTGTTGCCCGCTTATGCTGGAGTGACGTAAGAGAACGACAATTTATGAAGTAAGAATTGATATAGCAATGTGCAGTGTGCGCAGTCTAAAGATAAAATCGAAGTGTGAGAAAAATTAAGAGGAGATAAAGCATAGCAGAGATTCTAACTGATATTTATGAATAGAATTAAAGATTAGAGACTCAAATAATTGTAATAAGAATATATACCTTTGGCAGGCCTCTACACTAAAAATATTTGCTAAAACTACAGCAAATTTAATTTTTAATCACCTTAAAAGTAGGAGGGGAAATTTTTTTAATAGATAGTATGGACAAAGATCATCTTTGAATTCGTCCTTATGTGTCATGTAAAAGAATGCCTAAGAAGATATGATGCAGTCTCAAAACTGACGAGAAGCATGAGTTTTCATTATATAGGAATGCTAGATAGACGCTTTAGATGAGAGCATTTAAAATCACTATTTTTTAGCTCACCTTCATATGATTTATCTTTTTCATGTGATTGTTCCAGCTTTGGGTGTCTGTCTAATAGATCGTTGATTGGATAACTCTAGCATCATCATTGATTGTCAAAATTTATAATCCATTAGCTCCCAATTTACAATTTTTTAGATACTAAATCCTCTAATCCAAATGCTCTTTAATATGTTAGACATCCAATGCTGGCATGAATAAATTGGATCATGCAAAGATTAGCTCAAAAAAAGTACTATCCAAACACTCTCATATAGAGCATTTATTTAGCGCTCTTCTTCATTATATAGCGTAAATTGAGTATAATTACAAAGCTACTCTTTGTAAAATACAAACAATAGTCTTGATGCGCCCTCCAAAAGTTGAAGATCCTGAGGCAGTAACATTCAACTTACTTCTTCAAAGTTGAAAGCGAGCAGAAACCAAAGGCTTGGTGAATGTCTACAACTTCGTCACAAGCAGAGATGAACCAAACTTGTAAGAGAACTTTGGAGACTCTATCCCACACAAAATAAAAATCAACTTCGAAGTGTTTTATGCAGGAGTGATTAATAGGGTTGATATAAAGCTCAACTTCGAAGTGCTTTGTGCAGGAGCGATTAATTGGATTGATAGTAAGGAAAGGTAAGTTGCCTTTAAATTATCAGACCAAAGTTCTGGGGGTCCAGATTGTCAAATTCCTAGCTCTCTCAATATGGATTCAACCCAAATAACTTCTACTGTTGCGTTTGCTAGGGCACGATATTCAGATTCTGCTGAAGATCAAGCTATAGCATGCTTTTTCCTAGCGAACCATGAAATCAAGTTTTTACCAAGAAACACAGCGAATTCACTAGCATAGATGCTATCAGCTGGGCATCTAGCCCAACCCGCATTTGAAAATACTTGGAGACAAGCTGAAGGAGATTGGATAGAATTAAACCATGGGACAGGGTGTGTTTGAGATACTGAAGTGTGCACTTAACTGCCTGCAAGTGTTCGTCATTTGGAGTCTACAATTGGCATGCCTTGTTTACCGAAAAGGCTATATCAGGCTTCGTTACTTTTTAAAATCAAGAAATCTCTACTGAAGAAAGTACATTCGAGGATCAGCCACAAAAACAAGGCCAAATTTAGATAACCGAGAGAAAGAAGACAGGAGTTGAAACTGGTTTTGTGCCTAGCATGTTAGGCTGTGAACTTCAATGGCCAAAAGATAGTTTAACTCGCCGAGATCTTTAATGGCAAAATGTTGTTGTAACCACTTGAGCGTATTTTGTAAAAACTTGGGAGTGTTCCCTCTGAGAATAATATCATCAACGGCCACTAGCATGTACATGATGATCCTTCGTTTGTTATACACAAACAAAGAAATACCCGTCTTAGAACCTACAAAATTAAGCTGAGTGAGGTGAACACTGGCCTGTTCAATAAACTCTTAAGGTTGAGACATTTATACTTTCTCCGTTATACACATTACTAACATCAAGTTGTTGCATTTGTCAGCCATTTGAGTTAGCCACTGATAAAACAGTCCTAAATGTTGTGGATTTAACAACGGGATTGCATCTTTTTGTATAATATATACCCCGTTTTTATTGTAACTCTTGGCGACTAGTCTAGCCTGGTAATTTTCCATAGTACCATCTGGGTTTGTCTTGATTCGAAAACCCCATTTGCATCCTACAACATTCTTGTTGGTGCTCGGAGGGACTAAACATCATGTGTAATAAGAAGTGCATTAAGTTAAGCTATAAAAGCTACTAAGTTCATGTTCAGGTAGTACAACTTATAAGTTTGTATGTGAGAGAGAGGACCCTTAGTAGTAACATGTGCTTGGCCCCATTGTTCTTAGTTATATGTCACACCTGCACCGGATGAGATCGGATCGTTTGGCCTTGACTTTATTGAAATTTGTACATGCCAAATTAGTTGGAATTAGGCAGATTTAGACATCGGTTCTACGGAGTTTGAAACTAAAATAGATGAGGAATGCTTATAGAAAGCAAGACGGAACTCCATGGTAGGCCGCATGGGCCATTGTTCTAAGCTGTCCACCTGACACATCTAAGTTTGACTATCTCATGACTCAAAAATCATTCTAAAAGCAAGTCATTGAAGTGCAATCTAGTGCACGGTATTCCTGCATATGTGGGATCTTAGGAAAGGACAAATGACAAAGTGCTTATAGTAAATTATGTATGAGATGGCTTCTACACTTTGAACCCTTGACTTACAAGTCACATGGCGACAACTCAACCATTGCGCTAAGGCTTCCCTTCTCTTAAAAGGAAAACCATTAGAATCCAAGAAATGTTACTTTCATCTTGCTAAAAACGCTCGAAGCAACAGTTTACATTCAACAAAATAAAACACAACTTATTGGATGTAAATGACTTTCTTTTGAAATGATTCTCAGCGCTTCACCATTGTTGGGGTGCTATCTCGCTTTATACCAGCATTCCTCAAAATAGAATTAGGAGAGGAAGCAGAGGGCGGATATTGAGATGGACAGCTGGAAGGAGCAATATCCTAATTGTAGAAGATTAAAGAGGATCGAATTGCAGTGGATAAGGATCGAATTTCTTGGAGAGTATTTGGGGGAACTCATCATAAGGTAAGAACACGAGGAATGGTTGTAGTTAGTGAATTTGGATGAGTGTGAGATCGAGGATTTTCAGGGGGAGAATGATTGGTGTTCTGAAAAGAGAAAATGATAGAGATTTCCTATTATTACAACGTATTCTCACCTGGTATACCGAGCACGGTAAGTTAGTTACATGGAACTGAAGCAAACCCACAGGAAGAAGACCCTCCAGCCATAGCTGCCATCTTCCAATCCAACGACAATTCCTTCTATCCGGAAAGGAGATGAAATCGACTTAAAACTTACCCGCCGGAAAAAGCATTCTCGTTAAACGGGAATTGCTCCCAAAATACCTAAAAAATGAGTTTTTTTGTAAAATTGCTATTGCTTTATAACATTTTTCAGGAAAACCCAATATTTTCAACATTTTACAAATTTGCTATTAAGATTTTAGAAACTTGGCAAATTTGCCATTCTGTTAGGTTTTCAAGTATTTTTTTTTTGTTAATTTTTATTAAATTTCAATATAGTATCTCACATTTTCCAGCTTATTAAAGTCCGTTACCCCCCATTACACCAGTACTCTCCAAGCCGGTGCTACCAGCCCCTCCCATGCACCCCCCCAATTTGGCCAGCAGTTCGGCCCCCGCATCCCTCTTACTGCCTTCCCCACCTTACCAGCTCGGCCATGCACCCCCCCTCCTAGTACCCGAACTGCTCCCCACCCTACTAGTACCCCTGAGCCTCCTCCCCCTCCCTGCCCACTCCTCGGTACCCTCAACCGATGTGCCAAGTTTCTTCGGCACCCAGGTTTTTCTCTCCCTATCTCCCTTTCCTTCTCCTCCTCCCGCTCCTTTCCTTCTTCTCCTTTTCTTCTTCTTCCCCCATTGTTTCCCCGTGTTGGGTTCAGGTACAGACTGTTAGGTATGTTCGCGTTCACTTAAGTGGGGGAGGGTGCCTGTATCAAATATAACTTCCTCTTTTTAAGGCAATTTGTATGTGTGTTTTTCTTTTTCTTTTTTTATTCTTATTTTTATAGAAATGCACCTCATAAATCTTCATATTTCCTCCATCCGAACTATGATTTCAACAAACTTGATGTCATTAGAATAATATTTTTTAATACTATATCATTATAGAGGTATCAATACTTGATTAGATATCTATCAAGTTTTTCACTTATAAAATTTTAAATATAAAAAATTTAATATATTCTTTTCATTAGAATTTAACATTTTCTAACATTTACTCAATTTGGGATTTAAAAATTAAGAATGTTATATGATATTTGGAAAAATTATGTCTTTTCTAAGTTTACTTATCACCTTGGATGTTATCTCATTTTGACTCCAATGTGCTTGCCCTGAAATGTTTTGCCTTTTCCTCCTTGCACGTCTTGGTTGCCAACTCGAGAATCATCATGACAGTGTGATTTTCATCACTCAATGAAAGAGAACGCAGCTTTCCGACTGAGATGATTCACCCGGATGTGTTGCCCTGGAATGTTTTGCATTTTCCTCATATTTCATTTTTGGGGATTTGTATACTATGTCACTAAGATTTCGTTTCTTATTTTCGAAAGAATCTATTTTTTATGGTCGCTAAACATTATGGTACTGCCTCAAGTATACCCCGAGTGGCGAGGGTGGTGAAGACTCTTCCATTCAATTTAAGCATTTATGACCTGCAGCCACAGTTTCATGACCTTGCCCACATACAGAGAAAATATCAAAGTGCTACTGCGACCAGTAACAGCATGATCTTTCACTTTGCTGCATCCATAGCTGGACTGGGGCCTCTCGCACCAATCAGGCGTCTTCAGCCTCTCAAATCTTCCAGCTTATTAGTATCACAATCTTAGGATTCTCATGCTACCTAAATGTACTACAATGCACAGCGCTGTAATCAGTCTTTATTGTCTTAGTTATAATGATGAGAATAAACGAAATAAGTGCTTCTCTCATGAAGCACAAGATCTATCTCACAACATGCGACCTTGATCTACCTCTTTCTGATTCTGAGCTTAAGGGGTTTCACCAACCGCTCAGCAAAAAAAAACGGCAATGCACAACCAATCACCACATGCAGTAGATGTCTCAAATCAATCCGAAGGGAAGCACTATGCCAGACAGCATTGACACAGGCTAGCAAGGGCAGCAAAAGTCGAATAGCAGACTGCTACTCCTCCAAGAAATGGTCTGTGATAAGTGGTATCGATTCATGCAAGAGAAATATAAGGCCTCTCGAAGAGTGACTAGTCACGTGGAAGCAATAGTTCGGACAAGTAACAAAAATGTAACGAGGAAGAAATCATTATACAAAGTCGAGCAGTAACTTGATGGGGCCGTAGACTAGACATGTATAAGGTTAGATGGGTAGCTAAAGGATGGCCTTGAGTATAACCAGACCTTCAGTTCAATTGTTTAAGTGACGCCAAGAAGAGTTTGGGCAATAAGCAATTTCTCTGACCTTGGCTCCTACTGTGATAAATGCATTCTTACACATCTTTGCGCAAGAAGTATAAATGGAGAAACCAGCAGTATAAATGGAGAAACCAGAAAGTGCAACGGGCAAAAAGTAGACACGTATGCAGGCTAAGGAAAGCCATTTAGGAGCTTAAGCAAGCTCCATGAGTGTCGGTTATGAGATCAATCAATCCCTCGTGGTAAGGTATAAGGAGAGCATATTTGCTCAGGAGAACTCTTTTTTCTCTGGCAACAGACGAGACCTTTACTTGCTCTTATATGTTTATGATATAGTAATTACGGGGAGGAATGTACATGAAGTCAACATGTTGAAAAGTAGTCTGAAAGAATTCTCATATGCTAACAAAAAAAAAACAAAAGGAAAAGGTTCCGATAGGAATGGACTAGGATTTCTGCATTATTTCCTTGGTGTTGAGGTATATAAAACTAACAAAGGGATGTTGCTGACACCAAGGAATTATATGGTAAATGATAAGCGTGTTGCTACTCCAACTGCCTACAATAAAAAGCCCGGTGGTACAGAGGTAGTCTGAAGAACCTAGTTGCACATAGACGCTTTCTGGAAGAACTATAGTATTTTGACCCTACTAGACTAACATCACATATGACACAAATCAGGTGAGCTAGCCCGTGCATGATAAAAGGGAAAAGCAATTACAAACAGCAAAGTGGTCTTGTGAAATGTTAGAGGAACATTGGACCATAGTATTTATTGGCGCTCATTGACATAAGGGGGTTAGAGTTGAAGTTCTGATGCAGACAGGACTGGAGATCCAGACACCTGGAGATAACTCATACAATGTGGTGTCTCAGTAAACGGGTGCATAGTTTTTCGAGAAACAAAGAACAGTGTCCTTTTGTTCGGTTTCCGAGAGCACAACTTGTCATGGCCTCTACCAGATGACTTTTAAGATTATACAAATTCTTATTTGTGTTTTATGAGTGATGTAGAACTCACATAATCTAGTGCTTCATACAGTAAGAGAAAACAGCAGGACTGATAACTTCTTCTTCCAGAGTAGAATGGTTGAATAAGTCCTCAATTTGTGTCAATGAGAGATGGTTATAAATATAGCTAGAAAGAGGCTTACTGGTTGTCATCATTCATTAGTTGGTTGCAGGTCTCATCTGCTCAAAAGGAAACATCAGCTTATAAATACATAGTTATAGCATACACTTTATTTCTGCACTTCGAAATTTTTTACTTTTTACCACATGAATTTTACGAATAATAGAAACTCATAAGAAATCCGCCATTCTCGCTGCCTTCCCTCCCTCTTCAAAACAGATTCTCCTATTTTAATTTCTTTCTTTTTGTTATTGATTCAAGCTCACTTCTATGCTATCCGCCCCTTGAATTTAGACCAACAAGTGATGACACAACCAGTATGCTTCAGCAATCCCACTGCAAGATTAACCATTTTCCAATGACAAGGTTACTGCGCAGCATGTTTACAATGCAGACAACCTAAAATAAACAAAGACATTCAGTTAGGCAAAAACTGCATATTTCAAAAAGAAACTTCCTTCTTGTGAACTTTACTATACCGGTATAAAGATGCCCGTGCTCAAAGTATTTAATGTTAATCTGATGAGTCCCCTTGTAGCAAAAACATTTGAATTCTCAACTGATACAGAAATATTAGAATTTCTTCTAGATTCTCAGGTTGAATGTAAGTGTTTTTGCTGAATAGAAACTCTTAGATAATAGAAATGTTGTAGAGGATTAGAGAAATTGCACTTTTCGAGGTACATTGTTCTAATAAAAAGAGTTGTCCTCATAGGCTTACAGATTCCTGACATTGCTCGCTCACATACACCACTAGACCCAAATGAGTTGCCTTTATAGGTTTAGACTCATGACATCGCTTACCTACGTCCACCACTAAACCCAACTCAACTAAAGCTTAGGAACAAACTTAACAAAAAAAAGAAAGAAAGGAAAAAACAGTTCAAAAAGACTTTCAACTCATACAATAAAAGACTTATTTAACCCCAGCAACTAAAAAATAAAAAATAAAAACTATTTTGAATCATTTTTCAGCACTTCCCTGTAATTCAAAATTACACACGCCAAGACATAACTTAAAGTAATTATGCTTTTCTTGAGGAAGTGCTTTTATCAGAATATCTGCAACTTGTTCATCTGTGCTGTAGTGTTTCAGATTAATCAACTCTTTTACCCCCAGCTCTCAAATGAAATGATATCAGATGTCTATATGCTTTGATCTTTCATGAGATATTGGATTTTTGGTCATTGCAATTGCTGATAAATTATCACAGAAAATTTCTGCCCCTTTTTGTTCTTGATAAAGATTAGCAAGTAATTTCTTCAGCCACAATGCTCGACATGCTTAAGATGACGCTGCAACATACTCCGCTTCAGACGATGATAAAGTTGTTGTTAATTGTTTTTTTGAGTTCTAAGTAATAGCTCTACAGCCAAGAGTGAAAAATTGTCCAGATATGCTCTTCCTATCATCCAAGGACCATGTCCAATCACTATCTGAAAAACTAAACAGATTGAAATTAAAATTGTGTGAATACTATGTTCCAACAATATAGCACAAAATTCTCTTGGCTGCTCCAAGATGATGCTTTGTAAGACTAAGTTTAAACCCTGAAATGACTCCAATAGAGAGAAATATCTAGACGGGTGTGAGTCAAATAGATTAAGCCTTTAACTAAGCCTTTGAAAAGACTTTCATTTGCCTTTTTGGTACCATCGTCAAGTTGTAGCTTCTCATTCCCATTTATAGGAGTAGCAACCATTTTGCAATTTAGCATGTTAAATCTTTGAGTATATCAACAGCATATTTTCTTTCAACTCATACACTAAAATACTTATTTAACCCAGCAACTTAAAAAAAAGAAACACTATTTTGAATAATTTTTTCAAGAAGTGTAAGGCCTTCTAAAAACCTAATGGGAAGGTCTTAATGCGGTGATGATGAGAGTGACAAGTAGAGATGAGATGATGGGTTACTAGGTTTATGCGTGGGGGGAATTGGGGGTTCGCCGCCATGGTTGTCTCAGTTTGAGTGGAGGCTTTCTTTATTTGATAGAGGAAATGGGAAATCTGACAAGAGTTTTTCCTCACGGATCGACATTTATCTGAAACTAAAGCAACCAAGTAGCAGAAGATGAACAAGAAAAGATAGATCCTTGGAGCTTACCAATTCTGCATTGTAATTTTAGAGGAACTGTATGGAGGTAAGAGAATAGGAAAACCAACAAAATACTGTAGATGCACCCCTCATCTGATCCCAAAATATGTGAGGAGGTTGTTTAACTCCTGCCAACCATCTCAATAAACCGTCAATTTCGGAAGCACCTCGGTTGCCTATATATGCCCCATCAATTGAGTTTACGAGCCCCCCTACCTGTGATAGAGATCGTGAAGGAGTTTCGCCTGTATAGTTTAGAGAGCCCAATCTCGTCCCATTTCTACTTCATCTCCTCAGCATAAAAATTTTTGAATTCAGATCTAACAGTGGCGCAGAAGCTGACAACATTACTGAATCTATTAACAATAGGACTGGAAGAGACGCCACCCCTAACACCTTTTGCACCTCTCATTCCACAGAATCTAGAAATTGTTTGTAACTAGTGTTACTGGAATGATCTAGATCGTTCAATCAATAGGGGCCATTGTAGAAATGTTCAAAGTTAAACATTGCTTATTTTTTTAAAGTTGGACATACACTCTGAAGCACAGCTTTGAACCCGAGTCACCCAGGTGTGAGGCTCTCCTTCCACATGCGGTGCAGAAGTTCTCGATTAATGAAGAGTGTTTCAGTGTTGAAATTGTCTATGAGGCAACCATTTGAATGGTTATCCAAAGCTATGACATTTAATTGGTTTTTACTGAATGAACAGTATTGTGCCTTACCTTACATTACATTTTTGTTGGTGTAGATGGTGCCTCACCTTGCACACACGGTGCAGAAGTTCTTGATTAATGAAGAGTGTTTCAGTGTTGAAATTGTCTATGAGGCAACCATTTGAATGGTTATCCAAAGCTATGACATTTAATTGGTTTTTACTGAATGAACAGTATTGTGCCTTACCTTACATTACATTTTTGTTGGTGTAGATGGTGCCTCACCTTGCACACACGGTGCAGAAGTTCTTGATTAATGAAGAGTGTTTCAGTGTTGAAATTGTCTATGAGGCAACCATTTGAATGGTTATCCAAAGCTATGACATTTAATTGGTTTTTACTGAATGAACAGTATGGTGCCTTACATTACATTTTTGTTGGTGTAGATGGTGCCTGACCTTCCACACAGGTGTGAGGCACTCCTTCCACACAAGGTGTAGAGGTTCTTGATTAATGAAGAGTGTTTCAGTGTTGAAATTGTCTATGAGGCAACCCTTTGAATGGTAATCCAATGCTATGACATTTTATTGGTTTTTACTGAATGAACAGTATGGTGCCTTACTTTACATTTTTGTTGGTGTAGATGGTGCGCCTTACCTTCCACACACGGGGCAGAAGTTCTTGATTAATGAAGAGTGTTTCAGTGTTGAAATTGTCTATGAGGCGACCATTTGAATAGTTATCCAAAGCTATGATATTTAATTGGTTTTTGCTGAATGAACAGTTGTCTTAAGAGCAAGTCAGTGGGACAACTACGTCCAAACACAAGTTGCTTCATCAAGTAGTTCATCTCACTGCATCATTGAGATATGCTTGCTGCAAAAGCATTATCTCTGCAACAAGCTAGGATACGACATGACCAGGTGCACTCATGTCGTCTTCTTGTTCTTACACAATTGGGCTTGTTCATGTAGCAAACGAGGAACATTCTTAAAACCAGTGGAACTCCTCCTCCCCCCACTACAATCTCTCTTTTTGAACAGCTATTGCTGATTCATATATATGTAGTGTGCTATGAAGAGTGAATGGAAAGTAAGTTGGCTTAGATTTCAACTGTTCATACAATTCATTTTCCGAGCCCTGTCTTTGGCAGCCCGTGCAACAAAAATCTCATTTGTTGATAATTCTAGCCTGTTGTTTATAGTTATAAAATGGATGAACAAATAGTTTTTATTATCCATTTAGCACATTCTACGAAGGGACTCGACTATTATCTTAACAAGTCATGCATCGGCATATTCTCCATCTTATTACTGTTAGTCTTCATTCTTTTTATTTTTTATTTTAATTAATTTATATTTCCTTCGAGAGGAAAAAATTGTTAAACAGGTTTCGGTTTCTTAAAAAAAATAAAAATAAAAATAAAAAATCTACCAAATAAAATTTCAGCTTTGTTTCTTTTTGTTATGTTTTCTGGTGCATGCAGCAAAACTGAAGAAGTTAATCATAAGGGGCTTCATAGAAGGATTCCCAACAGCATTGACGTTACAGGCATTCGTCTGAGACTCAATTGGGTGACACTTAGCGATCAAGGTGCCAACTTGTCAAATCGTTGTTTACTGAAAAAGAACTTGTGGCACTGTGTGAAAGATCGTAAGGGAAAGAAATTTCTTTTCTCTTGCTAGGCATCCACTGGATTAACCAGAGGTAGAGGTACATGATTGCTGTCATCCTTAATCTACCATGGATTGAACTCAGTAAGTTTCACCAGTCACATGAGATGTAACTTCTATAGGCACACTTCCTATTAGCTTAAGCTTTTAGGTCAAATGGTAATCCAATATGGTACTAGAGCTTTATTGATGAAAAGGTCATTAGTTCGAAACCTAAGACCTCCTATTATCAAATCCAAATGCAAGAGCCTAAAACTTGGCCTTCCACATGAAGGGGGTGTGGTAGAAGTGTATTTGTTATTGGCATACTTCCTATTAACTTAAGCTTTCAACTGAGAAGGTAGTCCAACAATATGATTCCATGCAACGACCTAAGTTTTATAACACTTTTTAAATTGTTTTTGAAACATAGGATCCCAAGTTTGAAAATAATTTAGAAAACAAATAGGGAAAACATTTTCAATGAAATTCATTTTAAAACTTTGAGTGTCAACCTTTAATTCACTATTTATTTATTTACTTACAATTTAATCTAATTTTTAAAACTTGAAAACTCCAATAAATGTTTTATTTTTCAAGTTTTAGAAACAAGTTTGCTTCTTCAAGATCCATCAAGTCAATGGATGCAGTCCCTCCATCATTGCAAATAAGAGTCCAAACACACAATATACATATCCCGTCCAAGTATGATTACACCATTACTCTTAACAAATATGCCCCAATTAGCTAAAAGCTGGTCATTCTTCACTCCTATATGTCTCTCTCAAAATTTGAGGTATTGCGAAAATAGCTTAATGTCTCAGTAAGCTAAGCTTGGTAGGTACATAGACATTTAATAACAATAATAACTGGAGAAAATAAACATGTACTATGTGGTCTAGTTGTTAAAGTCTCAAAATGCATACGATAAGCAATTTTCATATAAAAACAGAGCTAATATGATATCCAATAATAATGATGAGTAAAGGTAAGATAGATCATGAAAAGCACATGAAATCAATTAGTATGACATGCAATAGTACACAATATCAAGGCTCATAAATATATAAATACACTGTATTTAAAGCTTATGGGGTTTATTTAACTACATATCTTAGGCATTTGTACTAGGATATCTTCTATGATGTCTCATATGATATCTTCTGTGATATTTGAGATATATGTCATGTGTTCTATAATATCTGGGATATGTAAAAAATATGTTATGAGAGATATTTTAATATTTTTAATAAAAATAATGCATTACGCAATCAAAATGCAATGACCCTCAAAGTACGGATAAATCAGAGTCGTTGATATAGATCAAGAATCATCGAATTCTCATCAACCTAAAATGGATGGCCAGCATAAGATGTAAATCCGCATCGACCATTCATATATTTTAGGTGGGCTTAAGCAACTGCTACTCAAATTTACTTTAGGCGGGCCCAGTAATTTGAGTCCTTCTATGTACTTTGGTCAATAATTTGATGGCTGTCGGATTTTCTTTATTAACAACATATACGTTAAGCATCACTAACTATAATCCAAGTTGATTTGCAACTTTTGAATACTGGTAGGTTCGAAATCATTGTGATCTAAACTATTACCAGCTGCAGAACTATACCAAAATACATTTGATCAAGTGGTCAGGATCCACCGTTGAGGATCTTCCACTTCAACTTGATTTATTTGTAGGTTTTTATGGGTCTCCATTCTACCACGTCCAAATCATTGACATGGGTTGGGTGGTGGATGCTTGCAAGAATAGGAGCTATAGCTTGGTGGCCAAAATGGTAATAATGTTGAGCAGATTTAGATTGGCCATGCCGCAAAATCTGCTCCATTGATGGACATGATATTGACCACCATTAACTCTTAATGAAAAATCAAAAGCTTTGAAATGTCAACCAGCTGGAGAAGACCTTGACCAACCTAATGGATGGTGAAGATCAGCCAATGGTGACAATGGGACCATCTTCATTGAACTCATATCCTATCAAGATATATCCAAGGGCAGATCAATGGTTCAAAATTCCTAGAGAAACTCTTTGGTAAACAAATAAATAGGTAGTGTAAAGATTCTATTATTATGAAAGAGTAAGATAGCCAATACTTAATCTAGGCCCACATTATAGAAAGATTACAATCGTTGATAGTGAAAACTTCCATTTCTCTCTTGGCCATAGGATATGATACCATGCATGAGTGCCCATATGCACAATTGCAAGCATTATTCTCTTCTTTAAGGTAAAGACACCCATTTCTTCTCTCTATAAAAATACATATTTGGAACTTGATTTTTCTCTCTCTAGAAACAATGAGAATTTGCACTATAAAGAAGGGTTGGGATATCTCTGATAACACCTAACATATCAACTATGATAATATTAAATAAACCTGATATCTCACATATACCCAATATATTGCTATTAAATAAGCTACAAGGTTGAGATATGCCATGATATCTCATAAACGCCCAAGAAATGCAGTTAAATAAACCCTCCTAAGAATATCTCAATAAAAATATACATGTCATCAATGAGTGCGCCATATAATCGCATATCCGGTCATGAGTACTGATATCAATTCTTCAGGCATCATCACGTCTAGGAACATAAGGATATGTTTATCTTGGTATGCTCACAATGCTGCATGAAAATGCAGAACAACTATATAGATTGTCATGCTATAGTGATAACCACTCCTAGGTCTATCATCTTTTAATAGTCTCAATTTTTAAATTTCATTTCATTTGAAATTGAATTTAAAAATTGAGGTTATTAATTTTCTTATTGTCCAATTGCTTCTCACTTCATCCTACTTAGATTTGACAATTAGATCCTACTCCGATTAGTCAGATCTATTTCTCTTTATTACTCTAACATCTAATTTTACTCAATGTAGAGTTTTTGGTACCATCTAACCATTAGATTGATTTTTAAGTGACTTAGTCATCTGTGTTTGAGCCTGATATATCTTAATCCGACATATCTTTGGTATTTTCTAAGATCCAATTGTATACTAGTACATAATCCATTGATTTGATAGTACGATCTAATTCTAATCAGTCAGATTCATGGTTTTTACTTTATTTGATTATTCATTCATAATTTAAGTTTATTTGAATGATCTAACTATTAGGTTAGTTTATTTACTTCACTAGACCATCTAATTGATCAATTGCTAAGGTTTGATCACTATCAATCTAATCGATCTAAGTTATTCCATAATTTTTGGTATTTAATCATTTCAAGATATGTTCTGATCTTAATTTTAATAATATAATTAGGTCCATATAATTGAGATGATTCAAAATGATGTCTCGGATCAAAAGTTGAGTTTATATAGCCTTCTAAATTGAAGCTTCTTTTTTTTTTCTTTTTTTCAAATTGATGTGAATGGTTGAGATTAAAACCAATAAAAAATAAATAAAAAAAGATGTCACTAGGACACATTAGTGTGCGTCACGGTCACCAAGACACGCATACTTCTAGGTCATTCCATGAACGGTGCACATGTGAGGTTTGGTGTAGATGAGAGAGAGAGAGAGAGAGAGAGAGAGAGAGAGAGAGAGAGATTTTTTAAGAATTAGTTTGCATTTATGGCTGATATGTTTGCCTTAAGAATTCATGTCACACCAAGTGGGTCCCACTTATAGTTAATTTTACCATTTTACGATTCAATAAATATTTATTAGATAATTTAATTAAAATAATTTTAACTTTTTTGTCTGAACTCCAATTTTAGCATACTTAGTAACAATGGATTTGTTTTTCTAAAGAGATTACTAACATTGATGTTTCAATAGTTAATTCCATATCTTTCATTAGTTATCTTTAAAATTAAAAATCTTGAAAATTGAATTCTGCATTTTTCCTTTTCAATTCAATTCCTTTATATAAAATAATTTAAAATTTAAGGATGTTACATTCTAACTACTTGAGCCAATTTAATTGTACTAGGCATGAATTTAACTTTTTGTTTGCAAGTAAAGATTAAACAATTTTAATCATCTCATTGATGCATCGACTAATCTCTCTCATAAACAACAACATCTTTGATTTGCATGGCGCAGGTTCCAATGATAACTAGCTTTTTCAGTACATTGCTCAAGCAAAATGACCTGGGGGTTTACAAGTTTTCTTGTGAACAATGACAATTTTATTAATAAGAAAAAAAAATTCTTAAGGTGAAGGTATGATGCAAAGCAAGATCATAAGAGAAAAACCAAAAGCAAAAAGATCAGCAATAACAAACCCTTTTAGAAAGTCCATTCTTAGCAAGCTTATCTATAGAATAATTAACTGATCTCTTCACATGTGACAACTCGGGTTTTCATAACACTTTGTAAATACAAAAAAAGACATTGATCTAGCGAGCTTGATTTATAATAAAATTATTTTCAAAGAGTAAAAATAGCAGAATAATCTTTTCTTTTAAATTTGCTTTGAAAAACCCTTAGTGTCACTTTTTCTTTCTCAATTTTAAAATAACACAAAATGACTCTTTTTCATACATTTAACAAAATAACACAAAATACTCTAACAAAACACACGCAGAACCTCCACATCACAACCCAGTCACATAAGCCATCCAAACTCCCTCAATTACCTACAATGCAATCTCTTTCTCATTTCTAATACGATAACTTCAATTCAAAGACCAATTCTTACTTGTCCTTTTCTAAAGCTTTTGTTGACGTGCTCCTATCAGTAAGTATTCCTTCAGAGTCCTCTGTGCTGAGGTACTATTAACATGCCAAACCTGTTACTATTCTCTGTATCTGAGGCATTGCAAACCAAAGCAATACCTCAGCAAGCAATCACTTGTGTATGTAAAATAAGATATAATTATACATAAACAAATCATAATTTACCATATAAATCAATTGTTCATACTGCATCATGCAAAATTATAATCATTTATAATGTAGTCTGAAATATGTCAAGTATTTACCACAGTATTGAATTCATAATACATTCTATATAATAAAAATTCATTTGAGACATAATTTCAGGAGACTACTAATCAGACAGCAATCTTAGTGCACCATACCAAAATAACTTTTCCTTAAATCACAAAGTATGTAAATACATATCATTATAGTCCATTTTTTGGGCGATGGGCTACCCACAGTCACCGGTCACAACTTTGTATCATACAGAGGGAGATGGGCTGCTCACAGTCAACCTTCTCAGAATGCATCAGAATACTATCAACCATCCGAGAGATGGGCTACCTATAGTCGCCGGTCATGGCTTATGTTTCCGTCAAGAGATATGCTACCTACAGTCACTGGCTACAGTCATAATATTATCCTCTACTTGGAAGATGGGCTACCCACAATCACTGGTTACAGTCATAATATTATCCTCTTCCTAGGAGATGGGCTACCCACAGTCGACCTCCTCTGAACGTGTCCTTTTATGATCAAAGTACACAATATCGTCCTCTTTGGTGGAGATGGGCTATCCACAGTCACTGGTCTAGAACGTGTCTTGTCATGAACAAACAAATGAATTGATGCATCATAATATAAAATAAATGCTTATACATGAGCAGTTTAAACATGATTCAATTTTAGTGTGCACATTCATCTTATTTTTCGCATACTGAAAAGACTTATTTCAATGCTTAAAATTTATATACAAATACATATATAACAAAAATCTTAGCAATCTTAATTACAGCTACCTCAATGGAAATCTTCAGTTTCTCTAAAGCAATGATTCATTTAGTTCGTATACGTTCTCCCGATCAGTCACACATCTGTAATGATATAAAAACACATTCAACTGTATAATTCTATAACTTCTTATAGCTTTTTTAGTATGAAAACTCCCTCTAAGTTAGTCCCTGGCACTAGTCGTCACAAGGCGAAGTGACAGTGCTTATTTCTATGCTAAAGGTATTTCATTAGCTATTGGTTGATAGCTAGTTTAATGACTTATAGTTACTGAATTGCCAATCCACACCTTTGGTCTTAGATTGGCTATTCACCACTCTTCTTAAGTAACTGCAAATTACTTTCACTATTCATTAGCATTAAACTCTTGATCCCCAACCGGATCAACTCTTGGCTTGGAGCTAGATATTATTTCCATAATATACTCAATCATTTTATAGTTATGTTCTTACATCTAGTTGGTATTAGAAGCATGAACAGTTCATGTCACCCATTCTTTTCGAGTTTCCTGTAAATTTGAAGGTTGGAAAGCGTACTGGTACCTTACTGTTGACATAGTAATGGACTGACGGTTCAAATTGCCCAATCTATTTTCTAGCACAGATCACTAATTTATCAAATCCCAACCACAATAGGCATGTATTCAACTATTTTTAGGCATAAACTACGATTTTGGACGGTTGGATTTAGCAGATTGGGGCTCAAAGAGTCGGATCACCCCATGTCTGAGCTCCAATTAGACTATTAGTGCCTTGGACAGGTGGATCAACTCTCCTGATGGTCTTGTCCTTCAATCTAGGACGTGATCAACCGTCTAATCCAGCCTTTAGGGCTAGATCGTTTACGTTACAATAAAAAACCTAGTTTTTTCTACTTTCCATGAACAAATTGAACAATAAACTAGGGAAATCGTGCAGAGACTCACTTCTGTGGGCGTCCACAATCTCCAATCATTGTCGAAGAAGATGCCATTTGATGGTTTTCTGGCAACTGTCTCTCGCATGTCACTCTCCCCCTCCAATCCAGCATCCAACTCATCTCGGATTTCCCTTTGAGCTTAGGGGTTTTGGTCGCCTCTCTGGCTGAATAGAATGACCGGCTTAGATCGTCAATCCAAGCCGTCATCTTCTCACATGATAGCCTGAAATCTCTGACAAACCCTCACCATTTTCTCCTCTTTTGTCGGCATGCCAGCCTCCTCCGGCAGCCTGGCGCTCTCTCCCTCTTCTCCTTTCCTTCTTCTTCTCCTTCGTCTCCTTCTTCTCCTCTCCTCCTCTCTCTTCCCCACTGGTTTTCCCTCTTCGTCAAGTTTCTTCCTAGTTTGTCGGGTTTTGGGAAGAGACAAACCTGACGTTATGTCGGGTTCCCCTTCAGTGAGGGGGGTGCTAGTATCAAATCTGGCCCCATTTGTTTAATGCATTTCGTTTTTTTTTTCCTATCATATTGTTACCAAAATGCCCCTTATATTCAAACATCCATATCTCCTCCATTTGAACTCCGATTTCTACAAACTTGGTATCATTTGAATCGTCTTTTCGAGCATTATCCAATTATGGAGGTTCCATGCTAGATTAGATGTATATATAGTCTTTCACTTATAAAACTCCAAATATAGAAATTCAATATATTCTTTTTATCCTAATTTAAAATTTTTCAAAGTTTACTCAATCTAGGATTTAAAAATTTGGGATGTTACGTCACATGTTCAAAAGTAACCTTAGTGGCCAGCCACAAGAAACTTTGCTTCATCAATTGGGACAAAAAAAATTTCCAAAGACCTAAAGTTTTACTTGTTGACCTGTATAGTTCATAGAGTACGATTACTAAGCAAGGGACTTGCTCCATATATACAAATGAAAGAAACTAACTTTAATCAACTAGATTTCAGCATCAGGGTTGCTATGACATGACTTTATCAAGTTTTTCCTAGCAAGCCCTCTAGCGCCAATGCGTGCCATGTGCTAAAAAATTCATTGAGGTGGTAGAGAAAAAGACAGTAACCGTGACGCTCTTTTCTAATAACAACTTTGGGCCAAATATGTGTCACACAAGTGAATTTGCATGGACATAATTGAACTCAACCAGTAATTGATGCACTTAGCTGCGTCATTACCTGGATTAGATTATTGTACACTGTTAGTCAGTGAAGCTTTACGAGTACACACAAGCAAAAGAAAAACTACATTGATTTTCTTGGACTTTATCATATACATGGGATATTGGGTCAGAATGGGACAGAACCAGGTGGGTGACCAATTACTTTTTGTCTGCAACAGTCTTGATTATACATGCACTTGCTCATGTGGGTCTTGGTAAATTGATTGCAAACTAAATCGCAGGCGTAAGGGTCGGTGGTGGCCGCATGTTCAGTCTCATTCGCTGTAACCTCCTCGTGACAAACATATCTTGTTCTTTTTTCACTACAAAAATATCATAACGTGCACGATTTTGACAATGTGAGAATTTTTAGGACAACCTCCACAGGAGTAAGTTTTTTTGGAGATGGACCAATAATTCATCTCATAGGTCCTGTCGTAGATAGACTGTCTTAGATGGATTATACCAAGATATCTTCTCCATCCAATAATTGTAGCCATTACTTTTCTAAACTACAAAACGACCATTCATGAAGTTCAAAAATAAAAAAATTATAAGGCATGACCAATCGGCCTTTTTTTATTATATGATGCAAGTGAGTCGTCGAGGGATTGAGGGATAAACTATCTAAGATAGAGCCACCAGATGACTGTCTTGGATCACCAAAACTTTAGGACCCACTAATACTTTCAGCCCCATGTGTACTTCTTAATGGATAAGTAATTCATAACTCATGGACGCCTCCAATCCGTTGGTATCCAAAACTGATAAAAGGACGGCTCTGGTGACAAAGCTCCCGCATGAATAGGTACAGAGAAAAGGCGTGAATCACAAGAGTTAATAGTATGCGATCTTACTTTGTATTTTATAAGAGACTATTTTCACACTTTAAACCCATAATCTCTTTCTCATACCTAAAACTGATAAAGACTGAAAACTAAAAATCCATCAACACCACGGGATAAATTCATTTCCATCGCATGGAGCTGCATCTCTCTCATCAGCATTGACAAGTCCACATCGATGACTGCCTTTTCCCGAGGAACCAAAAATCTTCTGCCCTTGCCCACACTTGACAAAGGTTGTTGAAAACGTTGACAGCGGAAGAGGTGTCGTCGAGGATGTCTTTTTCTCTCAATTAATCCTTTCTTAATTGTTTAGGCCCATTTTGGCTATCATGTCCAATATACGTGTCCGGCAATAGAGCAACAGTAGAAGTACCCAGCTGGCATGATAAGCACCTCCCTTGATTTTTGTAGGGATGGACATGGTGGCCCCATTTCATGGTTCAATGTGAAATGGATAATGTATACTACATGGCGATCTCCGGCCCTGCCTCCAGATAAGGTTGATCTCCACTGTAGATGTTAATTATATATGTTAGTTTCCGATGTCGGTCTGGTACCTTTTGCCGGCTGGATCCTACTATGGTCTCAAATTAGTAGGGAAATCAGGGTCCAGCCAGTGTCAGCCTCATCTTGCCGCAGACATTTTCTAATGATTTACGATTGTGTTAAAGATAAACCTGCAAATTAGTAGTTAAGATAGAAATTTCACCAAAACTCGGTTGGTGCAACGGTGGAGTTGTGGCGTGTAACCTTGAGATTATGGGCTCAGAGAGTAAATTTCATCGAGTCTTTCATTTATTGCTACAAATTTGCAAGCAAAGAGATATCAATGTTGTCTAGGATGTGTAGCATGCAGGAAAGAAAAGATCCATGGGAGCCCTTGATGACTGGCTATTCAAAACTCCAATAGGTTGGTGGTAGTTGGCATTTAAAAGATACAAATTCTTCGCCGAATGATCTTAATCTTCCGACTGGTACCATCATTTATGTAAAACTACGAGCCATTCATTCTCCGCTCCATCGTTCAACGTCGAAGCTTTTGTTGCATCTGTCTATATTCGTTTGGTCCAGAGATCGGCAGTTCGGATCAGCAAATACCTCAGGCCCGCATGAACTTCATCTGCACGCTTGGATCTTGTACTTCTGCACGTTTAGACACCATATAGAAGCTCTCTAGGGAGATGGATGATATCTGTACTTCGGTGCTTTAATTATAGATCCTTTTTGGTTTAGATTTTTCTAGTGAAAGTTGAAGTATTTAAGTTTTCATCTATACTATATATGTATAATAAAGGAAATACCCTTAGTACAAGCAACCTTCCGAAATGAACAATTAATGTTTTTGTGCTATTATATTGACAAAAAAAGTAAACTATATATACAATGGTAATAGGAAAATAGTAGGAGAGCATTTTTGGAATATGTAGAAGGACATTTGGACTAGTTGGAAGGTTGGTGGAGAATGAAGGAGTGTGTACAAAAATAGACTTTAATTCGCCCAATATTAACCGCCACACAACATGTGTTGCTGAGCATTTTGCATTCCTAAAAAAACCCAAAAGCATATGGTATTAGAGGTGATATTTTTTGTATGTAGAATATGTACACCAGTTCGAATTAAATAAATAGCTTGGGTAGATCTGGTAATAGAGTGGACTGGAGGAATAAGATTCATGTGGCCGACCCCTAATTGAAATAAGGTCTTGATGATGATGAGATCTGGTGTGAATTTTTATTTTTTTTATTTCCATGATAGAAACACTTCTCTCTCTCTCTCTCTCTCTCTCTCTCTCTCTCTCTCTCTCTCTCTCTCGACCATGCAATTGGTGATAATGTTTTCAAGAATTATTCTCTCTTTGGCCCATATGTTCACTTGCATATACACGAATCAATTACAAAGATAGGTTATATAAAAAGCATCCGACCTTTTCATCTAATTTCTAGACCTGATAGCTTGTATTGCAAAGGCCAAGATTGTATTTGTGAGATGTAGAGAATATATTTATAATCACAGGAAAACCAACAGTTGTATACTCTATAACTTTGTATAAGCAACTGTTCATGTTAGTTAACAGCCAAAAACACCATTTCTTTTGGATGATAGGGTTGGCCAAACATCAAGTTTATTTTGGGTGCCAGATATTTGAAGTTTAAAAAATTAGATAAATGGGTTGGATCAAGCAAAGGTCAGGCCTTTCACGGCTAAGAACAGAAAAAAGCCTCCTTTGAGCCCCTAAAGCATTGGAGGAGACATTGTTGATCTTATTGAAAATTGCCTTTACATATAAGTATTGTTGGCTCAGAGCCTTACTGAGTGAGAGGACATGAGTTTAAATTGAAGACCAACCATGCTAGTTTCTAACGCATGCTAGTACTTAGATTCACCTGCAAGAGCACAAAAAGAATATTAATATCGTTGGCCTGCAGTGTAATTCAAGTTCATCCATTGTTCGTTGATATTATGTGGATGCATTATCCTAATCATAGTTCTAAAACTCGCAAGTCAACTTTAAAAAATTATTTGAATTATTTGACTCGGTAATATATTGAGTCATTATTAAATCCACTAGCTGTAAAATAAGACAAATGTATAAAAATTAAGATTTGAACACCATAGCTAAACATCAACAAGATGTCCTAACCAATTTGCCTATATCTTACTTGTGTCTTTATGTTGGAAATTACAAATATAAGCAAAAGTAGAATTTTATTTTAACTCGACTGCAAGTTAACTTGACTCGCTTAATTTTTAGTTGAATTTTTGAGTTTTACCGGCTTAAACGGTCTGATCACAAGTGTTCATAATCTATATGGCCTCAAAAAGTGGAATTGCATGCCAGATACTAATTCTGTGTCGACCATCCATGTCGCATTATGTGTTACATCTATGTGCATTTTGAGTATGCATGCATAGCCATCACTTGTGTATGCAAGCCTTGATTTACCGGACCATAGTTTCGCGGAATAAAAGGGCACAAGCATCCCACATGTGCTCCGTCGCTGTCGAGGTAATTGTCTTAATTGTGCATCGTATAGAATAGGATTTATATGTGTTCTTAGGAAAGATACGAGTAAACCAAAAGGCCAGTTTTTCTTGGAATTCTGAACGAAGTCGATGAAAAATCTATGCTCTCAACGACTACACGCCACTCTCTTTTTAAGTTATTTTAGCTTTATCATAATTTTGTGCAGTAGCGAACGAACAAAACTAAAAGGAAAACTGTCCCAACAAAAGGAGAAGAACTTGCAACGGTAGAGACTACTGAGTCTCTTCTTGTTCTTAGTCTTCTATTACGAGTCTAGGAAGCCTGGAAGTCCTAGAAAGGGTCAGACCATAATAATCTATAATACGCAGCTTTACCTTGCATTTTTTGAAAAAGATTGTTTCCATGCTTCAAACCCTTGACCTTAAGTTCACACAAAAACTCTACTACTATGTCAAGGCTTCCCTAGGCACAAGCTAATCACACTTGGAGTTAAATATTTTAAAGATGAGTCCCAGTAAGTCGTAAGTATAGACACTTATAAGGGTCCTAAGTAGCAGTTGCTTACTTTTTTCACTCATGGTAATCATGTTTTGTAGATCAAAGGGTCATAAGTGGCACTTGCTCTAAGCTACTTATCATGCTGCAAATTGCAAAGATAAGCTACAAATTGAGTTTCACAACCATCGATTTTTTTAGCCTGTATTTCTTTTTGTCAAAAATTAAAACTATTTACCTCTACTTAATTTTTTAAAGACCTAAAATAAGTGATTAGGATTGTCCAAATGCATCAATTTCTCACATCCTATTATTTTCTATAGGCCTTACATGATAAACTCCTTGGATTATCCAAAAAAATCTTTCAAATCCAATTTCTACTTCTTAGGATGCTTATAAGTATCTACTTCTACCTTGACTCTTTGAAGATTTTTGAAAAAACATCATAATAAGAGTACATGCTCAAGAGGAGAGAGGAAAGGAAGGAGTACACACCCCTTTTTTAATGCACATTGGATGTTTTTAGACTATATTTTGTAGGCTAAACATCACGACCATCTGATTTTATTAATGACTCAAAACAAAGTAGTTAGGACTATTTAAATGCATTATTTTATTTTACGATTACATGTTTTCTCTATTTTGAGCATGATGAATCAGTTAAATCTTCAGAACAAGTTTTAGAATGTAAGGGTAAAGGGACATGTAATCCTTCCTTTCCTCTTGAACATGTACTCTAAGATTCTTTAAAACAAAGTTGGACTTTTGGCAGGTTTTAAAAAGCATCAAATGATTTGAAAATAGCAGTGACCAGCATCGGTGCATGAAGCTCCCACCTATACAGGGTCCGAGGAAGGGGTAGACCACAAGGGCTTATGGTAAGTAGCCTTACCTTGCATTTTGCAATAGGCTGATTCCACATCTTGAACCCATGACTTCAAGGTCATACGATGACAACTTTTACCATTGCGCCAAGGGTCCCCTTCTAGTTTGAAAATAGCAATGATAATAAAAGGTGCACAACATGTGTCTTCATGGGAGGTTATATTTTTTCTTCTTTTTACAATTTATACTTGATCTTTGGAAGATCTAGTCTATTCATCTTATTTGGCTACTCTTCAATTATATACACATCAAAATATTGCCAATTAAATGAAAATGATTATTCCTGGTAAGAGTACATGTTAAAGAGATGTATAAGTAGTGCACAGCCCTTTTTCATGCATGATAAAAGAAATTTTTTCCCAAATCTAACCCATTCATTGTGTTATCTATGGCTTAAATAGGCTGGACAATAAATTTCATAACCATTAAATGTTTTTAGCCTATGTGTCTTTGGGTCAAAAATCACAATCATCAATTATGACTAATTGTTTTAAAGACAAAAAACAAGTGGTTAGGATGGTCCAAATGGATTGATTTCTTATGAGTTCCCATTTTTTATATTTTGACCATGATGAATCACGTAGATTTATAAAAAGAGTTTTTCATGCATGGAAAAAGGAATTCTGTACTCCTTTCACGCCTATTAAGTGTGTTCTCATCCTAGACTCTCTTTTTTTTTTTTTTTTCTTTTTTTACCTTCAAAAATAGCAACTTATAACCATCCAATCAGCATGATTTTAATGAATAACGAACAAAATAAATGACTTAAATTAAAGCACATTCAAGTATGTGAGTCTCAAAATGCATCTCTGAATATCATTGCTCATTTGAAATTTCACAGACTTGTTAGTTAATTATTCAAAACTTGATAACAGAAGGAAAACCTTGGAATAATAGTTAAGTTGTTGCCGTATGACCTAGAGGTTTTGTAGTTCACCCTCTAGGCTGCTTTTTTTAAATTAATTGCTAATAATAGATTGCCTAAACCAAACTTTGTAAGCATACGATAACAATTTACACTACATGGTGGTGACAACTAGAAGCGTGTATAGTCCGAGATCGAGATACCAAGACGCTCCTGCGAACAAGCTTGTGAAGAGATAAACCCGTATCGCGCGGGAGCACATATTTCGCTGCAAGGGCATGCACATTACATTTCACCGCTTGCGCACTCGAACGTACGTGTAAAGCCACGAGGGTGCTTTTTTGGCCACCTAAGAAAAGGCAGACGCATAAAAATCATAAAGCTTAGCCACCTGCGCGTGTCATTTCTGTAAATTGGTACGAATAAGAGCCTAGTTTCCTAATACCAACAAATATCAATCCGCCTGCCGTGGCCCTCACTCAAAACTCATGGCCTGTATTTTATCATCTAGAAAAAAATCGGATTCTTTGACCAACAAACCAAAAATATCTTCAAGCCACGTGGCATTTTACAGAGAGTTCATTCCCCAGACCAGACGCGGGGCGGTGAAAAACAGCAGCCCAAATTAATCGATCGGCTTTTATCTATAAAACGTGAAAAGCCCCAAATTATTTAGAACCGGCTACAATTTCTCTTCTTCGAGGTGGGTTTCTGTGTTCTTGTATGGTTTGCAGGAAATGGACGGTTCTAATCGTATCTGGACGAACGAGAAGCACATCTCCTTCCTCAACTGGATGGAGGCTTCATTCGTTTGCAAAATGCTAAAACATGACCGTTGTAGCTCGCTTAACTACGCTTCTGGCCGTCATGCGCCCCCTCTCGATCGGTATCTCCCCGACAGCGCTGAATCCACCGTCGATTTACATCCCGGACGTGACAGGGGAAAGGTCCATGTCAATCCAGGTATAAAGACTAGAAAATTTTGTTTTTGTTTTTTTTTTCCTTCCAATATTTCTTGTATTTACTTGATTCCATGCTTCTTGTTTTGGAATGCCGGAGTTAGGCGATCTGAGCCGTTGGTTCTCTTGAATCACGTGGAAAGAAAGGCATTCTCGTAGATCGCGGTGCAGATCGTCTACTCCGGCTATTGGCCGGAGCTCTCTCCGAGCATGTTAGCCGAATTCTTTCCTTCTCGTCGAAAGAATTTTAAAAGAATTAACGGTGAAATGACGAAGATACCCTTCATATTATTCGTGACTAGTGCGACGGGGTAGATATTTTGTAGGGCTCCGATCGTCCTTTGCTTAATCTCTTTTATTGTGTAATTTTTTGTAGGGTTGTAATCGTGTTCTCATTGATTCTCTTTTCTTGTGCCTTTGAATGTTTTCTGCAGGGATGGCGGAAACGAATTCTGCGAATTATTTTCGTTCCTCTAAGAAGGCCAGGAGAAGGTCATCCAGACCGGACACTTCTTCTCAAGATCAGGTTGGTAATCGCCCAAGGTTTGAGTTGATATTTGCACAGCCACCTTATCTTGTTCGTAAAATATATATATATAAACCCAATTTCCATCTGCAAGCCTGTTTCAGATCCTGCAAAGGGGTTATCAGATGGAGAGAGAAGGTTGAGCAAAATAAAGGGGGTGTAACTTTCTCTCTCTCCCTCTTTGAGAGGATGTTATCTAGAGAGAGTGCTACAATGGGAAGTGCATGAAAGCTGGTACTGTTGACATGATCTCAAGCTTGATCTGGATTGTTCATCGGAATGTTTCCGACCGTTAGATGGAATAGTGTGGCTGCTTTGTACGTAATTGATATCCCGGATTCCTTAATCCCTACTCATCTGCTAGCTAGCTGTCTTTGCACTAAGAAAGCATGAATGCAGACTTTGCTGCACCCCTTTTCACTGCTCGTCCATGCTTTCGGCGAGCAAAACTTGAAAGGACGAAATTCTCACCTCCTTATCCCCAGGCCAAATAAACCCCACCCAAGACTAAATCCGCCGCTGTTTCTCCCGCTTAGATCACACAGAACTTGGAGACAAGCATGGTTGACGTTGAGGATCATCTTCTAGTTGATTTTTCTGGTCGTACGAGGACCCACAATCTAAAATATCCCGGATCAATGACAGTATGTCGGTGGGACCTCATTAAGGTTCCCGTTCGGTTTCCTGTATTCATTTCCTTTTTTCTTTATTTCTATTAACGAGGAGCCGGAGATGGTAGTGCTGTTTAGGACAAATGCAAAGTGGTGGCCTTGGTAAATAAAGGGGGGGAGCTTTATTCCGTCCCTTTCACGTCAACTTATCTTCCCGTCCGAACTGAATAATGTAAGAGTTTCGACGAGAGGAGGTGAGTCAGGTGACATTTTCACCCTCCTAATGACCCACATTAAGTGAGCCGAAAGCTTCCAAAACGAGAGTATTTCCCTTATGAAACACTAAAAGTGGGTGCCTTTATTGGTGGTCGCTTTATTTTATGTATTGAGTGTTGGGCCAATGATCTCACCCTGATTCCTACCTTAGTCGACACATCGATGCGATGGGTTCGACGAGTCTGCAGCAGAGCATGGCCCATTGCGCTTTTTTCGCTTCTTCTTCAACTAAACAACGAGGAATATTTGTAAATGGAAACTCCATTAAAATAAGTGGAACTCGCCGAATGGTATCTCGACCCCCTTTACCTGGAAACTGATAACGAAACACGAGGAAAGTATCTAGCGCTGCAACTTTATTATCCTAAAAAAGTGATTTTCTATTCGGTGCAGGTGGTCCCGGAGCTTGGAAGTATAAAACCCGACGACTGATGAATTGAGAGGAGAGGTCTCTTCTCCGATGTGGCAGATTCTTGGCTCAAGAACGTGACAGTAGCGGTTCTCTGGTTGCCTGAAGAATTTCTCTCTTTTTTCTTCTTATCTGGGTGGTGATTGTTGGTTGCTGTAAATAGTTTGCCGAGGGCTAGTGCTTTGGTGGGATGTTGGTCAGGTTGTTGATGTTGTTTGTTCGGCATATGCCTGAACTTGACTTGTGTAGGGTAGGTAAGATGTTCATTCTGCCTTTCTAGAACTTAGACGCCTCTGCTATGAGTGGAGATAATAACGCTGGCTAATCGGAATTGAATTGGATTTCTGTTACGAGGAATGCTAATATATGATGATGACTTCCAAGGAAAAGGAATGCAGACGAGTGTTGACTCGCTGTCTAATTTTAGTGGATGGTATGCTGGAAGTTATATAATGGGGTGCTAATTATCTTTTTGTGTACATTTTTTTATTCGAGATTGGTATGTGCCCATAAGTGGAAAGTGGGGGTGAGCTGGATATTAGTTTTGTAACAGTGTGGTGGCCAGAAGTAGTAAGTTGGGGCTTCTTGAAGATACAGAATCAAAGAAGTATAAGTGGGTCTACTTTTCCAAGACCCGATGCACCAGACTTTAATATCCCCGCCGCCGTAGAAATCTTACCCAGTGGAATTCATGGGTTAAGGGATTCCAAGGGCCGAACGATTTGGTTGACAAAACCATTTGGAGCAACATTGACTACTTTGTTGTTCTCGATCATTGAATAGAAGTAATAAAAAGGATTAAAAAAGTGCCTGCTTAGATGGCGCAAGTGGGAGGCGGCTTTGCGGGCTCAAATGAAAACCTTATTTACTTAATATATTGGGTCCATGTTTAAAGCACCATATTATTGGCTTATAGGTAGTCTTAGGTAAGATGAGTATCGTAGTTGTCGTCTTAGGTAAGGGATATGCTTGCTAGGGCTTCTGACCCTATAGGATCTTCCTCCTCCCAATATAACAAGGGCAAATGACCATGGTGACCTCAGCCCTTCCTGAGTGGCGAGGAGGAATTGCTAGTAGGGAATTGTGTAGGAGAATTCAGCTTTATTTATTGCAAACTCTTGCTTGGGACACATACAATGAGAGCTTCCCTTCAACCAAACAACCTTGGCACCAAGAACAACTGCACCCAAAAGTGGGGGGGAAAACCCAGCCCCATAATGCCCTCTAAAATTATCCGTGCACCCATCATACCCAGCGAGCAGAAAGAGAAGATGATGAAGTGCTGCAAGCTTTCCTTTTTATCCTCATGAATCAACCCGAGTCCAAAGTCTATGGTTGGGAGGAGTCAACAGACTCTTCTTCCTTCTCGTTTCAACATTTTTTTTTTAAATAAAAGGCACGCTTGAAACCAGGCAGTCTATATATCTTTTTCGGCTCCTGCTGGGGACCTGCTCTGATACACACCATTGCATACGTGAATCGCTCCATTCATTGGGAAAATGGTGGAGTGGGACTCGCTAATTTTAATGATCCAGTGTTGACTTGTCCATTTTCTAATGGATGAAGATTCATTTCTTGATAAACTGTTGAAATTCACAAATGTTTGGCACCAAAGATGCAGTTTGCATGATTTCACATGAAGTGAATCTTGATATCTCCTCACCTGAAGTATTGTATTGTTATTTCTTTGAATGGTGACGATGTTTTTGTATTATATTATTCATGACGATAGTGTAGGTGAAATCGAGATATGACCTATTCATGATTATCATTATCAATCAATAAAAATGTAATTCTAGGCTGAAGGCCTAGGGGACTTCTTTAACCCTTAGACCCTAAGTTTTGGATGGGTAAGCCTCATCTTTGATATCTACTGGATCTAGATAATTATGGCTTGCGAAAAGTTGCACTATTTATCATAAGAGATTGCGGTTAGAAACTTTATATAAACATCGGTCTAAATTCAACTCTCAAAAATACATTTCTTTGAAAGCTTCATTCGTTGAATCATTATAATTTTTATTTTTCTAGATATCCACGTATGGGATCATTTAAAGTTTGGGCTTTCTGTCTAGCATTCCTCTTAATAAAATGAGAAATTGATTTGAGGCTAGCCACTAAAATCCTTCTTGGCTACTGGTAAAAACATGACATGAACATTGAAAAAGTAATCTTTGCAGGTTCTGTCATCCATAGGGTTGAGTATCAATTCCATTTCATGCCCGGAGAATTGTAAGACTATTAGCATATTGCTTGTACATGGTTTTCATGGATAAGTTTATTCCATTTTAATATTAAGTTTCAGTAATTCCACTCCACCTAGTCTTTTTCTTCTTTTTTTTTAATTATTATATATCCATGGAATAATGGGTGGACTAAAACCAGCAAAAAGAAATTGGTAGTGAGAATTGTTTGGTGCTCCAATCTTCTGTTTAGTTTTGGCGGGTCTTGTTATATATATGATTCGTTTTCCATGTAATGGTAGCTCCACGATGAATAATCAAGGAAAGATCTAATTCTTCGAAATGTGTAAGAATTCTCTTTCCTTTTATGAATGTTGGACCAGATACACGTCCAGGAGCAGGCCCGAAACCATTACTTAACTGTTAGAGACCCCTTCTAGTGCAACTATATTAGGAAGCCTGGTTTAGCTTCTCATACTCTCGTGCAACACTTAGTTTGACTTTTCACTCTACACCAACTAAGCCTAAATATAATCTTAAGGAAAAAAATAACTGAAGGGAACTTGAAGAAAACTCTAGCTTTATTGCTTTGAAGATGCTTATAACTCTTGGATGAATTTCAAGATGACTAATTAATTATGAGATATCTTACAAATTAGTGAGCTCCTCTATTTATAGATGCTCACCCCTTTTACACCTCCTCAATGAATGATGAAGATTGTTTATATGTATGATCAATATTATTCCTTGAAACATTCCTACAAAATATCTAAAGTCTACCATATTCTAAATCTTAAATACTTTTATGGTCACTTCTAAAGTCTGAGCCTTCTAGAAATGGGCTTTCCTTCACATACCTTCAATAATAGACTTAAGTCCCTCGAACCAAGTCCATGAAACAAAAAGGCCCTATCTAAAGCGTGTGGGGCTTGGTCATGGACTATATAACAACAATCCATGACACAAATGCTTAAAATGCATGAGAATTTTGGGTATGTGAGTGGTGCAATGGTGCAAGACTAAGTCTCAATCATGTAAATTAGGAGTTTGAGTCCGCTCAAGAGTGAGTCTAAGTATTTATGTAAGAATGCCATGGATTAAAAAAAACAATATGAAAATTCTTTTTGTTCTCGGAAATCATTCTTAGAAATTTCCTTATAATGGTACTTAATTAAATCAATAGTTTCCTACTAAATTGATGCAAATGAACGATAACCTTTACTTTCTAACTTTCTGTTGAATGACAATGACAAGCTAGTCTTGAGAGTGAATACGTCTGTTTGTTATTTAATCGTAGAAAGTAAATAGGTAAATTTGAGAGGAAAGCATCGGAGGAGAGTGTGGACGAGTTAAAACGGATGACAGCGATATAATAGATTGAACGATCCAAATAGTCTCAGTAGACAACCAGCATAATTTTCTAGCATCATCAAGTACAACACTTAGTTTTTTATGTATTGAAGGAATATCAAAAGCTTCACCGTACAGAAGTCAAAACACGCGTCCATAGCTCTGTAGTATGATATACGCCAGTTCCTCTTGAAGATAAGAGCAAAGATAGAACCGCAAAAGCCCAGCACATACCCGATACATATGAATGAGTAGAAGAGTAAGTCATCGTCCGAGAGTCTCCATTCATGATGCTATTTTGACGGCCTGCTCCTTGTTGGGCACTGTCGCTGTAGAGGATATCCACATAGACCTGGATTGCCCAAGTAGCTACTTTCGCTGAAGGTGGAAAATTGCCCTCCAGATGGAATTCTGCCAGAAAGACCATTAAAGGAGACATTGAAAGTATTAAGTGAATGGAGTTCTCTTAACAATCCCTTTTTGAATGGAATAGTACCGGTTAATTCGTTGAATGACAAATCAATCCCAGTCGTCATTAGGAAAGGAAGGTCCATATAAGGTTGTGACATGCCTTCTGCGTTGAAATGGAGCTTAAAGTGTAGATGGGATGAATCAAAATCTTTAACAAGAAAAGCAATGTTGCCTAAACAAGTAGGAATAGTTCCAGAAAAATGGTTGTGAGATAGATCTAAGAAACGAATTCTTCGCATTTGACACAAGCTCATAGGAATCTTGCCTTTAAAATAATTTTGTCCTAGGAGTATTATTTCCAAATTGGGAAGATCATGTAATGCACTTGCAGTAGAACCTGACAAGTAATTATTTTGAATGTCCAAATAAAGTAAAGAAATACAATTTGATAGGGCCGAGGAGATTGTTCCAGAGAGGCTATTTCCATTAAGCACTAAGAAACTTAATTCTGTGAAATTGGAATTTCTTGGGAGCATCTCTCCTTGTAAGTTATTAATTGACAAGTCCAAGTACCACAAGGAGGTGGTGTTTTTTGATATATCTGGTATCTCTCCGGAGAAGCTACTGTTGGCAAGCAGTAAATAATGTAAAGACTTAATTTCAGCAAAGGACGAGGGAATACCATCTTGTAGGGCATTTATAGACAAATTAAGATATAACAGACGAGGAAAAAGAGTACCAATCTTCTGAGGAAGTGGCCCATATATACAGTTGTCAGAGATATCAAGATGTAGAAGAAATGATGAAGTCATGTTTTGGGGAAGCTCAGGAAATGGACCACCTAACCTGTTATGTGATAAGTCCAAGTGTGAAATATTATTGCTATGTAGCAACTGAGAGGGGATGTTACCTACAAGTGAATTTCCGGATAAATACAATTCTTCCAGAGCATACTGGGTGGAAATGAAGCTAGGGACCCCACTGCCACTGCGTTTGTTGAGGTTGCAGTGTGATAGGCTTAGAAAACGTAGTTGGAAAGTTGGAACCAAGTTGGTGACTCAGTTTCAATCTCTAAATGTTGATTGTATGAAAGTGAAAGGTGAACAAGCTTGGAGAGGTTAGCAAGCATGGACATGGAGATCATTCCATCCAAATGATTATTTGACAACCCAATTTGCTCAATCATGGTTAGGTTGGTAAAAGTGAATGGAACACTTCCCTGGAATTGATTCTCTGATAGCTTCAAAACTCGCAGGGAATACAGATCAGCTAGAAAAGACGGAATGCTTCCTTGGAGTTGATTATTACTTAGATCTAGAGTTTCAAGGGAATGCATGTTAGCCAAAACGGATGGAACTTCACCCTGGAGTTTGTTTGAAGACAGATCTAGACACCGGAGGGAGTGCATGTACTCTAGGCATAGAGGTATGCTCCCATGTAATTCATTTGAAGATATGGACAGAATTCTCAGTGATGGCATCCTCCCCATGCAAATACAATTGCTCTCCTTAATTGAATTTTCATCAAGGTACAAGGTCTGCAAGTGCTTCATTGTTCCAAAAGCTGCAACAAAACATACAAAAAGTAAGAGCCCAGTGTTAGGGAGAAGAAATAGGATAACTTCTTCCTATAATTTTTCTAAACATAAATAGGAAGGCTTTGAAATGTAAGTTCTTATTGAATTGACATGAGAAGCTGAAAGCTTCAATGGGGTCCACCTATTTAATGATCTAAACCATTTATTTTAAAGTCCTAAGTTAATGATCAGATCAATGCGACAAAACTCAACTGAGCCATTGACTTCTCACTTATAATTGATGATTAGAAATGAAAACAACAATAGTCCGTGTTCATCAATAAAAGCCTCAATGATTCAAAGGCTTAGGATTAGAAGAGTAAGTTCTCAGTTAAGTGCCTTGGGTCGCAAACCAAGAGCTTGTGGGTCTGAATCCACTCAGCATTCAGAAGGAAAAACCAGATTCAAAAGCTTGGCATATATAGCCAAACAAAGAAGATTTTAGGTTAATCCGCAGCCAAGCAAGACCTAGTAAATTGAAGGTTATGATCATTGAACAACTGGACTTCATTTGTGTTTTCAACCGCTTGATCCCACGTTCCAAAACTGTTTGCATCCATAATTAGAAACTTTGAAACATAAAACTTGCATGGAGAGACTAATACCTTCGGGCATGATCAATCCGGCGATTCGGTTTCCTCCTAAATCTAGCTCCTGCAATTCCTCAAATTGGGCAAATAAGGTGATATTTGGATACCATGATCCCAGCCCGCACTTGAACGACCTGGCGTTACGTAAATCAATCTCGACAACACGATCCGAAGACATGCTGCAAGTGATACCTTCCCATTTGCAGCAATCTTCGCCTTCCCAGCTAGACAAAGCCGAGCCATTTGGGTGGTTAATGGAGTGCCAGATTTGGAGAAGAGCTACCCTTTCTTCTACCAAACATCCTTGGCACCAATTGTACACACTGACAAACAACAAAACCATAATCCTAGCATAATTGTTTCGTACACCCCTCATAACGAACAAGATGGTAACAAAACGGATTGAAGATGAATGCTACTCAATCCATCTTTATTATATTCGCCTATAAACCCTAGTTTACTCCATGACCACCATGAGTCAACGAAGAATCCTTAAAATGGATTCCAACTTAGCACTTTTGAGATTTTGAGAAGAGAGTTGTGAGCTATGTTCGGGCTCCTGCCTCTTAGAAAATATCTTTAGTCACTTCGGGAAGAACATTCCCCCCACCCACCCCAACTTGTCTAGGTGACCTTTGATTGGTTTAACTGATTGAAGTAGAAAAACTTAGAATGCGTATAAAAGCCGGTTGAAGGAAAACGGCAGCCACTCGGTCTTGTGCAGCTACCCTTGGTTTTGGATTACACCGCAACCAAGCGGCCACTTTTTGTCCATTCGCTTACAGTGGCCATTCATGCATGGAACCTCACACTTCACCAGTAGAAGCTCTCTTTCATGCATTGTCCTCCGACACGGCACAAGTCCAAAAGCACAATTCGGCAAGTCTAAACTACGTTGACTTGGCCGGGTTCTGTGTCGTGTCGCCAAAACTGTCTGTGTACTTACGGAATTATATGAGTTCATATTAGTCCAAATGTTAGTGGAAACAGACTGCATACTATAGACTTATGATCTACCCTTCTCTAAATCCAGAATAGGCAGAAGCTTCTTGCACTGAGACTGCCCTTTTTTATATTAGCTTAGACATTGTAACAGTGCAGCCAGCCAAAAGCTACAAGTCAGACCCGGATTGACTGATCATACACTAGAACTTCTAGTTTATATCTTGGATAGACTATGCCTCAAAGATCTCAACCATTTTGTGATCCTGCCATTTGATGTTCTGATATGTACAAAGGATAGAAACGAAGTTTGTCATCCTTTCATGCCACAGAACAACCAACGGATACAATTTTTCAAAAGCCTTTGATCATCCCGTGGATAAGATTTTTGGGGCATAGCCCATCGAAGACAAGGCCAAGAAAATGAACGTTTAGGTTGCCGTTTCCCAAATTGAAAGCAAAAGCTTCTATCCAAAGCAAGATAATTGACTCCGATCAATTCAGTTCTTTCAACTGTGTCACTGCTATGCCCTCTCTGCCCTTCCCATTTCTTCGAAGATTTGGATGTTAGTGATGCCACTAGGAAGAGCTGCTTTTGGAGCAGTGACAATCACAAGAAAGCCCCTCTATATGGTTAGCGAGAATGCTATCCAAAAATACATAGCTTTGCGAGGTGTAGGGATAAAAAAAATTTAAGTTCAAGAAACATTGAAACTCAAGCATGCATGGGACATCCTCAAAGTTTATCAAAGCAAAATATTAGAAAGCTAAATTCCTTTTGAATCATTTTCCTCCAGAGTCGAACTATTGGGCGTGGAAGGAAATCATTACACGTAAAGATTCATCTCCCAGGGCTTTAGATGGGTCTTTGAAAATGAAAATCTATCTCATTCTGGACAAATAAAGGGACTGGCTTAGGGCCTTTAGCTGATTATCTCAATGACAGTCTCCCTCCGGATTATAATGCCGATGCTAAGGTCCCTGTTTACCTGAATGACAGGGAGGATGAGTGGGATCGCTGCAGAATTGACTGCCTTCCCTAAACAGGCCAGGGAGCTAATTTTTCCTCCAGAAATTTTTAGTCACTGCCTGATAAAAGGTTCAGACACTGAAAGAATTTCTAAATAAGAGAAAATGCTGCCTAAAGTAACCCATAAACAATAGAAAGGAAGGCTACCTACAATGGAATTTCCCAACAAATCTAGCGTGTCTAGATCATACTGCGTCAAATGGCTTGGATAATTAGCAGCACTCATCAAATGGTATGACCATTCCTAGTGTAATGTTGGGGTGATACAACAAAAGAGAAGGAAGGCTACTACAATGGGATTTCCAACAATTCTAACTTGTCTATATCATATTGGGTCTAGATGAAGTTTGCTGCACCCATCCAATGGCTTGGATAGCTTTTATTTGTGTAAGAACTCTAAACAAAAAACAAAAAACAAAAATGACTTAAAATAGAGGGGGCCGTAATTGATACGAACCCCCCCCACCTTAAAGAAAAAAAGAACAGACCTAACAGTCTATTCTCCATGTGATTGAGAGAGGGAGAAGAAAAGAGAAAGAGAGAGTGGGGGAGAAGGAAAGAGGAGAAAGGAGGTGAGGAAACCACCCATCCTCCACCATCCATTTCTCCCATCAATTAAGGGAAGAGGAAATCGACAGTGGAGAAGAGTTGATGGTCGTAGGAAAAGACAGAGTGAATGACGTCATTGATCGACGATCGGTGCCATTCATTGTCTTCCCCTGGCTACCACGAGCAAAAGCCCTATAGTTGCTCGTTGATTTAGCAAGTTTTGGTGGGGGAAAAAGGGGGGAAGCAGTACCCACGACGAGATTTGCCTGCGACGGGAAAATCAACGACAATCTTGTTCTTCGGTGACGATTGGAGGTTGAAGACACTCCTTAAGGGTAAGATCTAGGATACCCATCTCTTGAATCTTGATAGTTTGCAAAATGTATGCATTTTTAACCTATATCTATAATTAGGGATGATCCAATCGTCCAATCCCTAATCTAAGGGTATGGATAAAAAATTAAAGACTTGATGTAGTCTAAATCACACTAGATTGACAGATCTAGGCAGAAAATCGATTGGACAATCTCGGTCGTCCGATCGGGTACTATTTGCACAGTAAATCCTTGATGTTTGATTGATGATCAGACATCACCGATGAATCTTAAGACCTTAAATTAGATAGGATCTGACAAAATTTGGGAATGGATGGATGAACTAGCTATCTTGATTTGGAAATGTGTAAATTTACTTGAAATTATGAACATATGGATTTGTATTGACAATGAATTCAAATTTTGATTTGGCTAGGTGATCGATAAGTGATTAAGGGAAGGATATAGCAAAATTGTGGAGCACAAAAAGGGAGGTAGGTAGTTTGGACGTCAACATGCTTGGAATTTACTTGAAACTTGAGATTTTGATCTTTTTAGTTTATGCAGCTATTAAAAGGGTATATTCATGTAATTTATTTAAAATGACAGGTTTACTTTACTATCAGATTGAAAAACAAATGCATGAAATTATATGGTTTTATCAGTTTTATAGGCATGGGATGCTGCCTAGTATTATTATATTATGACGGACATATTGGGGCCGGTGGACTCTATGTTAGGAAGATTGAGGACTGATCATCCTCTTTCTTCTAAAAATATATATGTATGGTGGATACTTGGCCAAAGGGGCCTAATGCAAGCTTATGTCATCATGAACAGGTCATGGCTTGTGTGCCATGTTTTCCATGAACACGATGCAGAGTCTATCCGTTTGGTATCGGCGTGATAACCACGGACTTGATTGATTCTTGTCTGTCGCACAGAGGTTCCATTATTTTTTAGTTTATATGTATATTACGCAATAGCGCAGGTGCATGGCACCATGGTATTTTAAGTCAATAATGAGTACTCATGACCAATGACAGGTGGCTAGATTTGAGTGGTTTTATACTCGTAAAATCTTGATGAGATTTAGAGTATGTGTGTGTATATATATAGGTGTGCATATACGCTAGTTGAAATACTCTTTATTTACATTTAAGCATTCCCTTGTTTAAATGCATTTCTCTATTAGTTTTGAGGCATGCAAAGAGTCGTGACTATCTTCCATATCATCTAAATGTTTTACTAAAGTTATTATCATTATTTGGAAATAGTAAACATAGATGTTAACTTGACTATTCAAATTGATTGGACATGGAAACTATTTGAAATGGCATGGTATGAATTTCAGAATATATTATACTACTTATTTGGCATCAAATGACACAAAATTCCACAAAGCAAAATATTTATGAAAAAGTGTTATAAAAACCCGGGATGTCACAGTTGGTATTAAAGCCCAGTCACTTTTCTCATAGCCAGTTAGACATGTCCTAAAGTCATGAAAATTATTATTATTATTAAATGATTAGAAAGAAAAAAAATAATGTTCATTGGGTAAATCTTGGACAGATGGCCCCTAAAAGGAGAACAAGGTCCACTCCTACTACACCTACTGTTATATCTTCTGAGTCCTCAGGACAAGGAAATCAAGTTGCAAAGATCGTGGCCCAGGTGATTCAGGCTTTGTTGCCACATTTACCACATAGGCCGACATCGACACCACAAGTAGTGTCACATGTACCGACACCACCATCTGTGTCACAGATACCAGCATCAGTAGCATCATGATACCGCTACTAGCAGTATCACAGGCATCGCCACTAGCAGTATCACAGGCACCGCCACCAATAGCATCACAGGCACCGCCACCAACAGCATCATAGGCACCGCAACCAACAGCTGTACAGAGCACTATTAGCGTTGGTCAGAAAGAGAGTCCAAAAAGGGCAGACAAACTTCTAGAGCGGTTCCAGCGTATGGTGCCAACATTCACTGGTGAGGGTGAAGTTGAGGCTGCATAAAGATGGATTTTTGCAGTTTAAAAGGCCTTTAAGGCTATAGAAATACCTACTGACAAACATGTACAGGTTGCTACATATATATTGACAAAGGAAGCCAGGTTTTGGTGGCAAACAACTGAGAGGACTCATTTTTCTGGAGATGTGATTTCATGGGAGGATTTTAAAAAAGTATTCAATGATAAGTATTTTCCACTTCATGTACAAAAGGAAAAGGAGATAGAATTTATAGAATTGAAATAAAGGAATCTCACAGTTCAACAATACGAATAGCGGTTCACACGATTGAGGAGATTTGTTCTGAATGCAGGCATGACTGACTCTTAGATCGCAGATAGATTTGTTTATGGCTTGAATCCAACATTGAGAAATTTGATGTTATTGAAGCAGCCAACCGCGGTGGCTAAGGCAGTTGAGGTTGCTACTACTATGGAATAAGATCTTATACGTGGTAGAGCAGAGAAGGAGAGTGAACAATATGCTAGTGGTTCTGGATACACTGACAAGAGAAAGAGGCCTTTCTCCTTTTCCCAGACTCAGAGGCCCCATTCACAACAACAGCCCATAGGACATGGTAGAAGTCCAATTAAGAAGTTTTGTCGGAGGTGTAAGAAGACTCATTTTGGTGAGAATTGCTCAAGACCAGGACAAGGAACACCTCAACATCAATATCAAAGGCAAAGGTCACCTATACGATGCTATATATGAATGAGCTTGGGCATATATCCAGAGACTATCCCAAGAGGGTAGGAAACAGGCAGTTTGACAATGTGACTAAGCCAAATGTGGCCCCTCGCAGCCAAGGACGGGTTTATGCTATTACAACAAACCAAACACAATCATCAAATGCAGTGATTGAATGTACAATTCTTATTGTAAATCAACATGCAAAGGTCTTATTTGATACAGGATCTACGCATTCTTTTATTTCTTGAGTGTTTGCTTCATGTGTGGAATTACATGCATATACCATAAGGTTCGGGTTAGACGTGACGACTCCACTGGGAGAGTCAATACTAGCAAAACAGTTCATTTAGGAGGTGCCTATTATTATCATGAGTGAAAGGATGGACATGGACCTCATTTTCCTTGATATGGTGGATTTTGACATCATCTTAGGCATGGATTGGTTGATAAGATTTTGGGCAGCGGTGGACTGCAGAAAGAAGAGGATTACATTCTCCCCACTGGGTCGCCCAACAGTCTCATTTCAAGGGAGACAAGATATAACAGGAGCATGTTTTATTTCAGCTTTAAAGGCAAACCGACACATTTGGAAGGGGTGTCGAGCATTTCTAGCCAGTGTGATAGCGTTAGATGCTAAGAGACCTCAAATTGAGAAGTTATATGTGGTCAGTGAGTTCCAAGACCTCTTTCTGGAGGAGCTTTTAGGACTACCATCGCGAAGAGAAATTGACTTCACCATCGAGTTACTGCCAGGCACGACTCCTATCTCTAAGGCACCATATAAGATGACACCTATTGAGTTGAAGGAGCTTACAACACAACTCCAAGAATTGCTAAACAAAGGATTCATTACACCTAGTGGATCACCTTGGGGAGCACTAGTCCTCTTTGTGAAGAAGAAGGATAGATCAATGCGTCTTTGCATTGATTATCGTATGTTGAATAGTGTGACTGTGAAGAACCGCTACCCATTACCCAGAATTGACGACCTTTTTGATCAGCTTCAGTCAACATAGATCTTTTCAAATATCGATTTGAAGTCAGGGTATCATCAGTTGAGAATTAGAGACTTGTACATCTCTAAGACGGCATTCAGGATGCGTTATGGTCATTATGAGTTTTTAGTAATGCCATTTGGTCTAATGAACACGCTTGCAGTTTTCATGGATCTCATGAACCGGGTCTTCTGAGCCTACTTGGATAAGTTTATGATTGTGTTTGTAGACAACATTCTTGTGTACTCTACAAACAAGGAGGAGCACAATGAGCACTTGCGCATTGTTTTGGACACATTATGAACTCATCAATTGTTTGCCAAGTTTAGCAAGTGTGAGTTATGGTTAGAACAAGTGAATTTCCTTGGCCACGTTATCTCAAAGAATGGAGTGGTCGTTGACCCAACAAAGGTGGAGGCAGTGATGGGTTGGGATCAGCCCAAAACAGTGACTGAAATTCCTAGTTTCCTTGGTCTCGCAGGCTATTATTGCAGATTTATTGAGGGGTTCTCAAGAATCGTCATGCCTTTAACAGCATTAACCAAGAAAGACACAAGGTTTTATATGGATCGATGCATGTGAGATGAGCTTTCAGGAGCTCAAGAGGAGACTTACCTCCGCACCAATATTGACCTTACCAACGGGCCTCGATGGTTTCATTGTATATTGTGATGCTTTTGGTAAGGGACTTGGGGCAGTGCTAATGTAGCATGATTGGGTGATTGCCTATGCATCACGACAGTTGAAGACACATGAGGTAAATTACCCTACACATGACTTGGAATTAGCAGCAGTGGTTTTTGCATTGAAGTTATGGTGGCACTACCTTTACGGAGAGAAATTTGAGGTTTTCTTACACCATAAGAGTCTTAAATATTTCTTCACACAGAGTGACTTGAATCTGAGACAAAGGAGGTGGATGGAGTATCTTAAGGATTATGATTTCATGATACGATATCATCTAGGGAAAGCAAATGTAGTGGCCAATGCCTTGAGTAGAAAGTCAAGGTCAATGGTTGCACATTTATCAGTTAAGTCGATGTTCATTGACTGAGTCATACAAGCACGGGCAGAGGATGTTGAAACCCAGGACTTGTGTGGCAATGCAAGTTTTGCCAGAGGATAGGATACAGGTGTACGCTTTCAAGGAAGGTTGGTAGTTCCAGCAATTGATGGCTTGAGGTAAGAGCTACTTCAGGAGGCACATCAATCACGATTCAATATTCACCCAGGGGGTACGAAGATGTACTGAGACTTGAAGCAAAATTTTTGGTGGAATGGGATGAAGAAGGACATTGGTGAGTGTGTAGCACGGTGTTTGACTTGTCAGCAAGTCAAGGTAGAACATCAGAGGTCAGCAGGTATGTTGCAAATCTCAGAGCTTCCTGAGTGGAAGTGGGACTACATTACCATGGATTTCATTGTGGGTTTGCCCAGGACAGCAAGTGGGCATGATATGATATGGGTAATAGTGGATGGATTAACTAAGTCTGCTCATTTCCTCCCCATTCAACAAACTCAGTCTATTGATAGCTTAGCAAAGTTGTATGTTAAGGAAATCATGAGTTTCCATAGTACCCCTCTAACTATTATCTCTGACAGGGATAGTAGATTCACCTCAAAGTATTGGCAGAGTGTACAGGGAGCATTAGGATCGGCATTGAGATTTAGCACTGCCTTTCACCTACAAACAGATGGTCAATCAGAGAGGATCGTCCAAACTATAGAAGACACGTTGAGGTCATGTGCCATTGATTGGAAGGGCAGTTGGGATGAGCACTTACCACTAGTGGAGTTTGCTTACAACAACAGCTTTAATGCAAGTATTAGCATGGCTCCTTATGAGGCACTCTATGGAAGACCATGCCGATCACCTATATGTTGGAGTGACATTGGCGAGAGGCGATTGTTGAAGTCTGAGATAGTTGAACAGTGTGCAGAAAAAGTTCGGTTAATCCAAAGGCGATTGTTGACTGCTCATAGCCGCCAGAAGAGTTATGCCGACAAGGGCCGTAGACATGTAGAGTTTGCAGTGGGAGACCATGTTTTCTTGAAGATTTCTCCAATGAAGGGTGTGATGAGGTTTGGAGTTAAAGAAAAGTTGAGCCCTCGGTACATCAGACTCTTTGAGATCTTAAAAAGGGTTGGGCTTGTAGCCTATCAGTTGGCTTTACCACCGCGATTAGCGGGTGTTTATGATGTTTTTCATATATCAATGTTGAGAAAATATATGGCAGATCCTTCACACATATTACAACAAATTCTTACAGAGCTACGTCCAGATCTAACCTTTGAGGAAAGAGCTATACGGATTTTAAATCATAAGACACAGGAACTGAGAAGTAGAACTATTTCATTGGTCAAGGTTCTTTGGCAGCATCATTCAATGGAAGAGGCAACCTGGGAGATGGAAGAGTAGGTGCGGTATACACATCCTGAACTTTTTAAGGAATGAGGTAAGAAAAATTTTGAGGACGAAATTTCTATAAGGGGAGGAGAATGTAAGAACTCTGAAAAAACAAAACAAAACAAAAATGACTTAAAATAGAGGGGGTCGTAATTGATACGAACACCCCCCCCCCACTTAAAGAAAAAAAAGAACAAACCTAATGGTCTGTTCTCCATGCGATTAAGAGAGGGAGAAGAAAAGAGGAAGAGAGAGTGGGGGTGAAGGAAAGAGGAGAAAGGAGGGGAGGAAACTACCCCATCCTCTACCCTCCATTTCTCCCATCAACTAAGGGAGGAGGAGATCGACGGTGGAGAAGAGTTGACAGTCACCGAAAAAGACAGAGTGAACGGCGTCATTGATTGACGATCGGTGCCATTCATTGTCTTTCCCTGGCTACCACGAGCAAAAGCCCTATAGTTGCTCGTTGATTTAACAAGTTTTGGTGGGGGGAAAAGGGGAAAACAGTATCCACTATGGGATTTGCCAGCGACGAAAAAATCAACGGCAATCTCGTTCTTCGATGACGATTGGAGGTTGAAGACACTCCTTAAGGGTAAGATCTAGGATACCCATCTCTTGAATCTTGATAGTTTGCAAAATGTATGCATTTTTAACCTATATCTATAATTAGGGATGATCCAATCATCCAATCCCTAATCTAAGGGTAGGGATAAAAAATTAAAGACTTGATGTAGTCTAAATCACACTAGATTGACAGATCTAGGCAAAAAATCGATTGGACAATCTCGGCCGTCCGATCGGGTACTATTTGCACAGTAAATCCTTGATGTTTGATTGATGATCAGACATCACCGATGAATCTTAAGACCTTAAATTAGATAGGATATGACAAAAATTGGGAATGGATGGATGAACTAGCTATCTTGATTTGGAAATGTGTAAATTTACTTGAAATTATGAACATATGGATTTGTATTGACAATGAATTCAAATTTTGATTTGATTAGGTGATCGATAAGTGATTAAAGGAAGGATATAGCAAAATTGTGGAGCACAAAAAGGGAGTAGGTAGTTTGGACATCAACATACTTGGAATTTACTTGAAACTTGAGATTTTGATCTTTTTAGTTTATGCAGCTATCAAAAGGGTATATTCATGTAATTTATTTAAAATGACAAGTTTACTTTACTAATAGATTGAAAAACCAATGTATGAAATTATATAGTTTTATCAGTTTTATAGGCATAGGATGCTGCCTAGTATTATTATATTATGACGGACATATTGGGGCCGATGGATTCTGTGTTAGGAAGATTGAGGACTGATCATCCTCTTTCTTCTGAAAATATATATGTATGGTGGATACTTGGCCAGATGGGTCTAATGCAAGCTTATGTCATCATGGACAGGTCATGACTTGTGTGCCGTATTTTTCATGAACACGGTGCAAAGGAGTCTATCCATTTGGTATCGGCGTGATAACCATGGACTTAATTGGTTCTTGTCCGTTCCATAGAGGTTCCATTATTTTTGAATTTATATGTATATTGCGCAATAGCGCAGGTGCAAGGCACCATGGTATTTTAGGTCAATAATGAGTACTCATGACTAACGGCAGGTGGCCGAATTTGAGTGGTTTTATACTTGTAAAATCTTGATGAGATTTAGAGAGAGAGAGAGAGAGAGTGTGTGTGTGTGTGTGTGTGTGTGTGTGTGTGTGTGTGTGTGTGTGTGTAAGTGTGCGTATATGCTGGTTGAAATACTCTTTATTTACATTTAAGCATTTCCTGATTTAAATGCATTTCTCTATTGGTTTTGAGGCATGCAAAGAGTTGTGACTATCTTCCATATCATCTAAATATTTACTAAGGTTATTATCATTATTTTGAAACAGTAAGCATGGATGTTAAATTGACGATTCAAACTGATTGAACATGGAAACTATTTGAAATGGGATGGTATGAATTTTGAAATATATTATAATACTTATTTGGCATCAAATGACACAAAATTTTACAAAACAAAAAAATTATGAAAAAATGTTATAAAAACCCAAGATGTCACAATTTGTCTCTCATCGTGACATCCATAGCACATCTAAGCGAATGGTGGTTGTGATCATCAAATAGTGGGTCCAACTTGTATGTAGGCCGCTGCTATTTTTTCCAAGTGAAATTACGCGCCTTCACCGTATTGGAACTCCAAGATGAGATATGGCAACGAGCAACAGCAAAGCTGAAACTGGACAGAGAGAACAAAGAAGGTAGATGGCTTCTCCATCTCCAGTTTCTTTTCTCCGGCCATCTTCTACACTTCCTTCTCCCTCAAAGTCCATATCCTTTCCAATTCTCCCGCAAAATCGGTTTCCTCTAGCTCCGGCTACCAGAGAATCCGGCCGGTTCAAATGCTCGGCGGGGCAGACCGGTTTTTTCACAAGGCTCGGCCGGCTTATAAAGGAGAAAGCGAAGAGTGATGTAGAGAAACTCTTTTCGGGTTTTTCGAAAACCAGAGACAATCTCGCTGTGATCGACGAACTCCTCTTGTACTGGAATCTAGCAGAAACCGACCGCATTTTAGATGAACTCGAGGAGGTTTTTGTTTCTTTACCAATTTCTCATTGTTTTGCAAATTTATTTTCTGTTCTTTACTCTTGGTATTAGGGTTTCAATGGAGTGCCGGTTTCTTTTGGTAGTCTTATGCTGTGGTGAAGGAAATTGATATTTTTCCGTTGAATTTGTGGTGCTAATTAGTGAATGGGAACATAAATATCGTCAAGCTTAGTCTCTTCTGTGCAGGCTTTACTGGTCTCTGATTTTGGGCCAAGGATTTCTATCAAAATTGTTGATAGCTTGCGAGACGACATATCAGCAGGAAAGCTTAAATCCGGAGCTGAAATCAAGGTGTTAATAGTTATGATGTTTGGTTCTTTGATTTGTGCAATGGTAAGCAGTTGAGGTGTAAGGGGTTATTCTTGTTAACTAATGGGCATGGTGAATTTTTTAATTTGTTGTTATCAGGAAGCTTTGAAGAAAAGTGTTCTTGATTTGTTAACGAGCAAAGCACAGAAGACTGAACTTCAACTAGGATACAAGTTCTGCTTTGTGATTTTCTGGGTTTTGGATTTTCTGATTCTTTCGCCTTTTTTGTTAAAATGTTATGAACCAGGTTGACTAAGCATCCGTTGGTTGTTTTCTACCAGGAAACCAGCTGTGATCATGATTGTCGGTGTAAATGGTGGCGGGAAGACAACATCTCTCGGTAATTTGTCCCGATACTATATCTCTTAATGTTTCTTTTCTCAAATACGAAATCTTGAGATCAGACTATGTTTTATGAAGGGAAAATATTTTTTGTGATATTATTTATGAATGTTCATGATTATAATCGATGTATAATTTTCATTTTCATGATTATAACAGTTTATCATAACTCCTGACATTGGTTCCTTTTGGCCACAATAGCTTCTTGGTCCATTTCCGAGTTTTATCCAATCAAGTTCACCTGCAACTTATGTGAATTGGCTTCTGAGTCATCCGAGAATCTTCCTTTTTGCCATAATAGCCTTTTGATCCATTTCCAAGTTTCATTCTGTCAAAGCCCACCTGCCACTTATGTTGGCCTTCGAGTCATCTGAGAATCGGATGGGCTCTTTATGGTATTGAGATGCTTGTGCTCTTCTGATTGCAATGTATACTTTAAAGGTTTCTCCTCTATGAATCTTCTGTTTCTTCTTTGAGCATTTCAGAAGAAACAGGAATTTCTTTGACCATTTGTCCATTTTGCAGGAAAGCTTGCTCATAGATTGAAGAAGGAAGGGGTTAAGGTGAGATGCTCTTATTATGTTATTGCTTTGTACTCTTCATCTTTTTCAAGTAAGGAACAAAATGGTAACTGTGAATTTGTACTTTCCTTAGCAGAACATTGAGCTTTACAATTACTAAATATAACTGAAGCTCTTTCATATCTAGTCATAGCTTATTACATGCACTCAGGTGTGTAACCAATGGGAATTTATGCATCAAATGGCCCCTTTTTTATTATTATTTTTATCTTTGCAAACCTGAAGAACTGAACATCACATTATCTGCAGATACAGTTTATCATAACTTGGCTTATTGGAACCTTTCAAAAGAAAAAACTTTGTGTCTGGTTAAATCTGGATTGATTAGACTCATGTTACCTCGTGGCTTATTCGGCATATGATACCCTTGCAGTGATTTCCTTTCTTTCTCAATTTTTCCTTTTTTGAACCGAGTCAGCTGGCATCTTTGAAGTTATTTTATCCAGATAGTAAATCTGTGAACAGAAGGGGAGCCTTATGACAATGGTAGAGTTGTTGTCGTGCGAGCTAGAGGTCATGGATTCGAGGCATGGAAACAGCTTCTTGCAAAAGTGCAAGGTAAAGCTGCATACTATAGACCATTTGTGGTCCACCCTTCCTCGAACTCTGCATACATGGCAGCTTTGTGTGCACCGAGCTGCCCTTAGTAAAACAGTGAACAATTTTAATTAAAGTTATGCGATTTCATGCTGTAGTGTTTAATAGAATAATATTGAATCTGTATATCATTATGAAGAGGGCATCTAAAGAGTTTCAGATTCTTGATCAACTTTGCATATAGCCCAATCCCATTCTTGTACAGTTTGTACTACGAGCCCCTTAAGGGAGAGGAGGTGACGATGCACCATAGCTGCAAGATTATCTATTCCTTCTGTAATTTCCACTTTTGAAATTGTACCAGATATTAATGGCAGCAGGTGATACATTTAGAGCAGCTGCTAGTGACCAGCTGGAAGTATGGGCTGAGAGGACTGGATCAGAGATAGTTGTTGGTGAAGGAGACAAGGTGAAAGCATCATCAGGTATCAGCTTAAAGTTACAAAATAATTGGTGAAACTTTGACTGCCCCTTCTTGGTAGCTAGATAGTCTTTGTAGATTGGCATGGAATGGCGATAAATAACATCTTAAATTGGTTTCTGGATAGTTCTGTCTCAGGCTGTGAAAAGAGGGAAAGAGCAAGGTTTTGATGTAGTTCTATGTGACACTTCTGGACGTAAGCATCAAAATAGTTCATGGATATGAGCTTGTAGTCTCTTGTTTCTTGCCTCTCATTAGTTTTCAACTGGCATGTTTCTAATTTGAAAATTTTCAGGTCTGCATACAAACTACAGCCTGATGGAAGAGTTGATTGCATGCAAGAGAGCTATTTCTAAAGTTATTCCTGGTGCACCTAATGTATACCCTTTATCTGTACTGAGAATGATAAGCATGACATGCGATATTCCAGTTGATTTTGCATCTATATTGTTTGTTTCTTGGACTCCATGTGCAGGAGGGAGGTTCCTCCCTGAATCTTTGAGAGAATTATGTTATTGGGCCATAATTCTAGACGTTAAGAAGGTAGTTCTAACTGTGCTGCATTGTCATGTACGACCCATACAATGAAAGCTTGTTTTGGCTGATAAAGTATTTTGGATTGTGATTTCCTTGCTAGAAACTGAAAATCCAATCACCAGAAGACTGGCAAACTCCTGATTGATGTAAAGATTTATGCACCTGCAAAGTTCAAATTCTAAGGCTTAGAAAGGCTCTTCACAATATCGTCTTCTAAAGTACAAAAATACAATATAGGTTTAAACATGAATGACCAATCAAGTATTTCATCATATACGAATAAAGATGATTTTTTTTTTCTTTTTTTCTTTTTATTGCTTAGCACATATATGTCCTTGATGAAAAAGTCACATGGAAGTTCTTTTTGAAAAGCTAGTAAACGAGGTAGTACAGTAAGTTGAACAAAATTCAAAATCTCTGCAAGCTATGTTATGGTATTGACAATGTTGACAAGCTTTTATGAAAAGAGACCAATGCTGTGATAAAGAGAATCTAATGTAAAGAATTGAAATCTTCATATGCAATATAGTTACTTCGTAGGAACCAGCAACTTGAGAACTTGAATGGGTTTCAAGTGCTCTTTCTCAATGCAGAAATCACTGATGAACTTGTGGCTGACAGATGTAAAGCGGAGGATGATGAGGAAGAATCACCCAGCACTGAGAAGCCACACTCTTAGTTTTTCCTCTTTTCTGACCCTTGATACATAGGTGAACCATAGGAGGGAGATCCCTTGGATCAATATAGTCACCTAGAATATTTGTTTAGAAACTGTGTGACTAAAGGCAGTCTGGTGAGTGAAACAATATTTGTTTGGAGGATGTTTTAGACGAATTCTTAAAGTTGACCTCTACTTGCTTGCAGTAGCGGGTAATTTGTAGTTTGCTTGGGTCAAGGCAAAGATGAGGACAATGAAGAGATCATATGTTAAGCTTTCTGGTCAATGATTTCCAAGTCATGAATTCTGAGAATATTCAGATCATTGGCATCCTTGGTTGGCCGCTGGAGAGGTTGATTCTAGAGGTTGAGATTGCAAGGTGATAGGCAAAATTGGTAAGGGTCAAAATGGTTCCAAGCTGTGAGTGTCTCTTATACTTTTACTGGGAAGATAAAGTGGAAGCCATCAACATGGCAGGTTCAAGATGGGGAAGGTCCTACCTAAAAGATGGTGATGGGACTGCGAATAACGGTAACAGTGGGGAAGCTTGAAAACCACGAGCCAGAAAGTTAGAGAATCTAGGAAGGAGACAAAATGGTGTAAATAATCTAGTCTGGGAGGTCCCACATGGTTTTGCATTTCAGGGTGGTGGTAGGTGTTGTGTTGCACCTTTTTCCATTTGGACTATAAAGCTTCAGCCTTTTGCCTGTTCTGTATCGGGTTTGAGACAAAACAAATTTGAGCCGTTAAAAACTGTAGAATTAGTCCTATAAATAGAAAAGATGATAAGAACATAGCAAAAACTAAAACAAAACATAGCTTCAGGTTTTATCGGATCTGCCATTTGTTAATATTGTGCTAGTGTCTATCTAAATTCAACATGATGCTAGTACCCCCAGTTCTATCCTTGACAAGAGAGGTCTCCCTTTTTTAAAGGCTCCATGCAGACAGTTCGCTAGTTGTGAGTCTGTTGAACATCTGGTTTTGCTAAAATGTTGTATTAATAAAAATAAAAATAAAAAACATAAGTACTGACAGTAACACTGTGAAACAAATTACAGAATATTGGAATTGATGTGAGCTCTGGGATATTCAAAATTGACTGTAAAACAGACCAGTACAGTTAAATGTAGTCTCAATTCCGGTTTCCTTGCTGGAAGAGATCATTTTGGGAAATCACTGGATAAGAAATGCAATTGACAAGAATCAGTACATTGAAGTTGTTTTGCTTATTTTGTCAGAATATGTTCTTTTGAAAATTAAGTTTGCCTTAATCAGTGCAGTTGTCTTGTTTCCTTTTGGTTCTGATTCTGATTAATTTGGTGGATAAAATCTTTGCACAATCATTTCACCCCAAACTTTCATCTTTTTAAGTATTTTCTTGCTGTCTCCTTCTCTCTGATATCATCATCAATATTCATAGGAGATTTTGCTTGTTCTGGATGGGACTACTGGTTTGAATATGCTCCCACAAGCAAGGGAATTCAATGAGGTAAAATTTTCATACCTGTTTTCTTATCTTTCCTTGTATCGTTAATGTACAGATGGTGGCTCCTCTTTGTCTTTCTCTGCAATCAAAAGCTCCAAAATGTAGAATATTTCTCCGAACTTTTGTTAGTATTAGTTACTTTTTTTCCCCTTTAATTTTGGGTTACTACTAATTGATATTTTATTACTATTAAAGCCTGATGTGGAGGTATAGCAGCTTATGCTATACTCTTTAGAAGATTGGCTTCAAGTCTTCTATGTATCTGGGTGCCTTTGTATCCCTCATATGAGAGAAACTTCTTCACATTGTTTAGATATTTCTATGGAGCAATTTTTAAAACACAAAATTCTGTACCCTGCTGATAATTTTCAGTGGAAAGAGTATGATTAAATTAAAAATGGACTTCGCTATGTTCTTTCTGCATTTAAAAGACTGTATGCCTTTTTATCTGCTTTTATGAGCATGTGCAGATACACGCATGTTATAGGTAGTTTACTATAATTATGAATCGATATTTATGATGGTCAGTAGTCTCTAATGTAAGAAAGAACCTACAATTGGGAAATATCTTTATATTACTGGTAGAATGGGAAGTAATAATAATTTATCAAAGAATAACTAGTTGAAAAGTTCATCCTTTGTTGTGTTGGCTTTCTATCATCACCATTTCTTCAGCTGAGCCTTCAAAAGCTAGACTCCACAGAACTCTTGAGTAGGTGAAAGGGGTGCATGTATGAGACTTTGTTTCCAGTAACACATTTGTTCAGATGAAATGATAAGATACCTTGATTTATTTGAAATACTTTAGAAAGGTATATAAACTTTGTATCTTTATGAGGACATTGCATGTCTATATGCAAGTGAACCTCTCATAAGATCCTTAAGCATAATTTTTATTCATATAATACTAGTATATTTTCCTTGTGTGATGCACGGGTAACCTATTTGTTCATTGATTCAAGCTGGCCTATGTTTTTGAAAAATAAATAGTAGTTCAAGTGGAACTTATTTCTTTATAGAGAGAGAGAGAGAGTTGTATAAAAATACAAACACCAATAGAGAGAGAGAGAGTTGTATATAAATACAAACACCAATAGAGAGATTTTAGGAATGGAACAAATTTTTTGGCCTGCTTATGCAAATAATGAGACAACCAAATCTTTTAGTGTCCCACTTATTCAACCCATGGAACATGATAAAAGTAAAAATAATTTAAAAAATAATAGCACCCATGTGGCGCAAGGAAAATAGGTTTAAGAGAGAATGCCAAGAGAAATTATATTCAAAAGGCTGAAACAAAATCTATTTGCTTAATTTATAATAGATAACTGGAGATGTCAGTTCTGGTATAGTCGGCTCTGTTGGTTTCTGTTCTCTATTTAGGCATTAGTTTGAGAATTCTGCTATTTGAGGAGCTTTGGTTGTGAAATGCAAGGTAAGGCTGCGCACTATAGGCCCTTTGTGGTCCACCCCTTCCCCGGACCCCACATACGCTGGAGCTTTGTGCACTGGGCTTGCCCTTTCTTAGTTGTGAAGTGATTTTAATTATCGGCATTGTTATTGTATCGTGAAAATGGACTCGTTGTTTGAGAAATATGACTCAAAGACACCATTGGAGGAATTTGGGATTGTCCTTGATATAGCAGAATTGAGAAATATTTGAAATACTGATGGAATTTTGAAGTCATGTTAGTCAGTAAAAGATAGATAAGGTATTATGAGAGCAAATGCCAGCACTTTTTCTGGTGAAAATATAAAAACGGGTTCATGCTAGGAGTATTATACCCTGATTCTTTTGAGGATGGCAGAGTATTTTCTCAAGTACACAAAAGCATTGCAGAAGATACAAAAAGAAGAGTGACACTGCAAAATATTCTGGGACAGAGAAAATAGCTTGTGAGAAAAGAACACTCATATGAACGATTTATTTCTCAGGTGGAGATTGGACATAGTATTTTTTGGATGTATTAGAAGGGGAAAGAAGCATCATTTAGTTTGGTGTTGTTTTATCTATTTGATCAGAAATATATCACTTGACTTGAAGTTATCAAACCAAACAAAGCTGCTAGAAAGACATGTTCTGCCAGAGGTCCCAAGTAGTGTGTCCTATTCGGCTGTGTTCAATAACACATTATTTACACACGTCATGTTTTTGTTAGAAGAACACTCCTTTTTGATAAAAGCAGCAAAGTTTTTCTTTACTCTTGACTGAATGTTAGGGGATAATCTTAAAACAGATGTCGTATCCAACCTGATAATACTAGTGCAAGGCAGCCCTTGCACCCTGGTCAGGTGCTTTTCTTGGTCCATTGTCGCTATTTATCTTGTCACATTTGGATTTTTCTGTGTTGCTATTATTCGCTTTAAAGTGCAGTAATACTATTTTGTAGAGCCTAGTCCAAAAATTCTTATTTTAAGATGACTGTATGAGATTTCGAGGGATAACTGAAAGGGTTGATTTAATATCCAGATATATGAGAACAGAAATTGTATGCAATAAAGTTTCGTGTAAGGGAGCTGTTAGTGGGCAACTTACGTTGAAATTGTTACCAATAAAGTTTTTTCCCTGTGCTAGTTAATATGTATGCATTTTGTGTCCCTGCAATTTTGTTTTATTTGTATATATTGGAGATCATATGTATATATAATTTGCTTCTGCCGTGGTTGACTTGTTCTTTTCCAAACACTGTGGTGGACAACTTGATATATTTTAGGCTTTGTAAATGAGCTTTTCACTTACAAAATTGTGGTTCTAAAATAAAAATTGTGGCCTGGCAATTCCTCAACAGGTGGTTGGAATAAGTGGTTTGATCCTCACAAAGCTCGATGGTTCTTCCCGAGGTGGCTGTGTGGTGAGCCTGGACTGTTATGATTCGATATCTTCACATTTTTCTCTGTCCGTAGAGAATCCTTTAGTTATGTCTTCTGTTTAGCATAATGATTAGTATCTGATTTCTACCTGCAGGTGAGTGTGGTAGATGAACTTGGCATTCCTGTAAAATTTGTGGGTGTTGGGGAGGGATTGGATGACCTTCAACCATTTGATGCAGAGGCCTTCGTGAATGCCATTTTCTCATGAATCTTAATTCAGATTGCAGTTCTAATTATCATTTGCCTATGAAGATTGATCTGTGTAGTTGCATATCTTCCAAAAGGGATAGCCAATGCCTCGTCTACTTTCCTCTTTCCAAATGCTTAACCACCATGTACATTTCGTACACCACAATCCTTAAATATTGACTCTCCAAGATTCAAGAGTGTCTGACCACTGAGAACAATCTTCTGTATTTGGTTAGTTTATCAAGTGAATCAATGAAGCTTGTAGAAGGAAATGGAAACCTGTCTCATGTATCGAAGAAGCAAATTGCTCAGGTAGGAACTGAACTCGGTCTTTGTTTGAAGACGAGGGCAGCTATTTCGAGTCAGTATGCCACCCAAGCGGAAACAAGGACTGTGAGAAAGTCATGTCTCTGTTTTCCCAAGATGCTTGTACTCCGCTTCCTCATCAATGTATTATTATCTTTACCAATTTATTACTATTTTGAAGGGTTTGATGCAGATGGCACAGCGTGCCACCTCTCCTTGTGACATACAATAGGAGGATTGAGTTCATTCCAACTTGAACATGTTTCCATTATCAGATTGTTTAGCAACCGAAAGTGGAACAACATGGGGGAAAGGAAAAAAGAAAGAGGAAGCAACATTTATCGACCGAACTTTGGATATCCAAACCATTTCTATTAACTTCTCAAGTTTATGTTGAATTTGATTAGATTTTAAGGGTATCTGTTCATGAAACTGTTGAACCACCCAGTAAACTAATTTGAACTCTTATTATTATGTATTACTCTGAAGCTACAAAGTTCAATTATACAGATCCATTAAACAATAGACCTTAGTGGATTAGATTTCTCCCAGATATCTACTCTCAGATGGAGAACGAGTACATTCCTTGTTCATGTACAGGGGCATCGACAAGAATAGAAAAGCCGAAGAAATACTGAGTACATAATGCAGTTAAAGTGGAGAAGAAGATAGAATCTACAATAGCTGAATAATCTCTCTCTCTCTCTCTCTCTCTAACAATCTACTCGAGATTGGTATGGCGCGAAGTAACAGCCTCCGGCGTCTGACCCAGAACTTCCGCTAGCTTGTAAACAACCATCTCAAACAAAACAAACATGGCCCCCTCATAAACACTCCCCATCGGCAGCAACAAAGACGAGTTCTGCTTCTGCTCCTCTTCCTCATCAGCCATAGTCTGTGCAGGTATGAATGCAATAGCACTTGCAAATCCAGAGGCCAATCCCGATGGCTTAGCCGTCAAAAGGAGTACCCGAGCTCCGACCGATCTTGCAATCCCACAAATAGCATTAACAGTGGCAAAGCCGCCGGGTCCGGCAGAGGCGATCAACAGGTCCGATGAGGAAATTGGGGGAGTGGTCATGTCACCAACACAGTGAGCGAGAAGGCCGAGGTGGGCGAGACGCATGCAGAGAGCTTTGAGCATCAGACCTTCTCGGCCTACTCCATGGACGAAGATGCGACCGTTTCGAGCGGCTGCATCTGAGATTTCTTTCACCGTCACGTCTAGGGTGATCATGGATTGCTCGTGCTCGCGTTCGCGTTGGTTGGTTTGATCAAATACTGATTTTATCTTATCGCATATCTCTGATGCCAGTTCTGACATTGATGCCGCCATTTTTTCTACTCTCCTACCTCCTGCTTGCTCTGCTCTGTAGATGCTTCTCTGTTTTGCTTCCCCCTTCTTATCCTGTCATTCCTCTCTCCTGGCTTTGGTGCTCTTCGGGGGGACCCGCCACTTACCCGATCAAGACGCGAACGTATTCTTCTTTTTTACATGTGAGATTATACTGACTAATGCCATCTTAGAGGAGAGAAAAATGCGTTCTTTCAAGGGATTGCAGGAGAATGTGTGCAACAACCGTAGGGTTTTGTGGAACCTGCAGGGCAAAATCCTGAATGTAGGCTACACAGTTATGGCCTTAAACAGGCCCCTCGACCCTCATACTCACCACTTCAGCAAGGTATGAAAGTTTCATGACCTCGTCAGTAGCAACTCTGACACAAACTTATTTTACAAGCACTCATAAGCAGGTGGTATCTTTCTATTATGATGTGTTGATGACATGGTTCCTACTGGTAATTACATCTCTACATCACTCAACTTATTTAATATCTCTCTACTACATTTGACATGAGAAACCTTGGAATTATCCATTACTTTCGTGGAATGGAAGTGCATTGTCTTTCTTCTACTGTCTATTTGTCCTAAACCAGCCATTCACCAGACCTCTTTAAAAGGGCTGATATGGTTGATTATAAACCTGCAGGAACACCAACTACCTTGGAACCAAATTATCAAGACTTGATGGCCAACCATTTCAACATAAAACCATTTACAGAAGCCTTGTTGGTGCAATTCAATATCCGACACTAACACAACCTGATTTAAAGCATTTTGTAAATTAGGTGTGCCAATTCATGCATAAGGAAAAAGCACCTGTTATGCACCAAGGCTCCCTTGCTGCCTCTTCCTCATGTCAAAGCTAATAATCTGGTGCTTTAGAAAACAACTTACTGTTTCCCATTCTAGCTCTAAAGTTGGGTACTGCTCCTTAGCATCCACAACTGTTGATTTATGTGGGGATAGTTCTAGCTCAAAGGACCCAAAGTTCCCTGTACTTGACCACCTGTTATGTCACCATCTCAGTGCTTTATACGTGGTGGCAAATCCGATCGGTCTGCTCAAAACAAAGCAAATTGAGGTCGGCAACCACTTTGTTTGAGAATGAGATGCAGGGAAGCTAATCCAAGTTCATTGTGTTACCACAAACGATCGCGCTGCCGATGGGTTCATCAAGGGTCTTTCTACGTGCAAACATTCGTCATTCTGCACCAAGCTCAAGGTAGGTTACCCATAATGTGCTTGAAGACCGGTGCCTAATAATACAAGATCATATCCTCCGAAGAATAAGATCTTACTAAATTCATTCGAGGACCATAACAGCTCTATATTTTCCTTTAATTAGAGTTGGTGGTTAGATGGGAGGGAGCAGGCTTGAGAAAGAAATTCCTTAAATGTTATTAGGTGGTCTGTTAGTGCCTCTAATCCCCATAAAGTTTTGCTAATGATTTCGTTGAGTTTCAGTGGATGATTCAATCAGGATCTGCTTTAACCGTGTCTATAGATAAGTTAATCAGGATGCAAATGACTTGGCTACACAGGGCATTTTGATGAAGTCAATGGATCTTGTTTGAATTGATCTTTTTCTTTCTTTCTCTCTCTTTTTTTTTTTTTTTTTTTTTTTTTTTCGCTGGTCCTTCAGGATTTGGTTGTTTTTTGAGCCCTTCGTAAGTATCCTGCTTTCTAATGAAAACAGCGATTTCAAAAAAAGAAAGAAAGAGAAAAGGAATGCAAAGGAAAATACTAGATGAAGCAACTCAGTCAATTAGGTAATCTCGGGAAGATAAATAAAAACTTGAACAGCTCAAAGGGAGATATGCAGAGAAAAAAGCACAAAGTCAGAAAACAATCCAGCAACTAACGCCAATCGCCGAGCATAGGATGCCGCGTGAGAGACCCTTACAGCCCATAAAATATTAGAAGGAAAGAGGCCGAGGAGCCAAAAGCAAAGCCAAGACCACAAGAACCAAAAGCATTTATCTACCTACCTACATACAAGAGCAAGGGAGAGAGAGTCACATAAATGGATAATGGATAATGACAGAACGTTCTATCCTTTTTTTGCAGAAATCCAAACACTAGGTCTTTTCCTCCTGATCAAATGTAGGTTGATGGAGCTACAAACGGTGGATTTGACAAACTTATCCGGGCAGCTCTATTGTTAGAATGATCATCGCTGAAGTTTCAATGTATTCCAGGGAGGAGAAAGACAACAAAAACGAGAACAACTTTGGTATGCCATTATCTGACTTATTTTTACTTACTTTTCCAGAAGAAGCATTTTGGGTTGCTTAGATCCTTGAATCTCCTTCTTGAAAGAGCACTTGCATACTACATCCCCCTTTTATTCTCTAAATTTAATTGGTATGACTTCAATGTACTTGTGAAGCTCCACGATTCAAGTTTCCCCTCGATCAAGTTGTCTTGAGCTACTAATAGTGGATCTCATAGTGTAAAATCATAACGTCCACCAAAAATTCCAGTCATGGTCTGTGAAGAGAGCTCCTTAGTATTGTCGGCTTCACAAATTTGCAGAGGGCAGACTATAAAAGGTGGCACGGGCAGTGTAGAGCAGGCCCCTACTTTCTTTATTCCTAAATTCTACCGATGATACTATTACTGTCCTTCCATGCCTTATTATGCGCCCCTCTACTTCCACTTCCGCCTGCAATTTAGAACCATCCAAGCATAAAGTCATACACTGCAACAAAATTCGAGATATAATCAAATGAAACTACGAAGAGTATATGAGCCCATAAACCACAGATAAAAATTATCTGTAAGCCTTGGAAATAGGAATACAGGAAAACTATATGGGCCTGATTGTAGATGGGCGATAACCCAATAATCTTCTTCATTGCATAATATTAATGGTGAAGATATTATTTATCATTGATTTCAAATTCTGTGCGCCTTCATTTTCACTATTGAACAATCATTGGTAGTGTAAAAAATGAAGAAGATTTTTGGTGCAAACCCTCTTTGAGAAGTAGCCTAGAAGATGAGCACGTGCTTTTGGCCGTTTATGAATCCCTGTACTGACTAAAAGTCACAGGCGGAATATAAAGCAAAGCAGTGTTTCTGGCACATAATTGCTGTGCCATCATTTCTGGGCTAATGACCTGCCAACAGTTTGCTTAGTTCAACAGTAAGGTTGCTTCATATCTAGTCTCGTTTAGTCAAGGTTGAGTCCAGAACGTAATTGACAGAGGATTGTTCCCATAATATACATCCTTAACAGTTTCTGATGGAAACCAAAGAAGAAAGGCAATAATGAATGTGGCCAAATGTATATAACCATGACATATGCCCACCGAATTTCCATAGGGTTGTAGATGCACTTACAAACCTCTGCAATAGCTAAGATGGGTATAGTGAACAAAAATGCCAACTCCTCATTAGATCTAGAAGCTCAAAATGTGACAAAAAGCCAAGACAAACAAACTTCTCTAGCTCCCTTTTTCAGATCTTCTCTACAGTCTTTTGTTTCTCTTCTGCCTATTTTGAGGGTTTTTCTCATCCCTCACTTGTTATCCTCCAATTGTTTCTCCTGCACCTAATTGCAAAGACATGCCCTATCGAAATAGCTTCTAAAAATTAACTACCTTTGGGACTCGTTCTATCTCAGCCTCCAATAAAATTGTGGAACATTTCTTTACCGCACAAAGATACAGATCATGTATAGAAACAAGAAGCAAGCTTCTTTTAATTAATTACTCCGTTTTAGGTATCCCTCCAAGCACCTTCTGGGGCCATTTGGCATGGAGAGGGCAAACCATGGACAAAACTATCCCCTGGATAGTGATCTTTTCTATCGCTACCACAAGCAAGGAATCAAGATAGAATTGTTTAAATGTGAAGAGTCGGACTATTTGATGAAGGAAGAAGAACACATTCTGAGCCCACATGAAAAATTTATCCCAAGCAGACCAGATATTTGGTGTGCGTCCTGCAATTCACCAATAACTAATGGTTCACATTTTTCTGGCAAAAGCCTAATCCGGGGGCCTTTCGAATGAAGGACCAGGGATTGTCCAATCGAGACAAAATCGCTGTCTATGGATTAGGCTAGTCATTGTCTGCCAGATCGATGGATTTAATCGTGCGGGAAAAACAGAAATAGAATCAACCAGGGCGTCAAAACTTCTGGCGCTTCACTTCTGATTTTACTTGGGGCGTGCATATCCTACTTTATACGTGCAGACACAAAATGGAAGCAATTATTGAATGGGTGCAGGTATCAATTCAAGCGGTGTAAATTTGACAGGAACCTCACATTGAGCTTGGATCCAGAAAGATAAGAAATTGCCAGTTCGCCGAGAAACAGCTCCTTTACCCCCGCGACGCTCTTCGCACAGGCCACTGCCACCACTTCCGCAATCGCTGCAATCATCCCTCCGTGCAAAGTTCTGAAAACATTCTGCATTCCCAAAGTAAGGGAAGGGGTGCGAATATCAAATTAAGATCTGAAAAAAGCAATGGAATTTCTCATAAGAGAACAACAAATAGAAGAAGAGGAGAAGGAAGCAAACCACAACAGGTGCTTTGACGGTGAAATTGCAGGTAACCCGGCCGCGCTCGACGCGCTCGACTTTGAGAAGGCTGCGGGTGAGATCGTTTAAGAATTCGATCTTCTCGGAACCTTCTGGAAGCTTCTGGGATATGCCGGACGTCTCAAAGAAATGCTTGGTGCCGGAGAGCCACGGCTCTTCCTCCGTGGAAGAAGAACAAGTGCTGCTTGAAGGATTGGATCCAGGGTTCAAGGATTTGGCCATTTCCCCCCGAATTGGAAATCTGGCGACGAAGAACAGGGGTTTTAATGGGATCCGGGGGTTGGAGACAAGCGCCTCTGTCTTTGCAGGGATGGAGATCGATGGAGAGAGAGTCAGATAGGAAATTCCTTTCTCTGTAATAGAATGGAAAATGGCGTGGGAATTTGGTCTTCCTGGAACCTCTGACCATTTAAGATGGCAATCTTCGGATGAACTAGTTTTCCAGCCTTTTGAGCCGTCAGATCAAAAACAGATTAACGTGATTTCACCAAAAATGTGGACATCTCTTCGCATATATCGACTGTCGCTCTCATAAATAGGCTACGCCCCAGCAATAAGGCATCCCACCATCCTCAGCATTGAGGAGATATTTTAGCTATGTCGTTTAGAATTTTTAAAAGTAACCATTGAATTTTTTAACTGAGAAACAATTACTAAAAGCATCCAAAGAATATACGTTTTGCAGATAACCTAAAGTTGAATAAGATGATAGAATCAGACCATTCAAAGGTAAAACTTAGCTGCCGTGGGTTCTAGGATCTGTTCCAAAACTTAGTCTGGCTACATTTCTCTTAAAATATTTTAAGTCGTCCATTGAACGAGTAAGAGCCGATGGCTTGTAGCCTGACTAAAAGGACGGCCGGCAGATGAATGGTTTGGCTGGAGAAAAACTGAAGCCCATGGTTCCTAGAGCCATTGGCATAGAGACATGCGGCGGGACTTAAATCAGGACCTATCTTGGAGACTGACTACGCACGCCTTAGAATGCTTCTTCATACTTGTTTTTAATTTGATAAAATTCAATGACAACTTGAGATTTCTATCAAACATTGTAACATGAATTACACGATTAGATTGTGCCAAAGAGTGGTTAGACAGTGGCCCTTGAAAAAAGCTGAATGGGGCATGTCTTTGACATGTTTGCCTTCATTTTCAGATGGTATTTTTCTATATCCTCCATAAAGAAATTCATGTCCTATCACGCCCCTATTAGCTTTTAGGCTTATAGCAGACAAAAAAAAGTCTCATTTTTTTTTTGCTTTTATTTTTTCTTTAAAGAGCAGCACAATCTTTGAATGCACCCAATAATTATTCAATCCGTACCGCTAACTTGACCCATGCAAATGCACAGAACTACGTTTTGTTTATAAAGTGAGACAAATTACAGATTTTTTTGTTTTTTTAATTAAAGTTAGACACACCTATGCAGACTTCAACCCTGGTCACACGCAAAGTATAGAAATGCATGTATGTATATGATCAAAACCATTTATCTTAGTTACAGATGTTCTGTACCATTCGAACAACCTTCTGGTAAAATAATTGGATTTTATTTTGATTAAATATTTAAGTAACCTACGCGACTAACATTGAGTGAAGAAGGAATGTTGTGTATTGCCTCAAATACAATGTAGCCAGAAGATGAACGATTTTACATGCCCAACAATCAGGTTTCAGAAGTACCTCTGCATATTCCAGAGTTGGCAAATGATAAGGACACCCGCAATATCTCACATCCTTCTCTCAGACTGATCACAATATTAGCAAGATGGAAATCAAACTTATATTCACTTGCTGGCAAAGGCCTTGGTTTGGATCAAACTTTACTTTCTACAAATGGAAATTTACAGAGCAATTCGTTTAAACGGAGCAAAACATGAAATAATTAATATTAATTGAACTGGTATTAACAGTTGAGCATTATTTTTGCACCATGTCCTCCTTTTGCCCTTAACTTTTTGCATATAGAAGAATCAACACGGTTGGCATGCTGATTTCATGGGAAGCCTACCCGTATCCATTATTATGTACGTAGGATAGTAAATCAAGTTCGAGACTGGTAACCCCATGGGTTCTTGCTAGCCCAATTCCATTGGTCTCTGCACATCTCCTCTATGCCATATTTTGCCCTGCAAATAGAACAAGATAAATCAATCTATAGAAGGTAGCATTCGCAAGAAAGATACTTTTCAACTGGGAAAAGCACAAATTTTTTTCCTCTCAATGTTGTACGGTGAGGCGTAGGAATGCTGGAACAACCTATTTTAGGAGAAACATAGAAAGAGAAAACCCATCATGCTCTAGTATTTATTGTACTTACCTCCAGCCAAGTTCCCTCTGCGCCTTTTCTGTAGAAGCATAAACCGCTGTGGCATCTCCTGGCCTCCTTGGACATAGTTTGAAGGGGATTTTCTATTAAAAAAATAATCAAGGATTTTAACATTTATGAGCACGAAATAACCTGAGAAAGTATTTATGCTAAATGTTAGATGCTTACCTTGCCTGATGCCTTCTCAAACCCAGCAACCATTTCAAGCACAGATGTGCCATGTCCAGTCCCTAAATTGTAGGCCGTACAACCTGGAATACCATGGAAACCAAATAGCCGTCTATATCATGTCATATCATTGCCATGCATTACTTGTAATAAAAGCTGGAAATTTGTCTGCATCTTTTTCCTTTCGCTTTTTTGCAGGGTTCTAGTGTGAGAAAGAAATGAATAAGGAACCCAAATTGAAGGGATGAGCCAAGCAAATGTCCAGAGAACCAGATAACACAGCAACAGTTTCCTGCATCTATGTTCTCTAGTTCTCCTATTGCTCCACCTCCTTAGTGTCAAGATCCACGATGCTAAAACTCCAGCAAGCAGCAATCGAGTAAGCTAGCAACCAAAAAGAAGGGCGAAAAACAAATAGAGAACTGGGGCAGGTGAAGATCAGTCTATCTCACTTTTCGGCAGCCAAAACAACATACCAGATTTGGCTTGGGTGGAAAATGAGCAAATTTTCAGGAAAATCAGGGAAGGCTTAGCATAGGAAATGTGCATGGAATAATATTAAGGAATACTGAAAATTATTAGGGGAGTTCTTGGGGATTTAACTCCCGATGCCAATTTCCAAGTTCAGCTGATAGAAAAGATACTGCTTGATAGCTTCTTCTGGAAACACACTGATTCTAGGAGGCTCCAAGTTATACTTCAGTTGATTTATCAGATTATTTTCTCTTCTTTGTGTTCCGGGAGAGATACCTATATCGGGGGTGCTAAATAGCTTTTGAAGTGCAGCTATATGACCATCAGCTAAGTCCACAACGTGGATGTAGTCTCGAATCTGCTCATCATAAGATCCATCAGTGTCACAAAAAGAACAATCCCTTACCTTAATCCCTGCATAAAGATAAATTTCTAAAAGAGACCAAAAAGGTAAATGAATTCAGTCAAGATTCTTTTGAGAAAATGATTTTTTCTCATATTCACAAAGAATAATTCCTAAAGTCTGGTAATTTTAGGAGAGCACAGTAGAAAATTTGGATAAAACATGTGACCGAAGAACATCCAGTTCAACATGACAACTTAGATCACTCTAATAAGATTCTATCTACAGTCACCCAAACAACATATCTTACTCTTATTCTGAGCACAATTATCACATCGAAATAGTGATTATCCAAAATTACCTGTCCGCTCTACCCAATCTCAATACAATACAAAAAGAAGGACAAATAATTTTTATATGGAAAAGAAAAGGACATGCAAGCAGCTTAATGCAAATAATCAAAACCAGATCAGAAGTAACAGCCTGGAACATCTACTAAAAGAAACCAAATACGAACATTTGCAACAATCAAGACAACCCTCATCTTATATAATGAGAAAGCACAATTAACCACGTACCGCACTTCCATCCTTCGTTGGATAGTCGTAACCATATACATTCAACTCAGGCAATCTACCAACAGCTACTTGCTGGATAAAGGGCATGAGATTATTTGGAATACCCTTGGGATCTTCCCCAATTTGACCACTGGGATGGGCCCCAACAGGATTGAAGTATCTTAGTAATATAATTCTCCATTCTGGGTCAGCCTTTTGGATATCACGAGAAATCTCTTCGAGAAAAAGCTAGCAAGAAGAGACACATGGGAGGAAAAGTGATACATGAGCACACAAGTATAAAGCAGAAAGGAAGGTGCCCCGTGAGGCACTGAACGCCCAATTACATTTACAAATTCAACCAACCTTGGTACGGCCATAAGGATTCATTGCCATTAACTGGAAGTCCTCAACACATGGAATTTTTTCTGGTTGACCATAGACAGTAGCAGATGAAGAAAATACCATCTACATTCAAAAGTAGAAAGCTCATGTTAGTAGAAAAAACAAGACAGACGCATGATAAGACAATCCAGTGTATCCAAGAGGCACCAATGATGAAAATTCTTAGCAATGAAATTACACAGATAGAATAACTCACACCAAAAAGATGGCAATCCCTTGACTCAAAGAAGTTCATTCAAGCAAGCATGAGCATTCTCCAATTCCAACATATCCATATAAATGAAGTATAAAGAGTGGGAAAGAATTAAATAAAGATCTACGTTTTCCTTCAAAAGACTGTAGCCAAAGTAACATAGGAACTAGGCATAGAACCAAAGCCAACAAAAAGCAAAATTTTCCAGTGGTTGCCGACAAAATATTAATAACTGCTGCATGCACCAAATTCATGTTATCAATGCATTCAAATCCTTAGAAGATAATCAGCTAACTTTATGTCTTCATCTACACTCAGTTACTTGGCCATATACCCAATGTGGATCATATGCTTCAAAATTAACGGTAAGGACATAATTTACAGTTTTCTTCGTAAGTAGTAAGCCTGACACCATTGTCAATAATGTGGGTACCGCTTCCTAAGTGACAAGTCATGCAAATTACATCGATGCAAGTTATTTCTAAGCACACAACTTCAAATGTGACAAACTTCATGCCCAGATATGGGTAAGATTTCACAAGGCATGCACACAAGCATAGGTATCCTATCATCTGGATGCACAAGGACAATTAAATCAATGCTAAAGGATTGTTAGCCACCGGCAAAATATAATATTGACCAATATTCTGCTTTAGTCATAAGTGTACTGTAATATTGACCAATACTCTGCTTTCGAGGAACATACAAAAGATGTTTTCAGCAGTGCAGAAATTTGAAAAAGGAAAGGAGTATAACTAGAAGGTTAAGGATCATTATCCATATGACTTGAAGTGAAAAGAAGAGTAAAAGTACAAATCTTTTTTCACTTCAAGCCATAACACGTAATCATACATATGACTGAATTTCCAGAAACTGTAATTATACATATGACTTGAAGTGAAAAGAGATATTGCAAGTATACCCCCTCTCAAGTTTTTGTGAATACGATGTATAGTCATTTCTGTTTATTTCCGACAAGTAAGAAGGTTATTATCTAGCACTTACTATGGTATCTTCAATCATCTCTTTGTTTATCTAAGCAACTTGGCTTGGTGTCGTTCACTCATCTTTATTGAGGTTCTTTCACTGGCTAATGAGAGATGGGAGTGAAATACCAAAACAAGTGATTGCATTCTCAGGTCCCTACTAGTAAACATAAGTCCATTATTTCATCAAATAGGAGTTATAAACATCTTTACATATTCCAAAGATGTTTCAACATAGACTCTTTTGTGATGGATATTATGACACTGATTATTGCCAAGCAATTAAACATGGAATTAGCATTTCTCAGGAAAAGAAGTATTGAACATGGTTTGATTTAGTAATATCTATTTAAGATTGAACTTTTATAAAAATACAAAAGAAAGCAACAAGGGAGCCAAGAAGAATTTTCGCTGTTAATAAAATGCATTCCTGATGCTGAAACAAAGGAAGTGCCCAGGACTGGAAACAGTACACAAACATTTAACGCAGCCCAGCCACAGAATGGCAGGAACCGCTGAAATAGAAGCTGCCATTTCTAGTCGTGGGTGGCATCCTTTGTCCAAGTCCAGCTAGCAGGTCTCTTCCATATTAGAGTGATTTCATGTGGCTTCATTGAAAGATCTCTCATTATTTTCCTTTATTACCAACAGATAAAAGTAAATTGACAATATCAAACCTTTTTACATCCATATTTTCCCATGAACTCAAATAAATTCAGGGTCCCAATTAAATTGTTGTTGTAGTAAAGACCAGGCTTAGCAACACTCTCCCCCACAGCCTTTAAACCCGCAAAATGGATCACAGCAGCAAATCTGTATAATCATCAAATAAAGCCATGATTATTGGAACATACAACCACAAGCTAACCATTACATATCATTGCCAAAAGATATTATTGTTAACCGAATAGCTATCAATAGTACAATTCCAACAGACTGATTTTAAGAAATTAGAAATTTCAAGGCGTAAATAAAATTTTAATCCAACAAGTTATTGTAGAATCTGCTACCCTGGGGAACAGCCAATGAGTTGAACCAGAGGAAAAACCTGCATAAACTTGCAAGATAAACGCCCCGGTGAAATTAAACTTTGTTCCATTCAGTAAGGACTTGCAAGTTGCAGCAACACAAACACAGACAAGTACATATAGATACAGAAAAAATAAATGATAAATACTGGACCATTACTTCAGTTCAGGAACCAATATCATGGACCATCACTGGACTCTCCTTGTTCCACAGCCCTTCCTACTTGTAGAAAATTCCTCCATGGGGTTCTTAGAAATTGTGCCTCAAGCAACTTTAAGCCAAAGGATCAGAGGTCAATCAGTTCACCTCAAGTCAAATCCAATCCAAGAACTCCAATATTTGAAGCAATATCCAATGCCTACTTTCAGAAAACAAACATCCATAATCCCCAAAGGTTGCTGCTCATGATTTCTCAGAGATTGCATTTATGGCTCTAATAGAAATTTTTTAAGAACATTGACGATAAGTCATTTAAAATCTTTCACTTCTTTCTTAACTATGCCAGCCTGCACCCAGTATAAATAGAGGAAAGTAGCTCTTAAGATAAATATTTAATACAGATAATCATTGCATACTCATCAAATTCCATTTATTGATTATTATATGAAGCTGCTGCTTCTTTATATTCTTCTTGTTCAAAGGTTGACTCCAGAAGCCAAAAAATGAAAGATTATTAGTGACGCAAGATCTTTTAGCGAGATATCTTCAATTGTGACATTCCTATAACATAGAAATAATAGGTTTCAATTATGACATAATAGTTTGGCGAAAGTTCGAAAACCACAATTTAGAACGACAGCAAGTATAACAGTTTAGCAAGGTGAAGGTGTATAATATTGCCTTAAAACCTACTAGAGGGAGAAAATGTATAAGACATGAATGTAGAAACACTTAGAGCTTACTATGTAAACTATGAAACTTCCATTAGGGTGAGATATAGCAGGTCCTGTTAGTAGCACAACTATGTGTTTCTAGGTTTGAGATGTAATCACAAAACAGAGCTCCATTAAAGCAATCCAGAAACTAAACCTCTAAACAACCTATAGATTGTTTGATCTTTTAAAAATGATAACAATGACTATATCTACCGTGCAAGATTGTCTGATTCAGCAAAATAGCCCTTCAAAAATCCAATAGCAGCCCTACTGTGGTAGATAGACACATAGAAAGCTCTCCTTAATAGTAGAAAACGGAGCCAACACGTGCAATCCCTGTTTTGGTAGATGCACCCCTTTACTTTTACCTACTTCTTACTGACGATGCAGCTGACAGAAAATTCCAAGGGGCAATAAATTTGAGAAACGTGATAGATATTTAACAACTTTTGTCCGCTAGTTTAACTGATTGAGATTTACAATAACTTCTCGTACCAAAAAGCGGTTTAATCCTACGCTCAATTTTCAACTTTAACCAGTGAAAACTTCCATTCAACTCGATGATCCCATGCAATCCAAACTCAAGCATTAAAACATGTCCCAATCACTGACCTCATTTCAGAAAAAACCTTCTCCAAGTCCTCCTTATTCCGAAGATCTCCCTGCAAAAAAATCTCTCTCAAGTTCACAGAACCACACAATCCATACCCAAACACAAATCAAAACTCATACCAGATAAAACCGAAGATTCCTCGATCGCTCCGGTCCAGCCAATTCTCTCACCCTCTCAACAGCTTCCTCCACCGAATTATCAAGATTATCGATGATCGAAACCCTAAAACCCTCATTCAAAAGCTGCAGAACGGTGTGAGTGCCGATGAAACCGGCACCACCGGTAACGAGGATGTTCTGTGCTTCAGAACCCATGGAAACGACGTAGAGAAGGAGAATTGAAACAGAGGGAAGGCGAAGAAGAGATTGGATTTGCTGAAACGGGTTTCGAGGAGGCTTTATATAGACAGAAATAGAGAGAGGAAAGGTAGGATTAGGATTTGAGCAAACCGAGGAAGATTTGGAGGGAAAGGATAAGCACGAAACGTTGTGGCAAGGCTGGAGCAAATGTTCAATTTTCCTCCTTTGTATGTGCACGCGTGAACAGATAAACTAAGCGACAAATGGCATACGGTTGATTTTGCTGTTTTAACCAACATCATCGTACAGCGCCATCGCATGGAAAGTTTGCGTGTAACTCCTTCTTCTTGCATGCAGGGGCCCACTTGTAGATGATCCCGACTTTTCTTCCGAATTCTCTTGCTTCGTGTGCCTGCCTTCAAAAATCTGAAATTCAGTAGCTTTTTAGAGAAATAGGCGTAAATTAGAATAATTCAGAGTACTAGAATCATTCAATTATTCTATTTCTTTGGCCAATTTCTAAAGCAAAGGTAACGAGATGAACGGATCAGATCATTCAGATATGGTTCGTTCATGCATAAATGGGCCCTACATGCTTACTTGCCAGGTAGTCGCGTTTTACCATATCATTCCCGGATGTTTTGTTACGTTGGTTGGAGTTTTGACGCCAGAATCATAGCTAAATTGGCTGTCGTCGAATTTGGCCTTTATTGGCTGTTTTCACAAGTGTGCTGGATGTTTGACTCTAATTTACCTAATTCAGGAATGCTACTATAGAGGGACCCCAGATGCTTATCAGACTCGTCCATATGATTTCTGTGGCTCTAATCAATATTTTTCTAAAAAGAGCAAGGTTTGAATGAGCCTTATAGCAACTGTTCATTCGGTCAAACTTTGTTCAAGGCGCAATTAATATTCAACAAGTAAAAAGCAAGCAACACTTAGAATGACTCATTTTTCAAGTGAAAATATGCACATTCATTGTATAACGACCCTTTTATAAGAAAAGATGAGTAGCATTTCTCCGTTGCAAATATAAAGGGAAAATTTAATTTCTTTCTCTATGTCTATATTATATGATGCAATTGGTCTCATCACGGTTGTAATATAAGCTTAAAAAAAAAAAGCTATACTTTTGTATTTTTTAATTATTTAAATCATTCGTGGGATTTGTCTCGTCTTGGATGGTCTAAGAACCAAATCTCATGTGTATTGAATATCTCTAATTCTTCATTTTTTTATATTTTGAAGCCAAAGCATAGACAATACAAACAAAAAAGCCCCAAAACACAATGAATTGTCTATGTTTGATGGTAAAAAAAAAATTCAAGAAATGAAAAACCTAGATATCCAATGTACATTACATTTGGTATCTAAACCAACTAAGATGAGGCAAATCCTGTCGACGGCTTGAATCATGGAAAGAAATGGAAAAAGTTAGCATGTCCTTCACTTTTATGTACATTACCATCTAGGTGAGGCTAACACCTAAATCACATAAACATATCAAATCTCTAATGTATGTATGTATATATGTATGTATGTATGTATATTACGTCCCCTTTTTTGTTGACATGATCCATTAGATTGTTTTCCTTACTACTTTCTAAACTTCTCTACCTCTCTTTCTTTGCCATTCTACATCTCTTTTTGTCAAATATTCCCTGTCTTGACTTTCTTTCTTGCTTTAGACTGGTTACAAAGAGTTAATATGCAGCCAAAGTGCTAGTTAGAACAAATATTTCTATCAAACTTGCTCCTCTTTCTCTCATCACCTTCTTGACTCACCGAGACGTGGGAAAGAATAATGCTTTTTAAAAATGCACTAGCTTGCTTAGAGAATAATAAGTACAGTTTTTAGGGGTTGGACGTGCCCCACGACATGATCCAATCCATTAATATCTCAAATAATAACAATCTCATCTAAGAAATTATGTATAAGTTTTTGCTAGAAAAATGCGAATCATTGGTTTTTGGTGAATTATATCATGTTGACTAAATATCCATTTGTTATGGGACAAAAACCACATCTGCGGGTCTACTTATATAGATGATGCATAATGTATTGAATAAAAAAAACTCAATAAGAAGGGAAGGGGATTAAAAAAAAAAAAAACCAAAATCATAGATCATCCTTCAAATGGTGCAAAACCATATTTCAAGGTACTCCCCGATAGGAAAAATCATCAGTTTGGAAGCATCGCCTAAAAGCAATGCAAAGAGAAGACTGTAATCTGGGATCTGGCTAAGGTTTACATTTGCCTTCTTATCTCCAAAAAATTCACAAAGTGATGTGGTTGCCATTTCTGCCGAACCCCCTATAAGCTCACGAGTCGGCCTCGGAATTAGCCAATCTATAAATATGTTGGAAGGGAACTCATGAGAAAACTTTGAACCAGTAATAGTAAGAAATCCAAAAGAAAATTTAATGATCAATTATGAATATCAAAATTAAGAGATCATATTAAAATATAATAGATTCCCAGGGTCTAAATAAATGTCATGCTTATTATGGATTTGCTCTCCTTGAGATTAAAAAACCTTTTGGATCTTATTAACCAAAGAGATACGACTTCGCTACGGTGAGCTCGGCACCAATCAAGAATTTCTACAAAATTCCAATAAGTCTTCTCATATGTTGTTGCATCCAGACTTTAATTTGTTCTATCATATTCATAAATCTCCAGGGGTGGTTGTTTCTTGTTCTTAAACCAAGCAATATAGGTCTATAATTAACAAGCAAATACATGGTTCTTAAGATGTTAAAATTATCCAAATTCTTGCTAGCTTTTGTTTGTGAGATACATTGTCAAAGCAATCAGGTGAACAAGTGAGCTCATCCAAATATGAGCTCTCTATGTGCTACACAACAACTTGAGATGGTGCCATTCTCTGCTATGGAATTCTTCTTTTTTATATTTCCTTTGCTCTTCGTTCTTCTCTAAAATGACCACCAACATCTCTCTCTCTCTCTCTCTCTCTCTCTCTCTCTCTCTCTCTCTCTCTCTCTCTCTCTCTCTCTCTCCTACATTCAACAAGAAGAGTGTTTCTAATAATTCGTATAAACCCATGAACACATACTTAATGCTTTATGCCCTTATGAATTATTACATGATGTGAAAATAGTTATATGTTTAATGCCCTTCTGAATCATTACATGATATGAAAATAATCCCACCCTTTATTGTGGTATTGATACATGTGCTTCTTAGTTTAACACATGTTATAATTCTTAATTGCACATCTGAATACTATCTTTCGGGGGTCCAAACCATTCACCTTCTCTGGACATTTTTAGATGACCTATGGCCCAAAAAGCTTTGACAAGAATCTTGTAAAATAAGGGCCGCGAGCTTTTAAAGTTCAAATAAAAAAACAAAGCCTCCCTACATTACTCTTTGTTATAGCTCTATTTATACCATACTTTCACTTTCATAGGCGAAGAAGACCTTATTATTCTATGCATTATAACATTCTCTCACCCTCTTGTTCTCTAGAAAAATAATCTTTCTAAAGTAAAAAAAGTTTCACAAATCACTTGCTCTTTGCAGATGACATCCTATTGTTTTCAAAGAGTTTCACTTGCAAGTTGTTATACGGTTAAAGGTTCCTTTGGTAGTCCTCATAGTGAATCTGGATTAAAGTGTAACAACATCGAATATGTGATTTAGTACTCCTCTAACCTTCTTATAAGCCTTGGTATCTCTCAACCCCCTTTGGTCATAAATACTTAGGGTTCTCTTGTTCAATAAAACTTCCTAACTTCATGTATGTTTGCCTTTTATAAAAGGCTTTAATCTTGGAAACAAATATGTATCAAGGAAAATATTGGAAATTTTGTTTGGGTGAAATGGGGAACACCTTAGCAAGGAAGATTATTGTTGAATTTAGATGAGACTTCAAAAGGAAACTTAGGGAAGGCAGGAGCTGGAGGAATAATTAGAGTCCATAGGGGCAAAAGCATAGCGTGCTTCTCCAAATACATCCATAACCATGTTAATGAAATGCTGTTGAATGGGTTGCATCATAGGAGGACTTAAAATTTGCGTATAAATTCAATTTTTAAATCTTGGTGTGCATGGAGACTTAGTAATGAAGATACTAAATCTCCAAAAGTCATTGGCTTGGCAGACACTAATGAGGAAGGAGTGGCTAAAGTTGATGTTGAGATGGATCAACTGTTGAGTTTTCAGCAAGAACACGGCTGTTGTAATCTAGCTAGTACAAGTCCGGGTCGATTTTCACGGGGACTCGACTTAAACGTTGGAGTTTATATAAAATTTAACTTAGAAAATTAGTAGAAATATCATTCAATTTCATTAAGCCTTAGGTACACATTTATGAATTTAAGAAAAGTAAGTACGATTGCAATCTAAATACAACTTCTCTGTCTTGATCGTTGTGTTCTACAACAAATATGGAGTAAAAATACATAAGTTAGCAAATAATCCTAGAACAAGATTAATTGAGAATAAGTAAAAGATGGATACACATAAAGACAAAATAAGGATATGCATGTAATTGAAATTAAAGCTTAAAGGGCATAAATGGAATTCCATGGCCAAAGTAAGCCTGCGAGGGAAAGAAGGAAAACCCAGATTGGGTTCCTTCTCCAAGCTGTCTGGTAAAGTGGATCGGAAATCAGAGGGCAGACGCTGGGATTAGCATCGATGGGAGATGAAGATGACGCAAAGGCGGGAGACACTGACGACGCCGGTGAAGAAGATGAGAGGGAGCAAAGTGGTGGAGACAGAAAGAACATAGAGGGAGATGAAGGTTATTGGGGTTGCCAGTGATGAACAAAGATGAGATGGATGAGGTTGAACACAGAAAAGAACGCGGGAGGATATGAGAGAGCGGCAGTGAGAAGGAGAAACAGGGGAGGTGCGCCTGGTAGTGATGGGTTTGGGAGATGCCCAGGCTGCATGGACAACCCGATGACAGAATCTAGGTCCGTCCGGCATTTGGAGGCTAGGGCGGTTCTGGATTGGTGATAGGGAAACAGATCTGTGCAGTTCTGCGGACAGCTAGAGAGGAAGCCAAAAGAGAGGGAGTTGTAGGCCTTCCCTGCGGTGAAGCAATGACAAACAGAGAGGTGATGGGGGTGAAGCAGAGAGAGGAGTACCGGTGATGCCAGTGCTGTTGGGCTGTACTGGGATTGGTTTCCTTGAGTCGTCGGATGATGAGACAGAGGAGAGGCCGGCTTGTATGGTGTGTCACGAACTTGTGGCCGGCCAATGGATGGGATACAGAAAAGGAAGAGAAGAAGTGGGGCGATGGGATGGAGGACTGTTGGGTCGTGCTAGTCTGCAGAGGCAGACAACGGACTGGTGTGTCACTCACCAGTGGCTGGCAAGTGGTACCCGACAGGGAATGGTAGAGAGGTGAAGAGTCCTTCCCCTCTCTTCGTGAGGAGAAAAGAGTGAAAAAGAACCACAGCTGCCTAACCAAATAAAGTAGATGCTTTGATTGGGTTTCCCACGCTTTTCTTGCTCGCCCATGCTTGTATCATTCTTTGTGCAATATGCCCATGCGATGCTGTCTAGGTATAGTCTGGCATTCGATGCCGTGCATGCGGCTATTCGGTCTCGACCATGAGATGACTGCATATGATGCTTGCCATATAATGGTTGACATGCTTCCAAATTCCTTATAGAGTGGGGTCCATCAAAATTTTGATGATCTGGGCCGTCCAATATTATTGTCTATCGGCAAGACAGATAACTAGATTAGACTTATCTGTACCGTACATTATTTATCAAAATAACTCTAATGATTGCCTAACTGTTAACTTTTCAAATATTTAGTTAAATAATCAATTAAAGTTGAAATCAATATAAAATTATAAAATTGACCAATAACATGATCTAATAAAATGCAAATTAATCGTTATTTTATGCAAAATTGAATACTTAACATCAACCAAAAGAAGAGCCATGTAGTGGGGCAAGGGAACAAAGTGGTCAATCTTTTAGCCAATTTTGCAACTTTTATAGAGAGTTCTAATACATAGTTTGGAGACCCTGTTGGTTTTTGTTTTGAATTTAATGAAGGATGACTATGATAGCCCATAGGCACCAAGACCTATTTAGTTTTTAGCTAATAAATGTAAGGTCTCAGGAGGGGATGAGGGGGTGAATTGGGCCCAAATATAGTTTTACAATCTACGCGCTCAAGTGCATTACAATTAGAAATAAATTTTGAAATGAAAACTTTCCCACATAAGAAACTAGACATGAGATTTTTATAGTAGTTTGGCCACCCAACAAAGCATCTACTTTCACCCTCTCAAAGTAATACCTACTTTGAGTTCCACTAACTCTTAGCTAGATATTACACCATCAATTGATATTGTGTTGGTCACAATCCAAGGTAGAGAATAATTGCAGCACGCTCTTCCTTCTTATTAATACTTGAAAAACTATCCAAGAACAAGAAAGATGCACCACTCTCTCAAATAAAAAGAAGCTTTGAAGAAAAAGATATCTCTATCAGAAGTTGTAGTGCAACTAAAAAGAATAAATAGAGAAAGTTTTCAAGACAAAGGATTGAAAAAATTAGAATTCGAAGCTCAAAGTTCATTGCTAGATTACTAGGCTTGAATCTTGAAATAGATGATGTTTGAAAACTTTTGGGGTCTCAAATTTATAATATCCTAGTCAATAGATTCATCAATGACAAAATTCTAGTTGTGCATAATGGGTACAACTCACGAAGACAAGGACTTCAAATTTGAAAGTAATAACTTGCATACTTGTTTGTTGAAATAGTTGATTGTTTTCTCGAAATAGTTGACTATTTTTCATATCATCATCATCACCATTATTAAGACCTTATCCAAATTTCTATGCAGGGTTCAAGAAAGGGGGGACCACATGGGCCTAAAGTATACAGCCTTACCTTGCATTTTGCAAGAGACTGTTTCCACGTCTTGAACCCGTGACCTCAAAGTCACATGACAACAACTTCTACCGTTGCGCCAAATGTGACACCTCGGGTTTTTCTACACACTAGAATAATAATTTACAAAAATAGTTGGGATCCCTGTTTTAATAAACTTTGATTTCTAAAGTGACCAAAAATAAAAACTTAAGCGAAAGCATTTCTTCCAAAGTCCGGAGAGTCATACAACCACAAAACTACAGATTTAACAGTGAAATGAATTACCATTTCCACCGAAAATTTGACAGAGTTTCCTCTGTAATTTGGACCATTGCACATGACCAGTGCAATACAAAATCACCTGATAAACAAGGTATAATACATATCATAAGGGAGACTCAGTCTCCACACCCATTCACAACCAAATGTTGTTTTCAATAAAATATACTCTAACAAAGGATAAGAAAATATAACTACTACCAAATACCTAGGGTCTCTCCATACAGCCATCACATTCAACATAAATCCACATTCTGACATCCAGGTCACATTACATTTTTAACTAAAGTACAGCCCATACTCAAAACCCAAAGTGAGGTCTTGAACAAACATGGTCATCTCTTAACATCGTCTGTGCTTCGCTGAAAGCTGCCATCACTTTTACCTGCTCTGTCAGTGCCTCAACCTGTTGTCACTTTTTGTATCTAAGGCATTGCAAATCAAAGCAATGCCTCAGCAAGCTATGCTTGTGTAGGTGATATATATTCAAAGTAAACTCAATAAAAACAAATCACATAGCGCAAGACATGAAGATCGTAAGATGATCAAACATATATATAAAGCTTTAAATCACACGATAAAGGACATACTAAGTCCATGAAATAAATAAGATATCATCAACCATGATATCAGGACATGCACAATCTGAGAAAATCTAGAAACACGTGAATGCATGTCAAAAGTATCAAACATCATACACAGTCAAGCCCTATGAGTGTCTCAAGTACACTCAAGGCAATGTGGGGTCAGCTCTCTGTACCATCCGCTTTCATCCTTTCACCCTCACGGGCGCTCAGGCACTCATGGGAACGACGCGTACCACTTTCGCTTTCACCCTTTCACCCTCACGGGCACTCAGGCACTTATAGGACGAAAAATCGCATCCTACCACAGGATCAATAGTCTCAAATATCAAGTCAGAGCAACTCCCACATGTCAAGAAGACTAATAATCAAGTGAATATCACGAAAGATATAAAAAACAATGCATGTAATAACCACCAGAAAGATAACACGCACATGAGAAGCTACATGCTGAAATCAATCTCATGCATATGGTAAGGCATAAATCACATGCCTCAAAACTCAAATCACCATTTGAGAATCATAAAAAAATTGTGAATGAAATTACTTACCTCGGTATCGCACTATCCCAACAAATGTGTAAACGATATCAAGGTGTATGCCCTGATGTACCTGCCATGCCATAAATCATGTCATGGTTAATGCATATAACCAAAATCTAAAGCCTAATCATATATTGATTAGCTTGATCTGAATTATCTAATAGCATTTAGTAGTTTTGCTATTAAAAAGTTACTCCAAACTAGATTTTTATCTTAAATTTAGGTCTGCCTTGTTGAGACGATCACAATGCCTCTTTCGGATTGTGATTTGGACCTTTGTAGGTCCTAAAATCACGTTTTAAAGGAATAAAGGGTCAAAACCCTCAAAAATAAGAAAACGAGCATGCTATACGGCGTGTGCTGTCCGCACATGCGTGACAGGTGCGTAAGGAACCCACGTGGGGTGGCGGGTGCGTTTGTGGACCATGTGCCCTGCGCGTGGCTCTCTCTCGTCCATGCATTCTCTTCCCGTTCAGGTCGCCGTTGCCGGAGACGATGACCGGATTGGTTAGCCGTCGCCGGCGACCCAGGTACTCTGTTTTTTGTGATTTTTACACCTATGTGTCCAGTTTTTCGCGTTCCTTTCATTTTCACCCTCCATTTTCACAAATCCCTCCTAAATCTATAATTTTTTCACGATTTTTATCACGTTTTCAAAAACTCCCATCGTACTGTTTTTTGAGTTTTCTGGCTTCCCTAGCTGTTTGATTGCCACGAAATTTCATGGGTCGATTCCTTATATCATCATGCTCAAGATGAATGGTCCAAATCCTCATCTGACACCGTTACATTGACTTTTTCCCAGGGCAACAGTAATACCTAATTTTTTACTGGATGATAAACTTGGAAAACAAATGTACAGGAAAGAGTGGGGCGAGCTTACTGTGGTCCGGCTAGTTGGAGGTAGGTGGGGGCCCACCGCGTTCGTCTAGTTGTCGGGAGTGCCTGTCGCCAGAGAATCGTCACCAATGGGTGGATATTACACCAAGGCTCCCCTTCCTTAAAAGGACAACTTTTCATTTCACATGTCCTCCAACACTTGATTAGATTCTTCAGGTTATATGAAAGTCGAGAGTCAGTTGATGTCTTCCTAATACCTTGCTACATTTTAACTGAAAATGACTTCAAAATAATTGGCTGCTTATAGAAGTAGCCAGCTGGATTTGCTTTTTGGCTAGTGTCAGCTTTTGGAGATAAAAGCCATGACCTGTTTATAGTTTATGCTCCGTAGGACTCTGATGTTTGGTTCAAAGGTGCACATGAGTTATGCCCCCCTTGATATATAAATAGCAATGTGATGGGGTCTTAATTGCATTTACAAGTTCCAATAGGACTCCCACAATATATGTCCCTTGATTATGCACTTACAAGTCCATTTTCTATATTAAGAATGTATATGTCAAATAGGTGAAATGAATGCATTTATAGGTGCAAAGTTAGGTTTTTAAGGCCCTAAATAAAGTTATATAGATTCTGCATTTATAACTTTTTATCAGTGTATATGTTGTTACAGGTCCAAGTTTTAAGAGGTGCAGAAGAGGATACTTAATGCCCCTAAATAGAGAGATGTAGTAGGGGGGTTAGTATAATATACCCATTGGTCTTTGATAAAAATCCCAAACTTATACTTTAATCCATAGAGTTTTGCCCAAATAGACTACTTTTTCTATTATACCAAGAACATCTTTCTTGTGATTGGTTGCCACTTCATTCTATACTATTAAAAAAGGTCCATCAAATATCCATACCAATATTAAAAGAGCCATGCAATATCATAATAAGATAAAATTCATATGATGCCAATATTCATGGAATAGATATGTTCTTAGCTACCAACAGGTGTTTAGCACAGTTAGTCGCGGACAACTCAACATGATCCCCACATTGTTGTGGGTCCAAATCACCGCTTTCTCCTTTCGTCACAGATTAGGTTTAGGAGAGTATGTGTGAATGATTTGTTATGTAATTCTTTATCTATGAGAAAACATAAGAGGGGCAGCCCTAATGCACAAAGCTCTTGCCTATAGTAAGCAGCCTTACTTTACATTTTGCAAGAAGTTGATTCCACGCCTTAAACTCGTGACCTTAAAGTCACATGATGATAACTTTTACCGTTGTGCAAGGCTACCCGTGAGAGAATATGTTTCAGCCAAAAGAATCCTGGAATATTCATGTTAATTGCCCAGCCAACATCACTGTTAACAAGACCCTTGTGGATTTCAAATGTATCGGCTGACGAAGATCTTATATTTCTCGAGTCCGAAGGCTTCCAGCTAATATCAGACGGTCACGATGATTTCTGGATATATTGGGGCCCACTATGGCTGTGTGGGAAATGAGCACGCTTGGCCCGAGCGTCACACGAACACATTCTCTTATAGCGGAACCCTAAGAAAAACCCTATCCCTCTCTCTTCCTGTTTCCCCTTCCGACGGCAGAGGCAGGATACCTCTCCTTCGTTTCACTCCGGTAATCTCTCCTTCCATCCTACTGCTCTGTATTAGAATACTTTTCCCATTTTTTCTTCCTTTTCGATTTGAAAAGAATATTCAGAGATCCGAAAGCTTCGTCAGTGATAGCCGAATCTCTTGTAAGTTGCAGAGGAGAGTAATCAAAACCCTCCTTTTGCTTCCTTTCGATTGATTTTTCTTTTTGTTTTCATCATATGGAGTATGATTGTGATGCTTCATTTGCCGTGGAACATTGCGAGATTATCTCTTCGGATTTTCATGAATGGGAAAGCCTAGCGTTTTATCATATCTTTCTTTGTTTTTCTTCTTAACTTTTGAAGTGATTGAAAGTTTCGGCTGTTTGGTTATGTTTTTGGGAAAATTTTCTTTGCTTTCCTTCTCCTGTATCCTGGTTATGACTATAATGTATATTTTCGAGACGTAGATTTCATACTTAGAAGATAGTCTAACTGTTATTGGATCTGAGGATTTAGTTGTTGTGCCTTGTTGGGTGGAACAGACGAATCTAAGAAGCTGTAGAACTCGTTGAGAGGAAAGTTGGAAGCTTGTTCTCCAGACAATTGAAATGTAGCTTGAAATATTAAAAAATCCTAGAAAAAATAAGTGTTAGTGGTTGTGTTGGGTCCTTGACGTATTGGGAAGATATAAATCCGTGTTTCCCAGAACGATGTGTAACTAATACTATTGGATGGCCTTCAAAGCTGTCGGAGGTTTTTTCGTGAGTGCTCAAGGCATGTCACATGTGGTCTTTGTAATGTTCTGATCTGTTGGTTGTCCTATTTCCTCATCTTTTATGGAAACCATTGTGGCAGATTATCAAGTTTCCTGCATTTATGACTGACTAAAAGCTTTTAATTTTTTTATTTCCGCATGCTGTTGATTTAACGAGACATTCTTATTTGATACTGTCTTTTCCTTGTTGCATTTTATCTTGTTCGGTAGGAAGGTTCCCAGCTGGTTTTGTAATTCTATACAGAAGGCGTGACAATGAGGTATTATTTGCTTTTGCTTAAGATTTCTCTTCTATTCAATGTCCTGTTTGTATTTCATCCTTTGTGGTTGTGATTGCTCTGACTTAACTTTGACATTTAACATTCTTTAGTATTGGAGCTAAGATCATTACATTTCTCATCTCCAGCTTAATTTCTACTTTCTACTGTTCTTTGTGTATAGGTGTGTAGATACACATTTTATGTAAAAGGGGGAACACCTCACCCACATCTGTTAGAGCTATTATTTTAGTAGTGAGATGATGGGGATGGGAAGAGTGTGAAATAGAATAGAGAAGAAGTGAAAAGACACGAGAAAGCTTCATACCTTATCTCTTTTAATTACCAAAATCAATGTTTCTCGTATTTTGGCAAAATAACTTTACTCTTTTGTCTCCAAATCTGCTTGTATGAAAACCATGAGCATCAAATTTGACCATTAAGCATTCATGTTTCAAAATCAAGTTCAAACAGATGACTCTCTTAGATTCTCCCATCAAAATCCAACCACACCATCTTTTTGTCACTGTCTTTCCTTGTATTGCTTCAGACCAACTCTCTCTCTCTCTCTCTCTCTCTCTCCCCCCTATGATTCTTAGGGCTTAGGATGATACCTCTAGTAGGTTTCATAGCTGCTTGTTTGATTCTATTTAACTTCGCAAAAGAAAATAAAAGATACATGTGATTGCTTGTGTTTCACACGAATAGTGCTCTTCAAACATAAGCCCAACTTTCACCAGCTAGGTGGACGTGACAACGAGGACTTAATCTGGGAGTGCCTGGAGTGGCAATGAATTTTGTAACTTCATTTCAATGTGGAGTGGCATTTTCTTGTTTCTTGTTCTCTTACTTAGAGTAAACAAAAGTGATGGAAACTATCTATATCGCAATGAGTTCCTACTATACTTAAGTAATTTTGATTGTGAAGTGGGCCTTTCATGCTAATAGCTCTCTCCAAGTGATACAAAGCAGAACACTCAATTGTCAAGTATGATGGAACTTTTTTCATAGATTGATTGACTCAGTGGCAGCAGAGGAATCAGTGCAGCAAGAGGTTTTGACAATGACGTTGCATTGATCACATTATCACAAGACTTACTATATCCACACGTGACTGGTAGAATCATATGTGAATTGGCTCACATAATTGAAGACATGAGCCTTTCTCCTCTTTGGCCCGTCAAAAGCAAAATTCTTTGGAGTATTTAGTATTTGGGGCTACCTTATGGGTGGTTTTGGAAGGTTCAGAACAGATCTATCTCCAATGGATAATTGAATCTGTCTTGGAGCTTTTATTGAATAGTGCTTTACCTTTAATAAGCCTTTCCAGGGGTTTGAATTTTGTATTTCAACATTAGGACATTGGCTACGTTATCTTGACTGCAGTAGGTGCGTCATCTTGTCATTGTTTTGTTGACTCTTAGACTGATCACGACTTTGTTTTGATGGTTCTCCCAGTAATACTCTGTCTTTTCTGAATAGAGGTGATTATTTGGGTTGAGGTGACCTTTAGTTGGGCTACTTGGTTCAATTGGGAAAAGGACTATGAAGCTGGGCCTCTTGTTTCATAGTCTGGAATTTAGTTTTTGCTTCATCACTCATGCAGGTGTTACTTTAGGAAAATAATTCTATTTTGTCATTAGGTATGTAAAATCCAACAACGAAAATATTCATTGATGCCATCAAAGAATTGCTGGATGATATTGGATGGGATGCTATTAGGTAGGTGAAAGCCGACAGTCAATAGATTCATTCATCAAAGAATGGAGTATTGGTAGGCTCCAACAGTTCGATAGTTCTATTAGAAGTCTTGTCAGCTCTCTTTGATTCTTTTTAAGAGATCTTGCAATTAAAGACAATACAAATTGATGCTCCGTTCTTTCCTACATTGGCTTGCTTGTGTCCAACACAGTTGTTGTTGGCTTTGGATTGTGTCTTCCTTGTTGTTTCCAAAGAGTCCTGTTTCATGTTCAAAAGAAAGAGAAAAAGAACACCTTCAATGTAAAGGTTTGAGTGCATCTGACCGCTAAGCCTAGACACCTCCTAGTCCTATAGAGTCATGTCACAGGCCACACAATGAATTTCTCTGTGAAATTGCTGTGACGCAAACTATGGTGGAGAGCGTTTATGAAAACATTCAAGGTGGTGTTGTATTATCACCACATTAAAAGATCCTAAGCGAGTTGAAGGTGTTGTTCTTGCCGGAAAATGTTGAAATACATTACTTGGAAGAACTTTCAGCCACTCTTGCACAAGAAGCCAATTATGGATTCACACATCTATATTTTGGTGCTGGATAGAAAAGCATGTTTCTGCAAAATGTGCTCTTCCTACTGAAGCCTTGGAGGATGATTTACAAAAGGGGGCATGGAACCTAATTACAAAAGTTGCAAATGTGATGTTAAATTTAACGTTGTTAACGCAGGAGAACTGGAAATTGCTGTGGAGGTCTGCAGTAGACCATGAGGCCTAGCTTAGGCCTGAAGTTATTCCCCCATCCTTACCCCTTTGGGATAACCTGTAACTGTGCCAAACCAGCTTTGAAGGTGGAAAATTTCAGGCACTTAGACTATCCCATTTTCTCTTTGATTAGGATTTCTGTTTATTATATTAACAAAGAAAGCATGGGAGAGAAGCTATCCCTGGACAAACCAACAAGACCTAGAGAGGATTAACTATTTGTGGATAATGTGAAATGAAAATCTCTTAGCACCATCTGCTATCATTGGTTTATCTTCATGACATCATGGTGAGAAGAAACAATGCTGATTTTTGTAGTGTTTTGGGGATGCAATGCTGAAAACTGAAAAGTTTCATATGACCCACCATCCCTGATCTTGCCGAGTGCACATTTTAATCTTGCAGTGCAGTTTAGTCAGTGTTACTTTTCTTTTATGTGCAAATGTGATATAAAAATATATGCATTGTTGAGGTTTATTTGCTATTCCACGTTCTTATCTTGTAATGCATACCTGGTCCATGTTCATCTTCAGTTGCTGGTTCTCACAGTTATCCTTCAATTTCTGTTTTTGCTTGCAGTAAGCTTCAGAGTGATGTGTTGAGGGAGGCAATCTCCCAGGTTATGGGTGATGCCAAGGAAAAGAAGCGGAATTTCATGGAAACCATTGAGCTCCAAATCGGCCTGAAGAACTATGATCCACAGAAAGACAAGCGTTTCAGTGGCTCAGTGAAATTGCCTCACATTCCACGTCCCAAAATGAAGGTCTGCATGCTTGGGGATGCGCAGCATGTTGAAGAGGTGAATAGTAATGCACTCCTGTATCCAAATCAATGAATTTTCTTACATCATGAAGTGGGAGCATTTCAACGAGCTTTTGAATCCCATTCCTACTTTTTATTATGCGCCAACTGCAGGCCGAGAAGATAGGATTAGATTATATGGATGTAGAAGGATTGAAGAAGCTCAATAAGAACAAGAAGTTGGTGAAGAAGTTGGCCAAGAAGTACCATGCTTTCCTTGCATCTGAAGCTGTCATCAAGCAGATTCCCAGGCTCCTTGGGCCAGGTCTCAACAAGGCAGGAAAGTTTCCCACTCTGGTTTCCCACCAGGAGTCTCTGGAATCAAAGGTGAATGAGACCAAAGCCATGGTCAAGTTCCAACTCAAGAAGGTTCTTTGCATGGGGGTTGCCGTTGGTAACTGTGGCATGGAGGAGAAGCAAGTTTTCCAGAATGTGCAGCTTAGCGTCAATTTCCTGGTCTCTCTGTTGAAAAAGAATTGGCAGAATGTAAGTTCCACACTGGTCCCTTTCCTTTGTCAGAATTGATGTCATAGCCTCTACACATTCTTTCCTGATATTGCATGCTTCTGCAATGAGAATATGGAAAGAGATGGGTCTTAAGTTGCAGGCAGCTAGTTAGACATTCTCATTGTATGAAATGGCTGAGATGAAAATGAAAATTTAAAATATGGTAGGTGCCACCCATGTAATAACTGTTTGAAGTTCTGCAACTGACTTCATTGCACCATGTTAGATCATCTCGTCTCGCACATGTCCTTCTCCATTCCATGGACACACTACTCCATTCTTCTCTCAGTTGCATGAATGGTAGATTTCTGAAACAGTTTGGCTTTACATAAAAAATGTTCTTGACATGAACTGGCTCTGTTCGTTTATAGTATTTATAGGAAAATAACTGATTTTGTTTTTGCGATGAACCAGGTTCGATGCTTATATTTGAAGAGTACCATGGGGAAGCCATACCGAGTGTTCTAAGAATTTTGCAGCAGCTATATTGTAAGTGCAGGGATTCTTAATTTATCATTCTAATTAGTCTGTCGAATTGAAAGGTGTCGTTTCATTGAGAGATGGATTTTAGCTTGAAGACAATGAAAATTTCATTGAGGTGACTTTAGGTTTGGTATATTGCTTGTTCACTTTAGATACAAAGTCCTTTATTTTGGGTTGAAGCTGCACTATAATATTCTTATCTGCCTTGAATGTTTGTTAGAGGAGCAATGGATTTAGAAGACACTCATAATACTATTGAGGGAGCTGGAAAGATAAATGATGCACCTGAGTGGAAAAAAGCGTGACTTGTTATTGCCCATAGCCCTTTCCTAATTCTGTCTTCCTTCTAAGTTATCCCGATTAAGGGCCAGTCAAGTTAATAACTTGGCATTGTCTGTGAATAAGTGGAATGATGGGCATTTTTATTTGGGTGGGATCACTGAAACCAGTTGGTTAGGTGCCGTCTCACAAACCAGAGGCTGTGGGTTGGAATTCAGTAGCCATTTGGGAACGAAGTTAAATGAAAATAGTTACAAGAGTGAATGATCGGATTGCTTCTGCTTTCCAACGGCCCCTTTTAAAGTTTTCCCGAATGATTCAAATTCTTATATTTCACTCACTGCTGATGTTTATGGAAGAGAAGGATTTACAATATTGATTTTGAATCTCATATGCAATTCATGAAAAAGAGATGCTAAATAAATGATCCATACAAAAGCGTCCGGGGGCTACAAATGAAAGATGGGTTTGATGATTGCTCTTGCTTGAGAAGTCTCAAGTAGTTGAAAACACCTGGGTTAGATGATTTTAGCGTCTAGCAAGTGGTTTGAAAACTTTATATGGCGTTTAAATTAAACTTTCAAAAACTTTATATCGCATTTACATTCAAAACTTTTTACGATTACCTCTCGAAACGAGAAAAACTTTGTATGATTTTAGAATTTTTTCAATCTTCCAGAGACCTTGTATAGAAGGACAGCCAATGCCCAAGAAACAGATGAGTGAATCGGATCAGCCAGATCTGGTGTTCCAGCATTTGAATGAGGTATTCGGTCTCATTCAAAAAGTGATTCGAGGCCCAATGGGTATGCTCTTGCACAAATCGTGTTTGTCTAGCATTTCTCCTCTTTAAATTTTCACATGTTATCCGTATACAGTGAAAACTGTGATCAAGTAGTAACTGATAAGTTTATAATCATTCTAGGATAGTATTCCATTTCCAGTGCTGATTTGGGCCAACATTTAGTAATCTTTAGAAACTTAAAATAATGGTTTTTTAAAATTTTCATAAGGGCCATTAACTATATAAATTAAAATTTTGTACTTGAGGCTTACTTTTGCGAAATGAGTGCAGATCGGAGAAAGAAAAGCTAGTGTACGAGAGAGGATAAAACAAAACAAACGACATGATGTCTTTGTGAAATATTTTTTCAAGATTTTTTAATGAAATAAATCTTGCAAATTAATAGTAAATCTTTGGCTAAGATTAATTTATTGAACTTTTATTGTATGTCTCTTAAATTGACTTTTCATAAGAACGTTAAGAGAAATGATATAGTTGCTTTACTTTTGACTCATTAGCCCATTACTATTGATATGGATGATTATAAGTCCTGGCAGGCCCGCATTTCTGAAGTTTTAATTCAATATTACCCTTGACTTGGATGTGATGTGCTCCAAAATTATCATCCATTGGATGGTCTTAGCCACGAACGAAAACCATATTTGTTACCCTGGTGCAGGTTGACAGGCGTTTATTATGTGTTAAGACCCTAAATAATGCTTGAAATGGAGTCATTCTATGTGATATCTTAGGTGCAAGGTTACTCCAGAAAAAGAAAGAAGGGAAATGAGTCCGAGGTCCAGCCTACAATGTAATGAGTCAAAAACACTAAGCCATGAATCAGAAAATAGAAGCAAATATACAGATAAATCAATACAATCCCAAATGCTTATCTGAAAATGCTGCTACTTTGTTAGTGGTCTATGGCATCACACAAGGCCCAAAAATATAACAAATGGCTCCACATAGTGGAAGAGGGGGCTGCCAATAGATCCTCTAATGACTGGGGAAACCCCACCCTCACAAGCTTCTTGTACATGGCATGGCTTTTCTTTGAAGGTAAAGCAAGAACCGAAACTCCACAAGAAACTACCAATCCAATGGGCTAATTTAGCTTCAAAACATCCAAAGTGGGTATGATTCCAGGAGGGAGAGAGAATAAGTGCGATACTGACCATTCCATCAGCACCCACAATATACTATTTGGCACGAAGTGGGAGATGATTAAGTCTCATCTACCCAATAGATTGCAGATTGAGGGTATCAGATCTTGTTTATATAATATATGAGATTGGAAACCCAAACCATAATTCTCAGGAGAGGCCCACGCCCAGATTCCGGGATCCCACAAAATAGTCTCTCAATCATTGAGCTAGAGTACTATTCAAATCATATTTGTGGGATGTTTTTCCATATTAAAAGCTAGTTTGTCCCCTTTTACATTGGAAAATGGGAAAATGGGACTTGACCACGTCCAAAACTCCTTGTATATGTGATTCGGTTCTCAAAGTTTGTAATTAGTCAATTCTAAGTTTGGAAGCACCATGATAATGATAACAATAAACCAAAACTAGTATAAAAATTGCATAAGTTGGCAACGTTAGGTGGCCATATCTGGTGCTATCTATGTACAAGACAAATAAGGAAGAAAGCGACTTTTGGCTATAGGTGTGTCTGAGGAAGCTTTGATGGGTTTCACTTGGGGGACCCGTCTCAATATATCAAAATGCACTTATACCATTTGTTTAAATGACTAACTTCATCTTTATAATATCTGCTTCTCCTAAAGGTAAAATATCGATTTTACAGTTCTAGACCACTGGGGACACCATTTAGATGTTAGGGATGAAGTACAATTAAGGAATGATGGAAGATGAGAGAATCAGTGTATTGTTCTCCAACTGTAACATATAACCAAAAGTGCCTATTGCACACAGATGGTTGCCCTGATCCAAACTATATATTCATCTTCCAAGCTTCATTCTACTTAGATGATACTCCAGAAATTTCTCTACTGGATGAATTTCATCTTGCAGTCATCTGATCGTTCAATCAAAATCTGCGGTTAAAAGAAGTGGATGATCTAGAGTGGGGTTCCCAGCAAAAATGAGGCCATACAAGTAAAGTTGGAGACAGGCACTGTTGGAGATGACTACGCAGGATATCTTTGCTTCAGCCTTTTACTTGACTGAGTCAGTGAGTAAGAGTTGCAGATACCTTGCCATTCTCTCTCCTTTTCCCCCCAAGGGCATTAAAGAAAAGCAAAAACAAAATGATCCGGGCGTGGTACACGAGATTCTCTTTTGTTTTGTGCCGTGGAGACATGAGCAGTTCTGCAACTCACAGACACGAGAGGGGAAGGAAAAAAAAGGTTACAAAGCCAACGCCACGCCCGGTTAAACAAATTTCTTTGGCCCGGCTCTGTACTTTACCTCAGAAACAAGAGAATATTTTACTATTGTTTGCTCCTGTTCAACCTTCCTCTTGTCCCCATGTACATGGAGAAATGTAGCGAGAAACGCAATCCTTGCTACTTTATTTCTCTCGTGATGTCACTCTCCTAATTCTTGCTCTCTGCAAATCAGGACTTTTGGCTGTTAAAATCCCCTTCACCTTTCTTTATCACTGTAAAGAAATGTCAAATTACTTTCTAGAATGACAGATTTACCAAGGCAAAGGTATAGCTAAGCTCTCTTGTTTTAATATGGGCATTCACCCACTTTGTTTTAGATTTCCTTCTAAATGCCAATAAGGGATTGGAACTCCACCTAGCTAGGGAATAGTTCTGTGACCTTGAGGTCACAGGTTTAAGTTGTAGAAATAGTCTCTTGCAAAAATACAAGGTAAAGTTGTATATAAAGGGCCCTTGTGGTCTGTCCTTTCCTAAACCCCACATATGTAGGAGCTTTGTGTACTGGTACTATCCTTTTTTTAAGGAAAAGAGGTATCCATGGATTGCTTTGGTGGGCAGGTCGTCCGTCCTCACGGTCTGCAGCTCAATTCAATTCTATAGCAGCATCTCACTTAGTATATTAAAATGTTGCTAAGTGGTGGGCGGGATTAGTGTTCACACCCTCTTATTGATGTGCTTAATAAGTGAACCTTTGTTAATTTTTAAGAATTAAGGTGGTGGGTTGGTAGCCTGATCATCTTCTACATGTTATTTCAAGGTATGCTAGTATTGAGTGCCCAAATTTTCACTTCGCATCAACATTCTTGCGTCATTGATGTATCAACCAGTATCACTGAGATAACATGCAAGCGCATGCATCTGGTCTCAATATTGGATTGGATGCCTCCAAATCTATACTAAAATGTAAGAGATTTAATTTGCTGAAGATTTATTACATTATAAAACAGCATATCTGATCATGAATCTAGCAACTCAAGATTTATTACATTAAACTTTTAGCAGTTGGACTCTTTGACTGACAAGGTGCAATTCTTTCATTGGGTTTAGAGGAGCCATCGGTCATGAGCAACAGCTCTGATTACCAGAACATGTAAATATGACTTGTGATTTAGTTGGATCTCCGATTTGACCGTCCTTGTTTTAGTTGCTTTTCCCGATTGAATAGTTCTGATTTATGGAAGTAAAATTCTATTTCATGTAAATTCAAAGAGGTCATTATCTTGTCAGCATAATCACTTATTTTGATCTTGATTCTTTGGAGTGGGGTACTTGATTCAATATAAGGATGATCATGGTCTGAAGACATTTGTTATGGCACTAATCCAGCTGATTTAGACATTCAAACTCTCCTACCAAGAGTAAAAATATGGCAATTAATGGATTTATTGATTCCATCAGACACCACACATTAAGTCCAAAGGTGCCCCTCTTATATGATCAAATGAGTTTAGCCCTTTGATCTAGAGATATGTCTCAGATCGACCACTACTATCACTTTTAGCAATGCTACACATATCAGCCTTCTGTTGGTCATGGTTCTCCGAATTTATCCTATACCTTTGGTGACTTTATTGCATTTATTATTGGTAGGTATTTAGGTTAACTAACCAAATATAATTTATTAATTATTGTATTGATTGATAACTGAGTACCCTAGGCTCCTGAAATTAAGGAAGCTTCACTTCTTTCAATACTAGTAGTAAAGTAGCTAAAAAATATTGATTACCATTTTTGAATTGATGAGACCCATGTGAAGATGACCAAACTACCTTGTCAATATTTTCTAACTAATAATATGGGATTTTGTTGTTGATTCAAATGATAAAATCCGCTCTCTGATTACCTTTGACACAGTCTTCAACATGTTCATTGGATACTTAACTGGAATAACAAACTCATATTTGTTACTTTTGGCAACTTCCCATGAAGCGTTATCCACTTCCTCTTGAAACCATTTTGGCACTCTCCAGTTAACCTGCTCAACCCTGAGTGTGGTTAGCCCTCTGGAATTCGAAACAGCTCTTGGGAAGTGCCACTGGAAGGAAATGAGAACACCCATTTCCCTTTCATCTACATTATTAGGGAAGAGCAGGCTTTATAGTATTTGCAACGTGGGCTCAAGAAAGTCAAAGCTTACCTTGTAATAATCTGCTTGGAGCACTAGCTGAATAGAAGTTTGGTTAGAATGTTGAGGGAGAGTGAACGGTGTTCATATCTCACAGAAGAGTTCTGGTAAGAGTCCATGCTCAAGAGGGCAAGAAGAAGTCATTGTCCCTATTTTTCAGGTAGATTGAATCTTTTTCTTGTGGATCTAAGCCGTCTGTCATATTCCTCCTACCAAATATAGGTCACTAGTGAGAAATCAATGCATTTGAACGATCTAACTAATTGTTTCGTGTCTTCAAAAATATTAATAAGATAGATAGTTATGTTCTCTAACTCAATAAAAAATAGGGTAAAAGCACCAATGGGCATTGACTTTGGTTTACTGCCTAAGCCATTTGAATGTGATGAATAGCTTAGGTGTATGAAAAAAATTTCACCATGCATCAAACAAGGGCGTCGACTTCTTCTCACACTAAGAGTAGAGCATGGGCTCTAACTCATATTTATGCTACATAGCTTGTCTTTGTCCAAAGTTCTATATATTCCTAAATTGTACCCTTTCATCAGTAAAAGAAAATTGAGAAAACCTTTTTCTTTGACTCTCCTTCCTTTCTAGTTCACTCAATTTTTTTTTTTTTATCATTATCAATATCAAAAATCTGATTTTCAATATTAAAATAGACAAAATAACTGTCACCATGAGTATTCCTAACTAAAAAAGTATCATGAGAGATAAAATACCCTGTAGAACCTCCCAAATTTCTTGTTCATCTGGTATAAAAATAGACAGAATTCCTTTCTTACTAGCTTTTGTAGTTGAATATTTTATTAATTGTAATTTTAAAACTCAAAATACATAACACAATTATTATTATCTATCAATTATAATTTTGATATCTAATTAATATATTTAGAGTCAAACAAGATGATTAGTTTAGATCGTCCGAAGGTAAGGCTTAGGCAGATATTCCAAAAATCACTCCTGACGGATGGCATTTCTTCACAGTTCATTACTACGAAGACCGAAACACTACTATTCTGTCTATAAAATAGCACATGCCTTGGGGGAAGTTTAATACCAGAGGCAAATGAAAGGCAAGAGTGGAGGAGTGTCGTTAACAAAGGAAGGATGCGAGGAAAAGCACGAGAAATGAGAGGAAAAGCGGGTTGAACAGGCTGAGGGGAATGATTGACCGTAACTTCATCGGTTTATCCTTTGCTTTCATGTGCACCGATTCCGAGGCCGTCGTATTGACCGACGGATGCAATGGTCTGACCTCACGTGCAATGCCCTTTGACGAACATCAGCTTCCTTGATTCTCGTGCCTGCTCCCCCATATTAATAATCGCCGACTAGCATCCCGATTCTCTTCTTCCCGATTACTCTATTTTCTCCACAGTTTCTCCGCTTCTTCTTCTTACCAATCAATCACGAGATTCCATGCGCAGTTGAAATCTGAAAATGGTGTACGAACCACCATTTCTATTTTTTTTTATCAATCGACTTGTGAATTGTACGATCAGGGAAATGTCGGGAGAGGAGCCATTTTATAGAGAAAAAAACAACAGCAACAAATTGATGTTCTAAGTGACGAGGCTAAACAAATGAAAATTTTAATGAATAAGTTATTATCCACGAATGTCCAGTACAATTGGTCTCGAATAATTTCATCTCTCTCCTGAAATATGCTTGGTTGTAAGTTTGAGTCGATTGTACAATTATACCAATATACAATGTTGTACAAAGTGTATATTAGTAGAAGTGCTGGTCCTGCTGGAGCCATTAATTTTATTGCCCACCTTTCCCTACATTGTTGAGATAGAACAATCTTAATCCATTTATCAAAATAAAAACAGTCTTAGCCAAGAACATTCGATAACAAAGCATTTCTGCTGAAATACACTTAACCACAGGTTCAAGTTGCTGCTTTCTAACTCTTTTGGTTGAGGATTAGATTTAAGATATCGTATGAGTGATGTACTTTGTAATTTTTTGCTTGTATAAAAAAAGGGCAAAACCCTTTTAAGGGTTCAACCCTACATTGCCAGCCGTTCACTTACAAGAGCATAAACAATCTTCCACCCCAAACATAAGTGCCAATTTAGCAACTAATGCAGTGAAATATCACGAGAAAAAGCAACTAGCTTTGCTTGCTGGCTTATTCCTCACTTTTAACTTAATGTGTTAGACCAAGTGGTGCGTTTTGTTTGCTTCATATTGCAATATATTTTAAATTGGTGAACCCAAATTTTCTTTTCTTTTCTTTTTTTGGTTAAACACACCCAATGTGGTGAACCCAATTGATTGGGAATTCACCTTGAGTTATCAAATCAGATAGCTTAAGCTATCTGTTTTTTTTCTTTCACATATCCAAAGGAGATACAAAATGATATTGGTTAGAAGGAGTGCGGTAATGCAAGTAAAAGATTTTAAAAGGGTAAGAAGAAGGCCCAAAAGAGCATAGATAGAAATTGTGAGAAAAAATTTAAAAACATTGGGGCTAAATGAAGCCATGACATTTAATAGAGGGGAATGGAAAACCAAGATTCATGTGACCGACCCCTAATTGGGATAAGGTCATGCTCAATTTGATGTATGCAAAAACACTTTGCCTCTCATTCAAGTAGTTATAAGTAATTATTCAAAAGATTAAACTTTTAACTAAAAGATTTTAGTCATAAAATTGTAGTGTAGGTCATGGGTTCAAGTCACTATGAGTTTGGGTTATCCATAAAAACTATGGCTTGCCCAAAAGAAAAGAAAAGGATAAAAGATTTCGAGCACTTTGTAAGGAATGTTACAAGCAGCAGGCAGAAGATGAAGCAGAGTAACTTCCGAAGGTCAAGAAATAACTACTTCAGTGTAAAGATCTTTCACTCCTTAAGACGCGCCCATTCATCTGAAAGAGAGACCGAAGGAGAGGATCTGATAGTTAGAGAAAATGGTTCTATATGCTACCTAGACTGAGCTTTCCATGCTTCTTTTTACTAGGCCCCATCTTTAGATGATCTAAACCACATTCATCTTGTTTGACTTCTCCTAAACTGGCCACATACCAAAATTCATTGATTTTTGGATGATTATAGCTATGCCGTTTTTTATTTTTAACTCATCGTTATTAGATTTTTCAAAAGGAAAATAAAATAAAATCAGAGGCTAAAAGCATCCAACGTGCATGAACTTTTGCAGGCAACCAAAATAGGAAAGGTTAAGCAATATCAACAGGCCAGATCATCCAAAGTAAGGAGAAACCGAAATCAGTATAAAAAATTTAGTCGACACTACTAAGTGTAGACCCTCGTGGGTGTGTAATAGAGTATATACTATCCTTTACAGTCAATTTTTGAAAGATCTAACCTGTGATAAAGGAATTAAATCTACAAAAATGTTATTCGTAAGGGCAGCGTATACTCTATCAAACCCAATGAGCATCTGCTCCTACCTTTCATAAAGTAGAAAAGGCCTTTTCACCTTTCTGTATAGGAACGTGTTTTGCCCTTGGGATGATCTGATCCACTGGTCATGTTTGTCTGAGTTATATTGGCTAGACACCAAAATTTATAATTGTTAGCTGTTTGATTTTATGCCGTTTTGGATTCTCAAACTACAATTATTGGAATTTTCAACTAAGAAAGTGGTAAGTAGAAGTATTATATTGCAGTAAGTTTTAGCAGGTAACCTAAATACGACAGGTTTAAAAAGATGAATGGATCACCATTTACAGCTAAATTGCAAACCTTGGTTCCAATCCACCTTACTTCTTAGACTCTGTATATAATTTTCGAGAGATTTTCTTACATTTCCTTCTCGTTTGGTGTTATTCAGTTCAAGATTCCTTAAAGTCTGATTAAATAAGCCTACACAAGGCGATATGAAATTTTCCAGTCGACAAAAGATGGCGAGAAATTACTGACGAGGAAGAGCATCTTCTTTTGTTCCTTTCCTACACCTTACCGCCGATCAATTCCCGATCTCTTCCTTTCTCTCCTCTTCTTACAAACATCGGCTTCCAAGTCCCTTCGATCCTCGTGTCGCTGTCAATTTTCTCCACGCTTTTTCGTCTTCTCCATTAGTTTTTTTTATTTATTCCAATAAACAAATCCTCAATCATGCGTTTCCTCCCCCAATCTCATCGATGGCAAAGCAAATCATCTCTCTTTCTTCTCCAAATACAACTTCGTTTCCCCTGATTTTCTAGTCTCGACAATGGACCCACTTTCCACTACCAAACACGACATCATCGGAAGATATCTCGATAGTGTAAGTCGAGTGGATGGTTGAGATTTCGTAGCGTCAGGTGGGCCCAATTTGTTTATCTTTTGGGTTAGAAGAGCTAATAACCATGTGATTTTCTTTTCCGCATCTTTCCCCAAAGTCCACACAAATGTCTCGCTCTCTCTGAAATTTTATAAATGCGGGGGCGGCGCTTTTCTGCAAGCCTGACAATCGCCCCTGTCCTCTCAAATCCATCATTCTTCTTCTTCGTCGTAGTAGTAGCAAGAAAATTCACAGAGGGAGAAACCAGCACAGCTACAACAGTAGGGACCTCTAGAAGCGATAAAAATGCTGGAAACTGTAAAATACCTCGTTGGTGCCGTTGGTGCGAGCGGGTTCGGCTCGAAATCGACTGCAGAGCAAGTAACAGAAGCCTGCGATCTCCGCTCCATCACTGCCATCGTGACTGGTAAGTGAGCTGGCTATACGTGAAACGAATTCTGACGGTTCATTCTTACGGTTGTCTTACCATCATGTGGTCGTCCAGGAGCCACGTCGGGCATCGGTGCCGAGACGGCTCGGGTGTTGGCGAAACGGGGGGCGCGGCTCGTCCTACCGGCTCGAAACTTGAAAGCAGCGGAGGAAACGAAAGCCAGAATCGGGGCGGAATTTCCCGAGTCGGAAATCCTGGTGATGGCTCTTGATCTTAGTTCTCTTGCTTCCGTTAGAAGATTCGTCTCAGATTTCGAGTCTCTCGATCTTCCTCTCAGTCTTCTCATGTAAGCAGAAAAAAAAATTCAAGCATTGTTTAAAAAAGAAGGAAAAAATAGAATGAGACATGATTTTATCCATTTTTCTCTACTTCAGAAATAACGCCGGAAGGTTCTCGTACGAGCACGCGCTGTCAGAAGATGGAATCGAGATGACTTTCGCTACTAATTATTTAGGTAAAAGAAGATAAAGAAACTGTTATTTTAAATTATTTATATAGAAAATATCGTTTATTTGGTGACGTTTTGATGTATTATTGGATTCTCTAGGGCATTTTCTGCTGACGAACCTGCTACTGAAGAAAATGGTGGAGACAGCCCAAGTTACAGGCGTACAGGGACGGATAGTAAATGTATCGTCGAGCATCCATAGCTGGTTTTCCGGTGATGGAATCCGTTACCTTGAACTGATCACCAGAAAGAAAAGGTAGGGAAGACGAAGCAGGAGTGGATATATTTTTGTTTGGGCTGATTTGAGCTGAAAATTTAAACTTTGGCATTCTTCTTTCCATCTTTGGATTTTCAGCTATTACGACGCCACTCGCGCCTACGCCCTGTCGAAGTTGGCTAATGTTTTGCACACGAAAGAATTAGCAGAGAGATTAAAGGTAATTAGGTTATGATAATCCTGTTCAAGATTTTTTAGGTTTTTAATTACTGTAAAATAAATATTTTATTTTTACATTGCAGAAAATGAAGGCCAACGTGACAGCAAACTGCGTTCATCCAGGGGTTGTTAGAACGAGACTCACCAGAGATCGAGAAGGCTTCGTCACTGGTAAAAATAAAAAATAAAATAAAATAAAAATTTTCAGTTAAAATGTATTCCGTAATGAATTTAGGTCATGAAACCACCAAATCTTACATGACTTTCCATGTTTGATCCGCCCGCAGATCTGGTCTTCTTCTTGGCATCAAAGCTCTTGAAGACGATTCCGCAGGTAATTTTCATCCAATCCAAATGCATGCATTGAATTCAAAATAGAAAAAAGAAAAAGAAAAAAAAAGCCGAGATCGTAACCTGAAAGATGAAGATTTCTCTGCAGGCCGCTGCCACAACCTGTTACGTCGCTGCAAATCCCAGACTGTTAGGCGTTTCCGGAAAATATTTCGCGGATTGCAACGAAATCTCGCCTTCAAAATCGGGATCAAATACCTACGAAGCCGCAAGACTCTGGTCTTCATCCGAAGCTTTAACTGCAGAAAGATCGAAAATCGGATTCGATTACGAAAAGCCGAAAAAAAGAACTTGAATATCGGGAAAGATGGAGTATCTCTCGACGAAGGAGAGGTGTCGCCGGATGAGGATTCTAGAATCTAGAACTCGTATATACCGAAAGCTCGAACGTCTCCCTTTTGGAGGAGTAGAAATACATACAATATACAGTAGGTAGGGTGTATGTGCCATGTTAGTTGCTCACCCGACCGTAATATAGAAATCATGAGAAATAGATATATAAGAATTAGAGATAAAATAACGTGTATGTCATCATGTAAACCCTAATTTTATAATTTAGTGGATTAAGAACATGGTTTGGTGCCGCAAATTTCGCTTTTAAACGATTAGAATGGTGGAGATATCATGTGAAGGACTGCTTCCTAGTGGCTTCTTTTGTGTGGGGTCTGGCTGGCAATTTTGTGTATTTTGTATGGGCGTTGGTTCGATTAACAAATCCCATGCGTTGGTGGTTCATGATGAGCTAATCACCCGGGCCAACCAAAAGATTATGGCTTGAAATCATGATAAGGAAGCCAATCAAGCAATCAAAGTTGGGAATCATTTTCCTGTGAAAGTGATTGAAAGTTGGGTCTTGCGAAAGAGACCGACCATCTAGAAAGTCTTTATCATTGTCTAGGGATGAGCACCGAATTTGGGCCCAAATATATGTACCGATCGATACTCAACACTGGATCGGTCCCATGCTAAACGGATATCCCTTCTGCAAGATATACTCCAAAAACCAGTGGTTCATAGTTGTGCCTCCGTCGATGGGAATGTGACAACAATAACACAAAACAAGGACTTATTTATTTTTATTTGTTTAATTATGATTTCTAATTGTAAGTATTTTTTTTTATTATCGATAAGCCATAGCAATTACTCGAAATATATCTTGAATCAAGAAGAAAATTTCTATCGTTTTGAAATTTCATAGATTAATCTTAGCGTGAGATAGAAATAATAGGCATATGTTATCTTAATATGAGTAAATTAATGAGCAAAAAAAAAAGAAGAGAATGGGATAGAGGAAATAAAAACTATCTAAAAATACAAAAATGTATAGGGCTATATAGACCCAAACCCTAGACTCATTTTTCAAAAAATAGACCAAATTTATTATTATTGAAATGATTCAAACTGTTTCAAAGATTCAACCCTTACCTTACATAGAACAACTCATGGTTCCTATATTCAAATTTGATTTGGCTTATTATAGGCTTGTGGGCATTTGTCACGCTAATTATAGATTCGATTATGGTCAAGTGGCAGATGTGGGCCCCCAAAAACGTTGTTTGTCTTCAAGGAGTGCCTGGACCCGGAGCAAAAGTGGAATTTGTGGAATGAAAGAGACCATGCATGCCACTAGTTGCGCAATGGTAGCAGATCAAGTGGTATGTGAGCCATGTACTAGACAATGCCCTTTGATTTGTTTGTTGCATTGGTTGGAGGAATTGTGTATGTAATTTGGTGTTTAGAACCCGCAGCAAAACTGCATGTATAAGTGGCTACAAATACCTACCTGCGTGAACTGGAGCACGATATGGAATTCTTAATGGGTGATGGTTTGAAGATACAAGAGGGAAGTTCTGTATAAGCAATGGGAAGAATTGCTCAGATGCCCGTGAACGGCCATACTTGAACATGTTTAATGAACGGCCATAACTTGACTCGTCTCACTTTTAAGTTGAGTTGAGTTTTTGAGTTTGAAAATTATGCTCTAAACCGAAGCTTTCTAACAGTGATTGGGGTAGTGGCCAAGGCGTGTAACAGTCAAAAGAGTCTTCATCCTCTGCAACACCGTATTCTTGATTGTGGACCATTCATGCATCCTCTATGTGTGGCGAGATCAACAACCTTTAATGTTGGAGTTGGAATTTTTTTTTTAAAAAAACGGCGAATATATTTCTCTAGCACAAAGAGCAAAGATGTGAGGGTATTATTTACGAGTATCAGGGGAGGATGCTTATAATGCATGTTTCTTTGTTACTTGTTAGTCATGAGGTGTGACGGCAGAGTTGTTATCGTGTAACCTAGATACTGTAGATTTGAGACGTGAAAACAGTCTATTACAAAACTGCATATTAAGACTCTTTGTAGTTCGTCCCTTTTCAAAGATGCCCCATATGGCCCATGCGCAATAACTTGACGCACCAGACAGCCCTTTCTTTTAGTCATTTTGGAAGTCCTCCTGAAATTTTCAGAAAATATCCCGTAACATGTCGAATCATCAGCTGCCTGAGGACGCCTATCTTAGTGCGTCTCATTAAAAATTAGCCTTACAAAGGGTTACTTCCCCAAGGAAATACTTTGCCGAAGCAAGATGTGACAGATGTTTGTGCAGAATCAATACATCAATGTGAAGGTATCATTTTGGAAAATGATAGGAAGGTTAGCATCCAGTTTTGGTGTATTTTCCTTTGTCTTTATCTTATGTATTTTCGTGGTTCTGAAAATCCTTTGAATTTTCTTTTTAAAGTGATGACCCCCACACCCAGCCCTCTGGGCAGCCCCAATGCATGAAGCTCCTGCCAACGTAGGATTCAGAGAAGGGGCGGACCATATGGGCCTAAAGTACACAGTCTTGTCTTACATTTTGTAAGAGACTGTTTTCACGCCTTGAACCAGTGACCTCAAAGTCATACGACGACAACTTTTACCGTTGTGCCAAGGCTCCCGTTCACCCGGCCCTCCTAATAAGCCTCTGCTATTTGTTCTCTTTGAAAAGTATACAAGAGAAGCGTGTTTCTACAACGGTGTATGAAACAAAGCCTTACAAAGGGGGGTCTAATACTGATAATAGACTAATGACTTTTCAGCAATGGCTGTGACGAGAAGATCCAAAGTTCTTTGTTGATTGAAAAGTAAAAAATTAATGGAAAAGGGGAGAGAATTTAATCTTGTTAAAACTTATTTATTTCACCTATTATTTGAAATATGAAATAAAGTACTATACTTTGGCTACGATAGTTTGCTGAAATTGAACTTGAATCTTCAATCTTTATATTTTAATGGAGAAAGCTTATAGGCTTTTAGCAAATCCTTATAAAAGAGATGATGCAACCCTAACCTCTAGTTTCTTTAGGAGGCTCATACTTTTTCTTTATATGCATGATACCATTAAGCACAAATGTATAAGAATTGCAGCTTTTGTGATAACTTCTTCTTACTTTCTTTTTGTTCATCCTCAAGTTCTTCAACCCTCACCATATATACATACATTGACAGGCCAATCATTCAGTTGTCGTTAGTGATGTAATCGGCAAATGCATCTCACCATTCCTCATCATTGTCACTTTTCGATCCGTTTTTTGCTTGCTTTGCTTGGTTCGATGGCTGAAGGGAGAGACTTCTTTATGATGATCTCGTTACTTCAATCACTTATTCTTTTATTACCAATTTATGTTTTTCAAATAAAGTAAACTTTAAAGTATAAATGCATAAAATATAATGTGACAATGTGGGACAAATCACTCCCACTTGGCTCACGTTTGACATAGAATTTTTATTATTTTTTATTTTTATAAAGACTAAACATTTGAAAATAAATCAATCTTGTTTTACTAGTTACAAAACTTTAATTAAATAAAGTATTTGCATTTGTAGGAATTAAATGGTAGTTACTCTATTATGTGAGAATTCTCTTCAATACATTATTGTGCAATTATTTTTCTTTATTTGAATACTCTATGTGTCACTTTACAATGAGCTAACAAGTTCTCATATTTGATATTGAGCTTCATCTATTACAATTGACAATAAGTTATTCTCTATGCCTTATGTATATACAAAATGAGAAAATAGTTAACTCATAAAATCGTCGTATAATGGATCGAAGAATAACTTGAAAGAGAATGCTAACTGTGACGTGTGATTTTAATATTCCCTAAATAATTTAGGTACAAGCCATTATGTAATGAGCCTTGGCTCAACGGTAAAAATTGTCGTCATGTGAGAACTTGTTAGCTCATTGTAAAGTGTAAGCTCCTGCCGGCAAAAATGTAAGGTAAGGCTGCCTACTTTAGACCATTGTGGCCCACCCATTTCCCAGACCCTGGGACTGCCTTTTAGTTATGCCTTTTTGTGTTCAATAAACAGCTGATGTTATATACATTTTGTTTTACTCTTCCGTACTTTGTATCGACATGCATCAACTACCCAAGTCTTCTCAATGCCTCTTCGTTTCCTTCTTCAAAATACAATCCAATGGCCTTCTCCAAAGTAATTTTTTTCACCTGTCTTCTCACCTTTTTTGCCAATATCCCTTCTCTTTCCCATTAACTTGTTAGCAAAGTCTCCAGTCCTCTTAGAAATTTCAATCGGTTTGGTACCATTTGATTAGGCAAGGCTAGTTTGATTTTGGAGCGGTGTTCTTCGTGGGCCTCATCTAGGAGGAATGCTTGATGCTGCTTGAGTTGCCAGTTCAAAATTCTGATTTTCTATATCTCCCTTGACATTAATTTGCATTAACTCCATTGTAGGACCTCGAAAAGTTTCCAATCTGTGTGGGCTTGCTGGAGTAGATCACTCCTGTGTGCTTTCAAGTATGCTACTTTAAGCTTTAAGCCCAACTTTAGGAGAGAGAGAGAGAGAGAGAGAGAGAGAGAGAGAGAGAGAGAGAGAGAGAGAGAGCTTTCATGTTCAGGAAATGGAGTTTTTGTTTTTACACTTATTTGATATGAATGATTCAATTGTTCAGGAAACCATTCGCACTGAATGTTGGTCCAGCCCCATTTTCAGGCGATCGCCGTATTCAATGGTGGCGGGCGCAGCAGTCGGTGCCGACTGCTGACTTCAACCATGGTGGGCGCCGCAGTCAGCTGCCACCGACTGCTGACTTCAACAGCGGCGGGCGCCGCCGTCGACCACCGCCACCGACCTCTGACTTTGTGTAAAACGGGTTGAAAATCAGACCTTAAAATTCCCTATAAATAGGGATACCAAGAGGGCAAGGTTGAGAACCCATTCCTCTGTAAAAATCCGTTTTCATAGTGAAATTATTCTCTCCCGTGGACGTAGGCTTATTGGCCGAACCACGTTAAACTCTGTGTTTTGTGTGTGTATGATCTTGGGCGGGGACTGAAAATCCCCAACAAGTGGTATCAGAGCTCGGTTCTGCCGTGAAACAGAGGCAGAAAACGGATTTGCAGTTCCGCCGGTCGAGAGGAGGAAGAAAACTGTTCCTGCTACAGTTGCTACAGCAATCATCATTGCTGCTACAGTGAAAAGCACGTCATCATGTTGCTACAGTAAAAGCATGTTGGCTACAGTGATAGCTACATTACTACTACAGTACTGAGTTGGCACAGTACCCAAGCGGGTTCCAACAGTTCGAGTTTCAACAAATACGGAGTTACAACAGCATAGAGTCGAGAGGAGGAAGAAAACCTGCTTCTGATTCTTGCTACAAAGAATCATCATTGCTGCTACAGTGAAAAGCACGTCATCATGTTGCTACAGTAAAAGCATGTTGGCTACAGTGATAGCTACATTACTACTACAGTACTGAGTTGGCACAGTACCCAAGCGGGTTCCAACAGTTCGAGTTTCAACAAATACAGAGTTACAACAGCATAGAGTTGTAACAGTACGAGTGAAAATAGTAGCGCATTTGCACAGTAGCTGAGTTGAAACAGTACGTATTGCAACAGTTCGAGTGCAACCGTAGCTGAGTTGCAATAGTAACGAGTTGCAACAGTGATTCGATTGGAGTAGACCTATTTTTGGCAGGTTTTCAAGGGGGATAGACCAGTTCTTGGCAAACGCAGTGTGTTCTCAAATTTGTAAGATTTTTTTCCTGAAATTGCTGTAAGTACTCTTTCTTTACTTATGGAGGCAAACATGAGCAAAATGATTTGCTTAAATGGTACTAACTATCACAAGTGGAAGGGGAAAATGAAAGATCTTCTTTTTGTGAAGAAATTACATCTACCTGTTTTTGCTACTCAAAAACCGGAAGATAAGTCCGAAGAAGAGTGGGCTTTTGAACACGAACAGGTATGTGGTTTTATTCGACAATGGGTAGAAGATAATGTTTTGAATCATATTCAAAATGAAATACATGCTAGAACTCTATGGATCAAATTAGAAACCTTGTATGCGTCGAGAACTGGGAATAATAAGTTATTCCTACTTAATCAAGCAATGCACTTGAGATACAAGGAAGGGAGTTCTATTTCCGACCACTTGAACGAGTTGACCGGATGCTTTCAGCAACTATCCGATGTTGGCGTCAGGTTTGACGATGATATCATGGGTTTATGGCTTTTAAATACTTTGCCTGACTCATGGGAAAATTTTAGTGTTTCTCTGGCTAATTCTGCTCCAGGTGGTGCTGTGACATGGGAATCTGCGAGAAGTGCAGTTCTAAATGAAGAAATGAGGCGACGAGCTCAAGTTGTCACCACATCACAGTCTGAGATTTTGATCTCAGAAAATCGAGGGAGAAGTAAGATCAAAGAACAGGAGAAGAATAATAGAAGCAGGAGTAAATCTAAGTCCAGATATAAGAATCTGGAATGCAATTATTGTGGCAAGAAGGGTCACATTAAAAGGCAGTGTTACAAGTGGAAAGCCGAGAACAAAACAGAGAATGCCAAGCAGGAGAGAAGAAATGATGAGGGGAATGATCGTGTAGCTGCCACTACTTCAGGCCTTGTTGTGGTCTGTGATGAAAATGAAATCAACCTAGCCTCCAATGAGATTAGATGGGTTGTTGACAGTGGTGCTTCTTTTCATGTTACCTCGAGGAGGGAGTTTTTCACCTCATACACTCCTGGTGACTTTGGAGTGTTGAAGATGGGTAACGATGGGCTGTCAAAGGTTGTTGGTATCGGATCCGTCTGTTTGGACACCAACAACGGAACAAGGTTGATTCTCAAGGACGTTCGACATGTACCAGATATCCGGTTGAACTTAATATCAACCGAAAAGCTTGATGATGATGGGTACTGTAGTACCTTTTGCGATGGACAGTGGAAGCTCTCTAAGGGAGCGCTTGTGGTTGCCAGAGGGAAGAAATCATCTAGCTTGTATGTGATGCAAGCTTCGATTCCTATTAACTCTGTAAACGCAGTTGATGTTGCTGGTTCTTCAGAGTTATGGCACAGGCGGCTCAGTCACATGAGTGAGAAAGGACTAGGTTGTCTAGTAAAGAAGAATTTGCTTTCAGGGCTCAAAGCTACAAAAGTAAGCAAATGTGCTCATTGTCTTGCCGGGAAGCAGCAACGAGTTTCCTTCAAAAGCCATCATTCTTCCAGAAAGCCAGGCGTGCTTGAATTGGTACATTCAGATGTATGCGGTCCTATGAAGGTACGCACATTTGGTGGTGCATTATATTTTGTCACATTTATTGATGATTATTCCAGGAAACTCTGGGTCTATGTTTTGAAAACTAAGGATCAGGTGCTTGACAAGTTTAAAGAATTTCAAGCTTCTGTTGAGCGGCAAACGGGGAAGAAGCTGAAATGCATTCGCACAGACAACGGTGGCGAGTATTGTGGACCTTTCGATGCTTATTGTAAGAAGCAAGGGATCAGACATCAAAGAACTCCTCCGAAGACTCCTCAGCTAAATGGTTTAGCAGAGCGGATGAACAGGACATTGATGGAGAGGGTCAGATGCTTGCTTTCTGAAGCAAAGCTGCCCGATTCCTTCTGGGGTGAGGCGCTATACACAGCAGCCTATGTTATTAACTTATCTCCAATAGTTGCCTTGAATGCAGATGTTCCTTACAGGCTATGGTATGGAAAAGATGTCTCTTACGATCATTTGCGGGTATTTGGGTGCAAAGCATTTGTACATATACCTAAGGATGAGAGGTCCAAGTTAGACGTCAAGACCAAACAATGCATTTTCATCGGCTATGGGCAGGATGAGTTTGGTTGCAGGCTATATGATCCTGTTGCAAAGAAGCTGGTTAGAAGTCGTGATGTGGTCTTTATGGAAGACCAAACCATTGAACACATCGACAAAGCCAAAGTATCGAAACTCGTAGTTCGATACTCCGATGCATTTAGATCCAGCCTCTGTTTCACATACGCCAAGTGTAGATGGCACTAATGACCATGGTGGTGCTCCAGTTGATGTTCAAGATAATCAGGCTGAGGGAGAACATGAAGCTGCTGAAGACATGGATGTTTCGTCAGAGGTCGATGATATTTAGCAGGAGGTTCCTACTGAGGAACCAGTAGTTTCATTGAGACGGAGTTCAAGAGATCGTCAACCCTCCACTCGATATTCATCAGATGAGTACGTACTCCTCACTGACGGGGAGAACCTGAGAGCTACACGGAGGCGGTGAAAGTGAAGAGAATGCAGAGTAGATTGCGGTATGAAGGATGAGATGAAATCCTTACAAGACAACCACACTTTTGAGGCTGGTAAGATTACCTAAAGGCGACAAGCTTTGAAGAAGCGGTGGATATACAGGGTGAAGTACGAAGGTGACACTTCACAACCACGATACAAAGCTAGACTTGTCGTGAAAGGCTTTGGTCAAAGGAAAGGTGTTGATTTCGAGGAGATATTTTCTCCTGTTGTTAAAATGTCTTCAATCCGAGTTGTATTGGGTTTGGCCTCAAACCTTGATCCGGAGGTTGAGCGGATGGATGTGAAGACGGCGTTCCTCCACGGTGACTTAGAGGAGGAGATATATATGGAGCAGACGAAGGGTTTGTTGCTAAAGGCAAAGAGAAGTATGTCTCGCAAGCCGAAGAAGAGTCTCGTATGGCTTAAAGCAGGCTCCCGTACAAGGTACAGGAAGTTCGAGCAGGTTCATGACCCAACAGGGGTTATCGAAAGACTACTTGATCACCGTGTGTTTGTGCAGAGATTCTCGTAAGATGATTTCATCATCTTGCTACTCTATGTCGACGATATGCTTATTGTTGGAAGAAGCTCTTCAAGGATCGCCGCTTAAAGAAGGAGCCGAACAAAGTCTTTGCTATGAAAGACTTAGGATCCGCGAGATGATTCTCGGGATTTCTATCATTCGTGACAGGAGGAATAAGAGGTTATGGCTGTCTCAGGAGAAGTACATAGAAAAGGTACTTCAACGATTTCACATGGATAAAGCTAAAGTGGTTAGTACACCTTTTACTACTCATTTTAAGCTTAGTAAGAATCAAGTTCCAACAAGTGATGCTGAGAAGGAATACATGCAAGATGTTCCTTATGCTTCAGCTGTTGGCAGTCTTATGTATGCCATGGTATGCACTAGACCAGACATTACATATGCAGTTGGTACAGTGAGCCGTTTTCTATCAAATCCAGGAAAAGAACATTGGAATGCAGTGAAGTGGATATTGAGATATTTACGTGGTACTTCTAAGTTGTGTTTGGGATTTGGCACTGGCAAGCCCGTGCTTGAGGGCTATACTGATTCAGATATGGCTGGTGATATTGACACGAGAAAATCTACTTCAGGCTACTTAATTACTTTTGCAGGGGGAGCTGTGTCATGACAATCAAAGTTACAGAAATGTGTTGCCTTATCTACAACAGAGGCTGAGTTTATTGCTGTGACAGAAGCATGCAAAGAGTTATTGTGGATGAAGAAGTTCGTGAACGAACTTGGCTTTATGCAGAAGAGGTATGCATTATTTTGCGACAGTCAAAGTGCTATACACCTTAGCAAGAATTCTACTTTTCATGGAAGGTCAAAGCACATTGATGTTCGGTATCATTGGATACATGATATTTTGGACTCGAAGTCGTTAGAGCTTGAGAAGATTCATACTGAGGATAATAGTTCAGATATGATGATAAAAGCATTACCTCGGAGCAAGTTCGAGATTTGCAGAGAATTGGTCGAGATGGGCTTCTGCTAAAAGTCCATACGTGAAGAAACCTCCTTCAGTTAATGGGCCTGGAGGGGGAGATTTGTTGGTTCAGCCCCATTTCAGGCGATTGCCGTATTCAATGGTGGCGGGCGCAGTAGTCAGCTGCCACCGACTGCTGACTTCAACAGTGGCGGGCGCCGCCGTCGACCACCGCCACTGACCTCTGACTTTGTGTAAAACGGGTTGAAAATCAGACCCTAAAATTCCCTATAAATAGGGATACCAAGAGGGCAAGGTTGAGAACCCATTCCTCTGTAAAAATCCGTTTTCATAGTGAAATTATTCTCTCCCGTGGACGTAGGCTTATTGGCCGAACCACGTTAAACTCTGTGTTTTTGTGTGTATGATCTTGGGCGGGGACTGAAAATCCCCAACACTGAAGAGAGAGGTTTCATGTGAACTAACATGTCTTGTTGGACTGAAACCGAATTAGTTGTGGAAGCTTGAGACCTCAAAAGAATGGCTGAAGTTCTAGGCAATTTAAGGAGGAATATCATACAAGCTTAGTTTATTATCACTTGCAGCAACGGGTTCACTCTAATTCCGATCCATCTTCCTGGTATTTGGAGCTTTACTTGATTTTAGTGACGATTTTCATCCTTAACAGAAACAACCTTCTAATTTAACCATTTTCTCTCATGTTTTGGGGGATGAGAAAATTTTCTCTGTTGCTTTAAGACGTGGGGAGAGACCAAGGCATATAGATACTTGTTCTTCTCTCTCTCTCTCTCTCTCTCTCTCTCTCTCTCTCTCTCTCTCTCTCTCTCTCTCTCTCTCTATGTGAAACCTTCTATAAACCTTCCCACTGAATAAGTGTGTGCATGTCTATCTGTCTGCAAAGCCATGCTTGCATGCAGTGTAATATATATAAATATACAATTCCAATGAATAAATCAATGCATTTACAAAAAATGGGTAAATTTGTTTTTTAAGTGCATTGATTTATTCAACCCTATTTTTTGTAAATGTATTGATTTATTCATTGAAATTGTATATTTACATATATTATACTGCTCATGCTTCTTTTATAAAGCCTTGTAATTTTACTGATTAAAGTTGTAGTCTTTCATAGTGATTCATTTTTGTGGTGAGTACTATATATTTGTTATTGTTGTTTTATGAGCTTTGTTTATGAATTCAAGCTGGAACATCAATAGTGAAATGTTATAATGTCTAATTTAATTCATTAATTAAAATTTCACACTTTTATCTTTTCTCTCTGTGTGTGAGTGTGCATGAAAGTTAAAGTGAACACGCACTTGCATGCATGCTCAATAACATAGTGTCTCTGTGCACAACTGCGACTATAAGCATTGATCTCAAATTCGTGGACTTGTTACTTTGAAGATTGGAACTACTCATAATCTTGCTCTTTATTGCTGGGCTATGTTCCAAAATTCTCATTCATCGAATGATTTTAGTCTCTTGAATTGTAAAATGGATGTGAAAGAATTTAGTATTCATCTAATGACGAGAATTTTGGAGCATAGCTTGATCTATGTGAGGGTGCTTTAGATCTTTAGAAACATGGTCTACCTGAAATAATTGGTGTTCATACCATTTAAAGAGGGGAGCACAAGGAAAAACAAGGAACACATATATTACTAACGTTGAAAATTGTGGAAAATTATGAAAGATATGAGAGTTTCCTTACATGCTTGATGACTCATATACAGTATATGGTATGCCCCACTTTTGCATGATGGACACCACAAAATGATTGATCAAAACCGACCATTTGATTTTATGGATCTAGATCACTTGAATGCCAAAGACTAAGGTGATTCAATGAATACAATATCTTGAAACTCTGCTCTTGTTGAACATAGACCATTCTGTAGACAAGGTTTCCGACTGTTCATGTGTTATGATCAAAAGAATATTTGATCGTATTCTAGGATCATCCAATCGTTGCTGTTTATGGTGCATTAGTCATTTAAAGATGGAGAAATTAGATGGACTTCTCTGATCAACTATTTCTGAGATTCGTCATGGAAAAGTGGGACACTGCAAAACGCAGTTTTAGTGTGTACGCTATGGTATTATTCCTCCATCATCTAACCATGCTTTTGGGAGTTGAATTTACGCGTAGCGCAGTTGTTGGCATAAAACAAGCACTTCCTCTCGTTATGTTTGGTTGGAGGTCTTGACACATTCACGCTGTTGGGGAGATTTCAAGTAGATTTAAGAATTAGGATGTTAAGTTGATAGACGAGTCTTTTCAACGGGAGCCAAAAGAAACCCCCACTCAACTGGGGTCTACTTTTGGATGATCGAATCTATTCCTCTTGTTTAGACTGTACTCTTTAGATATTTCTAACAAAAAATTATGCCCAACTCGAAAAATTTAAACATCATAACTAAAATCATTCAATGATCATGAATTAAGCTGTCTAGCCATTCTGCCTCGCAGGCTGATCATGGTGAATGAATCAGATCATTCAAAAGTGGAGTACATAGAATCGTCCCATCTACACGTTTGTTAAACTATTAAACATCCAAAGCTTGAGCAACGAGATGAACGAGTCAGATGTCATCCAAGCTGCTGGGCTGCTGGCCCGTGTTTTAGATGTCATTTAACAAATTGGAGGATCAACTTTTTGCAACCAAGTACTTTTCAGGAGTGCTGATGAACGGCTGTGATTACCAATAATCTGGGACCCACAGACACTTATGACTAGAAGCTCGCTATAGAAGTGTTTTCTCCGGCGTCGTAGCTGGAACTAAAACTCTAGAGAGTGTGTACGGGCTATTGCAAGGTTTTGCAAGAAATTACAGGTAGGGAAATATCGATTTCCTTCGGTTAAACGATGGGTGGGTTTCCAAACGTCGTAAATGGCTTCTCTTTCCAACAGATTGTTTAGAATTTTAGATTCTGTTCTTAGGGTTTGTTTGTAGTGTCCTTTTTCTCTGCGTTGGTTAATGGGTATGGAAAAGAAAGCAGTTAGATGCTGCCTAGCAATTGTTCGATCAAATGCGCAATTGTAGAAGGATCCTCCATGAAGTCACTGAAACAATAAAATCCCACTGGTTTTGAAATAGGATTAAACCATTATGCTTAAGAAAACCAGGACTTGTGTCCTGCGCAATAACGCTCACAACCCAGATCCTGCTTCGATCAGGATGCTTTGTTTCATTCTCAAAGGCAGTGATTATAAGTGCTTGGTAAACAACTAAGCCTCTAGGCAAACTAACCCAGTAATAACTTATGAGCATAAGCCTTAACTGTGTGTATCTGCAACAAATGGTTCGGGTCTTTAGTTTCTCTCCGTTTTCTTTTCTGTAGAAAGCTATGCTTGTATGTGATTTAAGTCGTTGTGGTTCTGGTAATTCATTTGTTCTTCTTGGTTTCAGATTACTAGTTATTTATGTTCTTTTTCCTTATTGGTAAGGTGAATCATCTGAGATACACTCAAAGTATGAAGATGCAACTCCATGCCCAACTTTGGTGATTTTACACATCTACTTATGGTATTTATTCTTGTTGTAGGTTTGCTCTTTCGTGGTCTATGTAGCTGTTTTCTGCCGTTCATACATCTTTGTTTGTTAAGAAGTCTACCTTCTAGCTAAGGAATTAAAGGAAATTACCCTGACTTGAGATTCAAAGCCCTCAAAGTATTGTTCATCACTACTATTGAATCTTCTACATCTTCACTCACTTTAAACTCAACAGCCATCTTTCGCACTTTATCCTCACATTTGCTAGAACACAACCTAGCAAACCTTTTATATTCTGGTTACAAAATAGTTTAAAATATTGTCAGAAGCTGCAACCTACTTGGTTTACTGCTGTTTGGCAGGATGCTGCTTTCCAGTTGGATTGTTGTTCTTACATAAACGATGATACAGAAACATAATACCATGATTGGCATCAAGGCAATGGACAATAGCAGAATAGTTTTCCTGTAGGTTTTTCACGTAAGGATGACTTAAAAGGACGGTTTCCAAGAATCACGAAGTATTAGGCGTGTGCAGAAGGCTGACCAGACCAGAATGGACCGTCGGTCTTCGGTCGGTCTATACACTGTATAGGTCCAGTAATATGCAAAAACCAGACCGTTCGGTCGGGTCTCGATTTGTTGTTTCGACCCGCGCCGACCGGACTGATATCGGGCACAGTTGATACAGATGATTAGGCGTGTGCAGAAGGCTGACCAGACCAGAATGGACCGTCGGTCTTCGGTCGGTCTATACACTGTATAGGTCCAGTAATATGCAAAAACCAGACTGTTCGGTCGGGTCTCGATTTGTTGTTTCGACCCGTGCCGACCGGACTGATATCGGGCACAGTTGATACAGATGAAGGTGTTTCATGAGATTGCCGTAAATGGAATATCGCAGCCGTCCTTTACTGGCAGCGCTCGCTCCTACTCCCCAATCCCATCCACGCCGTTCAAGATGAAGATTGTTGCACCCATCTCAGCTGGCCTTCCAAGCTTCCACATGATTCCATTCTCTTCCCTGATTGGAAAATCGTCGTCGTCCTCCTGTTGCCGAACCCAAAAGCATTAAAGCACGTTGCTATCTTTATTTCGATGGACTCACTTCCTCTGCGATCCCCGCCGGCGATTTACCCTTTTCAGGCAACTGTACCACCTTCAAATGCATTCTACCTTTTCAAAGCCTTTTCTTATGTCTTTGCCGAGAAATCTGATGCACATGTCGAAAATGCCGTCGGAGATGTTCCATTGGAATTTCCTTGTCTATGAATCGATCTCGATCGTCAATGATGGCATCCTCTTTGCCAAGGGCATCAATCAACGGAAGGGCGTCAACATCCCAGCTTCGGACCTTCGTTTTAGCGCCGGTGTCGTAACTCCATTAACTTCTTCATCTTAGGAGGTTTTCCGGTATCTTCACCCAGAACCAATCCCACCCGTTGATATCAAAATCACCCATACAACTGGTCCTGATTCCACTCAGCACCAGACCGAACAGGAACGAGAGAATGCCCAGATCGAACAGGACCGAGAAGACCTATCTGTCGGTCTAGACCATGAGACTGAAAAAATTTGGTCCGGTCCATTTTGAGCCCTGAAACTGGACCGGACCGGACCATGCACACCCCTACAATGAATTCTATCATGAAAGAGAACGCAGCAGTTCGTAAAAGCACCTATGTTAACTAAGTCCCTTTTTTTAATACATTTTACGTATTGGTGCTTTCTTGCTTTGGATAATTACTTCAAACTCTTGAGGGCAGTAAAGCACCATAAATTCATGTGGATAATGAACCAAATTTATTAATGAGGACAAGAGAAAGTTTCAGAAGAAGGCTGCAATGCTCTTAAACCTGAACTCTGTTATCACACTCAGCTATGTGAGGAATACTCTAGGTTAAGAAGCAAATACCCACACAGAAATCCTCATCTTGTTTACAAAGGCTGACTAAGCTCTATACAGAGATATGCTTCAACTGCATTCTAGATACAATGCAAGTCAACCTTTCTAGCAACCCAGCAATTAAATTATGATCTATCTAAAATTCTAAAAAACTATTGCTTGGACACTTCCCGAGTGAATGCTTGACTAGGCCGATTCGACAAGGTATCATTTAGATTTAAGTCATCTTAGTATCTGGTCCATCCAAACCGAGTTGATTGCTTTTGCCCTTACCTGCATTTACACCTGAAAAAGTTCTGAATCTGTGTTTCTCTATTTTTCTAGTTTGCTTAAATCATGACAAATTCACTTTTGCAATGAATTGGACCAAATTGACCGTTCTTCCCTTTGTATTTGTATAAATATTTACATGTTAGTATATTCTGGCCTATTTTGCTGAAAAAGCCTACACGTTGCATCAGGCATTCACGCAGGAGGTGAGGTCCTTTTGTTTTTTTGGTAATAGCACATAACTAAATGTTAAAATGTTTTAGGAGGCTTGATAGACTAAAATTAAGGAGAGAATGTCCAACTAAATTTAAGAAAGTTTTATTAGGAGGTAGAGCAACATAAGGAGAAAAGAATCAACTGTCTTTGATTTCTTTTGTTTTACTCCAAATATCCTATAACTTTCTGTATCTCCTAGAGAAGAAATCTCTCTCTCTCTCTCTCTCTCTCTCTCTCTCTCTCTCTCTCTCTCTCTCTCTCTCTCTCTCTCTCTCTCTCTTCTTAGAGACCACCTTCAACTGATATAATCCATCTTTTATCCTCCAAGGAGAGTTCTCTTTTATAGCATAAATATTTGAAATTATGTAAATGGGTTTCATATTTTATCTTTGCAGATCTAATTGTCAAGAATCGCGTCTTGAAAGCTTTTCGTACTTTTTTTTTTACTCAAAATGTCTGGAGAAGAGGAAGAGAATGCTGCAGAGCTAAAGATTGGGGCAGGTAAACACCGTTTTTTCTATTTATATACTGTCATGTCATATGTTGGTTCTGTTTCTATGTGAAGTCATCCTACAATTAGTGCGTATATGAATGATTTCCCATGATGAGTATTATAAAATTCTTAATGATTGTGTACATAGCATAGTTATAATTTGCATTATCATGCCGGATTTGGTTGGAATTCCTCCTTTTGTTGATTACATCATTATACTTTGATATCTTTATGCTGCCATAGGTGTTTTCCTTTGTGGATCTTAATTGCTAATAATGCACCTTTTTTTTTTTAATGATACAACCCAACTTTTGGCATAAATTTTCTTAATTTCTTGTGTGACTGGAATTTCCCATTCCTTATGAAATGGCAACTCATAGATTTTCTGCTGTTCATAAAATGGTTGTGTATGGGTTTGTTATGGAGTTCGATTTTGGTACAGTATTATGATTGTTGTGGGTTTTCAAAGGCATAAATTTATGAAGTTGAGGAGAAGAAAGAAACTTCTGGTTTTAGTTGAAAGAGAAGAGAATATGGCTAGGTCATTTGGTGGCCATATCTCAATGAGAAAACTCTTAGGGATTCAGCTATATTTTCTTGAGCTTTGCTGGCTCTTTCCCAGGCATTTTTCAAGCAAATTTGTTTCTTCATATTATAGTTTCCAAGTCTTGATTATATGTGTATGTCTGCATGACTGACAGTGGTAGTGAGTGCATAGCAGAATGAAATGATAAAAGTGAGCTGTAAGTTTTGAAATTTAAGATTTACATCTACTCTTCTTCGTACATTGAATTCTCTATAGCTCAAAAGCAGAATACAAGAGTCTCTAGGGAGCTATTTAAGTTTAATCCAGGCAATTCTTGTGATTTAGTCTATAGGAAAACACATATTTTCTTTTATTAAGTGGGCAGGCAGTCATCCATCTGACTCAAGGTATGGCACTGACATGCAAGAAACAAGTTTTCTCTCTTGAAATAACTGTATAAATTACTTAAGAGCAGAATACAAAAATGCTTCTATGGGGATGTTTAAGTTTGGGACATGCAATCATTAATATATAGTAGAAGCCATATGTTTCTTTTATTAGGCAGGAAGTTGTCCATTCAATGGAAGGCATTTGTTTGGTAAACAGGGAGTATTTGAGGTGCTCTGCAAACCATCAAACAGGACTGAAGATAAATTCAGCAAGGGCGTTAGGTGTAGGTGGATGGCTTCTTATGATAGTGCAGCTTGGATGCTATGGGTTGAAAGAAATATGGGAAGCACTGGTAGTGAAAGATCAGAGTATAGAATCTCTATGGAGATGTAACCTAGTCCATTTGTAGATAGGTTTAGAAAGGTATTCAATGGCTATTAACTGTAAGACCTTATATGTGAGTTAGATTTAATAGTTACACTAAATGACAGAAAGGCAAGAGGATGATGAACTGGATTCCTTTGCCCTTGGACTGTATTACACTTCAATTTTGATGGATCTTAACATCGGAACCAGGCCACCAAGGATATAAGTCTCTAGAAATCATACTGTTGAAATACAGCTGTCATCTTCAGGATGAATTTGTTGGAAAGATTTGAATGAAACTGATGATCAGATGCTCTTTATGGGGTTATGGCTGCTTCTGAAGGAGGTTAGGGTTTTTGTGGGAAAATTTAGACCAATTGATTATTGTACATAACAGAACTCTCAAGGACCATGGAGGTTGGCTACGTTCATTGATGAATTTTACGAATCTGTAAATGCAATCAGTCCCGTTTTCTTACATTCTGATGTCACCATGTCAGCGTCTATTCTGGCTGACACTTTAGCAAAACACTGGTTCTTGAACTTGGAGAAGCCCCACGGAGTTGTATGTGGTAAATGCCACAGTTCACTTCTCTAATAGTGTGTTATATATTTATGCCATCAGCTCTCACTGTTAAAAATAGGGCTTCTTGAAGTTGCAGAAGTTATGTGAATATTGTCATTATCTGTTTTTCTTTTTTCCAATGGCTTTGTTTCTAATTTTATGGTATGACTTCTTTCTATTGTTTCCATATTCTATCATTATGGTATGACTTATTCCTGTTGCTTCCATATTCTTCGAGGCACCTTTAGATTAGTTTGGTTTTTGGGCCTAGCACTTCGTTTCTTGGTGCATTTCCCTAAAACCTCCTCTGGTTTTTCTGACATTGTCTCTGTTTATCAGAATTTGAGAAGGCCAAGTGTTTGATGAACTGTGAAGTTGCACTAATTCTTGATCGGAAGTATGAGCAGCTTCAGCAGATGTCTGACGATCCTATGAATCAAATTTCTCAGTAAGTCTTATAACAAGATTTCCAAGTTGTTCTTCAGTTTGGAATTGACTGTTTCGTGGGTAAATATTCATAGTTTTATGGGTAGATCCCCTTTTAGGTGATATTTTAAAATTTTTATGTAGCATATATTTTGTTGTCATCATGTGACCTTGAGGTCGTGGGTTCAAGGCATGGAAACAGTCTCTTGCAAGAATGCAAGGTAAAGCTGTGTACTATAGACCCTTGTGGTCTGCCCCTTTGCTCGACCCCACGTAGGCGGGAGCTCTGTGCACCAGGCTGCCCTTTTATACATGCATATATTTGCCATTAATTTGTAACCTTGTTATGTTTCTTGTCTTCCAGAGTTTTTGAGAAGTCATTGCAGTATGTGAAACGTTTCAGCCGCTACAAGAATCCAGATGCTGTGAGGCAAGTTCGAGAGTATCCTTTCATTCTGCAGAATGATGCTTCTTATTCTCTTCTTGCTGGCAAATGTATTAAAATGTCGTTCTTTTGTGGAAGTTGTGAAATTGCTCTATGCTGTGTAATTTGTGATTTTCCCCTAAGTTATCTTTGAGTTTGTTATGTAGTTCGTCCATGTGGCTGAGAACACCCAATGAACTATCATTGGGTCTCTGCTTATCATGCTTGATGAAACCCATTGTATCATTCATGGTTTTATGCCAGTATGAATCATGAAATAGATGTCGTGATAGAGGTATCCTGGTCATTTCCCAGCTGATTGTCTTCCAACATAGAGTTGCAACATATATTAGTTCCCTGAATCTGGGACACATTCTTATGTTCCCATATAGAAACATTTTTAAATTTCATATTACATGTCCAATCCTTAACTCTCCCATTCAGAATCCTGAGTCGAAATCAGTTGGCTGAATTTGAGGTAATTTATGCTGAAAAGTTTCAGCAAGCTCAGTCACGGAATATTTTCTCGAATGAAAAATCATTCTCATTAGTTGTATAAATTCTTTTGGATTCACAGCTTTGTGTTCTAGGCAACCTTTGCCCTGAAACTGTGGAGGAAGCTATAGCTATGGTCCCATCTCTTAAGGTAACATCTCGGACTCAGATATTGCCCTGTATGTCTGTTTGACTGCAATTTCATACCTTTTCTTGCCATGAGGTGCATCTGTAAGAGACTCATAGGAGCATTGGGGAAAAAAGCATAAGATTGCATACATAATATGTAGAATACATGCGACATGCATCCACTTTTCATGTGAAAATGCAACATGCATCAAACATCGTATTCTGGTTCTTGTGTAATATATTGGATAAAACACAGGTATGATCTCTTAATAGGAGCTCTATTGGTAGTTGTAAACCCGGTACCAGCATTCTCTACAAAACAAGAACATCAGCTACAATGACAAATCCCAAAGTGGGAAACTGCATCCCTTTAAAAGGTCCTTCCAACTATAAGGTACTCTTGGAGCTTGTGTTTTCTCTTGAACTAGGAGAAAACACATGTTCCAGGAAAAAAATTGCCGTGGCACTCCCTCATTTGACTTGCTTGCTTAAGCAAACTACTGTGTTTATATTTTTCTCTGGGATGACTTCATATGCCAAGTTCCACGGATCTGTTATCTTCTTCTGAATGTTCTGTGTGCTTCTCATGGATTAAGCTTATCTGTTTTGCAGGCAAGAGAACGGGCTCTTGACGATGATACAATCGAGAAAATGTTGCATGATCTTTCTCTAATCAAGAAATTTGAATAGGTTAATGATATCTTAATTTCTTGTTAATCTTGTATGTGCTATATAATTTAAGGACTTACTGAAAAACAAGCTATTGTTACACTAAAACTACTGCATTTTTATAATTTATCTTCCCCTAAAAAAACTTCCATGAAGCCCAATGTTATGGAAGTATTTAACTGTGTATTGTTTTGTTTACGTAGAAACACCATGAATGCCAAAGCCAGGATTCAGTGCTATAGAAAAGGGGCATGCCTTATTGAAGATGATAGCCTATACTCCCCTGTTTGGATGCTACCAGTTTGTTGTATGACTGTTCTTATCTGGGAATTGTGACAGCTTTGTATCAACTGATTGGCAGTTCATGGAACAAATATTTGGTGCACCATACAACCAGTTGGTGTGTAGGTTTTCCTCTTCTTTTAAATCTTTGTGAAATATCATTTCTTATATTTCTGATGCTGGATTCCATATTTTTAGTTGTTTGAATTTGAGCAGATAGAAGTACAAAGTGGGGCATCTTTAATCGAACCATTTATCTGTTAGACTTTATTGTGGATTTCTGAATTGAAAATGTGAGCACCATTTTATGGACCTAATTTAAGGGAACGTCGGTGATACAATGAGCTGGTGAACCTCACAATCTGGAGCTCGTGCAATGGACAGGTCCAGTTTTTTCAATGCTCATGTACCAAAATTTCGTGGCACTTAAAACGAGTGATTTAAAAATAAAAAAGCAACTTTTTACAGTTTTCATAAAGTATAAAAAGTGGCAGTTCCAATGCACGAAGCTCCTGCCTATGCTGGGTCCAGGAAAGGAACGGACCACAAGGGTTTATAGTATGCAGTCTTACCTTGCATTTTTGCAAGAGGCTGTTTCCATGCCTTGCATCAGTGACCTTAACTTCACACGATAACAACTTTACCGTTGCACCACCTCTCCTACGGTCATTAGAAAGTATGGGCATTGGAAATTATTTTCAGCCAAACATGTTTTTAGATCCCTAAACAGGAAACACTTAACTTTTCACCATTTACCTTTTTTCACAAGCAAAGAATTATGAAACAAATAGCATGCATCTTCTCACTAGCATAAACACTTCAAAATCTAATCCCTGGCCAAAGGGAAAAGTAACGACTCAAACGTGCAACCAAGTGTATTTCAGGGAAGATGCTAAGTTGCTCGCGATTATGTACTTGCTTATTGTAAATATTAATTCTAAAAAATTTTCATCTATCAGAATTAGTATGCAATAAGATATTCTGCTGGAAAAATTTATCTTTTCTATTTATTTCCCATATGCCCGTTTGCTTATTCTCAAAATCTCTCTCCTATTTTCTGAAATACCCTTTCCATGTTCCACTTCTAGCTTTTAAATATATGAACATAGTATATATAAAGCATAATATCTATATAATATGAAGTGAACATCTGTTTGGTTAATTTGTCGACCATTTGTGTGAGGGGTGTTTGCTTTATATATAGTACTAGGTAGATGCTCAAGTAATGTCTAGGAAAACATTACAAAGTGTTGTTACTATCCACTCTCAAATTTTATTCTATTTTTGAAATATAATTTAATTAGCCTTAATAAAATTTTATAATAGCTAAAAATACTCTATAGTGCCTAGTTTCATGGGCTTAAACTTTTAGATTCCTGTGTGGCATTTAGTCTTGAAATGTACTCAAGGCACCGAGGCTAAGTTCAGCTTGAATTCCTGAAACTTACAAGAAAATATGGAAAGAGAGCTTGAGACCAAAAAAGAACACTATATATTATTGCCATTAACTTACACTTTGATGCTTTGAAGCTTAATGCTTGATTATGAGATGCCTTACAAATGAGGGAACTCTCTATTTATAGGAGTTCACCCCCTTTCCACCTCTTCAATAAAGGGCTAAGATTACTACACATGTATGGTCCAGATTACCCTCTGGAACATTCTTATAGAATATCTTAAGTCTACAACATTCTAAATTGTAGATATTTATAAGGATAATTCTAGAGTTTAGGGCTTCTAGAAACGGATCTTCCTTCACGAGTCTTCAATAGTGGAACAAAGTCTCTTGAACTAAATCCACTAACTAAAATGGGCCTCTCTTAGAACTTCATGGACTGTGTAACAACAATCCATGACACTAGGTGATTGATGGTCCAAATTGTTTATATTATGAGTGTCAATTTATATACGTGACACCTTAATAATCTTCTCAATTAATATGATCTTAACCTTCGAATTGGTTAATCAAATGGAGAAGATTTTTATAGGGTAGTCTAAATATGGCTAAGAAGATGCAACTATGGGTTGCCACAAATCTTGGCTCTACTTAAATTGATATATTGGATTGCAATTCGTTATTCCGTTATTCAACTAATTATATAAGATAATGTAATAGAATAAGTCAGAGAGAAAGATTTTAGGAATTCAAATGAGGCTTACTTACGTTAAAAATAAGCATTAGAGCTTAGTATTATTATATGAAGATAACTAAAAGTTAGAAGAAGATAAGTAAAAAATGTTAGATAGAAAGATTCAGGATTTGCGATAGATAAAAAAGAGAGAGAAATACCTTTGTAAACTCAAGAAAAGGATTATAAAGACAAATGTTGTGGAATAATAGAGAGTTGGGTGAAAAACTGTATTGCTTTAGTATATAGAAGGACTATCCTCGAGGAAGCCCTGTTCAAATCTCCATTGATGTCACTCGGAAGAAAAAGAAGAATCTGAGACTTGACAGCATCGTCAGAACTGTAATCACTCTCGCTTGTAACAGGTATCTGATCTCAGATTTTTGGGTTTTCCTTGAATTGCGTTTTAGGACTTCTTGCCTTGATTGGATGAGCTACAATCTTATTTTCGTAATGCTGATGAATTTGGATACTGGTTTTGAATTACAATTATGGTCTGAAATTGAATTCCCGGAATTAGATTCCAGTGGTTGTGCGCTAACTATCACTTAAAATTGGATCATCTGGCGTGGAATTTAGTTGCCTCTTATGACTAAAACTGCCCCTTTAGAATTCTCACCCGTTCTTGTACTTTGGCAAACCATCACAATTACTTTGCAGGAGAAAGATGTAATGCAGAAATGGATTCAGGAATTTATTTCTCATGTAAGTAATAGATTCCAAGTGCACAGTCCTGAGACGGATTAATGCGTTGAGCTTTGAGGGTTGCTGTTCTTTGTCGGTTCCGTGAAATCTTCGTAGGGCTGTTGCCGAAGAGTGTTACTGTCTAAGTTTTTGCAACTCAGTCTCTTCAATGCACAGACCCTTGGATCCATTTTCTTGTTTAACATGTACTGTTAATCTGCTCCATGCAGATTATTGAAATTGCACTATGATGGCTAGTGTTTTGTTATACTTCTCTAGGTAAATCACTGCATATTCAGCCACTCACAAAATGAAAAAGGAAATTGCACCACATTTTTAATGGAGAGACTGCAGATCCCTTGACACAGTCATGGTGCTTACAAGCATCTGGAAATGCTTGTTGCTTATGGTATTTCTTCGAACTCAGAGACTTTCCCCGAATAGTTCTCAGCTCCTCTGATAATGTTTAGGCAGGAAGTAATTCGTATAATTGCTTTTGCAGTTTGACAAGAACAAAGAAAATTAAATGGTTCTTTTGTTTTATCATGGGCAAGCATGTAGTTGTTCTTATTCCTGTTGAGAATGACAAGTATTGGCATTATTTGTTCCATATCTACATTGTTACAATCACAGATATGCCTTTTTCTTCCATGCTTTTCTTGATGGCCAAAGAGTTTTGCGTGATGATAAACACAATGATAAACTATACATGCACCATATGGCTGATCTCGGTAGATCAAAGCACTGGTCAGTGTATACTGATATAATGTAGTTCTGCTCATGTGACCTCCTGAATGAAGGTCCCTTAAGAGCTCCCAGGTCATTCTGTCAATAGCCTACTTTTACTCCTTGCAATGACATCCCATCTGTTATCGCTTTTAATTTGTGCTAAATGCTCTGTCCTTCTCCCCTACTTACTGGCTGTCAAGAATGCTTCAATGTTTTGATTAACGTCATACCTGAATACTCCCTCTTTACAATGCACCCAAGGCATCCGTCATCAGTTATAGTGTTTCATGTCTGATTTTTATTCTTTATAAATGGAAAGTATGCTGAGCCTACAGCTGAGTGCATATTCTCCAACTTCACGCTTTTGCTGTCAGAAGATTCCACAGAGGAGTCTAATAAAATATCTATGTGAACAATTTTCGGGAAAGACGAATTCAAAACTTTCAGTGTAAGCAACGGGGATGAAGAAGATGAAGATTCAATTGACTTGGATAACTAACTTTACTTTCCAGCTGAAGAAAAAGAAACTGACAACAAACATGCGTGACTTGGTAAACATACAGATTACAATAAATCCACCATGACCCAAGCTGTAAAGGTTTAATGTCTCAAATGTGGCACAGATCTTAACAGAAGTAGTATCTTTAGGGAACAAGAGGAGCAAGGGAAACATATGGTCCTCCCAGAAACAGAACGAAGCCAAGCCAGCAACCGTGACAGAGGTAGTTGAGATTTTTTTTTTCTCCTTTTATGCAAGGTAAAGCTGCATACTATAGACTTTTTGTCGTCCGTCCCTTCCCGGAAACCTGCATATGCCTGAGCTTCATGAACCAGGCTGCCATTTATGTAGTCTTTTTGTATACTTAGCATATCGGCTGCGATATAATCTATGTATTCACAGGTTGATGAAAGTATAGATAGAGCTGTTGTCCGCTTAATTTTCATCTGCGCATCTTTACTTTCTGTCAGTAGTATTTACACCGCACTTGCTATCAGCCTAATGAATGTTGGGAAGTGGAAGCCTTCCTTAGAGCAGTTTGCGTAATTGTGGGGAAGTAGAGCCGCTTCTTCTTCCAGCCTTTGCAAGATGCCATTGTTGGGCTTTGTTTCGTTGGAACACAAGTTATTTAATACTTGCAGGATAAAATAAGTGAAGATATATTAACGAAAAAACTGTTAATCGTTTTGTCATAGAAATGAAAAGGGATTATCTCCCTATTCAGTGTGTATGACTTCTGGTTTATGCATGGTTTCAGCCAAGGTAAATGATGACACGAATTTAAACGCAGTTATAAGTGCATTTTAGTTATTGCGTACAGTTTATGCGGTGCCTATGCTGGGGTTAATGAGTACATCAATGAAGCTAAAGACTACGTCAGGGTCAAGAATTTTGTTGACCAAAACACTCATCTCCCGGGCCACATCTTTAGATTGGCCGTGCACCAGAAATCATCTCAATTGATTCTAAGCTCTGATACTGTATAGCAGACAAATGGAACCATCGAAAAATCTTAATCATTCGAGGGGTCAGAGATTTTGGGGTGTGGCCTATCTAGATTGTGACGCAGAATAGAAGTCTTTTTTATCTCCAACGATCTTGATCCACTTGCACTTTTGAACATGCGCAAAATAATCTCCACTTTCCTCTTCAATGGTCGGCTGGTCTCAAACGTGCCTTTTTTTCTGGTTACAAAAGAAGAACTACAGAGGAAACTACTCGCACTGTCCTACATCTAACCATCCCATAATGGACTGGGAAGTGCTGATCCCGAACTTGAGACCTAGTGCCAACAAGAGAGGCCATTCATTTTTGCTAAACTACTGGGCCACTAGGCTTTCAGTGGCTCTAAAATGGTTTAGTCTAAAGAGTCCCAATAGGAGCAGTTGCCCTTAAGAGACCTAAGAAGTAGTCATTGCATGTTTGAAATGGCTTGAATAGGCTAAAAATTAAATTTCATGAGCACTGAATGCTTTTAGCTTGTTCAGAATTATGATCATTTATTTCTATTTAATTTTTCAAAGATTCAAAACAAATGGCTTATATTGTCAAGTGCAATAATTTCTAATAGGTTACCTAATTTTTATATGCTGCCCATGATGAATGACTCAGATTTTTTTTTGACTATTTCCTAACCTTAAGAGCGTCTACTTATCTGGGTACTCTGGTCTAAATTATTTTATCATTTCCTGTACTTCATTATGGTTGTTTGTACTTAACCAAGGGCTGTACTTCACGTGTACTAAATTAAGGACAAAGAGTAGCGCCTTCATTGGCCGAAGTCATCACTATTTATTGAAGAAGAGAAGATCAGTGCTATGAGATGGAGTACTTGTTCGTCAATCGAATATTCTGAAGAAACAATAGACCTAGCTGAATCCTGAAGGTAACGGTTTGTACTTCTGTCTCCACTGTGCTTTTCCATTCCGTCAAGAACTTTTAATGAGTTCTAACTTTTCTCAACAATTTCCTGTTGTTATCTTCATTCGTTCTACAAGTCTGAGTAGAGAACAACCCACAGCTGGAAATACATTGTAGGCCCAAATGGTTGGTGATCGAAAGCCTTCCGAGCAATGTACATGATTTTTACGTCCCATCAGTGGATATCAATAATTTACATGACTTTTACCGGTGATCGTTTGAGATTTTAGTTCTTTCTCTTAAACTTGTGAGCTCTTCATCTTTGACGATTCTTGTAGTGGAAGATGAAGGTGCATGCTGCTGGGGAGTGAAGTTGAGTTCACGATCTCTTGGTTGTGAGAGAAGGTCACAATCTAAGTTGTAAAAGCCCAGATACCTGATTTTGCATGGGCCTAGATAATATGCTGGGGTTGCTTTTTCCCTTTCATTTCTCTTTTTATGTAGATAGAAAAACCTTTCCTTTGGCTTCCTCGTCCTAGTAAAGCAACTAAAGTTACAACGCCTTGCTTGGGTGGATGTTTCTTTTTCTTTCATCTGTTCTGGTAATTCCCTTCTTCTTGCAATTCTTTACTTGGCTGTCAAAGGCTTTTACATTTCTCCTTTCATAAATCTGCCGACGCCCAACTAGAAAATGTGTTTACCAAAGAAGCATTTTATGGGGTGATCAGCCAACCAAGAACACAAGGTTTACACCTGCGGTTACCTAATAGAAGAACTTGAAAATAATAGACGGGCATCTGTTGTGAAATTTACACAAGACATCCCCTTATGGTAACATATGGGAATGTTGGACACTTCTTACCCTTCTTCTATTGCTGGATTTTTTGCTCAATATAATATTTGTTTCTTTATCTTTTAACCTTCTGCTCAGAGTCAATGAATCAAATCCAGCGGTAGAATTTGGCATTTGAAAACTCAAATCCCAAAATTTTCAAAGACTTTGTAATTGCCAAATTCTGAATTTTAGAGAATTTGGAAGATGGAATTTGGTTTTGTTATACGACGAAGTGTGATCTGAGGCACAAATTTGACAAATTCTGGAATAATTGTAAGCCTGCAACAAAGCCTCCCAAGTCTCACCGAAAATTGATCATCTGTGACTCCACTTACTATTCCAACTGCACATAGTTTCCTTGAAAAATATGAAAGTTTATGGTATAGCAACTCCTCGTATGGGGTCTGCACGTGCAACTTGGTATAGGGATTTACACAGGGTTAAAGTAAAACTTGCTAGTCTAATCCGCTCATTCTGTGGGCTGAACCTCAGACAAGACATGCACCTAAAATCATTTCCTTCAAATGATTCTTCTATCTAGCACTATCCAGTAATGAAAAACGGAAGGCTCGGAAAATACAATAGCAGCGGGAATTCTTAACCCAAATTGCAAGGTCAAGATCATCATCTGAGTGAGTCTCAATCGTGCAGGTCAAGAAATCGAGTTTGAATCCGAGTCTGAGTCCTTTCAAGGATGTGTGAGTATTTATCTAACAACCTCACAGTTCAAAAAAGGAAAGAGAGAGAGAGAGAGAGAGAGAGAGAGAGAGAGAGAGAGAGAGAGAGAGAGAGAGCATTATCCCATGGTTTGCTTTTTCCTTTGGATTCAACTATATGGAATGTGCCCATAAGATGAACGGTTTGGTCACCATCCATCTGTACCCTACAGTCGATTATGACATAGCAAGAAATGGGGTGTTGGCAGCTGTTAATTTAGCGTACTTTCATTATAGAAGTACGCATCTTATTTAGCTATATCCATCTTGTCAACGTTGTGCCAACAAAGTCTAAGATATTGCATTCTACATACTTCAGCATGGCTGTGTTAGTTAGTACTAAGTCTCCGATGCTTTGCTTCCAAGTCCCATTTTGTCTACACCAGCAGTAGACATTATAAGGCTTTGGAGAATAGTCTTAAGAGTGATGTAATCCTTGAGTTTTAAAATGAAAATGGCTTTGATTAAGGTTTTGCGGTCTTGAGTGAAGTTGGACTAGGTACAGATTTAAGAAACTGTATCCATTTTTCTTCAATTTGTGCATGGTGAGTTCTACTGTCTTCGTCAAATCACATTCAAATATTGTTCTTGACGCTAGATGTATCCTAACTTTCCCATGACATTAAATGGAAAGCTTTCCATCTGATCATTTTTTAACTAGTTTTACCTCAAAATAATATAAAAGAAAACGTTAGACTTGAGTTCTTTGATGGCTGCTCTTTGAAAAAGTCAGTAAAGGTTTTTGATTGGACGGATTGATTGCCGTGAAATATGTTAAAATTGGTGTTATGACAAATACTAAGAAATTATGGTTGAATCAGAAAGAGAAAATAGATGATCGAACAGTGACAAACACACGTTGAGGGATTAGATTTATGTGGTTCGGCTATAAGCCTACATCCACGGGCAAAACCAACCGAAGGAGCCCCGCTACAAGAAGATTGAAGAGTAGAGCAAAAATCCCAAATCTTAATCCTTGTGGAAGTTGCACTTTTTGAAGCAAAAAGAAGCCAAAAATCCAGTCACAAATTACAACATTATTGTTGAAATAGGGAAGACCCTCCTTTTTGCTTTGAGTGCCCCCACTCTCGTAGTACACAGAAGGACCTTTCGGACCGAGCTTAGTTCTTCTGGGACCGAGGTATCCTCAAATACAATTGAAGACATAAACTGAACATGTCCCATCGTAAAAAAGCAATATTAATGGCGTAATATGTTCTACTAATAGAAGCTTCCTCACATGGAGGATGATTGTTACGTTGGAATGAAGAGCTCACACGCAGAAATGACTAAGTGATCTTTGATTCTTTCACCAAAAAGGTGGTTATAATTCTCTAATGAAGATCATTACCAAAACAATAAGATTAAGAAGCCAAAGAGGAGGGTCTTACGGGTTGTCTCTGCCATTGATGTATGCTCGTTTGCTAGGATGTAGCTTTCTCTACCAACAATGAAAACACAAGGATTAGGTTATGAGATTGATGACTTTTCTGATTTGCTTCTTCATGTTAGTCAACTTTGTGTTTGATTTTGGGAATATGAACTAATTTGCTGGGAGAATTTCTTACATGCATGATACGTGAAAGATAAACAAAGCAATGTTTACATAAACTCTGATGTGATAGAGCCAATGGTCTAAGGTTTGGGTGGAAGTTGGAACCACACGGAGTAGTTACATAGTTTAGGTCAACCACTGTGAAATAAGACCGAGATGCTCTACGTTTTCTAGTCCAACATAAATTTATCAAATGTAATGATTTCGGTTAATAAATGAGTTATGGTAGAATCGGGATAACACTTGGGCGCATCTCTATTGTACGCGTTGACATTGTTGCATTCATCTGCATGGTCCAATTTCTTTAATAATATCGAGTTGGGTTTTTCTCCTACTATTATTGAATAGAACATGCTGAACAAAATCTTCTTGTAAAACTTACTCAGATTTATATCGAAAAAATCAATCGTACGAATTTTATGAAACCATGTGCTATGGCTCAAATTCGTAGTCAATCTTATTTCCAATAAGAGCAGTTGATAATTGAATCCAATTTTTTTCATTTTTTTCGTATCTGTAATGGTGCTAAAAGAAGGCCCAGCTTGCTAAGCGACCTTTTCGTTTGGACGCCATGTGCATTGAGAAGCTGCTTATCAAGCAGTTCCCTAGCTTGCCATCGACCTGCTTAAAAGCTTCAAAGAAGGCACCTTCAAACACATGTCCAAAATCTATAACAAGTTGGCAAACTCACTCATGGATAAATTACTACCCAAATTTCTACTAACCATTCATCCTAACCATCAGCAGATATCGGTGCTAAAGAAAATGGATCTATGTCTAGATTCAAGAAGCAGAAGATTGGCAGAGCTGAAAGTACATGTTAGGGGGAGGTGGTTGGCCATCCAAAGTGTTCATCTTCTTGGCGACCCTGTAGAGATCGGGGGTCCATTTGATCATCGGGGAATGGTCTGGTTGGTTAAGACTATGTTTAGTCACTATTATGATTAATATTCCTGAATCATTAACTTTTCAAATACAGAGCAAGAGTTGTTGCCATCATCCAGTGGAGCAGAATTATGATACATGGCCTATCTGGGATGTGGTCCAAAAGATGAGCACTTGGCTACTTCGAATCAACCAACTATGGTCCCCCCGGTATAATTTAGTGCATTAAATCCTTGTACCGGTTCACTTGCATAAACACCGTATAAAAGCTCTAATAGGTAGAAGTGCATTGGTTGGATTGTTAATATTTGCTTATTGGTGGGGTCCTATCTTAACTGGGGTAACCCATTCGTTCCTCGAGTATGTATGGCGTGAGGTGCAACAATTCTCCATATTTTCCACCTTGCTCATTGGTTGTTCAATAACCAAGAGGGTATCAATGGCCAATGAGAGAAGTTCAAAGTAAAGAAGTGAATGCCATCAAGACCAAAACAAGTTATTGATTTCATCTCCTAAAGTAAGATGGTCATGTAAACCTTTAACAGCATTAGATTGTAAAGTTATGGAAGTCATTTTTTGGCACAGTGTAAGGTAAAGGGAAAACTCATTTTAAAGGGTAAAAATGGTGCTTCTTTAATGGCAACGACTGTGATGGAAGGGCGTGGTCGAAGTTTGCTCATGATTGAAGACAAAAGTGTGTCGATGAAAGCAAGACGCTGGGAGGTGTTGCTACTCACTTTATTCACAGATGGAAACTTCTTTAACATGAAAAGAGTGTCAGTAGGGGGCTATCTATGTTTGTTAGTGGAGGGTTTAAAACCATGACTTTTTCGACCATCTCCCCCTGTCCTCTTACGTAGTGTTTGGTTGTGTAGTTCTCCCGCAAAGTGACGCTGTTCAAATAAAAATATATAGCTTACTAGGTCTTGTATCATTAGCATCTAATATGAGCATATGAAATGCTGTTGTTATATTTGAGTCAAAGGAATGATGACAATGTGAGTTGGGAGGAGTTGACAAAAGTACGACCTGCAGGAAATGAAAATGCCGACCCAACCTTCCCCCACATTGAATAATCACAACCCAACAGCTTATTATAACCAATCCATGTTAGAGGAATCATGAAATAAAATACACCCAGACCCTCCCTTTCTTGTGCTTCTTACACCCCCGGAATCCATTCATTTATAAAGCAACACCACCTCACTCTTTCCTCACTTCAAGACTACAACAAAAATGGCCTCCTCTGTCACTAGATTTCTTCTCTCCCTCTTCTTCTTATGTTTAGCCGTCCAAGTTTCAGCATATAAGAAGTGGCCTATGGGTGCTACAAGGTTCTACGATTTCAAGGTCTCTCAGTCTCGCTCTCTCTCTAGTGTTAGCAAATACTTGTCTGTCTGTGTTTATATTGTTTACGACATGTATTTTGATTGTTTTCAGGTTCAAACAACGAGAATTACCAAGCTATGTAAGACCAAGGACATTGTCACTGTAAATGGGATGTTGCCGGGTCCTGTCCTATATGCCCAAGAGGGTGATCGAGTCATTGTCAGGGTAACCAATGAGACACCCCAAAATGCCACCATTCATTGGTAAAGCAAATCTGTGCTCTCACCATCTAAAATTGCAATATTCTTCTTCTTGGAATCATATTAATCACACATTTACCATTCCTCTTGTTAGCAAAAGGATAGCCCCAGTGCAGGAAGCCCCTGCATATGCAGGGTCCGTGGGTGCACGAAGCTCCCACATATGCAGGGTCTGGAGAAGGGGCAGACCACAAAGGTCAATAGCACGTAGCCTTGCCTTGCATTTTGCAAGAGGCTGTTTCCACGCCTTGAACCCATGATCTCAAGGTCACTCGATGACAACTTTACCATTACACCAAGGCTCCCCTTCATTCCTCTTGTTGCCCCTTTTGCGATAAATGATCCAATGGCCATGCACCACCTGATGCACTTGATGAAAGGTGGAAGCTAGGGAACTACATAGCATAAGCAGGGGCTCAATATGTTAACAAAGTCATAGGGAACAGTGGAGCCTCTCAGGCGTGCAATTTGATTATCAATGGTTATCTATTCAGTGCACATTAACTAAGACCAGCGTTAATTTAGTGGTACATAACAGAGGAAACTAGCTGCCTGAAAGCAGTTTTCTAAGATGATCTGTTAATAGCAGATAAAATACTCATTGTAAAAGTCAAATGACTTTCAATTACCAAATACAAAGACTGCCGGCCCATCTAGGTAGCATCTCTTGGATGTGTCACACAAGGACACGTTTACCAGTTATGAGGGGTATTTTGGGGAAACGAGGAGGCAAATTCACAATATTACAACAGTGAACGCCACAGTATCCATATCATCTAGGTCTTGAATTATCTTTCATTATTCTAATTTATATGCTTAATTAATCTTCTTCTCCAGGCATGGCGTCCGGCAGATACTATCATGTTGGTCGGACGGGCCCGAATACCTTACTCAATGCCCTATCCAACCAGGTCGAACCTTCACCTATGAGTTTACCCTGATTCAACAGAGGGGCACACTTTTCTGGCATGCGCATGTCTCATGGCTAAGGGGTTCGGTTCACGGCGCTATTGTCATCTATCCCAAAACTGGTGTTCCTTACCCATTTCCATACCCTTACGAAGAGCACATCGTCGTCCTAGGTAAATGAAATTTTATCAACAACATTATTTCTGATCCATTAATTATATCAGCTCATCATGATCAGATGGTAGGATGAATTGGGCCCATCAGTTTCTTATGAAACAGACCCGTTTGATCGACCAGATCTAAACTGCACAGCTGAATATTGGCCCAACTACTGCCACGACGAAATTTCAGTTCTAATAATGAATACAGTCCAGTGATCCTTGACAGGCCTTTAATGATACAATTTGTGGGAATTTTCAGGGGAATACTGGTATGCCAATCTACAACAACTGCAGCGCAATGTATCAGCAAGTGGTGGAGCCGCTCCCCCTCCCAATGCTTTTACCATTAACGGCCATCCTGGTCCCCGTTACAATTGCTCCCAAAATGGTAATACAATTTTGACAAAGTAAACTTCCACAACATCTGTGCCAATGAAATCTGAAAAACCACAAGATGTTACAACCAACAAGGACATTTTGCGGTTTCCTTTTGCTGACAGCGATCTTCAAGCTAAGACTTTTCCAAACATAAATATAACATACTGGAACACATAGGACCCTTAATATAATCATTATTTTCCTTGGACAAAAAAAATATGATTTAAACCAAATTTAAGCTCTCTCGATTGCTCTCACGGGTCCTAGTCTTACTATGTTCAAGCCTTTTTTGCTTTATAATGAGTACCAAATATCAAGGTGAGCCCCTCCCATCTTCCAAAAACTTCAGTTTTTGGTCAAGGGAAAAAAGCATTTCCATGTCAACCACTGTGCTTATTCAATAAAATCCTTCCTTTGCCGTGGTGGCACTAACCTTTAACTGGAAATTGCAGATGTTTACAGGATCAACGTTGTCCCAGGGAAGACCTATTTGTTGAGGATAGTAAATGCAGGGTTAAACATGGAGAATTTCTTCGCCATAGCTGATCACAAAATGACAGTTGTTGAAGCCGATGCCGGGTACACCAAGCCATTCACCACTGACCAAATTATGCTGGCGCCCGGCCAGACCGCCAACGTGCTTGTAACGGCTGATAAGCCCATTGGTCGATATGCTATGGCTATGGGTCCCTACCAATCAGCAAGGAACGTGACCTTCCAAAGTATCCCCTCGGTTGCTTACTTCCAGTACGAAGGTGCTACTCCTAATAGCGTCGCACTATCAGCTCGACTACCTAGCTTTAATAATAATCTTGCTGTTCAAGTTAATATGCAGTCCATGAGGAGCCTAAATCCGGGGAATATGCCCTTAGAGATAGACACTAGTCTCTTCTCTACCGTCGGATTAAATGTGGAACAATGTAACTCGCCAACCCCCAGTAGGAACTGCCAAGCGCCCAATGGAGGGGTCTTTGCCGCATCCATGAACAATGTCTCATTTGTTCTGCCCACAGTCTCACTATTACAAGCATACTACAACAAGTTACAGGGCTACTATACCGATGACTTCCCTGGTGTGCCGCTTAAGATCTATGATTTTGTAAATGGTGCACCTAATAACATACCTAACAACACCCAATCGTTGAATGGGACTAAGGTTACTGTCCTTGAGTATGGATCTAAAGTTCAGTTAATCTTACAAAACACTGGGACCGTCAGCACCGAGAATCATCCCATGCACTTGCACGGATATAGCTTCTATGTGGTAGGATTTGGGAATGGAAATTACAATCCTCGAACTGCAAAGTTCAACTTGGTCGATCCACCAGAGATGAATACAGTTGGAGTTCCGGTAGGCGGGTGGGCTGCTATCCGTTTCGTGGCAGATAATCCAGGTATGTTGAAAGAACTTGATTTGAATTAACTAGAGCTGGATTTAAAAATAATGACTCTATTTGCTACACGGGTTATGTCTTGTCTAGGTGTTTGGTTAATGCACTGTCATCTTGACGTACATTTGACGTGGGGCCTAGATATGGCGTTTATAGTGAAGAATGGGTTGGGAGTCTTCGAAACACTTCCTCCTCCACCAGCAGATTTGCCTCCATGCTAGAGGATTTGTGAAGAAAATGAAGGCAAAAAGAAGGAAGAAATGAAGGTTCAAACTCTTTAAATGGAAGCCAAAGTGCCTTGTAATCTGTAAGTGTGTATCGTTTGTTGAAGAACATTGTGTGAAGGAAAAGCTCCCATGTAATAAACATAGTCTAGTCGCGTGCGTTTGTAGGGTATGTCAGATCAGTCTCTACTATTCAGAGTGGGGAATGGCCCCCTAAAAATTGTTGTTTCCATTTATATCTTGGAAAGCTTCTGTTTATGCACTGATTTTTTTAAAAGGTAAAAGACTAGTGCCTTGATTCAATGAATATACATCTATCATCCTATGGAAAACCCATCTTTCCTTCTGCCCTTTTTTTTTTTTTTTTTTTTTTTTTTTTTTATGTCGTGGCTTTGTAACTAACAGTTTGGATATAAAATTTTAAAGCACAATAACAATAATATGATGTATAATAATCATGGAAGTTCTGAAGAATAATTGTAGAAGGCCACCCTTCTTGTTTTCAAATAGGAACAATCTACTTGCTCTGCCAAGTTAATCGGTAAAATATTACCGTAAGATCGACAGCTTAACTTCCGACGTTAACAACGATCATACCCGTTACAAGAACCTCCCGTCAAGACCACCCTTTACGGACCACATCATCCTACTTTAATAGTTGCCTATTTTTTATCTTTGTTAATCAGACAGAAATCGGAAGAGAGAGGTTCAACACAGTGGTGACTCCCTTGGGAAATTATCATACGATAGTCTTGGGACCACTGGTCTGTCAGCTAAAAGCAAACCTCTCTCTCTCTCTCTCTCTCTCTCTCTCTCTCTCTCTCTCTCTCTCTCTCTCTCTCTCTCTCTTAAGCACTACCCAATATTTCGACTAATCCTAAAATATACGTATTCAAAGTCTTGTCATGGATAGGCCATGCTCGAGAACTCATCTACTGATTGATCATAGTCATCTAAACCATGTGGCTTTTGGGTAATCCAAAACCCTATCGACCAACAAAAAATAAAATTCCAAACGCATTAATGGAACAAAATCAGAAGCCTACTGTGGTGTCCAAGTGGGTATGAGTTTTGGTGCTTGGCTTATCATACGAGTAACTATGTGATAAATGGACTAGATGATTGAAAAGAATGAGCCCACTTTGTGCTCTCGTCCACTACTATTTTTGAAACGAAAATATGTGCATTGACACTATATAAGAAGACTGCTGAAACGTGCACACCCCTTCTAGTGCTAGTGACTACCATTAAATGGAAATAGAAACTAAATAAAATAAGAATTCTGTTTATATATTCTAATTTCTATATTCTAGTATCATATAATAATATTTACTTATATATAATTAGTAATAGCTAATTTCTAACAAAGAATTTTCGGATGTCTTATCCACACGCTATTTCCCTTATATGAGCCCGCGTAGCTCAAAGATTAGAGCTTCACATTCACGAATGTGAGAAGCAGATGAATAATGAGCTGTACTATTATACACCTTCGTTGGCAAGCTAGAATATCAACTAGACACACCTTTTCGAAGATCAAAACCATTCACAGTATTGTCTGCCTCTTAGATGAATTATGCTCTGAAAATCTCATCCATTAGATGATCTTAACCATTATTTTCTTGAAGTTTAAATTCGAAGGGCCCAATTGGAGTTGTAACTTGCCGAACCAAGGGATAGGCGTGGACCTACTGAAAAGATGTTAAAACTCACAAAATGATTTTACTCTCTATAAATCCAAGGGCAAATTTGAGCAAGGGATGGGCATTGCAATTTTAAACTCCCAACTTGCGCATGTGCCCTCTAATTGGCGATAGAACACTCAACAAGAAGTCGCACCTCTACTTATTTTATCATGAACGAAGACATATGAACGGACCAGTAGGTAAATTTCTTTTTCTTCATTTCCATAGTCATCACGCCAGTTCTCCCACTGAGAGAGAGAGAGAGAGAGAGAGAGAGAGAGAGAGAGAGAGAGAGAGAGAGAGAGAAAGAGAGAGATGATAAAAGTCTTATCCATTGAATGATCGTAAACTTTGTTTTTCCTCATTTGCAAATTGGATGTTAAAATTCAAGAAATGTTTCAAGGTCTATTTTACTGTAAGGAACGATGAAAATGTATAGGGCTAGGATCATTCTGAGCATGGTATATCTATGAAGATTGAACGCCTCATCATGTATCTTTTGGGGGATAAACCGCGGGGTATCATATAGTTTCATGATGGGCAATGCACAGCATATATCGGAACAACGGGGACCGTTCATCTCACAGAGTCTCACCAATCATTTCTTTCCTCCCACGAAGATAGATCGTCTCTAGGCCCACAATGAGCAGATGCACTAACATACAACACGTCCGTTTCATTATCGATCTACTGCCTGCAGCTTATACCCTGTACGTAAGTACCTTTAATTGTTGTCTTTTGATCTGAGAATTACGCAATAGCACACACACGTAGAGACAAGAAGAATTTATGTGGTTCGGCCATCTTGGCCTACGTCCATGGGAGAGGAAAAAAAACACTATCTGATTAGATTATAAAGGAAGCGGAGGATCAAAACCAGATCCTCTCTCAACTCTACTCATACAAACACTACATCTCTTCTCTCTCATCTCTCACTTACAAGTGTCCTTTATTTATAGGATATACAGTGACTTGATTGTCAAATTTGATGGCACTATAGTCTTCGTTTACTAGTCGTCAGTGTTGAAATTCCTGAGTCACGGTGCAGTGCCGACATTATAGAATGTAGGTTGTTATTTACTCACGTGGGCATGGACTATAGCGGGTTCACCCCAACAATTGTTTTGTAGCTTTAGAGTGCAAGGTCAGAATATATTTTCACCTACCATTTTGCTTTATTCTAGCTGAGATTGGTGGTTGGTTCACCTCTGTGTTGGTGTTTGCTGGCCCCCTAGCTTGTCTGCTTTTGTCAAGGCCTAAGAACCGCCGCTTCACTGTCACTACAAAATGATAAATGATCCTCTTCTAGCATCTCAACCTTGCTTTTTTGTATGGATCAAATCCAAATGTTTATCCTAAAACTGCCTCCCAGGTGAAAATAATGGTCTGGAGTTACTAAACCTTTGCAAGAAGTAAACTCAAGCAGTGTACTTGTCTGCAGTATATTCAGTAAATGGAAATGTAACTCACAGTTCAATAACAACAAATTCCTGCAATCCAAAAAATAATAGTATAATAAAATAAAAAATAAGGACTACTCCCCTTCTTTTACACTTATCGCATTGAACACTGTCACCAAGGCTACCAATCAGAAAGTTGTCAAGGACCGGAGTGCCCTTACCAATCAAAGGAATGGGGATATCAGCTTCTAAGTTTATTATATATTTCATGCAGGAGTAATCTATAACATAAAGTTATTTTATGGCATTTAGACCATATTCTAATTGAGTTATGAATTAGCAGTCTTTGATGTAGGGGAAGGCCACTGCCTCTGATAAGCCGAATGTCTTTATACGATTAGATCAGGTTTTATTGGTTTCATACTTCCAAATAAAGCATGCAAATGATTTTGCATTTGCCTTTTCTAATAGAATGCTAGAAGGGCTGTTCCAGTGGGTAAAACGGAACACCTACCAGAACTGAACTGACAGCTATATGGTTACAGGCCCCTGATTGACGCAGTACCTCTAATTAGTGAGGATTTAGATCATCTAAACTGGCCCCTGATTGGAAGGTGCTGTAAGTTCTCTGCTAATGTTTAAATTGGCTCATGAATCTGCTGCGCTCAACTGCACGTAAGGTCTAGATGGTTGGTAATCCAAACCATTCATCTTCGGGGCACATCTTAGATATGTGACATGCAAAAAGTCTTCTCCGAGGATTTTCATGATCAAAATTGCTCGATATTCGAAAACAGATAGCTCGAAGCTTATGATAGAAAATGCAGCTGAAAGATCTTCAGCTAAAAATAGGCCTTGATAAGCACCATTAAAGCCCCTTATTTACTTCTATGCAAGTTTTGAATCCAAAAATTCTGTACACGGCATTTACTGTAGTAGTAGTAGTAGTAGTACAGCAGCCAATGCAACTTCTAAGTAATTACATGTCCACCTACCATACAACCGTTAAATGGTAGGTTGTAAAGAGAGAAACTTAGACAGGATGTTCACGAGATATGACTAGTGATGACAAGAAATGCAGGTTCTTGCTGCAAGAAGAGATATGAGGCAAAACGAGACAAAGTATTCCCATATCACATGCCAGCCAACAGCCTTGGTGCTTTCCCTGGGCGGCTGTTGCAACAACCTATCAAACCAGCACCTCTCTCTCTCTCTCTCTCTCTCTCTCTCTCTCTCTCTCTCTCTCTCCTTCCCACTATATTAAAGAGGACGCCACGCCCTGCGGTGGAAAGTGAGGAAAGAACGAAGTGGGCATTCTCGCTCCCGTGGGAAGGCTTCTTGCTCAAATGAGTATTCCATTAGAAAGAACTTCATTTCTTTTCTCCATTCATTTGCTAACCAGTTGGGTTTGGAATGAAATGCTCATTGAGGCAAGAAGCTTTGCACGGGGGCTTATTAACCCTGGTGGATTAAGAAACTTCTCTCTGAAAAAAAGGTAAGTAGCGACAGCAACCAAAGAACTCTTTTCTTATATTTTCTTCTTCTCATTCTACTCATTGCTATTATTGTTTCACTAGTAATTGCCTACCAATCTTTGTTTTCCCTTTTCTTGTTACACATCAAGCATGCTCTTTGAAGTCACCTCTCCATGTTGTAGATGTTGATCTTACTGCCGATTTGCAATTCTGATGCAGACTCTTAACTTGTATTAAATTGCAATTTGTGTGTAAAAAGCACTGGCTAGGCTTGGATTCAAAATCCAAATAGCCTTTCAGGTCTGCCTCATAATGTTCGTGATCTTCAACAAACAAAGACCTTCGATTGGGGTTGTTCTGCAGGTGCAATATCAGTTGAAAAACTCATCCCTGGATGGGGATCTTATCCTGTGATATTGACACCCAAAAGAGTAATTATCTTCTTTTTTTTCCTCAAACATAAATGGCTAATTATCTTATTTAACATTGAAATTAAAAGCACTTCTGAATCATGTCCATGGAACCAATTACTGAACCTAATGGCTAAAGATGTACCAGTTAGCGACTTGGCGTCCTAGCTTAAATACAAAATAAAAGTCAGAAATAGGGATAGTACTTCCGAAGCATGAAAGCAAGCTCCAACCGTCTCTTCATAAATGACATACATGTCAAAATAAATATGCACCGTTGTTGATTACCATTCAACCTAAAAGCTAAATATGCACCGTTGTCGATTACCATTCAACCCAAAAGTTTAAGCTGGTAGAAAATGAACCAACAATATTAGGTCTAACACACCCGGTATATGGAAGGCCCTTCCTCAGCTCTTGCACATTGATTTGATAAATGTGGATTATCAGGATTCGAACTCACAACCTCGTGATAAATAGAAACCTAAAAATGCATATTTCTTCTCCATTCCTAACATCTCCAAGAGCCTAATAGGAAGTAGGCATCCACACGAGCCGAAACAGTCTTTACTTGTCTAACAATTATGAGCATAGGTTATTGGATCTGCTTCCATAATTTCTTGATGGTGGCACCTCGAGTTATAATGTCTCGGAAGACCCCTCAACTGCTTGTTTTGGTGTGAAAGTCGAAAAGATAACTTCAACTGGTAGAACGCGTCGTTATGATTTCCTCTTGTATCACTATGACTTTCCGGCAACGGATTTGCTTCTCTCTTCCGCTTTCTTACTGCGACTTGAATATCTGAGAGCAAAGCCTTGACTATCTAGGTTGATCTCAAGTCAATATTGAACCCATTAGCCCCTAAAATATATCAAACAGATTGAAGAACGGAAAAGGATAAAGTAGAGGAACATATTTGCTTAGATAGCTATGACTGTAATCCTTTCTTATCTTATGATCTGCCATTAACAGGCATATGTCCTTCAAAACTGTAGTCACTGAACGAAGACGTTTAAACTGCAGAACAAGGAACGTAAGTATCAAAAACAATGACAAGCTAACAATTTTGTTCGCCTGGTACACACTCTTCAAATTGTGCATTACATTATTTTCCGGGAATATTTTAGCTTCCAGTTGAAGGGGAGCTTCGCGCAACAGTAAAGTTAAAGTTGTCATGTGTAATTTGAGGTTACAGTTTTAAAATGTTAAAACGGCCTCTTATAAACTGTTAAGATAAGACTGTGTACTTAACTCTTGTGTGATGCGGCCCATGCCAGAGGAGCCGCCCTTCTCACGCTGCATATGTGTCTCCCAGACATTGGTTCCCGTAAGTGGAAATTCTCGAGGCCAGGTCGGTGATCTGACGCATGCTATGATGGTGGGGGATGATTTCAAAAGAACCATCGCCAGAGCGCGGAAACAGACAAAAATGGGACAATGGAAACAGATTAGGTTCTGTCTTGGTGTCGGATCTGGAGTGGATGCCCCTCACAAACGGCATCTTTATAAGACTTTTCTGACTAGCCTCTGACAATAGAGTTTCCCCTCATCTTTACGACAACTGTCCAGCTCTTTAGCCCTGAATCCTAAACCTTCAACCCACTGAAATCTACCTCGGAAATTATCGTTTTGCCCATGAAAGGAGCTAACAATCTAGCCAAAGTTTTCAATTCGGAAGAAACCCTAGCTTCTTTGTTCCAAATCTTAAAAGATCATTGGTTAGAGAAATGGAAACCTCACAAAAAATGCTCAAGACTACCTACAAGTCCTAAAAGGGGCAGTCTCGGGTGCACGAAGCTCCCACCTATGTGAGATCTAGGAAAGGGTAGACTACAAGGGCTTAAAGTACATAATCTTATCTTATATTTTGCAAGAGACTGTTTTCACTCCTTAAACCTGTGACCTCAAGATCACACAACAACAACTTTTACTGTTGCGCCAAGGCTCCCCTTCACTACCTCCAAGTCCTCAAGGTTACAAATTAAAATCCCAACCCCAAAAAACCCTCCATGCCTACTTCAAACAATCTGTAATTGTAGCCTTTCCATGCCTCTCCCTGACTAATCTAAACAAATAAGGATAACTGCAGCATATAGAAATAAGACCCGAGAACCACATTTACCCGAAACCAAACCCATCCATCTCTCCTTGTTCGCCCAAACTCTCCGTATTCATTTTGTCGTACTTCAAAATGTAACCTTTCTGGGGTTGTATAAATTCCTAGAAGAATTATATGTATTAGTAATTTTATCGATCATCTTACCATAAGAGGTGTCGTGATGTAGTTGGTTATCACTGACTAACACACTGAAGGTCTAATCAAGACGTAAGTTTTGCTTTTCATTATCATGGTCCTTTGGTTCTTTGGTTGATCAACTTGTGTGCTGCATTTCTCTTTTCCTCTTCTCCATTTTTTTCTCTCTAAACCTGGTCCTGGGTATGGAAAGATAACATGAAAGCTAGAAAAGGATTCCTGGGCACGGATCTGGTCTTGGGGCAATAAATACCACGAGCAAGAGCAGAACCCATCATGACAGGCCTCAAGCTGATGCCTGCTACAGATATCTGTTTAAGAAACGACTAAACGGATGGAAATGATTTCCCTGGTTTCAAACTATCTTTTGGTATCTACTCACGGGTTCCTTTGTCAAGGCCAGCTAAATGGTTTTGCTGCTTTGTGGTCGGGCACAATTTCAAGAGAACCATACCTAGCCAACTGAAACAGATTTACCAAAGCAGAATTGTGAAACAATAAACAAATTAAGGGGCAAATTGGCCGATGTATGGCGGATCTGCCGACCTTGACCCCACAAATACTTGATCAGACCGGGCGTTCTAATTTTTCTAGCTCTCAAAGATTTGTTTTGCTTCGTGCCGATGCGCCCACTACACTATGAAATACCACCCATTTCTGTCAGTAACAGCTAATGTGTACAAAGGTTATTATTTCTTGCGATACTTCCAAGTGTGGGACAGTTGGATTGCATACTCCAAATTAAATTTGATTTCATAATTCTTCGCCGTAACAGAAAAAAAAAAAAAAAAAACCCAATATGCCGATTGGCTTAGGCCAATATGGCGAGTTACCGCTGCTTTGGTCCTTGCTGTGGAAACAGAATAGAGTTATGTGGTGGTGTCAGTTTAGAGTTATGGTTTTCATCTCGTAGGCATCTGCAAACAGTGGATGAGATCATCTTTTCGGAAGGAAAATCTTTCTGTGAAACATAAAACAGAGATACAGCAAAGATGGAGGCACAGTTGCCCTCATCACTGTTTTGCATGTGAGCTGAATAATTAGCTTCCCAGATGATGTGATTGAATATAGAGTTTCTGTTCTTACAGAAATCCAATCTAATTCAGAAACCACGGACTTCCAACAACAGGTTAGAGAAAAGTGAAATACATTTTCCACCAAAATCCAAAAGGGTGAAATCTACCACACCGATACGATAGGCTAGAGAAATGTAAACCTCATATAAAGTGCTCCAAAGATAGCCGAGACTACTAATCTCCAAGTCGTCAAGATTACAGAGTACATGCCCAACTCCATATTACCCTCCATGGCTCTCTCAAACTGGTTGTAATCTTAGTCTTTCCATCCCTCTCCATGACCAACCTAAGCAGATGTTTACAATCTTGCCTCAAAAGACAGAAAAAGTTAATATATTCCTAATCCTAAAAAGGTCAAAAAACAGGTAGAAGATCTCTAAAACCGAAAAGCAGTTGGATGAAAAGATAGAATTGAAGGAATGGGGGAATTTTACGAGTTGAACGAAGGTAGGTTGTTTGTTGAGACTGGCGTTGAGAAGCAGCTGCTTCCATGGCGCTGCCATCGCTATTGATCCTCACATGTGACGAGTTCAACGAAGGTAGATTGTTTGTTGAGACTGGCGTTGAGAAGCAGCTGCTTCCATGGCGCTGCCATCGCTATTGATCCTCACAAGTGTGTCGTATTCGCAGCCGACCAGAATTAACAGAGTACTCGCACATGTTTTGAAGGAAACTGTGAAAATAGCCTCTTGCAATAATAAAAGGTAAAATTATTGTACTTCATCCTTTTCCCGAACCCCACATAGACGGGAGTTTCATGCGCGGAGGCTCTCCTTTTTATTGTGAGTTATTTGACATTGGCACTCCTGTTTTTAACCGTCGCCATTGCCCATAACCAGCTGCCCGGGCTGAAGGTCCTGAAGAAGGCTCCAGATACACTATCACAAGTTGCGTATAGGGGGTTCCAATGTTGCATGGAGGGCCCCTCTGTTTGATCCAATCAGTTCATCTGATTTATAAGTGCTTCTCCGACTCGTTCATCTGATTTATAAGTGCCTCGGTACCAGAATAGAAGAGTTTTTGGTATATAATTTTATACATTTCCGCGCGACAAGATTAGAGTGACTTCTTGCATCGTTGATCCTACTGTACGTCCCATCTGATTAATGAACTGTTGAGAGAATTGAGCTGTATCCCAGAAGATTAATTAATTTATTATTGTTATTATTATTTAAAGGTCTGTATCACAGAACATTAGATGCTACTTCTAGCACTTACCATTTACAAGCAATGTTTTAGCGTAAATTTGTGTTCGATTGCACAAATTTTTATTGAATTTAATGAAAGTGAGTACTTCGAATAATCTGCGAATAAAGCTGGAGACAAGAAACTAGGGACTTTTTCAGAATATCAATTATTTAGAAATTTTTGTGATTATATATGTTGCAAATAAGCCAAGGTGCCTCCATTTTTCATACTCAAGAATCTAGTGATCATTTACTTGAACTTAGTGAAATTGGGAAACAAAGAAAGCACCCACTAAGCTTCGAGGACAGTTCTAATTCTAGGTCTCCTTTGTTCAGGACGAGGCCTCCTGAATTGAAGTGTGCCACCTGCAGCAAATGCAACCAATCAACAAGGAGTACCTTTCTGCTACTTCCATGAAGTTATTTCTTCTGTTAAAGATGCGTCTTATCGTCCATCGCTAAAGTCAGTAGTTTCAATCAATCAGCTAAGTACCCATTTGAGGAAGGTCCATATCCGCAATGCTTCAATCATCTACAGGACCGAGTACTAGTACTTTTAATAAATGTACAAACCAGCATTCCAAAACCAAGTACAAGAGCCTTTGAAAGGGCAAACAAATTAAAGTTATTTCTGCTTTTAAGGATGCTTCTGAAGGTCCATCACTGAAATCAGAAGTCTCAATCACTCAACTAAGTTCCCACTTGAGATGGTGCATACCCGAAAGGAGGCTTCAATCCTCCAAGGCAGAGTACTAGTACTTCTCCTAGTAAATGTACAAACCAGCATTCCAAAACCAAGTAAAAGAGCCTCTAAAACGACAAATAAATTAAAGTTATTTCTGCTTTTAAAGATACTTTTTAAGGTCCATCACTAAAATCCTTAATCTCAATCACTCAACTAAGGTTCCATTTGAGGAAGGTCCATAGCCCGAAAGGCTTCAATCATCTATGAAGCGAATGCTAGTACTTCTATTAGTAAATGAACAAACCAGCATTTCAAAACTATGTAAAAGAGCCTCTATAAGGATAACAAATTATAAGTACCCTATATAATAAACATATGAACCATGGCTCAAGTCATAGTTTGTTTAATTCATTGAACCAAACTATGGTACTTGGCAATTGTTACATGCATTTCTGGGTGTGCATTAGCTGTAAATGTTCTAGATACGTGGTTGGTTAAATCATAGTCAAAATCTTTTTTTGAATAATTGAAAATATTTATAATAAAAAAACCCAACTTTTTGATTCCGTATCTTTCTTTTTTTTTTCGAACTAATTATAAGTTTCTAAATATTCCAAAATCAAAATAAATTTACAAAAATTAACCTGAATTTACCTTATCAAACTCAAAATTGACACATGACTTGCCAAATTCTCAAATAGTATTTATGAACTAGTTATTAGTTTAATGAAAAGCTTAAACTCATATTAAAAATGATTTTCTCTCAATTTTTTCTAATTTTTCATGAATATTTGCTAAATTTTACTCTTATTTGGCTTATCAATATATTTGAGAATCCAAACTTTGTGGCTATAGTTGAAATAAAAGAAATGACAAGAGAAAGATGAAAATGTTTCTTGTGCACTTAAATATTAAAGGTTAGCTAAAAGTGTTTGTTATTAGTAGTTCTAGGTTGGCCCTCTTGGATCCTTAGAGGCTTCCCTAGACCTTCTTCATTTTTATTGAGCCATTTTCTATTGAGAGTGCTAGTTAGTTGGTAAAAGTTAATTGTTTACAAATGCAAAAAGTAAAGGGAAAAAAACCCTGCTATATTGTAGGTTGTTTCTTATAAGATTTGTTGATCTGGTTGGTTGCAGTAGTGCAATTTTCTTTGAAAGTTTCATTTCTTCTTAAGTTCAAATTAACAAAAACATTGTTTATAATGTATACTAAGAAAAAGAGCAGAGATAGAAAAAACCAAGAGATTAAACAAAATAAGATATTATTTAGTAATATGCTAGGAAAATATGGTGGCTAATATAGCAAAATTTTAAAAATTAAATTTATATTAGAGAGAATAGAAGAACTGAAAGAGTAATGTTGTCTCCCTCCTACTTTTAAGGGACAACAAATAGAAGTTACTACATATTATATGCCTTTCCCCTACACTTAATTTGAAGGACATTTGAGAGAAGTTCCCACATATTACAAGTATCTCTATTTCCTCCTACTATTAAGGGACATTTATCTATTTATTAGGTGGTTAGGTTACACCTCTCTCTCTCTCTCTCTCTCTCTCTCTCTCTCTCTCACACACACACACACACACACACACACACAGTTTTGATTTCAAAAAGCCCAACAAAGAAAAAAAATTCATAAATTTCAAAAAATTTTGAAATTAGAGATGGTAAAAGTTTATGAAAAAGTTGACAAAATTTTAAAATGGTAGCCAAAAGAAAATGTCAAAATTTTTAGAAAAAAAGGCAAGAGTAGGGATGTTTTGAAGTTATGAAAAAAAAAAAACAAAGTGTAATCTACTTAGCAAGTTCTTGAGGAGGAAAAGATACTATTATAGACAAAATCTATTACAAAAAAATTAAACATAATGGCCAAACTCTCACATAAAATTACAAAGTTTTGAGCAAAAAAAAAAAGTAGAAGAGAAATCATTCATAGTAGAAAAAAGTTAAAAAATATATAAAAGAAATGGGAAACTGATGTCCCAAGTTTAAAAGAGATAAAAGACTTCAAGCTTAGAGTTGAACTTTTAAATAAAAGTCAAAAGATAAAAAGTTAAGGAAGAAAATTTATAAAAGAAATTTTTTTTTGTAAAAGCACGTAGATGAAAAGACAAAAAAAAAAAAAACCAATTTTTTCTTCTTCTTTACAAATGAATCTTTGCTCCAAACCCTTAATTTGGAAATCAAAGATGTTATTTCTTTAAATTCCAATTATCCATCTAAAAAATTTCCTTTCAAATCCCATATCTAGAAACCAAACCCTAACTTGTAGAAATAGAAGTCTTAATTTTTCTATAGATCATTGGAAAGAAAGTTGACTAGAGAGATTCCAGGGAGGAGACACTCTTATGTGAAGAAGGTGAGCTTGAGGGGCTGGTAAGCTAAACAATGTTGCTTTTTCTAAAACTATATGCATTTTCTTTTGTTCAAATCATGTGTCTTGAATTTCAGTCAACAATTTGGGCTAGTTTTGGAATATAAATCAATCTAATTTAAATGTAGTTGGACACTTGCAGATTGAGAAAGGCATTTGAATGGGAATTCTCTTTCTAGGTCAACCCAACCATGTTGTAAATACACATCAATCATTGAATTCCATGATGTGCTAGCTCTATGAAATAATGTTCTAGACAGAGCCCAATTCTCCTGCTGTTGCATATTGCTCAATCATGATTGACCATGAAATTAGTCTCTCTGTGACTAGTATCTAGAATCTGGTAGAAGAATATGCCACATAGAAAATAGATGGTTAGAGGTTTCAGTATCAAATGTTAGATCACTATAAGATGTTCAGGTGCTTCAAAGATCCTTGTGATGAAAATTGACAAATATATGAAAAGTGTCGAGTAGGAAGGGGAAATTGGTCATAAAACCTTGCTAGTTTTCCTCTAAACATATATGACTGGCTTAGAAGCAAGTGAAGGTTATTTCTTCTAAACCAATTACTTGAAGGCCTTGTATCCAGTCATTCATTAATTTTTTGATGAAAGAAAAAGAGTTTGCCCAAATGAATAAATTACTTGATGAGAAAGAAGAGATTAAGAAATCTAAGAAATAGAATCAGATGGAGCTTTGAAGGAGGTGAGGTGGTGTTATGTCTTGCTTAGATGACAGGAGACCGAAATTTTCCTTTTCTTTTTCATATTTTTCTTTTATGCAAGTTTTGTTTTTTTTTTAGTATTCCACGGTTACAGGTTTTGTCTTACAGCCTTAGAAATGATCAGAGCTATGTAGTTGATCTTAGGGATGTAAATGGGCAATAAACTCTTTCCAGCCTTAGACGGTCCCATTATCATTTACCTCAGCATTATCTACATTCTAATTACATATTTTTTCCCGAAACTGAACCTGTATTGCTTGGATTAACACAAATATGGTCCTGAAGATGAGCTATTTGAGTGACCAATAATCTAGCCTTCAAGGAGCTCGGAATTCATTGCACTTTTACACGCGCCCCCAGTTCATGTAAACTACAAGTCTTCATTGATGAAAATAACATGGGGGTTGGGGCCAATCGCCTCCCAAAAGCAAGTACTTGCTTGATGTTCCCTCTTCCAAGCAAGGGAACCTAGTCTTTAATGGCCATAAAAGGCATGATACGATCGTTCGGCTGGTAGATGCCAGGCCCTTTAATCCATGCATGTGGAGGGACCAGATACAATTGCATGATTTTCACTCCGATTTACATGGCTGGATTGCATCGTGGTGTTCTTATGTGAAATAACTTTACAGGCTTTGAATCCTTTGTTCAAATCATAGAAGCATGTTCAGTCCACATCAATGGCAGACCTCTCAAACTACCATGCGAAGCAGGCTGCATCATGTGATAAATTCTGTGTAAAAGTGCAATGAAAAATATAAGAGGCAGTGAATCTCCTGTGCTTCTTGACACAAAACACCCTTTGAGGCCCACTTGAACCATGTTAGAGCTGTTGATTCTATTAAACCAATAGTAAAATCTTTGACCAATTGATGCTAATTTTTCCTCGACCAAATGATCCTAGACCCGCCAAAGGCCTAGTAGCCCAATGCTTTGGTAAGAAGAGGTGCCTCACCCATTGACCCTAGGTCGTGAGTTCGAAGTCAGCACCCTCCATCTCACCGGGGACAGGATAGATTTAAGAGAGTAATTGAGTTGTTTGCTTGCTAATTCTTTGCTTGTGAAGAAAAGAAAAGAAAAAAAAAAAGGATCCTAGACCCTTGAACCATGAAGCTTTTGTTCAGGAATTGGCTAGCAAAAGTTAACTGATTGATTCTTGCTAGACTTTATACAGCGGATTAGATACTTCTTTGTGTTGGGGCTGCCGCCAAATGTAGGAGTGCTGAATGTAAGTAGGAAGAGGAAAAATAAAAGAACTCAAAGTTGCCACTAGTGTTTTTTGATATTTTGAGGGGCAGGTTCCCCAGATTTTGGGATCAAAGATCTAAGGTTAAAGTTAACCTCCTAACAAATCTACGTTTACGATAAACACAAAAAAATGCCGAAATCTAAACTACATTATGCTATAAAGCAAATAAGGCGAGCAAAAATTAATTACAAGCAGCAAAGCCTTCTAAGCGCAGCGGCATAAGAGGTTAGATGTTCCCTTTGTACAGTACACTCGACTAAAACTCATGTTAATGTTTCCTAAAACTTTGACTGCTCATACGTCATATTATTTATTTATATGTATTGTGAATCCAATGTCCAATATAAATGGCACGGGAAAGAAGCTAAGCACGTAAAGGTACAAGGAGGCAAAAGGAAAGAAGTGATACAAGTTAATTTCCTAGGCAAAAATCTGTACCAATCAATCACAGCTTTCTGATGCCCATAAAGATTTAGCAAAGGAATCTACCCGCACTTGTTCTTCCTCAGCTCTAAGGAGCTCTAGATTCTCTTCATAAAGCTTCACAAGCTAAATCAAGATTATGATCAGCCTCATCTCTTAAGTAGACAAGGAAGATTTGAACCATAGGTGATGATTGCTACTTTTTCTCCTCCATGAAAAGAGGGGCCACCTTCAATTTTGTCATTAGGACCGGTACTAGGTTCAATTACATGCGACTTCCATGCATTTGGCAATGATGTGACTCTAATGGGTTTTGGGAGGTGGACCTTAGTCTTTGTCGTTTCTCTGTTTACTCTATCACTTTTCGTCCTTTGTTTCTTGAGATTCATCTTCCTCCTTTGAAAGTCTTGATCTCCTTTATGAATCCATTTTCTATCACTTCTGACCTTAGTTTCTTGCTGAGATGGGTATTCCAGTAATTCTTGATTTCGTTATAGGTTCGACCGGGCAATCATCCAGCTGTATGGGACCATCTGTTGCCCACTAATGCATGGAGTCTGATGATAAAATCTTCTTCATCAGGGCTGATGTTTCCCCTCATGAGCTGAGGTCTCAGATAATTCATCAATCTCAATCTGCAGCTTTCCCCACATCTAAGCAGCCCTTACTGTTCAAACAATTAAGAACAAAAAATTCGTTAGATTTTTTTGATGGCATAGAAAAAAGAAAGCTTCACATAGTAAGTATTGGAGAGAGAGAATCAAAAGCTGAAAAAAAAAGGCAGCTCTAATGCCTAAAGGTCTCATGTATGCGGGGTTTGAGGAAGGGGGGGACTACAAGGGTCAGTAGTACATAGCTTTACTTTGCATTTTGGAAGAGGTGGTTTCCACGCCTTGAATTCATGACCTCAAGATCACATAATGACAACTCTACCACTGCACCAGGGCTTCCCTTCAATCAAAAGCTGCAAAGCTACTTCCGGAAAACCATTTAGGGATATGATGTAATTAGAACCCGTGGAAGAAAAGAATCATAGTGTTATGGTGTGATGAGAAACCATGAAATCAGAGACCGGCAAGAGAGAGAGCGGGCGGGCTTATATACTACTTGAAGTAGTAACATGGACTTGCGAAAGAAGATAACATGTCCACCACTGAATTAACCCCCATACCCTTACCCATGATCCTTCTCTCATCAGATGGTTTACTACCTCCGATAGTGCTCTTGTAAGCAAATCTTTCGTGGCTAGCCACTCGGTTACTTTCCGCTAACCACTTGGTTACTGATTTGCTTAATTTGTAATTCTTCGCTTGTAACATAAAGAATAATAATTGTGTTATTAGAATTTAAGAATCTGCAGGGGATAAGATCATAAGATGACCATCCATGGCTTGTTAGAGACGACTACCATTTTAAGCGAGGTTGCAACGGGGGCTGTAACCGGCTGTGATGAATCATATTGAACTTCTTTAGAAGTTCTGAATGTATTTTCTTTGAGAAAGAAACATATCAATGGGTATGCGGGTAGTTTCAGTTCCAAGAAAAAAAATGATTGTTGCCAAGGTGTTTGACAAAGCAGTTGGACTATTGCTTGTGATTAGTAGGTCTGCATGGTAGACCAGAAAATAGATGGCAACTGACTTATGAATGTAGATGAACAATGAGGTATGAGTTTTTGATGCCTTGAAGCCCTGTCTAAGAAGAAACAACATGTAATTGTGCTCATATATATATATAGACTTTTTTAAGCAAGACAAGAGACAACGAATCCCTGAGGTTGAGTCATGTGGACTCTTACTTCAAGATTGCCATCGAGGAAGGTCTTGTTTACGTCTAACTAACGAATCGGCCAATTGAGAGAGAAGGCAACAGAAAGGACCATTTGGATTGTTGTTGTCTTTAGAACGGGGCTAAATGTTTCTTTGAAGTCAATGCCCACACAATGGATGAAATCCTTTGGCAACAAGTCTGGAATTTAGTCTCTCAAGTGTGTAATCTGCCTTGGTTTTGACCCGAAACACCCATTTGCTACCCACGAATTTCATCCACGATTTCCCGGGCATAAGTTTCCATGTTTCGTTCACTTGATTAGCGTGATACTCTTCTCAAATGGTTTTTTAGGTAGAGGTGGTTTAAATGAGTTGGTGATAGCGGTGTGGTTTTGATGGTGAGTCCTTTGGGGTGATGGTGGGGGAAGAGGGAGAGGAGCTTCTTGAGAAACATTTAGATGTGAATTAATGAGATCTATGAGTCGGCCCAGAGTTGGTTGATTTCGGGTGTTGGATGTGATTTTGGGTGGGTTGTGGAGTTGATTAGATTGATCAACCGTAGTGGAGATGGCTTCGAGCTTCTAGGCTGCGAGCTAGATGAGCTTGGAATGGGGGAAAAGGTGTTGTGCAAGGTAATAATACTGGAGGTCAGTGACAGTCCCAGTTGGAAATGCAACTTAGAGGACACTGACGAAAGGTTAGGATGGCGATCTTTGTATGGAAAGCTGCGTTCAAGGAACTTACTGTGATAGGAATGATCCATGTGATTATTTCTAAAATCATAACAGAACGTGGATAGAAGTGGTGAGGAAGGATTTAAAAATTTAGGGACTGAATGAAACCATGGTATTTAATAGAGTGGAATGGAGGGATAAGATTCATGTGGCCAACCCCTAATTGGGATAAGGTCTTGATGATGATGATAACAGTAACACCCCTTCGATTCTTTTGAATAGCCTAGAAAAATGCATGGCCTGGAGCGATCTCCAAGCTTATACCTTGTATGTGCTCTTAACCATGGATAACACAGACATCCATATGCTTTTGAAGCTTTGAAATCTGAGTTTTTGACAAACAATTTTGTAAGCAGATATTCAAATGAAAACGTTAAATGAGGGAGTTTGTCAATTAAAAACACAGGTTTGAAAAGCATGGGGCCCGAGAAAGTTGGTGTTTGTAGAACTTCGATCTCTTTAATTGAAATAGTTCTCAACCATTTGTTTGAATGACACTCAGATTTTTGTTTAAGTGAAAAAGGCCAACAGTATTGGCTGAAATCATCAAGATAATATCATACTATTTAAAACAATTAATTGATTTTATTGGGATGTTTAAGACTCAGAGCTTGGAAAAGGAAGTTTAAGACTCTTAGATCTGAAGCAAGCATCACAGGGACCTAGCTCTTCATGGGACACTGATAACCTGACTCCGTGTATCATCCATGGCTCCTGTACCACTAAGTGGGGACTGCATTGGAGTAGTGCTTTCTGCTGTTTTCATGTGCATGATGGACATATTTCACTTGGAGAGAGAGAGAGAGTTGACTTGTTTTCTATGTATGAAGGTGTGTTTCTCTGTGTAAACTTATGCATGACAAAAACATGCGTGGGGTGGAAAATAAGTGCCTTTATATAGTGGTCGGTCAACCACTATAAAGCTGCAGCTCATAAAATAATACCATGGGCGTTATTCCTGACTTGACAATTTCAGTAATGTAATATACTTTGCCCAACTACAATCATGGGTCAAGTTATATATGGGTGTAGTGGGTTCCATCAAACGATGATAGGTAGCCCACACTAGACTGGATTCTCCTGACCTTTCAATTTGCAGCTTTAGGCAAATGATTTAAATGAGGAGGACTCAGGTTCCTCAACCACTATTGGCCAAAGCTGGCCCGCCTTGGGGTAGGACGTGCAGATGATTGCACTGCACCGGATAAGTAAAAGTATGAGTACTTGGCTTCCGGCATACAGAGTTGAAATCTGAAAACAATTCACAAGCATGGATTCTTTGAGTTGGAGTGGCACCCTATGACCCAGTACTTCAGAATATGGCTAACAAATTTGGTCCCCCATCTGGCTCATTAGGGCAAGGATTAGTGATACGGTGGCCCACTCTCTATAATCTCTACGTGTGGAGAGAGAGAGAGAGAGAGAGAGAGAGAGAGAGAGAGAGAGAGAGAGAGAGAGAGAGAGAGAGAGAGAGAGAGAGAGAGAGGCATGGATATTATATAATGGATGAGCGTATATTTCAAGAAAAATACGAGCGACAAAGTGTGTGCAGGCTCAGGAAGAGTGCAAGGAAATCCTCAATTTTCATGCACGTTGAACTTATTTTTGTTAGATCTAACCAATTCACCGTGTTAAGAATTTGATTAGATAGGCTAGACAAAAAATCAGGATCATCCTTTTTTGTTAATTTTTCAAGGATCCAAAATACATAACTAGGATTGTCCAAATACATTTAGTTCTCATGGGTTGCCCATTTTTTATATTCTAAGCATGATAATAGGCTTAGATTTGCAAAAAATATTTTATCATGCATGAAAAATAGCGTGTACTCCTTCCTCTCCTCCAGGGCATGTACACCTACCGGGACTAAGTATAAATGGAACCCACTTGTAGCTAATGTAACTTACTCTGATTATTGGGGCTCAATATGACACGATTTCAATCCCTTGAGTTACGGCATCAGTTAAGTTGTTCTCTAACGGGTCCATTTGAAGACCCTCAAACAGAATGTAATAATATTTTATGGGTTGGACATGGATCATCCAACAGCACAATATAAAAGACATGCGGTTGGTTTAAGTAGGCCCACTTCTGATAGCCAGTCTGTTTGCAGAGAAAATTATGGGCCTACATCTTATAAGAAACATCCGTACACACTGCCGCAGTGTCTGCATATGGAATTTAAGAAGCCCTGATCTCCCCCAAAAAAACGATCTACATTATCAGTCACGTAAATGCCTTCACATTATTGCATAAAAAGTGAATCATCACTCTCATATGAACTCTCTCTCTCTCTCTGTGTTGAATTCATCTTTACGTAGTTGAAGAACTTCACTGAGTGCTATGGTTGGATTATTTTCAAGGCACCGGAGACTCGCCTGGGCAAAATGTCTTACACAGATCCTTGGAGTCCCAGATTTGATCGTTTTATAAATCAGATAATGATATACGGTCCAGATTTGTTCTTGTTGTCACATGTTTAAGTCTGCTAGTTTCCATGCCTCCCGATTAATTCTCTTGTTGGATGGGTTGGTCGACTTTTGTGTATATAACCTGCTGATGATTTTTTTTTCTTTCCTCTGAATGAATTTATTTAGGCTTTAGGGTGCTGATATATTCATCCCTTTCCTTTCCGAGGCCACCCCTATGTCTCTCTCTCTCTAGAAAAAGGGGTGGCTAGAGAGAGAGAAGGAATGAAGATATTATATACGACCATAGTTACAATGTTCGGATTTGGCAAAAAAAATTGAGCAGACCAAAAATCATAAAATTGGGAAATTTTTGGGTAAAAGTATAAAGATATGAACTTCATTTATTTTTTTTTTAATTTGCATTTTTCACTAGATTTATACATAATTTTTGAGAATTTATTAAATTATTCTTTTAAGTTATGTTTAATTTGGTAAATTTGTACTGAATTAGAGTTATGTAAAAACTTCTGTATTATTTGGGAAAGATTGGTGATAAAAAAGTCAGGACATTTAAAAAAAAAATCAATTACTCTAACATTTTTATTGCTATGCGTAAAATTAGAATTAATAAACCAGGGATATGCCTCGTCATCTTACAATGTGGTGTAAGAGAAACTTTCCTGCTCTTAGATCACAAGTTTCAGTCGCTCGTCGGGTCCAACAGATGAACATTTTAACCATTGAAATAGTAGGCCCCACTACTATGTTCTAAGCAGTAACGCCATGGAGGTCCACCGCATACGAACTCCTCAAAACACACAAATAAGAGCTTACAGTGCTACCCACGGACCCACTTAGACTACATCACGTTTGCAACTCATTTTCTTATAGAAGGGTACTTGTTAATAATCGAAACATGATCAGTAACAATGGAAACATTTTACCTTTGAGCAGTTCCCTTACCTGCTCACAGCTTGATATGAACTGCAAGAGGATGGAAATTTCCAAGAAGAGGAAACTATTACTTCCATTTGTATTGTCATTTCCAAATCCCAGTTATATCATATGTTACTGCTGATTTCCATTTTAAGGAAAAACCAAACAGTTCTGGCCGATGCAAGCAATTGGAAAGGTGTTGTAGGCTTTGACAGGAATGCTCTGCTCCATGATATTGATCAGAGCTGAGCACATTACCTGCTGGAAGACTAATATCTCAGTTCTGGAGGTAAACTCTTCTTTCCGAGCCACAAATACAAAGCTTTTGACTTTTTGGTACCAGATGAATTATATACTGCCAGTAGTTGATGCTCCCACATGCTTTCCAACCCAACAGTCATTTGGCTCAAGGATATTCACGTTACCTGCTTCTTACTGCAAGATAAAGGCACAAGTTGCTTCCCCTCCTAAATAGACCAGGATAATTTGAACAGGAAAAAGAACAGCATTCTGAAATAGTAGCATTTCATTTGATAGGTAAATTACAGCTTCCATATACTCAACAATGACATTTCTCAAGTTAATGCCTCAACATTGAGTATACCAGTGAATGATTACGACGGGACAAAGATCGATCAGGGAGACATACTAGGATAGCCCGCATGGGAGCAATTTGGCCGACATTGCTAATGGCTTATAAAGATACATGCAGTGATCATCACTAATCAAAAGCAGCAGAAAGTACAAGTGAGATCACCTGATGCCAAAATTCTTTATTCAAGAGAAAAAGAACCACACAAGAATTGATGACTTGAAGCCGCTAGAACAGCACCCACTCGCTCGCTCGGCAGAGCCACCTGAATAGCAACCCCACAGGGGGTACACTTGGAGCCACATCTCAATCACCAGCACATGTCTTGAAAGGCGATGAAGGTCCTCCACTTAAAATGTCATGAATAAATCCCCATCACGAGCTTCCTCACTGTTCAAAAGTTTCAAAAGCTAAGAAGGCCCACAGACACCTGAATAGTAAGCGTACGTCAAACAGCCTTCCCCCACTTCAGCCCCTTACTTCTTCGGGGTGGGCTGCATAAACTTCTCGAGTAAATAAATAAAAGAATTGTATAATCAAATGGGATCTCATCCAACAAAACAAGCGGCCAAGCAGAGAACCCCAATGTATGAACCCATCTACACTGCACAATCCTACATATAATTCAAATCCGGAGTTGCCATGACTGTTGATCTGATACTGCACTTGAAGGCTGTCCTTTGCTGTATACTCGTGGCCCATGTCCAATTTGACGAAGGGCTGTATGACGTAATATTTTTTACACTTGCAAGGACCAGCATGCAATCTGCAGCACTTGCTCAGCCAAAAAGGGGCAATATAAAACTCAGTTATTTACGTGAAGAGGTGCCCAGTGGCTGTGATGTACATAATCTTGCAAGCTCTCAATTTTAGAGGCGAACTGGTAATCCATAGTTGTGGAATGATCTGATCCGTCCATCCCAACCAGCAGTGACAATCACTAAACCCCATGCATGAGGAGATGTGACGGCATTTTGGCAAGAAGTTTTGACGAATTTGCATTGGGATTTACACATAGCAGACGATACAGTCAAGGAGCTCGAAGTTGGAAGCTTCTCCTCTGGCCAAGTTGCAGATCCCTTGGGCAGAACCTCCAAAAAGAACCCATGGTTCAATGAGAAATGATCAGGAGGTGACAATGACAGTGTGTTCTGCAACGAATCTGAGTGACAACAGCATCCATTTTCAGAACCTCTGGTAAAGTCCCTGAAAACTTGCTCATGGGCTGCAATAGTTTCAGATGCAAGTGAGGCTAAATTTCCAGGTTTCACACCAGACCAAGGTATTGCAACTGATACATCCCTGGAGAAGAAGCGCTCATATGACCAAACACTCTTTGCCCGACTAGGAACAGGTCCATCTGGGCTATTGTAGTTCCAGACATAGACATTAGAATCCTCGCTTGCAGAAATAATATGCTTCCCATCTGATGTAAAAGACGCAGATATCTGACTCCCACCATTTCGAAGACCTGAAAATAAGATACACATTGAGAATTAGACACCCAGATCATTGGAGTTTATAGGAATGTAAGAAAGAAGCAATCATCTTACCCTTGTATTTGCAGATAACATCAAGCCCGTCAATAATACGGACTTGGGAATCAGCAGAAGTTACCATTACTTTTGTAGGATCACTTGGAGAAAACTGGACAAGTTAAAAAATCCAAAGGTTAAACATAACATCATAACAAAATGTAAATTCAAAATTTTACAAAAAAGGGAAAGAGATGATTGTATAAAGGCCAAAGATCATATAGACACTATTACCTCAAAACCGGTTATCCTTTTCACAGGGGACTTCTTTTTACCCTGTAGGCATATCTGAGCCTCCAATTGCAGATGATTGCCTGGTAATGAAATTATAACAATCAGCAATCAGATATTTAAACTACTTTTTCTCAAAAATAACATACAGTAAGTGGAAGTATAGCATCAGTGTGAGGCTTAGAACTCTAAGGAATTTTAAATAAGTCAGCCTACATCCTGGATGTATATTCCTGGGAACAGATCTCGAACTTGGAGAGCTACCATACTTAGTACTATTGCATACTTCTACATAGTAGTAGAGATTTTAACCAAGGGTTTCAACAAAAAGAACCCAACAACTTGGAGAAAATAAATTCCAAGAGTTCACACATCATGGACCTTTCAGACCTATATTTACCAAACCGGCTTGGTATGTATATTACCAACCACTTTCAGAGAAGCTAGAAGTTGTGCCATACAAAGAAGTGAGTGCTCATATTTGAATCTGGTTTCCAGAATGCTTTTTGATATATCTTGGATTAAGTATACAACAAACAAATAGAACAATGTTTGAGGATATCTAACAGAATGAAACATAGTAACCTCATGTTTATCCATTTAAAGACATTTTGGAAAATGCCACAAGATGGAAACATAAGAAGCAGATAGCATCAAGTATCTAAAATTTTCTGACAGAGCAAACTCAAATTTCCTAGCTAAACTTTAGGCAATAAAAGCAGTGAGGAGGATTCTTTGTAATGTCAGATATTAGGTAATAAAGGCAGCGACGAGGATTCTTTGTAATACCAGATAACATATTTGTGGCAAGGTCTTATATCAAATGACGATGTTTAATCATTTCCCCTACTGCCATGGGATGACGTTGCAACATTCATATGCCTTCAAATGTCAAATCAGGTTGCAGAAAAAGATCCTCTTCACAAATATTAACCCAGAACCAGAAAGCCAAGTTCAACTCAGACCAAGAATTGCCCCTTGTGCACTGAAGCAAGAAAGCATAGAAGTGATAATTGACTATAAAATAAAGTTGGATACATTTTGTCCCTATCAATTGAACTGAGGTGAAATGTAACATTGATCTGTACATATTCCCCTTTTCACTCATGCTCCTTATGTTTCTTCCCAAAAGTATCCAGAAACTCTGCATATTGGTATTACACCCCAAACCCATATTTCAAATTTAAGCTAGCTAAGTAAAACACCAGATATGGAAGGGGAGCTTGGCATCACAGTAGAGTTGTCACCGTGTGACCTGAGTTCACGGGTTCGAGGTGTGGCAACAGCTTCACACAACAATGCAAGGTCAGGCTGCATACTATAGAATCTTCGTGGACCACCCCTTCCCAGGACTATACATGCACGAGAGCTTCGTGCACCGGACTGCCCTTTAAGTAAAACACCAGATATGGGCAACCAAAATCAGACATTAAAGGACCAAAAAACCCTGATTTGATTCAGCAGGATCCCACATACAATATATATATATATATATATATATATATATATATATATATATATATATATAATTTAGACCAGTTCAGAGTTCTTCTGTAGTCCATCCATTTGATTTTATCAGGTAGTGAAGATAAAAAAATCACCCATGTATGCCTCCACATACCTTCAACTGTCTTTAATAATGTCCTTCGCTAGTAATGGCTCTTTGGTATGACTTCAAGAGAAAACATAGGTTGAACCCATGATAAAATCACTAAAGTGAAATCAATAAATCTCGTGCATAAGACACATGAATCAGTTGTCAGCAGGATGTAATTCCTACAACTGGACCACTAGACCAACCATTGGCAGACATGACCTTCTTTTATTGTTTTTAACACAAGATCAGAAGCACAGCACCTAAAATGCAGGCTCAGAAATTGGAAAATTTTAAAGGTAAATTTACCAACTCATCAATGTACTCAGAGTACTTTGCAGATTCAAACATAATTGGTTTCCTTTAGAACTGAATCAATATCACTGTCAATACAAAAGACCGCGGTTAAAACTTAATTCCGTCAAACCATTCCTGGCTGCCTTCAGATTCTCAATGACCCTCAAGGAAGACAAAAGCCCATAATACCTTTCCTTTCACTCCCATTGAAACAGCATTGTAAACGCTGACTCTTCAGTTCTCAAGCATATGATCATTTTGGATCAAAATTAATGCTCTAAAAGACCAGATAGACCATCACATCCCAATGGCTGCAAACTGTACCGAGAGAAAGGATAGAAACTAGCCAGAATATCCTATGGTTAAAGCTTCAAACGTGTGACGAAGTTAGGGGAGAACATGCAGCATAATATTATCTTTTCTGAATGTCTTCTTGACTGAAAGTAAAATCGACAATTAAAGAATGCAGATTGAGGCTAACAATATTGGTTCATTACCAGGTAGTTCCTCACATGCAGAGGATTACATAAAAGCATCTCCATCAAAAAAATCAGAAGTTAAATAAGGATGACGGATAAATCGATCAGAAAATAGCCAAATTTAACATTTTGGAAGTATATATTCACCCTCATATCTCTTCATCAGAAAAGGCATCATAAAGAGCTGGAGATAGACATGAATGCTAAGAAACTTGCATGCATAAACTGCTACAGGAACTACTTGTAATTTATCTTGAGAAAGGAATTTCTAAAACATCTGCATACCTGATGCATCATAAAAGCAGCAATTGCCTGTCATGGAGCCGATTATTCCTCCCTGCATTGATCACAGTTTAGGACCAACATGTGGACGAAGACACCAAAAGATTTCTCAGTTAAGTTTCATTTCAACCAGTAAAGCAAGCAGATAAACCAACCTGCCCATCAGGTCGGTAGCAGACAGCAGTGACTATTTCTTTTATGTCAGTCCAATCAACAACTTGACAGCCACGAATGGCCCAAATGCGAACTTTTCCATCTATTGATCCACTGATGAAGTAATTATCATCAACTGGATTAAACTGAACACATGTCACTGCATCACATATTTGGACACACAAAATGGCAAATGAGGTTCCGAAAGTGGTAGTCAAAAGAGCTAAGAATCAAGCATCAATGGCAAATAATTGAGGATACTAACCATAATTATTGTGGGAAAAAACTTTGAGGCATCTATCACATCCCACTTGCCAGAGGCGGACAGTTTTATCCACAGATGATGACAGCAGATACTGAAGAAAGCATTTCCAACATATTCAAAAAGATTACTCGTGGTTTTCCATACATGGCAAGAATAGAGCGTTAAATTCCTTAGTGCACAGACAAAGTTTTTTTTATTTATGATCACGAACCTTATTTTTTGACCACGATAAATCCAATACATCACCAGTATGCCCGTGGAACTCATGTAGGGGCTTTTCCAATATACGGAAGACTGCTGGAGGGAACATCACACAAGCTGAGTCTGATGTTTTCCTCATGCTCTTGAATTTAGCCATTTTCTCTTTATCAGTCAAAAGGGAAGCCAATTCAGAAGAATGATTCACTTTGAAGTATATGCAAGAAGGCTCAATATCAGGAATGTCACACTCGTCGGTTCTTGCACACTCCATCACCTGCCACATACGCACAACACCGTCTTCACCAGCAGTAGCTAAGTACTGTCCATCTAGACTAAACTTCATAGTCAAGATTGAGCCAATGTGGGCTTGAATCTCCTGCCCCACATAAAGCGCAGAGAATTCCTTCAATCGCTTCTTATAAGGTCGAACTCTAACTCGGAGAGACCTAAATCTAGCACTTGTATCCCGGTCGCTGGATGTCAGTTGACCTTCTTCCCCTTGCCTATCAACAACACAAGCCAAAGTTCCCAACCTCCTCAACCATCCTTTTTGCCTTCTCTTCACTATCGCATTCGAATTGTTCACTGGTGCAGCTTCTCTTCTCATAAATTGCTGAACAAATGGAGACAACCCAAGAGTCCTCTGAAACTCCTCAACTGTATACAACCGATTTGAACCCACTTCACGAAGCGTGCTCAATTTACCATCTTGCCCTAGTTCATCCACAATGAACTCAGTTCCATCATCCAAATTCTTAATTCTGCACAGGAAATCCTCCGGAACCCCAGATTCTGACAAATCGGTAGCATCATTGGACCAAGTAGACATTGAAGAACGACTAGACGAGAACATATCTTGAAATCCAGAGTTTCTCAACACCGCACCACTGTCCTTGGTAATTCGATCAATCTCCAAACAGATTCCATCATCTAGATCAATGGAATTTTGGTACTCACTACGATCTACGCCTAAACCCATCCATCTGAGAAACTTATCACGACGTTCCTGAACACTCTCCGGATTTCCAATCCAAGCCTCATACCGGAAATTGCTGGAAATCCAATCAACAAACTTGCAATTGGAATCGGAACTCTCCAAACAATCCGAACCCGAGTCAGACAAGGATGACAACTCCTCTTTGGAATCGAAAAACCGATCTTCTTCCTCGTCGCCGCAAATCCCCATCATTCCTTCAGTTCAACCCATGAAAACCAACCTGAAAGCCACCATCAAAATACAGTCTTTTAAGACCTAAAGCAATGCTCTAAACTCCCTCCACTATTAGCGGGGAAGAGAAAAAACCTAATCCAAGATCAGACAATCAAAATCACCACAAGATAACTTGACTAAATCCTCACACGGATCCCAATCCAAGATCATTGAATCTGGTCCTTGAACAACGAACTACAACAACAAAAAAAGAAGAAGTAAAACAAACCGAACGCAGTTCATACAAAACCCTAGTCTGCAAAAATCCCAATCTCCAACACTGCCAGCCCAAAATGACCGAATCTCAAATCAAGAGCTTAAAAACAAAAACGCCATAAAACAAAGCTAGTGAGACAATTAAATCCAACAACTTCATTTACTAGAAAAACAACAAGCAAACAACAAAAATCCAACAGAAGATCATATAAATGAAGCCCAAGGGCTTTTTTTTTTTCTTTCCTCACCTGGGTTTCAATGAAAAGTGACGGGAAAACACCGTCAAACCCAAGAAACCCATTTATCCATGGGGATATCCAGCTCTGCAAATTCCACGCAAAATTTTCTCTTTTTTACCTCTCCTCAGACTCTCTCTCCCTCTACCTCCCTCAGCCAGAAGAAGACTTCATAATTTAAAAAATAAAAAATGAGAATCAAGGAAGAAAATGGCAAAGGCAAAACGCCTCGATAGTGATGACTGGATGGCCCGAGGAACGAGATTTCGAGGGGGGTGGTGTTTGTGCGGACAATTGCTGTTGCCTCCCTCTCCTACCCATGTCCTCTCTCTCTCTTTTCGTCTAAACTGCCAAAAACACCCCCCACATTTGATATTCACACTCTTTTTTCACTTTTACGGTTTTGCCCTTGCCTTTCTCTGAAGTCTAAGGCAAATCTACTGCGATCCACGAGCAACCAAAGATTCCGTGGTTGTCATGGGGAGATACTGTTCCTCGTTGAATTCCCAACTTACCCTTCATACTTCTCCATGGCGCAACTGTCGTCCAAGTCTAAATCTTCCTATTTTCGGGGACATAAATGTCCTCAACAAAATCTTCGAGAAAGTCAGATGCTCGGAAGACACGCTTGTGTCAGAACGTTGCAGAAAAGCTGAGGGAACATGCATTCTCCTAATTACTAATCCATGACAAAAGTTACCCTAATCCATAATAATTCCAAATTTTGGATTAAGAATAAATCGGCAAGGCAAATATTTGAAATATATAAGAAACATTTTTAAAACAATTTCCTGTAAATATTAATTCTTAACGTAATGTTTTTGTTAGGTTGATGAGTAATATTTTAGAAGTTAACAAATTATTCATGAACTTTATTTGATTTTAAAAATTTCCATTGAAGTTCAGAATGCTAGGGCTTTTTGAATTATTGGAGAATAAAATAGGAGATCAGAATGTCTAGACAAAAAAAGAAATCATTTATTTGTAGACTTTTTTTAGCGGGGCGTAGTGTTTACGGCTAGTAGATTGCATTATCCATGACTACTTCTACTCACACTATTTGCAACTTTAAGAGGTAGATTAAATCATTTAGACAATCCTCAAAATTCACTGTTCATGGTTCTACATTTCCGTGTCCAAGCTTTTTGAATCCAGCACTTAGCCAGACCCACAAGAACAGTGGGGAGGATCGTGCAATAGTTTTTGGATAATGACTTATCTGAGACTAAACACGGTGGAAAAAAAGGTCTAGATAATAAAACATGCTCACTCTCTGTAAGCTTTTGAGTTATACATGTAAAACTTTGGATTTTTTCTATTACAAGAGAAGAACTAAAAAGCAAATAAATCCCCGACTAAAGGAGAAAGCGGTGATCCGAATACTCGACCAAATATATTTCAAGGAAGATGTCAAGTTGTAATCTAATTCTCTGCCAAAAGAAAAAGCGACTACTCAAACCTACTACCAGTGCATTTCAAAAAAGACGTCAAATTGTCTAGGACCAATTAAGCTAGACATTCGCTGGAGTTAACCTGCAGACTCTATATGGAAACTTGTTATCGTTGGCAGGCAGAAAAGGACTGCAGTTCATGCAGTAGCGTCGGGAGGCTCGTGGGACTTGCTGCATGAGGATCGATCTGTAAGCAACGAACAAGAAGCGTTACTCTTAGCTCATGCATCGTCTGCATGGCGATGGGGCTGGCCGGATGGCTTGACACACTCGGACCATGCAAGCCATGCCAATAAAGCTCTTTGGATGCTGGGTCACGTGAACAGAATAAGTTCCTCTCAATGAAACAATCTTAAGTAATAATCTATGGCGAGATGGGATGCCCAAGCTGGCCTACGCAATAATTGGAAAATATTGGCCCCGGCTCAATAAAACGCAATAAATAGATGGCCAAAGAATATTTTCCCTCTCTTATATTTAATCTATTATTATGCCTTTTTTAAAATGGTAGTTCGGTGCACAAAGTTTTCATGTATACAGGGTTTGAGAAGGAGTTTTATCTTATATTTTGTAAGAGACTATTTTCACACCTCAAACCTGTGACATATGAGCGACCACTATAATTCTACGTTGGGCTAAGATTCTTCTTGTCTTTCTTTACAAAAGCTAATGACAATTATTACGTTTATCTCAATTTTCAATGGGACATTATTTTGGTAATTAGGAAGTTGGCTTTTCTCCGTAGATTTCCGGTCCTTGGGTAGAAACGTAATTTTGGTTATTTCCGTCTTAACCAAGGGACTTTTGTAAGTGCAAGAAGACTAGTTTGGATGGTCAATGCCCGCAGTTTGACTGGGACCGGGGGTCTGTTTTGACTGCCGCCGGTACTCGGACGGCTCTTTGAACGCTCTTTTAAACCTTTCGCGATGTGGGGGGAATAATTTCACTGGAACTTGTTTTATCGCCGTTTTATTGGAAAAGCAAGAGCTAACGGGTGCTGTTTATTTTTGAATTTCTTTACTAGGCAAAATTTTCTTTAGAAAATGTTGTTGTTATGCGGAATTTGGGTGTGTTTGGTCGTGGACTGATTTACAGGATTGAGATCACATTTAAGCCTAGGAATATGTTGATCAAATTGCTCGCCCATTCACATTTTCTAGGTCTTTCGCCAAGAAAATGCATCTGGGTTGGCTGACCCTAACCACTGTCACATAGTGGAAAATGGTTAAAAATTCTCAAATGGACTTGGAAGATGAATGGTTCGGATTATTGAAAATCTCATCTCGCTCGTGCTTTTAACCTCTGGCTAAATGCTATGCTTCTTGCTCCGGCTACTAGCATATAAAGCCCAAGAGGAAATAATATATTGAGGCTCTTTAACGAGGCTTCAAAGTAAAGCTCTCTCTCATGATGACGCGTATTCTATTTAACCTAACAAAACTCAGCTTGAGTTAACTTCCTTTAACAACCAACCATTTTCTGCGATTAAATAGATTACATGACTATCGGATTAGCATTTGACCTAAAAGTTTAAGTGGGCCAACAATATTTATATACCTAACAATGTTGTCTTTAGAAGTGAGAGATCATAACTTAATGGAGTGTTCTAGCAGGGTGCAAAACAACTAGTCGACATTCAACAGCCATAAATAATTTTTTTCACTCTTAGAAAGTCCAATGGTTGTGATTTTCCGGTTCAAAGATATCTATAGACCGCTTGCTAGCTGTGGACTTTATATTGTTGAGATCATTAAGGCTGGTGTGGATGTGTTATATTTTTGTGATTCAACGGTTTCTTTAAAAAAATTACTTTTGCCTTGAAAAAAAGAAAAAAACCGGCAAACCAGTTGAACGGGCCGATCAACCACTGTTGCTCATCGATTACGGTAATGTACTAAGTAACGGGGGCCCAACTGTAGCATTCCTTAAGGCAAATACCGCGAGAAATTTGTCGTTTTCTCATTGATGGAGAACGGGTTACCAGACGCCGGAATATTCCGAGAATCCAATAAGGTTTGCTTTTTCACGCCATTATTTTTTATCGGTGGATAATGCCGATATTTAATTTTATGATTAAAGTGTGAGAGAGATTTGGCCACTGGATGAGAACACAGTCAACGGTGCAGATCTGAGGAGACAGGGGAGTAAGGTGCCGGCTGGCGCGACTTGTGTTTTGTTTTGTTGCGGTTTAATGGTGGGCGTGGTTGGAAGAGACCGATCCAATGTCGCCCCGGTTTACTCGGTAAACTGAGATTTACCATTTTACCCTTTTCTTTTCAAATTATATCAAAATGTCCAGTTTGTAGTGAACATGTACTAGAGCCCACATTATATGCGTTAAGAGTGGATTGATTGATGTAGTTTAGGATAAGGAAATCTTAATAAGAGGCTTGACGTGGGCCCACCGGCATAATCTGCCCAATCCAGACATTCTACTTGGTTAATGCCACACCATAAATGTTGGCATACTTAGTCCAATGATTTGATTAGAGCCCCACAAATTGATATTACAAAGAAAATTCAAGGAACGGCATGCAATGGTTTGCATTTTCAGTCAAATCGATAAGAACTCTTGTGGTGGGACCCAAAATGGACGGCCAAGGTCACGCTCAAGATTAAGGCTCATCATTTCTGACATTTCCACATGTATGTGATGGAGGGTTGAAGAAAATTTGACCAACGTCCAGCTGCAAATGGTTGGTTGTTTTTAGTTTGATAGATGGTAAGCCACGGTGCAGCAGCAAATTAAGGGTCCAGATCATGGTCAAAGACTATGGCTCATCTTCTTAACAGCTTCCCACCTGTAGACTGGTCATATCATCAGAAAAATCAAGCTGGTCAGCTACCTAATCATGCTTAGCAATTTAAGATTAAAACAGATGTGTGGGCTATTAGAAGCCTACATCGTGGCCCCCCCCACGTATGGCCACAATTGACATGGATGGATCATTTATGAGGGGTGGTTTATCAGATTAATCAAAGTGGTGAATTAGGTGGTGTTTCACAGGAACAGAAGAGGTCAATATGGTAAAGTGACACCCTCAATTATAAAAATGTCTCTAAGGAAGGAAGTAGAGGAAGGGACCCCTTACTGTCCATTTATTACATCCAGGGCTCCAAAGATGATAAAAGAGGCCTTGTCCATCTGTCTGCATTCCTGTTAAAAGATCTTCAAAGTTTATGGCAGAGTTTGTCATGGACTGGGAAAGGCAGACTTCGAGAGAGCCACAGAGGGGGAGAGAGTTTGTTCTTCTCACACCAACAGTGGCCAAACCTCCATATCTAAGCACACGTGGAAGAAAATCACTGGAAACACGAATGCCAATATGGCTCTTAGGAGACACAAGTGGGTACACCAACACTGCACCCACAAGGTTTGGGACCATATGGGTTAAGCTAACCACATTCCAGACATGAACAACAAAGCCTCCCATGTGTAGTCATGTTCAAGGGCTCCCACGTAAGTTTAAAATCTGCAAAACCTTAGGACATACTAATTTTTGTAATTAAAATAAAATTCTAAAATACTTCCTAATTGTCAAGCTTTGGCACAATGGTAGAATTATTATAGTGTAACCTAGATGTTACAGGTACGAGGTGTAGAAAAAACCTCTTGCAAAAATACAAAGCTGCATGCTATAGATTTTTTATGGTTTGCCCTTTCCTCGGACTCCACATATGCATCAGCTGTTGAGATAGGCTCATATGTGGTCCACACCTATATGAGAAAGAAATCTTATATATGTTTAATGTTAGGGTGCTTGTAAGTGCAAGTGTGAGAGATTAATACATTGTGCTAGATCTGACAATCAGGATTGTAAATCTATAAGGACAAACATACGCACAAAGAAAGACAAGGAATTTACATGGTTTCATTATCATGCATACATCCATGAAAGAGGAGAAATCACTATCTGATCATATTACAATGTGAGAGGAGGAAGAGGACGCTAAAAGCCTCCCTTAACCCTCTGCTGCTACATGTCAATCTCTCTCGCTCACATACAAGAACCCTAGCATTACATGTATATAAGATTTCTCTCTCGCATGAGTATGGATCACGCGCGTATTTATTCCAAAAAAGCTACCTGCACATAACTGTACTTTTCATTTTTCCATCTACTTCCTAATTATCCTGACTTATTACAAATCTCACACGCCTAATTTGCCCATTTCTAGTCTCATTTCTTCTCAAGTACTAAATGAGCTTTGAAGGTTGATCGAAACCTCCATTTCCCACACTTCCGAGCACCCCGAAAGCGTTGGCTTTGCCGAGTCCAGTCCGACGAAGAGGATACACGGCTGGCATTCGTTGATGAGGAAACTGGGACATCTTTGTTTATCGAGTTAAACGCGGTCTGATCAATCCAAGAGACAGACTAATAATAGATAGGATTAAGAATGCATTCAGAGGAATAGGTATTCTTGTTTGTCTGCTTTTTAGCAACAAATCCTTGACGGGTCTTGTATTTTTTTGCCTGGGATTGTAGCTCAAATGAGTCTAAGTCCTAGGGTTACAGGAACTTCACCGGTGGTAGGCTGCACTTCTTTATTGATTGGGTATAATGCCAAATGCATGGGTACGTGTATGCTTATACTTAATTAAAGGGACTAGATTCCCTTCACGGTTGACTTAATTGTTTTATAAAAAATGTTGGTGGTTAGGATGTCCACAGACGTCCCTCTTTGTTATTTACTTCTGTGGTGGATCCAGATGAAACTCTTGCATAAAGAAATGGTTGGATATGAGCGCAGAGGATGAATCTACAGGCGACTACAGTTGTTAATCTTTGTCAATGGACTCGATAGAACGGGGTGCTTCGGGAAGATGTTTTCTTTTGGAGTAAAAGTATGAAAAGAAGGTTTGACAATGGCGGAGCAGTTGTCCCATTTTGCTAGTTACTAGGATAGTGGGACTGCAATTAGACCCCTTGCTTTGGGAGATGTTCTGTGCTGGAGCAAAACCATCAAATTAGATGGTTCGGAGAGGATGAATCTGTAACGAGTCGACCCTTCTCCATCCATCAAGTTTTGGTCTCCACTCTGTCAAGTCAGGAGTAACTCTTTTCACCAACGTGTTTAGTTTCCTCCGATCACTCCACGCATTGCTACCGACCACATTTAAAGTACTTGGAATACCCAGTTGTTGGGGGTTGTAATATGCGCCATGCCATTCTTTATTTTTCATTCTACTTTCTGTGTGTGTACAAGTTTTCAAGAATTGTGCACATCCCTAATACAAGGAGGCTGCCAACGTTGAAACCGCGGCTAGTGTCAACGTGAAAGGAGCCATTTTTCTGCCGACCACTGGGTTAGAAGGCGTTTGGCATGCGCCATGTCAATTGAATGTCCAAGCAATCTCTCTTTCAAAGGTCCCGTGTTCTCATTTGAAACCCCTACGTTTTAGAGTAACTTCATTCATTTTTTTAGTATCATTCCTATTGGGATAGACCTGTGTCTAGTTCATACCTATATGAGTGAGAATCCTATATACATATAATATTAGGGTTGGTGTGTACGAGTGAGTGGGTGAGAGTTTGTACATAAAGAAACATAGGAGGGTTGGAGGAGGCTCTGAGCCCCCTCCTGCTCTTCCAATATATATGATCAGATAGTGAAATCCTCCTCTCCTATGGATGTAGGCTAAATTTGGCATGATCACGTAAGTCGTCTTGTTTCTTATTGTGTGTGTGTGTGTGTGTGACTAAATTGATCCTAACAATTCCTTGCATTAAATATTTCTCTAATTGCATGATTGATATGGAGAGAGCGTCATTGTTATAAATAAAGTCTCGAGACTCTGGTGAGCGTTTTTATCTATTTATATTCGTTCTTTCTTGAATTAACTGGCACCAATAGTACAAGGACTCTCTCACCTAGGTGACCAGCATTAAAGATTCTGCATAGGTGTGTGCCTACCATTCAAAAAAAAGATGATGCACTTCAAAATCATAATAATTAATTTGAGTTATTTGATTTTGATATTTCTCTTAATTTTGATCTGTGCCTTTTCATATGTAAAAAAGCTTTTTAATTAAGAAAGAAGAAGATGTAATTTCTCATCTAACACAACATAATCCTTCTTCTTTTTTTCCTTTTTCACTTACTGGAGAGTGGATTCGAACCAACAACATCATTTTGCAAGACAAGGAATTTAACCAACTTGGCTAAGTGCTCAAACCCTTCTAGATTTTAAGTTTGAAGAAAACAAAACAAACTTTGTTTTTGGTAGGTTGTAAGATAAAGTAAAAACCACCAAAGATCAATGCTAACAAAAAGGACATAAGCTTTTTGAATGATGTCTTCTTGACAATCATTTTAGCTTGGTGATCAACAAAATTTTTATATTGCCAATTTCTTTAGAAATGTTATCATTGTAAGGGCTATTAAATTAGTATTTTATCATGTAGATAACACAAATTTAGTTGCAATTTTTTATGATTAGATATGCTTAATTAATCCTTCTATAATTAATGTATGTTTAATTGGGATAACCCCCAACCCTCATAGTGTGGAAGCCAACTAACTTGGTGGATTTAAGTTGATGTTTGGTGAATGCTAGAAACCTCTTTTCATCAACAACATGTATAAAATAAGACTTCAGTCAAGTTATCACTTTACGTGGTACATGTGAGGTCTGAGAAACAACAACTATCCTACTATGAAATCTCATTTTGACTTCCTTACAGTTAACTAATGCACATTTATAGTATGCATGAGTGTATTTTGGCTTGAAAAATATGAGCCGGTTTTTCAAAGATCATCCATGACATAAGTGTTTTAAAGATCATCAAAGATTGTGGGGATTGAAATCTTAAATTTATCAACTTAACGATGAACTTAATGATCAATATTGGTTGCCATGTTATACCTGTTTGATTAATACCGTGTTCATTATCTCCTTATGTAGATCCAACTTACTTCACGCCGCATGGATATTGCATATAAATAAAAAGGGCAGCCTCAGTGCATGAAGCTCCCGCGTAAGCGGGGTTTGGAGAATGGGCAGACTACAAGGTTCAAAGTACACAACCTCTGATATTGAGTAAGATAAATATTGAAAAAGTCAAGTTTATCTTCTATTGAGTAGACTGTGTAAACATGTCTTGTAAATCAAGGTTTTGAAGTCATCTAAGAGGGGTCATACCAGTTTCTTTTTGTTAGATATGTAGTTATCTCCACCAATTTGATGGATTTTGATAATGTTCATGCGAGCCGCATGGGCATAAGTTCACATTTTCTCCCTTTTTCCTTTTCTTTTTAATGGTTGCACAAGTCTCTTTTTTATGTTTTTCTTTTGTTCTAAACATGCCTGCTACAGATGGTGTCATGGTTATGTTTTTCATTTTGACTTTCATCAACTATTTCTCATCTTTTTATGAAGAATTTCTCGCCATGTCAGGAATATTTGCTTATGTTCAACCCACATTCAGTATTGCTCATAAAAATGTGTATTTCTTAAATAATATGTTAAAATATCTAATAACTCTATGTTTTGCATTCACAGGCTATTTAATGGCTAATAAAGAAATTATACTCAGATATCTACAGTTTACATATCAAAGCACTCGTTCTTTGTAGGAAAACATTTGCAATTAAGTACCAAAATTTCAAGGTGAAACATCAATCAGCTCTCTCTCTCTCTCTCTCTCTCTCTCTCTCTCTCTCTCTCTCTCTCATGTGCATGTGCTTTACTAGTTTAGTTGCAAGGAAGTAAATGTGTTCTCAAAATGACATCCAAGGAGGAGCTCAACCAAAGTTTCCGACTATATTACTTTGTTACAAAGCCACCCAAAAAGAACCACAATGGTCAAGAAACAGCTGCCTTCCCACAAATAAGCTTCAAACTGCATGGGCTATCCATCCAAGGATTGCCTCCAGGCAGAAAAATTCACGAGTCTTAAAATCAACACAGAGAGTTCTGGAAAGCAAATTTATTACTAAGAAAATGACATGTTCACTCTTTCCCGGCAATTTTGTCGTTCCATTCACAGTTTCTTAGGAGCAGCAACATTTTCACCTAACTTTATTTGTCCTTTTTTCAAACATAAAGTCATTGTTATGACACACTAAAGGGGCAAGGTGCAAGAGAGAGGAGATGGAAATATTGTTTCCCTTATTAGCACTCTTTCATACTCTTTAATGACTATTGATCAGTAAGAAGGAGTTTACTAAATAAACAAGCCAACTACAAAAAATGCAGATTCAAGCCCTCTCACCTCCATTCATTCTGCATAATATGTGAACACTAACCCTTTATAGATGTGCATTTTTTTTATTTTTTATTTACAGTAATTTCTACTCTCGTACACTCACAGTCCGTCACACCTGCTACTGGGATAGACGTTACACTCCCTAGTGGGATGACTGCCTACCTAATATACAAAATGGGAGAGGCATCTATTCTTTGTGACCAACTGCGCTAGATGGCTTTGTCCCAAGGCGTATGCTTAACTTAGCCTTATTTTCAGACATTTAATATAACAATTGAAAGAGAGAAACTGATACCCGGCCAACCTTCTTTTGAAGGATAAAATGGAAATGTATTAATGAAGGACCCAGCAGCTCGAAGTGTGTACAAAGAACAGAAATCAGCCAAAGAGGGAGATCCTAAAAAGGCAAGAGAGAAACTCGGTAAACATTCCAGAAGTCCAACGGCAGTCTGCACTCCCGCTGTCATCCAAGCAAGTCTCTTTCCAAGTAGCTGTTACACAGCTCCAGACGGCTATCGGCAACTAATTAGAATAGAGCTAAACAAGATGGCAGTGCCATTATCAAAAACCATAGAGCAGTAACACTACTTCCTATACCAACACATCTGGAAAGAGGATTTTCGGTGAGTTGCAGACTTCCAAGGGGAATCAGCTCTACTTCGTGAGCAAGGTTCATCATACCTTCGTCCCTGGGCAAAGTGGAGCCGACCAACTCTTTTGCCATACTAATAGTGGAGAAGAAGGACGAATTAGCTTTACAGCCCCAAGGAATGAGAGTGGCTTTCTTGAGAATTAAGAGGATGCTAATTGGATTTCACGTGGACCTAAACTTTTAGCTTATTTGGCTTTCTATGTCAAAGAAATAGAAGAAATATTTTTTTTTTTAAAGTGCCATATTTTCCACTAAATGTGGATTTAACGATTTAAACACAAATTTCACGAATAATCTATTGAATCATACATTACCTGTACGTCTTGTTATATATTGAAATTAAATGCATAATTTAACATCTTAATTGGGGTTTTTTTATTGGATTTTTCTCTAATTCTTGCTGAAAATTTTTGGAATTTTTTAAATCCTTAATTTAGGATCTTAATCATCTTTCTTCTTTTTTTTTCTTGAAGGGGAGCCTTGGAGTAATGACAGAGTTATTGTTTGTAACGTACAGGTCATGGATTCGACATATAAGCAAAAGTGCAGGTAAGACTGTCTACTATAGACTCTTTGTGCTCTATCCCTTTTTTGAACTCTACATATGTAGGAGTTTCACGCAACGAGTTGCTCTTTTTTTCTTTTTAATCATGCTTTTTTTCTCTCTTGATTTTCCCCCCAATTCTCACTGAAATTTACAAGAAATTTTCTAGACATTTGCCATGTTGAATTAGTCCTGAGTGGACCTCCAACTGTCCACTTCCACAACAAAGAAGGCCCAACAAAGTTTGGCATTTAAAAGCAAGACATTATTTGCCAAGGGAGGAAAAGGCACAAGTGAGCAGTACGACGTCTTTAATGATAAAAACAAAGAAACATAAATCCACACCCTTTCAACCCAGACCACCCATGTTACCGTGTTCTCCAGGCCCACCTTTAAGCTACTCAAGAACTTGAAGGGTATGAAAGATCCTTTTTATTTCTGACCATATTTTTTGTGGCTGTAAAATGTCGATGGTCTCCATAGAATAAATGGATAGCTAATTCTCTACAAATCAAAGGGTCAGGATTGTCTGATCCAGCAATATTTTGACACTTGGCTCATCCATTACTGCGTTCAACGACGAGCAGCAATAGTTCAGAAGATATTAGATGTCACCTGCAAGTAGGGGCAGTTTCCGTGTACACGAAACTCTCACTTATGTGGGGCTTGGGAAGAGGCAGACTATAAGAATTTATAGTATGTATTTTTACCTTAAATTTTGCAAAAGATTGTTTCTAAGTTTTGAACCTGTGACCTAAAGATCACATGACGACAACTTTACTGTTATGCCAAGACTCTTTCAAACTTGTAATTATGAGGTTGGGAGAAGTCTTGCGGTGCTGGAAACTCATTGCAGCATAGTTAAACCACAACTTTATGTGAAAGGCTGAGAGTAATCTAAAACCAATTACCTTTTTGTGGCCAACTTTTTTGTGACCCGTCCCAATTGGGAAATGCCATCGGGACCGAGTTCTGGAGGAGATCGTAACCTCTACAGCAAACTCTGGATGATGCGACAAAATCATCTTTTTAACCCTTTTCAATTTAGGTTAATTATATAGCTTCAAAATTTCATATTAATTTGATATTTTAAAGTATCTACTTGTTTTCTTAGTCAAAAAGTATTTTAATTATGATTATTCAATTTTTTAACTGAGAAAACTAGTAGTCAGAAGCAAACAATGGACATGAGTTCTCGCTCATAGCCTATTTAAGTAAGGGTGAAGAAAATGAATGAGAAGATCATCCAAAGACAAATTTCTATAGAAGTGTCGGACTCAATCCCCCCAGACAAAAATGAGAGGAACATCAGAGACAAGATCTCCAAACATGTCATAAGATTTCATAACTAGAAGTTGTCTTCTTCTTCTCCTTCTCATTTTTTGCTTTTTCTCTTTAATTTTTTTCTTTTACAAATCCTTTAAAATATGCTTCGTCGCAGGTTCGAATCACAGCTTTATCCATCCGAGGGGCCCATCAAATTGAAATCAAGTTATGCATCATTATACATCTACGGTACAGATTGCAGCCACCAAGTTGGCCCTTTTGAAGAATAGACATGTGACTCTTTAGCACTGATTCTATAAGAGGCAACTCTCGTTTTCTAGAAATTAAAGGGCCACAAAATTGAAGGTCAACAATTACCATCGCTAGAACAAATGGGACCCACCACATTCCATAGTGCCATTTTCATAGTAGGTCAGCCAGGTCCCGTCACTCTCATTACCCACTGACCTTTTACCATTTCTAAAACAAAAGGATCCACTTTAATGAATGGTCGGTACAAGAATTCATCGATGCTGTTGGATCATAATACTTTTGAGTAAAAGGTTGTGGGACCTTCTTTCTCAGAGGACAAATGCGGACCCCAGTTCTTCGCCACAAGTCAGCGTTGATAGAGTAGGGAACGTTTGTTTCATGCGCCACATTGAGTATAATTTCCTTCGAAAAGGAATGCATTAGAGAAAGGCACGTCAAAGGCCATCCAAAAAGTAGGCATTTCTCACTCGGATCAAATGTTTAGAAAACAACTTCAGTGCATGCCGAAAGTGTGAGCATCTGATCTAATATGGTGCCCCACTTTTACACGATGGACCCCACATTTTATTGATCTGTACCGTTCATCTCATCTCTGTGGCGCTGGATATTTCCAAGTTCACAAAAACAGTGTAGAGTAGAGGATGACTGCAGATTAATATTTAGCATAGTTGATTTCAGATAACTTGGCATTTTTCTTAGAATATGCTTGCTCGTTGGCTTCGAGTCTCCAGTTTTTCTTTAGATTAGGAGCATGCATAAGTGAACTTGTGAGTAATTTACTTTGTAATTCTTCGTGGCAAAAAAAAACACAGAAGCAAGAGTAGAGGCAAGTATTTGAAAAGATCTACTTTTGATCATTGAAGGTGACGGTTGAAAACTTTGCATGTCACTACTTTAAGGGAGGCCGTCTAGCTAAACTGTAGGGCTTTCTTCTTCTTTTAGAATTACATATTATAATTATTCTAAAATATAAGGTAAGGCTGTATGCTGTAGACCCTTTATAGTCCTTGAAGGCTCTATGGAAAGCTTATTTAGCTTGTGGACAAGGTTCAAGAGACTTAAACCCATTGGTGAAGATTCATGGAAGAAGGCTTGGGTTCTGGAAGACTCCAGGTAAATATCTTGAAAGAGGGAAGGTTGGGGACTTGTATGGAGTTGTGTAGAGCTTTCTATATAGAGTTTTAGAATGGTCCTTAGCCGTGAGATTGTAGACATTTGTGTCTCTTCACAAGACCCCACATATGCTCGTGCCCTAGGCTGCCCTTTTCCCACTTAATTTGTCCCCTGTCCGTTGGAGAATGATACATGCGCTCTCTGGCTTTAGTGACGGCTGTCTCCTCTGTGTCTTACACTTTCTTAATTACCAACAGTAAGCGGCAAATGTTTAAAGTAGAGGTTTAGGGGAAGATATATTTTACCCATGGCTATCAGACCTTACCAGCGAGGAATATCAGCTAGTAAGTAAGAATCATTTGTTCGAAAGGGAGACAAAATCCACCATTTTTAGTGCCATTTTAATGTTGTTACCAATTCTTTCTACAGAAGCATGACTTTTTCACCCTCACGAAAGTCTATGCTATGCTAGTGGGATCGAATGGACCACACCCACACTTCGGAGTGCCATTTCCATAACACAATGTCAGACAAGTCTTGTCACTCTCGTTATGCAGCGGGTGGGTGGATTTGAACTTGTTCCTTCCCTCCAAGGAAAACTAGTCCACTTTAATGGTTGAATTTTACAACAGCGTTTGATCCTGCACAATGGTTGAGGTTGTTGAACCCACCACAAGCAATAAAAACTTACTTGCTTGGCATGCAGACTCTCTAGCTGATAGTTGGCTCCACTATTCGTCACTATCAGCGGTGATCGGGAGAGACGTTGATGTTAAGACAATCTAACATTTATTCAACGAATGATTTCTCCGAATAGCACCAGAGCAACATTGGACGACTCCAAAGCTCACCATTCACCGAAAGCAATCCGTTCTCCAATCAAATGAAAGAAAAGGACTGAAATGCAATTCACAAGTTGATGTAAGAAAACAAAACTTTTTGTCGATGCATGTAGTTGGCCAGTGTGAACAGTCTTGATCTACTCTCCAGCCAAAAGCAGCAAGTGGCTAATTGTTCAATCATCCAAAACAACCAAGATTCATGACTACTTTTGGGCAGTCTGAACTGAAGCAAAACAGAAAAATTTTAGAACTAAAATAGCTAAGATCAACTGGAATGATCTCGTCCAGACCCTTCTTTTCCTTTGTTCTTTTCCGTAACCCAACATAATGTATCATAACCAGAAACCAAGAGGGTGCAATGCAGAATAAATCTGACACAACTGAATACGAGGGATTGAAAAAGTTGTGTGTGAGTTATCCTAGTAATGATCAAAAGCTACACATACACTTAAACTGACAAATTCTCATAACTCAGAGATGTTCTTTTATAACCCAAGTAGTCCAACAACATGCTATCAACTGACCCTAGCAAACGACATTACAACCAGCTAATGACCGGTAGGCCATATGCTAACTGAATGTGGTCTAGGATATATAAAAGCAGCTCCTGATATTAGAAAGAAATCAGAAATCAAACCATGTATGGTAATAAATTGTAGGAATCCCAACCTACTGTAATTCATAGAGAAATCAAGAGTTCTTATCCCTCTAAGTACAGCAACATTCATGTATATACTGATGATAATGAAACGAAGAAAGACATAGAGTTCCTTCACAGCGGCTGAAGATGTCTCATAGAGATCTTTCACAGCACTCTACATAGACCCCTGACAGATCTCTCTTTGTCATCTCTTAGGCCCTACCATCAAATCGATCAATTAGTCCAGACGATCCGGATCTCGCCGGCAAGAAGCCAATCGTACTGCAGCAGAAACGGCGCCGGCCTTCTTCGCGAGAGCGACATTTAGTTTCTGGGATCCGAGTAAGGATTTTTTGCCGGAGAGATCCGAGTACGTTCTCATCGCCGGATATTATCAGCCTTCCACATTTCTCCAACGACAAAACTTCAGACACTCCTCTTACTATTAATGTCAAGCTAGACACTCCGATGGGGAACTACTATTGAATCCAACCCTTTATCGTCAAACTAGTAGGGATGCTTACATACCTAACTATCACTCGGCATGACATTGCTCGTGCTGTTCATGTCATACTTTAATTCTATCTTTCTTGGGGTGAAATTTAATTGTGATCTAACAACTAATTCATTTGATTGGCCCATCAGAAGCTTGCATCTTCTCCCGACTAATCACGAAACACATACAATCAGAAGAACAAAAGGACTGCCAGGCATTGAAGACTTCAACAGGGACAAAGTAATTGTTGATGGCAGCTGTTGTCATTTATCAACAGTTCATTGGTTGTCTGTAACCGATTGTATGCCAGTCAGAGAATCCATGAAATGTTATATAGTCAACACGGATTTATAAAATGTGCATGCATAGAGTTATATCAACTTTTGAACTTGTTTAAAAAATAAATAAATTCTAGTGTACAAATAAAAGTAGCTCGGTGGTATGGACCTTGCAGTTAATCGGTGAAATCTGAATAACACAGTTATATCTTCAGCAAAAATTACATGCCCACATGATCAAGCACGATGCACAGAAACATAGACAAGCCAAAATTCAAAAGCAGAAGCCAAAACAATCATAGTTAGTCAAATTCTAAGCGTGAGTAACGATGAAGACTTTCGATGCCATAGATCTGCGATGGCAAGATTACCGGCCGTATTTCTAGACAATATATCTGAAAACTTTCGCCGTTACAGATCGTTTCCGACAAAGACAAGGATTAGCCTGTAGAGTCAAAACATCTCGCTTCAATAGATCTATTACGACTAAAGGCAGCTTATACGGTGCAGCCTTACTTTGCACTTTTGTAAGAGGCCGTTTCCACTCCTCAAACCGGTGGCCTCAAAGTCACATTACACCTACTTCCCTTCTATATCAGCATACCTATTTTAACTAATTTCAGCTGCAAAATTTTCGCCGCTATATATGCATGTATTACAGAGGGCAAATTTTCGTTGCCAAAACCCCCCTTTTGCCTTTAAGGTTTTGCGGCAAAATCAACGCTGTATCTCTTGACAGTATAGCGTGCTAAAATGCGGAAATAACGGCGAATAGTTTTGGTCGCTGTCCCTCACTCATCGACGTCCAACTAATGGCAGCGGATTCTGCACACTGGGGCAAACAAGAGATTCTTTGTAAAATACGAAACTAACAAGGGTGACATGAAAGTTGTTAGCACTTCGCATTTCAACAAGAAGCTGTGTTACACGCACTTCGTTCCGGGAGGCCTCTAAAGAGGTCACAAAGTAAAGAAAACAAATAGGATTTACCTTGGCACAACTGTAAAGTTGTCGTCGGGTGACTATGAGATCACGGATTAAGGTACGAAAACAGCTTCTTACAAAAATACAGAATAAGGTTACATATTTTAGACCTTTGTGGTCTGCCCATTTCCGAAACCCCACATAGGGGGAGATTTGTGCACTGGGGCCGCCTTTTTTACATTATCACCTCTCAGATTTTTGTATGTGATCGGAGGGTGATTAAGTCTTTAAGGTAATCAAGAATACTGTTTTATTTTTTCTTTTGTTCCCGAATGTTGGACGCACACACAAGCAGCCTTGAACACCTGACTTACCGAGGGAGATGGTCCCTGCATTACTCCGCTAGATTAGCTCCGGCAACATGGATCAAGAATAGTTCTGTGACAGTAACCAGTCTTCTGTATGATGGTATTATAAACTTCACCAATACTCCTTACAACCTCGAGTTGATGAGAAGAAGAAAGCTGGACTATTAACCCCGAAGTAGACACCACGTTCTGCACCGTGGCAGCCTCTCTGGTGGCTCTCATTCTGGCTTCTCTGGATAGCCCTTATCACAGTCTCATGTATGTTCAGTCCCGTTCTAGCTCGCTTTCTTTATATAGTTCTTCGACCTGGGTCTCCCCTTTTGATACTTGAAGTTTGGAATGTGATGCTACCCAAATTATTTTGAATGGCTGGTATTATTATATTTACCCTCTAGAGCTAAGGGGTACGAGTGATATTTCTGTTTGGGAAACTGGATTTTATTTTTTTTGTATTGTTTCACAATATAAACTTAACAGTTTTCTGTTGTGAAATAGTTTAGATTCCAATAAAAATGATTAAATCCAGTTTCCGTAACACGCACTAAGCCTGAACAAAACAAAAACCATTCAAAAGAAGATGGTTCAAAGATCTACACCAAAAGAACTCAATCTAATGTAATACTCTCTGGAGCTAATATATTTGTCAAGATTAACCGGTCTTCCTAGAGCATTTAGAATGCGATTGACAGATTTCTTTGTATGTCTGAACTGAATAGCAGCATCTTCAACCTATTCTGTAAATTTGCAGAAGTTGATCTTCAAACCTCCAAGGAACATCAACCATATTCTCAGCCACTGAGTAACATTCTTTGAGTTGATACCAAATGTTACTAAACTAATTGATACTCCTTAAAAAGGTTTAAGGCCCTAAATCTAGACTTTCAGTATGGACACAACAGATGGCAACCATGCATCGAATCTTAGAGAAAATGGAGAACTGGGGAGATGGATGAGAGTCTATGCAAAACGTGAGGGCAGGGGTTCACATACTGTTTATGCATGGTATCGTTCATACTCCTATGAGCTTAACATTCACGGTATAAGAATTCCTGAGAGGAAAATTGGGGAAATAGGATTTACATGAGATTAAGCCTTTCATATAAAGTGTTGTCAAAAGAGCTAGAAAGTTTGAAGGCTAGAGATATATCTACCATAGGTTCAGATTTTCTGAGAGAGGGAAATTACGGTTTGCAGGGGATAGTAAAATGATAAAGAATGAAAAGATAGAGATCATCCGAAAAGAAAATAAATAAAGCAGTGGAAATATAGATAATAATGTTGCAAAAGAAGATAGAAAGGAGAATTATACGGGAAAAATAAAAATCCAAGGTTTTGATGGGCAAGAAGAAAGATATATATCACTGTTTGGGAATTTAAAACCAGTCCTCTGTAATGTAATTTTCATCTCTAAGCTCTGTTATAATGTGAAGGGGAGCCTTGGCACAATGGTTAAGTTGTCATCCTATGACCTAGAAGTCAAGGGTTTGAGGTGTGGAAACAGCCTCTTGTAAAAATGTAAGATGCTGCTGTGTACTATAGAACCTTTGTGGTCCGCCCATTCTCCAGACCCCACATATGCAAGAGTCTCATGTACCAGGCTACACTTTAAGCTTTGTTATCATGTGTGGAACTTCAGCAAATATAGGAAGGTAACATCATCCCCAATGTGTCTAAAGGCTAATCAATGGTTCATTAGTAAAGAATTAAAGACAGAGACCTCTAATTAAGGTTTTAACTACTTTCTGGTAATAGCTTGATGTATCTAGAAGAAAGAGGAGAATTGCAACTCAAGCAAAGACGATGACTGAAAAATGGAAAAGAATGCAACGCTTGTAAAACAACTTCACAAAATGGTTGAATTTAAGATGTAGCTTATGCTATCACATAGACACTGGGGTTTAGTGTCCTCAAGGTTTTCTCTAAAGATTTGCCTATATACTATCTATGTGGTTACCATATCCATGTACGGACATTGCAACATTTTTGCCGTTATGCTTTTAAATTCTGTAGCTTGGATGAGTGGGCAGTGGGACAGCCATTGAGGGCCATACAATTTTGAATATGACTAATCAAGTCAAGCATCAAAATATATTGAAAGAACCTGCAAATTATGAGCAGCCAAGCAGGCTACTGGTATCATCAAACAGATCAAACTGCATCTGCACCACTGCCTCTTTTTACCAAGTAGTTCTTAGATGGATTTTGTTCAAAGTTTCTGTAAATGATTTTCCATTAATGGGGCTGACATTATTTCAGTGCATTATGAACATCTCCAGGCCAAAGCAACTGTGCCTCCAAAAGTCCATTTGAGTTACAAACTTGACACATGTCCAAGTGTTTCAAGAGGACTTGCTAACCCATGGTTACTTTGGTCAATGCTCATCTATGATAACTTTATTTCCTCTCCCTATCATTTCTAGGCTTAGGATCATGTTTTTTCCAGTTATGCTGAAACTTTATTGATTGAAGCATGCAAAATATCAGAACACAGAAAACAAGCAGCTTAAAAGGAACATTCAACCATGAATAAAACACCCAAATGAATGCATGCTCCTCAAAGGGGAGCCCGGTGCACGAAACTCCCATATATTGCAGGATCCGGGGAAGGGGCAGACCACAAAGGGTCTCTTGTACATGTATGCATGAACACCCAAAATAATAAAAGTCAAAATTACATTTTATATTCTCAGAACCTTTGTGCTTGTACAAGTCCCTTTATTCTTCATTAGCTCAAGTATTTCACATTTTCATCCTCTGTACTTCTTTGCTGAGAATGCATCCATTACAATCTTGGGGATGGAACAAATGATTCCAGTAATTCCCAAGTAAAAATACAAAATCATACTTTTATATGAAATCCTCATGTTCTTTGATGACTTCAGATGAAGATTAATGAGGGAGAGGATACACAAAATGTCGAGTTGGGTATTCCTGCTCATAACCATTGTAGTCATAATATAGTCTCTCTCCCTTGCATATATCTAGGTTTGCAATAAGTAAAACCTGGCACTCGCCATCAACATCAAACCGCACACATTTCAAGTTCAGTTTCTTCTTTCAGTCCTTGCTTCAAGAAACATGATTCAATTCACTTACGCATACACAACAAAAGGCAAAAAAAGAATCCTTGTCTCTATCATTTCTTCTAGAAGGCAAATGTATTCATAAAACCAACTTGAACTTTGGGATAAAGGTTCAGTAATCAGCAAGGTCTCCCTGTCATGGCTTTGGAGTTATGAAACTGGTCTGACATGATTTTAGGGATCTCACAAGAGGGGAAGATTCTATAACAAAGTGAAGGAATGATCAGTCAAAACTGTCATCTCAAGAGTGGTGCATGCCATATTATGAGAGTTTAGGTTTCTGTGAGCATGTGAGCAATCTGATCCATGTTAGTCTGCGTGTTCCTTTCTGCAGCATTGACAATGTATTACATGTCAAATTTAGACCTAATAATTGAATATGTGATTCCAAAAAGACTTATCTTTTTGCCTTCTTGAAGGCAGGATCAAATCTAAAACTGTATTTCACTATGTTTCAGCTATTACTGTACTTGGGCATTTTAGTCTAAACTTGTTCCTTCCTACCTTATAATGAATCATAGCAAGTTGTGCAACCCTCATCGCCCACCAATTTTCATAGAATATTCAGAACTGTAACTATTTGACGTTTGTCGTATGTGTTATGCACTATGGTTATAAGATAACTGCAAACAATTACAAGACTAACTTATGCCACTAAGTAATATCCAGATTCAGAAAGAGACAGGAAAATTTACAGTGTATGGTTGTTGATTCTGCTAATGAAATGGACAATATTGCTACGCTTATCAGGACAGATAACAAGGCTTCGCGAAAGATCTGTTGCAGAAAGATGGGTCATCTTACCATCACCATCATCATGTTCACAATTCCTCAAGTAATCAACATCACCAGTATATTCAGTTATTATTGTTAAATCTTTTGCATGCCCATCTGCTTCTACAGTTAACCTGTCAAGGCAAACAGGTTGATCACACTCTGATTCAGTAAAGGTTAATAAACCGGATGACTAACAGATAAACTAACAAACAAAGAGATCACAACTAAGAAAGAAGTAAAGAATAAAAGAAACATAAGTCCGATAACTCACCCTTCCCATGAATCAAAAACAACTAATAGAGGAGGCCATTCTCCTCTTTCCATCATGCTTTTGCAAAGGTTCAAAGTTTCAGTGTCTTCTCTAGATAAAACCTGGAAGAATGAGAGCATAAATCTTACGGAGACACTGTTGGAAGAGGATAAAATTGGATAGAAACTTGTCTAAATTTTTTTATAAGATGTTATTGAAGTGTACCGACAGTGTTTTTTCATTTCTTTTCTGTTTCTTTTTCCCTTATTAAAGGCAATTTTGAGTATCATTATGGAAAAGACCAAGAGTTAAGAAGCATCTTTCCATTTGCTTAACACCCACAAGAGGCTGTTGTAACATGGATTGTACGCATTTCACACTAGCAGCCATAAGCACGGATGGGTTCCATTTGCTCAATAATGAAGATCAGCAATCATCTAGAATTTGCTATGGATGGGCTATACAACGTATAATTCTCCCTCACTGGACTAACCAAAGCCATTCATTTGTAAAATCTGTTTTGATGGAGGCCTACCTTTGCTTTCAAAGGCAGCAAATTAGAGGCTACGGTTCATCAAACAGGGCTGAATTTTGACACAAATCTCATCTAGAGTGTGATCTAGCACATAATAGATATATGGTCACTAAACAACTATCTTTTTTACTACTTCTGCCAGCAGCCTGCACATATTCTTCCAATGGATAAATTGGGCATCCATCATTCAAAAATTCTATCCTCAAGATTCTGAATTCTGCCATATTTAAGAAATTAGCCATAGTGCAGTTTATAGTCAAACAATATACATGTAATCCTTCATTATCTTGGCCATATAGTTCTGGTAAATCTTTACCGCCGACCACTGGCAAGGGAGTTTGAATTCAACCAAGCAGGTCACAATATTGTACACATGGTAAGCCCGTTTCTTTCTCTGAGTACCATCTAATCACATTTAACAAGGCAACACATACATTGAATCCTCTGCATATATATGCTGACAGCTGCTAGGTAATTTACTCTACATATTAGATAATTTTGCTTTTAAAAAACCTAAACCGTTGCATTATAGAAGTTGCATGGTAAGTAGGAGATTTAGCAACAAAGTCTCCTGTCTCCCACATCAATAAAATCTTCTAAGTTAAATACGAAGCATCTTGAGTTCACCTGCATTCCTCCTTGCTCAAGGAGGTCCTGGTTAGCCGATCTGGGAGCCATCCCGGGCCTGTAAGTAAGCTCGTTACTGAACTCTGTTCCAGTAGCGGTCAAAGCCGTTGCAAGAGAAGCTTCTGTTCTAATCCCCTTGCCGGGTTCTCCCTTGGATTAAATGCCACTAATTTCCTCTTCTTCTTCGGAAATACCAAGTTCCCAGGCCTCTTCCTCTTCTTCCTACTCTCTGCATAAACAAATGCAGACTCAATCTCTATCCATGCCTTGGAAACGTGCATCAAAACGAACAAATACAAGTGGAACAGAGTCTTCTAACCTTGGCATGGCTTCAGTGGAACGTTCGGTGAGCGTTGAATCCTGAAAAGGTCGACTATTTTGGTTTGAACTAGAGGAGACTCTACAATTCAGAGAAAATCCTCTTATATCTTTAACCTAAAATGAAAGGAAAGCAGTGGATGGAGAGAAATGGGAATTACTTCTGAGCTTTTTGTGATTGGAGCAAGAGTGGCAAAACCAGGAACCTTTTGGAACGCAAGGGAGAATTGGACGGAGACAGAAGAGATGGAATCCTCTGTCGCATTTCTCGCAGAGAAGAAGTTTTTCCGGGACTTCGCCGGATTTACATTGCTCGCAATAGATGTCGGTATAATCTTCTCCAGATTTGTCGGTTTCCGACGAAGCTGGAATAGAGCTAAGTTTTGGGACTTGGGTTCTGTTCCTATGTAGTTCATGGCATTAAAATATAAGCAAACAAAAGCACAAACAATGCAACTTTGAAAAAGATGAAATAAAAAAAGGCCACAGGCCACGTGATATATCAATAAAAGTTTGAAAGCATACTAGAATAATTAAGTTGTTTAATAAAATTATAAAATAAAAAAAAATGACAGATGAATGGAGAAAAAGTCATATTGTACTAATTAAGAAGTTACACTAATTATCGAGAGATCAAACTTATGAGTCACAATATGAAACTTTTTGAAAGAGTAATTAAGAAGATGCTAAAGCATAGGACAAGTGTATTGGAGAACCAGTTTAATTTCATGTATGAAAGGCCTACCACGTAAGCTATTCTTTTACTAAGACAATTGATAGAGAAATATAGGGAAAGGAAGAAAGACTTTCTTATGGTCTTTATCAACTTAGAGAAAACTTATAATAGAGTTCCTAGAGAATTAATATAAAGGGTATTGGGCGAGAAAAAGGTTTTGCAGGGTATATAGACATAATTATATATATATATAGGAGCACTAACAAATGTTAAGACTATTAGTGGTGAGACTAGTGATTTTCTTGTCACTGTAGGATTTCACCAATGATTACTATTCAACCCATACCTCTCACATTGGTTATGAATGACTTAACAAAACATCTATACGAGGAGATTCTATAGTGTATGTTATTTGCAGATAATATAGTCTCACTTGATGAGACAAGGGAGGGCATAAACACAAAGCTAGATTTATGAAGAGAAGTATTAGAATCTAAAGGTTTAAAATTAGCCGAACTAAGACAGAATATATGAAATGCAATTTTAGCAAGGAGAGTAAGAGTGGAACACCAATTAAGATTGATAACCAAGAAGTTCTTATAAAAGGCTACTTTCGGTACTTAGGATCAATGATTCAGGAGAGTAGAGAGATTAAGAGGAAGGTTACCCAAAGAATTAGAGCAAATTAGAACAAATGGAGATGCGCATCTAGAGTTTTGTGTGATCGTTAAGTGTCACTCAAACTAAAAGAAAATTTCTATAGGATGGTCATAAGGCCGACCATGCTATATGGATCAAAGTATTGGGCAGTTAAAGAAGATCATGTTCATAGGATAAGCGTTGAGAAAGTAAGGATGTTGAGATGGATGAGTGGCAAGACAAGAAAGTATAGAATTAGGAATGAAAATATTAGAGGAAACTTATGGGTAGCAGAAATAGGTAACAAGATGAGAGAAATTAGACTTAGATGGTTTGGACATGTCTAGAAAAGACCGAAAATGACACCGGTTAGAAAAGTGAAGCAATGCAAATAGAAGATTCTAAAAGGGCAAGGGAAAGGCCCAAAGGAACGTGGATAAAAGTGGTGAGAAAAGATTTAAAAACTTTGGGACTAAATAAAACTATAGTACTTAATAAGGAGGAAAAGAATAATAAGATTCATGTGGTCGACCTCTAATTGGGACAATGTTTTGATAATGATGATGATTATCATGCTTGGTGATGGTAAGTGACAATTGCTCCATGAGTTTCATCAAGAAGGATCTAATGCCGTCTGTATCCAGGACTTCCAGGGATTGGTCATGCCGTACTCTAACAGAAGAGCAGAAATCATATGCTGCTGCTGATGCGTACTGCTTGCTTGAAATATTTATCGTCTTCCGAAACAAGCTTTTGCCGGGAGGTTTGGGTTGATTAATTTAATGGATATTTTTCAATAACAGTATCTGAGGCACTTCCTTAACATCAAGACTAAAAGGAAAAATGGGATTCACTCCAGCACCAAAACTTACAGTGCTAGATTACAGCGTCTTTTCTGGCATCTTTTCTGATGCTTTAGGTTATTTGGAAAAGATCCAATGCGTAGGAAATACTGCAAGTCACACTTGACTCCAAAAGACTGAGAGGTGGTGGGTGGCTCACATCTCTTGCGATAGGCACAAGCAACAATGTAATTGATAAAATTTTGCCCTTTTAATAATTTTTTTTTGTTCTAATGATTGGGATTTTAAAATTGGACAATATCGGTTGCTGGTGCACAGTATCATTTGCCAGGTGCATGGGGTTAGAATTTGAATGGAGTCACACGATTCATCCCGTTGTCAAGCAAGAAAGAGATGCCTCATGTGCTGCAGACTAGTGCTGACAATGCTTGACAGCATATTCTGCATCATCAGGACTCCTGGGTTGGATTTGGTGAACAGCTTATTGTGTATTTCAGTTATTTTCTCACCAGAAATATTATGCATTTAGTTTTCACGTTGAAAACTTTTCTGTATGTGTGTGTCTTCTTTATCTTGTGGTTCTTTTCATCCTTGAGAATTGTTTTATTACCTTTCTTTTTCTCCAATAGGCACACACACTTACAGACCTTGGTGTGTCAGTAGAGAAGGCCCCTTTTTTGCCGCATCTTTAGAAGGCCTCTGCTCATATTTTGTTTTGTATCTTTTGTTGATAATTTTCTCTCCACAGTGGCTATTTTCTGGTTTGCGGCTTTTGCCAAACGTTGCTACATCTTTGTAGTTCTTCTTTTTTAACTAATATTAGTTTAAATTCATGACAATTCACTAGCATTTGCTTTTTTGACAATTCTAGGACCTCCTTGGAAAGCATGCTTCCCTTGGAAGAGTTCTCTAAGTGATCCATTGCCATTTAAATTTGAATTTGAGCTTCAAAACATATGGTTTCTGAGATTATTGAGCTAGACATTTTCATGGGTTGGACGTAATTCTTTGTCTGGGATGACTGAATTGCATTGCCCAAATGTTGCTCTTGGATTGAAAGAGATTCTTGAGAAATATATTAATGTCATAACGAGCAAGACTTGTGAAGCATCAGATGTGATCAAAGCTACTGTTTATCAAACTCATCCGAGAAATCATAACATGGTGAGATGCATTGCCTGGCCTTCACAGAGACATATTCTTCCTATGGATGATTCTCTCATCAAAATTGCCTGGAAGTATAGTGAAAAGATTGTCTTGGAAGAATCTGACAGAAAGCCTAGGGGTTCTAGAAGAAAGGGGAGAAAACACTCCTCAGTAGGTTCAAATTGCAAAGAAAGCTCAGAATATTACATTGATTGGGAAGGACCCCCACCATGGGATTTATACTTAGGTGATGATGGATGCCCTAGGTTTCTGTGTGATGGGATTGTAAGATGCTTTCCTGGTATAACTTCATAAATACCTGTGAACTTGTAGTTGATGGTATACTGCTTTTAGAGTTATGTTTCAGAAACCAGGATAATGGTACCATGCATAGCAGATTCTTATGACTGATGCCAATACTATGTCTTGTTTACCTTTTGAGTTGGATTTTTCGTAGTGACTGTAAACATAAGGCAACTGAAAAATATAAGGCTATCCATCATTAACTCATCAACCATGCAAGTAATTTGTCGAACCAGTGGTTGGGTCTTGCAGTTCTGTAATTCCTACTTTTCATTAGTATTTGCCTTCTTTCATTTATATTTTGGTAGTTTGACGAAGCAAATGACCCTATAGGTAGGGCAGAAAGATATTTCAGAATTCATCTGATGCATGCTTTGATGAAATATATTTGATCCACCCACACTCATGAGTTGCTTGGGTATTTATGCATCCGTTGGAATTGATACTGCAATCCATGTTTCGAAAAGCCCGAACCAAGGTTGCTTGCTTTTCAAAATGTTGTGTAATTTAATTGAGCCATTTATTTAACATGTATCACTACTTTTTGACTATGGAATATTTGATAAAAAGATTCAGCTGCTTTCATCCATTCTTTTGGTTTCTTATTCGTTACTTGTCTTTAGACAGTTAGTAGACTAAGCAGAGAAAGAAAACAGGGTGCTCTTGACACTTGACCCTAAGCTGATGAAACACCAATATATCATAAGAAATCCAAGTATACAGGGTGAAGAGTCTTCTCAAGGATGAGCAACTACTTGAGGTATATTTAGCGGACATCAATCACTTATAGAACTTCAAATGCTTTAGTTGGGTTTTTTTTTAATCCATTTCAAGAAATCTGATTAATGACTTCAGGAAAAGTCACTTTAGAAGTCTTTCTCCGACAAATGAGAGAGACAGTTTCCGTTTTCCTTTAGAAAATTCTTGCTTCTTCTCTAGAGAATTGCATGAGTAATTCGATGTCAATGAAAGTACTCTGCGTATGATGTTTCTAATTTATATGTGGGACATAACTTTGGCAGCTGGGAAGTGCATGATAAGACTAGGTATATTAACTGGTTACTGCAAACGGAACAATTAAAAAAAATGAAAACTTTGTTATAGAAATACTAGATCTGTTAATTGTCAAGATGCGGAGAAAGTAAAGGAATACTAGCTATCAGGGAGTTCACTTGCATCTGAAACTCAAATGATTCTTTGTAGACATACTAGGATGAAGTGATTAGTAGAGGAATAATGGAAGCTTGGACCGAAGGAGCACATTTTGGTCATGTATCACCCACTGGTTCACCACAGTAACTGGTCAAAACCTTATCCTAGTTTAAGTTGGCGGTCATTGCAGAAAGTTGTCTGTTGGAGCTCATTAGCATAAAACTGTCCTGGTTCTGCAATTAACTTGGGTGAAACCCACCCATGTAGACTGCCAACTTGATCAGGAATCCTTGAATAATGTAATTTTCTGGATTTATCTTATGAGGTTTACTGGGAGGGTAATGAGGATGCTGGTGTTCTTTTCAATTTGGATCATTTGGCCGGTATCTGATTAGGTTTTGTTTTCCTCTCTTATATTTGAGGCTTTTCTTTCTGTGGTCAATAGCTTCCAGTTGCTCTTTTACAGCGGAAGACTATTCTGCATGGTCACATTTAAGGGGCAGGTTGTCGTTATTTAGATTTTTGTTCACTCTTTGATATTGTCATTTCACATGAACTTGCGTTTACATTATATACAGCCGGGAAATAATTAGCACAATGGAATCTTGATGTGACTGGCAGAAGCCCATACATGGGCAGAGGGCCTGGAACTTTGTTGGGTTTCTATAGGATTCTTTTGATCAAGAGAATTGCTTTGCAACTATGTTTTTTGGTACTATATAATAACAAGAGAAAATGATTGATTGATGCCCTCCAAACCAACAAGCTGATTCAAATGCTTGTTTCAATTGAAACATATATTATGATGATTGCTATCCATTGGGTTGTTGAAGAAGACAATACTAACATTCAGTTATTGTTGGAACGAATTTCGAAAACCATACCTTACTACAAAATTAAAGATTAGCTGCGGATGGGGTTGTTTTCTGTCCCTCCCGCCTCAACACATTATGATAGTGCAAATTCATACTCGTAAACTACAATAACCTCAGATTTTCTCTGATGATTACTTTAGTGGTCCTGGTCCATAATAAACAAACCTTATGTATTAAAGATAGGACAAAGTTTTCAGGAATTCTCGGTCTTGATTCTTGTGTTGCATTCACCCATTTTGTTCATAGTTGAGGAGCTGATGACAACTAGGAAGCTGATTTTGCAAATTCACCTCGTGCAGGTAATTCATACCTTTCAGTTGAAAATTAGTGAACACCAGCTAATCTCAAGACTCGAGATGCATTAAATGTGATGGAAGGTTCATTCAGAAACCATTATCCGCAGATGAAGCCTTTGCAGCTGCAAAGGGATTGCAAGGTGCCTGTTTGATCGAAATCTTGAATTTTCGCAGTTTACAGATTGCAATCAACTTTACTTGGAGGTAAGCACTCCCCTTAGATCATATTAATAGTTTTCTTACATCTATCTCAATCCTCTGCTTTATTCCAGGAACACCAAAATCTTTCACTTTTGAAGGTCAAGATAATCGGATGAACAGGTGTCAACTCTTAAACCAATCAATGTAGACTCATTTCCATCATCTTAACTCCTGCTTATGAAACCAAGAAGGCAGTTCTGTACTTATGGCCACAAGCTGATGTTTTTATGAAAACAAAGATAGCTTTATATCTTTTTCAAAGTGAAAATTGCATGAATCTCACAAGCAATATAACCAGTTATATAACACTACTCAGGCATGGTCAATATTTGTTTCCTCAAAATTTGTAGCCGTGGAGCTTTGCTTTTCGACCCAAGTAAAAGATAGAATTTGAATAATGCGGGGTTCATCATTGATAAAAGGAAAATACATTAATGATTAGCTACTGTGGTGTTGGTAAATGGTTTTTTCACATCCATGTTGCAGAGAATGCAGTACCACAATGCTGTCCAGAAATTCATTGCTGCATGCAAGTTGAATGGCTAATCTGCACTTGGAGTTTTACCATCGTGCTAGGGTGATTACAGCATGAAAGTTTGACAATGATGTAGAATAAGATGAACAAGAAAAAGAAGAAGAAGATGGTAATTTGCTTTCATCAGGCTTTCCAATTTATGCATTCCTGTCGTGTGTTTTAGGAAACGCAGCAATCAGATGGCTGATGTAGATAGAAACATGGGTCACATATCAGATATGTATGTTGTAGCATGAATGTAGAATGCAAATTTTCTCCTGATCTTTAATCTTCTTTTGAGTTTACTTTATATTTCAAATATTAATTGTGAGCGAAGCTCAAATTGCTGGTTTTAACTTTGTGTTAAAGTATGACAACCCTACATTGATTAATCGTCTGGCCTTTAGATTATCGCTTTGATCAGACAGTACGGACATCCACTAAATGTATCCCTAGCCCATTGCATATGATCATTAAGCTGTGTTTATCTTGATGGAAAGTGAAGATCATTTTATCAACATTGGCAATATTGCAAGTGGGCGACGCAGATGCTGATCAACACGAGGCTTGCCGTACATAAAACAGGTCGTTATGGAGTTATGTGTTGCAATGGGTGATTCCTCTTTCTTGCAACAGTTATATGCTGTTATGTCTCTTTTTCTGAGAAGCTGTACTGTTACGTCCTAGCAGATATTGAGTTCAACAAGCTACTGCATTTCCATCCAATTGCCTTTGATTTTGCCTTGAAGGAAAGATTATGTGGCCTCTTGATCTGTCCAGAATCTTTCAGTTCGACCTTAGACATCCTCGTCTGTTGATCTTTTACGACTCGGGCGTTAGATATCCGCCTCTGTGGGACACGAATCGTGTGGGTTGCCCCATGATGTTTCACACATGAATTTCCCTATTGCATTCACATGTTTCTCTGTGGATCTAGAAGTTGATTGTTAGACTAGATCCAACAAGCAGGTGTGTATAAATGGTCTCAAGCTACTAATAGCCAATCATAAAAGTGTACTGAAGTAGGGAGTACCACTACTGAAAGAAGGGCAGGCCCTCATTGCGATGCTGTAAAGGTACACCCACTTTCACAGAAGGCCGTTCTTATGTATGATCCAGACTATCTGATAGGACCTTAGTTTGGATCTTCCTTGTCTTCAAACTCAGACAAACGGGGAGGTCCTTATTGCAGGTGGATAGCATACTTCATAGAGTTTTATGCATCAGGTGGCACCAAGAAACGTGCTTGTTCCACACATGGGAAGATATCTGATGGGGAAGTTGTTTGGGGCAGGGCCCATCAAGATGGGCCTGGCTGATGCGGTCTGCAATGCCAAAAACTAGGTTCTGCTGGTGTGTTTGTTTACAGGTTGAGCCCAGTTTGACTAGTGAAGGACAGAGCACATTAGTTTCTAATACAGCTTTGTGTCTCCATCATTGAAGACACGATCCTGGTTGCTTGCTTATTATTCCACAACTTCTCTATAAATAGGGGAGAGATTGGACGTATGAACCATAGCCCTGGCTTTTAGTTGTGAGATGAAAGAGAGAGGGAGGGCGGGTCGAGTGGTGAAAAGGACTGCGAGCTCTCGAGTTTTTGGTCATGGGTATTCGTCATATGACGGCGAGAGCTTGGTGAAGAGAAGACTGTTGGAGTAGGAAGATTTCGATTTTTCTCGTTCCTTCTCTTCGATAAGAAAATGAATTTGAAGTTATGCAAATTCCTCTTCATTCTGTTGTGCTTAAACATGTGAAAGATTGCCTACATATTTTCAAGGTCTGTGATTGAGTTTTTGAATTCCATTTACACGTGGAAAATGGAGTTGAATGCCGTTTTGGTCAAGGATGATTATGCAATCGCTATAGAAGAAAGTGATAAGAAGGTTGTCTATGTAAAACATAGTCGAGAAGAAAAATCAGATAGCTATAAATGAGAAGCTTGAGGAGGCTGTGATGTTCAATGTATCTGATCGAGTTGCAGCTTGAGGTTTGTAGGATTAAATGAACTTTGATAGAATCCTCAAGTGTTATATGTCATACTTATTTGATTTCTGTTCTTGAAGTCGTTATCTTTCATATTTGCCGGCTTCTTATCATAAATTCTCATGCATGGGCAAAATAACATTCGTCTTCAACTCCCGTAACGCGAAACTGGAATTGTTGAATTTCAGCATTTCGTATCTTGTAAAACCTGAACCAGTCATCTTGATCTGAGTAACACGAGAAAAGCCATGAAGCTATGCTGGTGAGAGATCCTCATAAAACTCAGCTATGCACAAATGAATGCAAAAGCTAATCCAAAGATGCAGCACCACAACAACATGAAATGCATAAGAGATGGGAAGCCATTAGTTGCAGATAAGTTTACAAGCCGAAGAGAAATATTAATGCGAACATTGAAATATACGAGCCTGATTAGTAGCTAACGTGCAATGCTTAAAGACCACGTATTAACTTCAATAAAATCTTCTCTAGTTGCTTCTTTAGACGCTATTAGTATTGTGATAAGTACGGTAGCAGTATTTAACTTAAAAGCAGTTAAATGTAATTGCGTGTTAGTATTTAACTTAAAGCAGGTAGATGTAATTGCGTGTTAGTAAGTTAAGTTAGATGTAATTGAGCGTTTGCATGGATACTTTAATGAAGAATTTTATATGACTCTGTTGGAAGTTTTTTTCCCTTTTTTTTTTTTTTCTCTTTTGAAAGAGGGGTTTGAGTTGTGGCTAGGAATTCAACACTCCCTTTACCAATGTGATGTTATTAAATCTAATACATTCTTACTTCAAAATAAGAAGAGGGAAAACTTGGGTCTATGAAACTTTCTTATACATACAATTTCCGTAAAAATCTAAATCAGTAGATTTGGGTTCCGAAGTACGTTTTTATCAAGGAGTACCAGGCCATCAATGAGCCTGTTTCTATATTTACCACTATTGCATTGCTAGATGTGGTTTTTCGAGTCAATCAGTATAACTTCCCTTTAATATTTATAAGTAAGAAGCACGTACCATGTCCAAGGTAGATGAAATATGATATTAATAAAATCCACTCTCAAATATTAGTCTATTTTAGAACTTGAATTGAATAATAGAGTTAGATGACTCATTGAATATCTATTTAATATAAGTTCTATTTGATAAGGTATCGAAAAAGTAAACAATTTTCAGCGCTAAAAATCTGGGCCCATATGTAGCAAGAGTCCTCTTAGATATTTGTTTTCTAAGAAGGATGGCTATGAAATAGAAAAAGATTCAATCCTATAAAAAGTTTTAAAAAATATGGTGATGTATTAGAGGTTAATTTTTTGTATGTATAAAATAGAAAGAGATAAGTACTTATATCTCTTGATAGAGATAATGAACAATCATCTTCAATACTAAAAAATCTTGTCAAGGTTATGTTCACAACTTTAGAAGCATATATAGACTATTAGATAGATGGTTTAGATCATAAGATGACTTATATCATTAGGATAAGATTGCCAATTTGACAAATATTTCTTTCCTCTTAGGATTTCTTTGTTTAATATATGTATAGATTTATTTATTTACATTAATATAGATTATTAGATAAACAGCTTTGATAATTAAGATGAGGTTTAGACTTTTTTGTTTTAACATAAAGATTTATTTTAGGAAACAATATTAAGATACAATATAAAAACATTTTAGAAAAGTTACCTAAGAAATAGAAAGAGATAGTGTATAAAGACATTTGAAGAATGGTTAGAGATGAGAGAGACACTTAAAAAATCAAAATGTGGAAGAAAAAGAGAGGCAAATCCTCTAAAAACTTATTTATCCAACTAATAAGCAAGATAAAACAAAAATAACTAAAATTTTAAATATGATGACATAGAACAAAATATTAGGATTTTTTGTTTAAATTAACATAGATATTTGTTTGTTTACATTAATATAGACTATTAGATAGATAGACTCTGATCATTAAATAGAGTTAATAAGATATTATTCTATTTTAGTTCTTGAATTGAATAATAGAGGTAGATAATTAATTGAAAACCTATTTTAATCTATGGTCTATTAACAAAGTGTCAAAAAGATGAATGGCTTTAATCACTAAATATTTGGGCCTATATGTAATAGGAAATTTCTTAGAGGTTTGTTTAAACATAGGATGCCTATGAAACAAAAAGAGATAAGAGTTGTTTTAAATGTTTATTTCTTTATATATATATGAATTATAAAGAGACAAAATTTTATATCTTTTGATAGAATAATCTAGAGATACTAATTATATCTAATACAAAAAAGTTTGTTGAGGTTATGTACACAATTTTAAGGGGATAATGTGCTGATTTATTTCCTCCTAAAATTTCTTTGTTTTCATTAATATTGACTATTAGATGAACGAGCTAGATTACTAGATGACTTAGATCATTAAGATGAGGTAGTTTAGATGAGAAATATTTCTTTTCTCTTAAGAGTTTTTTGTTACATTATATAGATCTATTTGTTCATATTAATATAAATTAACTAGACTGATTTGATTATTAAAATGAGATTAAGGTGTCAAGAAGATGAGTGGTTTTGTTTGTTGCATATGTGGCCATATATGTAACAGGAGACTTCTTAAAGTTTTGTTTCCCAAGATAGCATGCTTGTGAAATAGAAACAGATAAGGTTGTATTGGATGTTAATTGTTTATATATGTGAATTGCATGTTAGTTGGGAATTTATTTCATGGCTAAGTCATGTACACAACTTTAATTAAGGGCGTAAGTTGGAAATTTATTTCCTTCTAAGACTTCCTTGTTTACATTAATATTGATTATCAGATGGATGGCTTAGATCATTGGATGACTTAGATCATTAAGATGAGATAACCCAATTGAGAAATAATTCTTCCATCTTAATATAAATTGGATAAATGGATTTGATCACTAAGCTGAGGTTTGATTGACACTAGTAAGAGATTTTAGGAAAGATAGAAAGAGATATAGTCTAAAAGAGATTTTAGCAAAATGATAAAGATAACAAAGAGATTTAGGGAATTGACATATGGCTGAAAAGATAGGAAAATCTTATAGTGCCCAATTATCTAACTAAAATGACATGATAAAAATAAAAAAAAAATCAAATATAACTGACATGGCACAAGGAAAAATAAAGTTTTAGGTGCTCAAAGGAAACTATGATTGGCTTAATATATAATAGATACCTTTGATTCTTCTTTTGCGACTACAAGTGTACCTCGAACAATCTTTAAATCTTACACACCAAAAAATTTGTAATCATCTGCATCAAATCTTTGAAATGGTAATAAACTTCTACATATATAGAATGCATGACACATCTCCTAATGCCATTAAATATAGTAAGTCTGACATTTCCAATTGCAATTATTTTACTTGTGATGTAATCATTCTTACAAACAGCTTCACCATAACATTCACCAATATTATAAATTGGTCCCTCTACGGTGTCATATGAAAAGAAGTGTTTGGTTTGCTAATCCATTCACATTGTAGATCGTCCTAAACGTTAACAGATAAGCAACACTGTTGTTAGATCCTTCACTCTTCTTTGCTAGATTTACTTGGGAATTATTTGAATATGCTTTTATGCTCAACTTTGCTTATGCCATATATGGAGGTAGGGAGGGGACCAATAATAGAGTTGAAATGTTGTGTCTTGTGGAGGGTAAGTCGTTATATAAGATATGAAATATATCAACTATGGTGTAAGAGAGTGGGGAACCACCGTGGACACTCTACATTAATATGAAAGACTATTAGGGGACTAATGACGAGAATCAACATCCAAGTTAAACAGGTATTTAAAGAAAGGAATTAGGAGGCTGATAGCCTAGCTAGACAAGAAGCAATGAGAAGTGTTTATTTGTTAATTCTTATGAATTACCTGCAATTGCAGGCAGCCTTCTGAGATTGGATGCAATTGGTTGTCCTTATCTAAGGAGAGTGTGATATTATTTGTACCCTTTTGCTCTAGACTCCCTTATTTTGAGGGGTCTCATTAATGAAATATGACTTCAAGGGGGAAAAAAAAACTTTCCAGAATCCTTATTAGAAAAACTCAATGAAAACATAAGATATTTCACCATAGATAGCTCAATAACCTAAAAATTAAGGAAGAACCATTATTGCTTGGACACCTTAATGAGATTACCTCTCTTTCCAAGGAGGTGTCAAAATTGAGGATGATGAAAAAGTTGCACTACTATTTGTTTGATGCCTGATTCATGAGATAGTTTGATAATGGATTAGTAATGTTGAAAATCTCTGTGTAGATGACATGTTTGTACATTGCTTACTAAGAGGAAGATCTAGAGAGATTAAGTAACCAAACTGCGTCCAAGTCTGGAGGAGATATAAGAACATGAGATGTTGAAATTGCAACAAGAAAAGCCACCTTAGTAATAGACCCAAGGTACAAAATGAAAATCAAGAGGGCAAAGCAAAACAAGAGCAATTTTGAGGGCATTCTTAAGGAAATCTTGTAGGGGAAAGTGTTGGTGTCCTATAATAATTGGTACGTTTTATTATATAAAATTCACAGTATGACTGGATTTTAGACTCAATTGGTTCTTCTGTATCATACCACATAGGGTCTAATTTGTATCTACTGTTCATATGGTGGAGGACTATGTATATGGGTGATGATAGCACGTGTAAAGTGTTCATATTTGGAGATGTCAAAGTTACTATGTCTGATGACAATCGTGCTTACATTCATGGATGTGCAACACACACTAGATCTGCAGAAACATCTATTTTCATTGGGAAGATTTGATGCAGTTGACTACAAATTTTTTAACGAAAAGGATTAGATAAATATTTTGAAGGGCACATTATTAGTAACAAAGAAAGAATTGTAGGGCAGCTTGTATTAGTTGATAGAAGATACCATGGTTGGCGACACAAGGACAACAAATATAGCACCACACTTCGTTATGACGTAGTATAGGCATTTGGTATACATAATAAGCAAGGATTATAGATATTTCTCGTAGGGTTTTAAATTGTAAAATCTATTGACTTAAATTTAGCAAGAATTGTCTGTTTGGGGAGTTTTATAGAGTAAATTTTCCTTCTTCTACTTCTAAAAGGATCTACTAAATTTAATACCTTCTAATGGTTGGGAGATCATGTTGAACCTTACGGTGGTACATACCATTTTGCTCTGTTCGTTTATCACTTCTTGTAAAAAGTATGGGCAAACCTCTAGAAGAAGAAAACTGATACTTTTCATTGGGTCAAGAAGTTTAAAGATTGCGCTGAAACTGGACAAGAAAAATGATGAAATATATTGAGAACTGATAAAAGATATCTTAAATGAGTTCAAGGACTTATAGCAGTGAGCATGACTTCTATTGACAGCACATAGTTCCTGGCTAATGGCATTGTAAAATATACTAACTATACACTCATGCATCATATAGGAGCATGCTGAGTTTGACCGCACTTGAGAATTCACAATTGCACAGGAATGCAAAACCCCTAAAGGAGCAATGGTCGGAAGACCAGTAGGTTCCTCCCTTCATTTCTTTGGTTGTGACACTTACATGAGAATTTTGAAAGAGTAGAGAATTGAGTTGGACATTAGGTTGAAAAAGTGTATTTTTCATGGCTATGCACGTGGAACAGAGTACATATTGTCGATCTTATAGCCGACAAGCTTGTTACTAGCCTAGATGTAGCCATTAACTAAAATTCATAGCAAAAAGTTGAAGCGCACCGAAACTTGAAGAGTTAAGAGAGATGTTGGACGTTGAATTGTCTAGAAGGTGTAGAAACTTCTTGATATCGCTGGCAATAAGAGGTAGGGGAGATGGCTGAAATGGTACATGAGTTACAAAGCAAAACAGGTAGTGATCCTGGCAAACATGTGAGAGACTGACAACATTCGGTTTGATTTAGGACTTTGTGACATCTCATGTGTATACAGTGGTACGAGAATTAACCTTGTATTATGACATGTGATTCTATGGATATTATAACTCGGTTTGAAGGGGAGCCTTGGTGTAATGGTAGAGTTGTTGTCGTGTGATCTTGAGGTCACGGGTTCAAGGCGTGGAAACAACCTCTTGCAAAATGCAAGGCTGCATACTATTTACCCTTGTGGTCCACCCCTTCTTTGGACCCCACATATGCGGGAGATTCGTGCACCAAGGCTGCCCAATTCTATGGATACTAGCTAGCCAATGGACAGTATCTATAGATGAGAAGATTGAGGCTTTGCAAAGAAACATGACTTAGGAGTTGCACACTTAAAAAATGATCATTCGCAAGGATCATGCATCACACGATCCTTTTGCATGACGAGAGGGTTGTACATCACTCCAAAATGCAAAAAGCCAAATCAGTTGGTAGTCCAAATAGAAGATGTGTACAAATCACCAAGCAGATAAATGGGCAAGCACGAGGAGATCATTGAATGTCAATTATCAGAGTGGAAGATTGTCGTATTTATTCTCCACTAGAAGGCAAACTCCTGTATTGGTTCCTTGTTTGACTAGGAGGAAAACAGACCCACGCGTATGTTTCCTGTATGACTCTATGTTTCTCCATCATTGAAGACTCCTACTCAATCTTTGCTAGCTTATCACTCCTAGCTGCTCTCTATGGATAAGGTGAGTTGGGCATACAAGGCATCAGCCCTTTCTTGAGTTGAGAGAGATTCTATTTGGGGTATTTGGCTTATAGCCGTGAAAGCTTGGTTAAGAAAAGACTAGAATCTTGTTTTAATCTTGATCCATAGGTGTGAGAGATCCTATTTTGATTTTTGTGCTCCTTGCAGCTCGGCTGTATCTTTCCATTGATTAGCGTAGAAGAATCTTACTGCTGCCCTATGGATGTATGCCAGCACTAGACACTTGCTGAACCACATAAACTTCCTGTCACTGTGTTGCATCATTGGATTATCTTTTACATTCTTCTGTGTGTGGATACTCTTTATAACACTCGCTTGTACCCTTAGGCTGCTATAATCATTTGTACTTTTGGTCGGAGAGCATCACATGTTAAGTCCAAAAGTGATGAGAATCTAAATCACTGGCCTCCTCCTGACAGTCATGTCTAAGATAATTGGGATTCTGCGTAAGGAATTATGTATCTTGTGCTTGATCCATAGTCTTAAGTATCAACTACAGTATTTATCTACCTCCTTACATGCCTTCGTACAAAGATAAATTCCTTTTTTCATGGACATTTAACTTGATCCAAGAATAGAATATGATGCTGACACTATGATTAGATACTATAGCAAAGGATTCTGTCAAAAAAAGAGAACAACTTCTATTTGGTCGTTCTGCTATAATGAAACGTGTAGTCATCCTGAGGCAATAGGATGTATGGTATATGACCCCCTATTTCCTCTCCTGTAGTCAGTGGCTTATTTGGCTCTAGGAGAACATGCATTGCATTATTAGTGAAAGCTCGGGTATTTCTTTCCTGAGAGCCTATATTTCAACTGATGAGGGTGCCACTTGAGAACTTGCTTCTTCTTCCTGAGTTTGCATTTCCATCCTCTTAATAAGGGGTGATCAGTCTCATGATGAAGAGAAGTCTTATCCAATCTTCCACTAAGAAAAGTATCGTCACGACCAGGTCTAGGGGCTTCCACTGCTTGGGAGATTTTCTCTTCATTCGAGAGGTCATTTCATTATATGTACTCAAGTTTATTTGAAGTATCCCAATGGTGTATACACCGTTGAATTATTGGGAAAGAAGAGGAAAATCATTTTGATCTTTAGTTTCGGAGAAATAAGTGGCTCATGAGGGGTGCAGGTCAAATCTGCATCTTTGCGCTCGCTAACCCTTGGTACATGGGGTGAAAGGCCCACTACTTCTTCATTCATGGCCTATTGATTTTATTTGTTTGATTGATCATAGGTGACAAAGATTGACCCCTTATCTAATGACCAAGATTATGCAGTTAATCAGTTTGGCCATGGTCCATGGGTGGCGACTGCTACATCTATTGGTAATTTGCATATTAAGGAAATTTTGCGGCACAACAATCTTGAAACTTAAAAGTTAGTGGTGTTGGTTATTCACAAACATGATTACGATTTTAAACTTTAAAATGCATGTGAAAAGGATGTTTGAATGAAAAATCATATAGCTATAAATAAGATATATAGCTATATGATGTCTGCTTCTGACAGATACAATGATCCAAATGAAAACCACTCCTCTTTTGGATCACGTTCTAAACAGATGCACCCACAGTTTCTTAATCTGATGATCCTAACCACTACACCACTACTATTTCGCAGGAAGAAATGCACGCTTCAGACAGTTCCATAAACAATATTGATAGAAAGATGTTCGTAACTTCCAAGGGGAACTCTAAATTGACCACGCTATTGTATCTGTCATAAGCAAACTCGAGAAGAAAAATCAGATAGCTATAAGTAAGAAGCTTAAGGAGGCAGTGATGTTCAATGTATCTAATCCCCAGCTGCGATATCACTGGTCAATCGGTATAAGTTCTCTTTGATAGTTACCAATAGGGACCTTGGGCAATGCCTTGAGTAAATGGGTTAAGATATTAATAATATTCACTATCAAATGTAAGTCTATTTTAGTTCTTCAATTGAATAATAGAGTGATATAATCAATTGAAAATATTTTATAATCTAAGGAACTTGATAACATGTCAAGAAGACAAATGGTCTTGATTGTTAAAAATCTGGACCTATATATAACAGGAGTGCTCTTAGAGTTTGTTTTCTAAGATAGAATGCTTATAGAATAGAAAGAGATACCATCCCATTAGAAGTTAATTTATTTATATGTATAAAATAGAAAGAGATAAATATTTATATCTCTTGATAGAATAATCTAGAAATACTTAACAGTTATGTCTAATAGAGGGTAGCCCCAGTGCACAAAGCTTCTACCTATGCAGGGTCCATGAAAGGGGTGGACCACAAGGGCCTATAGTATGCAGCCTTACCTTATATTTTTGCAATAAGATGTTTCCACACCTTGAACCCATGACCTCAAGTTCACACAATGACAACTTTTACCATTGCACCAAGGCTCCCTAAACCCTGAACCCTATCAGTTATGTCTAATATAAAAATAAAAAAAAATTAGCTAGTTCATGTTCACAACTTTAGAGGTATATATAGACTATTAAATGGATGGTTTAGATCATAGGATAACTTAGATCATTAAAATGAGATTGCCCATTGGATAAATATTTCTTTTCTTATAGGATTTCTTTGTTTACATTAATATAGACTCCTAGATGGATGGCTTTGATAATTAATATGAGGTTCGTATTTGTTTAAAATAGATATTTATTTTAGAATTCAATATAAAGATATAGTATAAAGACATTTTAGAAAAGGCCTATAATAAATAAAAAGAGATAGAGTCTATAAAGAGATTCTATGAATAATTAGAGATGAAAGACACACTTAAGGAATTGAAATGTGGCTGAAAAAGAGAGGCAAATCCTCTAAAGCCCTATCTATCCAACTAATAAGTCATGATAAAATAAAATAAGTAGAAGAATTCAAATGTGTTGACATAGCGCAAGAAAAAAAAAATGTTTACATTAATATAGATTATTAGAAGACAGGCTTTGATCATTAAATAGGCCTACATAAAATTTTATTCTATTTTAGTTCTTGAATTGAATAATAGAGCTATATATTTCATTAAAAACTTACTTTAATATAAGGTCTATTTGTAGTAGGAGTCCTCTTAGAGGATTGCTTCCAAAGAAAGGAATTTTATCAAATAGAAAGAGACAAAGTTGAATTACATGTTAGTTTGTGTGTGTGCGCGCGCGCGCGTGTGTGTGATTTATAAAGAGACAAATTATACATTTTTTGATAGAATAATCTAGAGATACTTAACAATTATGTTTCACGAAAATAAAAATAAAAAATGGCTAGGTCATGTATGCAACTTTGAGGGCATAAGTCGCGGATTTATTTTTACTTAAGATTTCTTAGTTTACATTAATATTAACATTAGATGGACAAGTTAGATCACTAAGATAAAATGGCATAGTTGAGAAATATTTCTTTCCTCTTAGGAGTTCTTTGATTACATTGTATAGAAATCTATTTATTTATATTAATGATGAGGTTAAGGTGTTAAGAAGATGAACAATTTTGATTGCGGGCATAAGGGATTTAAAACTAGTCAAACTAAGACAAAGTATACAGAATACAATTTTAGCAAGGAAAAGAGTAGAAGCAAAGTGCCAATAAAGAAGTTCTCCAAAAAGACCAATTTTGAGTGGAGAGATTGAGAGGGATGTTACTTAGAGAATTCAAGCGGATTGAAAGAAATGGAGATGTGCTTTTGGAGTTTTGTGTGATTAGCAGGTGCTTCTCAAACTAAAAAAAAAATCTATAGAATGGCTATAAGGCTAGCCATGCTCTATGGATCAAAGTATTAGGTAGTTAAGTCACAACATGTAGATAGGATGAGTATAGCCGAGATGAGAATGCTAAAATTGATGAGTGACAAGACAAGAAATGAAAATATTAGAGAAAACTTAGCAGTAGCATCAATAGATAACAAGATGAGATTGAGGGTAGATTTAGATAGTTTAGACAGGTCCAATGGAGACTAAAAATGGTACTTTGTTAGTTGGAGTAAATCAATCAAAGTCTAAGGCTCTAAAAGGGCAAGGAGAAGGCCCAAAATGATGCAGATGAAAGTGGTGAAAAAAGATTTAAAAACTTTTGAACTAAATGAAGCTATTGATAGAGGAGAATGGAGTAACAAGATTCATGTAGCCAACCACTAATGAAAATAAGGCCTTGATGATAATGATGATGATATATATTGTAATATCCTTAATTTTTAGGATAAAATAGGAAATTATTAAATAATTTAAAATAAAATAAAATAAAAATTTATGGATGAAATTTTTTCCTAAAAATATAAGAATTAGAAAGTGCTTATCGATACGAATCCAACGCCACCAAGAACGCGAGAAATGGAGCTCAAACGAGGGAGTTATGAGCCGTCAAAGTTGGAAGGGCAAATTGGTCATTTGATAGAGACGTATTAGACAGGGGTCCAAATTGATACTGGCACCCCCGTCTTCCACACGTCTCTACCAGTGCCGGAAAAATCGCCGGAGAGACGTGGAAAGAGGCGTGTGGGGAAGAGTTTCTCTTCCCCAAGACTCTAAAACCCTATATCTATGCTCCTCTAAGAGCCAAAACGATCCACTTTGAGCGTTTTCTCTGAGTTTTACGTAGAACCCTAGCTTGAAAAGATTTCATTTTTCCGGCGAGTGGAACCCCGGCAACACGAGCAACCACGGCTAGGTGCAAGGTAAGCCTTAAAACTCTATTTTTTAGTATTTATTAAATAGAGAAAATAATAAGAAAACCATTTAAAATTTTGAAAAAAAATCAGATTTTTTTAAGAACTTTAGGCACGCTACTGTTGGAGCGTGATTTCACGGACCAAACCTATTTCGTTTAGAAATCGTACCGTCCAACTAGTGCACAAGAGACCCAAGAGCATACTCTTTAAATTTGGGAGTGATCCAACGGTGGATTTCTCTAGAAAACCCAAAAACCAGTACCTAGGGAGGATTTTAGGAACTTGGGAAAAATTGTTTAAAAACCATGGTTTTTGGAAAAATCAGTGCAAAAGGAGGGCATAAATGGATTCTAGAGAGAATTCTGAAGAAAATGGCGCAAAAATCACGCAAAACGGAGCTCGTAGGCTCTCCGGAGGCCGGAATCCGGTCGTCTTCTCCAGCGTCGTCAACGGCGTCGGCGCCCTGGCGCTGACGCCAGGACGCGCGCTGAGACGCACCCAGGACGATGTCACACACATCGTCGTCACATGCGTGCGCGGCGCCGCGCGCGTGTGGGGAGCGCGCAGGTTGACGGTCGCGGTGGGGCCAGGACGCGGCGCGTCCTGGCGACCGTGACGCACGCTCGCGTCACGGTGCCGAAGACGCCCGGTGCGTGTCCCGTTCGGCGTTTGCGTGGGCGTGCGTCTTCGTGCGCCAGTGTACGCCGGTGTAAACTGGCGGAAAAGGGGCGTCGCCGGTTTAAACCACCTTATGGTGGTCCGACAGGCCCTATTTTAGCGTAGTTTTCACTAAAACTTAATTTTTGGGAGCTAGAGAGGTCCAAATCAGGATCCGAAAGAGGCGTTGTGACCGTATTGACGATACGGACCTAGTTTTAACTTAAAAACTTAGAAATGACAACTTTTTCTTTAGAAAAATTTTAAAATAGTGATGTGACATGTATAGGTACACTTGAATATACCAATTAAAGGGAGTTATTAGCAAGCTAGTGGTTTCACACTGAGGTAGGTGACGACAACTAATGTTTTGCCTTGATTTTTAAACCATGTTTAAACATAACATCATGTGTGATTTTGTTTTAAAATGCAATTATTATTTACCGTGGATTTCATGTTACATTGCGTACAGGATGGTTATTCCAAATTGAAATCTTTTACTGAATAAACTTATTTCAAATGCTTTTACAAGCATGATGTTAATTTGTTATGCTTAATTAGAGACTTATTTCTTATTATATATATAGAAAATGCATGGATTTACATGGAAATGAGAATAGAGGCTTATTAGCTGGTCCTTTGATAGGCTAACCCCAGGATGAGGGGCATGTCTTGGGGATTGCAAGCTATAAGTGCTCTTGAGTTTTAGCATATACATATGATTTCCGTGTTTTATATTTGATGACGGGTGCTCTCGCCGGTGGGCGTCATGTTAGGAGAGATAGGTAGGCCACCCACCTTCCGAGATTATGATGTGATGAGTTTGTGATATGATAGACACCGCCCATAGATGGCATTCGGTAGGGGTTTGGTAACATGGATAGTCCACACTACGGGTCTGAGCCTTTCCATGGGGACAGACGCTAAGTCTCCTGTTATGGTGTCGACGGGGAGCGGCGGTGGTTGATACCCATGGAGGGTTGCCACTGCAGCATGATGGCCCATATTCTTATTATGTGTTCATGTATGATGAGCATGGTTATGGATGATATGCCTGGGTGTGACGATACTCAGAGGTTGACTACGTGTACTCCTGATCAGGGATGTTAGTGCGATGTGGTGGGACCCATTACCTTAGGGTGCCCTTATTCTGGATGTATGCTCCATTTTATTGATTCATGTCATGTTTTAACTCCGTGAATTTCATGTTTTAGCATATGGAATAAATTGGCATTTATTGAACATGGCATTATGATATCACTATCTTCATAAATGGTAGATTTTTCATCAGTATTGTTCATTATTTCTTGCATTTATTATATTAATTGTCTATGTACCTACACAAGCGATAGCTTGCTGAGGCATTGCTTTGTTTTGCAATGCCTTAGATCTCGAGGGCGATAACAGGAAAGGCAAGGCTGTTGAGAAGCCGTGAGAGAGTTGAAGACCATTTTTCTATAGTGTTAGACAGTGATGTGAGTCATTAAACAGGATTATCATTTGGATTTTTATTATGGACTGCATATTTTATATTGGGATGTGATTTAGATCTTTGGACATATGTTGGACATTTATATGGGATGTTATGATGGATAGACCCTGGGCCATATTATTATTGTCTTTTGGACGTATATTTGATTTAAAATAAAGGCGCCTATTTATTTGACGTTGATTTCTACACGGATTATTTATTTATGTTTAAATTACATGTACGCTATTTTGAGAAAGGAAAAATTAACACCCGGAGTTTTAAGATAGGTTTAGTAAAATGTTAAATAAATCTTTTCTTATGGGATCCCAAATGCTCTTATTTAAAATGCCATTATAAAAATAAAATAAAAATTGTCTTAAAAATCCGGGGTGTTACATATATAATGAGAGTCCTCTTAGAGGTTTATTTCCAAAGGAAGGTTGCTTGTGAAATAGAAAGAATTAGGGCCCTATTAGAGGCTAATGTATATATATGAATTACGAAGAGACAAAAATATGTCTTTTGATAGAATAATTTAGAGATGCTTAACAATTATGTATAATAATAATAAAAAGCATGTCATGTACATCACTTTAAGGGCACAGTGTGCAAATTCATTTCCTCCTAAGATTTCTTTCTTTACATCAGTATTGATTATTAGATAGACTGCATAGATCATTGGATGACTTAGACTGTTAAAATGAGGTGACCCAATTGAGAAATATTTCTTTCCTCTTGGGAGTTCTTTGTTTACATTAATATAAAGATTTATCTGTTTGATTTCATCTAAGTTAGATAGATGGTTTTGATCATTAAGATGGGGTGTGATTGTCAATTTAAAAGGTATATCCAAAGCTAAGGAGTATTTGGCTTGTCCTTGAAAGCTTGGTTAAGAAAAGACTGGTGTACTCGTTGACGATTGGAATTTGATACGCCTTTGTCTTCATCTTCTTCCAGGTGTGAGAGATCCTATTTTGTTTGTGCTCCATTGTAGCTCTCCTGTATCTTTCTGTTGATTAGTGAAGAAGAACTTACTCCTGCCCTATGGATGTATGCTAGCAGTACACACTATTGCCGAACCACATAAACTTCGTTTCATTGTATGTTGCATGATTGAATTATCTTTCACATTCTTCTGCGTGTGGATACGCTTAACAACGCCTGCATGTACCCTTACGCTGCCGCAATCATTTGTACTTTTGGTCGGAGCCCATCACATTTTAAGTCTAAAAGTAATTAGAGTCTAAACCACCTCCTCGCGACTGTCTTGTCTAAGATAACTGGCACCTACATACGGAATTATATATCTCGTGCTTGATCCATAATTTTAAGTGTCAACTACAGTATTTATCCACCTTCTTACATGCCTTGATACAAACAGGTAACAAAGATTGACTCCCTTATCTGATGGCCAAATTATCCAATTAATCAGTTTGGCCATGGCCCATCGGTGGCGATTGCTACATATCTATTTGTGTTGCATAAGTAAGCAACTTAGAAGAGGAGCCTTGGCACCATGGTAGAGTTGTCGTCATGTGACCTCGATGTCATGGTTTCAAGGCATGAAAACAGCCTCTTACAAATGCAAGGTAAAGCTGCATACTATTGACCCTTGTGGTACGCTTCTCCTCTAAACCCCGGATACGTGGGAGCCTAGTGTACCAGGGCTGCCTAATAAGTAAGCAAGTTGTGCGGCACAACAATCTTCAAACTTGACAGCTAGTGTTGTTGTTTTTGCAAAAACATGATTACAATTTAGAACTTCAAAATGCATGTGAAAAGGATGTTTGGATGAAAAAACATGTGTTTTCATTGTCAGGAGGATGTGCCTGCATTCTTGTTTTCGCTATGTATATAGCGAGAGAGAAGAAGCTACATCCATCAAGATTGGATAGGTAATGGTGGGCCTTCTTGAAATGGCTCGGATAAATACTAAAATAAATATCATGACGGTAGTCATACCTTAATAAATAAATAACTCCTTATCAGATTCTACAAACAAAATAAACTAATAACTCTAGAAATATGATCTCGTGTGGATAAAACTTCGCCGCACTCACGTTTTTTTTTTCTTTTTTTCTTGCAAATGGAGGGTGTTTGTTAGAGGATGCATGCTGGACAAGATTGATCTTTGGTTCATGGGCTTGCATTGATTTGGTGGGTCCATGTGGTTGAAAAAATGCTTAAAATCTGCTTCATTGACTGAGACGGTCAGTAAGAGACTCTGGTTTGCACTGAACAAATGCCCTTGTCAATGGAAAATTAGGATCACAGGATTAGGAGTTTGACCCAGATAGCGCTTTTATTGCATCCTCTTGGCCCAGCATGCAGTGTACTCTTCCCTCCAGCAAATGGAACTTGTTATTTGGTGCAACCCAACAGAAATGAAGAATCTGCAAAAGTGCTAGCCGATGTACTTGGTACATAAACGCGTGTAGTCTGATTAACTGAGAACGGAGTCTCTCTTAATTTGAGTATTTGGTCATGGCTGCAGCTGATAATCTTTCCACCTACCTCTCTGTCTCTGTCTCTGTCTCTCTGTCTCTCTCTCTTGATTGAAGACTTAAAAATAAAGTATAACTGGAGCTGGAAAGTGGGTACGGAACCAGAACTGAGATCTGCTTTCTTTGACAAGTTGCTAATAGTCTAGAATTAATAACTAAAAGCAGATTATCCATGCACAATCTATGCTTTTGATATTTGCAGCCTTTTATTTCTTTTAAGTTTGCATCCCGGAGCACAATCCTTGGAAGACTTGAATTCTGCCATGATTACATATGTTCAGAAAATTCAGAAAACTTTTGGAAGAGTTGAGGAAAAAGCTCAAGAAAGAAAAGCTAAATTTTGCATGCAGTAGCTTCAAAGTCCACAATTAAAAAGTGATTAGCAGGGAAAATCTATATTCAGATGAGATTTGATAGACGTGAATGGTTCCAATGTGTCTCCATTTCCTCCAACTTCATTCTCTAACTAAATTTATAAACATTCTCCCTGCAAAAAAAAAAATTCTTTATAATTTCCAAGCATTCACAGATATTACAGATGCCAGGAGCACGAGCACAGAGCCTAAGCTGCAGGATGCTCTCGTGCTTGTTTCCTAGCCAACTGTTCTGGGTTCCAGTCAGCTTGCCCACCAACTCTGGGACCAAGTTTTTTTTATCAACTTGACAAATTCTTGGTGAAAATTCTTTCTTAATCCAACAAATCGTAGCACTTGTGCTTTCATTAATGGCGGATGAGACTTTCTTAACGTGATTTTGCTAGTTCACAGCATCTGAAGAAGGTCCATGTAGATATTTAAAAAAACAAAAAAAGGTTGAATTATAGGAAGGATTCTGTCACCATGAATAGCAACTGGTGTACTGGCAACTGGCTAGCCAGTACGCAATGACGTGAGCCACACTATTATTACATAATTGGTATGGAATGTCTCCTCGATAGGTCTTACGTTGAACCACCAATGAGCTAAAATCTTGTCAAATACAAAAATCATCATAAAGTCCAACTAAATGCATCTCTAGTCACAAAATTTGAGACGGTCCAAATAATTTAACCATAAATTTCAACGACCAAAAATACAATGAGATAATCGAGGTTGAACCCCGTGGAAACATTCTTCTAGGATTTGATGAATCAAGTGTTTTAACCCCATGGAAACATTAATTCATGCACAAAGTGGAGACGAAGAAGGGTGCAAATATGTAGTCATGTCTACACCACCTTCAATGAGGTCATCCAGTCGCAGCCCCATCAACCCAAAACATTCTTCTGGGAACTCTAACAAGAAAATTGGAACTAAACCAAAGCTTGACTAGGATCAAGGGATAGGATTACGCGATCAAGACTTGTGATTAAGTGCTAAAATTTACGGATTCGATAGTGCCCGTCTGCAGCATTGGGCCCATGCAACAAAATATCAGCCGTTACACCCAATATATCGGGTTAGCGAAACAGCCAATACAATATTTTAGCCGGTATATCGGCGGATATGCCACTGTTTCCGATAAAACCATTCATTGGGGCCGATTTGGAAAATTCTGCTATATTAGGTGCCCCACTCTCATCTAATCATAATCCTGATATCGCTAACCCTTATCATATTCCAATATTAAAATTAATCACGCCATTAGGAATATATTAATTAAAAGAATATATCAGAGAGAGAGAGAGAGAGAGAGAGAGAGGGGGGGGGGGGGAGGTTAGGCGTGTGAAAGGAATGGTAGGAGATGACTCGTTTTTCAACTTGCTATTTCTTGTTTGGGGGATTAGTTTGGTCACACAACAAATGCAGAGCGAGAGGAAGGCGTATTTGGTGACGTGGATTCCACCATCTGCGTGCTGTCCACGTCGGAAAAGCTTTGGTGTGACGTCATCAGGGGAATTTCGTCACCCCGGATTCTTTGCTTGCTTGGGTAGGAAAACGCACGCGTATGTGGGCCCGCGCCCTCGGCCTTTCTCGCAGACCCAAATATTCCGCGGTTCACATCAAAGACACGTGTTCGGTGCTGATAAATTTTTTCATGGGACCCTTTTCCTACGATCCGACGGATGCTGGTCGCCACCTATCGTTTATTCCGGATTCGGGATTTATCCACATTCCCAAGTGTCGGTTGCTTAGCTCCGCGCGCCATCGGCTGAGACTCGACTTCAAGCGCGTCTTTACTTGCTCCTGACAAACCTATAAAATCGTAGGCCCGGCGCTTACCGACCAAAGCGAATAATCGAAAGCACCGGATGATCTTGACCATCCATACATTTCATTATCTATTTATTGATGTCTGTTAGATTAACTCAGACAATCAAAAGGATCCTTTGATTCTTTACACATCATACCACAAGCAGTAGATGCGGTCATTCTTTATCTATCATCCATGTGAATCTAAGGTCAAGATCATCTCTTGCTGCTGTTTTTCTGTGCACTAAAGTCTCCCTCGGTTATAGCCTTTGATTTGAGGAAGCTTGTTAATAAATTTAGACCATTAGCCCCTTTTTATTATACCGTCCGTTTAAATGACAGCAAACTAGAGGCTTGCATCCTACAATGCGGTTGAGCTTTGATGCATGACTTGTCTATAATACACCATGGTGGGTAAATGGTCTAAATCATCAAACATGCACGCAGGAAAAAACAAAAAGCAGGGGTGGCAACTGTAAAAGTAGGAGTGTCAAGGGAAATATTATTTTGCCGACGACGCGAAATGGATTTAGTACGAGGAATAGTAATTCGACTTAGTTTCCTCTATATACAGATCTCCTAGTGCAACCATAACTATCAACAGCCGTATGATTTTGGTCCGAGATAGAGCCATTACATGTAGGGCCCATTACATGCTATTGGATGGGTCATCATGTGGTGATCCCTTCACCTGATCAGTTTCAGTTGTTGGGACCCACGTACGGACCGTCACATGTAGAGAATACACCGAAAGTCGTGTGTAGTTAAGCTGTTCCACCCGATGTTTGCTCTTTAGTAGTGCATGCAATTATGCATGCACAAAGATAGCAAAAGGATGGGCTGAAAAAGATAGGGTTTCAACAGACTTCTTAGTTCATGTAAGAGAGTGGATTTTGTGGAAACCCATAAGCTTCGATATAAAGCAAAAATAAAGGCCATCACTTTCACATGGCCTGCATTCCCATATGATGTGATAGCCAATGACAACCATCTAATCGACGTAGACTGGAAAACAGGAAAACAGATCTCTTGCTTTGTCACCCGCTTCCACCATTTCACACTTTGATGGTGTGTAGCTATTTCTTAAATGATGCAAAATCACCATTTGCTGAGCCTTGCTATACTTCAGTGGCTCCTGCAATTTCTCTATTGTTGACTGATTCTAAGATTGTGATTTAGATGACTTTGTTGATGCATGAAGACTACAGGCAATCGTGTATATTATCCAACCATATATCTATTCTCAAGGATTCAAATTAATGAATTAGAGGCTCATAATTGTTGAATGTGGTTGCCCTTTGATGCGTGACTCATAGATCATTAGACAAGTAAGTCCCTCTAAGAACATCATTCCAACATATCTTAACACTACTACTAGGACAAGAACATGGTTTAGCTTGGAAATTTCTTCTTTGAGAACTTTATGAGTCCTTTGAATCGAACTTGATTTCTCAAACTATCTTGTTTCCTGTAATTTCAAATAAATAATATTTTTCAAGTGGCAACTTTTACTTGGACTTACTGCTGTTTGTGATGTTATATCTTGGTCATCTCAATAGATACAGCATGCATGTTCGGTGGTTGGGAATTTTAGCCGGTGGACAAACAATCGAGTGGGTCGTGCGAAAGATCTGTGGTGCTTAGAAGTCCTGACTGGTATAGTGGAGTGATTCCTTTGTCATGAGAGACAGTTCTCTTGACATTTGACAGTGAGTTGCCAAACATGTGCAGTAGTAATGGTGGGTATAGTGGGAACTCTAACTAGCAGGTATGACTACAAGTAGGTTGCCTAGAATAGATTGCTTGGTTCGTTGAAAAGATCAGGCTTAACTTTTGCCTGTTCATACGGTCAAGAGAAAATAAACCATTACAGATGAAACAGCTCTGTGTGGTGGCCTCCAAATGATGCATGCACAATCTTTCCCGAGAAAGGCTGTGGGTGCACAGAGGTTCAAATGGGAGATCCAAATCATTAATTTGCTAACCAACGATTCTAAACCTTTAGTTTATACATGGCCATTGAACAAACGAATAGAAAATTAAAAAACAACTCCTTACATTCATTAAAAAGGGTTCTATAAGATCCAACACTTGGAATCATTCATGAAAGGAAACTTCCAAGTATATAACAGCACGTAAACAGATTTGCAGATTAAACTCGATCCTGATTCATGGATAATAAGCTCTCTCTTTTTAATTGATAAATTGGATAATAACTATAACAAGAGTTCCAATGTCGTGGATGGGCTTGTGAGAGGGCAATTACAAGTGGGGCCGAGTCTTTCAGCATCCTTTTCCATTGATCAGCTGGGGCATGTATGCTATAGATGAGCCATGCACCGAATTCAAATACATGTGAGTGGTGTAAACCTCCAATTTGCAACAATGAAGCAGGTGCATGGTTTAGAACATCAAAAGCGCCACTAAGAATTCAACAACAAATCCTCTAAAAAATCATCCAATAATGAATCAACGGCTTGGGATCATGTAACGATTGAGCGATTTTGTATACCTAGATAACTGGTTTGGATCATTCCAATAGGCCGACCCGACTATAAGCACCCATCTAGCGAAGCCTCGCAACAAGACCCGACCAAATAAATGATGCAATACCTCCGTTTATCATTTTCCCAAGCGACAAACAAAGAGGGTGCAATTATCATTTTCAAGAATAAAGAGGCTTGGTCTAATCCAGCCAAGCCGTCGGAGATCGAAATTTTCTCCGTCAAGACGGGAAAGTACAAGCCGACCTGTTTGCATTGGTTTCTCTCAACCGCGGCCCCTTCAATTTGGCGGTTTGCGAAAAGAAACCCTAATTTCTCTCCATTGTCCCCGCGCATTAAGCGGGCCCTCAATAACTTTGTCGGATTTTGGCGCTTTGTGCAGGTTTGGTGTGGGCCAGACTAGGGTTCCTAAAAATTCGGTTCTCTGAAAATGGACTGGAATTCCCCAAACTGCTTAAACCCAAGCCCTACAAGCAGAAGAAGAATCCTGACTTCCCCATTCCATGGTCAGAAAAGAGCTCCACCAGTGTAGTATTACCCCTACAAAGAAAAACCCACCCACAATTAAATAAACAACATTAAACATAATATAAAAATATACACAATTGGAAAAACAATACCATAATAATATCCACAATATTTTAATAAAGAAAATCACTCCCCCTCTCTCATATACTCCAGCATATGGTGAACCAAGACACAAAACCGCTTATTCAATCCCAAACATTCCTTGCAATAGAAGACAGCTCCGACCAAGGACAATTCAGAGTCTTGAGGAAGATCAACAGGAGACTGCATGGATACTGCTCAATGGCCACAGGTAATTAATATGAGATTTGCGCAGTAGTGGTTTGGGAGAAATTCAGCATTTTTATTTTTTATTTTTTTGTTGGCTGAACTGAGCTTATTTCTGACAGTTTTTGGGTTGGTTCTTGTGGTCCGATGAAGTTTTTATGGATTTTCTGATATGGGTCCTGATAGATCTTCAAAGTAGTGCACTTCCAACCTTCACTTTTGCTTATATCGTCACTGAATTCCCTTTGGTCTCAAAAGCAATTCACTTTTTCTTTTTTGCTTATGTGATAAAGGGAGGAAAGAAGTCATCTTGTTCTTGTTGTCAATATTATCTCCTTTGTTTGTCTGTTTGTTTGCTTTTCATTCTCTTTAGTTATATGATGGTGTAAAGTGAAGATCTTTGAGATATAGTCTTCTTGTTTTGATTTCGTGGTTCTTAGTTTTTATTTTTGTGTGTGTGTGTGTGTGTTTTTTTTTTCGTTCTTTGGGTTCCAGGAAATTGGAGTGGTAAAGCCCATGGACGAAATGGTCTCTAGTACATGTTCAAGACCTCTGGTGGAGAGGAGGACAAGGCCTCAGAAAGAGCAAGCTTTGAACTGCCCCAGGTGTAATTCCACCAACACAAAGTTCTGTTACTATAACAACTATAGTCTCACTCAACCAAGATATTTCTGCAAGACATGTAGAAGGTATTGGACCGAAGGAGGCTCTCTAAGAAATGTTCCAGTTGGAGGGGGCTCAAGGAAGAACAAGAGATCATCTTCTTCTTCATCATCCAAAAGGATAACTGATCTCAATCCTCCAAACTCCTCACACTCACCTTCTCAAAACCCTAAAATCCATGAAGGCCAGAACCTTAGTCTGGCATTCCAAGCGACCCCAAATTACCATAACGTTTCTGAATTTGTTGAATTACCAACAATTGATAACAACCACCACCATTCTTCCACTTCTTCTTCCTCTTCTTCTTCTTCTCTTTCTGCTCTAGAGATGCTAAGGAGTGGAATTGCTTCGAGGGGTTTGAATTCTTTCATGCCGATGCCGATGCCGGATCCAAATACGGCGTGTCCATCTGGTTTTGGTTTTCATGAATTCAGACCTTCACTTAATTTTCCACTGGAGGGGCTTGGTGGTGCATATGGAAATGTTCAAGCGGTTCAAGAAGGGAGTGGGAGGCTTTTGTTCCCTTTTGAGGATTTGAAGCCAGTCCCCACGACTGATTTTGAGCAGAATAACAGGGCACAAGGAGATTCATCTGGTTTTTGGAATGGAATGTTAGGTGGAGGATCATGGTAGAAAGAAGCATAAGAAGAAGCAGATCTTGCGTTTTGCACTTCGTCTCATGGTGGGTCACTTGTTCAGAACTAACAGATAGGATACATGGAGTTTTTCATCTTTGTTTTCTTTTTGGTTCATTTTTGTGAACATTTGAAGCTTATTTTAGGTTGGCTTCAAAAGGGTGTCATCTTAAAGTGGAGTTTATCCATGAAGGAGAGAGAGAAAAAGAGGTGAAGAAAGCCCGGATTTTTGCAAGGGCAATACGTATAAGAAGCCTATTTGTGGGGCTGCACCATGGAAGAACTTCTATCTCCAGAAAGAAGAACAACAAAAGGGCACCCGATGTTATATATTTGGTGGGTTTCTGGAAATAATGTCAATTTGTAGCAAGCGCTTGTGAAATGTGGAAAGTTTGTATGGACAACAGACCTGCTTTATTTCTTTATTTCAATTAAACAAACAAGAGACTGAGTTGGGTTGGTTGGCATTCTTTCCCTTGCAGTAGTTTGTAATGATGGCTTGAATTCTTTTTGGTTTAAATTTCTGAAATGTCAGGTCTCATTAGCACCATCAAGAAGATTCTTCCAGCCATGACAGCACCTTCATGAAGCAGAATCAGGAGAGAATAACTAGGTAAGAACCATCACTCAGTTCTTCACATGATATCAATGTTAGCCCACTTTGAAAGAGTAGTGCAGATATATTATAATAAAAAATATATCTTCTTCCCTCAATTTGCATTTTATTTTTCAAGTTTGAGAACCAAAACCAGGAGAACATGGTTTGAAAACCGGTTCACCAAAAGCCTTACCTAATGATTTCCATATCCGTTTCTACATTCCGTTTTCGTGTATGATGTATCATTGCTTCCAACTCATCTTTTTCCTTTTAAAACTGGCAAAGCCACTCTTCCTGGCGACACCTCCCTTTGGCACAGAGAGAGAAAAAGAGGGCCCACAAACATTCCCCTCCAATATAGACCTTCATTTATTTTGTTCTCTCTTTGTCACATTGGTATGTGTTTGCTCCTTTTGGAATTAGTGCAATATGCCCAAAAAATGTGGGTGTAGAGTGATTTACACCTGCCGTTTAATTCTTCACGCTGCTGGAAACTTCCCCCTCTTGTAGATCTTTGGTTTGATCTCTCTATCTCAAAACAATTGCAGCTTCTTGCGAGAACCTCTACAGCAACATTTTTTCTGTTTGTTTTGGGTTGTAATCTGGGATTTGCAGGGCTTCCACGAATCCACCAGTTTACTCAAGGAAATAAGTAAGCACCATATCCAAACCTCCACTCTTTCTAAGTAATAAGTGCAACACAGAAACACATACCCGAATCATCTTCAGCCAAGTACTTCAACCAGAGTCTTACATCCCTTTATTCTCAAGTCATTTCAGCCTAGACCCTTTTCACTTTTACTTCTTTCTATTCATATAAATTAATAAATATTCCAACTTACAAATTTGCTTGGAGTGGCAAGTATTTGAACGACAAAATAAGTTTTGGTTGTTCGTGGGAAATGTGTTTAAAATCCATAGCCGGGAGCCCCCAAAGTGGTAAAAGATCAAGATCAGTGCGGATGGATGCTCTTTGCTTTTCTTTTTTGGTCTAACCAGAAAGCAAAAGGGGAGCTTTTCTTTTATGAGTACCTTTGAAAGTTGAAAATATAAGAGAATGAGCTGCAGTCAAGATCTTCATCGAGTTTTTTTAAGTTCAATCAGATAATGTAGACTAACAGACTCCTGTATCATGCTTGCTTTGATCACAGATTCTGAGCGCATGATAAAATCTTGCTAGTACTAGGTGGATTTGTAAAACATTTTTGGTTTAGACATCACAAAAAAGAAAAAGAGAACCTCTAATGCTACTCATGGATTTCTAAAACATTCATTGCAGCAAGACATCTTATATAGTGATTAGCATAAGGAAAGAAGATAAAGAAGCAAATGCCTTCTACAGAATAAAGGCGCGAGAAGCGCCTCTCCTCTGGTACCTAGCAGGTCGCAGGTTCAAGGTGCACACTGGTGGGTATGTGTTCAAAAATAAAAATATATAATATAATATAATAATAAAGGAAGAAAGGAAGAAAGAGATAAATAAACAAAGGCCTTCCCTATAAACAAGATGAGATCCACAATGTAGTCTTTTACATTTTCATTTCTGACTCTTCGGTGTTTACATGTTAAGATGCCTAAAACTGAGCTGACTACGTATGTTTATCACCTTGACATATAACAATGGTACAACTATTTCATTTTGTCGCTTTCTTAGTTTTCTGTCCTATAAGGAAAGCCATTCCTCAAAGTAATCTAGCAGAGCCAAATGTCGGGAGTTACGACGAAGCTTTCCAGAAGCAAGCCTATCATTTTATATTGTAATCAAACCTTCTCTCAATCTCCCATAAAATGTACATCCATCTTGTCGGCCATACGCTGTGCATTGATTTCTAGTTTAGTAACAGTTCTCATCAAATCCCTTCTTTTCAAACTCAGTTAAGAGTAAGAAGTGGCTGTGGAACTTAATCAGCAGGCCTTTGGTTGCACCCTACTTACAGAACATGTAACGGGAACCTCTTCATCCACTCACTTATAAGTTCCATATTGACTTGGTACATCTGTCCTTTGTAATGACTGTGGGTTGGTAAACTGAAATAGTGCCCCATGTGGCGGACATTTATTGTTGAATGGTTGTGTTACTTGTAGAACTGCACATTCTTCTTCTTTGAGAATGGTGATTGGAAATTGGGACTTGAACACACAACCTCTTGGTGCTGATTGGCAAGAAGGAGCTTTAAAGTCTAGGAGAAAAATAGATAGATCATTTAGTTTCAAACAAATCAATCTCTGCCCACTATGTAGTTCCTTTCTCTTTTCTGATATATTCTAGACCTTCCCAAAAAGAAAAAAAGATAAAGAAAGAAAGTTTCGAACTCACAACTATTTCCAATTCCAAATGGGTGAAAATCCAGGCTTACAAATAATAAGCATGTGGATGTAATTGTGTGAATTTTCTACAGTGGCCACCTTTTCATTTCACCAACATGTGAGCATTCTTGTAGAAGAAGAATAACTACATGTATATATTCATCGCTATTCACAGAACTGAAAATTTGCTGCCCCTTATACCAAAGGTAGGGGAACCTAGGGTCACTTGTATACACTACCCGAGAGATTGCACTATCTTGATACACGAAGAAACCAACTGTCCTTAAAAGCACGTCAGTGACCTCCATTAACCAATAAAAAATGTCTTCCTACAAGTCAACAAGCTGCCTAAAATACTCACCTAGCAAAGTAAAGTCAAAAAAAGTTCAAGAATTTCAACTCGCGGGGTGCTCTCGACGTCAGCCATGCTAAGAACTCCATCATAGATCTAATAGACATATTCCCAATATTCGACTCAATCTCATATCTTAATGTATCTAGACGATATTCCTTGGTCACCAGCCATACAAGAATGATGAATTCAGTCTGTTCTCCGATTCCCATATTTAATTAATCATAAAAATTAAAAAAAATTTGAGCCCCAGAAGAATAGCTTGTCATTGTCATTCATCGCAATCGAATCATTCATCACGATCGAATCCACCGCCCATTAGGCGCACCAGACATGAAATGATTGGTTACTATAACCAGCATACCCTAAGCCATAATATGTGCCGAACAATGCGCATGGTCGACATATTTGAGTATCTGATTGTCTGCCTTTTAGGTTAAGCTATCATTGTAAATAGTTCTTGAATAATCATTTTACCTTCCAGAGAAGAAATTTGCTTAAGTTGTCAAGACACCCACATGAACGACTCTATGCTTTTATATTAGCATTTGTGAGGAATATCATTTCAAAGCCAAGCTGGTATAGCCAGGACAAATAGGTTAGACTTATGCCTTTGTGCCCAAAGGAAACCTACTTCTCATGTTACAGCTACACCATCATGGGATTGAGCGCCTATCAAGTTGCATGATGAAGTGCTTCCTTACAGGCAAGAGATTTGGGTTTAAGTCTATTAACTGTTCAGAGGAGAAGGATTCTCAGGACTCCCATTTTTGGCCAAACTCACTTTGACTTTGTGATGAATCCATCGGAAAGAGATGACCAAGTTCCAAAAGCAACATCTGGAATCAAGTTCTAATCTTTTTGTTGGTACGGAAATTTCCTTATTTTCGGAGGCCAACTCTTGCATTGGAGTTCCAGTGTTCTTAACTTTTTGAAAGAATATGGATCTATCTCCCTTGAACTTGTGTTGTTCATTGATTTTGGGAGAGAGAGAGTTTTAGTTTTCCATATGATGCATGGTTGGCCGATCACTACCAAAGGGAATAGACCAGCGTCTAAAGTATAACAGGGGCCAGCTTTTTGTGTAATCCAAACCGTACGTTCATTTGCTCAACCCAATAATATTAAGATGGGCCTTGCCCCGTAAACCTTCTCCGTCTCTTAGCCTTTATTATTTGATAGGTGTGGAATCAAGGTTTGAGAATACTAGAGAACTAACAGTACCATATCTTGAGCAATCAAGCCGTTGAAATCATTGTTTCAGAACAAGCTAACTGGAGGACTGAAAGTGGGTCATGGGATAAAAGGGTCGATTAGCTCAGCTCCACCGACCGACGGAGGTGCAAACATTACTGGTGAATTCATTAGAGCATATAATTTTCTTGGTTGTAGAAAACTGGGCTAGCTGCTCAAACCCAAAAGAGAACAAAGTGGCCTGTTGTCAATGTGAACCAGACATTAAGCGTGCAGCTGTAAGACAAAACAAGTCTACTATCGAAGTCCAGCATTGACTAAAAGAGAGAGCCATGAAATAATGGTTAGGATTGTCTGATGTAGGAAATATTTGTGATGTTGACCACTAAGGTGATGCAAAACAAGAGGAATAGAAAGCAAAATAACAAAAATGAAGATAAAAAATACATGAAGCACACTTCTATTAATAGATAAAAGTTTATAAATAGGCATTACAAGAGTAGTAAAACAACAAATTAATCTTACCCACTAACTCCACTAACTTCTATAAAACACCCACTAACTCCCATAAAACAGACACTAACTTTTACCACTAAAATCTATAAAACTACTACCAACTAACTTTTAAAGCCACTCAAACCATTAGCTTTCAAATAACTAAATCTTAACACCCTCCCTTAAACTAATATCTACAAAAATTAGTTTAGGAAAAAAAAAAAAAAAAAACTTCAACAATTCTGTTATGCCCTCTCTTGAACAACATCATTTGAAGAGCATACTTCCAGCATTCTTCGAAGCTTCACAAACACAGGTTTTCTGGAGTGGTTTAGTTATAATATCAGCCACTTGATTTTTACTTTTACAAAACACCAAATCAATTATACCATCATTGCAAAGATCACGCAAAAAATGATATCTAGCATCAATATGCTTGCTCCTTCCATGTAAAACTGGATTTTTTGAAATCTTGATTGCTGAAACATTATCACAATGGATTGTTGTTGGACCTTGCTAATGATTTTGAAGTGTTTCAAGCAATCTCCTCAACCAGATAGCTTGACGTGAACAAGATGCTACTGCAACAAATTTGGCTATGTAGTTGATAAAGTAACAATTTGTTGTTTCTTTGATAACCATGATACAACTCCAAAACTCATTATAAAAACAAAACTAGAAGTACTTTTTCTATCATCAAGATCTCCAACATAGTCACTATCAGAAAAAATAAACAAAATTTCTTTTGATCTTGTTTTATACAAAATTCCAAAGTCAACTGTACCTTTCAAATAAGGAAAGATCCTTTTTGCAGCTAAGTGATGATTCTCAGTTGGATTCTCCATATATCGACTCATTAAACTAACACCATGCATGATGTCAAGCTTTGTTAAGTTAAATACATTAAGCTTCCAACCATCTGCTTGTAAAGAGTAGCATTTATCTTCTTCCCTCCATCATCTCTCATCAACTTTAAGCCACATTCAGTTGGGGTACAAACTGAATTGTTATCCTTCATTTTGAACCTGTCCACAATCTCAAGAACGTATTTTTTTTGTGAAATAAAAATACCAGCTGATGATTGTACAACTTCAATACCAAGGAAAAAATGCATCAATCCTAAATCTGACATATCAAATTCCGGCATCATATTCTTGTTAAAAGCATCAATCATGCCACTATCATTATCATTATACATCATATCAGCTACATATAGACATACAACATGCATTTTTCCATTATTTCCATGTATTTGTAAAAAGTGTATGCTCATGAGAACATTTATTGAAACCCTATCTAGAAAAATATGCATCTATACGACTATACCAAGCTCTTGGTGCTTGTTTTAGTCCATATAATGCTTTTTTTAGTTTGTATATCTTATTTTCACTACCTTGTTTCACATATCCAAGAGGTTGATCAATATACACCTCTTCTTGCAGCTCATCATGCAAAAACGCTGACTTCACATCCAATTGATAAATGGACCATGAGTTTTAAACTACCATAGACAATATCAATCAAATAGTGTCAAGCCTCGCAACTGGAGCAAACACCTATTTGTAATCAATGTCAAATTCTTGCCTGTATCCTTTTACAACAAGACGAGCTTTATACTTGTCAATTCCACCATCCTTATTGAGCTTAGTTTTTATAAACTCATTTCACACCAATGGACTTTTGCCCACTTAGAAGACATGACAGCTCCCAAGTGTTATTTTTTTGGATTGATTGAATCTCCTCATTCATGACTTTTTGCCATTTTTCATCTTTGACAGCTTCTTGGAATGTTAAAGGATCGCAATATGCAAACAAAGCAAAATGAGCAATTAAATTATCATCAAATATGTCATTTCCGCATACATAATCCATCATCTAGTTTGGCTTTTTCTTAGGTGTGGCTGAACATCATCAATAGGCTCAACTGCTACTGAATTTTTACCAGAAGATTAAGGTTGTTGGTTTACAATAAGGGATTGCACTTGCTGTTCAAATTTGTCTTCACCTTCATCAAAAGTGACTAAAATAGGTTGCTGCCTTGAAGCTTTTTTGTTCCAATTCCATGTATTCTCCTCATCAAAAACATCTCTGCTGGTTATAATCTTCTGTGTGATTGGATTGAATAATTTATACACCTTGGGAAACTTCACTTATGCCAAGAAAGACACACTTTTCACCCTTATCGTCAAGCTTCTTCATTTTTTCATCTTGAATGTGCACATAAGCAAAGCAACTAAAATTTTTAAAATGATCTGCCTTAAAGCTTTTGAATGCACTAAAAGCTTCTGATTTCTCTTGCAAAAAATAAACCCAAGTTTTTTTAGTATAATCATTAATGAAAGTAATTAAATATCTTTTACCTCCATTAGAAGATAGATTTATAGGCCCACAAATGTCGGAATGAACCAATTCCAAGACATTCTTTTCTCTTCATGACTTTCCTAGTGGGAATTGTGAATGATGTTGTTTGCTAACAACACATTCTTCACAAACTTTAGAAGGAATGATCATTTGAGGAAGTCTTAACACCATATATTTTTGTTAGAGAGTTTTTAATCTGCCCAAATTCAAGTGGCCATAGAGAAATTGCCAAAGCCATGAAGGATCTTTCACTTCAGCCATTAAGCAAGATTGGACATTTTTTATCTTCAATGGAGACAACCTGTTTGAACTCATTTGAACAACAACAATAGCTCATCTTAAAGGATCATATATCTCACAAGCACCCTTCGAATAGTTATTACATAACCTTTTTCTTGCAATTGACTAGCACTTAACAAATTACTTTTCAATTCAGGAACATAAAAAACATTGGAAATTGTTTCTACAAAACCACTCTTGGTTTTTATGTTGATATCACCTTTTCCCATTACATTCACAATAGAGCAATCACCAAAACTCACAGTAGAATGAAAGCTTTTATTTAAATAAAAAGAAAAATAAGACTTACTACCACACATGTGATTGTTGTAACCTGTATCCACGTACCAAACATTTGATTCAGGTTCTTTGTTGGCATGGTAAACCATCAATAAAGTTTCTACTTCCTTATTTTCTGCAAAATTTGATTTCTCCCCTTTTACTTTGTCGTTAGGCAATTTAGTATAACATTCGAAATAATAATGACCAAAATTATGACACCTGAAGCACTCTACCTTAGATTTGTCAAATTGTTGATCTTGTCCTTTGCCTTTGCCTTGAAACTGATCATCATTAGCTTTGAAAATTTGACATTGTCTACTTCCATCTCTATTACCTCGACCTCTTCTTCCTTTACCTCTACCCCTTCCTCTAGAATTTGAGAATTGAGTAAAAGTAGAAGCCTTTAGAGCTTGCTCATCTGTAGTTGAACTTTGGCTCATCTTTTGTTCGTGGACCAATAAGGAGCTCTAAAGTTCATCAAGTGAGAGTTCATTTATATCTTTAGATTCTTCAATTGAGCAAACAACATAATCATACTTTGATGCTAAGGAACGTAGTATCTTTTAAACAATAGCAACGTCTTCCATTTTCTCACCATGGACTCACATTTTGTTTGCTATCTCCATAGTCCTTGCATAATAATTGGTAATAAACTCACCATCTTTCATCTGTAGAGTCTCAAAATCCCTCCTTAAAGCTTGAAGCTGTGCACATCTCTCCCTTGACGAGCCATGATATTTTTTCTTCATTGAATCCCAAATCTGCTTGGAAGTTCCTTTGTTGAGAATTATTTCCAAGATAGATTAGTCAATTTCTTGAAAAAGATAATTCTTTGCCTTCAAATCCTTTAGCTTCAAAGCTTCTAACTCTATTTTTTGTACATCTATCAAAACTATACCAGCCGCTGGCTCTGCTACACCACCATCAATAACCTGCCAATATTCTTTGGACCTTAAGAAGTTCTCCATTAGCATGCTCCAATGGTCATAGTAACCATCAAAGTGAGGAATAGTTGGTTGCACAAAGTTTTCTAAAGCCATGAATGAATTATTGCTATTGCAATGGAAGAAAGTTACTGCTATACTCTCTCACTTTTTTCTTCACTCACAGATCTCACTTTTGTTTTGACAATCACAATTTTTCTTTGCACTCAAGCATTCTCTTCCCTCACGGTGGCTATGATATCATTGATGCAAAACAAGAGGAATAGAAAGCAAAATAACAAAAATGAAGAGAAAAAATACATGAAGCACACTTCTATTAATTGATAAAAGTCTATAAATAGGAATTACAAGAGTAGTAAAACAACGAACTAATCTTACCTACTAACTCTAATAACTTCTATAAAACACCCACTAACATTTACCACTAACTCCCATAAAACAACCACTAACTTTTATCACTAACTCCCATAAAACAACCACTAACTTTTACCACTAAAATTTATAAAACTACCACTAACTAACTTTCAAAGCCACTCAAACCACTATATTTCAAATAACTAAATCTTAACATAAGGTGGGTCAGAAGATCTCATACATCCTTCACGGGATCAGCGTCTATATACCATTGAAAGATGGATACAGGTCTCAATTGAGCTGGACATTTCCACTAATTGGACGCTTCGAATCTTCCTCTAATGAAAAAGGTGGCAGCCATAGATGACCGAAACATATCGAATGAAATATTATAATGAGAAGGAAGTTCTTGTTTCAAGCATTCTTTAGTAGCTCCATGTGGGATGTTTGGATCGTACAAACTAAATTTCTGCACCACCTCGTGTGTGCGTCAAAAACAAAGAGAATTTAGTGGGTTCCATCCTGCAGCATACTGCATTTTTAACGAATAGCATGCAACAAGGTAGTTAATGGTGATTACTGTACATAATTATTGGTACTTGATGATAATATGCCCCTCATTTTTAAAAAGGAGAGGGGACAAGGAACATTACAACCTCTCCATGTCAAATCATACCGAAAGAGGGCATTACTCTATAAATTCAGTCATAAACGAATATTTGTAAATGATTCCGCTAATTATTTTTCTTTTTTTTTTGGAAACTTAATGGTTCCCTTAAAAATAGGCTGTTAATAACCCTCATTGCAGTTAGCAGACACGTTGAAGGGGACGACGATGATAAGTAGGCGACCTTAACAGTACATTAATTTTCCAAGATAATAGTCAGGACAAGCTCTTGATTACAAGGTAACCGAACTAATCATACGAGAGCGTTTAGTTTCCACCTTCTCTTTAGCCTGCCTTTGTGTGAGCCAACTAGTTTGTATCATTGCTCCAGCTCTGGATGTTTAGTAGATAAAAAACGATGTGGATTGGAGGATTCTAGCATCTAAAAAGTTGTGTTTGGATCAAAGGTGATACTAGAATCACTCAATCAACACGCTATTTGGTCTATTAGACATCAAGAGATGGAACAATCACATAAATGAGCTAGATCAATGCAAAGGTGGGCACTAGAATAAGTGGTACCCAAATGCTCTCCCATGGAGCATCTATTTAGCATTCTTCTCTCGTCTATGAATATTGAATAAATTGAATACTATTGACGGCAGGAAATTCTTCTTGTGGCCAGGTCCTATACGGCACGATTAGACCAAATTATTTGATCAGATTAAAGATTATTTTAAGTTAAATGATCCAAGCAACCGACAGAGCAACTGTACTATGATTTGCACCAACCATCTGCAAGGCCCCGCCCAGATTGGCTATGGATATGGTATCACGTCAACTGAAACATCTCACCATTTATGGTCCACAAACCATCTAACTAGACATAACCAACAGCTTGAGTTAGTTTCCTCTGGTACGTATAAGCATTGACGTACCCAGTTGCAGAAGAATTGCATACACGTGAGGCCTAAATGGTTGCCAAAGTCTTCACAACTTAGTAATGTTAAATCTTCGAGGTGATTTACTTTTCACTACAAGACAGCATTGGTTAGGATTGGGGCTGTTTGGTTAGCAGGAAATTCATTGATTTCTGGTGGAAATTAATTTCCTGCCAAGTCTAACCAAACATGCCAGGTGATCGTCTCCGTGCATCCTATCTAAGCGCTGGTACACAAGGAAGACACTCAAAACAATTTTCAAATCTTGAATGCAGTTGCGTAATCAACTAAGTATCGGCTAAAACTCCTTCGTCATCTGCTCAAGATAATTTCATTCCCTCCGTTCATTGGCGTTAGATAGATGGATTAGCTGGCTATGATAGAAAAGAAGGGCACCCATATCATATCAGGCAGCTCCTCTCACATCGCCCCAAACCAAAGATAACCCGCTATTCCTGTCTCAGAATATTACTGATCCGAGTCCTCACCGAGTTCACAGGAAGTAGACCAATTGGAACAGTGGTGGAACATCAAATTTTCTAAACATCGATTTCAAGCATGACAATCACCTCAAGCTTTTAAAGCTGCCCTTACAACAACCAAAACTAGTTCATTGCCATCTAAAGATTTATGACTCAAACGGGACCAGCAACGGGTTACAATTACTCCAAAGTTCAAGTGACTGGTCCAAGACGCCAGGACCATACACCTTGAGCACAACATCAGCAGACTTCGGTGCATAAACCGTTCCATTTGGAAGACTCGACCCAACGGCCGATTGAAAACCACGCAATCAACGGAGTTCAGGTTTTGCCTGTGGTGATCATTTGGTAAGTTCAGTAAGACATTGCATATTATCCAAACCCCATGAGAAGCCCGCATTGCTGACAACTTATGTAGGTTTAGCATCTTTTCTTAACTTTCTCCTGCAAGCCACCACTCAGAAGAGACGGACAGGATCACTCTTAAGAGTGAATTTTTAAATCAATACCATTAGACAGCGGGCCCACCAGATACGTCCCAGCACAAAGGAGGTTGTACTCCCCTTGGGCAATCAGAGCATCAGTAAGATAGCAAATGACGAAGACAAAAATACAGCAATCGTAATCAACCCTCCATGTGAATTACGCACAGACTGTGTTGCTTTCTGTGATCAAGAGGGTATCAACCGAATCAACTTCAGACAATCAGGTACTTCCAAGGAACCAATTGTTATTTCACAAGACGACTACCATGCATAGGTTCACTTGTCTACAAATGAAGAAGATCCATAATGATAGCAATGAAGAAACATTTGCATAATGCAGGAGGAATACGACAGATAAGACAAACCAGAGTTAATGCTGATGTAACGAGTTGTCAGGGATTAAATCGAGATGATGTTAGATAGAATTATGGTGCGTTCTTATCCATTCAATGGGAGTTGCAGGAGTGGGAAATAGAAAACAAGCCATCGCGGTCGTACATGTCATCACATTATTTAAGTCTATAACTAAATTTGGAAGTTGAGAAGAGGATAATAAATAGCAAAGCAATTCTATTTCGATAAAGATGATAATGACTTCAACAAATCCAAACACAAATGAGGACTAGATGATGAACTGTACAAAGACAAAGGCAATACATTTATTGTTATATCTAACAAAGGCAGCTCGTAAAACGGTTCAAGTAAATTCTCATTCATCAAAAACAGTACCCTTTTAGTTCTTTAGATCTGGCTCTGTACATGGACAACCATTTCTAAAAGGATCAAAAGCTACAGAGAAAACTGAGCGTCTTGTCTTACTGCCCATTGATGCCAAAGATTCTCACCTTGTGCATATTAGGGAACTTGGCAATCACCAGCACAAGCACAGCAAGGGTGTTGAGGAAAAGCATCGGATGCTGGTAATCAGTTGTGTGTGAAGCAATTAAGTACCTGCATAAGAGACAGAAATGTCCATCAACATGGACAGAAGAAGCATATTCATAATACTTTTATCATGTGAGAAATAACTTCATATTCAACATTGCTCATTCATCAGAATACAAGAAAGACATGAAAGTTATCTTAAGCGTCCATATTAGTCACCTTTGTCCTTATTTGTAGCTCTCTAATTAGTTTTCCTTTTGTCTACTATCCAATATCAACAATGGGATGATGACACCAATAAAACCAAATTTATCCGGAGAACGTAATGAGAAAAGGGCAAGCCTCTCATTTCAACTACGCAAACTACAGGACAGAAATTATCAGGTCCTACGTTATTCTTAGAACCTAATTTTTTACTTCTATTAACAAGCATACATAGTACAGATATCTACACTGACCTGAATATCTGTTTTTAAAGTTTAACACAGGGTATCATTTCAGGAAATTAGTACCAGAAGCCCCTTTCTCACCCATGTGCACATAAAGAAAAACTAGTGGCATAAATTGGCTGGGCTGGCAAAGATGTGAGCATGTTATTTGGCTTGTAATCAGATATTTCATCAGTGAATCTTTTACCATTAATCAGCTGAGGCGACCTTGTTAAGACTGCAAGAAAGTCATGTTAGTATTTTACTCTGTATTGAGTCCAAATATTTCCTGCACACAAGTTACCTCTTTGCAGAAAATTTCACCAAACTGAGGTTTCCTTACACAGAATATTGATAAACTGAGAGCAACCACAACCCACTCTTTTCTACACATTACTCTCACCGTTTGATTTTCTTGAAAGCCCAAGTTTTCTGAAATAGCATCTAATGCAAGTAAACTCCCAAAAATCTGGCAAAAGTTAGAGAACTGTAGAATCAAATAAGAAGGGTGATAGATCTTCATGAACATACTAAAAGACAAGATGACAAAAGATTTAGGGTTTAACCACAATTGATCCACCTTCAACTAATAGTGTAAGTAACAAGAGGAGCTCACTGATCTCTCTGATACTATTATGAACCTAGAAGGAGACAGCACAATATTCTCTGCCCGTGAAGTAGCACTGCTGGATCTTGTGCCTTATTAGAGTCTGTGTCCAATTGCGGCACGAGTTAAGTGTGCACTCCTCTCGTTAGTATGATTATGAAAGACTTTAATAACAGAGGGCTTCAGATTACTGAATGTTAAACTGTCATAGACAACCCATAGGTGGAACTATCCGCAGAAGCAATCATGTCCCAACATCTATCGAGGTCTTTCTTAATCGTTGCCCATGATATGAGAATTATCTTGGTTTCCATGATCAAATGTGAAATTACTCGTTCGTTTTTCTGCAAGCAATCTCCGATACTTTGCTCTTTCTAGATAATCCAACTAAGAGCAAAAGGGTGCCATTTCCATAGCACACATGGCCTTTATGACCAAGGTGTTGGCCCTTCCAGCTCCCACACACCACACAGTTCCCTAAAGGAGCTATGGAGCACCAGCAAAATGCCAAGTGAGATAGTAGCAAATTTCAAATAGTAATACTATATGCATGAAGAATTCAATAACAAAGACTCACAACAATTTACATCCTCCTGGGTACTAGACAGATTAAACATGTTACCGCATCTCAAATCCTTTTTTAATCCTGAGTTCATATAGAATACTTTAGCACCTAGATAAAGCCAAATACAATGCAATTTAATTTAAACATTGCTTAAACAAAAACCTAAACTTACGGTCTCTAGAAAATGCTTACCCTGGTAAAGCCAAGACAAGCCAGTTATAGGATAGGTGATATGAAGACATGGACAAGCCCAAAGTGGTAATATGCATAAAATTAAAGCATAAGAAGTCCCACTGTGCAGGTCCATCTGGATGGCAATTGACAAAAATTGGGATGGGTGATGGGTGACTTTACAATCCCCTACATGCTCCAAGTTATCTCCCTAAACTGACATAATTGTCAGGTTAACTATCTTGACACACAAAGGGTAACGAAAGGCTTGCCAGACTGGTGGAAGACTTTTCTGCACAGCAGCAATCAAATACAACTGGAAAGTAACAGTCTGCATCTTGAGAACCCTGCTCCTCTTTGGGTACTCATAATAATGTTATTGCAGTTCTTTTTCTTTTTTGGTTTGGCACTAAAATTGATTTGACTTTAAATGATATATAGCTAATTTTTTGTTCGTGACTTGCATTGTGGTCTGAATGGATAGATTACCTCCAATTGCAGATTTTCAAGATTCAGATTCTAAGTCGTGTTGTAATTCCAATGGGAAGGAACTGGAGAACTTTGAACACATGTACTCAGAGAAGAGAAATAAAATAGAGCCTCACAGATTGAATTTTCTGATTTCATCCACAATGACCTGAAGTTTGAGAGAGGTTTATTTTCTGTTTCTACTTTTCAACTCTACATTCCCTATTCAAGATCATATTGAAAAAACATACAAAGAAGAGGATGTCAAATACCAAGAATCTCATCAGCCTTAAAGAACATTGATGTCATGGAGGAGCTGACGATGACACAACATCATGTTTTTAAGAGCTATTAATGCAGAAGAGGAAGACTGACCACAAATAATGACGCTGAAGAGAGTCAGTAACACGTGTTGACGAAGGAAATGACAATGAAGACTGAGAGGGAAAAGAACGAGAGAATTAAGAATGAGAACCAAGGTGTCAAAATTCAAAACAGGGACACAATGCAGACTTCGAAAAAATGAGCAGCCTTGAGATTAATGCGATAGATTACTCAGATAATGCAGAAAATGCGCATGCACACAGTCTCACAAAACCCTGGTCATTCAAGTAAGTGACTCCTTGCACCACTACGGTAGGAGGCTTTGGTGTGAAATAGAATTTAATATTACTGGTGGACATATCCACAAATAAAAGTCTTTTTCCTTGACTAGCTTTATGTTTGATACAAAACATTCGACACTTCAATTCTCCATGTTTAGGACTTCTAGTTTTCCAATGTTTGATACAAAACATTAGGACACTTCAATTTTCGATGTTTATGACTTCTAGTTTTCCAATGTTTATAATTGTGGATGTGAATCTAGTAAAGGTCATCAAAAGCCAATTTTATGTTTGCTATCTAAGGTGGATGTTTTGATTAGTAAATGTATGTCTACTTGTCATATTAGCATGTTCTAATGGTTTACCAAAATTCCTAATGCTATGTTAGACCTCCCATACACCACACGTATTCCAGAAAGAAGATATAATTGCAAGGAAACAGAAATACACTGGTTGGCAAAAGAATTCTCCAGAAGAAGATCCAGGGCAGCAGTTGGTTAGGATATAATTAGTTGTGATATAGTCAGTTAACAACCAGAGTCGAAGTCAGTTAGGATATACAAATATCCGGTCTGTTACAAAGTTAGGATATACGAGATATCGATCATTACGAAGGGGACGGAAATGGAAGGAAAAAGAAAAGATAAAGGAGGTGAAGAAGGAGGGAAGAGGGGGGAGAAGAGGAAGGAGGTAAAAGGGAGTGGGAAGTGCGAGAGGAGGAGCGAGGTTCCTACTTCCTACTAGTTCCGTAGTCTTCATTTTGCTTGAGTGATTGTAAGGTTCCTGTAATTCATCCACTTCATCAATAAATCGAGTTCCATTTCTCATTTCTTAAGGCATTTCCACAAAAATTTCTCACAGTAGCTCCATCAATGGTATCGCAGCTCGATCCAATTTTGGGGTATGGTAAGAACTAGGTCGGAATACGGCGGAAGACATGGAGAAAGAGATGGAGAACGTGAGAAGCGAGGTAGGGAGCATGAAGGAAGATATTGGGAGGTTGCAAACAAATGTAGGCTGCGATCGGAGGAATTTATGGTGAGATCGGGGTTTGGATGAGACAAAGGCCGAAAGTAATGAACCCTTACCAAATCAAGGCGGAGACCGAGGTAGAACCGGGGTATCAGAAGAAGGAGAAGCATCGGGCGGAGATCTCCACGGTTCGCTGTGGGAGTCAGAAAACCCTAGGCTGGAACATCGCCGGCTGGATCTTCCCACATTTGACGGACGGGACCCACTGGGGTGGCTATGCCGGGCGGAGCGCTACTTCCGGCTGAACCACTTGTCGGAAACGGAGAAGGTGACCGCCGCATCTGTGTGCTTGGAGGGAGAAGCCCTCCATTGGTTCTGTGGTCGGTGCGAGATCGCCGTTCCGGTCATGGACCACTAGGACGGCACTCCATCAACGGTTCCGTCCCTCACAATCCGACGATGACTGTGAGGCCTTGCTGTCGATCAGGCAGGTCGCCTCCGTTGCCGACTTCAGGCAGGACTTCGAGCTACTATCAGGGCCCTTGGTGGATCTGCCCGAAGCGGTCCTAAAAGGGGCTTTTCTAAATGGGCTAAGGGAGGAGTTAAGGCGAGGTGAAGATGTTCCGGCCCGCTTCGCTATACGGGCTTATGGACGGCCCGAGAAGATCGAGGAAAAAATGAAGCCCTTGAGCAGTGCACGAGCCCAAGGGAACAATAGTCCAAGAACATCGTGGGGTCATGGGCTTTCCCAAAGAGCCTAACGTTGAAACTAGCCCACAAGGGCACTTTCGTAATTTTCCCACTCAAACCTACGCCCGCTCTCCGGAGACGACGAAGGAGCTAGGGTTTCGGGAGAAACGGCCATCCCGCATGGGAGAACCTTCCCGGCCGGGCGGGACACTTTCGGCGACTTACGGAGAAGAGCTTCGGCGAAACGAGCTATGGGGCTTTGCTTTCGATGCGACGAAAGTTTTCTCGGGGCATCGATGCGAAGAATCGCCGTTGCGAGGTCCTTCTTTTAGGCGAGGATGGCGACCGGGGGGAAGATCGGGACACCCGGTAACCCCGACGACGAAGGCCGGTGCGGGGAGAAACGACAGACTTGAGCTATCCATGCAAGCTCTGAGTCAGGGATGTCTCGCCAACGTTATGAAATTGCGTGGGCTTAGGAACACGAGGAAGTGGTGGTCCTTGTCGACACGGGGGCTTCCCATAATTTTATATCCCGGAGATTGGTTGACACCGCACCTTAGATCACCAACACTCGGTCGTTCGAGTACGGGTGGGAGATGGATTTTGCATCCGTGGTTCACGGGGTATGCCGCAACACAGTCCTGCACACCTTCTGGGTTGGTCATCAAACACCATTTCCATCCCTTCGGGCGAGTGGAACAGGACATGGTTCTTGGCATGGCATGGTGAGTACTCTTGGCAACGTTTCGGCCAACTACCTCGAGCTCACCATGGAGTTCATCGTGCGAGGCCAAAGGGTTACTCTTAAGGGCGACCCATCCCACATCCGGATCACTCTTATCTTTCAAAGCACTACAACGTGCCATCCCCTACTCCGGTGCAAGCTACATGGTTGAGTATCAAGGCCTTGGCTAGAAAATGGACACGCAACCACCACCTTCGGACCAACCCCATGCAAAACTTCTCTAGACAAGTATGCCCATCTCTTTGATCGGCCATTGAAATTGCCTGATTAGCAGGCTACAAGATCATGCCATCGGGGTCCCCAGACCATACAACACCACCAATATCGAGGCCATACCGTTATCCACGCGGCAAAAGAACGAGATTGAGCGGATCATCAAACAATTATGGGAGGCGGGCATCATTCGAATGACACTAGTCCCTATTCCAGGCCCGGTACTCTTAGTTAAGAAAAAGATGGAGGGTGGCGTTTTGCGTAGATTACCGCGCCTTAACAAGATCACCATTCGGATAAATTTCCCATCCCAACAATTGATGAATTATTAGGACGAACTAGGTGGAGCTCTTGTTTTCTCTAAAGCGGATCTTCAATCCTAGCTACTTATCAAATTCGCATAAAAAAGAGGATGTTCCCCGAAGACGGCGTTTGGGACGCATGAGGGCCACTACGAGTTTTTGGTCATGCCCTTGGTGACCAATGCACCCTCCACTTTTCAGGCTCTTATGAACGACATCTTCCGCCACTATCTCCGTAAGTTCGTCCTGGTTTTCTTTGATGATATACTCGTTTACGGCCCACGATATTCAACTACATTTGACTGACTGGAAATGGTACTGAAATTGTTTGGCCTCTCATAACTTAGTTGTTAACAAAAAGAAGTCTTGCTTTGCACAACCTCAATTGGAATATTTAGGCCATATAATCTCAGCAGATGGAGTCGCCGCTGATAACTCAAAGATAGACTGTATGCTCCCGGCCTACTCCACAAGATATTCTGACATTAAGGGGCTTTTGGGCCTCATAGATACTATATCGCAAATTTGTACAAAACTATGGCATTATTCTTTGCACCCCGACCAATCTTCTCGAAAGATAGCTTCAATTGGTCGATGGAGGCACAACAAGCCTTCAACAACTTAAAGCACGCCATGACGGCGGTGCCGTATTAGCTATTCCCAACTTTAACAAGCCATTCATTTTGGAGACGGATCGTCGGGTAAAGGCATTGGAGCGAGTTCTCATGCAAGAGGGAAGGCCAATTGCCTTCTTCACCAATCACTCTCTCCCCCGTGCTCGGTCAAATCGGTGTATGAAAGGGAACTTATGGCGGTTGTTCTCTCATTCGGAAGTGGCGCCATTACTTGTTAGGCGAGGAAGTTCACTATCTTAACGGATCAAAAGAGCCTCCAATTCCTCACACCGAGAACGTCCTTAGCGGTGAGCGGCGAAGTGGCTAATCAAATTGCGGGTTTCAACTTTGACATTCACTACAAACCCAGGCAAGCATAATCGGGCAGGCGATGCCCTCTCAGGAATAGATAACAAAGGCTTCAGCGTGCACACAACACTTCGCCCCGAGCATGCATCGAGACACGATACACCCTTCTCCTTTCATGGCTCTTTCGGTAGTCCGGCATTCGGCCTTACAAGCTTTACAAGAGGAGATCGGACTCGATGAGACTTTAGGCCCCATCCTCGGGACTTATTGGCTGGCCTCAACCATCACAAAGAGCTGTGTCCGCGTCATGGCCACTTGCTCTTCTATGATAGACTCGCGATCCCTAAAACTTACGTCGAATTCCCATCCTACTCGGGGAATTTCACTCCACTCCGAGGTGGACATTCGGGGGACCTTTAGGACATTCAAAAGGCTTTCTAATGTGGTCACTTGGAAGGGAATGCGAAAGGATGTGCAAAAATTTGTGGCTCCTTGTGAGGTATGCCAGAGGAATAAATACCAAGCTCTTAAACCTGGAGGTCTTCTTGACCTTTACCCATTCAAACAAGTACGGGATGACATTTCTATGGACTTTATTGGCGGCTTACCCAAATCTAAGGGGCTGGATACTATTCGGTGGTAGTAGACCGTCTTTCCAAATACGCCATTTCCTTCCCTTGGGCCATCCGTTTTACTGCTCAAGAGGTGGGCGCTCTTTTTATCAAGGACATAGTACGGTTACACGGTTACCGCGATCCATTGTATACGACGGGGACGGAGTCTCTTTATTAGCCAATTTTGGACTGAACTATTCAAAATGGCGAGGATTAAAGATGAGTCGCTATCATCCTCAAACGGATGGCCAAACGAAAGTTGTCAACCGCAGCTGTCTCGAAACCTATTTTGTTGCTTCACCTACCACCATCCTAAGCTGCGGCCCAAGTGGATTCCTTGGGCTGAATTCTGGTATAATACTACATTCAGAGTCTTCTTGGCATGACCCCTTTTAAAGCACTTTATGGGCGTGATCCTCCCCTCTTGTGTTACGGCTCTCGAATGAAGGGTCGGTTGTGGAGGAAGTCAACGAGCAACTTCACGATAGGAATACAATTTTACAAGAGCCGAAAAGTAATCTTGTAAAAGCCCAAGTCCGAATGAAATCCCAAGCGAGATAAAGGTCGCAGGGACATCCGGTTCCGGTAGGGGATGAGTTTTTTGAAACTCCGGCCCTTTAAGTTCAAGAAAGCGGCTAAGCAAACGACCCAATGAAAAACTTAGCCCCCGGTTTACGGCCCCTTCACTATTTTGGAGCGCATTGGGCGCGGTAACTACCGCCTTGATTTACCTTCCACCACCCGGATCCATCCTGTTTCCACGTCTCCCAACTCAAGGCTGCCTGTCCAATTCAGCCCAATCTCAACCCCTACCTCCTGGACTCACCGAGAAATGGAACTTGTCCTATATCACGACTCCGTCCAGAAATCGAGTCATTGCCAAATGGATGCATAGAAGTTTTGGTGAAATGGAAAAACCTACACAGATGTGATAGCACATGGGAGCTCTATGGGGATTTGGACACTCAATTTCCCTCCTTTCACCTTGAGGACAAGGTGAACCTACTTGGGGGGGGTAATGTTAGACCTCCCATACACCACACGTATTCCAGAAAGAAGATATAATTGCAAGGAAACAGAAATACACTTTGGTTGGCAAAAGAATTCTCCCGGAGAAGAAGATCCAGGGCAGCAGTTGGTTAGGATATAATTAGTTGTGATATAGTCAGTTAACAACCAAGTCAGGAAGTCAGTTAGGATATACAAATATCCAGTCTGTTACAAAGTTAGGATATACAGATATCCGATGCACACATTTACGAGAAGGGGGACGGAAATGGAAGGAAAAGAAAAGATAAAAGGAGGTGAAGAAGGAGGGAAGAGGGGAGAAGAGAAGGAGGGTAAAGGGAGTGGGAAGTGCGAGAGGAGGAGGCGGGGTTCCTACTTCCTACTAGTTCCAGTAGTCTTCATTTTGCTTGAGTGATTGTAAGGTTCCCTGTAATTCATCCACTTCATCAATAAATCGAGTTCCATTTCTCATTTCTTAAGCTGTTCCACAAAAATTTCTACCGTAGCTCCATCATGCTATAACAATTTTCTTTTTCTTTTCTTTTTTTTCAGTTTCTACCCCAATTTTTGTGGTGCCTATTTTGAATGAAATATAGAAGGGTAGCCTGGCGCAACGGTAGAGTTGTCGTCGTGTGACCTTGAGGTTACGGGTTCAAAGCATGGAAACAGTCTATTGCAAAAATGCAAGATAAGACTGCATACTATAGACCCTTGTGGTCTGCCCCTTAGCCAGATCCCGCGTACGCGGAGTTTTGTGCACTAGCATAAACAACCAAGCATTCAAAGAAAAATTGGATTATCGGTCATTGGCATAAACAACCAAGCATTTAATACATGTGCTCAATTCACAAATTTTGTGCCAAACATGCACAAGAGAAGCTTGTGATAAACTTTAACCATGTCTCATAATGGAAATGCGTTCGCTTGTTGACCGCCATAGTGCATCTCTTTCTTAGAATGACAAAAATGCAAAGTAAATCACATCTACCTCGAGAAGTCTAGGGTTTATCTAAAAAATAGGAATTTCTCACCATACTAAGTGCAAGTATGACAAGAGCTGAGACATAGTATAACTTTCCCTAGAAAGTATAAGAACTATCTTTCTTAATTTTTATGATGCCATTATGAAACTAGCAATCAAGATCTGCATAATAATGTAAAGCATATTTTTAAAACAAATATTTTGTTCACCATCTAGAAGGTGATAGGAATTTGTGGTGGAGAAAAGCACCAAAAAAAGACCTTAAATAAATAAATGAACTTTTGAGGTATCATGTCATGGAGTGAACAGCATGAGGCTGTCTCATCCCCTCTTGTTCGCAAATAGATCAAAATTTTGGCCCAAGGGCTTGGTCGAAGAAAATAGGAGAATTTGGCTATGGAGTTAGTCTGGACAAAAGACTTTGGCTTGGGAGGGAAGGCCTGCTCTGGAAGGTCTGCATTGAAGGCCCAAGTACTTGGAAATTTCTGAAGTTTTTAAAATGTATATAAACTGGATATTTTGTAATAGTAGCGTGGAAATTCTAGGGTAGTTTCTGTAGTAGTCCTTAAACAACTGGATTAGTGACATATATAATTACCATGGAGGCCTATAAATAGGGTAGAGCTCCTGATTTATAAATATTCAAGAGGTGGAGCATTATGAGATCAATATGATAGCATTCTCTGACAATTTCCAGGGGGCTTCCTCCTCTTTGAGTGCCCATATGTCCTAGACACAAAAGAAAGCAACTCTAACAGCTCGGAGCCAGGTTGACTAAGGCAAAGCACAGAAGTGTTGTGCAACTGCCACATGGCTCAAAGGCTGAGTAGTAGGTTCATGATAGTTGACATACAGCAAGGTTTATGGCAACAGCCTGGCCTGAGGGAAGACAAATGCGTCCTAGGTGACTGGTGTGGAGACAAGCAATGCTGGTGGCAACATAGCTGACATGAAGCACAAGGTGGATTTTTTTGGTGGGATGTCCAAGAGAACAAGTGGCTAACCGCAAGCTTGAAGATGCCTTTAAGGGAGAACTGGTGATCCTTAAGGTGGAGATGACGAAGACGTTAGGCTTCAGTGTAGGACTTTATGCAGAGGTTCACTGCTAAATTTGAGTGGTTTAAGGATAATGTCTGATACCACAGATGGTCAGGTTCTCATTCTTGCATGGGCAAGGCAGACGTCATGAGGCCGTCTATGTGAGGTCCAAATGATCAAGAGGCTAACTGCAATCTTGAAGATGCCTTTAAGGGGGCATAATGCTCTTTACGGTGGAGATGATGAAGATGATGGAGTTCAGTGTAGGACTTCATGTAGAGATTTTCTGCTAACTTTGAGTGCTTTAAGGAGAATTCTGATACCGTAGAGGGACTGGTTCGCAGATGCAATGGCAAAATAGATGTCATGAGGATGTCTATGGCCAAGCCAGAAGAATAAAGGACCCAGGTGGTGATCCTTGAGAAAGCTGTGGTTAATGCAATCTAGACACACATGAGTGCATGAGAAAGAGGATACCTCATCCAGAAGGGCACAAGGGAGGCCAAGGTGCTAGGAATATTTGTGTGGTGGAATAGTACTTGTGCCCTTGCAGCTCCAAAGTTCACCCCTAGTCAGCCTAACCTAAGCTATTAGGCTTACTCTCTGTAGCACCTAGGACACTTACACTCAAGAGAAGATAGTACACTTAAAACACTCAAATCTCTTATTGATCTCACGAATGCTATAAAACTCTTAGTTGGTTACAAATGAGGCGCCTACCTAATTTATAAGCATCCAGCCCTTGAATGGATGGCTCAGATCATTATGTGTGTCATCAACCAAGCAGTTAAAAACTCTTCTAAAAACTATCCTAGAATCTTCCACATTACTATTACAGTATGTCTATACCAAACATTCACACAGACTAGTCTAACATACAACATAGAACCTATTGATCTGTTTAAGTAGTTGGACCTTCCTACACAATCTTCCTATACAAACCTTCAAAGCAGGCTTCTATTGCATGTCAATTCCTTTTCTCTCAGGCTAACTCGTCAACACAAATCCTCCTTTCCTCTAGAGCTAGCTCAACCCAAAATCTCAGTCCATTTACCAAGAAAAGGGGGGGAAGAGAGCCTCATGCTAGTCGCTCCATGATAATAAATTGTCCTACAAGGGGGGCTAAAAGAGCCTCATGCCGGTCACAATGCCATCATATTAGCATGGTGTTATCAATTGCAGACAAGCCATACACAATTATATGTGGAATGACATGCCAAAATGCGCCAACATTACCACTGGTACTGATGAATACATTTATGTATTAATTCACACCTCTTTGCTTATTTTTTAATCCAAATTAAGGTTAAAGTAGTTTAGTTAATTAGAAAATAAAATTAATTAATAAAGAAATGAGATGCTTGAGTTTTGGATTTAAAATGGCTAATTTAGGTGTTTTATTGCAGAATTAACCTCAGCGTCACAATTTAGCCATACACTTCAAAAAATTCACGTGTATTGCAAGGATGATCTACTGGCCAGTGGAGATCTAGCTTCAGATAGAGTTTCCCAAGCAGAAACTTTCCTAAATGAGCAAAGTTTTCTTTGTAATCATCCACTTCCCTAAAAGGGTAACACTTTTCTAACAAAAGAGGAAACTTTTGCTAGTCAAAAAGTCCTATTTTTGGACCTTTTTTTTCAGTAGGTTTGTTTTGAATGCTTTCAAGAGAGAGAGAGAGAGAGAGAGAGAGAGAGAGAGAGAGAGAGAGATTTAAAAGTGCTATCTAGCCAAATTAAGGGAGTTTCTTACTTTCAGCCAAGATTTTGCATTAAAAAAAAGCAAACAAGCTCTCTATAAGAAGGAAAAACGTTCCACTTTGAGAGGTTGGTTATTATTGCTGTCCTTGAGCTGGAAATGAGCAAAAAATGTCCAAAGAAGAAGATCAGCCATGGAGAGGTCATCAGCAATGCTACATAGATCACCCATCATGTAAGGCAAAAATTGAAGCTAAGGAATTGGAAGAAGCCACAGCTGAGTACTAATGTTTTCTCATTGAAGTATTAGATTTTTAGTTTTGAGATTTGATGTATGATGATTCCATAATAAAAGGTTCTTCAAAGGAAAGGTTTTAACGTTTTAATCATTCACATTTGATGTATGACAATTTATTTTTCAAAAGTCTTTGACACTTTTTCAATTATGAGATTCCAGTATTATAAATAGCTCCTAGTGATGTTAGCTTTCGGTTTGGCAGCTCCTGGTTCATGGTTTGGACACAAATGGTGCCACTAGCACACCAAATTGGTCACGGATGTTGGCTCAATTTGCTATGATTCCAAGTTGTTCAGTATGCAATATTCTCCTTCTGCATATGGACAGATAAAGAGAGAGAGGAATGCACATAGCTTTCAAACTATAATCATTAAGGTTCAAATAGGTTGCATAAACTTTATCTCAATCATCAAAATCAACTTAGCAAGGGATTGTCCTTTAAATGCACAACAAATCAACAATTTCTTTTTACTCTCTTTGATTGGTGAGAAGAGTTGAACCTATTGGTTGCAAATTCAAGCACCTTCCAACTAGGGTACTAGCTCAAGCTCAGTGCAAGAGACAACTGGATGCATCCTTTTGCATGTGATGAATGATTGTTCTTGATAATACGAATTTGTTAGACTACGAAACAACAAAAGAAAAATAGGAATGAATTTTATATATTAATATTCAGAATGGCTGCATCTGTTGCTGAATATCAGATAAAGTCGGTCCACAAAACAACATAGAAGTACGCAAAAGAGCAGAACACATACCAAATATTAGATTTTATTTAGTTGAGTCTGTCTTTAATTTTCATTCATATAATCTGCTAGCTTAAAAGTTTAATAAGGAATTGACCATGCCTATCTCAGGGGCAATCCATGTCTTGCGTGCCCAGGTTTCTTAGTTAAGAAAAGTTAGGAATTGCCATGTATGCCTTCTGCACAGTAACTGATGGCATAAAAATGCATCATAAAACAAGAATGAATAGATCTCGACACAATAGTATGTGACTGAAGCCATTTAGTCAAAAAGGACAGTTTCTATAGTGGATGCACCTGCTTATCTCATCATGGGGCAATTAGATGGAGATTATATCAGGTTTCATTCCCATACCCTACTAGCTCAGCAGCCCAAAGCGATTACCATTTCTGTCTCCTTAGGACAGCCTATGCCCAAATATATGCCAACTATATCCGCAAGTGGAAGTTTAGACAGTTTTCACATCATATATATTGTTCAGAAATACTAATATCATGTAGAAACATCTAAAGGAACAGTAAGTACTGAGTAGCTTGGTGGAAAATGAAATTTTCAATTGATAAAAAATTAGTGATAGATAGCATGCCACTCTAGTGTTGTCATGCAACTAAAATTCATAGACTAACAAACCAGGCTAGAAGTAAATTATGGTCTAGTCAAAATTTGTCACAATCTATATTGCAGCAGAAATAAAATCACAACCACATGCCAACTGGCTCAGTGGCCCAAAGCATTGACCATTCCTGTCTCCATAGGATAACCTATGCCCAAATACATGCCAACTACATTCACAAGTGCAAGTTTAGACATTTTTAAAATCATATGTAATGTTCGTAAATCTTAATATCATGTAGAAACCTCTGGATGGAACAGTAGGTACTCAGTTGTTAGGTGGAAATGATGCTTTCAATTGATAAAAAGAAATTACACGCAATAACCTGCCACCATGTGTTGTCTCACAACTAAAATTCATAGACTGACAAGCCAGGTTAGAAGTAGATTATAGTTTGGTCAAATTTTTTATAAATCTATATTGCAGCAGAAATAAAATAACAATGACAAGTGCTCATTATCAGCTCAAGCCCAAAAGATACCAAGAACATTCCTTTGTAAAACAATGATATGAGTGCAAGCATAATGTTCCTTTCCAACATAAAACAGCAAAGAAAAAAAACATAAAACTGAATCAGAAACTTCAAATTCAGTGATAGTTACAAAGCCAGCCCTGGGATTCCAAGTATAAGGCCATTCACTAGGCATATAATGACTCCAAGACCTTCTATATAAGGATTACTGATCCTTGTTACTTTCTAGGCATACCTAAAAGGCTTCTATCTCACACAGTCTTCAAGTATACTTGAACTTAGAAAATAACTCTAAGTACTTTCCCAGTATTTTAAACTAAGACTTTTCAACATCCATTGAAGAACCATCCAAATATTTGCATTGGCCAAAATGATGATCCATCCAAGAGGCAATGCTCAAATAAAATTGGCTAACTCCTTTCTTGTAACATCCCTAATTTTTTAAATCTTAGTTAAAATAAATTGTGGATTTTGTCAAATCAGGATGAAAAGAGAATATTGAATTTTTATTTTTTATAGGCATCTAACCAAGTGTTCAAACCCCAATATTTGGATTGTACCCGAAAAAAGAATTCCAACAACACTAAGAATGCTGAAATCAAAGTTCTGCTGAAAAAGTTAGGAATTTTTTAGCGAAGAGCATTTTTTGTAAATTCATGAGGGCCCCACTTACAAAAAATCTGTAACGAACATGATCAAGACAACATCATGGTCAGTCATGATGATGTCTCTTACCTCATTATGGTTAATTTAAAAAATTGTATTAAATTTACCCCCCGCGCTTTAAGACAAGTGACAATTGAAATAGACTATCATGCGATACAGTCGAAAACAAAAAAAGGAGAAAAGAAATGGAAGAAGAAGAAGAGAGAGAGAGAGAGAGAGAGAGAGAGAGAGCCGTTGAAAAGCGGCCATTAATGCCGACGAGAAAGGAAAATGAGGCAAAACAGCAAGCCTGGAAGATTGAGCATACTAGAGAAAATGGCTGTTGAGATTGATGATCCAAGCCGACCATGCTATTCATCACTACGAAATGACCAAATCCACGTGAGATCACGATGATTGAAGTAGATTTAGACTGTTAAATTGCACCTGGAACAGTGCATGCATCATCGGTGAGTGTAACATTTTGGCACTATTTTTCAACATTAAACAGTGACGAAATCTCACCAAATTTCACTAGAGTTACCTAATCTACAAGATCCATAAGTCAAATTTGAACATTTTTAAAAAAATTCTGAATGTATACAGTCACTGGCAGTGACTATTTCCAGTCGTCTTGGTTTGATAACCATAAAACATAAACATTGCATATTTGGAATCCTCATTCTCTGATCTATGCACCCGTGTCAATGGATTTCAGATCGGATCATCCAACTATTGAAATTTCAATCTAAACAAGGTGCATGCTAGGGTTGCTTTGATCAGAGAAAATGACAATCAGATTTTGATCTGATCGATCAAGATTAGATCTGACCATTCGATTATTGGATTATGTAAATAGGAGAAAGACTAGTGATAAGACATTGATCATTGTGGATTGTGAGAAACTGAATGATCTGCACTAACAACTTGCAGCCTACGGCCAATATCAAGGATCAAACAAAAGATTAATGGAAGTCAAACTTAAACTAGTGATAAATGAGCACCAAATCACCTAGATTAAGGAGGATCATGAGTGATATGAGTAGAAATGATGAGTGTTGAGCGATAAGTGATAGATTATGTTATGTGTGGTTTGAACAGGTGCATCAAATCATGCTAATTTGAGAGGTGGCATGCTTGAGAGAGTTGGTTCTCACTGAGGTAGGTAATAACATTTAATAATGATATATTTTATATAAAACCATGGATGTTCATTTGGTGATTTATATATATCGATGATTTGATGCATGTCTATTTGGCTTTATAACCTTGAGACTATTATTCAGCATGTATAGTCTATGCTCATGTGCGATCATTCTGATTTATATATTTTCCATGGACTCATGGCTATTTAGATATCATGATGCTTTAATTCGGTCAAGTTACTGGAATTGTTTATCCGTGGATTTATCGAGGAGGCTTGGTGGCTAGTCCTGAAGAGACTAACCCTGTAGTGAGGATAGTGCTGTGGAATGGCGAACCACAGGTACTCGTGTATTTCGTGCATCAAACATGACTTATTATTGCTTGTTTTGGGATAATGAGCAAATTTCGTATTTTTGCAAATTTATAAAAGGTGTTTCTGCCTGGTGGAAGCCATGCTAAGAGGGTTGTAGGGTTGGCCACCCACCCTCTGACTTGATGAAATGTTTTGACACTCACCCCAAAAGGGAGCAAAATCTTAAGAAGTGGTATCACGGGTAATCCACACAACGGGTCTAACCCCCCCCCAAAAAAAAAAAAAATGCACAACGCAATGTTAGTCTCCCGTAGTGAGGGCAATGCTTTGGAATGGCAAGCCCTAGGCACTCTTGTATTTTGTACATCAAAATGACTTATTATTACTTGTTTTGGGATGATGAGAGAATTTCTAATTTTGTGAATTTATAATAGGGGTTTCTACCCGGTGGACACCGTGTTAGAAGGGCTGTAGAGTTGACCGCCTGTCCTTTGACATGATGAGATGATTTGACACCCACCTCAAAAGGGTCAAATTGAAGTGGGATCATGGGTAGTCTACACTACGGGTCCGATCCCCTACCCCCCCCAATGCACTACGAAATGTTAGTCTCCCGTTGTGGTGTCGACAGGGAACGGTAGTTGGTAGACCAGGGAGTTGGTTACCACTACAACATGGTGTTCCATATGTTTGTTTGGCATTTCATGCATTACTGTGACTGATATATCCATATGTATCCACGACGTGACAAAGCGTGGAGGATTGATACGAGTGGATTGTCTACCCTTCCATTCATGACATGCATGCTTGTTTTGATGTGAAGGTTTTGCTTACACTTAGCACTATCAAATTTATAAGCCATGTTTTATACTATGTTATGCATAGCATGTTGATTTAATGTAATTCTTATGATTGAACAAAAATCATACATGCCATACTGGATTCTGATTTTGACATGAATCATATGTGAATGTTGTTTTTGTTTATGAGACCTAGCTATTCAGTTTTCATATCATTATTGCATCAATGAGTTTTATTATGAGATCTTGTATTTTATCCGTTACACTATCGGAATCCATTTTCTTAATATTAAATGTTTATATACCTACATAAGCGATAACTTGCTAAGGCATTGCTGCTTTTCTTGCAATGCCTTAGATATAGAGCAGGACACCTAGAAGGGTAAATAGGTGGAGCATCACTAAAGGCAACAAGGACTAGTACAACATTTTGAGAAGAACATACAAATGTAGGTAGTTGTATTGACATCATTTTAGACTTGTATATAGGCTATATATACTTAGATGTTCCTTTACACATATTTTAAATTTACAGACATGATCTTATGAATGGATGTTGAGTCATGATGGGCAGCCATTGGTTCTTGATGATTTCATTATTTCTAGTATTATTACTTATGATTTCTGAGGTGATTTTTATGCAGTCAGATATGACATATCTTATGTTATGTGTTGATATCATTTCTTTGTATTCGTGTTTATAGCGTTTTCTCATGGATTGTTTGACGCCTCAAGGTTTGGAAAATGTGTTGTTAATTAGATTTTTATATTTTTGGAATGACTTTGGTTTCATTGATATTTGCAATAAGGGCTCCCACCTATTTTATATTTATGATATATATGTATTTAGCGTTCAAAAAACTCGGGGTGTCACATATCAAAACCAAAATCCTCCACAAACACCTCCATGCAATTCTTCTCATTAAAAACCCTAAAGAATGCATAACTGCGCACCACCAAAGATATACCAATTACATGACAATAATTGGGAGGCTGACCAGGTGACTTGTACTCTACAAATACACAAAATACGTTTATTTATTCGCAGATCAAAAGTATATTTGTTGTGACTCTCACTGAAGAGAAAAGAAAACCCCAAACTAACCAACATAGATGTGACATCATCTGCAAGGCTCGTAAAGGCAGCGGAAAGGAATGGTCTCGGCCATGTCTCCTTATTCAGTAGTGTTGTCAAGCAAAGGAGAATCTTGTGACTCTTCAGGTTTCAACATTGGCAAGTTCAAAGCTTCATTAAGTTGAAAAGAAATAGCTCTAGATTTTTCATATATTCATTAGAAATTTGGTTCACCTTCACTGAAGTCTCATTCTATTAGTGATTCTGCCAACATTGCATACTCACATTTATTCAGTGGCATTGCTTGCTCATGTTGGCATTTTCTATTTGACAACAATCACTGCACATCCTCAGCTCGAGAGATTCAAATCATAATCAAACAAACCTAGCAGACTAAAGATTTTGAAGACACCAAATCATCACACAATGGAATTTCTTATGCATTATTTCTGTCCTTCCAACTCTTTACCTGCTGCAATCTTTTTCAACCCCAATTTAAGTCCCAAGCAAAACCATTTTTCTCAATAAACCATGACTAGCATCATTCTTTGGATTCTTGTTGCTATGATGCTCATTTGTTAACCTTTGAACATTTTACATTGTTTTCCCTCCTTTTCTTCTGGACCTAAATCTGCAATCACAGACCTGCTTGGAAAAAGCTATCAGCATTGCCATTGAATGTTCAGGCAATGGCACCAAGTCCATAACATGATTCAGTTTCCCTCCCACCATTTTTTGACTTTCCCAAACAATTATTCACTTAATTATTATAGAAAATTAAATCTAAGGAATGCCGAAGACCTACTTTTTTAATTATAACCCACAACAATACCACTCATTTGAATAACACTGTCTCCACAAATTACTTCAATTTGTCAATCCAGTAGTTATGGACGGTAGGCACTATATAATGGAGACTAGCCACCCATGAAGTTCCTATATCCTCTAAAATGAATGGTTGCACATTATAAGACTTTAAGACTTCATGACGATCAATCCTGTTGGGGAAATTATTACCAACATCAGAGACATGTATCATCTTCCTCCAAGCACAGAAATTTGCATTTTAACATTCTTTGTTTTGGGTTTCCTCAATTTTCATCTTGATTTAGATTTGCTAATTGTAGACATGACTGGGTTGGCATCATATTGTCATTGATATGTTCATGTACAGACAACATCAATCAAGTTAAAACAAGATTCAGTAAGCTCATCAGGCATAAGTACTGCTGCCAAATAACAGATGGCTAGAACAACAATATGAAACTCAAGATTCAAAGCAAAGTATGCTCAAATTCTGAAGTGAAATAAGCACTTGATAATCCTCAAGGCAAAAGAGGAGGAAGATAGATTGATGTCAAAGAAGCATATACTGCACCGAAGAACCATGCCGAAGTGGGAAAAAAAGAAGAATTGGCACTTCTATCATCTCCTTCTTCAAAGAAGTTTTTCTCAACAGTAGCTAGTACCCCAACTTTCCACCATATCGATGACAACAATGTAAAGTTTCTGACAAAGCACATTATGAGGTTAAGATCATGGAACATCAAATTGCCATGACATTTTCAGTAACCTTGACAGGGTTTTTTTTTGGGGTGGGGGGGGGAGGGATGTTTGGGAATTCTTTCAAGACATGATTGAGCTAACCTATTCTAGCTCCAGCCAAAATAGTGGCTGACATTAGCCTAGGTTTCTGCATTGGAATCAGATTATTGATACGCACTTACATATGTGAGCTCCTTCACAAGAATGACATTTGGATCTTAAGAAACAAAGCAATGTGTTGCTCTAACCACACAACTTTTTCGAGTGGATAAAAAAGTTGTCCAAACTGTGAAAAGCAGCAACAGGGTGCTACATGCACATTAACTGCTTCAATTAAAATAGAAAACATTGCCTGCAGCTAAGACATGGCTTCAACAGTACTGGTCTCAAAATCCACAATAACTCATTACACAATGAATCTCACTTTTAGCAGGCATACAAGCCCCATTTTCTATATCTGTCTGCCATCATCATGCATCCCAGGTCCCCACCCTCCACAACACCCGTAATAGGAGCTTTTGCATACCAGAATAAACCTAGCAAATAGAAAAGAATCCCTGGGAGCCACTTCTTTACGCTCTTCACTTAAATGCCTCCTTGCATAACATTTTGCCTAAGCAACACCCGTCTCTTCTTCATATTGTCAGCTCCTATTGCAAGCTTGTAACTATTTCATTTATACCAGATGGCCTGGATTGGCTCTGGAACTTCTCCCCTAATTATTCTACAATTCCGGATAAGCATTAAGCAAACCAGAAATGCCAATTGTGCTGTCGGCATTGTTATTGATAAAAGAGAAGGAGAAAAACCTACTAGGACTCCTTGCATAAAATTTTAACTCAGCAGTACCTTTCTCTTCTTCACATTGTCAACTCCTATTGCAAGCTTGTAACCATTTCATTTATAAGTAAGATGGCAAGGATTGGCTCTGGAACTTCTTCCATAATTATTATATGATTCTGGATAAGCATTAAGCAAATTAGAAATACCAATTGTGCTGTCAGCATTGTTATTGATAAAAGACAGGAGAAAGACCTACTAGAAGACATCCTGCTAAGAAACTACCTTGACTGTGCAGTACTCATGGACAGCTGGCATTTCCATGGACCACAACAATGAAACAAATGTAGCCAAAAAGCACAATAATTGTTCCAGAATCAGTATCAGAGGACACTGGAAAGTCACACTTTTATGTGCCACAAAAAATAAAATAAAATATACCAAAGAAGACTACAAAGAACTTTTTGCAACACAACTATTCAGTAGGTTGTAGTGTCGTACAGTGCAAATTGTTACAATGAGCTGCAAAAGCTAAGGTGAGATTAAATCCTTCAGAACCTACGTTGTCTTTTGAAGAATTATGGATTTTTCAAAGAAAGCAAATATAGGACAGGATGATCTAAGTGGTCTAGAACTGCAAACATAGGAACAGTTGCACCAAAGGATACAGACCTACAAAGGAAACTGAGTCCCATGTCCCAGCAATGGGATCTTTTCCCTTAGTTGCAAGCAGTTCCATACAACATACTTTTCTAGCAAAATATAAAACAATAAGTTTATGAAGGATAGAAGTAATTTCTCCTAGCATAATCAGTCATGCAAAAAAAAAAAACACTAGCTAAGATATAATTACATCTTGAATATTGAATCATAAGCAGGATTGAGTACAATGAAATTATAAACAACAACAAGAGATGCCATGATGGTAAATACTCAACACACAAGTCTGGGTGAAGAAGCCCATTCTATCTAAATATACTGAAGTACACATGAGACAGAAGTATACTTACAGCACCACCGGTACAACAATCAAAAACTTCCTATTGCGAGTAAGCTGCTTGCCGTTGTCCATCTGCTCCCACCAAGTCAAGCCATTATAAATACCTTGGTCCTCAGCAAATGGAGTTCCCTTCTTCCAGTGGAAGAAGATATAAGTGACCTAAAGACAAAGCCAGTTGCAGCAGTCAATCTATATACAGGCCCAGACAAGGAATAAAAAGATACTGAGCACAACAACAAGAAAGAAATAAGCGAACATATCAAGCATTCCTGAAACCAACACAAAGCCGCTGAGCAGTGATCAAACTAATAACCACTGGGGAAAGCAATCTAATAGATAAATATCAAAGCATGCCTTTACCCACAACAGATGCAAATCATAAGGAACTGAAAATATTCACGAGATGCTAAGCTAAACCATTATAAGAAAATGATACCAATAAGAAAAGTATCAGATCCCAAATTGCCATTATTGCATAACCATCTTCTCTGTTGGTATCGGGAGTTTTGAATCATGACTACCATAAAGCATCAACTCCAAACCAGTGACAAATCAACCAGGAAAATTCGCTCAGTGATAAAACGCGGATCCAGGTCAAGAAAAGAGCAGTGGCTTCTTGCAACCCCGAACTCAAAGCCGTATCAATCAAAAGTCAAAACAATAGAAGTCCCCACTCTCCAAATTCACACCCAGGCAAGAGTTCCTATTCAAAATTTATCTACAAAACCCTAAACCAAACAATTAACTCAAAAATCTAAAATAACCCCAGCGATCCACAATTTAGATAAAACAGACCAACAACCCATCACCATAAGCACCAAATCTCAAGAAACAAACCCTAAATCCACAATTCGAAACCCTGAGTCAGAAAATCCAGATCCAAATCCGACACCGAAAAGCCAATCAGATATCCATAACAGATTCAAACAACAACAAGGATACACAAAACAGATACAGAAGTACAAAAAATCAAAATTGACGAGGGAAAAGGATTCTTACAACAAAATGGCAGAGATTAACGATAGTCCAAGCCATGCCAGGAGAGCATCCGAATAAAGACAAAACGATCAACCAGGAGAAGAAGAGTATTAGGATGTAAGTGGTCCAAACCCCAGGGTACATGAACCATTCCGTGTTCTTGTTGAGATCGGGAGGGGGAACAGTCTGCACATAAAGTTTCGCCATTCCCTTACAACCAACTTAATCCATCGACAATCAACAAATTTCTCAAGATTTACAGCCCCAACGACGCCACTCTTCCTATTTCTCTCTCAGAGGAGGAGGAGAAAGATGTAGCAGACAGAAAAATTCCCCACCTGCAGGAGAAGACGGACAAAGAAAACGATTTTTCGGGAGGGAGAAGACGTGCGGTCCAGGGGTCGATTCCGACACCGCCACTGCACCTGAAAGGAAACAAGGGGGGTGGGATATATTTATTTATTTTGAGAATTATGTACGATGAACACGGGGACAATCGGTTGTTGGTGGGGCCGTTTGCCGTGATTGCGTTTCCTTTTCTTATTAGAGAAATGCTAACTAGACGCTCGAGCGTGTGGGTGCCACACTTTCTATTGGAGCCGTATTTTCATGATCCGACTCACTCATGTAATTAATCTCACCTTGGATGTGTAATAGATCAAAATGCTGATAGATTAGAAGATTCTAGCAACTAAAATGCTGTAATTTCTTTTGCAATCAACAATGATGCTACAATCATCTTGTCGATATGTTTTTGATCCATTACACATCCAGATCTCCTCCGTCACATTAGGCAAATAATGACTTCACAAAGGAGCTTCTATTTAACATTCTTTTCTTAGTATGGATGATTAATTATCTAAATGCCCCTAAAATTATTAATCAACTAACTTTTATTTTCATTTTTTTTAGAGTGGAGAATTATGAAGCAAACTGCCTATAATTGAGTATTCATTTTTTATTAGAACTGGTAATGACCTATGTATTATGTTATAATTTTCCATTGGACGATCTATTAATCCTTTTGTCTTAGACCAAGTGCATTAGAGGGCTTTCAGCAATCAACTATCTATTTATTTGCTATAGATTTGAAGATTTTGGCATCGTAACTTGTGTGTTAGGCTGTTGATCATGAAATATCAACGACCATGCACATGATGGTTCAGTTTGATCTGGAAAATTCCATCTTGGTACCTGCAAAATGCTTTTGAATAATCATATAATGAATTGCATCACCTACCATAATATGTATTATGATCTTCTTCCGTCCATGGATCGAGCCATTCCCAATTGGATGATTCTTCACCCTTGATCAGTGATGATAAGAAAGGACAGTCATTGACAGTTGATTATGGTAATCACTAAACATTGATTCTTTTCTCATCTGAAAGTTACAAACAGATCACCACTGCTCGACTAATTGGAAATAATATCTTGGGGCTGTATGATCAACCAGATGGAATATCTGGTAGTCGCAGAGGGTTATTTCCTGATTATTTAATCATGAACTTATTATTTCTTATCCAAATTAATCCCCAATATTATTTAAAATCTAAAATTTTCATTTTCAACTAAGTGAGCGTGTTGCTATTTTTCTGTGAATGGAAAAAGGCCCCTGTAATTTCTAGTTTGCATGTGGTTGGTTTTGCCGTTAAACTGTAGGTCCAGCTCTTCTTTATTGTGACCTCCACCGATCTTCTCGTAGTCCTGATCCCATGTCTATAGATTGCAACAATATTCATGAGTTCCTTAAGATTATTGTCAAATATTTTTGCATACAAATGGAGTCAAATGAAGGAAAAACTTAGCATACTATAGGCATGATCCACATGCCAGAAAAAATTCTTGTAGCAGATCCTATTTGGCATAGCTTAATTAGCATGTTGGTCCAAGAATAGGAGCCACAACTTTCAATTATCAAAACAACAGAGTTTACTAAGTTGTCACTTTCCCCTTTGGATGGGGTTATATTTAGTAGTATATGTGAGTGATTTGTTTTTGTAATTACTTTCTTGTAAAAATAGAAAGAAAAAAAGAAAGAAAGATGAACCAACAGGCCACACATCTATACTATTTATGCTATATATAAAAGAAACTCCTTAAGTCCAAAATTGAATAAATTAGGTGAGTCATAACAGTGTATTATCTATGTAATTTGTGACATAGTTTTGGTGAAAAAAAACAAAATGAAGAAAATTAAATATATATTATTCTTGCAAAAATAATTAAAGAAGCAAAAAAAGGAGAGAAAGTGGGAAAATGTCCTTAATTTCTCTCTAGCAATAAATCTCTCTCTCTCTCTCCCTTATACAAATACATATGCACAAGTAAGTAACCAAGAAAGTATATCATTAATAAATTAGATCTCTAACATTTATATATTCTCGGCATTTAAAAAAAAAAATTACTCTCTCTCTCTCTCTCTCTCTCTCTCTCTCTCTCTCTCTCTCTCTCTCTCTCTGTAGTGTGTGTGTGCATGCTACTTACAATAGAGTCTTAGTAGGTGGAAAAGCTCTTAATCTTCATCTTAAATAGTATACATTACATTTTCTAAGTCATAGTAGTTATGTTTTCTATATCTAAGCCATTCATCATATTTGAAATGGCTTATAGAGGCTAGAAGTCAAGATCCTCAATCATTTAAAGCCTTCAGCCTATGTTTCTTTTGATAAAAATCAAGACTATTTATTTTCATTTAATTTTTCGAAGAATCAAAACAAGTGATTGGGATTGTCCAAATACAACAAATTCTCACTTAACTTCTCTACAATGTACATGATGAATGACTATAATCTTCCAAAAAACCTGGTCTAAGGCAGCTTCTACTCATTCAGATGCTTAAGAGTGTCTACACCTGTCCACACTTGTTACAATATACTTGGTGACTTTTATCTTGTCAATGCTAAACTTTATCCTTTCCCATGGGTGACAATAGATCATCAATGGAGAATAATGTCCGACTTAAGATGGTTAGGCTAGACTCAAAACTGGATATCTACACAGATTCCCATCTTTGTCAAAGGGATTGGACTATGACTAAAAGCCAAAGCTATAGAATGACACTTTTTTGGGGGTCTACCATTCATCATAGGCCTAAAGTTCTTTATCCTTGAAGTTTCAACCCTCTCTGGCTTCTCCAAAAATGTAATCTAATTTAGTGAAAATCTTTTTGGATGTTTCCTATAAATAAAGACCATTCAATTGGGATAAGCTTTTGAAACGAACAAATCTGTGCATCCACCATGCAAATTTTGTAGATTGACACGCCAAGATAGAAAAATCCAGGGTAGAATCGAGTTAAATAGGAGTTATACTATAATGATCACTGGAGGGAGCTCAAAACTGTCCCAGGATCTCTAAATCGTCTTTGTAATTTATGGAGGCTATTTTGTAAAGTGTTTAGTGAGAGTTCAGCTGCCTCCATAAGCCCTTTTATCTATACTTAGACTAGAAAAAAAAACTCTAATTCACCTAGTCCATTGAGAATCATAGGTTGCATCTTCCATGGAAAGTTTCTTAAGCTTCCTTTAAAATGTTAAAGGCCAAAGGACAAGGTGGCCTTTCTTTCTAATGGTCCATATTGTATACTAGCAGACTGCCACAAATTTTCCCCAACAACTATAAACCATCAATTTGGCGTGGTTATCAACAGCAAGGGTTCTTTTCTGTTGGAAAAAAGGAAAAACTTGCAGAAGATGTCTTTGTAGCAAGTTTGTCAGCCACCCAATTTACTTATCGATATCCTGAGAAGAAGATGTGGCAACATGAACTCCCGAATCATGATCGAACCTCCTGATGAGCTGACGAATATTGGGCTACTAATTGAGTCTTCTTCTACCTAGAAAGAAGAAAAGTCCATATCAGCAACCAAAAAAAAAAAAAGGCTCTTTATGTGAGAATACCATTTAAGATAATTGTTATATGTTTTTCCAATATAAAAGCTATATGATGAAAGCAGTTCTCACTTGGAAATTTCAAACGAGTCTCTTAGTACTAGCATGACCAAGATTTTTAGAGTAGATTCATCAAACTTCAACTTAGAAGGGGAGCCTAGGTGCAAAAGTAGAGTTGTCCTCGTCCATCGAACTTTAACTTCACTTGGTTCAAATGTGAGAATTTCCACCACTAGAAAAAAAAGGATGCGGTGGTTTCCAATTAAACAAAAAATCTCTTTTACATGGTGTTAGCAGTGCTTGAGATTGAGTGAGCTCGCTTGAGATGACCCCTCATCCATCTCTAGCATCACTAATGTTGTCAGCTCACTCCATCTCAAGCACCATTAAAACCCAGAGGCAAGGTTTAATTGGTCCACTTTACATAAGACATCCTTAATGCCCATATTTGGAAATAGAGGAGGTACAAGTTATCCACATGCCACAAGTATTGGGTTGGAAATTGGAGTGGGACAGCCCATTCTAGCCTTCGAGATAGTCCAAGCCTTCATTCAGATCATGACCAGCCATAAAATGTGTTGCTGGAAGGTGACATAATCCAACGGCAAAGATTTACCCCAGACAAACTCCTTATATCTACCAGATGAGGCTGCATTCACAACGAGTCGAACCCGGAGGGTCGATAAAGATGCCATGTTTGATATCGACAGCCGTGAGCAACCAAAATGACTGCTCTGGTAGTAGCATCAACCGGGCCATCCATCACTCACATATCTCCATCACTTTCTCACGATTTCCCTCGTCGCCAAAGACTCCCAGTTTCTTCATTCCAAAAGCCAGACCTAGTTCATCTTTCCCAGTCTGCTGCACCAAATCATTCCTCTCCAAACACAAAACAGAGGAAATCTTATGATAATTTTCCAACGCTACTAGATGGGTCGTTAACCTCGGATGGTTATGTTTGTCTTATTGAATCTTGCAAGGTTCTCGATTTGGGCGGACAGATTCACGCCCACGTCCTTAAAACAGGTTTTGGTGGGCATGAATTCTTGGAAACCAAGTTGTTGAGGATGTACGGGAGATGTGGCAGTTTTGAAAATGCGAGTTTATTGTTTGACAAAATGCTTTTTAGAAACATATACTCTTGGACAGGTATTCTTACTGTGTGTACTGATCATGGATGCTTTGAGGAAGCTATTTTACTCTTCCAACAGATGCTAGTCGAAGGAATTGAATTTGAGTTTTTCGTCTTTCCCATTGTTTTGAAGGCTTGTAGTGGTTTGAATGCACTCAATCTAGGAAGACAATTACATGGATTTGTAATAAAGGGGCAGTTTGTCGGAAATATATATGTGGGGAATGCTCTGATTGACATGTATGGCAAATGTGGGTGCTTGGATGGTGCTAGAATGGTGTTAGAGAAGCTGCCTGAAAAGGATTGTGTTTCATGGAATTCTATGGTTACTGCTTGCGTAACTAACGGGATGGTATTTGAGGCATTGGATTTATTAGAACATATGAAATTATCGGGTAATTTGATGCCTAATCTTATCTCCTGGAGTGCAGCAATTGGTGGCTTTGCGCAGAATGGATATGATAAAGAGGCTCTTGAGCTGCTTCATCAAATGCAGGCAAATGGAGTTAAGCCAAATGCTCGGACTTTGGCTAGTGCATTGCCTGCTTGTGCAAGATTACAGACTCTAAGCATTGGAAAGGAAATCCACGGCTATATAATGAGACATGAGTATATGTCAAACTCTTTCGTTGTTAATGGGTTGGTTGATGTTTATAGGAGGTGTGCTGATATGGGCAATGCTCTGAAGATCTTTTCTAAGTTCTCGATGAGAAATCTGGTCTCTTTCAATACTATGATCGTTGGATACTGTGAGAACGGTGAGTTGAGCAGAGCAAAGGAAATGTTTGATCAGATGGAGCTTGTTGGGGTAAAGAAGGATACCATTTCATGGAATTCGATTATCTCAGGTTATGTGGACAATGGGAAGTCTGATGAAGCCTTAAAGATGTTTAAGGACATGTGTATTGAGGAAGGATTAGAACCTGACTCATTTACCTTAGGGAGTGTTATTACTGCTTGTGCAGACAGAGCTGCTCTGGGACAAGGAAAGGAGATGCATTCTTTTGCAGTCTCTAGAGGACTTCATTCTAATACATTTGTCGGTGGTGCACTGGTAGAAATGTACTGTAGAGTTGGAGAACTAGTAGCTGCTCAGATGATTTTTGATCAAATAGTTGAAAAAGATACAGCAACATGGAACTCGCTGATCTCCGGCTATGCATGCCATAGTCAAATGGAGCATGTTTACAATCTTATCTATAAAATGAAATCAGAGGGACTGGATCCGAATATATACACATGGAATGGAGTTTTGACTGGATACGTGGAGAATGGAAACAATGAATTGGCCCTGCAACTTTTCACTGACACTCAAATTACCTCAAATTTAAAGCCTGACATATATTCCATAGGTATAGTTCTACATGCATGTTCGAGGTTGGCAACCATTGAACGGGGGAAACAAGTTCATGCGTATTCAATCAGGAGCTGGTATGACAGTGATGTCCACATAGGTGCCACCCTGATAGATATGTATGCCAAATGTGGAAGCATAAGTTATGGATGGAGAACCTACTACAGGATATCAAGGCATAATTTGATATCACAAAACAGTATGCTTGCCGGATATGCCATGCATGGCCTTGAGAAAGAAGGCATTGCTCTTTTCCATCAAATGCTAGCAGATGGTATTAGACCTGATAAAATTACCTTCCTATCTGTTCTATCTTTGTGTGCTCATGCAGGATCAGTTGATGAAGGCAAGAAATACTTTGCTCTAATGGCAAACTATGATATAAAACCAATGCTCAAACACTATACATGTATGGTTGATCTATTCAGTCGTGCCGGCCAGCTGACTGAAGCATATAACCTCATAGAGAGACTGCCAGCAGAGCCTGATGCTGTAATCTGGAGTTCCTTACTCAGTGGCTGTGTCATTCATGGCAATGTTGAATTGGGAGAGAGAGCAGCAAATAGACTCATAGAATTGGAACCCAAGAATACTGGGAACTACATTTTGCTGGGAAACTTGTATGCTTCTTCTGGGAGATGGAGTGATCTTGCTAGAACACGGCAGAATATTAAAAACAGTAGAATGCTTAAGAGCCCAGGATGCAGTTGGATAGAGGATAGAGATCAGCTTCATGTCTTTCTTGCAAGTGATAGATCTCATGAACAGACGGATGATATCTACACAACCTTGGAGAGTTTGACCCTGCATATGAGGAAAGAAGGTTACACAGTTCAAACTTATCCTATTCACAGTAATTATCAAGGGCTAACCGAGACGCAAGGTTTTCCCATTTAAACATTGCTGCATCCTGTCAAGTTAATTCATGCCAAGAAACCACGGATATGATCCAAGAACTTTCGTGCATTTGGTTTAAGGGCTTTAAAATATCTGAACCTTGCTGCCTGGAACTGGGGATTTTCCATTTTTGGTCATCGGACTAGGGAGGAATGAAAGTGCTTGCTAATTCCAGCAAAGTTTGGGAGAGGTTCAGGAGAAAATTGGAAAAAAAAATAAATGAACATGTGTTTTCTATTAACAAATGTATAGTTGTTGTCCGACCCCTTTCCCAGACCCCGCATAGGCTGGAGCTTCCTGCACCGGGGCTGTCCCCTCCCAGTTGTTGTGTATATTACTGAATTTCAAAAATGAGATAGAAGAAAAGCAAGTAATGCTGATTTGATAAGTATATTCTTCACTAGAACACCAAGCAGGTTTTTCTTTTCTTTTCTTTTTTGCTTTTTTCTTTTTTAAATGCAAAAGTCAAGGAGTTCATTACATACTAAGAAAACACTAGTAAATCTTACTAGGTATGGCAATACCTCACTATCATAACATAGAAGATGAGCAATAAACCAAGGCGATTAGAATACTACGACTCACTAAACACCAGACAGAGAAGATTTCTTCGCAATACAGGCTGCAGGATTGGTAGCCTCTTGAAACACATGCCAAGCCTTGCGAGTCGACAAATTACTCAGAATGCGAAGACGTGCTTCTGGAATCTCCCCCTGCGTCCACATCCTGGACTCCTTCCTTCGAATTAGTATTTGCTTTCACAACCAAAGGTGAATGTCCTAGAATCTTTTGCCTGAGTACGATAAAAGGAAAGACCGGTGCTCAAAGCTCCCATGTATGTGAGGTCCAGGGAAGGAGCAGGTCACAAAGGTCAATAGCATGCATTCTTACCTTGCATTTTGCAAGAGGTTGTTTCCACAAGTCAAACTCGAGACCTCAAGGTCACATGACAACAACTCTACCATTGTGCTAAGGCTCCCCTTCTTCCTTAGGGCTAGAAGATCAAGAAATAAACATCTTCTTCCCAGAGCAGCTAATCAGCTCGTCACTTCTACGTTAGATATTATGTGGATGCTTCTCTCCATCCTGAGTGGGAGCATCAATCTCGGATTAGCTGGGTGGCGTCTCAGGAGATTGGACCACTTCTTCGGTTTTAGGATGTTCATTATCCGAGATATGTATGACTGGAATCCCTATCATTGGCGTTCACGCATTTTGCTAGGTTGGAGTGCACTGAAGATGATTGTCTCGCGGCATTTGGAACTCGAAAACACGAACAGGCAAGATGAATCTAGGTGGAGAAGGAGACTCCAAACGTATAAATTGGTCAATTTCTTCATCATCCACGAAGTCAGGCAACACGAGAAACATAGGAGCCCATGGCTGGGGGCTAGGTGGGGGTCGACCGAAGGCAACTGCTGGTAATGCGCACACAATAGGGCATGGAAAGGAACACGTAGAAAGTCAGAACCATTTCCAAACACATGAACCTTACCATTTGGCATACGAGAAGGGTAGCCATATGCTGAGGGGTGGTTCATATTAGCATGTCGATTCTGTTGGTCCTGAAGCCACTGAGAATGCTAGAGATTGAAGAACGACGGGGAGCCCATGGATTTGGAAGAGATGCAAGCCGCAGATGTTTCATTCTTCCGTGCACGGTTCTCCTTGTAAAGAGTGGAAGATCATCATCATCATCATCATCATCATCATCAAGATCTTATCTCGATTAGGACTTGGTCACCAAGCTCAATAGATGGTAACAGATAATAATGATAATAATAATATTATTATTATTATAAGAGAATGAAGCTTTTACTTAGTCGAGAAAATTTTAAGACTAAACCTGCAGAGAGGGAAGAATTGTGATATTAACTAGGTCAATAGCATAGAAAGTGTTCATCTGGATCTCATTAGTTATTTTCTTTAAAGCAACTAATTAATCTGCAACACGACCAAATGAGACAAGCAGATTACATTATCATATTACTCTATTAGTACAAATCCAAGGACTCCAGCACCCTTCGAGACTGGATATGCAGAGCCATCTGTCTCTGCTCTGGGTCCAGCGTCGATCCGAATTGGCTAGCTGCCCATACCAGGGACGCACATTTCTCACCCAGAAGTCGTCTTATATCATTGTGTATGGTGGCCATTGGAGGTCTATCTCTCCCATTCACGTGACCAATGAGCAACAGCAGAAATTCACTGCATTTTAACCTGAATAAAACATGGAAAAAATAGTCAAATATAATCGTCACTCAGTTGACATAAAGGGAGAGGGTGGGATGGAAGTTTACTTAATTTGTTGAAGACGTTCATGTTTTCAACAATATGCACCATATTCATTTAGCAGACTATTTAACCAACCCCGAACAATATTTTTCTTTTCCTTGAAATTAACTCGGACAGATTAGATTATTGATAGGAAAGTCACAGAAAGCTGTTCAAGGTTCACAGACAAAAACCAAGAAAAGGCCGAATGATGAATAAAATTATAACTAGAAGTGAATATGAAAGTGGAATAGGAGAAGTGTTTCCATCAGGCAGAGCTTAGTGGATCAATTCCTTGCCAAGCTACCCACTATTTCATTGGCACTTCTCTGGCTAGGTTTGAAACGGGTGCAGGAATGAAGTGACTTTTTGCAAAGAACAGTGCTTTCTAGTACTATGTTGGCTGCCTCCCACAAACCTGGCTAAACCTTTTCAGTCAAGTAACCACATAAATGGTGCCGGCCCTCAAAATTGACCTATAAATAAGTGCTCCCACCCATAAGAAGGCTGCTGATCATCTGCTCACTTCATTGGAGTCTTCTGATACTAGTATGACTGGAGAAACCTTCACAATCTCCCCTCGACGATTCTGAAGAATGCGTCCAGAAGTAGCTAGACCAAACTACATTTAAGATTTTGTTAAAATTAAGTATCAGCTGACATGGCGAGAAGAACCACCAGTTAGCAGGATTTCATCTAAGCATATGACATTAAATAGGATGATGAATTACTAATCTTCAAACACGTCCTCTACTAAACGGCCCCAAATTCTTCCTAAACCAATTTTCATTTTGTGTTGAACTGTGTGGTAATTATTAAATCTAATATTCTGGCATTCTATTGTACAAATTTATAAGAATAAAGGAGATATATAGAGTTGCATTAGTTCAAACTTATGAACTATACCATGAAACTCTTTGAAAGAGTGATTGAGAAGAGGCTAGGACATGAGACGATTGTATTGAAGAACCAATTTGATTTCATACTTGGGAGGTCTAACATAAAAGCTAATTTCTTGCTTAGACAATTGATAGAGAAATGTAGGGAGAGGAGAAAGGGCCTCCACATGGTCTTTATTGACTTAAGGAAGGCTTATGATGGGGTCCTCAAAGAGTTAATATGGTAGCTGTCATGCAAGAAAGGGGTTTCACGGAGATATATAGACATAATGAAAGATATATATGAGAGTGAGGTAAAAAACTTTAGAATCACTAATGGAGAGACATGTGATTTCCTATCATTGTAGGATTGTACTAAAGATCGGCATTGAGCCTGTACCTTTTCACTTTGATTATAGATGAGTTAACAAAACATCTACATAAGGAGATTCTATGGTGCATGCTATTTGCAGATGATTTATTTTTATTGATAAGACGAGAGCGCATACAGAAAGCTAAAGTTATGAGAGATGAATTAGAATTGAAAGGATTTAAAATTGGCCAAACTAAAATAGAGTATATGGAATGCAATTTTAGCAATGAGAGGTACAAGAGTAGAGCACTAGTAAAGATTGATAACCAAGAAGTCCCCTTAAAAGAAATCTTCCGATACTTGGGATTGATAATTTATGAGAGTGGAGAGATTTAGAAGGAGGTTACCTAGAGAATACAATTGGGTTGGAACAAATAGAGATATGCCTTTGGAGTTTTTATGTGACTAGCAGGTGCCATTCAAACTGAAAGGAAAATTCTATAGGATAGTTATAAGACTGGTCATGCTTTATGGATCAGAGTATTAGGCAGTTAAGGACCAGCATGTACATAAGATGAGTGTTACCAAAATATGGGGTTGAGACAGATGAGTGGCAAGACAAGAAACGATAGAATTTGGAGTGAGGCGATCCAAGTCGAATGTTCTAAAAGAGTAAGGGGAAGGCCCCAAAGAACATGGATGACGATGATGATGATGATGATTTTGGCATTCTATGTGCTATAGCTTCTTGTGTCATTTTAGACAACGACATGCTGTACCTCAATGAAGGGGAGCCTTTGAGCAATGGTAGAGTTGCTGTCGTATAACTTTGAGGTCATAGGTTTGAGGCGTGAAAACAGCATCTTGCAAAATGCAAGGTAAGGCTACGTACTATAGACCCTTTGTGGCTCACCCCTTCCCTGAACCCGGCATATGTGAGAGCTCATGCATTGAGCTGTCCATTTTTTTTACCTGAGATACCTTAGTATACATAACTAAGCACCCATTTCTAAAAACCAAGGAGAACTCCATGAGGAGATCATAGAGCACTCTTGATTGAGTAAACAAAGAAGTAATAAGACACCATGACATGGGAGAGAAAGAAAATGATATGTCACCACACTTATTTTCATGATCTAGTACGATAAAATAAGTACATGAGATAACTTACTTGTAGCTTTTGGAGAGCAAGCAATATTTACAATTCACAAGGTTAATCTCCTTATCAAATAGATAATTTCTTGGGTGAATGGCAATAAAAAGTAATTCCATGTGATCAATCAGATCTACAACCAAATTTCATTCCTTTTGAAATAGATAGTGTCTCCAAATAACTATAAAATATGAATGATGTAGAATAAATATCTAGCTCATATTTGCAGTAAGAAACATGTGAATTACTATATTTGCCAAAAGCTAATATTTTGTTTTAACATGCCAGACAATTATACCTAATTAAAAATTATGTAACAACACACACACACACACACATATATATTTGTGTCATGGTTGGGCAGTTAAAGAATAACATGTATATAAGATGAGCGTAGCCGAAATGGGGATATTGAGATGGATGAGTAGCAAGACAAGAAAGAATATTGAAAATGAAAACATTAGAGGAAACTTAGTTGTAGCACCAATAGGTAACAAGAGGAGGGCGGTAATCTTAGATGGTTTGGACATGTCCAATGGAGACCATGGCACCAGTTAAAAGGAGTTGACCTAAGTCAAAGGCTCTAAAACTACAAGAGGAAGAGGCCCAAAAGGATGTGGATAGAATTAGTGAAAAAAGATTTTGAACTTTTGAACTAAATGAGGCCATGACTATAACAACCCCGGTTCTAGCAGTGTAGATATTGCCCACTTTGGCCATAAGCCTCACAGTTTTACCCTTTTTTGTAGGAAAATACGTCTACAATGAGAGATACTTCGGACTCTTATAACTAGTTCAGCTTACTTTTCTGTAGGCAATGTGGAGTAAACTCTCAGTATCACCGAAGCCTGTCACATTCTAACTTGACATTCTCCCTTCGAGACTACCCACTAACACCACCCTCTTCTTCCCTTGAGGGAATACGCATCCCCACGTGCGACCACTCTTGGGTCCACCGAGCGACCACGTGCAGCCTAGTCTTACCACCATGAAGGGATCTGGCTCCAATACCAATTGTAATAACTTGAGTTCTAGCAGCTTAGATATTGTTCGCTCTGGTCTTAAGCCTCATGGTTTTGCCCTTCCCCATAGGGAAAATGGACCTATACTGAGAGATACTCCGAACCCTTATAACTACCCTAACTTGCTTCTTCTCAAGCAGCGTGAGACTAAACTATCAAAATCATTCGAAGCCTGCCATTTTATAGCTCATCATCTTTCCTTCAGTACTACCCTTCAGTAAACATCTTGAGCTTGTCGCATCTCATTGAGCGTGGAGAAGCATTAGGAACCCTAATTTCTTTCTTCAGAGCTAAACAGTGACTATCAATAGGTTGAAAGTGGTGGTGCTATTATGGCTGATATCCCTCCCACTTCCATGACAAATCCATTGGTTGATGTGGAGCACTCTATCTACTTTTCTGAAGCAGCAATGGTTCCATCAAGAAAGCCACCGCTATGTGCTACTAGTGGGCATACTTTACAAGCAATCATTTGAATGGAAACTTTTGCAACGTCTAAATAAAAAAGAAGCTCAGCATGCCATTCGTGAGCTGGAGTTGGGGTTGTTGAATGTACTTCTTATCTGCTTTAGTCGTGTAATTTGATAGGCAGTCCCCAAAGGAAGATGTCGAGCAATAGGATGGTATGCTTTGAGTGATCTTAAGAGTTTAGTCCAACATTGCTTGGAGAGAAGAAAGCTGAACTAGTTATAAGGGCTCAGTGTATCTCTTAATGTAGATGCATTTTTCCTATGGGGAACAGCAAACCGTGAGGCCTAAGGTCTGAGTGAACAGACAATCTCTACATTGTTCAAATCTGAGTTGTTATAATTGGTATAGAGCTAGATCCTCTCATCGTGACAAGTCTAAGCCACACATGGTCGCTCGATGGATGCAAGAGTGGTTGCACGCAAGGACGCATGTTTCCTAAGAGGGAAAGAGGGAGTCTAGAGGGTGGTCCCGAAAGGAAGATCCAAGCTATAGGATGGCAAGCTTCAGTTGAACCTAAGATTTTAGTCTCACATCACCTAGGGAGAAGCAAGCTAGGCTAGTTATAAGAGTTAAGAGTATCTGATAGCTCTTCTAGTTCAAGGTCTAAGAATAACCCATTAAAAGGAAATGGAAACTAAGTTTATTGAATGATAGAGTGGATTACAAAGGAATTCAGTAGCAAAAATGTAAGAACAATTTCAGGAGAACCCTCCCAAAAGGCCTGGGATGGTAGTCTCTTTCCCAGCTCCTTCCCTCAACACCCCTCATATCCCCCCCTTTCATCTGGTAACTCCTGTCTTTTTGTAATCCTCCCCCCAACAGATTAGATATTGCTGTATCTTTTCACCAATTGACTACCTCCCTTAACCAGTGTATTGTAACCACCCGATCCTCCTTCAACTGCCTTAACTAGTGAATTGTAACCACCTGATCCTCCTTCAACTGCCTGGAAACTCGTTTATCTATAGGCCTGATTATCAACTCTGCATCCGTTGTAACTGCCTCCACCTTCTAAAGTAAGTGTGGCATATTGGTGATGTAACATTACCCCCCCAATAGTTTCACCTTGTCCTCAAGCTGAAAGGAGGGAAATTGAGTGTCTAACGTATCATAGCGCTCCCAAGTGTTATCGCATTGCTTGATGGATTCAAGATACACCACGAGTTCCAGTTCCTCAGTCAACCCAATAGGCAGTGGCTAAGCTTGGGCAGAGTTTGACAGGGATTGCTTGAGTTGGGAGACATGGAAAACTGGATGGATGCGTGTAGTAGGTGGTAAGTCCAAGCAGTATGCGACTTCTGCAACTCGTTCCAAGACTGGGTAAGGACCATAAAACCTGAGACTGAGCTTCTCATTGGGTCACTTGGCTAACCTCTTGAATTTAAATGGTTGCAACTTGAGGAAGACCCATTCCCCTATGTGGAATTGAACATCTCTCCGTCCTTTGTTTGCTTGGGATTTCATTATGTCTTGTTCCAATAGTAAGTTACCCTTGAGTTCTTGTAAGATGACATTCCTGTCTCGAATCTGTTGATTTACTGCCTCCACTACAGACCCCTCATCTGAAAACCGTAACAAAGTAGGGGGATCACATCCATACAGGGCCTTAAACGGGGACATCCCAGTAGCCCCTTGAAATGTGGTATTATACCAAAATTCCGCCCAAGGAATCCACCTAGGCCATAGGTTAGGATGGGTTGAAGTGAAGCAGCGTAAGTATGTTTCCAGGCACTGGTTGACTACTTCCGTTTGCCCATCCGTTTGTGGGTGGTAGGCAGTACTCATCTTCAGTTCCGTGCCAGCTAACTTGAATAGTTTTGTCCAAAATTGACTGATAAAGAGCCTATCCCTGTCTGAGACTATGGAACGAGGGTACCCATGCAGCCGGACCACTTCCTTAACAAAGAGGGTGGCAACCTCTTGGCCAGAAAATGAGTGACCTAATGGAAGGAAATTGCTGTATTTTGAAAGTCTGTCTACTACCACCAGTATTGTATCCAGCCCCTGCGATCTAGGTAAGCCCCTAATGAAGTCCATGGAAAGGTCATCCCAAACTTGTTCTGGGATAGGTAAGGGTTCAAGAAGACCTCCTGGTTTTAGTGCTTGGTACTTATTTCTCTGGCATACGTCGCAAGAAGCTACAAAATTATGGACATCCTTTCTCATTCCCTTCCAAAACACAATATTGGAAAGCCTTTTGAAAGTTCTGAAGGATCCTGAATGCCCCCCAGTCGGAGTTGAATGAAATTCTTTGAGTAAGATGGGGATTCTAGGGGAAGCTTTAGGAATGACCAATCTGTCAAAGAAGAGTAAACAACCATGTCGTAAAGAAAAACCTTTGTGACTGTTTGGGTCGACCAGAAGGTCTTGTAAAATAGTGCGTAGGCTGTCATCTAGGTGGGTTTCCTCTTCTAGTCCTTGAAATCCTTGGTACTGGACTGTGGAGAGGGCCAGTAGGTGGTAGTTGAATTCCAGTTCTGCTGAATTCCCAGGTTGAGAGCTGGCGCAGCCACTAGTGTTGCCAATATCAGCTTTCCTAGAGAGGGCATCTGCTACACGATTCTACCTCCCAGGTTTGTATTGGATGTCGAAGTCGAAACCAAGTAATTTGATGAGCCATTTCTGCTGCTCACTACTGAGGACTCATTAATTCGTAAGGAATTGAAGGCTCCTTTGATCTGTATGGATAGTGAACCTCCTACCTAGTAGATAATGGCGCCATTTCTGGACAGCTAAGACTACTACCATAAGCTCTCTCTCGTACATGGACTTAGACTGGGCACGGGGGGCGAGAGCTTGGCTGAATAAGGCAATTGGCTGCCCTTCCTGAATGAGAACCATTCCAACCCCCTTTCCTGAAGCGTCAGTTTCCAAAATGAAGGGCTTATTGAAATTGGGAATAGCAAGGACAGGAACCAAAGTCATGGCCTTCTTGAGTTCATCAAATGCTGTTTGCGACTCAGGGGGACATTGGAAACTATCTTTCTTAAGTAGATTTGTGAGAGCGGCAATGATTCCATAATTTCTTACAAATTTGCGGTAATAGCAGGTAAGCCCCAAAAATCCACATAATGCTTTAACCTCCCGAGGGATAGGCCAATTGAGCATGCATTCCACCTTGTAGCCTTCCGCAGCTATTCCACTTGCAGATATTACATGGCGCAGATACTCTAATTGGGGTTGGGCAAAACAACACTTCCTCTTGTTAACCTCTAATTTATGAGAACCCAACAGGTGCAGTACGGTGGCCAAATGTTCTAAATGTAGTTCAATGTCAGCACTCTAAACAAGTATGTCGTCAAAAAAGACTAGAACAAACTTACGAAGATACTAGCGGAAGATGTCGTTCATGAGGGCTTGGAAGGTGGAGGGGGCATTCGTCAGGCTGAAGGGCATGACCAGGAATTCATAGTGACTTTTGTGCGTCCTAAACGCAGTTTTGGCAACGTCTTCCTCCTTGATGCGGATTTGGTAGTAGCCGAACTAAAGATCCAACTTGGAGAAGATAGTGGCTTCTCCCAACTCATCCAATAGCTCATCAATAGTAAGAATAGGGAACTTATCCGAGATGGTAATCTTGTTGAGGGCGTGGTAATCGACACAAAAATGCCAACCTCCGTCTTTTTTCTTAACCAACAATACTGAGCTGGAGTAGGGTCTTGTGCTGGCTCGAATAATGCCAGCCTCCCACAATTCCTTAATGATCCGCTCAATTTCGTTCTTTTGACAGTGCGGATACCTATATGGCCGTATATTCAGGGACCCGGATGGCGTGGTCCTGCGGACGACTGACCGGCAATTGTAGCGGCTAGTCGAATATATGTGCATACTGGTCCAAGAGAGCCCTCAACCGAGGATGGTCCGGAGGTGGGTTCGGCTCTGTCTCAACTTGTAGACCTTGGTACTCAACCACATAGCTCGCACCGGAGATGGGTATGGCTCATTGTAAGGATTTGAAAGACAAGGATGGATCGCGCCTTAGGGTTATCCTCTAGCCTTGCATGATGAACTGCATGGTGAGCTTACTGTAGTTTGCGAAAACTTCCCTAAGTGCTCTCAACCAGGCCATCCCGAGGACCAAGTCTGTTCCATTCAGGTCGAAGGGGTGGAAGTGATGTTGAATCGCTAGACTAGGGAGACGCAGGATGAGATCCCGACATACCCCCCCTCCTCGGACGCAATACTCATCTCCCACCTACACCCCAAACAGCTTGGTGATGGTCACCGGAATCTGTAACTCGTCTACCGGCTTCCAGGCGATGAAGTTATGGGATGCTCCGGTGTCCACTAGAACTACGACCTCCCGATGTTCCAGAAACCCTCTCATCTTCATGACATCTGCTACGGACATCCCGACGATGGTCTACATTGACAACTCCAGTCGGGTCATCTCCTCCTCGCGCGGGTCCATCTCCTCAGTGATCAAATTGTGAGGACCCTCTCCATCATCTTCCTCCTCTCCCAAAATCAGCACCTGGAGCTGACGATTCTTGCAGCGGTGCCCTAGCGAATATTTCTCGTCACACCGGAAGCAGAGTTCCATGGCCCTCTTTTGCTGAAGCTCCTTCTCGAACAATCGTCGGAAAGGGTTGCACCGGGCCAGGGCTGACTCTGCATTGTGGGGAAATCGTTCTCCCCGGAACCCTACCTCCCTCGTCGTCTCCAGCAGCCTGGTTAGGGTTTGCAGGTGGAAATTACGGCTTTGCCCCTGTGGGACAGATTCAAACATGGAACTCTTTAGAGAAGGTCCATGGGGTGCAGCTAACTTAGGCCCAAGCCCACTTCTATGTCTGTGGCCCGCACTCACTCGAGGGCCTTGTTCTTTTCTTCGATCTTCTGGGCCAGGTCCATAAGCCCAGTTAAGGAAGCAGGCTTAAACATTTTCACTTCCGCCTTCAAATCCTTCCTTAGCCCATTAAGGAAGGCCCCCCTTAGCAGATTGTCGAGTAGATCCACCAGGGTGCCCAACATCAGTTTGAAGTCTCGCCTGAAGTTGACGACGGAGGAACCCTGCCTCAACGATAGCAAGGCCTCGTAGTCTGCAACCTCGCGTCCGACCAAAGGAACCAGTGGAGGGCTTCTCCCTCCAAGTAGACGGAAGCAGCGGTCACCTTCTCTTCCTCTGTAAGGCAATTCAGCCGGAAGTAGCGTTCAACCCAACACAACCACCCAAGCAGATCCCGCCCATCAAATACCGAAAGATCCAACCTCTGGGGTTCTACTCTAGGGTTTTCCGACATTGTCGGCGAACCGTGGTTGTCCCCACCAAACGATTCTCCTACCTCCGATACCCTCATTCTTCCCCAATTGCCCGCCTGATGAGGCAATGTATCATCCCCTTCCTGCCTCTGCCTCATCCAGGTATGGATTTCTAGTAGGAACTCCTCGGTAGCCGTGACATTGGTTTGCAATCTTCCAATATCCTCTTTCATGCTCTCCACTTCTGTTCTTATAGTTTCCACCTCTTTCTCCTTGTTGTCTGCCCTTTCCGATCAGGCTCTGATACCATTGATAGCTCTTCCGGTTCAAGGTCTAAGAATAACCCACTAAAAGTAAATGGAAACTAAATTTACTGAATGATAAAATGGATTACAAAGGAATTCAGTAGCAAAAAATGTAAGAACAACTTCAGGAGAATCCTCCCAAAAGGCCTGGGATGGTAGTCTCTTTCCCAGCTCCTTCCCTCAACACCCCTCATATCCCCCCCTTTCATCTGGTAACTCCCTATCTTTTTGTAATCCTCCCCCAAACAGATTGGATGTTACTATATCTTTTCACCAACTGACTACCTCCCTTAACCAGTGTATTGTAACCACCCGATCCTCCTTCAACTGCCTTAACTAGTGAATTGTAACCACCTAATCCTCCTTCAACTGCTGGAAACTCGTCTATCTACAGGCCTGATTATCAACTCTGCATCCCTTGTAACTGCCTCCTCCTTCTAAAGTAACTGTGGTATATTGGTGATGTAACAGTATCTCTCAGTTTAGATGCATTTTCCCTACAGGGAAGGGCACAATGTGAGGCCTAGGGCCAGGGAGGACAATATCTAGACTGCTGAAACCCAAGTTGTGACAATAACACTTTATAGAGGGGAATGATGGAACAAGATTCTAACCTCTAATCGGGATAAGGCTTTGATGACAATGATGATATATTTTACATCATGGTTCAACTGAAAAACTACAGACAAATCAAACCATATGAAAGTCATCCCTTCAAGAAAGGACACCCAACATTTCTACAATAATAACATGATACTGCATAGAAACATAATACACCTAGAAGATCACAAGAACACCTGGCAGTGCCACTGTAAACGGAAGTTATTTGGTTAAAACAGAAGAATGCAACTGTCATGGCATGTCTTTTTTTCTCTCTTTTTTTGACAAGTGGGTACACAGACATGAAGAGTCTTGAACCCTGGTCACCTAGGTGAGAAACTCCTCTTGCCAATGCACTACAAGGCTTTGGTGCCTTAGCATGTCTAATAACTGGAACACCATCGAAGAAATATGCCAAAGGTAAATAGAAGAGGTAAAACAGATGTACCTTATATTTTCATCCACTTGCTTGTCTTTAATAAGTTCTGTAATTTTATCAATACCACGGCATGCCTCAAAATCCTGAATAAACAGCAAAAAGAAATTCACAAGTCCATGAAATGCAGGGGAGAGATGAAATAGTTAACAACAGTCAATGAATGAAGACGTGATTGTTGTAAGAAGAAAATATTGGGATTGAAAAATAAATTCATTAAACTGCTTTTTGCCAAAAAGAAAAACCAGTATTTCATTTAAAGGAATATTACTCCCAACTATAAATGCTTCACTCAAAAGAGCACAGAGTATAAGGAAGAGCTCTCAAAAGAAGCTGCTAAAAACTAATATTTAGAAAAATTAACTTGAAATGCTCTTTAATACCACTGCATAGTTCAAAACTGGCTCAAAGTAATACTTGTGTCAATAGGGGCCCAATATGCATCAGATTTTAGGACCCTGGGAAGAGCTAGAAGTATATCGAGGTTCTGACCGAATACGAAGCTGAATCAATCAACTCAAGGACTTCTTTTAACTTCTTTTCCCAATGTTTGTGTTTTCACTTCTTCCTCTGAGCTCACATGTTCTACAACCAAATCCCGGTAATATTTGCTTGAATTAACCGTCAAACTATTTAGTGAAGATATAGAGATAAATTGAAGGCATCTCAAGAAATTTGGTCCCTTTAATTAAAAGGAATTTATCATCTTATAATTACTTTGATTTCTTGAACCAAAAAGAATCAGAGCATTGCTTGCTTCTTGAACTGTATTTTATCCTTAAAATATCTGCTCTGACATGGCTCTGAGTACTTAACTGATTTGGTTAAGTAGTCTGTCTCAGAACCAAGAGGTCATTGGTTCGCGTCCACTCACCATTTAAAAAGAGAGGCAGAAAGATCTCAGACACCAAGATCGTCTATAACTTTAACTCACTGATGATATTAAACAAAAAGATAATGATGTTGGAAAGAACTCATTAAAGATTATTCCCAGCTACTATAAGATCATCTGGAGGTTTGAGACAAAAGACACAAGAAATTTCCTGTAGACTAGAGCGGGAATTGCCAAGACGAGATCAAAACCAAACATTGGTCACATGCTTCAGTACTGAGGTAACCAAACTGATGATAGATTCAGATGAGACTACATAAATAATTGAGCTTGTTTAAATTGACACAAGAAAACTACCAGTCAGGCTCACTCCTTTCACTTTGAGTATATTAGCATTAGGCGGACAAGAAGAAGACTCTTGCAAGCCTACAAGAGCATGCTGATGGGTCATTGGTTAAGCATAAGCAGTGGAAGCACCAAGTTAGAGGAAGAAACTGGATGTATCTTTCACACTCAATACGTAGGCATTTAAGCCACATCAATTTCTGACTTGATTTAGTTCTGTAATTTTATCAATAGCTAGTGTGATCTAGTTATCCAATAAAGATAGTCTGCAAGGACTCATATAGTACTTATGTGCTGTGATTGCAGCATTTGCTAGTACTGATATACTACAGAGGGAAAATATACTCCAAGTAACCCAACTAAATCGTACACAGTAAAGCATAACTCAAAGCATAAAGCCAGCGTCTGATCAGGAGATACCATACCATCTGATTCACTGATGAATCCAACATTATAGAAATGAAAGCATCCAAGCATGCACCTTGCTCAAGAATTCCTCGAGTTGTTAAAATATTTAACAGTACCTGCACATATCACAGTATTATAGATGGCTCCAACATGCAAGAAATACATGCTACAAACACTAACATGGTCACAAAATTTGAAGTTGGAGTAACAGAAGATTAGAGTACACCAAGCGGGGTACAGTATTACAAACATGCTGGTTTGAAAGGGTAGGTGACAGCACATTAGATGACCAAATAATTTAGACCACTAGCTAGATCAAGTACAGAAGAAAAACATGGCAACAATTGTAAAATAACAAAGCAAATATAATGTTGAATAACAGATGTAACAAAGATAATATTGAGTCATGAATTTACAGGCAGCAACTGTACACTGAATGATTGAGCAAGAATGCCCACGTCTTAATTGATGGACACACTAGTTCTTCCAGTTTCTCATTAAATCAGCATTAACTAGAAGTTAATTTTGTGCTCACTGAAGCAATAATGGAAGGAAATTTGAGTTCACCTACATCAAGATGCATTTAGCTACCATCTTATTGTAGCAAACAAGCTGAAAGCCATTGTGTAAACTGAAAAGTCAACACTCAGATGCTATTTTCACTGAATATGATTGTATGGAAAACATCGATTACATACTAACTCCTAAGCCAAATCATTCCCGAGAATATAAGAGCACTTGAGAGTCTGCATGCATTTATATTAGGAATGGCAAACTACAATCAGCCAGACGAAGCAGCTTACAAGGTTCTGCATTGAAGAGATTAGGTTAGAAATCAAATCAATAGGTTATTAAAAGGAGTACCTTTATCGCCTTGTGCTGATGGGCCAAAGTTGTGCTATCCCTGTCAAGAAGACAACAACCTTCCAGAACTCTAAGAGCAAGGGCAATTTCAGAGTCTGTTGCAGGACTTGATATCTGCATAGGCTCGCAACTAAATATACGATCCATATTCAAAATGGGATTACTTCTTGACAGCCTCAACGAATTCTGAAACAGAGCAGGAACCACTGTTACAAAGCATAAAATTCTTATGTCAGAAATCTAAACACCAAAGAGCCAATAACCGAAAGCTGAAAAATGGTAAAGGAAGGCCAAGCCAGCCTATAACTGGTGAAAACATTCCATTTACAAATATGCTCATAGCAAGAAGAATTAAGAGCATATAAATCCATTAAATGACTCCAGCGGTTGACAAGAAAAGCTCTAGTAAGATGTTCAACAGATGAGATATGAAAAGGTAAAATCTTCTAGACTTTTCCATATTTGGAACACCACAGAAGATCCATGTCATTAACCAACCAAACCAACATTATATCAACAAAGGAACAATTAAAACCACGATGTCGATCCAATAGGAAAATGAAATAAAAGAAACAATCAACAACCTCATCCAACTCTCTCAAAAATGAAATGCCACTCTTTACTTTCCACTTCTCTTATCAGCTTCAACAGGCTCTTACTACTTCCACTATGCTCCCAACAGCCAATCAAAGCAACGTTAAAACTGTCTAAATGCAAAATAAAAACAAGAGAGTATGGATATTAGATTCCCACAATGAGACTTCTGCTCTTGGAATCCAATCCTCAAGTCAGAGATTAATTCCTAAAATCTAAACCAGATATTTCAATCCTGTAGAATCCAATTCTGGTGGTTGTGCACAAGTGAGAACGAGTGCGAATTAAACTTGAAACAGAATGGGAGAGAGATAATTCTAATCTGCGAGACTATTTCTAGTTATGAGAAGAGAATTGAATTCCAGACCTGGGAATTCAGTCTTCAGTGCCGCATAAAAAGAAACCAAAACTCAATGATGAATCCACTAGACTCCTAAATGTCGAAATTTTCAACCAAAAGCCCAGCATTCACATAAACAGCTACTGACCAACTGTGACATAGAATCTCCATAAGCCCTAAAATCCCAAATTAACTAATTAAACCACAGATCTCATAGAAAATTACACAGAGAGAGAGAGAGAGAGAGAGAGAGAGAGAGAGAGATGTAATGGACCTTGGAGATGAGGAATAGATTGAGTCTCGCGAAAAAGGGTAATGGTGGCATCTGATTCAGCAACAGATTGGAGGAATTTCAAGATGTTTCGAAGGCCTCTGAGTCGAAGGAAAGAGAACTCGGCGGTGGCATCTTTGAGGCCTGTACGGAGATCAAGAGTGATTTCTCTGTAGAGTCTTTGTCTGTTGAGGGAGGAAATCAATTCTCCCACGGCTGGAGAAGGATTCTCCAACCCCTCGCCCCACAGTGCTTTCTTCAGATACATTTTCTGTCTCTAAGATTTCATCAGGAAATCGCTTGTATTGGTGTTGTTGTCATTGCTGCTGTTGCATTCAGAGACGTAGATGGAGGTTGAGATTTTCCTTTCACCATCAGTTGTGGCCTTCTTGGCCTCTTTCAGTCTCCGAAGTTACGCCCAAGTTGAGGAAAGCTTCGGTAAGGCGTAAACTAGATTGTAATTCAAAGATACACGGCAGACCCCACATCCTTGAACATGGCTGTCCTTTGGATACTCTGGGCATTGAATTGGTGGGAGGGAAACCTCAGAAAGTTCTATGAATTTCAGTCCTTCACACAAACCTAACCAAATACCCTTGCTTGACAACTAAAACCTGCAACAAGCAATCGAATTAGTGAAAGATTTTCACATGAAAACTGTTATGGTTGAGAAGACTTGGAACAAGCTATCAATTGCCTCACCAAAATGGCGCTCTCTGAATTCCAGTTGATGGACCAAGCTCTGGATGATACTCGAGATAAAGGAGTTTCAAGTTGTGGATCTTAGATTAATGGAAACTTTTGGTAGATAATCGCTCCCCATCTCCATTTTTTTTTCCCATTTTGGCTAATGTGCCAATGGACGATGGATGTGCGCCCATTTTTGGAAGAAACTATATGTTTCTATGAGGCTAGAGGTACATGTCGGTCCATTCTTGATCGATACAAGCCACTCCTCTACAGGCTTAGGACAATATCCATAGATGGGTTACTCGTCAAAAATCTTACTATACATTATGGTGCTTGGCATGAGTGGAGGTGAAAATCATCTCATCTTAACTCACCGTTAATTAAGTTGCTTTTCGGTCATCTCATGCCAAATTTGAGTCATCTCAAAGCCAACTCTCTTAATTTGAAGCACCATTAAAACTATGTTATGCATCAGATAATGCTAACCCTCTATCTGGTTATGATTTTAAGTTACGGGTTGCATTTCTGAAAGAGTTTTTGCCGTGGGGAAGTATGTCTGGCCAATTTTTATTTTCAGATTTTGTTTAGAAACATTTCTAAAAATAAACCCAAAAAGTACTGTAGGAGGAAGTGTGAAACATAGATCATCGCCGTTCTTAACTGAGACTTAGGTTAAGCTCAATCGTGGAACCTTATGGGATTAGGAGTAAAGCATTCAAAGGTTGGAGCATCTCGTTGGACGTGGAGAAGTAGTGAGAACCCCAATGGAGCTTACACTCGTTCACATTAGTTCATCCTGCTATGCCCTTGGCCTTTCGCTCTTCTAAAGTGGCCGGCCATTCGTCAAGGCCCAGGAATCCGCTGGACATGCTTCTCATTTCAATTAAGTCTCAGTCCCAAAGTACCTAAAGCATCGGCCTTCATGGCCTTACATAGAAAAGCAGGAACAAAGGAGAACCAAGATCAATTGGTCACATTTCATTTCTACAACCCTACTGGCCAAAAGATCAGATGATTCACTGCCTTCTCGGTATGAACGGGACAACGTCAACTAGCTCATCGTCCCTGGATGACTATCTGAGAATTGCCCGAGTTCTGTAAATTGCGAATGTGCAAATCAAAGTTTAAGTTCCAACAACACCCTCCGATGGGGGTGACCACTTGACGTCGATGATTTTAAGTAGAGAACCAACTCCTTGCAAAATGCAAGGCAAGGCTACGTACCATTAACCCTTGTCGTCCACCTCTTCCCCAGACCCCAGATACGCAGGAGCTTTGTGCAGGGGAGCTTCCCTTTTAACCTTTAAGCCCCATGTGACATTATGCAGTAAGCATGTAAAGATTGTTGTAATATACTTTATTGATGAATATTCCTTCCTTATACCAAGATCCTCCACGAAAATCATCAAGAATAAAAGACTAGATGCGGAACTGTACCTGAATCCATGAGTTCAGATGTGATTCTTGAGTCTTGTGATTCGTGATCTTCCAAACGGATGCGCATGACCTTCCTAGAAAAAGGTATTCCTTCTTTTCTAATAATGAGATGTCAAAAAAGAATCATACGTACAATTTGGGGACCATAACTATTTATAACTGTATCATCCTTACTTATTTCTTATTTTAGCACATCATAAAATAGAAATTAGAGATTAGATGTCTACATATAATAAAACCATACCTTTTGAGATGACTATGACCCATTTAACCTTAAAACTTATTAGATCACTTTAATTTAGGCCAAACACATATGATAGCATATAATATACAATATATATGTCCAATATCTAACAATCTCCCACTTGGACTATATATATATATATATATATATATATATATATATATATATATATATATATATAGACACACACACACACTTACATATATATTACTTTATAATTGTATATCAAATTATAACCTTAAAAGCTAAAAAAATTTGAGATCACAAAATATCTCCGAACAATCTCGTTCATTAATTATGCTAATATAGGATTAAGGTAATCTTCATCACATATATCGTAACTAAATCCATTCATAATCATATATATTAACATAACCAAATGACATAGATCAAGTATGGATGTGGAGCATGGAAATTACATGTAATGTGATTTAAGCATGCCTATTTCCAACTGGTCCATCTTTATTCCTTATGAGATCATATTAAAATCAAATTAGAGTGAAAATAGAATTAAATACTTTATTTCTACAAAAAATATCCATAAGCGCAAGATATGTCTAAAACAAAAAAGTATATAAATACAAACTCCCACTAATCCAATTTATCATCAAATGATACAATACCATATGAGCAGTATGCCCATGAAAGACCTTAGGTGGCAATCCCTTCATAAGCAAATCCGCAATCATAGAGTTTGTTCCAATATACTATATAGACACTTTACCACTATGAACTCTGTCTTTAACAACTAGAAACTTGATATCTATGTACTTTGACTTTGTCAATCTATTGTTCTTGTTGGAATATAAAACTACTAGCTTATTGTCACAAAATAACTTAAGGGGCCTTTTAATTCCATCCATAATTTGTAGCCCTGTGACAAAATTTCACAGCCATATTCTATGATTGGATGCCTCATAACATGTTATAAACTCAACTGCCATGGTGGAAGAAGCAATGAGCATCTGCTTAGCACTCTTCCAGGAGATAGCTCCTCCTGCAAGTAGATAGATATAGCTTGAAGTGGATCTACTATTGTCTTAACATCCAGCAAAGTTGGAATCCAAATACCCAATGATCTCTAACTTATTCGACCTCCTGTATGTGAGCATATAATGTTGTGTTCTTTGAAGATACTGCATGACCCGTTTGGCTACTTTTCAATGATCCATTCTTGGATTGCTCAAATATTTGCCTAACATCCCAACAATGTACGCAACATCCGGACGCATGTAAACTTGAGCATACATCAGACCCCTCATTACTGAAGCATAGGGAATCTTCTGCATTTCCTTAGCTTCAAAATCATTCTTGGGGTGCTAGTTGAGACTGAACTTGTCTCCCTTAGCAACAGGGGTGCCTCCTGGTTTGCAATCTTGCATGCCAAATCTCTTAAGTACCTTTTCGATATAACTCTTTTGTGATAATCCTTAAATATCCCGAGAACAATCCCGATTATCTAAATTCCCAATACAAAAGATGCGTCCCCAAGATCTTTCACTTCAATTTTCTTCGATAGAAATATCTTAGTTTCATACAACAAGCCTATATCATTGCAAGCAAGCAATATGTTATCGACATATAAAACTAGGAATATGTATTTACTCCCCCTAAACTTGTGGTATACACAATCATCGACTATATTCATCTCAAAACCAAATGAGATAACAACTTAATGGAATTTGTAATGCCATTGACGGGAAGCTTGCTTAAGCTCATAGATGGATTTCCTTAATTTGCAAACCATATTCTTTGCATCTCTCGATACAAAGTTTATTTGCTACAAAATATAAATCGTCTCATCAATGTCACCATTGAGAAATGCAGTCTTTACATCCATCTAATGCAACTCAAGGTCAAAATGTGCCACCAATGGCATTATTGTCCTAAAAGCTCTTTCGATGAAACCGGGGAGAAAGTCTTATTATAATCAATGCCTTCTTTTTTAGTGAAGCCCTTTGCAACAAAACGTGCCTTATATCTCTCCACATCACCCTTCAAATCTCTCTTAGTTTTAAATATCCATTTGCAACCAATGGGCTTCGCACCTTCAGGTAATGGGACGACTTCCTAAATGTCATTGTCTTTAATGGACTTAATCTCTTCATTCATGGTATTAATCCACTTTTGAGAATTAGTACTTTACATGGCTTGATGAAAGTTGATTGGATCATCTTCCACCAATTCAATGTCATTCTCATGTTCTTGGAGAAATATGATATAATAATCAAAAACTGCACTTCTCCTTTCTCTAATGGATCTCCTTAATGACATCTATTCTTAAGGTTGTTGAGTTTGTTCTCTAGGAATAACCTGTAGACCTTGATTAGAGAGATTTTCAACATTGTCTTGTGGTTCTAGTATTGCTTCTTGAACAACATCAGGAATTGGAGCTTGATCATTGTCAATAACAATCGTAGGAAGAGAAACATATTCCTCTTCAAAGACAAAGTCTTTAACCTTATCTCTCCCCCCAAACTCAATATCCTCAAAGAACCAGACATTTCCTATCTCATAAAAGGACATGGTAGTGGGATTATAAAATTTGTACCCCCGAGACTGTTCAAAGTACCCAACAAAATAGCTGTTAATTGTTCTTAAGTCCAGTTTCTTTTCATTTGACCTATAAGGCCTTGCCTTAGCTAGACAACCTCAAATGTGTAAATGCTTTGTACTGTACTTCTTACCCGTCCATAATTCATAAGGGGTTTTAGTCACTACCTTAGTTGAAACTCTGTTAAGGATGTAAGCTGCAGTTTTGAGTGCCTCTCCCCATAGTGAATCTGGTAAGGTAGTATGACTAATCACTCTCATCACCATGTCCTTTAATGTTCTATTTCATCTCTCAGGAACACCATTCATGCTAGGACTTCCTGGCATAGTGTACTGTGGGATTATATTGCATTCCTCTAGGAATTTGGCAAATGGCCCTGGACGTTGTTCACCTGATCTGTCATATCTGCCATAGTACTCACCACCACGGTCAAATCTGACAACCTTAATGCTTTTGCCAAGTTGGTTCTCAACTTTAGCTTTGAATATCTTAAACACGTCTAGTTATTGAGACTGCTCATGAATGAGATAAAGGTAGCCATAAAGTGAGAAATCGTCTATGAATGTAATAAAATATTGTTGACCATTCCATGAAGCCGTAGGGAATGACCCACAAATATCCATATGTATTAGTTCTAAGATGTGTAAAGATCTTTTGGTACCCAATCTTTTTATGTTTGTCTATTTTTCCTTAATGCACGCAGCACAGACTTAAAAGTTTGACAAATTAAGGGGATCAAGATTTCCATCTAACACAAGTCTTTCAATTCTTTGTTTAGATATATGCTAAAAGCTTGTGCCAAAGTGATGCAAAATTCTCATGGGTTAATTTGCACTTTATACCACGTGAACTCACATGCAAGGTTTATTAAAAGAGCAATAGTATCAAGTAAGTAAAGGTTATTATAAAAAGACAAAGAACCTGTACCAACAATAATGGAATTTAGAAAGAGACTAAACTGATTATTTTTAAATGAACAATAATGATCAAATTTGTCCAAAAGAGAAATAGAAACCAAATCCTGTTTAAAATATGGTACAACATATGTTTCTTTTAAATCGAAATAATAATCTATCTTTAATAATAACCTAAATGTCTTTATCGCCCCAACCTCCACTGATTTGCCATTGCCCACATAAATGAATCTTTTAGCATCATTTGAATTTCAGCAACTCAGGCAATCCTGCATAAACCCACTTATGTGAATAGTAGCACCAGAATTTATCCACCAAGTGTGTCTAGGTACTGAAGCTAAATTAACCTTAGAACAAACCAAAGTGAGAGGGGTACCTTTTTTTACACACCAATCGTGATATTTGGTACAATCCTTCATGTGTCCAAGATTCATGCAAAAGTAATAGCCAAATTCCTCATTTTGTTTCATTTGCTGTTTCTTTTGAGGTGAACCACTTGTAGCTTATTTATCCTTATTTATTTTCTTATTCTTGTCTTTAAAGGTTCTTGCCAAGGGAGCACTTTCAGTCTTTTCTTACTTCAACCTTTCCTCTTATTGCATACAATGAGAAATGAGCTCATTAAGAAACCATTTGTCCTTTTAGTAGTTATAACTGACCTTAAATTGATTGAATTGTGAAGGAAGAGAAATTAAAACTAAATGCATGAACAAATACTCAGATAGCTCTAGCTTTAGTACCTTTAGTTTTGAAACAATATGAGACATCTCCATGATATACTCTCTGCATTTCCTTTTCCTTTATACTTCATTGAAATCAAGTTCGATAGAATCGTATTTGTTTCAGCCTTATCGTTTTTACAAAATGCTTTTCAATTTCCTTAAAGAACTCCTTGGCAGTAGTTACCTTTTCAGACACAGCACCCTTGAAAGTTTCTGGAATTCTATGCTTCATGATCATAAGACTCATGCGATTTGAACGATCCCACTTCTCAAAGTCCAATTTTTGCGCAATGGAACTTTTATCCGTAAGAGTAGTGGGTTGTTCAATCCTTAGCGCAAGGTCCAGATCCATGTAGCGAAGAACGATCATGATGTTCTCTTTCCATTTCTTAAAGTTGGTCCCATTGAACTTGGGAATAGAACTAATGTTGGCAGATATGATAGAAGCAGATGCATTAATTAAAAATAGAACAAAACACGTGTTCACATAAGTTCTATATCATACTTAAATAAAATTAAATTCAAATAATGGTAGGGCCCATCACAAGACACCTAGCACAACATTAATATTTAGTCTTTTGATAGAAATATTAACTTGTAAGTAGTACTCTTGGTGTGGTAATCAAATATTGACAATAAATCTTATCAAATAATAAGCCTTTCTTTGGACCGACTTATTGTTTACATTAAGTACCTAATAAATGTCACATATTTATTACCACAGGTGTGCATATAATTCGCCCAAATATTGACCTTCCTTTAGGCGGTCAATATCCACATAAATTACATACCCACGGCCATCTTGATGTTCAAAAATAAATTGATTTACACGAGAGGCTACTTTGATAGGATATTGTTTCAATCAACTTATTTTAAAATATTAGACATCCAAAAGAAACTTGTACCAAGATTTGAATTCAATTTTTTCCTTTTGAATATCAAATATTCTAGTTTCAAGGCCTGATAGCCTCGATCTAAGCAATTTTGGAACTATTTTATGAATTTAACTTGACTAGGTGTGATCAGATCAAGGTTTTAATGTCAAAATCATGTATGCATCGTCAATAGCTTTCTATTAAATCGGGCTTCTAGGATTTTGAAGGTCCCTAAATCCATCTATAGGTTCAGATCATTCATTTGATGTGTCCATATGATGGGTTTTCTACTATACCCCGTTTTTCAAAGATTAAAACCCTAATCTCTTAAAAAAATCACCGATCTGAATCCATGAGTGATGGGAAAACAATTTATTGTCTTTAGGAACCATTTTAAGCAATCATATAATAAGAAAAACAGATTAAGAAACTTGTTTTTCAATGATTTAACGTGAAGAGGCTCTGATACCACTTGTTGTAATATACTTTATTGATGAATATTCCTTCATCACACCAAAATCCTTTACAAAAATCATTAAGAATAAAAGACTAGATGCAGAAGTGTACCTGAATCCAGATCTTCCAAATTGATGCGTATGACCTTCCTAGAGAATGGTATTCCCTCTTTTTTTATGATGGGGTGTCAAAAAAGAATCATATGCACAATTTGGGGAATATAACCATTTATAACTATATCCCCTTCCTTATTTCTTATTTTAGCCCATTATAAAATAGAAATTAGAGATTATGTATCTACACATAATAAAACCATACCTTTTGAAATGACTATGGCCCATTTAACCTTAAAACTTATTATATCACTTTAATTTAGGCCAAACCCATACGATAACATATAATAATATATATATATATATATATATACGTCCAATATCTAACAATTTCTTGTTGTAATATACTTTATTGATGAATATTCCTTCATCACACTAAGATCCTCAACGGAAATCATCAAGAATAAAAGACTAGATGTGAAGCATACTTGAATCTATGAGTCCGAATGTGATTCTTAAGTCTTGCAGTTCTTAATCTTTCAAACTGATGTGTAGGACCTTCATGGAGAATGGTATTTCCTCTTTTCTAATGATGGGATGTCAGAAAAGAATCAGATGCACAATTTGGAAACCATAATCATTTATAACTGTATCCTCCTTCCTTGTTTCTTATTTTAGCCCATCATAAAATAAAAATTGGAGATTAAGTATCTACACATAATAAAACAATACCTTTTGAGAAGACTATGGCCCATTTAACCTTAAAACCTATTATATCACTTTAATTTAGGCCAAACCCATATAATAACATTATATATATATATACTTTTCCTGAATGGAATTCGACGCTGTGAATGGTTCCTTGAAGTAATTGGCCAAATCCATCCAAAGTTGGCTGGTTTTCTCGCACGTTAGAAGGATATGTGAATTTGTTTCGACACTCAGGTTGCACGCTGGGCGTGTTGTATTCTTAGTTCTCTCCATGCATGAGCAGTTTCTTCTCGTTGGGAGTGTGCCCTGATACGCGAACCTTAGGAAGATGTTCAGTTTGTGCTGATTGTTTAATCGACTCCCATATGTTATTCCAGATTTTGCAGTTTTTCGTGGGCTTTAGGTTCTCCATTTTTTTCCCCCTCTTCTCCATCCTTGTTTATCCGGTAATCGATGTGGATGTGCATCTTCTATGGCTAAAGGAACAACTGGACCCGTTTGTGTTTGATTCAAGCCATTCATCTGCAAGACAGTATACCTCCTAAAACAAAGGGCATTAGACCAGTTAAATAAATAAATAAATAAAACACACAAATGGTAGTTAGATATAATTCCTCTAAATTATGCCACAGCCCATTAATCTCATGCATCACGATGCTATCCCTCTATTTGATTATGATTTAAGTCCCCATCACGACTTGTACTATTAACCTTGTTATCCCATTTGGGCTCATTCTTAGTTGATTCAAACTATTCATCGGTAGGAAAGTATCCTACATAGGCAACACCCCGAAAATATCATGCATGGAACATTAATCCGATTCCTCTATTACTTTATTGCATAATTCAACAATTTTCTCCGAGTTCTGAGGCATTCATTATGATAAGAATCTTGTGGGACAGGGCCTAGCTAGATTAGGCCAGTGGATAACTAGACATGCAAATCTCTTTGGATTGCTTGCTCCTTTCATTAAGATTGCATTTCCTAGTATAAAACAAGAATGTCACCTCATTTTTGCAAATCCCTGTAACTTCTTTACGTGGAAGGTTTGCGATGCATCCACAGATGAAGGCAAAACATAGTACCTTGTTGTTCTACGCTTTACGTGAAGGACTGGCATCACCTTTGGTCGTTCCTAACCATTGGTCTGATTTGTCCAAAAATGCTGTACTTTTGGTCGTTGAATGTGGAGCACTGTTTATAGGAACTTTTTAAACATCTATTTTGTTTGAGTGGAAGTACATTTCTTCATCCGATCGATCGGCACAGTTTTCCAATTAGTTTAAAGGCTAGTCTTGATGCACAAAACTCCTACATACGTGGGGTTCGAGAAAGGGGTGAATCACAACGGTCAATAGTACGTAGCTTTATCTTACATTTTGTAAGAAACTATTTTCACGCCTTAAATACGTGAGCTTAAAGTCATATGACGACAATTCTACTGTTATTCAGATTAAATTGTACTACAATATTAAATTATTACAGTGCTGTCAACTCTGAAGACAAAGATAAAGTGTGATTCAATCAAACGGTTCGATCAGCCCACTTGTTGTCGATCACTTACATAAGGTAAGGTTGTATCATCCAACTAGTGACAAGTTCCAGCTCAATAACACCAAAATTTGGATCCATTCAACTGGCAAATCATGACCATCGACTGTGAGTCTGACTAGAGGAGACATTTCCAATCGTCCATTTGACATATGCTGGTGCAGGTCACAGCTTGACCGTCTCTTTTCTTTTGAATGCACGGTGGAAGAAGCTGCTTGCACAGGGCAAAATTGACCTTCTTGTTCCTGCATGTTTCCGAATGACTAAAGGGTAGGCTCAGTGCACGAAACTCTCGCATATGCAACGTCCAAAGAAAGGGGCCTACCACAATGATTAATGGTATGCAGCCTTATTTTCTATTTTGCAAGAGTTTATTTACATGCCTTAATTAGTAATCTTCCGATCACATGATGACAACTCTCCTTCGTATTGTCAAATTACTACATATACATAATTGTAGTCTGGACTGAAATGCAGTAAAAGTTGAGGTAGAAGTTAAGGGTGGATGGTTGGTGATCCAAACCGTACAAAGTTACATCTAAAAAGCGCCGATATTCATCATTCATTGACTGATCAATTCGTGCTGAAAAGTTTAAGTGGCTGGGTGGTTGGTGATCCAAATACTTCATCTCTGGTTCATCACTTGGATATGCCCAACTCCAAGAATCTGCCCCGTTGGATGATATAACTTTCAATCCGTGATGAATTTCCCGTGTTTTTACTTTGTTTTGGGGTCCTTTGGGGGTCCATTTTCTAGTACAGATACAAGCTGTTAGGATGATCCAGTATAGATGCACAAGATGAGGCGAGAAAATGTACCGTTGATCATCCTACAAGATCGGACAGAAATTTTGTATAAACAACAGCCCACATATCCAATCTGTTTAGTTTTCAGGCTGCGTACGAGATATCCATTACTACAAAATCAGATGAGCCGGCTGGATAAACCACTGCTGGGCCAGATTATGTAAAGTAGACAAGATCCTGGGGCCCATGGATACAACTCGCGTATATCCAGTGCAGAACCAAACCCAAGCGGGACATTGATAATCTAAGTTTCAGTGGCCTACTAGATCTCGACCGTCGATCTATCCACATGGAAAGCACAAGCAAAGGCCAAAACAAGCTGCTTTTGAGCCTTGCCGATTACGTTCCCATCGTGTCAATCAACGTGCCGCTAATCATAGCTCCCTCCACCGAAAAAAGGCGACGTGGCATTACGTACACCCGCGGGACCACCTCTGCTTCCCGTGGTCCCAAACCTCTTGCGGTCCTTCTTCTTCGTCTCCTTTATAGACTACAACAGCGACAGACGACTGACACGTACGAGTCACGTCACAGAAGGAGCGGTGATCGAGGCAGAGAAGGAATTTTTGGGAAAGCATCAACAGTACACGTAACATAGGACCCACTGATCTGACGGTTGCTTGTACCCCGCAGACCGGCCTTCTCCGGGGCGGGCATTCCCTGTCTTGTTACGGTTTTGTGTTTTCTGTGTATAAGAGGGAAGGAATGATTGCTGGGGATGGCTTTTGCTGTTGCCGTGGTGGGCCCACGCTGTTTTCTGTGGGCCCGTCTCAGTTGTCGATTCTTTCTATGATTGGATAATTAGTGCGGGGATTGCTTTTCTTAATAAATGCCGTGTCTGTATTTCAGGCCTGGAAAATGCCTTTTTTTTTTGCCGCTTTCCATGTTCCGAGGCCTTTACTGTGCCTGGCCAAAGAGGCAATACTATCATCCATCTCTTTCAAGGAGATGCCTCTTTTGCAGCGTTCGTGAAGAAAAAGGACAAATTGCAGAGACCAAGGTTTCTAAATAAAAATTTCATCACATTCAAATAGTAAAATCGTTCGTCATATTATGAAACCCTAGTCCTTTGGGGTATCTAAATAGTTTACCCATGTAAAGCTTATAAAATTAACTAAGATACAATAATATGTAGTTTGTGTGGCACAAGAGGAAGGTCAAGAGTTCAATGCTGCTCAGGGGCGTGCCTAAGAATGTGTATCCCCCATTTCAAAAAAATAATAAAAATTTAAATTTTTTTATTGGTTTTTTTTTTGTCTTTTTCTTTTTTAATTATAGAGGCCAAGAATTAAGAAGAAAGCACTAAAACACTTCACTAATCTAATAACCTGGCAAAAGAGCAAGCGTCAACTTTGATGTACAACCAAGCATATTCTAGGGGAGATGTCAAGTGATTAGTGACCAGCTATGTTAGCCTTTGTCGGCACTAGTTATTGCCTATTGAAGATGTTACATTGATTTGTTCTTGTTAGTGCAGATGCTAGGGCTTGCTTTGAGTTGTTTCTTGAGAAGCTCCAAAATAGTTGACTGCTTTGAGAATCTGTACATGTGAGTTATGTTTTAATGTGGAAGTGAATTTTGGTTTTTTTAAATTTCATTTGTTTATTTAATATGAACAGTTTAAAAATTTTAACCCCCACCAAAAAAAGAAAAGAAAAGGAAGAAAAGGAGAATATTGGAAATGGTTAAAAACCTTGGATTCAAAGGCCCAAATTTTAGTGAAGAAAGAATCCTCTCCCCTTCATGTATAATGGTTTTAGTGATCTACTTTGACTTGTCCTCTTGTGAGGGGTGCCTTGATGGGCAAGACAAGGTAAGGGAACAACTCTTGTTCTTTGGATCAACATACAACCAGAAAGGAAATGGCTTGTTCCCATAGCTTCTCCATTACTGCATTGAACGTCCCAGCCACATTACTGCGTCCATGTCCTCTATCTTTGCAGTTGAATGAATTTGGACCCTGAACAAGTACCTCCAATTACACTGCTAATAAACAGTTTGGAGCATTAAACAAGAAAGCCTGCTCCTGCTTCTGCCGGTCCATGTCATTCCAAAGGGATATGAGATATATATGCATCAAATATATATTATAAAACAACTCACTTTTATGTTAGTTGGTCGTGCACGTCATGGATAAAGAAGAGATGGAGATTAGAAGTCCAATGCCGACCAAATGAAACTTTGATTTGGATACATCTACATGAGTCAGCATGATCAGGATCCTTCATCCAACGGTTTCATGCAAGAGTGATGTAACATGAAAATTACGTCCTTTGAACATCCTCAATCAGTCAGTCAGCTTTGGACACTGAACATGGATTATGGCTTCTTTTTCTTTTCCCTAATCACCAATTACGAGCAGTTGAGTAGACGATTGAAGTTGGCTGGTAATGTGATTTTTTGGTCCATCCATTTGCACAATGGGATGGTCAAATGAATCTCTTCATTCTATCGCCGCATGTATGAGCCTTGTGTTCAGTTTTTCATGCACTTCTTCAATTATTGTTCCCTTAAAATAGTACCCTCCTGCTTTTTGGGTGGCCCATTAAGATTACCGATGATCCAAAATCCTTGAATGGATAATCTCCTCTCTGATAGAAGGTTTTCCATGGCCAAGTGTCCCCACCTAAAATTTGTTCCAGTTTATCCAAACTTTGAAAAGGTACAGTTTCCAAGGTGAAGGTTCGTGGATTTAATCTTTTTTTGTTTTGCTCCGAAAGATATCAGGATTTCGTCAAGGAACAGGTTATCTCAAAGGAATTCTGGTGCTGTGATACCTTTGCAATCAAATTTTCTTCTTGGCAAAGAAATTTTGTTCCTTCTCCAATGGTTTCCCTTGTTGTCCAAGTTTGGACTAAACTTCCTTGTCTCCCTCTTGAGTTTTGGTTGGATCGTTTGCTAGTCCCAATTGCTTCTAGATTTGGTGTTGAAGAGGAGCTTGGCGCAAGGGTAGAGTTGTCGTGTGACTTTGAGGTCACAGGTTCAAGGAATGGAAACAGCTTCTTGCAACAGTCCACCCCTTCCTTGAAACCCAAATATGCTGGGCTGTGTGCACAGGGGCTCACAGGGGCTGCCCTTTTCTTTTCTATATTTGGTGTTGTATTATGGTCAAATACGTGGACAAAATCAATTGCTAGCCATGCATTTTGTCTTTCGGCAAATGCTGGTCAAAATTTGTGTTGCCAAAGATGTTTCAAAAGGGCTATATCTTTTTATTATCCTATCAGAACATGATCATCAACTCATTCAGGAGGTTAGGTTTGCTATGATAATCTTCCACCATTTTGCCGTATCTGTGATAACTTGATTCATGAAGCCCACTTTCGTTCGGACTACAGTGCCAGGATGGAGACATCATCTCTTCATTCTTGCGACTCTTCATCTTCTATGATCCTTGAGAACCAGAACTTCTCTACCCAATCTGAACTGTTGATTGAAAAAGATGGTTTCTCCTTGATTTTTTAAAAAGAAACATCTTAAGGAATGTTTGGGACCTACCATCAACCAGACTTGCTGGACAAGTCAACTTCCTATAGGTAATGGATTTGGATTATCTTGAGTCACCCAATAAAGATTGTTTCGAGGTGGTTGCATATAATTAAAGTCCTAAACGCCTGAATCTATTATCATCAGATTCCCTGGAGTTCCGTTCTTGTAAAAAAACTTATTAAAGCCGACAAGATATCGGCTTGGAAGGAAACCACTGCAACTGAATCTCATCCGTCCATCTCCCCATCATTGGATTATCTTTCTTCTGCTGAATCTATGATGATGGATGGGAATTCCGTTAAAACGTCTCCATCTATTTCTCGCACTAGTGCCGAAGAGGCAACAAGCAAGACTAAACGTGGATCGAAGGTTCATCCTCATAAACCATTTGACTCTCGGTCTCACGACCTATAATGCATGGAATGTCGATTCCGAGGTGCTCTCAAGCCCACTTTTTATCTTAAGGAAGCTTCTCACTTCCAAGTTCATAAATGCTTTCAAGTCTTTCGCAGCCAGAACTGTATGAAAACTCGCATTCATGTGAGGCACTCATGAATAAGAACCATGATCTCTTCAGAGCCGCTACTAAAGATTTGTCAAGCGGTTATCTACTAAGTGCTCGACTAAGTCTCATCTTCATCAATGATACCTCTACCTTCTTCAATCTCGAACTCTCTCAGTAGATTCACAGCCAAAACAGGTGCTATTTGAATGGTTTTAGATACAACCATATTATTGAAAATGAAAAAGACGGTTTCTAAAAACCATCTTATAAAATGTGACATTATAAGACGGTTTTAATAAAACTGTCTGACAAATTTTTTTATAAGATGGTTCTAGAAAACAATCTTATATTCTTTGTAACATTATAAGACAGTTGTCAGAAAGTGTCTTATAAAAAGAACATGAGACGGCATTTGAAAATCATCTTATATTCCGCATGATATTATAAGATGGTTTTCAAACTTTTTTTATAAGATGGTTTTCTGAAACTATCTTATACTCTTTGTGACATTATAAGATGGTTTTTAGAAATTATCTTATATTATTCAAATAAAATTAAGACAGAGAGATTGAGTGGGAAAGATTGATGAATAATATAGGACAACTTTCAATAAATCACCCTATATTAAATTACTGCATATAAAATCCTTCCCCTTGAAAAAAAAAAAAAACCCTCCCTCACCAGATCAAAACCCAAGAGGATAAGAAGAAGAAGAAGGAGGAGCAGAGAGAGAGAGAGAGAGAGAGAGAGAGAGAGAGAGAGAGAGATATGCACGTGCACCCCTATCTTGCTTGTCATTATTTTTCTCCCTTTAGGTAGTCTCTCTCTCTCTCTCCCTCTTAATTTTCTTATGTGCATGCTTCTATGTTTCTAAAGTACTTTGTACATAATTTTTTGCTTCATTAATCAACAAAATTCTCTAAAATTGATCATGCTAGATAAGGGACATTGAGAATAAAAAGACTTAGGTATTAGATTTTCAATTTTCATTCAAAAAGGTATCCAACATAGAGTCTAAAGTCTGCTACTTGTTGTTGTTCTCGTGAACAGTAACCTTATTTTACGAATGTTCAAGAGTAATTTGTACATGATTTCTCACTTTGCTAATTGATGAGAATAAGAAGACTCGATCTTAGATTTTTAATTTTCGTTCAAAAAGACATCCAACGTAGAGCTTAAAGTTTGCCACTTGTTGTTGTTCATGTGAACAGAACAATATTTTTTTTATGTTGAAGAGCACTTTGTGCATGATTTCTCAATTTCTTAATCAATAAAAATCTGTAAAATTGATTGTGCTAAATAGAGGCCATTGAAAATAAGAAGACCCAAGTCTTAAAATTTTAATTTTTATTCAAAAATTCATTAAGGTAGAGCTTAAAGTATGCCACATATTGTTTTCGTGCATAGTAACAACATTTTCCTTATGTTTAATAGTACTTCGTGCATGATTTTTTGTTTCATTAATCAATGAAATTTTATAAAACTTATTGTACTAGATAGAGAACATTGAGAACAAAAATAACCAAATATTATATTTTCAATTTTCATTCAAAAAGGCATCCAAAATAGAGCCTAAAGTCTTATATTTTTATAGTTTTATAAAACAATAAAATTGCCTCATATTTTACAGTTTTATATTATAATACTTTTAATATAAGATGGTTTTTTATATTAATATAAGACAGTTTCAACAACCGTCTTATAGTATTAATCTTATAAGGCAATTTTAAAAAAATTCTTATATTTGTTTTCATTTTATAAGATAACAAGATACTAGATGGTTTTTGAAGAGTCTTATATATATATATATATAACCAGTAGCTGTAGTAGCATGCTCATTATCCATTTGTTGCCCCTGTTGTTTGAGCTCTTTCTACATTCATGCCTTGACGGTGCCTATGTTTCGCCATGCCTACGGATGACATTAATGGGACTGCTACTTGAGGTTGGACTCCCCTTCTCCTACACATGCTAACTCACTAGTTTATGTTCTGGACTTTCAGCTAAGAAACAACTTTCCCTATCAAAGAGTATCTGTTGCCCATGAACATCAAGCAACCTCAGTCTCAGTCATCAAAAGTTCTGATAATGAGGAGACATTTGTTAATACTCTGGCCAAGGACAACAAGCCTACTTAAAGGAGGTGTGTCCACAGAAATATTTCCTTTGCGATCAATCTAATGAGGAGAAGAAGCATCACATGATATTGAACAAAGAGGATTAACCACTTATTCTTACAAAAATGTTCCCTTTGTCTAGGATCCTCTATCACCAAGGAGCTAAAAATGTGAAAGAAGGTTGTTGCTCTATGGAATTTGTTGCTTGAAATAGTAGGGGTGCCCGTAGGAAATGTTTTTCGAGGGTTACATACTTCATTATTAAGAAATTCAAGTCAAATGTCTTATTCATTTAAAAAACAAGGATTCAAGACTCAAGTGACTCTTTTCTTTCATCAATGCACTCAAAGGCTCTCAAAGCAAAGTGGTGGGATAATCATCCTATGACAGCAGTTTTTTGTGTGTACATAAGCGAGTGCTAACCCTGCTTGTCGTCATCAAATGTGGCAGTTTCTATGACTGATTCTCCAACTGTGACCTACTTTTTTGTTTTATTGGTTTCTAGATGAATGACGGGGAGCCTTGACTCAATGGTAGAGTTGTAGTCATGTGACCTTGAGGTCACAGGTTCAAGGCATGGAAATAGCCTCTTGCAAAATGCAAGGTAAGGCTGCATACTATTGACCCTTGTGATTCGCTCCTTCCTTGAATTCCACATACGTGGGCTTCGTGCACTGGGACTGCCCTTTTTTGGTTTTTAGATGAATACTGGGGTGGTGATTAGCTAATAATATTGATATTAACTCTCTTTGTGATGGCCTCTCTCTTGTCGACTTCCACTACTTGGGACCAATTTTTACATGGTCAAATTGTCAAGAAGACCCACTTCTCATCCTTAAAAATTTTGGTTAATAATCTTTGGATGAATGCTATACCAAACATGTGTTTCACATCTACCCTTGGCTCCCTTCTAACCACTGTGCTCTCCTTTTGGACACTTGCCATTCTCAGAGGAATGGACCTCGACCTTTTCGATATGAACTTATGCGACAATTCCATGAGGACTTTGTAAATATCTTAAAGAAGGTTTGAAGTGAAAATATTCCAGGTTCAGCAGGCTTCTCACTTTGAAAAAACTCAAAACTTTAAAAAATGATCTGAAGTCATGGAACTATGCTTATTTTGCTTATATCAGATTTACAATTGACTTATTATGGTATGAGCTACTCGAACTTCAAGCCATATGTCAAATGACTTTGCTAGAGTACGGGATATCCCCTACTAGTAGGGGAGATTTCAATACCAAGTTCTTTCATCAGCATGCCACGGCAATCTCAATTTGGACTCAGGTCAGATCACATATAACCCTTCAAAAACTCAAGGTGCTTTCTAGAGTTATTTCTTCCACGATTTATTCAAGGAGACATTATTTTCAAAACTTGGTCCATGGTTCAAATCATCCAATCTGTCATCACTTCATAATCTAGACATTACCTAATGACTTTTATCACCATGGAAAAATGTAGACAAGTAGATTTTCAAATGGGAAGATCCAAGGCCCCTAGACTAGACGTGTTTCAAGAAGGTTTTTTCCAACATAACTGGCCTCTCAAGTTGGTCATTCTATTGTTTCGATGGTTCCTGTGACATTTCACTAAGCTACATTTCCTAAGCAACTCAACAAAACATATATTTCTTTTATTATGAAAGGTGATTTGGTAGAGACTGTTGACAAGTTCAGACCAATCTGCTTATGCAACATGTCTTATAAAATTATCATAAAGGTCCTTGTAAAGAAACTCAAACCAAACCTTCCAAATCTTATTAATTTGTGTGCAGGAGAAATTTGTTCCTGGTAGAAGCATTCATGATAATCTTTTAATTTCTTATGACATCTTGCCTACCTTTTGAAAGAAACTATCAGGACATCGTAAGATGGTCATCAAGGCAAACTTGATTAAAGATTATGATTCCAATGAATGAAACTTTCTCTGGGAGGTCCTACTAACCAAGATGAAGTTTTCACAACACATTATTGACCTCATCATGTTCTGTGTCTCTACCACAAGTTTTACTATACTTCTTAATGGCTCCCCCACTGCTTGGTTTCATCCTTCAAAAGGCTTGAAACAAGGAGATATCCTATCATCATATTTATAGTGCTATGTGGTAAAGCTCTATCTCCAACCTTTGATGACTCAATTCATGAAGGTATTTTGGCGCCAATGCTCATATGCAAAAACCAACAGCTCATATCTCATATCCTTTATGCAGATGATATGATGATTTTTGTTAAAACATCCTTTGATAATTTGCCACCTCATATATCATGCAAAGACTTAAAGTTGAACACATCATGGAAATCTATCCAGAAAAATCTGCCTCATCCTTGAATGTAGAAACACATTCTAAGGATAGCCTTTAGAATCCATAATGACCTCAATATGACTGCTATCTTGAGTTTCCATATTTTTGAAGCAACCTCCTTCTAAGGATTTCCATTTCCTTCTGCTAAGGTTGCTAAGAAACTTGTAAGATGGAAGACACATCTATTATCTTGAGCTGGTATACTACATTAGTTCAATCTGCAACTTCTGGGATGTCTTACTATTCACTTACAGCCTTACCAATTCCAATGAATATCCATAAGCAATGTGAGAAATGACAAAATAATTACATCTAGAATCACTCATCTACTCGCAAGCCTCTTCATCTAGTTTGCCAAAACTATATATGCTCCAAAAAAATGGATGGAGGTTTGGGCTTTAGAAACCTTAGCCGTATGCATAAATGCTTCAAAACAACTTGGTTGGTCCATTTTAACCCATCATCTCTTTAGGTTGGTCTGATTAAGGCAAGAAATCTTACAAAATTTGCTTCTAGAATTTCTCCATTAAACAAATAGATTTAACTACTTGGAAAGCTATTCTACGAGAAAGGTATACATTAAAAGAGGGAATTCTTTGGTTGCCGATAAATGGATTGAGCATGTGAGTTTGGCAAGATAAATGGTTGGACTATTAGAGAATAAGCTTGATTTGGCCCATTCTTGATATTGGGCTAAGTGGATCAATTTGATGATCCAAGCCCATGGTTTATTTCTAGAAGCCTTCTTAGAAATATATATGATAGTATCTCCTGGTAATTTATACAAATACTACAAGTATCTATTAAAAATATCTAAAAGAAGGTGATGTTAATGATGATGTAAGAAATAAGAAATATCTAGAAAAGATGTTGTGATGAGTGATGTAATATCTAAGATATTTTTGAAGAGTTCTTTAGAAAGTCATATGTAACCATTAGATTAAAAGTGTGTTGGCATAATACTAGCCAATGGTTGAGGTATGCCACTAGTATAAATATGGTGGTTCCTCACATTTTTTACCAAGCCAAAAATCAAATAAATAGACAACAAGTTCTTTCTTCTTAATTTTTCATATCCACTTTTTTCCCTCTAAAGTTCTTTCACCAAAAACCTCTTCCTCATAAACAAAAACATTAAGCCCACCTTTCTAACAAATTGGTATCAAAGTGAAGTTCATTCTTATGGTGGAGAAATAAGACGACAGGTGAAATGATTCTCTTCCAATTTCCTCAACTCTCTAAAGATAACTATGGAAGTTGGAGTATTTATATGGAGGCCTTACTAGACTGTTAAGAGGAATGAGAGATTGTTGAGAAAGGTTATGAAGAACACCAAAATGAGGCTTCTTTAACTCCTACCTAAAGGGAGGTCTTGCAAAAGGTTAAAAAGAAAGATCAACAAGTTCTCACTCTCATTTATCAATGCCTTGATGAAGGCATGTTTAAGAAGGCTGCAAATGCAACCACCTCCAAGCAAGCATGGGAGATTCTTCACGATGCTCATAAGAGGGTTAACAAGGTGTAGAAGGTACATTTTCAAGCTCTTAGAAGTGAGTTTGAAAATTTATAGGAATTCAAATCTATTTCTAATTATTTCTCTAGATTCTTGGCCATTATCAATGGAATAAAGAGAAATGGAGAACCTTGAATGATATAAGGGTAATACAAAAAAAATTCATTCATTGAAATCAAGCTTTGAGTATATAGTTGTTGTCATTAAGGAGTTTGAAGATATAGACTCTATGACTATTGATCAACTCATGGGTTCACTACAAGCCCATGAAGAAAGGTTAAAAAGAAGAAGGCACAAGAGCCATTAGGACAAGCTCTTTATTCAAAACTCTCTTTTAAGAAAAGAGAATAAAGGTTTAAAAATGGTAAAAATTGAGGACACTGCTGTAATTATGCTTGCATTTAAGGAAGAGGTGGTAGAAGCGGCTATAATTAACTTTAAAATGAGGAAATGATCTAGAGCTCACAATCTTCAAGAGGTCATAGAAAAGGTAACAACAATCAAGTTTATAAAAAGTCTCAAGTTAAATGTTATAATTGTCATAAATCTGGACATTATGCCTCCAAATGTAGAAGCACTAACCATGTAAATGAGAAAACCAATATCATGAAAATGAAAGATGAAGTGGAGCTCACTATATCCAACCATAAAGAAGAATTAGGGAAGAAAAGCATGTGGTACTTAGACATCGGTGCAAGTAATCATATGAGGGGAGATAAGAACATATTCATGGAGATAGATCAAGTGAATGAATATGCCAACTTTGGAGACCAATATAAAGTAACGGTAAAGAAGAAAGGTAAAATATTAATAATCTATAAAGATGGAAACCACAAATTTATTTTTTATGTACATTTTATCAAATATAAAAGATAATATTTTAAGTTTAGGGCAACTTCTTGAGAAAGATTATAATATTCACTTGAAAAATCATAGCCTTTCTTTGAGAATTATAAAGGAAAATTAATTATAAAAGTTTCAATAACAAGAAATATAATATTCTTGTTAGAAATCAAATATGATAAAGCCAAGTGCATAAAAGTGTGCTTAAAATATGACTCTTGACTTTGGTACTTGAGGTTTGGACACTTAAATTTTGATAGCTTGAAATCAATATCTATAAAGGGCATGGCGAATGGACTACCTCTCATTAATCATTCAGATCGACTATGTAAAGGATGTCTTCTAAGAAAGCATTCTAAAAAGGCTTTCCCAAGAGAGTCACCATCAAGAGCTAAAGAGCTCTTGCAACTTGTCCATATCGAGTTATGCATACCCATTACTCCAAGATCTCATGGTAAGAATAATTATTCCCTACTCTTTATTAATAATTTTTCTAAAAAACTTGGGGATATTTTTTGAAGGACAAATTAGAAGCATTTGTGGCCTTTAAAAAGTTCAATGCCATGGTTGAAAAAGAAAGCATGTATGAAATTAAGGTCACAAGATTAGATAAAGGAGATGAATTCACGTCAAAAGAATTTAATGAATTTTGTAAAGAAAATGAGATTCATCATCCTCTAATGGTTTCTTACTCACCATATTAAAATGGAGTGACAAAAAGAAAAGTAAACTTATAGCATGTTGAAAAGTAAGAAGATGCCTAAAGAATTTTGAGCCAAAGAAATGGATTGTTCCATTTACCTTTCAAATCATCGTCCCACCAAAAGTGTTGATGACAAAACTCCATAAGAAACATAAAATGAGAGAAAGCCAACCATCACTCACTTGCTAGTATTATAGAGCATAACTTGTGTTCATATACTAGATCAAAAGAGAACTGCACTTGATGAAAAGAGTGAGAAGCATACCTTCATTGGCTATGATAGGCATTCAAAAGGTTACAAGCTTTACAATTCAAGTACTAGAAATATTATAATTAGTAATGATGTAGAGTTCAATGAAGAAGGCACATGAGATTGGAATATAAAGAACAATAAAGACCTATGACTTCTTACAAATCTTTGAAGACAGAAAAGAAGAAGGAGCTCAAAGCAGAGATGAAGTTTAAGAATTTATGAGCCCAACTCCAGCTTCATTGTCATTTTCCTCCATTCAAGACTTATATCTAAGTTCAAGCAAAAAAACATTGTAGACTAGAAGCCTACAACATACATGAGGTAAATAATTTAAATAAGTTAACTCTTTTTTGTATATTTGTTGATGGTAAACTTATAACCTTCAAGAAAACAATAGAAAGCAAGAAATGGATAAAAGCTATGGATGAAGAAATCAAGTCTATTCAATGAAATGATACTTTAGAGTTAATGACTCTTTCAAAAGGTCAAAAGGCTGTCGGAGTGAAGTGGGTTTATAAAGCAAAAAAGAATGTGAAAGGTGAAGGTGAAAGGTACAAAGAAAAATTAGTAGCCAAGGGCTATAAGCAAAGGTATAATATATTATAAAGAGGTATTTACTCCTTTTACTCACTTAGAATCTATAAAATTGATAATTTCTTTAGCCACACAAAAATAATTAGAAAAATACAACAAATGGGTGTAAAGTTTGCATTTTTGAATGACTTCTTGAGGAGGAAGTTTATGTGGAATAACCCATGAGGTACATGGTTAAAAGACAAGAAGATAAAGTTTTGAAATTAAAAAAAGGCCTTATATGACTTAAAACAAGCTCCAAGAACATGTATTAATAGAATTGACAAATAATTTGTGGAAATATAAAAATATGTTGCTTGTGTGTTTATATGTGGATGATCTCATTTTTATAGAAAATAATCCAAGTACATTTGAAGATTTTAAGAAGGCGATTGACTAACAATTTGAGATGACTGATATTGGCCTCATGTCCTATTATCTTAGAATAGAGATAAAGTAAACAAATGATGGAATTTTCATCTCTCAATAAGGCTATGCGAAGGAAGTTCTTAATAAATTTGGCATGCAATGTAAACCTATAAGCACTATCGTGGAATGTGGAGTAAAGTTTTCTAAGATGATAAAGGAGAAATAGGCTACCCCACTTAATTCAAGAGCCTTGTTGGAAGCATAAGGTATTTAACATGCCCAAGACTGGATATCCTATTTGCTATGAGTTTGGTTAGTCGTTTCATAGATACCTACAATAATCCACTTAAAGATATCTAAGAGCATTCTTTGATACATAAAGGTGACTATCAACTATGGACTCTTCTACGATTCATATGAAGACTTCAAGCTTCTAGAATATAGTGTTAGTAATTGAGCCATAGATTTAGATGATCTAAAAAGTACAACTAAATTTATTTTTTTCATGAGAGATATTCATTTGGATTTCAAAAAAATAATCTATTATTGCGATGTCTAGTTGTGAAGCTGAATATGTTCACACTACGTCTTATGTGTGTCATGCACTTGGCTTCAAAACTTATTGAAGGAATTACACGTGCCACAAGAAGATGCAACAAAAATTTATATTGATAACAAATCAGCTCTTACTCTTGCAAATAATCTGGTCTACTATGATTGAACTAAGTATATTGATACACGCTATCACTTCTTCAGAGAATGTATGGAAAAAAGTATGCAAGATCCCAAGATCAAATTGCTTAGATTCTCGCCAAGCCACTTAAGCAAGAAGTCTTTAAGAAATTAAGAATGATGATTCGAGTTACACAATTAATTTTAGATGGGGGTGTTGGAGAATAAACTTGATTTGGCCCATTCTTGATAGTGGGTTAGATGGATCAATTTGATTATCTAAGTTGATGGTTTATTTTAGAAGACTTCTTATAAATATTTATGATAATTTTCTTAAATTACTTCAATTATCTAGTAAAGACTATCTAAGATATCTAGAAGAAGGAGATATCAATGATGATATAAAAAATATCTAGAAAAGATTATATAAAGAGTAATGTAATATCTAGCATATTTTTGGAGAGTTTTGTAAAAAGTCATTTGCAACCATTAGACTAAAAGTATGTTGGCACAACTCTATCCATTGATTGAGATATGCTACTAATATAAATAAGGCTGGTTCCTCACACTTTTGTGCCAAGCCAAAAATCAAGTAATAGATAACAAGTTCCCTCTTCTTAACTTTCAATCTCCACTTCTTTTCCCTTTGAAGTTTTTCCACCAAATGTCTCTTCCTCCTAAATCAAAACACTAAGCCCACCTTTCTAACATGGACATATTGATGATCCACTCATTCCACATATAAACCTTCACATGACATGCATAATCCTCAACTTCTGACACCCTTCATCAAATGATGAATTGGCAGGCCAACAAATGGAAAGATGAGTTTGGGGGGTTTATTTAACAGCGTATGTTTGGTGTTTTTGTTGACACATCTCTTGCGATATCTTCTATGATATCTGAGATATGTGTCATATGTTCTATGATATCTTGTGTGATATCTAGGATATGACGTTTCTTCTGTTATATCTTTGGTGATATCTGAAATATATCATAAGAAATATTTTAATATTTTTTAATAAAAATTAATTCAACAACCATTCAAGTAGCAATGATTTGGGATACATATACTAGATATCATCTTTAATATCTTATGCTATGTCTGGCATGGCAAGCCAAATTAAATGTGGCTTACATGATGATTGTCATATAAGCATTGCTTAAAATTTTCAAATCTCAAACTAATCAAATAGGAATTTCTTTTTTTCTTTTTTTTTTTTCTTTCAAATTATCAATATGGTTAGAAAGTTTTCAATGGCTGAAGGCAGAGTTCTTGATAGAAATTTTTATACTATTTAGTTCTATGGTGCATGGGCCCTTGAAATTGACCCTCCTAAAGTTCTAGGTTTTGCAGCATATGCTGTTTCATTTTAGAGACTATAGCTAGGATGGGATGTTTTGCCTAGAATCGTATATTCAGCAGATCTTGATTTCTAAGGCATCCACACACTTTTTTATTAACAAAATCATCATCATTCAGCTTTTCTCTATTGACTCCAGCTTTTCTATTAACAAAATTGTATATTCATTATTGACTCCAACTTTGCTATGTTTCTTAGATAGTCTTAAGTGCATTTAGCAAACTCATGCTGCCTACTGGATCTGAAAAAACACTAAACATAATCGAATCATGTAGGAACAAAGCTCAAAACATATGTTGAGCCATAATTTTTCTATGAATGACAATTTTCATATCCACTAAGATGTGCAACAAAGAAGACCCAAAAATTTGTGATTTCATTCATATTTGTACATTAAGCTCTCCTAGTGAAGGATCCGGAACAATTTTCATATCCACAAATATTACATGGTTTAGAGATATTACATGGTGGCTTCTAGGCCTCAAATATTGAAGCCTTATTATGGCCTCATATAAATGCACCTTTTACAGCAAGACATGAATGACAAACTTGGCACACCTAATCAATACAACTCATTGACATTACACTCTCTGAGGAAAACTTCAATACTTTGAGGAGACCCACAACTGCCTTCAGCTATAAGTGCTCTGTCATTAGACGCCATGTGTCCAATGATCTTGTAGATTGTTTCCATCTGTTCAGCAGAGGACCATATGGCTCTTCCTCAAAAAATCTCAATCACAATTAGAACCATAAAATGTTTGGAAATAAAATAGATTAACTTATTTGGAGCAAAACAAATTATGGGAATTTCTCAATCAAATCATGTTACTATATGATATCTTAGAACTCTAATCCTGTCAAGATGGGTTTATGGAAACAAATTTGACAGCTACACCATTCCTTTGGCTACTTGCAAGTCGTAGACTTTCAAGTCAACCTATGCTCTATAAAATCCCTCACCTCACGCCCACTTTATGGCCGAGCTGAAGAAACTGGTTACAACTTATTTTGGGCCCGCTCCAAGGTTCGTCTACTTTGGATCATCCATGCTTGGCTTTGTGGATTTGAATACCAAGGCCATTCCAGTATCGGGGAAGCTTTATTTGCATGGCTTAATTACTTGAGGTAAACCAAAGTCTCAAATATCCATTCTTTTACCAGCCACAAGGTTCCTTGCTTGGGAACTCTGGATCATACTCGAAATCGCATCATACACCAACAAGAAATCTGAGATGAATATTACTTAACAAATCAATGGATCGCTCAGTTGATTGAGTTCGTGAATCCATACTCTAAATGCGCTGGTTCTATGACTCATAGGCTAACGTGCTCCTAAGATGGAAACATATTAACCTTTTTACAGCCGTGAACAATTGACTTAATCACCATAATCATCAAGACCTTATCCCAATTAGGGGTCAGCCACATGAATCTTATTCCTTCATTCCTCTCTATTAATGTTACTTGGAATATACCTCCATCTGACTTCTTATAGGATTTTTTATGGTTCAGGCTTAGGAAATCCGGATGAGATAAGGGCAGGTAGCTTATTAAAGATGAACAAGGAAAATTCATTGTTGGATAAAGCATCCATTTGGGGCATCCCTCTAATTAGGCATAGTTGTGGGCGTTAGTGTTTGGTCTTGATCTGACATCTCTCACTCATAGATCGTGGCAACTCACAGCTAGTGGTGGAAGCAATGCAAAAACAAGGAATTGGTTTCAGATATGGAGGCACAAGAGGATTTGGAAATAGTGTCTTCGGACCCCAAAGAGCTTTGAGTTAGTTAAATTTAGTCATATGTTTAGGGAGGCCAATGGTCTGGCCGATTGTCTTGCTAGAAAGGTTATTTCAGTGTCAAAATTTAGTGAGTCATTGTTATGTGCAGCCCCGCGGTATATAGTTCATTTACTTCAGTTCAATAGTATGAGTCTGGGCTTAGTAAGAAAATTTAGTATCATCTACTTAGTATGCTTCAGTTTGTACTTCTCATTTTGCATTTCAACAAAAAAAAGTCACCTCCCTCTCTCTCTCTCTCTCATGCAAGTGCAGGTGCCCTTTTAGAGGACTTGTAAACAAGTGCAAGTTGTTGATTTATATCCTATAGCAAAGCTCGTCTTTCATTTATTGTGTCGCTATATTGGTATAACTATGTTTAGTATGTTCACCATAATTAAGAAATAAAGAGTCGTTATCTGAAACCATGTGGTTCACCATGTAAACATGCATTTTTGTCATTAAATATTTCTCCCATTCACGTTAAAAATAAAAATATGATGATGTTATTGAAAATAGAAGAGAGAGAGAGAGAGAGAGAGAGAGAGAGAGAGAGAGAGAGAGAGAGAGCAGGAGAGAAGGAAAAGTATTCAATACCAGGTCTGCACTAGATTGCACATTCAAGCCCAAATCTTCATGTTATTGATTTTCTTCGTTGTTTTTCTTCCTTTCTCCAGTTCACATGATTAGGAAGTCATTGTAGTGAGAAAGCCAAGTCAAGTTCATCTCCAGAAGAAGCCATGTGTTATCCAACTAAAACTTGCGCCGCCCACTTCCCCCCATGTGTCACTCAATCAAAGAATACAAAACTAGTTTCACACGGCCTACTGAACTTCTTATGTAGGTGGTAAGCGATGACGTGAGTGACCCAAAAGACCGGACCTCTATTAATTTGTACGTTTCTAGTCTCTCCTTTCCTGCTGTTGTTCTTCTTCTTGTAGGATGTGCCTTGACATGCAGATGAAGGGCCTCGATAATCCAATAGGTGGCCCTACCAAACCTTCTTCAGCATTTTGACGTTTCTCCATGCAGCATGAGAACGTAGTTTCACTTTCATCAACTAAAACTAAAGAAGTCTTCTTCCTTCCAGATGATATATAGATCTCCTGTTCTGGCCATACCAGTGCCTGCAGAATTGATGGTCATTTTTTATGACGTTGAAAGTACTTCCATATTCAGCAAATAGTTCCCCATGGGTGCTTGAGTGTGGGGCAAGAGCGAGTCTCAATCGCGCAGGTTATGAGTTTGAATCTGCTCAAGGTGTGTCACAGTCTTTATCTAATTAGTATCGCTGTAATTAAATAATAATAATAATAACGCTTCTCTAAACCTTCTTAGGATTATGAACACCATTCCAATTAAACTTTTATATCTCAAATAAACATTGGGGAATCCAAAAACATCCTTTTTAAAATTTGAATTTACAACCCATTTTTGTTTGAGAATTGATGTTTTTAGAAGAAAATTTTCCATAAATGTGAGCCTTTATTATCCTTTCTGAAGGGGGAGCAAACAGCATAAAATGGCAGAGGTAGAAGATATTTTCTTTCTGGAGTCTCCTGCTAAACAAAAAGAATTTCAATGTAATGATACTCAAAAAACGGATAAAAATCAGGACGGATATAGCTGGGACTCGAATTTTAGCCTCGTTTTCTTTGGAAAGGTTTTCATGAGAATTTTTCTTCTCAATCATAGTGATTGAGCATATTAACTACCAGAGGAAAACCCCTCCTTGCAAGAGTCTTGATAATCTTAGATGCTTAAATAGCATTTTCCAGCAGCTTTTTGTTATTTAACAATACTTTTAGAAGGTCTAAGTCTAACCCGTTCAAGCATTCTTAGACTACCTATACACACAAAAAAGTCTCTGATTGGATCTTTGTAATGCATGTTTCTTCATGCTTTAAATCAACGCCATTTATATTTACAACAAAAAGGTGGTTAGAATGATCAGATGGGGTGTGATTTTTCTCAGCCCGACCTACAGAATCAAATCTCTAACTCTTAGATAAAAAGGAAGGAGTCGTATTGAGAAATTGTTCAGTCAATCATTCCATTAATTTGACAGGCAGCAGTAGCCTGGTACATGAGATCAAGAAGATAGGGCATCTGAAAATCCTACTTGCTTGCATCCTAACTTGATCTAATTGTTCGATTTCCTTATTCTATGAGTTGCATTTCTTGTCCTCTCAGTCTAGATATTAAACTCGAACGATGCTCTTTCTTCGTAGAAAAAAGAAGAAGTTGTTAGTTTGACCTTTCTTGAGAAAAGGCCTATGGGCAACCCAACCCTCAATGAAACAAATTTAACACAAGACAAGTTTCCCATCCCAAGCCTTTATTCGGATGTGATTTTTCACACTTAGGCAAGGGCCAAATAAGATGAACAACTTCGATTTAGAAAGAAAAAAAAAAAAGATAAAAAGAAAAGAAAATTGGAGTCTACTAGAAGATACTATGTAGGTGTCCAAGATTGTCAAAACTCTCTTTACAAATGACAACTAATATTTTAACCCCAAAGCCCTAACCACAATGGTGCAAGAAGGAGTCTCTTACCCGAGTGACCAGAGTTTGAGATTATGCATAGGTATGTATATGTCTACCATTAAAAAAAATGTCTAACATTTTTTTAAGTTGTATATTTACTTTCAGGGAAAATTTTATTTCTCAGCTGGTCCAAGCAGTGATTAGTGAACGATTCAGCTCGTGTAAAGTTCCCTGGTCGTTTAATCATCTGCACACCACGCAAAGAGGATTACAAACTAAGATTGCTTTAGGATGCTGTAAGCAAGGATTTCTTTGTTTAATGGGATACGGAATCGGATTGTTCCATGTGTTGTTCCTGAAATAGAATTGACTAGGATTTTAAGAGATATTCGCCAAGTTTTTAAAGATATGCCCGTGACATGGGAAATCCAGGTTAGATCCCTGGGCCTAACCAAAAATCCTTATCTTTCAAGGGCATCAAGAAAATGGCCACCCATTTTGACAATGGAGAGGCACTAGGACATGGTCTTACGTACTGAATTGGATAGATGGCTTGGACTCATTATCTTTAAATATACAACCCTTCAATAACGGATCATTGGTGATGCTAGACATGACTGAATTTAGTGCGGCCGCTGAAGGTTCTCCAATCTAGTTGTTTGATCATTGGTGATGCTAGACATGACTGAGTTTAGTGCGGCCGCTGAAGGTTCTCCAATCTAGTTGTTTGATCATTTCCAACCAGCCAAACCTGCGGCGTTGAACATAATCCCAACACTCTTGTGGGCTTATAGGGGATTCGGTCATTCTATAAACCGGTAGCTGGTTGATCTGATCAGACCCCGGACACATGAGAGCCCAGTCCGGGAAGAATGAATGATCAATAATTGGATGCCTGAGTCATTGCTCATCTTGGTAAATGACATTTATGATGAATTTGCATTAGTTTAGCTAACGCATGATTTGTCCTATACCACTTGTGTTTGTGTAATTCATCTAGCATTCGGGGTAGTCTAAATTATATAAAGATCAGCTATGATCATCTGAACATGATGGGATCAATGGACCATTCTAGCACCAAATCAATTCTGATACAAGGATTGAGGGCCTGCTTTCTGTTTCTTTTTCCTTCTTCTTCTTCTCCTGGTACATGTAGCTTAACAGAAGGGTCTAATTGTCAGAAAGGTGTCATATCAGTGAACGTAGACACATTCCTATGAGAAAATGAAGCATTTTTCCATGATTTGCTCCAGGCTGTTTGCATTAAATGGACAATTTTGCGGCACTTTGAGTGCGGAGTAGCTTTTGTTTTCTGTTTTAGATAATTTTTGCTGCCAAAAGAGGAGATTCTTTTGTTAGCTTCTATGATCGAGTAAGCTTGACTCGGGCATTACGCCCGTATGCCAAATCATTCTATAACGACAAACTTCCTCTCGTTTTCCCTTTGAACACAATACAAGCGATATTCCTACCAAGCCCTTGCAGCTAGGATTCCTCCAGTACACCATGGTCCCGTCTATTGGACATTTGTCCTGACCAACACCTCAAGGCACAGTTGCATTCAGCTTGAGGTCCACAAAAGATTTCCCTTTTTGTTTGCATCCAGGACCCCACTTTAGTGGGCCATCGGAAAATAATTGTACTAGTCGATTGATCCTGATTGTCCATTCAAGTTTTGTACTGATGATTTAACCATAAGTTGCTAGTGGATCACAATCACTAGCTAGGAATTAAGTCCATTGAATGAGTAGTTAAGATCACTTGTCAAGTGTTACACTCAAACGCCCCCAGGTTGCTATCAATGCATGGGATCGGGAGATTCAAGACTTTTAGTTGCTTGCATTTCTTGCTTATTACTATCCCAAACTATTAAGGCAGCCCGGTGCATGAAGCTCTTGTGTATGCAGGGTTTGGGAAGAGGCACACTACAAAAGGTCTATAGTATGCAGTCTTACCTTACATGTTTGCAAAAGGCTATTTTCACGCTTTGAATTGATGATCTCAATGTTATACAACGACAATTCTACCGTTTCACCAAGGCTCGCCTTCTATTATCTGAAAATATTACATAAGAAAAATAACTTTTTATAACGTTTAGCTGAAATTTCTTAATTTTCTCCATAACTGCTTATGTTATCCTAAAACATTGGGAAGTAGAAATAAAATGTTACTAATTTGATATTTATGAAATGGATTTACTATTTCATTTCATAGGTTTCTACCTAGCTAGATCTTGTTATTATAGCAATGAACTAGATATGTAGGAAGGTTAGAGATTCAACTAGAACAAACTCTCTTTGTATATGTTAATTTGACATTAAATAATTCTTAATTATATGTCTTGAAATTGACAAAACAAATCAAGTATTATCTTTGCCAAGATAAAAAAAAATTAGGATGGAATATATTCCAACATGAAAAGAAACACGTTTAGGATTTGAGAACATGGTGGTGAACTTGTTTCTTTTGTTAAAGGAAAAGCTTTGACAGAAACATGTTTGAACATTTTGGTTCCAAAGCTGGGGCACTGGGCTTGACCCTAGTAGGAAAAGTAAAAAAGCATTGAATTTCAACAGTTCTGGGAGCCATTTTTGCGAAGGCTGGTGGAGGAAGGGACTCCAGATGCAGAGACGATAATCATGGCTCCTTGCACCGTGATTCTCGAGGTTCCAAATCCGATCTGCATGGAACCCATCATGCAGAAAGCTAGTGTAACAATCTAACCTTTTCGTTCTTTAATCACCTAAAAACAATAAATAATAATCTATCAATCATAAGATTATAACAAATTTTTTGAAGGTTCTGATCTCTTAAGGCTTTCCAGCACTTAACCCATTCACAGAGAGCTTTGTCCATGCAAGCAAACTTCTCACTTTTAACAGAAATCACCCATGCAGTAAACTACTGCTACTCGAATCAGCTAGGAAACAACCGATAATGAACCTAGTAATCCATTTTTCTTGTGATTCAACTCTATCTCGCTTTTCTGTCTTGACCATGTCAGTGCTGGCTTTCTTGCTGTGGTCTAGAAGGTTTTAGACCAGGGATTTTTACAAACAAAAAATTCTCATTTTCTTTCTTTGATCACTTTTCTGAAAGAACGAAAAGAAAAAGAAGCTACTTCGGATGCCATTGACTTAACACCCAGTATCCATGATGAGGCGAACTCGTCTTTCGTTTATTAATCAGCTGAAAACAGCATATAATAACCGAGTAATCATAATTAAGACTCCCAGTATTTTTCTTTTGGGAATATTCTACTCTAACTAAGCTTGTCTGTCGTAACCCATCTCAGAGATAGCTTTTCTCATGCGATATAGAAGGCCAAACCAAGGATTTTGCCAACAAAATCTTCCCTTCCTTTCTCTGAATCTCGTCTTTTGATAGACAAAATGGGTTAACAATGAGCTACTTTTGGATGCAATCGACACTCTCAGAGACCAAGATGACCTGACACTTGTGTTTCTTAAGTCACTCGGCTAAAAACAACACATAATAACCTGGTAATCATGGGATTCTACTCTTACTAATGTTTACTGTCTTAAACTATTACACAGATAGTTTCTTTCATGTCTTGTAGAAGGTAAACCAAAGATTTTTACAGGCAAAATCTTCATTATTTTCTATGTCTAGATCTCATTCTGCATGACAAAAAAGAAAGCTTTCCTTTTGGATGTCATTGACTTAGCTCTCAACGGCCATGATGAGAGGAGCACTTGTTTCCCATTCATTAATCAACACATAATATATAAGCTAGCAGTCACAAGATATCCCAGATTCTACTATAACTATGCTTCTCTGTCTCAACCCATTTCACAGTTTTTAGAAGGCAAAGCCACAAATTTTCACAGGCAAGAATCTTCATTAATTTTCTCTGTCTAAATCTCTTTCTCTGCAAGACAAAATGAAAAGGAAGCTACTTTTGGGTGCCATTGACTTAGCTCTCGACGGCTATGATGAGGGGAACCCTTGTGTTGTCTTGGGAGACAAAATCATCTACGTATAAAATAAAGGGCTGTGATGGCAAGAATAATGGGAACACCTTTGTGTTTGTAGGTAGTGCTGGGCCTGCTCTTTGCCCTTTTGTCATGTTCCTTTCCTGCTATCACAGCTTTACCAACCCACTAGCTCATGGTGGGTTGCTGAGAGCCTGTGAAGCTATACACACCATCTTATAATTAGCAAACAAACGAACAAAAATACCCAAAAAAATTCCATTTGGTGGTCTCTCAATCATAAGCGCACAAAGATGATTGGTTTATCTATGGAAGAAAGGAAAAACACAATAATCAAAGGGAATGAATCTGTGGTCCCAAATTTTCCCTGTTGATCGATATCTAGAAGCATAATAAAATGAAAGAAAAAAGGAGGAATGATAGTGCAGAACGGTAGCGATGAATTTCGGCATGAGTTGTAATTACTCCACTGTTTGATCTGGACTGGATATTCATCATAATGGGTCCAACCACCTACCTGCAATTCACTGATGGTGGCCTTCGTGTGGGTTCCACACTTAGTAACCATCTGATCGGGCTATAAAGCACTGTTGATTTTGAAAATCAGGCCGAAATTCGATCTGGCACCTCTCTTGCTGCATCATGATTACTTGAAAAAATAAAAAGTTTAAAAGAAGTCGTTTTTGTGTAGCTATCTATGGATGGATGGATGGATTCAGTCCAGGCAAAGCCACTTGCTGTGGGCCCGATGAGTAGAGTGGGCCTAGATGAAGGTTAGGCTATCGGGTTACGTGTATGCCATGGATCTAGCTTTAAGCCTACTGCCTGCCAGTGAAGAAAAATTCGAAAACGCAAAGCAAAAAGTGTAAAGAAGGATTTGGGTTTGATAGAGGATGCCAAGTCAAGATTCTCACACTGAAGGTTGTATTTGGGGTGGGGCCATTTTCTAGTAGGTTATTTTGGTGGGTGCAACATCCTCTTCCATGCATAATGAAGAATGATGGGTGCTGCCTAAACTTTAGGGCATGGTCCTTGGATACCCTACACAAATACAAAACCCTAATTTTCAGGGTACGACCCTTGGATGCGTACATACAGTCACAAATAGTCCACATGAGGGTTGGTGAAAATGACATTCTTGAAAAAGAACTATGAAAATAAGAAGAAACATAATCTTACACTCTCCCTTCACAGGATTTACCCTAATTACTTTCTTTTGCTAAAATTCATCCCAATTACTTGTTGAAAGCTAAGCATTTTCTTTAAACATTAATTATGTTGAATCACATCAAGACCAGCCTCCTGATCTATCTGTAGCCGTCCAAGTTAGATCTCTTTTACAGCCAGCAAGTTAAAAGGTGTTGATGATGATGTGGGACTCAAAACCTTTCACAAGCAATCCATTTACATGAATAAATATGCCAGTTGCATGTTAAAGATTAGTTATTAAGAAAATTACACCTACTATAATTTTGACCCCAGTTGCAGCAACCAATTATTTCCTGAACATAAATATGGCTAAAAATGTCTATAAGATTGCAAACAACATAATTATACTGTCTTACACATTTTTAGAATCACTAATTAAGTTTGTAGATCTGTCTTGCAGTCGTTAAGTTTTACATAGATGAAAAGGTGATTATGGATGTTAAAAAGGAAAAATAATAATAATTAGAAAACAAATTAATGTATCTGCATGCATAATTATGATAGGTACACACGTTAAACACTAGTTAAGAAGATGATTAAGAAGAAGAACCTACAAGTTTGACCTAGCAAACATGGTCTCAACAATAGTGTACATAAGAGTGCGTACAACATGATTATAATGGTTAATTGCACATTTCAAAGTTGTTAAGCCAAACAACTTCTTTTTGCCATGTATAATTGGATGTTTTTTTGTAGTTAGAAACTTTTTCCCCAGCCAATCATATATCACCTGCACTTTACACTTGCAACTCGTTATTGAAATTACCGCTCCTCATATATATAGACAGTACTCATGGATATCATTCAATTTATGATGTAATGGACACAAAAATGGACACAAAACCTTTTATGATCCTCAATTTGTCAACAAACAATGCATTTGCATGCATAATTATGGTAGTTACACTTGGAACTTATGCCTATTAGAGTGAAGGCAACATGATTATAATTTGTTTATATTGAAAATTTTGTGTTTGTTAACAGAAAAACTTCTATTTACCATGTATTACATAGAAGTCATTGATAGTGTCTGCTGGAAAATTATTTGAGCTCTTATTCCAGATATTATAAATATTTTTAGACCAATGTAGTCACATGGAATATCTTGGAGAAAGTCAAATATGTAGACTTCAACCCTTTAGGTGTGGTCCCACACTCTTTCATGAACCACAAGCCTTTCACTTAGGCAATGAAAATATGCAGGTTCCTTAGGGTGGATGTGTGTCTCTTACAGTTCTCATGTTAAGGTTAGACAAAATGTGGATATGATTATGGAACTCAAGACCTTTAATAATCCATAGTTTGCCGGTAAATAGTGCATTTACATGCATGATTTTTTTATTTTTATTTTTCTATTTATACATACATACATGTGTGTGTTAATTTTAGCTATTTTATGTAGGTGATATTTGATTGGCTGTAAAAAAGTTAAAAGGAAAAGGCAGTTAGAAACTTTTTCTCAACCAATCAAATGTCACCTACACTTTACATCTGCAATTCCTTGCTGAAATTACCGCTCCAGCTACATTCATTGGAGATTCACGAACACACCCATGGGACAGAATCGCTGTAAAAACGTGACAGAAAATGGACTAAACAAAGTGAACTTCAATGAGAAACAAACTCACGAAACTGAAATACAGACAGAAACAGAAGGCCTGTAGAGGAAACCAGGGGGCAGTTACATGCATAATTATGATAATACCACGTTAAATTGTAGTTTACAAAGACTGTTAACCGAAGGCTACCAACCATCAATTTCGACCTTGTCAACTTCAATCCCACTAACAATGTTTCTCAGAGTACGGACAACATGATTATGCTGGCTAATTTGGCTTTTTAATATAAATAAATAAATTATTTACCACATGTTGCATGTATGCCCTTCATAGTGTCATCTAGAAAAACTATTTTAGATCATATACCAGATATTGTGAATAATTTAGACCCACTAATATTATGAATATGTATAGGAAAAAATCAAAATATATACATGCATTTCCTAGGTGTTTAAAACATCAAGCTTAATAGGACAAAGGTGGTCCCTTACGATTGTTCAATTAGGGATACATAGAACAAAAATGTGGTCATGGTATAATGGATCAAAACCGTTCATATCCACAATTTAGCTGTAAATAAGGCGTTACATATTAAATTAATATTGGCTTACAATTAAGCAAAATTAGCCTACAATTCAATCTCCAAGGAGGAGCCTAGCACAACAGTAGAGTTGTCGTGGGGTGACCTTGAGGTAACAGGTCACTATAAGCTTAATTATTAACTTAACAACCCTAAATTGCAGCAGTTAACCATTATAATCATGTTAGTTAGAAAAATCGAGCAGCCAGATACACAAAACTCCCGTGTATGCAGGGTTCGGGAAAGGGGACGACCAAAAGGGCAGAAGATTTTAGACCAATGCAATATAATGAAATATCCAAGAAAGTATCCAAACAAAATGCCCTTACCCCTGATTATGATATCCTCTTGAATCTCTTCAGGTTTGTATGCACCATAGTTTTGCAATATATTAAAAAGGGGGCAGTCCCGGTGCATGAAGCTCCTGCCTATGCGCGGTCCGGGAAAAGGGTGGACCACAAGGGCCTATAATAGGCAGCCTTACCTTGCATTTTGCAAGAGGTTGATTCTACGCCTTAAACCTGTGACTTCAAGGTCACATGACGACAACTTTTACCATTGCACCAAGGCTTCCCTTCACAACTTTTACCATTGCGCCAAGGCTCTCCTTCTTCTTCAAATCATGATTTGTGAAGTGATATTCCATGCCCTAAGAGCAGCCCCGTTGCATGAAGCTCCCACCTATGTAAGGTACGAAGAAGGGACAGACCACAAAGGCCTATAATAGGCAGCCTTTCCTTGCAATATATTAAAAACAAAATATAAGGCAATCTGCATGCATTTCTGCCTAGAAATTCAAAATATGTTGCTTCACTGGGATATTAATTTAATATGCAACATAGACGGCCTGTTTGATAAATGAGTTTTTATATGGTGTTTGCAGGATAATTGATACAAGTTTGCTCTCGCAGCTAAAAGGTACAAGTAGGCCCTTGATTGCTGGTGATCCAAACTATTCATCAATTTAAACCCTAAATTTCTGGAGATCCGAGCTATTCATCTTTTAAGCCGTAGATCTACAGAAATCCAAACTATTCATATTTAGGATATGACATGGGTAGTGACATGTACATCCCTCGTTTTTCCTCAGAACCCCTCGCAAAATGACAATGAATGGCTATTAACTGAAGGTAAACCTAGATACTTGAAGATACGAATTATTCATAATTTTGTTTTTGACTTAGATGAGCAATGATCTAAAATTCTTGTCCGCATCTTTTAATCCTAAAATGTATGTAAAAATTTGACCATCCATTTTTCAACCCATGAAAAATAGTGACTATATATAAAAAATAGGCCTGCCTTGAGTTATAGCTGTTTTATCCCATTTGGCACGAGGCTAAGGAAGAGAAACTAGGGAACATATATCACTATCCTATGACATTTTCACATATGCAAAGTTTGAAGAAGGGGGGAATTACAATGGATTAATAGTAGGGAGGCTTACCTTGTGGTGCAAGAGACTGTTTTTGTGCCATTAACCCATGACCTCAAAGTCACACGCCATTGTGCCAAGGCTCCACTTTTTAAGGTACCATGTTAAATAATGTGGGTTATCGCCCTCCAACACGACACAAGAGCGAATGGTCCCGATCACCCAAGATGTGGACCCAGTCCTACACAGACTAAATTGTTGGCTAGGATGACCCAATGCTATTGAGTGAACTCTGTACACTTGAGTCATGTCCCCATCCTAATATTAATTAATACATATATTATTTTCATTTTTTATAAATAAATAAATAAATAAGGGCGGGGGTGTGGAAGAAGATGCAGGCACCCATCATACGAGGGAGGAGGCATTTGCAGCCGATGGATTCAGAGTCTGATACCTACAAACCCCACAACACCGTCAGAAACCATAGATTGGACCACCTGCTCCAACACCAACAACCAATTTCCCGATGCATTAATTATTTTATTTTATTTTCTCTCTCTCTCTCTCTCTCTCTCTCTCAGGAGGCAGGCAATGAATGATATCGCATTGCCGGCGAGATATCCTCCCTCTTAGGCCGCATCTCGCCGTGATCCCGGTATTCTATCAAATCAAACAAGCATCTACTAAAGTGCGCCAGAGGTGACGCACGCGCATCATTGCCCTTCCTCGGTCTAAGTCTCTAACCGGGAGGGGGAGCCGTGCGCCTCGCTCTCTCCTTCTGGCCGCGGGGAGAAGGAACACTCGGCGCTGCAGGCGCAAGTTAGCTCAACCTTTTTGCATTCAATGGATGTGTACTCATGCGGTAATAATTGCTAGCCGAGATATCCTCTATATCTTGTTATGAACCTCGATAAGTTCGACTTCGGATGAGATTAATTCATACGAACATGGAAAGATGCTAAACAAAGGAAATAATTTAACCTTTTTCTATTTTAATAATTTTTTAAAAATCATTTATGAAGAGAGAGAGCAACATCATAACAAAATGAAAGAAGCTTTAGTAAATTAAATTATCAGTAGAATTCTACCAACATATTTTCTCTCAAGATAAAATTCCCAGTAATTTGACATAAAAACAGCTATGCTACCTGAATATTTCTTTTTGACTATTTTTCCAAACCAAATATATTAAAATATTTCTTTTGACTATTTGAAAGCACAACAAACAAATCTGCCTCTTTTTTCTAATGGGGTTGAAACTTTTATTAATTTTACAGTTATTTTCTCAAAATATAAAAACAATTGAAGAAACAACAAACCCACATGACATCTTTGAAAGTGACTCTAAATTATGAATTTATAATGATAAAATAATTTTGTCAATGCTCTAACAATATTTTGTGCTGGGACAGATGTTGAAGTGAGACTCTTAATATCATAAACTAACAAATTAGATTGGACAAACACATTATCCTTTAAATGATAAATAAAATAGAAGACAAAATATTAAACTGATGAAAAGACTTTTGCTAATAAATATAAAGTCAAATAATACTGTGATTGATTAACTTAATATGACTTGGGAAGAAGGGGAGCAGTACCAGTGCGGTGAGATTTTGCCGCTACGATACGGTGTTATTTCTCGTGACACAAGAAAATGGAGGACGGAGAGAGAAGAATTCACTCGTGACTGGCAGTAGCCGGTAAAATCCAAAAGCGGTAACCGGTGGCGAGAGATCCTCCGCCAAGATATCTACCAGTAAATGGAGAAGATTTGCAGTGCCCTTCGTTTCCGGAGCATCAGATTTCATGCGCTGACTGAAACCACTTCTCTCCTCCTCTAAACCGCCTACGAGTTGCCGAAAACAGCCCATTTACCACGGCAAAGCACCTTGCAAGAACTACGGGGAGTTGGAAAGGAATCTCGGTAAACCGCCGCAGTTTTGCGAAAAGATCGCCATTTTGCGGGGTAAAATCTTTTCAACGGCCTATAACATTGGCCCGGTTTAGTTCACTTTTCCAAGGCGTCGTTTTTACGGTTGAAAAACCGCCGGTTTTTCTTTACAGGAAGTTGTTAGGTTTTTCACACTGCGGCCGGAAAACTGCCTTTCAGTAGGAAGTCTCCGTTGCTGCAAGGGATTGAAAACTGCTTTTCTTTACCGAATGCTTGATTGTGGTAGTATTCGATCGCAGCCTGAGCTTCAAAATTCGATTTTCCTTCGAATCAACTGCTGAAAAGCCCCCTTTTTCTTGGTGCGTGTTCTAAAACTGCTTCATTTGCTCGTCATCTGTCTGAAATCTCAATTTTCTTTTGATTCTTGCTTGTAGACTGCTTTTCCTGTTGAATCACAGTGGATTCTTTGCTCCGGAAACTGGTTTCCAGAAGAATCAGCTGCCGAAAACCTCTTTTCATCGTCAAATGCTTGTTTCGCAGTACCGAACCCGTCCTTCAGCTGCAAATACTGCTTGAAATAGGTTTTTCACTCGAATCAACTTCTAGAAAGTCTGTTTTCTTGAATGCTACCCTAGAACCAGTTCTCTGTTTAACTAGCTCTCAGAAACTACTTTGTCTTAGTAACAGTTCTAGAGCTGGTTTCTCTCACTGCGGCCAGTACAAGAACTGCTTCCAGAAGTTATATGATCGATTTTGAAAATTCTTTAGTAGCGATCCTACTTATTGCTCTGAGATCCATTCCTTGCCTTGTTCATGGAAAGTGGAGATCTACTTGTTTGGATTACAGAGCCAGTAAGAGATCTTAGAAGAACACAAGCTGGCCGGGGATCTTGCCGCGGAAGTTAGAAAATTTTCCTCCAATTAATCATATTTCCACTCGAGCAGTCAGATTCCAGAAATGGGCGTACAGTTTAAAGAAACGCTGAGAAATCTCTGTAGCAGCAACGGATGGTCGTATGCTGTTCTCTGGAGGGTTAAATGTCCTGATTCCATGTAAGTTCCAGCTTCATTTAGGGTTTTGTTTTTCTCTCTTTATAAAATCTGTTGAAATTTTTTGTTTTTCTCTTAATTTATTTTCGTATTTTATTTTCTGCTGTTAAGTTGGCTTGTTGCCTCCTCACTTCTCTCTGTCTGTGTATGTGTGTGTGCGTGGCATCTTGCTGATTTTTGGCTTTGTTATGTTGTCATGTTGGTTCAGCATATTTGTTTTTTGCTTCTTTTATTGTTTTTGTTTTTTTCTGTTTACTATGACTTGAGTGTGGAGTCTGTCGAGAGTTCTTTTTATTTTTTTTTTACTTTATCTACTTTAATGAGTTCTGATTTGGTTCCTGATACTGATGTTTTTACGAGTGCTATTTACTTCACTGCTGTAGTTCAGTTGTTTCTTTCGGCTTTTCCACCACTGCAATGTTACCGTAGAAAATATCTACAGTGTGGTAGAGATGGATTTGTACCAGTGCCATTTTTTGTTTCAGTGTTTTTGTAATCGTGGTTGATGCGTTGGTGGTAACATTGGTGTGGATTAGGTATAATTTAATCTATTTGACTAGAATCTTTAACCTGTGCCGATGGTTGTTTAAGTAATTGTTCATATGTGTGTGTATTTGCCTTTAAATTAGTATCTCAATATATCCTAGTATCTAATTATGTTTAGTCATTAATAGAAACAACCCAAATTTATGGTAAGAATAATTAGAGAATTTGGTCTATTTTTGGTGACAAACTCAGCTTTTGTATTGCAGAGTCTGCCCAGTCGCCTTTTAATTGATCATATAGAGAATGGATTTAGGTGAATTAGGAGTTGGGATGTTTTATGAATGCAGAGAAGACTATTCTTGCTGATCTCTAGGATGTTCTGTAAACCAGGTTGTTGAAGTCGGAAGATGCTTACTTTGAAGATCGATTTGGGATCATGACTGAGAAGATGCTTCAGCAGATCCATGTGGTGGGAGAGGGGTAAATAAGCTGCACATTTTTTGTGATTATCTTTACTAAATTGGTTCTGTACTGTTCTTTTCATTTTCCATGGAGATTCTACTGTTCTGCACTGTAGTTGATGCTAATGGTCCTGGACAAAAGCAAAAACGCTACATTATGTATGTATCTTATTGACTAATAATGAAGGGACAATGGCCATTAATTTTTTACATTTTGTTATCACTAGAATTGTTGGACAAGTTGCTATTACTGGGAAGCATCGCTGGATTTTCTCAGATAGTTACCAGGGAGAGTTGAGCCCAGTAAGGCCTTCTGATAATCAAACTGCATTCCAGGTATAGCTATATTGAGTTCCTTTTTTTGTTTTTTCTCTATCCTTCTTCGTGTAGGGGCACACAATTTCTTCCATGTTTCTGGAGATGTTTAGATGTTTACATTTCCATGTTGCATTAGGTGGACTCTGCGGCCATTAGTTATGCTTACTGCATAAACAGTACTCTTGCTTATCCCGTATTCTAAGCTTATTATTACTTAAAAAAGTTTTGGTGAGTTTTGTGTGCAAATTTGGCAGTAACTTATTTGAATCATGCCTCACTTGCTTTCTCCATGCATTTGTAACTTCTAAGAAAGTAATATTGTTTTGTTTTTTTTCTCTCTCAGTATGTCAGTTCCTTTTGGGAACAGTGCAGGTACACATCCATTTGGTTTAGTGCACTTATGTGAACTTGTCTTTGTCTTTGACAGGATATAGCCGAGTGGCACCATCAGTTCTCTGCTGGGATCCAGGTCTGTGCTTATTCTTTTAAACATCATTCTTGGTCTGATGCTTGAAATCTTAGCTCATAGCTCCTCAATCTAACCGCTGAGCTCACGGAACAAGCCTAAAACCATTGGTTCTCTCTAACCTTCTACAAACTGTATTCGCCATGCAACTGTGGCTTCAAGCTGCATGACTTGGGCTGATCACTGGTCTCTGTTTTGCAGACAATTGTCATAATTTCTGTGCCATCACAGGGTGTTATTCAATTTGGTTCCACCCAAAAGGTTGGTACATAAAAGAACTTGAATTTCATTGGTTCTTATATAGCTTGAACCTAAACTTTCTTCTACACTTGGGACTTATAACTTACTCTGGTATTGGCATGCAATAATTGTTGCTTTAAGTTGTAATAGTAGAAGTCTTGAATGCATTATGCAAATAAAACTACGGTTCTTGAGTGAGTGCTTTATTACTAGTATGTAGGAAATTGATAGTCTAGGCAATTCTTCTCCAAGTTTTATAATAAGTTTCTGTGTAAATTTTCTGAAAATAACAATTCTTGGCTTGTGAGTATACTTTAAGTTTGACATGGTCCACCTGTAAGGCAATCATATAAGTCTAGGCTTCTTCTAAGTACATAGTAATTGCCTTCTGGAGTGGTTTATTGGTTAGAACTGATATACTATTCAACTTTGGTCCTAGAAAGAACCTATAAAAGGGAGCTTCAGTGTGTCTACACTGCAGGAGATGAATTTACTTTGTCGTCTCAGGGTATCTTGGAGAAGAATTGTGTGGAAAGACGCATACACATTTCCCCTGTTTGAATCTTGGTGCTGCTCAACAGTTTGGTCTTATACTTCCTTGTGAATTAAATGAACTTATTATTTTATCTTAGTCCACTGCACAGGATATCTTTTTCTCAGACCAATGCTGGAAATTGTAAACATGTAGAGTGTAGAGCCATAGTCTTTATTGAATTAGAATAGATGAGTGGAACATGTAGTGGTCTTTGTTGAAAATGCAATAATGTGTATGCTGTTCTAGATCAAGATGCATATTTATAAGATTTAATTTTGTTTCCTGATCGCTCTCAAATCTCTGAGGAAATGGTGGATGGAGATATTATGGAGCTCGATCACGTCTTGAAATTGTGAAACTGTGTATGCCATTGTAGATCAAGATGTGTATTTAGAATATTTGATATTGTTTCTGGGTATCTCTACATTTCTATGACGATATGGTGGATGGAGATGTCAAGTCATTTGGATTAGGCATAATATAAATTTGAATATTTAGTCTTAAAATCTGAATTAAGTTGGATACTTGGAAGAAGTAGATTTGTCAAGCCCACTACTAGCTTACAATGGCATTCTAGTTTTTACTTTTTAAGTTCTCAATATATTGGGTTGATGCCATTGCTTGTCTTCATTGATTCACTAATAGGACTGCATATCAAGTTAATGGTAAGACTCTGAGGCTGTTTAGCTCTTGTTGAACTGATAATTGATGATCCCCTGCTGTTTCTGATACAGATTGTGGAGCGATTGGAGTTCGTGGATCACATTAGAAGTTTGTTTCGACAGCTTGAAAGTATATCTGTGTCTTTTCTGTCTAGGAGTGCACAGTTCAACAATGACAGTTTTGATCCGCATGGGACTTTTGCTTCTGTGATTTCACCTAACAATACATATTCCAATCATGGGAACAGCAAAGGCTTGCATGATAACAACTTGAGTAAGATTCCTTTCCATTGGGGAGTGAACCATAACAGCTCACAACCTAGTACATTTGCTATACCAGTATTGTCTAGATCATCTCATGGAACAAGAAATTCTAGTGAGTTACTTCAGAAAGTGGCCTCCTTCACAAGAAACTCTTCATTGAACCTCACCAACCGATGCCAAACTGCCAGTGCAGAAGCTCAGGTCATATTGTCATCATCTAACTTGCAGTTACCACAAGTCCAGATGTTGTCTAGCTCCAGCTCTTCTGGCAATTCTGTTGGCAGCAACACCAGCATGAGTACGTGTAGTAGTAAGTTTTGTGCTTTGACATCAGAGGAGAAACAAGGTCTGTCTGAAATTGGAATTCAAGTCTCCTCAAATATGTTTTCCACAAGTTCGCAGACCATTGTTCCTTGTGGGATGACTTTTTCTAATTTGAAAGGATATTCTAATTCAGCTCCATCATCCATCATCTCTGGATCACTTGATACTGTAACCAACCCACTTCCTGCATATGGAGCAGGCAAAATGGTAGAAAATCAGCATTCTCCATTGTTTCATGTTAATGAAGGTATACCATCTACTTGTACATCATATTCCGTTGGGGGTCCTGTTCCACATCTTCCAAAGGAATTAGCCTGCTTTGACACACTACTTGGGGAGTTCCAATCGGTAAATACTACATTGGACCTTCCTAATCAGAACCTAGAAAGTACCTCGACCCAGTGGACTGCTGGACAAGTAGGACAGGTGAGTGGTGAAATGGCCACACCACCAAACGAAGATCTGTTGCAAGCTCTAGGTATTGCCTCTCCATCATCCAGTTTGGTTGTTGCCAATGTCAATGGTGGTCCTTTGGTCAATGATGTGGCAAGGTCTTTCCAGAATCCCGTCAGCTGCAGTTTAGAATCTTTTGCTGCAGCTCATGATGGGAATGAGAATGTTTTGGATGCACCAGTGCAACTGTCAGGAGATGAAGACTTATTTGACAGTTTAGGTCTGGGTCCTAGACAAGGCCATGGCCAAGAGCCCTGGAATGATATTCCATTGGCAGTTGGGAGTGGTAACCGCCTGAACTTGAGTACTAGCGTTTCAGAGTGCATCTCAGGGTTGGACATGAGTTCTATAACTGGTTCAGAGAAAGGCTTCTTCTCAGAGTCTGAAATTGAACAGCTATTAGATGCTGTTGTTGGTAATGTTAGCTCAGTTACTAATCTTGCTTCAGATGATCAATCGTCCACAACTACAATCACAAGAGCTGGCAGTACTGCCGAATACAGTAATCAAGTACCATTTACAGGTATTTCTTGCTTAAGTGGCAGCATGGACTCTTTGCTGCCTCCTTGTAAACAAGAGAAGATTAACCATGGATCTCAAAATGATATGCTCTCAAAATCTCTGGTCAACTCATGGATTGATGGAAGTTACAGTGTGAATGCTGAGAGTGTTGTTACCATGCAGCCAAAGCGGCATGAGGAACCTGCAAAAGTTACCAGGAAAAGAGCTAGACCTGGGGAAAGTATTCGGCCAAGGCCAAAAGATCGTCAGCAGATTCAAGACCGTGTCAAGGAGCTGCGAGAGATTGTACCTAATGGTGCAAAGGTATTTCCTCTACCACTTGATTTTAATGCTTTGTTCGAGTTATTGGCTGAAAACTGACATTTTGTTGTGCCTGACTGAAACAGTGTAGCATTGATTCTCTGCTAGACCGGACTATCAAGCATATGCTTTTCTTGCAAAGTGTGACAAAATATGCAGACAAACTCAAACAAGTTGATGAACCGAAGGTGAGAATAGTTTCACTCATTACGTTGTGTGTGCAATCAATTAATATATGGGGTTTATGAGTTTAATGCAACTAATCATATGTTATTTCAAATCCATGTGACTGTTCAGATGATCGACAAGGAGAATGGTGTGGTCTTAAAGGACAACTCAAATGGCAGTGGTGGTGGTGCCACCTGGGCATTTGAAGTTGGTGGTCAGACAATGGTTTGTCCAATCATAGTAGAGGACCTCAACCTCCCAGGGCAGATGCTTGTTGAGGTAAAATTTGTAGCGCATAAACAAATGTGCCTAAAGGAAATCCAGTTCTTGGTCCTCAAAGAACCTTCAATATCTATGAAATTGAAATCCCTCTTGCTCTCTTCTGCTGCAGATGCTTTGTGAAGAACGGGGATTCTTTCTTGAGATAGCGGACATAATCAGAGGTTTTGGTCTTACAATCTTGAAAGGAGTAATGGAAGTTCGTGACAATAAAATCTGGGCTCGTTTCGTGGTCGAGGTAAACAAACTTGAATAGCATGTTTTATAGCAAGACAACATGCTTTCGTTTGTTTCGTGATTTTGTAATCCCATCTATTTCTTAACCTCGATGCAGGCAAACAGAGATGTCACTAGAATGGATATATTTCTATCTCTGGTTCAACTTCTACAACAAACAACAACTAGTGGCATTGGTTCCAGCAGTCACCCGCCAGTTATCGACAATGGAACTCCTGTATTTGCTAACTGCCAACAATCACCAGTGCAACTTCCGATCAGCTTACCTGACAGCTTGCAGTGATTGGTAAAATAGTTCTGGTTGGGAACTTCCATGAGTAGGCGAAGCTCTGAATGCCTGCCATGACTGGTAGTTCGGATTCCAGGCTGGCCCTAACGTCTCTTCGTAAGTGGGGATGCATATCCAAATCCCGGTTTGCACTGTGTTTGCATGTGGCCAGGGTGATCCGACCCAAGTGGAAGATGGGATATGGCTGGGTAGGGAAATTTTTTCAAAGGAATTGCTAGGACTTTTCTTTTGAACAGTTTCCCAAAGAGGGAATGGGTTTCATTTCTATGTGGACAGCCTTGAAGTGGAAATGGGGACTGCAATGGTGACAGTAGTAGGGTTGGGGCTACCATCTTAGAAAAATGTGGAGTATTTGTAGCTTGTTGGGTTCTTTTGGTAACCTGTTAATAGTTAGTAGAAGCTCACAGTGTCTAAATACGGGCTGATCTCTCTCTCTCTCTCTCTCTCTCTAATCAGTTAATCATATCAGAAACCTACCAAGTGAGCACCTTTTCTTCATTTTCTGTCAAAAATGACGCTGCCACAGAGTCGACATCAGCATCAAAATCCAACAATTGATTTCTTTCCATAAAAAATTCTGATAAATGCGAAACTATGGGCCAAACTCCTCATAAAAAGCTACCACTGCTATAGAGCCCATGTCAGCATCAAAACCAAACAAAACTGAATTTTTTGCATAAAAAATTATGCTTAATGCTATATTATATAAACTGTGGCCCAAACTCTGGATGTTGCATTCAGGATTTCTTTCAGATGTCATATCCTACAATTGCCTTGTGCTAGAATCCACCTCTCCAATATCTTCACAAATGTCCAATCTGAAGATCATCAATTTTGTTTTATACCAACAGTTTCAATAGTTTAAGCTGTGTTCATGATGGAGGGAATATCTGGTCTCCTTTAAATTTAATGCCTTGTTAACCTTCTTAACAGTTTCGTTAACTTGTACCAGAAGATAACATTTTCCATTCATCAACTTGTGGAGTACAACATGAATACAGAAAGAACTTTCCATAATTGAAAGCAACAGATGCCTTGAATGAGCCAAGTACAACCTATTGAAAGGCCTCTTACTTCGCAATAAACAGGTTGATGGTTCCTGGTCACGGGAATGGATAACATAACTTGTCAAATCTTCGACGTTCAGATTGTCCATGCTAAGTAACGTAAACCATCGATTCTATTACCCTATCCTTCTTCATCATGCAATTTTTATGGTCTTAGAAGCAGCATGTGTGACTGAGGTTTCATTTTAGTTATCGCGAGATATTCATTGGGGTTTGAAGTCATCAAATGAATTGTCACACGGTCTGCTTTTGCCTCGAATCTAATCTCTCCAGGCATGAGCCCCGGCCTTCAGCCCTTCACCCCGAGACAATTCTTGTTAGCTCTATCCATTGGTGCTACCACTCGCTTCCGTGTTACAGGCCAAGGACTTGACATTACAGTCTGTTCTGATACTGTCACTCTTCTGACACTGGTCTCTTTTTCAACGTCAAACAAAAGAAATGTTTAATATAGCTCGAGGAGTGTCAATACAAAGCAGGTTGTGAAGATGGTTTACCTGTTCAAAATGGTGAAGTCTAGTTATGAACTTCTGAGGATCTTAAGTATCCACAATAAAGAATAAGATGATATGGCCAAGCAAAGGCACGACAAAGTTGCTATGCAATTCGAAGGAAGGAGAGAGGTTGTAAACTTAAAAAGTTGGATCCTTGTAAAGATATTCCATCCATTACAAGTACTCTTTATATGTGCACTCTATTTACAACAAAAAGGAGACCCTCCTGTTGGTGGATTGAATGTCTGAGTGAGTATTGAGAGTGGCAGTTTTTGATAGCGAGACTTCTCAGTATTTATTCTTATCCTTGATGTTTGACAAAAGTTATTTAGTGAAGATGATAAGATCTGCTCGGCACGCGGTCGTGTGGATGTTGGGGTTGAAGTTGGTTGCTTGCACCTCTCTTCTATTATCGTTGGTCAGAGTGGCGGGATGCTGATGAGTATATTTATTTACAGATATAAAAGAAGAATGAGACGAGGAAAAAAATAAGGTGGTGGTGACTCCTGCCATTTCAATATAGTTTTACAATCTTTTTGAAAACCAAACTGTCTCTTTCTATTTTCTATCCCCCATCTCTTTCAAATTTAAAATATACAAATGACCATTATAATTATCTCTCTCTCTCTCTCTCTCTCTCTCTCTCTCTCTCTCTCTCTCTCTCTCTCTCTCTCTCTCTCTCTCCAGGCATGTGCACTCCAGTAACGATAAGCAATGGCAATACCGCTCACTGGGAAAGGTACTAATGTTGTTGGGCTATAATGGAAGCCATTACATGAACCAATCGAGCCAGTAATGGCTAGGCCTTTGCCAGTATGGGATAGAATATCAACATTTCCTCTCAAATGAAACTGAAACAGACATGACATTGTTTGAACTTTGAGCCACACGTAAAGTCCATCATTCTTTATATCAGTTATAGCTGGAAACCAGCACATACTAGAGGTCCTAATCATTTGGTTGTTATCCAACAAAGGGATAGTTGCATTTATACATCCAAATAAAAAACTTAAATCCACACCCTAAAACTGGTTTTTCTCTTGAGCCTCACTGAAATTATAGTAGGCCAATTTATGGCCGAACATGAACTTTGAAGCTTTATTTCCATCCAATTTGAGAATTTCCATTTCAAGTGAATATGTCTTGTGAGTTGTGACCTTCTCTTTCTCATCAAATGTGCATAATCTCACACATACTTGTTGCACTTAAAAAGTTATGTATATAGTGGTTTGTTAGTTGTGGTAATGGGTTTAGTAATAGGAATATACTTTTTGCTTATAAATGCCTATATAAAAGGCTTATTATGGAATAAAAAAATGAAATACTATACTAGCATTTTTTGTCTTCTCATATTTTGCAATAGTGGCATTAGAGCCACCATGAGAGAAGAGAGAGCTTTGAGTGCAAAATAAAAATAAAAATTATGAGTGTCAAAACAGAAGTGAGAGAGTGCAGTAATAACTTTTTTCCATTGCAGTAGCAATATTCATTCATAGCTTTAGAAAACTTTGTGCAGCTAGCTATTCCTCACTTTGATGACTATGACCATTGCAGCATGCTGATGAAGAACTTTTTGAGGTCCAAAGAATATTGACAGGTTATTGATGGTGGTGTAGCAGAGTTAGCAGCTGATACAGTTTTGACAGATGTACAAAAAGCAGAGTTAGAACCTTTGAAGCTAAAGGATTTGAAGGCAAAGAATTATCTTTTTTAAGCAATTAACCGGTCTATCTTGAAAACAATTTTGAGCAAAGAAACTTCCAAGTAGATTTGGTATTCAATGAAAAAGAAATACTAAGGATCAGCAAGAGCAAAAAGATAGTAGCTTCAAGCACTTCGTGCAGAGTTTGAAACACTTTGAATGAAATCGGAAGAATCAATTTCTGATTTTTTCTCAAGAATGATGGCAATTATCAACAATATGCGTGTCCATGAAGAAAAGATGGAGGATGTGATGGTGATCGAGAAAATTCTTCGATTGATGATACCAAGATTTAACTATGTGATCTGTTTAATTAAAGAATAAAAAGATCTTGATAATTTTTCAATTGATGAACTGCAAGGTTCATTATTGGTTCATGAGCATAAAATGATCCATCAAAGCAAAGAAGAGCAAGCTTTGCAAGTCTCCACCAACAATTCATCTTTGCTACTAAATAACACAAATTGAGGAAAAGGAAGAGGTAGAGGCAGCAAAAATTACAAATAGTCACGCAAAAAATCTATAGATGCTCAAATCAATGATTCTCAAGGGAGAGGAAGAGGTCGGAGCAGTTACCTACTAAAGTCAGCAGACAAATCTAATATTGAGTGCTTCAGATATCACAGGTATGGCCATTATAAATCAGAATGTCGTACTAATTTAACTAGAGGAGATTATGGACAAGCTGATTTTGTAGAAAGGGAAGAAGATGCATCATTATTGATGGTTTGTCATGCCAAGGAAGAAACCAACAATAATTTGTGGTACTTAGACATTGACTGCAATAACCATATGTGTGGAGACAAATTTACATTCTCTTATTTGGATGAAACCTTTCATGACAAAGTGAAGTTTGTGGACAATTATAAGTCTCCATGATAGGAAAAGGAAAGGTAACAATCTAAACCAAAGGGAATTCTATACAGACTATCTCTAATGTCCTTATTGTTCCAGATTTGAGAACAAATTTGCTTAGTGTTGGTCAACTTCAAGAAAAGGGGTATGAAATCTCCATCAAAGACAGAGTTTGCAGAATTGAAGATGAGAAATTAGCTTAATAGCCCAAGTCAATATGACAGTTAACCGAATGTTTCCATTGCATCTCCAATACATTACTCAATCATGCTTCTCTACAAGATTAAAAGATGAGACATGGTTATGGCATTTTTGCTATGGTCATTTGAATCTTGGTGGACTAAAAATCCTACAACAGAAAAATATGGTGATAGGTCCTCCTCAAAATTTAGTTTCCTCTCAGGTTTGTGAAGAATGCATTGTTAGCAAAAAACTTCACAATCAATTTCCACAAGGAAAATCATGAAGAGCAAAGAAGGCCTTGGAGCTTGTCCATTCTAACATCTGTGGCCCTCTAAACCCAACTTCTAATGGAGGTAAAAGATATTTTATTACCTTCATTGATGATTATAGTTGAAAATTTTGGGAATAATTTTTGTAGGAAAAATTTGAAGCTTGTTTGTATTCAAAAAGTATAAAATGCTTGTTGAGAAAGAAGTTGGCAATCCAATAAAAACTTTTTATATTGATCGAGGTGGAGAATACAACTCACATGAATTTGCAAATTTTTGTGAGACTCATGGAATTAAAAGGCAACTGACAACAACTTATACACCTCAACAAAATGGCATTAGCAAGAGAAAAAATCCCATAATTCTCAATATGGTGCAAAGCCTTAAGTCACGTAGCAGCATTCCAAAAAGTTTTAGGCTTGAAGCATTTAATTGGAGCATTTATATATTGAACAGAAGTCCCACTTGCTATTCAAAATATGACACCTGAAGAAGCATGGAGCAAATTGAAACCAGCTGTAGACCATTTAAAAAATTTTGGGTGTATTGTATATGCCCATATTCTAGACCAAAGAAGGACCAAGCTTAATAATAAAGGAGAAAAATGCATTTTTCTTGGTGTTAGTGATCAATCAAAAGCTTATAAGCTATATAAGCCTAACACTAAGAAAATTGTTATTAGTTACGATGTTGTATTTGATGAAGAAAGCACTTGGTCATGAAGCAAAAATAATGTTGGACAAGAATAATGTATTCTTGTAGATCTTCATGGGGACAAGGATGAGACAAGGCCGCAACCTATGGAGGATGTTCAACAACCAGCAAACATGCAAATTATTCCAACAGATAGTCAAAGCTCACCTACAACAGTAGTAGATGATGAACAACACCCACAACAACACATTAGAAAAAGACCTGCATGGATGATTGACTATGAGGTACCTAAATTCGACCAATTTGAGGACTCACTTACACGCTTTGCTTTATTTGCAGATTGTGACCCTACATATTTTGAAAAGGTTGTCAAAGTATTAAAATGGAGAAAGGCTATGGATGATGAAATTGCAGCTATTGAAAGAAATGATACTTGGGAGTTGACTAATCTTCCAAAAGGGCACAAGACTATTGATGTCAAGTGGGTTTATAAGACAAAATTTAAGGAGAATGGTGAGGTCGATAAGTACAAGGTGCACTTAGTGGATAAAGGCTACAAGAAAGCGTTCGGAGTTGATTATAAAGAAGTTCTTGCTCCTGTTGTAAGACTTGATACAATCAGATTGGTGATCGCATTGGCAGCACAAAACTCATGGCCTGTCTTCCAGTTGGATGTGAAATCGGTATTCTTGCATGAAGATTTGGAAGAACAGGTATTCATTAATCAACCTCCTGGTTATGTGAAGTTAGGAAATGAACATAAAGTGTATAAATTAAAGAAGGTTTTATATGGACTAAAACAAGCCCATGGGCTTGGCATAGTCTGATTGAGACTTATTTTTTGAAGGATGGTTTTAAAAAATGCCCATATGAACATACACTTTTTTTTGTCAAAATTGGAGATGAAGGGAAAATGCTCATTGTGTGTTTATATGTAGATGATCTTATATTCATTAGAAATGATGGTGCCATGTTAAATTTTTTTAAAGAATCTTTGATGGTTGAGTTTGATATGACAGATCTTGGAATGATGCATTATTTTCTTGGTATTGAAGTAATTCAGTTTGACGATGGAATTTTTATTTCTCAAAAGAAATATGTTAGGAAAATATTAGACCGGTTTCAAATGAAGAATTGTAATTCTATGAGTACACCAACTAAGTTTGGTTTGAAATTAATTAGAGATCTTGAAGGAAAGAGGGTGGATGACACTCTTTACAAATAAATTGTAGGGAGCTTGATGTATTTGACTGCAACCCGACCTGATATAATGCATCTTGTAAGTCTTATTAGCAGGTACATGGAATTCTCAATGAAGAAGCATCTTCTAGCTGTCAAGAGGATTTTCAGGTACTTGAAAGGCACTATGGATTTTGGGCTATTCTACAAGAAGGGAGAAAAGTCAAACTTAATTGGCTTTACTGGTAGTGATTATGCGGGAGATCAAGATGATAGAAGAAGCACTTCAAGTTTTGTCTTTATGCTTGGTTCAAGGGCTATTTCATGGTCATCAAAGAAGTAGACAATTGTCACTTTATCAACTGAATTTGTGGCTGCAACCTCATGTGCATGTCAAGCTATATAGTTGAAAAGGATTCTAGAAGAACTTCATTTCAAGAAACAAGGACTTACAGTCATTTTTTTTCACAATAGCTCAGCAATCAAACTCTCCAAAAATCTTGCTCTGCATGTAAGGAGCAAACACATAGATGCGAAGTATCACTTCTTAAGGGATCTCACAAGGGATGGAATAGCTGATCTCATCTACTGCAAGAGTGAAGATCAAATTGCTGACATATTCAAATGTGTTGATCTCGAGTCCTTCCTCAAAATCTTCAACAGATATGTCCCCGTTGGTCTTTCCTTCGAATGCAACCAAATGACTGGCCCCGTCACTAAGCCAGGGAGACATTTGGGCCAGTTTAACTCTTGTTAAACTAAATGTTTCTAGACTCCTCATGTCCAAACTGCTGCTAAATTTTCTCGGGAATCTTTTGAAGCTTCTATCTAGCACAGTGGTGCAAGAAGGAGCCTCTCTCTTTGGCGACCGGGGTTCGAGGCTGCTCATCATGTGTGCTCCTGTTCAACATTCAAAAGACAAAAAGATTGGGGTCAGACCTAACAGTGCTAGCCGTGCAGTGGAAACAACCATATAGTCTTGTAGTGTGACCAACTAGATCAATAACCCATCGAAAGTCAGGAAATTGTCAATTGAATGAAGGATTGCAATATATGGTGTCTGGCCCACTGGTTGAATGATCCCAACCAGAGTAGCAGCACTGGTGAAGATTCGGGGAGAAGGCGATGAAGACATCCAAGAGAAATTCTTCGCTTATTTCCAAATCTCATTCACTTCTCCTGAGCCTAGACTCTTCCTGTGAAGAGTCCATGCTCAAGAAGCTTGGAAGGAGTCCTTTTGAATCCCTTTTAACATGCATGGCAAAACTATTTTTTATTATCTAAGCAACTCATTATGCTGGAAATGGCTTAGATAGTCTAGAGATCGAATTTCTTCTCCATTAGATCTTTTCAGCTTTTGTTTCTTTTGGATTAAAAACCATAATAATCTATTTCTATTTATATTTTTAAAATACTTAAGACAAGTGATTAAGATCATACAAATGCATTGATTTCTCAGAAGTCAATTATTTTTGGTATTTAGAATACTACGAACGGCTTATAACTGCAAAGGAAGTTTCGCCGTGTATGAGAAAAGGGGTGATCAGCAGTGGGTGAGGTCTACTTGTTTAATTATCCCAACTCTTTATGTTCTAGGCTGTACTTGAGGAGTCATACACCTAAATTTGACATATTTTGAACGTAACCCTTATGAGATCAATGATTTCCAATATCGTTAATTAGACTGAATGGTCTGTTCATAAACGAAGCCTCCGAGAATCAAAGGGCTAGCTAGGATCATCAAACAAGGCAGAATTTAGATTATGTCCCCCCATAGAAAGGTTTTGAATGGATTCGATCAATGAATTAGCTGGATTTCGACTCATGCTTCCAGCTGCTGTATCTTTCCCCCGATTATATACCAGCCCATCTCACGACTGACTGGACAATGCTGCAGGCTTATCACTGAGAGCCCACCATAACTAACAGGCTACAATAAGAAGTAACTCATCATCACAGGCTAAACAATATATGCCCACACCAAAGGCCTAAATGACTTCTGGAAGTGCTGCAACGGATTATCAAATGGGATCAGGTTCAACCGCAGAAGGTATAACGATAGGCTCATTGACTGAGCAAACCATATGGAAATTTGGCCCATGAATAAGTGCAGAATATATGGGAAGGTATTATGCACCATTAATCCTTCACAGTAAGGCAAGCGGATCATATTCTAACAGTATCGATACAACTGATTGAAGTCTCACCTCTAAAATAGTCAAGAACGTTATAGAAGACCATGCATATGATATCAACTAGCATTGCACTAAATGGGCCGGAGTCATGGGCCTCATGAAACCATCATTGATTCCCAGCCCTATAGTCGACGAATGAAATTTGTGCCATTACATATGGGCCTATTGGAACCATAATTGCTTATTCCCTCATAATCACATAGATTAGGCCCACTTATTTGAGAAAATATCCGATTTGATTATAATCCAAAACTTACGGACATCCACAACTGGGATAACCAGATAAACGGGTCAGATCTACCAATGGTACCTCTATTTGCTGTCTGCTACAGAATTCCTTAACACTGAGAATAGTTTCTTTGTCAAGCTTATGTTAGCATGACTTCATAACTCTACTAAGATTTCCCACAACATAAGAGATAGAAGGACATAAACAACATTCCCTTATAATATCATGTGAAAGAGTCAAAGTTAGAAAGATCTTGGCAAGCTACTTGGTCTTAATTAATCCCTTTTAGGGCATTAATTAAGGCAAGTTGGTTAGTGATCTGCTTGAGAGATCATGGAGGTCATGGCGCCCTTAAGCCAATTGGTGGAAGCGCCAGTCTCCACCAATGAGGAGCAAGCTGACCACTAATTCCAATGTCTGCAAACAACCACCTTGCTTTCACCATTAGGTTTACTGCGTTGATAGTACAAGCACTGTTGTTTTCAACTAAGTATTGCCCTTGAAAAACTTGTGTTTGGTAGATGCTTTTTAAGATCAAAGTACAATGTGCTAATATGAGAGGTTCAAGGTACTATTAATAGCTTTTAGAAAGGTTGATCAGCTTTCACCATCTGACAAAAACATGATTCTGAAATAGTAAAATGATAAATGTACTCCCTTGTTCTCACCATCTCATATTAGACAAATTTTTCTGAGTGGTTATCAGATTCTTTTGGCTGATCACAATAGTCTAAAGCCACTTAGTAAGTGTAATATTTAAAAGAGACCATTGATATCATTTAAACAAGGCAAAGCTTTAAATTTGTTCTTATTAACATACACTAGTAAAATATATGGCGGCACTACCATTTATGATTAAGGCACTGATGTGTTTTTTTGCCGTTTAGGAGAGCAAAGGATCACGTGTAAAGGCATCCACACTGTAAACAATGGCTATATTTTACACTCTGGCCCTCTACTCTCCCCAAACAACAAAGGCATCCACGCCATCATTAAAAATGAGACTGCAGATAAAAAAGTCAGCCCTGGTGCACAAAGATCTCATGTATACAGAGTTCGAGGAAGGAGCAGACTAAAAGGGTTAATAGTACGTAGCCTTATCTTATATTTTGCAAGAGGCTATTTTCACGCCTTAAATATGTGACCTCAAAATCACATAATGACAACTCTGCTGCTGCGCCAAGGCTCCCGTTCAGAAATAAGACTGCAGATATCAGGTGCTAAATATGAAGAGACTTCGAAGGAAATCGAGTGTCTAGCGCAAGGTTTCACAAGTACAGAGTAAACCCTAGAGCACAGCTTGAACAGGGCACGCTGCAATTAGCCAATGCTTAACACTAAAAGCCATGCATTATACTAACCAGAAGTGAGCCACAGACCATGGTCGACCTGTAGATACACCATGAGAATCCAAGCCATTCCCTTACATGCATGTGGCTGCCGACGCGGAAAGTGAAGCACTTAGCTTTCACAGGAAAATATTATCCAGGTTGACGGTACGTTAAACCACATGTAAAAAAATAATATAAAAGTTTAAAAGTCGAAACTCAACAATTCATCATATTCCAAAGATGATATTTTATCTCTGATAAGACCTTAATTGAGGGATGGTGGTGCAGGGTGGAATATAAGCCAATGCTTTTGATAAGTTGAGTTGTGTTTTCAACCCAATGCACATGTGGAGGCCTCCTACGTGAATTAATAAAGCTGGTTTAGTGCTAGATTTTCATGTGGAAACATCATAAGACTGGGGGGGTTATTCATGACCTAATTTCAGCATGTAAGAAAAGTAAGGTCTGCATTGTAAAAGAGAAATTAAGGAAAAGGATATGAGAATATCATAACGAGTGATAAGCTGATTGTTGTTAACTTGAAAGTGACGGTAGAGACCACTTGGGTGGATGTCAGTTTCATCATACGGGTAGGAATGTTAAATTAAGGTTAGTTATTTGACAATGGGGTCTCCACTTACTAGAAAAATCCCACTATGGAAAGGTCTAAAATTAGGTCCTCCCGGCATAGTCCTTGAGCTTTTATGCTAAGTGACCCATATGATGTAATCACAGGTACTTCCAAGTACTTGGCTGAAGAACTCAAAAGGAAACAATGTACAGCATACACGGGAAAGTCTGGCACGTATACCCACAGTCGCATTGGTCCAAGTTCACCAATAACTAGAGCATAATTTGTCCCACTTATTACTACCAGTAGAACTTGATCGTGGTTCAAATCAGTCGTACACCACAAAGTTTGATTTCAATTCATAGTAGAAACAATTGTAGAGGTATTATGGGAATCTAAAGCATGCATAGTGTGCATGTGTATACATACTTAGATTATTTTGATGTTTCTATATTTGCTAGGAAGGCAAAGAATGCACGGCAGGAAAGGTGTTTTGATTGGTATTCAAGCTTATAGGGAGTGGGGGTTGGTCTAGACAACCTAAATTAGGTATGCAATTGTTATCAGTTTGTCCTATATGTAAAAGGTGAAAGCAAATCAAATAATGAAAACTGGCATGAAAATGCCCCAAACTTGGTGCGTCAATATCAATTCCATAAGAAAATGACATGTCTGACTAGTTTTCGGATATAATGGTGCCACTAGACTCCACATGTATTTGATGTATGGAAGGTTGCGTCACCAATCCGTTCCTCAGTCTAGTGAAACTCCAGGGGCTTGACCAGTAGGCTCTGGTTCGGGCCGGCTCACCATGAAAGAAGAGAAACAATCTAGTGAACCCATCATCGTGGGCTATGTGGCCCAATTTGCAGAAATCATAAGCGAAAGATCATCCTAATCCCCATCTCATCAGTTTAAAATCCATTTTGGGGCTTCTGACAGATTGTAAGCAGTATCTGATCAGACCCACTATGATGGGTCCATGACATGGATGCCCAGTACTGATGATCCACTTTTTTTGATGTATTGAGCGACTGAACTATATCACTGCTTATCACATTTAACATCTTTTCTACTTCAATAATGGAGTAGCCAATGATATACTGGCGGAACAAGGAGGGAGGACAGCATGTTTCGGGGGTTCGCCATTAGATGTTCCTTTAAGAGAGTGGCGAAATGGGCAGGGACTGGACAAGGCCATAGTCTCAACTCCGAAGCCCGCAACCTGGAATCGTCTAGCTTATCTAAAAGGTTATTCAATTTTTAAGATTTTTATCAAGGTCCTTCTCCTTGGTTCCAATCGATCTGTTTGATTGAGATTCCATAACAACTGATCTGATCAGATAGTGCCTGATCATGGCCTCATCAATAAAATCAGGATCAGCTGGATCACACCGTTCTAGATCTAGTCAAAGCAGTGCCTATGAGACTCTGGAGGGACGATAGGAATCAATTTCGGAGATCATTAGTTGACCCTTAGAATTTTTACCATTGGCACCTTCTCCTTGGGTTGAAGTTGTTTGTGAACTTTCAACCCATCTAATTTGCATACTTTGCAGTAGCTTGGATCACCCGACAACAAAGATTTTTATGAGATGACTTGGGTAAGATGGGCTCAGCAAATACTTTTAGTTGCATTGTGGCGTGTAAATCTTTGATATGACAGAAGCTTACAAGTGGAGCAGATATTTTACATGGTGCTAGCGGTGCTTGTAATGAGATAAGCGAACTTTAGATGACTAGTCTGGTTTGTGATGATATAAGCTGAGTTAAGATGACCTAAATTTGACATGAGCTGAAGTAAGGTGAGAAGCTGGGTTGAGATGAGTTAGAGGAGATGCTTTTGATGATATAAGCTGACTTATTTCTACGTCAAGCAATATACAGGGTGGGGCTGAATTTGGGATGACATAAAAGGCCCTCTTCTACACACCAGGAATGACACGAGATGAGATGGAAGTGATAATTAAATCATGGGATTTCTCATCTCATCTCAAGCACCACTACCAGTGAGTTGGAATAAGATGATTTTCATCTTATCTCACCTCAAGCACCACTAACTGTGAATTATTCCATGTCATCTCAGCTCAAGCACCAATAGCAGAGATATCACACGTATCATCTTATCTCAAGTCATATTATCTCATCTCAAGCACCACTAAGTACTATCTAAACAAAATAATTAATGACAGAAACAACGGTGGGAGTTAGCCCCCACAGTTTAAAATCTAATAGACTCGAGGAATGGGGTAGACATGCTGGCTCAGGCCTTCCTAGATAGGGTTGGGAGCCGTAACATGCCTGCAGGGGACCATACTCATGACTGGGTTGACGAGTTTTTATATGGTATCTGCAGCTGTGCGGGTAGACTAATGGTGCTTTAAACTTCAAATCTTCTAGCTATACGTTTACCTAATAAAAAGGTAGTTCGTCAGTTGGCACATATTTTCAAACTATGCAGAAGAACAACGGTGGGAGTTAATCTGGCGAATGTCTCCTAGCAGATGATGAACTGATTTGGATTCCAAAAACAGGAATGCTTTGAAATAAGCACGAGATGCACTCTTGCTTCTCATTCAAAGGCTATAGGAAAGAGTGCAAAAGGATAAAATCCGAACGAAAAACAAAGCGTCTATTGTCTAATGAAGACAATAGATAGGACAGAAGTCTTCTAAACCTTTGGCACAGGTTCATATCCTATTGGACACAATTTATTTTCATTTATTTTTTGCAAATTGCTATAGATATTTTGAATTATTCGAACTGGGAACACTTCTAAATGATTCCTTTCCTCTTTATTAAGATTGATCAATTTCTTTATGTTTATGTTTGTTCTCTGCACAACAATGAGTAATATTATTTTCATTTCAAATACGCATGCACCCTACCTCGGATGACTTATTATTATGAATGGTGAGTGGATTTGAACCAACAATATCTTGACACATACTACTTAATCAACTCAACTAAGTGCTATAAACCCTCTAGAGGATAACTTACATCTTGAATAGTTATTGCGGGCTTTTATACAAGATCAACAATTACTTTCAGTGTGTAGTGTAGGAGAGCCTTGGCACAACGGTAGAGTTGTTATCATGTTGTAATAGCCCGGTGGCTCTCACCTACAATAATATTGTCTGCTTTGGCAGATTAGTTGCTCATACAACCAGCCCACTGCACGGTTTTATTCTTCCTTGATTTTCTCCAAAAAAAAGGCCATGTTGTAAGAAGAGTCACATACCACTCTTATCAACAGTTCAACAACTTTTCCCTTAGCGATGTGAAACTAACTCTCTGTCCCTCAGGCGTCTCCCATCTACGGGGTACATAGGCTTTCACATCTTCTCTCCTTAGGAAACACGCGTTTACGCGTGTTAACCACGAAACCAAGCACCCACATACGGCCAGCCACACACCGGGTCAAGGGTTGGCTCTGATACCATCTGTAGCAGCCCGGTGGCTCCCACATATAATAATATTGTTCACTTTGGTAGACTGGCAGCCCATACAACTAGCCCTCCCCATGGTTTTGTTCTTCCTCGATTTTTCAGGGAAAAGGCTTTATTGTAAGGAGTGTCACACACCACTCTTATCAACACCCCAACAACTTTTCCCTTAGCGATGTGAGACTAACTCTCTGTCTTTCAGCCGTCTCCCATCTACGGGGTACATAGGGCCCCACACACAACAACTTTGGAGACTGGGGCCCATATCACCCAGCCCCCTCATGGCTTTGTTCTTCCCTTGTGAGAAAAGGCCTTGTACCGTAGGCAAAGTACGCAGCGGATACAATATTGTCCTATTTAGGTACCTCTCGATCCATCCCTCAGCCTTCAATGCTAAATGTTAACTTAGTCGTCAGGGCAATGGTTCACCCCTCAAGGTTTTGTTCCATACGGAGAACTCTCCTCAAGAGGCCTTGTTGTAAGGAGAGTCACAAATCACTCTTGTCAATAACCCTGTAACTTTTTTCTTAGCTATGTAGGACTAACTCTCTGTCCTTGAGCCGTCTCCCATCTACGGGATACCTAGGCCTTCACATGTGTAACCTTGAGGTTACAGGTTCAAGGCGTAGAAACAACCTCTTGTAAAATGGAAGGTAAGGCTGTGTACTATTGACCATTGTGGTCTACGCCTTGCGTGGACCTTGCATACACAGGAACTTCGTGCACCGGAACTGCCCTTTACTCTCGGTTTGCGGTGCAGTGTAGAAATCAATTAGTTCCACAGGCTAGGTGTATACTGTTTACAATTTTTACCTGAGGTGGTTCAATGAAGCTCAGCGCAGTTATGCATCTACGACGCTGAATCGGTGAAAACAGAAGCATCACAGGTTCCATATGTATAGATTACTTCAAAACAATTTTTTTTTTTAAATTCAAAATTCCATCTACTGATTCATTAACCTAACTATCATAGAACATTCAAGTAGTACCTTCTCAGGTTTTGTAAGTGTGACACACGTCCCTTCTATTTCTCAAAGTCAAAGCCTTTGTGTAGCGATAACTATTTTATCTACTTGACCTTTCATCAGCTTTGCCATTATGAAACTGTCACAAAAAAGGCGCTTGTCTTTATTCAACACATTTCCATTGTAGTGTCCTATCGTATAGACATGCACAAAAACTCCTCTCCATTAGCTAACCACAATCAGGCAGAAATGAAAACTGAACTCGCAATTCAAAAACAAGGGTAGTAAAATCATTTTCTTTAGCGACTCCCAGAGGAATCTGCTAGAAATCAAAATCAGAAGAACTTCTGTTGACAGAGCGTAGTATTCGAGTTCGACAAAAAGCACTCCCCCGTAGAGACTCAGCAACCAGCACAGGTGAGGACAACCAAAGATAGAGGCAGGCATCTAAGGAGTGGTCCAACGGACTTAACTAGTCGCTAGAGCAATGCAGAACTTGATCTCACCAAAGATTAAGAGAAGCAACATACAAGAACATCAAACTCCGTCACAAGTACATCTCACCAATTACAGTTGCAGTACAACACAAGTTAAAAGTTCCTCTAATGAAATTCTTTCACGTCTGAGAACTGAAACTTCAATATTCACCCCAGATGCCTGTCCGCCATCTCTACCTAATTGCTAAAAAGGGAAGCCCCGGTGCATGAAGCTCTTGCATATGCAAGGTCCAGAGAAGGGGCGGACTACAAGGGTTAATAGTATGCAGCCTTATCTTGCATTTTGCAAGAGGTTGTTTCTACGCCTTAAACCCATAACCTTAAGGTCACATGACGACAATTACAACAATACACCAAGGCTTCCCTTCACTGCTAGCTAATTGATCTGCCACTGAATTTGTCAATCTAGGAACAAGGTTTGCTTTAAAATGCATGCCTCTCCAAACTAGTTAAGACAATCGGATCTCATCTACGGTAGCAATCTTAACCAGTTAAATGGATCACTGAGTTCATGGTCTGATCTATCAAACCCTGGTTCAGATTAACTGATCACTAATCATCTGGGTCTCACATGTAAGTTATTTAAGGGTGTACTGCACGCGCACACACCGTATTATCTTTGTCCTGCTAATAGTCATTTTAGTAGAAGAGTATAGTTAATTAATCATAATTGTAATGGAAGAATATAATTATTCTGCAAATACCCTTGTCCATTAGATTATAGATATGCAACCTTAATATATAATATATTTTAATTAATTAATTCTCTGTAACATTAGCCGCCTTCCATTAAAATATGATCGGATGCACTTAATTATAAGAAACGACCGGGTTAACCCAACATAAAGATAGAAACAAAAGGCCAAGATCGCAATCTTATTTAGAAAATGATGAAAAGACTTGGTCAGAACTAGCAAAAAACTGTGCAGATGGTCTTCCTCTTGATCTTTAGCGGGCGTGATCACCTGCTTGAAATAGCTAAACAAATTGGTACAGTCTCTTGCAAAATGCAAGGTAAGGCTGCCTACTATAGGCCCTTGTGGTCTGCCCCTTCCCCGAACCCAGCATAGGCAAGAGCTTCATGCACCGGGGCTGCCCTTTTTTCTATTATTTTCTACGGTATATGATATTGGCAGTCTTCCTATTATTTAATCTTTTCTTCATTGACCAGTATAATGCCTAACATGCAATTTGCTCCATTACTTAAGAACAAACTTCCTAAAGATACAAGTAGGAAATCTTCACCATTGGATGACCTTAACCTTCATTGTTATGCAGCTTAAAATTTTTGAGCAATCAGAGGAATATTAGAACTGTCCAACTTTGAGATATAGGGCATGATCAACAGGCCCAGAAGATGAATGGTTTGGATGACTGAAATTGAGCCCTGGTATATATTTATCCGCTAGGGCATATATAATCTACAATTTTTGTTGGCCATCTCCCACTTTATCAGAAAATTAAGGAGATTTAGCCCATTTGGGATATTGTTCATCCCCTCACTACATTGTAGATAACTCAATTTTCATCCTTGTTCTGCTACTTATCCTCCAATTGACCCATGATATCTCCCATCTATCCAACGGGCCAGTCACTAGGTACCCCACCACATCACCTTCACTGTCCACATCAACGGCACGTTCTGGCCACGAGTAGAGTGGCATAAAGGTTTGCTAATGTACTGTTATGCGGTCTTAAAAAATTGTGTGTGATGTGTTCCCAAAGTCTACTTATCCATGGCCATGGAAAGGAGGTCTAGAAGTGGAGGAGAGAAGGGACAAATTCAAGGAAATACTGTGATGTTTGCACAAAGTGGATCTTGTTTTTAGGTCACAAGATGGCCACAACCCCATCATTCTTTATTTACATTAAGGACCGATCACATTCTTTACTTAAATAACAACGATCATGCTCATGCGAAATTCTCTCTCTCTCTCTCTCTCTCTCTCTCTCTCTCTCTCTCTCTCTCTCTCTCTCTCTCTCTCTCTCTCTCTCTCTCTCTATATATATATATATATATATATATATATATATATACACACACGTGTCTTAGTGACCCAAACCACTCATATTCTACCCACATATTGGACAGGCCATGCACCAAAGATCTTCTGCAATGGATTATCCTAACAAGTATTATTCCCGAAGAAGAATACATGGCTCAGAAAGTCTGAAAGCAACTAGAAGAGAATGCTAATGAATCAGAGAAAGGATCATCCGAGTAGAATTATCTACGACATTACGCAGCCGATGAATGTTTTCGATTCACCAACCATCCCGGCTCCACATGTTCATTTAGCTGCTGCATGCGCATGTATTACTATCCTCTCTTCCTCCAGAAACTTCTCCCTATCTCTCCACCACAATACAAACACACGTCAAGAGATAAGAATACCTAAAGGAAGGAACCAATGACACAAAGGATTTCAATGATCATCGGCAAGTCAGCATGCCATCCTGTGTGCCTAAACCCTGTAATATATTCGTTTTTCCAATACAATGGAGAGATGGTGGGAAGACAGACACAAAAAGCAAGCCACGAGAGAATGAAAAGAAATTGCAATCATGAATATTTTAAAGAGCCCAAGCTATCAATTCCCCTTATATAAGCCTTCCATGTGAGACCACACAAGCAACAAGCTCAATCCTCACGGTACATGGCATTGGAGCTTCTCAAAGCCATCTACTCCTCCATTCCTAGATTACTTAGTCTTGTGGCAACGTACCCGTATCCTAGAACTTAACCACCTCTTCTTACCAATCTGCATCGGTGATCGCCTACAATGGCCAACAGCAATGCAGCTGCTTCTGGCTTAGAGTGGAGAGTGAGAGTTGCCGATGGATCCTCAACTGCGCTGGTGCCAGAATCCGGGCTGATCCATCGATTGTGGCAAGGGATACTAGGATTGATTTTGTCATTGAACGAGAAAACTTGGAAGTTCTTCGAGAAGGTGTGGAAGATAGGGGTCGACGATCCCAGAAAGGTTATCCACTGTTTCAAGGTCGGGATTTCGCTTACATTGGTCTCCCTCTTTTATTATGTGAGGCCTTTGTACGATGGCGTTGGAGGAACAGCTATGTGGGCAGTTATGACCGTTGTGGTAGTCTTTGAGTACACCGTAGGTATGTATAGCAAAAATCACAATATCTGGTTTCAATGACTTGATTAGGACATTAATCATCTTGTCAAACAATTTTATGTTAAGAATTGTCAATACATAGCCCTCAAACTATTGTCCTATGTAGGCTTATAGAACTGGCCGAAGGGGATTAAGTGCTAACTGTCTAATGAATAGTTTCGTTTTAGATTAAGAGTTTACGGCCAATGATTTACAAAAGCCTCCATTGATTGAGTGGCCGGGGGCCCTTTAACTTGCTGAAAATTTTAAACTTAAACACATGTAGAGGTGCGCCACCAGTCTATTGAAAGCGCATTATTGGAAGATGAAGGAAAGGAAAAAGAATGTTATCTTGGGATTGTCTTTAAAAGAAAATTGATTAAATTAACCTCTCCTTGCTCCTCTAGGTGCAACACTGTACAAAGGGTTAAACAGAGGAATGGCAACATTAACCGCCGGATGTCTTGCTGTTGGAGTTCATTCCCTTGCAAGCCGCTCGGGAGAGAAAGCAGAGCCTATACTTCTTGGAACTTCAGTCTTTCTTCTGGGTATAAATTTGAAATCTTGCCTAGAATTATGTCTTTAGTGCAATGATTTTAGTTTTGATGCTCATCATCTGTCTTGTTTCTTCCAGCTACGGCAGCGACATTTTCCAGATTTCTTCCAACTGTGAAAACCCGGTTTGACTATGGTGTTTCAATCTTTATCCTGACCTTTAGCTTGGTTTCGGTTTCTGGCTATCGGGTGGAAAAATTGGTTGAAATGGCACACGAACGTCTTTCTACCATAGCTATAGGGGGAACCATGTGCATGATTGTAAGCATGGTAGTCTGCCCGGTTTGGGCTGGTGATGATCTCCACAAACTAATCGTCCGGAACATGGAAAAACTTGCAGGTTCTTTAGAAGGTATGCAGATTTTACATATGTATACATGTGCAAATTCTGTGTGACCTTAAAGTCATGGGTTCAAGGCATAGAAATGGCCTCTTGAATTTTTAAGGCTTCATACTATTGACCCTTTTGGTCTGCCCCTTCCCTGGACCCCGCATTGCCAGAGCTTTGTGCACCAGGGCTGCCCCTTTCTTGTGAAGGGGAGCCTTGGCGCAGAAATGTACAAATTCTGTTTCCATCTCTTTGAAAATAACCAGCTTATATGTATGCCATGTACATACATACAAATCAGTATAGTATAGAACAATACATGTTATATTTTTTTAAGTTTCTGATTTCTTTGTCTTTTATTTAAACATAGGGTGTGTAGATGAATACTTCAATGAAAATCAGAGCAACGCTGGAGACGAACCTTGCCAGAAGTCACAAGGCTATAAATGCGTGCTTAATTCGAAAGGGGCAGAAGAATCACTGGTGAATGATTTGATTAAGTAGATTAGGAATCAAGAAAGATACTTTGGTTTTTAATCTGTACATCATTATATCTTGGACTGAAATCGATAAGCTTCTCCCATTATTCAGGCCAATTTTGCAAGATGGGAACCTGCCCATGGCCGTTTTGGTTTTCGACACCCATGGAAGCAATACCTCAAGATTGGATCCTCAATGCGATACTGCGCTTGTTGTTTAGAAGCTCTTAATGCTTCCATCAAATCAGAAATTAAGGTAAGGCGTTTATATCTATCTTTTCAACTAGTCATAGTAAAACGAGTGATTCAGTATAGACCTCGGAAATTCAATTGAGTACTCGCCAAGCTTTTAGTTAGCTCAAATCTGCATTAATTATAGATCCAACTCTTGTATTAAACCATCAATATCAAAAGCCAATTCCTAAAATATTTACTATGACTACATTTCAGGCGCCTGATTTTGTAAAGAAGTATATAAGCAAGGCATGCAAGAGACTGAGCTCCCATTCCTCCTGTGTCTTGAAAGAACTAGCAGAGAGTACCAAAACAACGAGGAAATCATCCTCAATAGATTTTTCGATTGAGGAAATGAATAATGCCATAGAAGATCTCCAAGAAGCTTTGAAATCTTTTCCTCGAGAAGTGATACAGCCACTGCCACAGGCACCAATGGGACTAACAGAAAAGGAGAAAATCCAACCCATTCTAAACCAAGGTTTGCCTCTCATAGAGGTAATTCCTATTGTCACAATCGCGTCGTTATTGATCGAAATCACATCGAGGATAGAAAGCATCGTCGATTCAGTTGACGAGTTAGCTGTTCTTGTGAATTTCAAGCCTGCCGAGGAAGAAAAACAGAAACCGAACCAGCCCAACAACAAGACTCACCCACAAAACCAAGAACATGAAGGCGACACCGAGGCTCTTCAACAGGTCTGAGTTTCTCTTATGAAAATGAAATGGGAAGAAGGGAAGAAAGAACACAAAATACCGTAAATAGTTACAGTTAGAGTAGGTTTGCTTGCTGTTTAGCAACTTAACCTGAACTCTTCTTTTGGAATTGAATATTTTGATATGATTAAGAAAGATCTTATCCAACTATCATGCATAAATGGCTGTACATCACTTACGGAGCTTACGAATAAGACATGAGCAAGTTGGTCAACTTAATTATTCTGGTTTTATTTAAATCTTAGATTCTCTTCTTGGTAAGTTATAAAAATTTCGCTTGGTGCGAACACCATTTCATGTTTTTGTATAAGTAGCCATGCACGAGCTATTGCATTACACCATGCAATGCACCATCTTGTACTCTATCAGAACTGCACCTTCTGTTACATCACGAATAGTTGTGTAGTAGCTACGTGGTATTTGGTTGTTCATAAGCTGTCGCAAATTGCAAAAGATGGGGCCACCTTTAGTCAGTCTTGAAAGTTATTTGGTAGGTCCATTAAATCAACTTGATTTACCATTAAAAAAAATAACATATCTAGTTGATGAGTTTGATCAGCCAAGGTAGAGCACGACCCACATTCAATATCACCAGTGCACAATGATGAGATGATTCGGGGCTGTAGACATTTCAAAGTGAGACCACTATGTAATCCCAAATACTAAAAGTAGACCCCACTTGTTACTATATCCAAATTAGAACTGTCAATAGATCCGGACCTTCCGATGGATCCTTGGATCCTAATGATCCAATTCAGTTAAGATGTACATGGACGTTAGCTTATGCTCCAAATCTTGGGATTCATATTTTTGGTGGATTTATTTTGGAGATGGCAAAAGAATTTGTGGGACTATTTAGGATAATGAAATTATAATTACATCCTCAAGTATTCTATATTACCTTATATAATCACATAGGGTATTTTTATCTATAATATATACTAAGAGAAGAGTAGGGGTAAGAAAAAGGCAAGAGATTAAATCAAATTAAGATATTGTTCAGTAACATACTAGAGAAATATGGTGATCAATCTTATAAATTTTAAAAAACACAAAAAATAACGATGTCACTCTCCTTCTACTTTTAAGGGATACATTAGAGAAGGTAATTGTTTACACATATTACACTTCTCTACCATTTTCTCTTATTTTTAATGAACACAATCATTGATTTTACTAGGTTATTGGCTCTCTCTCTCTCTCTCTCTCTCTCTCTCTCTCTCTCTCTCTCTAATGAATAAAGATTATCTTTTGCCTTAAATATAGTATATAAGCCTCTAATATTTTCCTCATAAGTCCTTTACTAAATGCTTTCCATCTTTCACAATTACACATCCCACCATGTGATTTGGGTTGGTACACCCAATAGCATTCCTTGCATGTGCAACACACTTCCTCGTATAAAAAATGTCATATTTCTCAACAAATCCCTCATATATGATACAATTCATTCTTAGGACTTCTAAGAATAGAGGAGATTCAAATACCCTTATGCCAAAAATATAAAACCTAGGGAAAGGGAAGAAGTTATAATCAGAAACTGATGCACTAATAGTGGGATTTGGGTTAAATTTTGGAGAGGATATAGCTCTTAGCATATGGCCTAAGTTTGTCTAATCTTAGTTTGACCAAAGCTAACCTAAACTAGCTAGACATTGGATTCAAAATCTTGTTTTCACCAAATCTTTCCCAAGCTTGCTTGACTTGAATTAGCTAGATTTTGCAAGATATTAGGATGAGATTGAAAATGTTTTACTACAATTTTATGTAAATATTTAAACAATCTACATTCAAGCCCAACCCTTGTGAAACCTATGTGGGCCTAGAGTAATAGACTCCAATAAGAACACGTTTAGGCCTTTCATGCATATTTGGTGGTCTTACTCACAAGAGAACATGTTTGAGGTCCCACCATGAATACTATGAAGCTTTTTGTGGGCCTTTCATAACTTTAACTTGAAAATGAGGGTATATAACTTCTAGGATCCACCATGTAAATAGCTTTTTATTTGAAAATATATATGACTAACTTCTAGGCCTTACCATGTAAATAGCTTATCATTTAAAAATGAGTATGTATAGCTTCTAAACCCACTATGTAAATGGTTTCTAATTTGAATGTGCAGAGCTCTTGGGCTCTACATGTAGATAGTTTTCATTTGAAAATAGGTGTGGATAATTTCTATATTACACCATGTAAATAATTTCTTATTAGAAATGGTGTTGGACGAAGGGTAGCTTCTAAAGTCCACCATGTAAATAGATTTTATTTGACAATGTATGTGAATAGCTTCTCTTATTTGAAGTAAATGGTGATAGCTTATAGGACCACCACTTCTAGGCTTACCATGTAAATGCTTTCTATTTGAAATAGATGGGATAGCTTCTAGGACTCCTAGGTAAATAAATTCTTATTTGAGAATGAGAGTGGATAGCTTCTAGAACTCAATATGTAAATAGCTTTTCTCCTTAAAATGGGTGTAAATATCAATTTTTGATCCCCATCCCTCATTTTCTCAAACCCTTGCACACTCAAGGGAAAAACAACTCTCCCTTGTTTCTCCAAATTAAATATAGCCTTCAATTTACATTAGCAACATAACTAAACCTGATAATTAGAGTAGCTCAGCCTAGCTTGAGGTGGAATCCACTTAAAATGAGCTAGGTGGATTTTATAAAACTCTTGCTAGCTCAGGTATGAGTAACAATGATTTTCCAGGAGCTAATCTGATAATTGGTCTAACTTTGCCTAACTCAAGTATGACTAACAATGATCTAGCTTGCTGATGGAAAAATTGGTCAAAGTTGTCTTAGATTGGCCTTGCTCTATTAAATTGAGATCAATAGCACCATGTAATAGATTACTTTAGATGGGCCTAGTTTTTTTAAGATCTAAAATGTTTAAAATATTATTGTTGAAATTAATAGGCCATGTTATGAAATTCTCATTTAGTAAAATCGTTGTCACTATTTCCTTGAGTTGTAAAATGTTTCACCATTCCCTTTATAATTAAAAGGCAACAATTGTAGGATCATTAGGCAAGGGGGACTAAAGAATGGAAACGTTATTACTAAAACCCTTCAACTACAACTAGTTTGATTTAACGTGCACCCTTAACCCACCAAAGCCATTAACTTGTTCAATATAACCCCCACAAGTAACTTAATTATTTCAATGTCCTTCTTCATCTATTTTTCATCAAATCACTCATGGAAGTGACTGATGGATCTCCTCAACTACTACAATTTATTAAGCATGGCCATAGAGTGGGAAAATGTTCATTAGACCCTTTCAACTAACACCTATTTTGACTTTAACCACACCTCCTCCTGCAACCCCAAATGTTAATTTGTTCAATGTAACTTCGACAACTAACTTAATTGTTTGTTTTGTCTATTTTTTGTCACAACCACTCATGAAACTGACTACTCGGCCCCATTTGGGACCCATCTTCCTTCAAGGCAACTTAGCAATTAAAAGGGAAAACTAGTTGGGCTAGGGCTTCTCTGCAGCTCTAATTTCTCCCCAAATTGCACAATCCAATCATGCCATTTGGTCATCACATGTTAGGGCATTGTGTCCTGTATCTCTAATTAAACCAAATTGCGAATCAATGTTCTAGATTGTGAGTTGTTGTTGAAGTTTGAAGTATCTACATTTTTTTTTTCTAAGGAAATTTGAGTATCTACAATTGCAAAAGATTAAAGTTCAAGACTAGCAAAAAGGGCAGTCCAGGGCACGGTTCCTGCATATGCAGGGTCCAAGGAAGGGATGGACCACAAAGGGCCTATAGCTCACAGCCTTACCTTGCATTTTTTAAAAGGTTGTTTCCACGCCTTGAACCCATGACCTCTAGATCGCACTACAACAGCTCTAGCATTGCACGAAGGCTCCCCTTACAAAGTTTTAGACCAGCAAAAGCTTCTTTATTCTAGTCAAATGGCTTCTTCTTCCTTCTCCAACTATTCCAATTCTGTAGCAAAATAAACATACATGAATCTCAATTGCCTTTGTGGTAGAAGAGTATTCGTAAAGATCTTGGAGTCGAAACTAAACAAGGGTAAGCTGTATTATAGTTGCCCATTACTTGAGAGTAGTGATTCTTAACACTAGTGTAATCTTGTTAATGAAGAAGGAGTGAGATCAGAATGCTCATAAGAGTTTGTGGCTCTATTGCAAAAGTTGCAAGAGAACATATGTGTGATTGAGAGTGAGTTTGGAGTTATAAAACAGAGGTTGGAGATGCTGCAAAAATCATGATTGGTTAACTTGGGACATGATATTGGGTTTACTATATTAGTTAAAATGTGGTGGGTAGTAATATGATATGAAGCAAAAATGAAACCTTAGTGTACTATAGTTTGGTCAAATTGGAAAGAAAGTGAAATCACATTTTGTTTAACTTCGCCAATGTCGTCCCAAGCCTGGATAAAAAAGGAGGCTTTTTTGTTAGGTGCTAGCCAGCAAGTAAAACCTTTTTGAAGAAGTTGAAGATGATTTTACTATTTTCTCTTCTTACTTGCAAATGAATATGCATATGTATATTAGTTTGTAAGGAGAGAAGATAATGAAAATCATCTTCAACTTCTTCAAAGTATGCAACCTTAACATGACATGAATCAATCACTGACATTTCCTCCAACTAGGTTGTCCCCCATAAGAATCAAATCCTAGGTGCAGTGAAAAATGGGCAAAGGTTGCTAAGGTGTTCCCCAAGAAGCAACGCACAACATCAAAACCCAGGTGTAGTAGAAAGTATGCGTGGGTTCATGTTATGGGGGTCAAGAAGTGCATGGGTAAATAAGCTATCTTAAGAGCATAAGATTCATATCACCATATGGACTATAAGATATTAACAAGTAAGAGTATATAGTTAGTAGATGCGATGAAAATTAGGAGAGTCAACATCACTTATATCAAAGAAACCAAGTGAAAATGGGCTAAAACTAGAGAAATCGATAGCTATAAGCTTTGGTACGTAGGAAAGGATAATAATAAAAATGATGTAGAAATAGTGGTGGATAAGGAATTAAAGGATAAAGTTGTAGACATTAAAAGAACAAGTAATAGAATTATAATAATAAAACTTGTTCTAGGAAAGCGAATCATAAATGTTATAAGTGCATACGCACCCCAAGTAGGGTTAGAATATATAATCAAGAGACAGTTTTAGGAAGATATGGAGGGAGTCATGCAAAAAATTCCCAGCACAGAGGGGACATTTGTAAGAGTAGAATTAAATGGCCATATAGCAAAAGAAAATGAAAGATATAATAAGATACATGGAGGGTATGGTATTGGAAAACAAAATGAGATAGAAGAAGCTATCCTCGATTTTGCTTTGGCACATAACTTAGCCCTTGTAAACACATTCTTTAAGAAGAGAGATGAACACTTAATAACTTTTAAAAGTAGACTCCATAAAAGCCAAATAGACTTTCTTTTACTTAGGAATGACGAAATATCAATGTGTAAGGACTTTAAGGTGATACATGGTGAGAGTTTAACCTCACAACATATCTTAATGGTTATGGATATCTACATTAAAATATGAAAAAAAAGGAAATGAACTTAACGATATTAAAAAACTATGTGGTGAAATTTAAAAGGGGAGAAAATAACCTTACGAATAATGAAACAGAAGTAAACACTGTGGAGTAATATGGCTGAGTTCATTAAGAAAGTAGCAAACGATGTCCTAGGGGTATCTAAAGGTAAAAGACAATTAGTAATGGAAACTTGATGGTCGAGTGAAATAATGCAAAAAGTTATTAAAGAAAAATGGGTGTGTTTTAAAGCATAACAGAAGACTTGAAATAATAAAAACTATGAACACTATAATAATGTTAAAAAGTTTGCTAAGAGAATAGTAAGTGATAATGCTAAAAAGTTTGCTAAGAGAATAGTAAGTGAGGCTAAACTCAGGCATATGATGATCTCTATAATAGACTAGCATCAAGAGAAGGTGAGAAAAATATTATTAAACTTGTAAAAATAAGACAATAGACGGGTAAGGACTTAGACCACATTAAGTGTAGTAGAAGTGATGGTCAAATGGTACCAGTCAAAGATTATGAGATCAAAGGAAGGTGGGAAAGTTGCTTTCAAAAATTGTTAAATGACAATTGCTTGAGAATATAAGGATTGAAAGTACTATAACCTAAATAACATTGGACATTATAGATACGACAGTAGGATTAAATATCTAAAGTGAAAGAGTCCTTGGGGACAATGGTATACCAAATAAGGTTTGGAAGCATATGAGAGATACTAGAGTAGTTTGGTTAACTAAGTTATTTAACAAGATTATAAAATCAAATAAAATACCACATGAATAGAGGAAGAGCTCTATTATACCAATTTATAAGAATAAAGGAGACATACAGAGCTAAAATAATTATCAAGAGATCAAACTTATGAGGCACACAACGAAATTTTTTGAAAGAGTGATTGAGAAGAGGCCACAACATAAGACAATTGTGTTGGAGAACTAATTTGGTTTCATGCTTAGGAGGTTTGTCATGGAAGTTATTTTCTTTCTAAGACAATTGATAGAGAAATATAGGGAAAGGATGAAGTACCTCAACACACTCTTTATTGACTTAGAGAAAGCTTATGATAGGGTCCGTAGAGAGTTAATATGAGGGTGTTGGGCTAGAATGAGGTTCTACGGGGGTATGTAGACATAATTAAAGATATGTATGAGAGAGCGATAACAAATGTTAGCAAGACCAGTGATTTTCCTGTCACTATAGGATTGCACCAAGGATTGACATTAAGCCCGTACCTTTTCAAGTTGACTATGGATGAGTTAATAAAACATCTACATGAGAAGATTCCATAGTGCATGCTATTTGCAGAAGATATAGTTTTACTTGATTATACAAGGGAGGGCGTAAACACAAAGCTAGAGTTATAGAGAGAAGCATTATAACCTAAAGGATTTAAAATCAGCCAAACTAAGATAGAGTATATGGAATGAAATTCTAGCAAGGAGAGGTGGGGGAGTGGAGCACCAATAAATATTGATAACTAAGAAGTCCATGTAAATGACTACTTTCGGTACTTTAGGATCAATGATTCATTAGAGTTAAGAGATTGAAAGGGAGGTCACCTAGAGAATCCAAGTAGGTTGAAACAAATAGAGATGTGCATCTAAATTTTTGTGTGATCGACAGGTGTCATTTAAACTAAAAGGAAAATTCTATACAATGGCTATAAGAGCGGCCATGCTCTATGGATTAGAGTGTTAGGTAGTTAAAGAACATCATGTTCATAGCATAAGCGTAGCAGAAATAAGGATGTTGAAATAGATAAGTGGCAAGACAAGAAAGGATAAAATCAAGAATGAAAACATTAGAGGAAACTTATGGGTAACACTAATAGATAACAAGATGAGGGAGATTAGACTTAGATGGTTTGGACATGTACAATGAAGACCGAAAATGGCACCAATTAGAAAGAGTGAGGCAATGCAAGTAAAAGGTTCTAAAAGGGCCAGGAGAAGGCTCAAAAGAACGTGGACAGAAGTGTTGAGAAAAGATTTAAAAACTTTGTGACTAAATGAAGCCATGACACTTAATAGAAGGGAATGGAGGAACAAGATTCATGTGGTCAACCCCTTATTGGGATAAGGTCTTGATAATGATGATCAGTTCTAGTTCAAATTCCTCAAGAAATAAAGTTCAAATGGATTATCACTGTATACTTCATTTTGGTTTGAATTGGAATGAAAGTTAAATCACTTTTTCTTAAAATTCGGTAATATCAATTGCAATTGAAATGCCTTCTATTGAATCTAAATGCGTCAGACCTTGTCTACTAAATTGTTAATTGCATTAACATTTTTTGAATGTAGAAGTGGACAAGTGTTACGGCTAAGATGTTGTAAAGTGAGCTAAATTTACAAGCTTTAAAACCTATATAAGAGACTAGAAGAGAAACTTGTAAAGTGAGCTCATTGCGCTTGTGAGTAGTAGCCTTTAAGCTCACTTTACAAGTAGGAAACCTGTACAAGAACTAGAAGATAAACTTGTAAAGTGAGCTTATTATGCCTGAAGCGAGTTTTAGCTTTTGGGCTTACTTTACAAGCTAAGAAACCAGTAGTAGAGACTAGGAGAGAAACTTTTAACGTGAGCTCATTTTAGTACATAATGCAGATAAGTGATTACGAGTGACTATATATTCAAATAAACTTATAGGAAGTTACTCGAGTGACTATCGATTCATGGCCACAATATCTGTAAAAAACTAAGAGCTACTTTCCATTAAGTAAGAATTTAGTACACAGTTTGAAGGAATACAAGTCCCATGTTCCCAAAAAACCCAAAACGAATCCTTTCATTGAATCTGTACATAGACTCAGATTCATGGCACACCTCTTGCAAGTTCTTGATCGCCTGTGGATCGACAGACTGAGCATCTCATCTGAATTCCCCTTTTCCTTACAATAATGTGGTATAATGGTTCATCCACCTCCCTACTATTTTTCTTTGGCCTGCTAGCCTGCCTTTTCAGCTTTGGCTGTCTATGTTAGTGTGCCACGTCATTCCTCAAAACTAGAGCAACGAGATGAATGGGTTAGATCATTCAAAAGTGGGCCCCTTTATATCAAAATTTGGGCGCTTCTGGTTAAGGTCCATTTAGGAACTTCCGCCTAGCATTCCTTTGTATTTTAAGGTATGGGGTACTAAGTTGCTCCTAGTATCAATGGTTTTGGATTGACAAAAATTTTGAACCTCACGTACTTTTAGGCTGCATATGAAAGATGCAATGAAAACGTATTCGATTTCAGACACAAAAAATGAATTCTCTTGACAAGGCTTATGGTTCTGCATGTCTTGAAAATCTGAATTCAGCACTGATCAAGAGTGAAGATCATGCAAGGAGAGAGAGCCCAATGATGTTTCGTGTGCGTAAGGTTACAAACTTCGTGGACCCAGTCTCTACTTTCTAGTAATAATGATTTCATGGCTGTTCATCAGTGTCATTAATCCAAGGTTATCAAGAGTTCACGATATCCAGGTCCTACACTGTAACAGCTACAAAAGCACCCAGATTTGCATGAGGGGGGAAAGCTTTGGATGATCCGACCCCTATAAGATTGCTTTGGCTCTGATCTCTAGCAGCCCAAAAATCTTGCGGACTGGATGATTTCAAACGTCATGATTTTTCTGTTAAGAGATATCGGAAGCTGACACACTATCATATGAACGGATAAGATCATGTGCACAAGTGGTTTGGATAATCAGATACGTGATGTGGGCCATGCTCTGACCGTTTTCCATTTCGTGGAAACTTTGAAAGATTGATCGTTTTGAAAATGAATGCAGACGAATGAGCAGGAGATAAGGGAGTTGTTCTTGGAGTCTCTCTCTCTCTCTCTCTCTCTCTCTCTCTCTCTCTCTCTCCCAATGGCTGCAACTCTCATATCCCCTTGCTGCAATTCTCTCACTCATCTTCAATCTTCCATATTCCCATCCTTCAAACAACAGCATTTACTTTCGTCTTCGTTATCCAAGCGCTCTTACACTCAGCAGAGAAAGCAAACGCCTCATTTTCGTCCATTGGCTGCTATCACTGTCGAGTCAACCAACGGCGCTGTAGTCGCTCCCAAGCAACAAGACAGCACATCCTACGGTCGCCAGTACTTCCCTCTAGCTGCTGTAGTTGGCCAGGTGAGAAATTCTTTTTCTGTTTTCTTCCCTTTTCTTTGGCAGAAAAAGCATGAATTTTGGATGAATTTGATGTTTTGCTGAAATGGGGCTTTGTAATTCAGATTCGGCAGTGTGCCCCTTTTGTTTACCTTTCTGGAAGGATCGTCCTTGTTGCTTTTAGCCATTTTCTTACTTGTTGGGGTTTTGGGGCAAGGGGAAAACCCAAAAGAACGTGGATAGAAGTGGTGAAAAAAGATTTTAAAACTTTGGAACTAAATAAAGCCGCATACTTAATAGAGTGGAATGGAGGAACAAGATTCATGTGGCCAACCCCTAATTGGGATAAGGTCTTGATGATGATGATGATTGACTTGTTGGCTTTCCTTCTCTTGCCATGATTGCAAGAGAGGCTTTAGGCTCAGTTTTGGTGTGTAGATGAACTTAGTTTATTTACTATATGATAATGACTAATCAGTTAATATGTCCGGCTTTTTCTTGCATTCTGTTGATCTTGATGTATTAAAGCCATCGTGAAGTTCATAAGAATTCCTTTTTATATCAAATAGAAGTATATATGAACTGGACCTTTTTACACATTGCTACAGATGAAATAAAATGCCTTAAAGCATTTCAATTCAACAAAGCAGCATGCTGGTTAATAATACATATTGTTGGTTTCTATCAAGTTTGATTAAAGTTGTTCTGTAATTCAGAATGCTATTAAAACGGCTTTGTTACTTGGAGCTGTTGATCGCAATATTGGAGGGATTGCTATCTCAGGCAAGCGGGGAACAGCCAAGACGGTTATGGCACGTGGATTACATGCTATGCTTCCTCCAATTGAAGTAGTTGCAGGTTCAATGTCAAATGCTGATCCAGCATACCCTGAAGAGTAAGTACAAAAAGTGCTAGTTCATTAGTAGTTGACAGAGTAATACATACCATACTTCCCAAAATCATGAAGCTACTAAATGAATGGTTGTTTGTCTTCTCAACAATGAATTTTCATCTGCCCAGGCCCGGGCCATAATAACAGAAAGAAAATTCCTGGATATATAGCTGTAGTTACTGTTAAAGTAGAGCCAAGAGAGAGATAGAGAGAAACCCTTAGAATGGGTGAATATGTGTTGGTAATTTTACACCTCACACTTAACACATATATATACTAAACAAGGATAGTTATATGCTCCTAACTGTATAATGTGGGACTAAAAATAAAACAAAACTAAGACTAAGGCTAGGTAAAGCTATACAATACTATGCTATATTCAACACTCCCCCTCAAGCTGGAGCATATAAGTCATATGCACCAAGCTTGTTACAAATGAATTTAATTCGAGGTCGCTGGAGAGATTTTGTGAAGATGTCTGCTAGTTGATCATTTGAATTGGCGAAGCTAGGAGCAATACATCCTGACAAGATCTTTTCTCTAATAAAATGACAATCCACTTCTATGTGTTTGGTCCTTTCATGGAAAACTGGATTAGATGCAATATGTAAGGCTGCTTGATTATCACATATGAGCTTTATACTTCCATCCTCCTCTCTGAATTTCATCTCTTGGAGTAGTTGTTTCAGCCAAATAAGTTCACATATTGCCATAGCCATGGCTCGATACTCAGCTTCTGCACTTGATCTGGCAACTACATTTTGTTTCTTGCTTTTCCAAGATACTAAGTTACCTTCAACAAAAACATAATATCCGGAGGTAGAACGCTTGTCTGAAGGAGAACCAGCCCAGTCAGCGTCTGTGTACCCAACAATTTGAGTGTGGCCTTTATCTTCATATAACAAACCTTGACCTGGTGCTCCTTTAATATATCGAAGAATGCGAACCACAACATCCCAATGACTATCACACGGTAATTGTAGGAATTGACTGACTACACTGACAACAAAAGAGATATTTGGTCGAGTAATGGTGAGATAATTCAGTTTACTCACAAGTCGCCGATATCTTCCAGAGTCTGCTAAAGGCTCCCCCTGTCCTGGTACAAGCTTAACATTCAGGTCCATAGGTGTGTCCACGGGCTTACAATCTAACATACTAGTCTCTTCCAAGATGTCTAAAGCATATTTTCTTTGTGAAATGGTAATACTTGTACTAGACTAAGCTACCTCAATTCCCAGAAAATATTTTAGTTTTCCTAGGTCTTTAGTCTGAAAGTGATGGAAGAGATGTTGTTTAAGTCTCTGAATGCCATCCTGATCACTGCCTGTGATGACAATGTCATCCACATAGACCACTAGATAGATACACTGACCCGAAGAGTTGTGCTGATAGAAAACAGAATGATCTGCTTTACTCCGAAGCATTCCAAATTCCTGAATAACAGAGCTAAATCGTCCAAACCATGCTTGACGAGATTGTTTTAAACCGTATAGAGAACGGTGCAATTTGCACACTAAACCAGACTCCCCCTGAGCAACAAAGTCAGGTGGTTGCTCCATATAAACTTCCTTTGCTAAATCACCATGAAGGAAAGCATTTTTAATATCCAGTTGGTAAAGAGGCCAATGCCGCATAGCAGCCATGGAGAGGAATAATCGAATAGAGGCAACCTTCACAACTGGCGAAAAGGTGTCACCATAGTTAAGACCATAAATCTGAGTATAGCCCTTAGCAACTAGGCGGGCTTTAAGTTGATCAACTTGTCCACCAGGACCCATCTTAATAGTATATATCCAACGACAACCCACTATAGTTTTACCAGGTAGCAAAGGAACCAAGTCCCAAGTTCCATTCGTATGCAAAGCATTCATTTCATCAACCATGGCCTATCTCCACCCAAGATGTGAAAGAGCCTCACTAGTGCTTTTGGGAGCAAAAATAGAGGACAATGAGGAAATAAATGCATAATAGGCTGAAGATAATCGATGGTAACTCAAAAAAATTTAGATAGGATGAGGATTACAAGTAGATCGATCACCTTTTCGAAGAGCAATAGGCAAGCTGTCAACCGAATGCGGGGCCGAAGTAGGTGAAGCCGGTGGGACAGGGAGATTGTCATCAGGGACTTCAGTGGAACCTGCAACAACTTCAAGAGGAGGTCGGCGATGATAAACTTGAAGAGGACGAGAGACATCATCCACAGGCGTGAAAATATTGGGAAGAGGTAAAATTTCAGAAATGGACAGTGGCTCAACAATGGATGAGAAGAATAGTGATTGCTCAAAGAAAGTTACATCTGCTGAGAGAAGATATCGATTAGTGTCAAGAGAATAACAACGATACCTCTTTTGAAGCTTGGAATATCCCAAAAAGATGCATTTTGTGGCCTTAGCAGAAGGCTTATCGTGCCCAGGTGCAAGGTTGTGTACAAAACAAGTACATCCAAAAACGCGAGGAGGAAGAAGATAAAGAGGTTGTGTGGGGAAGAGAATGGAATAGGGAATTTGATCATGCAACACAGAAGAAGGCATACGATTAATTAAGTAGCAAGCATTGAGAATAGCATCCCCCCAGAAACGAAAAGGAATATGATTGTGAAGAAGTAAAGTGCAGGCTGTCTCTATGAGATGACGATTTTTGCGTTCAGCAACTCCATTTTGTTGAGAAGTGTGGGCACATGATGATTAGTGAAGAATTCCTTGTTGAGACATAAAAGAAGAAAAAGGTGCAGAAAAATATTCTCGTGCATTGTCACTACGTAAAACACGGATAGCAACATTAAAATGAGTTTGAATTTCAGCACAAAATTGCTTAAAAATTGAGAATAATTTAGATCGATTCTTCATAAGGAATAACCAAGTACATCGAGAATAATTGTCAATAAAAGTTACAAAGTACTGAAAACCCAAACTAGAAATAGTACGACTAGGACCCCAAACATCAGTGTGGACAAGTTCAAAGGGGACATAGCCCAATTATTGAGATGCTTTGGAAACGAAACACGACTATGTTTTCCAAGTTGACAAGACTCACACTCAAGAGACGACAAAGTAGAAAAATGAGAGACCATCTTTTGAAGTTTGGAGAGACTAGGATGGCCCAAACGATTGTGAATAAGAGCAGGAGAATCAGTGGAGATGCAAGCGGCAGGAGTTGCAGGTGATGTGAGATGGTAAAGACCTTGAAACTCACTCCCTGTACCAATTGTCTTCCCCGTACCCCGGTTTTACAATATTACAGTTTTATCAGAAAAAGTGAGAGAGCAATTAAGAGTGCGGGTCATTTTACTTATAGAAATAAGATTAAACGGGTACTCAGGTACATAAAGTACAGAGGTGAGAGGAAGAGTATGAAGGGGATGAGCCAAACCAATTCTTTTAGCTACAATTTTGGAACCGTTGGCTAGAGTGACAGTAGGTAAAGTAGAAGAACAAGTAAGAGAGGAGAAAAGGTGTTTGTTACCAAATATGTGATCAGAAGCTCCAGAGTCTAGAATCCACGGGTCAATAAAAGAAGACTAAGTAAAGCAAACACTGGGATTACCAGTCTAAGCGACAGAAGCAACGGAAGATGACTTTGCTGCCTGATACTGGAGGTACGCATCATAGTTACTACCAGTTAGGGTAATATTTTGAGATGTGGAGTCCTCAGATGAGTCAGGTAACTGGATGTTGGATGATTGGACGATGTTAGCAGTGCGAGGAGGTCGCCCGTGTAGTTGGTAACACCAATCCCGAGTGTGTCCAATCTTATTACAATATGTGCATTGAGGACGCTGTCCTCGGTTATGACCACCACCACGGCCACCTCTAATGTTTGCCTGAGAAGCCAAAACTGAGGAATCTGAAGGGCCATCAAAAGTAACTGCCTAAGTAGAGGAGATATGCAACAAGCGGGCAAATACTTCATCCAATGAGGGCACCGAAGGGTGAGCTAGAATTTGATCTCTGACGGATTCAAGGTTAGGGTGGAGCCCAATGAGAGTCAACACCATGAAAAACTTATCGGTCTGTGTTTGTTGGGCTTCTACACCATCAGTAGGAGGCATTAAAGACGAGAACTCCTCCTTAAGGGACGCAATCTTTCCTATGTAAGTCGAAAGATCCATGTCCTGTTGTCTAACATGAACAATGTTAGAAACAACTTTGTAAAAACATTGAATATCATTCATGTATAAGCTCTTGGCTTGGGTCCAAAATTTGAAATATGTTTTATAGGCGCGAAGATAATGTAAAACTTTGGGATCCACGGATTGCCATAATAGGCTGCATAATTGTGTATCAATCTTTTTCCATTGCACTTTGCCTGCAACAGAAATATCTTCCTCTTTCTTGACCAAATAATCTTCATAACCTTGACCCATAAACCATAATTCCACAGAGGCAGACCAAGACAGATAATTTTCACTATCAATTAATTTCTCCGACGTAATAACAGGAGATCCAGAAATTACAGAAGTGAAAATACCATTTTTAGAAGCCATGATTACTTATCTGGGTGGTCTGCGGCGAAGATCGGCAGCAACAACAATCTGGTGGCAGTAGTGGCGATCTTGGAACGCTAGAGATGACAAAGGGGTGACCGGTAGAGAAGCATGGTCGCCAAAGGAATTGCAAGAATGGATACACGGCCAAACCAAAAAGGAAAAAAAGGAGAAGGTAGATAATTAGGGTTTCTCTTATGGCTCTAATACCATGTTAAAGTAGAGCCAAGAGAGATAGATAGAGAGAAACCCTTTGAATGGGTGAATGTGTGTTAGTAATTTTGCACCTCACACTTAACACATATATATACTGAACAAGGATAGTTACATGCTCCTAATTGTACAATGTGGGACTAAAAATAAAACAAAACTAAGACTAAGGCTAAGTAAAGCTATACAATACTATGCTATATTCAATAGTCACAAGCAACAGTTAATCATGCAAAACCCCATCCTCTTGAAAATTGAAGAACCACCTGTATGCTCTGTCACTTCATAATGCCATGAATATGAACTATGGCATTGTTCTTTTGCGATAAGTGGACTTTATGAAGTTTTGAAGAACAAGGCAGGTCCCATGTAGCATGCACTTAAAACAACATCTTGGTCTTTGTATGGCAGGTCTTCATGTGTTGTTGTAAGAATCTCTGGGATCTCTTCCTCTTCTTGTTTTGGAAATGAAGGAAGATTTATGGGGAACAGATCAAGAAAGAGAATAGGGATCCAGAGTGGTCTCATAGAATCTCTTTGCTTTTATTCTCCTAACATTGATACTAATAGAAAATTTGGTAATGTCCAAGCAATTGTTTAGAAAATACTTTTCCCTCGATTTGGTGGTATTGGATCTTTTGGAATGTGATAGGCTTCTTTCAATTGATGTTTCAGTTGGATAACATATGGAACAATCAGTTGTAGCAGTTTTTTTTTTTTTTTTTTCTGTCACTACCCCAAATTATCTGAATTGTTCAAGGAAACTATCTAATTTGATTTATGCAGAGCCATTTGTAATGCTTGTGGTCTGATTACTTGATAATTGAAGGTGGGAAGACAGACTGGCTCATCGAGTGGAGTATGATGCTTCTGGTAATGTGAAGACTGAGATTGTCAGGTCTCCATTCGTTCAGGTATTGGCAATGATAGTGAGCTAGATTGAGCTGTAACAGATTCCATTGTGGTCAGATAATGACTGTTCTAATTCCAACTTTATCACAGATTCCACTTGGTGTCACAGAAGACAGACTTATAGGATCAGTTGATGTTGAGGAATCTGTTAAGTCAGGAACCACAGTATTCCAGCCAGGACTTCTTGCTGAAGCTCACAGGGGAGTCTTATATGTTGATGAGATAAACCTATTGGATGATGGTATTAGCAATTTGCTTTTGAATGTTCTGACTGAGGGAGTTAATACTGTGGAAAGAGAGGGAATCAGCTTTCGCCATCCATGCAAGCCGCTTCTGATTGCTACTTACAACCCAGAAGAAGGTTCTGTACGTGAACACTTACTGGATCGAGTCGCAATCAATTTAAGGTACTGAAAACCTTCTGTTATGTACTTGCTTCAATTTTTGAGCCCCCACGTGCAAATTTGTTGCAATAGATTACAGTATTATGCAATCAAGTTAAGCTTTCAAGACCTTCAGGTAAAACTTGATAGATTTTTATTGTGGTATAACAGGTAATGTTACTCAAAAGATCTTCTAAACCTTAACAGAATATGAGCTTAAAAGCAAAAACAGAATTCAAATTCACATTATCCAGTAGAGTCTTGAATTTGTCATTTCAACCTCTTATGGGTTAGGACACTTCTGCAGTGCAGATGTAGCAATGAGTTTTGATGATCGTGTTGCAGCTGTTCGCATTGCCACACAGTTTCAAGAATCTAGCAAGGAAGTTCTTAAAATGGTTGAGGAAGAAACAGAATTTGCAAGGACTCAGGTAACATTACAATAACGGTTTTATGTTTCGAGTGTTTGCAATTTTATTGGATGCATAATAATTGTGAATGTTTACCTCTACATCCTGATCATTGATACCTTGAAACTCATTTAAGCCGCCCTATTAGGAGCTCGTTAAACTTTTACAATACTCAAAGCTGTACTCCAAGCAAGGCTGAAAATTTGTTGTCAGCTCTTCTGCCTATAAGCTTAGAAGTAAACTTTAATCTATATAGCAAAGTTGCTTTTGGTCAAGATTGAGACATTTTTGGTCCGCTAATGCAGTGGAGCTGTATATGATTAATACAAATTTATTCATATTGTATGCTAGTTCATATGAGATCATGCATGCCTCAGAGAGATATTTGATATTTAGAACAATGTTAGCTTTCTATGACAGTTCTGCTCCCAAAGTTTGGGAATCAGAGAGATTAGCCTTACCGATAAAAATTGAAGAAATCATCTCTTCATTGTAATTGCTAGATTGATCTAGAGTGGGGCTGCAAATTCTGCATCACTGTCTCCTAAAAGATAACCAGCATAGCCAAATCAGCAAAAATAAATCTCTATGGCTCCCTTCCGCTGCCATCAGAATATCATAGTACCGTCTTGCTGGCTTCTTCATCAGGTCTCTAAAACTCCTCATTTTGTTCCTTTTGTTCTTTGTTTTTTTTTGTTGTAGCTAGAACCGCTCCTTCTGCCATTAAGCTCAAAAATAAACTTTAATCTATGCAGCAAAGTTGCTTTTGGTCAAGATTGACACATTTTTGGTCTGCTAATGCAGTGGAGTGGTATATGATTAATGTAAATTTATTCATATTATGTGCTAGTTTATATGAGATTATGCATGCCTCAGAGAGATATTTACTATTTAGAACAATGTTTGCTTTCTAGGACAGTTCCATTCCCAAAGATTGTGATTTGGAGAGATTGGCTTTCTGATAAAAATTGAAGAACTCATCTCTCCTTTATAATTGCTAGATTGATTTTAAGTGGGGCTGCAAATTCTGCATCACTGTCTCCTAAAAGATAGCCAGCATAGCCAAATCAGGGTGAATAAATCTCTATGGCTCCCTTCTGTTGCCATCAGGATATAATAGTACCGTCTTGCTGGCTTCATCATCAGGTCTCTAAAATTCCTCATTTTGTTCCTTCTTTTTTTCCCTTTTTTTTTTCCTCTGCTAGAACCACTCCTTGACACTGGTTTTTGCTGGAATATGTATTAACTGTCAGGTGCATCTCTCTCTCTTCTTTTTTTCTTTGTTTTTTTTTGCAGAGTTTACTTACTCGTCATACATACCCCTTAGATGGGACACAGCAAGCAATACAATTACTATTTTACTTAACTGCCATAAATCCCTAGTTGTATTTGTTAGCTGTTTGCTCTGTTAATGATACAGTTCGAATTGGGTGCTGTGCTCGTGTTGTTTTCTACTGCAAGTATGCACTAATTGCATGTTTGTTGAAAGAAGCAGACATGAGGGGAACTGTCTGGGTGAAAATATGTATAAAGCCATGACAATAGAGCAAGTGAACTGGTGAACAATGATGATCCTATCATTATGTTATTTATACCACCCTAATGCCTAAGTGAGCATAGAGCTAGAATTCATCTAATACAAATCTGTGCCTAAAAGAGGGCAGCCCTGGTGCACAAAGCTCCTACCTATGCGGGGTCCGGGGAAGGGGTGGACCACAAGGGCCTATAGTATGCAGCCTTACATTGTATTTTTACAAGAGGCTGTTTTCACGCCTTGAACCCGTGACCTCAAAGTCACTCAACGATACCATTGCGCCAAGGCTCCCCTTCTAATACACATCTGTGCCTAAGAGTTAGAAAAGTTGCATGTTTGTATTTACATTGATTACCTTGTCTTCACGAAATCACAATCCACTCTCTGTCTTTCTAAATGGAATTTGACCAAGAAGTATCTGATCTCTCAACCCTTTTACATAATTATTAACTTGAAAGTGTATTTCTAAATTCTGCTGAAAATGGGAATAGTGCATCACCTTCTATTTATTTTCAAACCAGATAAGCATGCATGGCTGTGTTAGAAGTCTTGGAGCTTCAGAACAGGGTATAGCATTCGTTTTGTTTCCTTTACAATGACAACAAAGTAATTTGTGTTTCCCATTCCTGTGCCTCATAACAGAGCAAGATGAACTAGTTTGGCTTTTGATATTTAGATTTTGAGTGGTGACCTTGTTTCTGGTGGGTCAGATCATTCTAGCAAGGGAGTACTTGAAAGATGTCAGTATGAGCAGGGAGCAATTGAAGTACCTGGTCATGGAAGCACTACGAGGTGGTTGCCAGGTTCATATTATAACTCTGCATTAAGTTCTATAGTCTTTCTATCAGGTTGGCCTGCTGTATTACATATGGAGAAATTACATGTTAATATTTTATCTTTAAAACTCTGGAATAATTTTAGCTTGATGAACTTTCCTGTGAAAGGTGTCATCTTTCTGTTTTCTGCTATTCCTTACATTATGTTTGTGCTGTTTCAAAGCATATGTAGAATCATGTTTGTTGGAAACAGTACTTCAAAATACATAGAGAATATCTGAGACAATCACTATTAGCATGATCCTATTTATTGTAAATTGCAGGGACATAGAGCTGAGTTATATGCTGCCCGAGTTGCAAAATGCTTAGCTGCTGTGGATGGACGTGAAAAGGTCAATGTGGATGACCTTAAAAGAGCTGTAAGTCTTCTAGTTCCTTGTCATCCTTACTGCAGTCGGGTGTTGGTTGTGTTTGAAGACTTGGGCTTGGAAACTTTTATCCCATGCTTTTCAACCGTGAATGTTGGATGTGTTTTTCCTTTTTACTTCTAAAAAAATACTTGGTTTCTTATAATGTTGGACAGTTAACAATCTCTAATGCTATGTTAGGTAAAACTAGAGGTTGGCTTTATGTCAAAGCTATGCCACTTTGCTGAAGTTGAAAATGGAGCAGATATGAGATATTTTCTTTATTTTTCTTAAAGAGATCAATATAAAGAAGATATGGAGCACTTCCATGGTAGTTCATGTTCTCCACAAGCCTTAGTTGAAACAGTATGGTTGCAATATAATTAGTGTTTGTCTCAAACCTAGATCCCACAGGGACACATAATTACATGTGCAGTGATTGGAAGGCCAAGCACTGGTGACAAAAGTTGGGGCCAACTTAATTGTCTATTCCACATTCTTGAGCAAGAAAAGACGCACAACTCAATCATCTTTCCTGTAACCATAGGCTACTGTTTCAAGTGAACCATGTCTTTCATTTTGGTTTTCCTTCTTGTTTCCATTTATTTTCTATGGTTTTAATCTAGTACTGCATTCATATTCTTAGTAGACTCTGCTGAACTCTTTATTATAATGTACTAATTATGTTCATGAAGAAAGTTCCTTAGTTTTATATAAACTTCATATGCATCTAAGAGGTCCATATCTACATTATTTACATATTATTATTCTTACCAACTTCAGTCAACAAATCGAATTTTGCTTGCTTTCAGAAATTTGAAATCAGAAGCAATACCAGCCTACTTTTGGTCACTGCAGGTAGAGTTGGTCATTCTTCCTCGCTCAAACATCAACGAAAACCAACAAGAACAGCAAAACCCACCGCCGCCACCTCCTCCACCCCCTCCACAAAATCAAGATTCTTCTGAGGACCAAAGTGAAGAGGAAGACCAAGATCAAGAGGCATGTTGCTTTTAATCAGACCTTTAATGTCTTGAGTTAGTAGATTCTGTCTTTCTTTAGTAATCATTTTACACTGAGTTGCTGATCCTTGGAAACTTTTTGTTGATATCATATATTTGCATATCCAAGTGATTAAAATATATGTCGTTCAAAATCTGAAGGCTATCTTTGTCACCAGGAGGACAAAGACCAAGAGAACGAACAACAGGAGCCTCAAATACCGGAAGAGTTTATATTTGATGCTGAAGGAGGTGTAGTAGATGACAAGCTTCTCTTTTTTGCACAACAAGCACAAAGAAGACGAGGCAAAGCTGGGCGAGCCAAAAATGTTATTTTTTCAGAGGATAGGGGGAGATACATAAAACCTATGCTCCCAAAGGTTCTTCACATACTGCTAATACATAAGAACAATCTTCTGAAGTTTATGCATTGGAGATCTATGCTGATAGTCCTTAATGGATTTCTAACATCTAGAGCAATAAAATTTCTCCCATGCTGGAGTGGCAGAGCCAAACACCCTTATTGGTAGTACAAAGTCCAAAGCCTGCATACAAGTGAGGGCCATTGGGGACTTAATGTGGAGCGGAAAATGATTGGGAAGGTTTAAATAGCCTGAATATGCAAAACATCACATATAATTGGAGATACATGCAGTAGCACAAGTTTCCATTTTTAATTTCCTTTTTGTTGTATTACTTTCATCATGTAATTCATATATGGCTTCACATTTAACTGGCTTCAATGTAATCAATATAAAATCATGCAGGGCCCTGTGAAGAGATTAGCAGTTGATGCAACCCTTAGAGCAGCTGCGCCATATCAAAAGTTGCGTAGGGAGAAAGATGTTCAAAAGAATAGGAAGGTGTTTGTAGACAAGACTGACATGAGAGCAAAACGTATGGCCCGAAAAGCAGGAGCATTGGTAATGGTTATATTATTTCTCAGATTTTCTCCTGTAGGTGTGTTCTTTTAAGAGGTTGACAATTGGTGACTTGGGATAGCTTCATATGTTCATTCATTTATAGACTCTTACCTCGAGTAAGTAATAAAATGATCTTTAGAAGGTTCGAGAATTCCTCCCCTCAATTGCAATACTACTTCACTTCTGTTTGAACTGGAGATATCTGATGCAGTTTTACTTTCTAATGCTTCAAAGGTTTCAACTCAAAATGGTTTGAAGGAAACAACTGTCAAATCTTCAATCTTTCTCCTCTTCAGTTGTGTTAGTTGCACATGGTTCATGGCAGGTAATATTTGTTGTTGATGCTAGTGGGAGCATGGCATTAAACCGCATGCAGAATGCCAAAGGTGCAGCATTACAGCTACTTGCAGAGAGTTATACAAGCAGAGACCAGGTAAGATTAAAATCCTACGAAGTTGTACTACCCAGAAGAAAAATGAAAATCTGATAGATGAAGAAACAATTATCCATTTGTGAATTGTTTATATCTTCTTCCCAGTGGTGTTCATTCATATCATATTTGTTTTATGTAACAGATTATTCTCATATCCTAGGCAATGTTATCCTTATAATCTGTGAGCAATCCAGATGAATTGGTTGGTCTCTATCTAAAAGAATCCAATTGTAGGATGTAGCAAACAAGTCAAAATTGCAACATTGGTGGCAAAATCTATCTGTTAATTCAGCATGGGTACAAAGTACTGGAGTTAAAAGTTTGGACTGAGGCTAAAGTAGATCTCTCACTGACTTTCAATTGGCATGGTACACAGATATCCGTGCAGGAATTGTAACTGCAAATCCTAGTCAGTTGCATATAGTATCAAAGAAACTAAATTGCTTCTGAAATGTGAAACTGACCAAAGATTAGTATGTGATCCCTCCATTAAAGTTGCCTGATTGTGCAGAAGCAAAGAACAACATTAGATGAGCCCTAATCTGCATTTTCATTGTGAAATAATAATATGTCAAAAGTTCTATTGGATCTGTAAATGTGCACTTGAAAATGAGAAAAGAAAGTTGATAGGTTTTTTCTGAAGAAGTAGAACTGGATTTGTAGCTCAACTGTTAGGATTTGGTAACATGGGTTTGAAGCTTAAGAAACTTTAGGTCTTAGAACTCAAATATCTTGAAAAGGTAGCAGCATTTATTCTAGTTTGTGTTCTAGGAAACTTCAAGGCATATTTATTTATGGTTGTTTTTTCACTTTATATTTTAAATACTATGATAACTATGATCTTCTTGAGCTAAGGCCTTCTAGCATAGTGGCACAACAAGAAGCTTCTCTCTTGGTAGGTCATGGGTTTGAGGCTGCTTGTGGTTGTGTTTCCGCATGGCCGTCAGAGTCTCCTGGGTAATTGGGAAAGCCCCGACGCTTGCTTAGGATGGTGGAATTTTCCCGCTTCTCCAAAGAGCTTTGGAAGGAGGAAAAATTCAAGGAAGCATGCTTCCTTTCTTGGCTTAAATTTTTTTTTTCTTTCCGTGTTTAGTTTTTTTCTAAGGCAGAATTTCCTGGCAAGACTAGAATTTGCAACCTTTATGCGCGGAACACCTATTGTTTCTTGAGATTGCTGTGATTTTTTCTTTTGAACTTTTGGTAATTTGTTGTAATTTCTGTTTGGCTTTCCTCACTTCCTATTTACGACTCTCCAAAAATATCACTCACTTCCCACTTCTGCCTCTACTTCCACTTCATGCTTTCCTTCCTGCTCTGGCAACCCTGGTTTTTCCAACATTAAGGGAAAAAAGAGAGAGTAAAGAACTACTACTTTCTCTAGTAGATGGAATATTAGACTATGTTATCATTGTATTCGTATGACGTTAGAAGACATGCCTGCAATATTTGGTACACCAAATTTGTACCCTAAGCAAAAGCCTTGTCTGTTGATGACTTGTTGGATTCATGATGATCAGAAACTCAAAAGAAATCCATCTTTGGGATCTAATGAAGTTTCATGACTTGTGTTCAACATTCTTATATAATGGGTTTACAGGTGGATACCGATTTAATTTTGAGAGATGTATATAACTGGAATGATAATAACTATTATACCCATATGACAGAGGAAAAAAAAAAAAAAAAAGGAGAAAAAAACATGCAGGGAAGTTGGGATAGTTGAGGGATTAATTGGCAATTTTCAGTTGAATTAAGGAATCGAAGTATTCTGAAAGGTTTGTAATATGAACTTGGACTTTCTTCAAAGGGTGGGGATGAGCACACAACTACCTGATAGTCAGCTTTGTGTCTTCTTCTTCTTCTTTGACCAAATCTTGGATAGCCCTGATCTTTGACCTCATGGTCTATTATTCAGCTTGGATTACTTTGGCATTCAGTTCTACTTGGATTGCCTTCTTTCTTTGGAAAAGTCTACTTATTCACAAGGCAAAGCAGGGTAGTCATAGTGAAACAAAATTAATTTATTTCCATTGCTTCCAAGCTTCTTTTCATAATCCAAAAGAGTTCTAAACCGCCTTTATTTGAAAGGTATCCTTATGCTTTTCGGAAGACCATACCATATACAAAACCTCTGTGTATTTCATGTATCTTGCTTTTTCATGCCTCACTAACTCAACTGCATTAGTGCATCTATACCATACGTTTGCTAATTGACTGACGATAATTTGAGCAGGTTTCCATCATTCCTTTCCGTGGTAATTCTGCAGAAGTTCTTCTACCTCCTTCGAGGTCAATTGCAATGGCAAGGAAGCGTCTTGAGAGACTCCCATGTGGTGGAGGGTCTCCTTTAGCTCATGGTCTTAGTATGGTATCAAATCAAGACCTTAATCGTTACTATTTGTCTTAGGACAACGTGTTTTGTTGTTTATTCTTCCTGGGGAGAGTTTTTACTTTTGACTTTTTTAGGCTGTTAGAGTTGGGTTAAATGCTGATAAGAGTGGTGATGTCGGACGTATTATGATTGTTGCAATAACGGATGGAAGGGCCAACATATCATTGAAAAGATCTACCGAGCAGGAGGCTAGTGCGGTTCCAGATGCTCCTAAACCCTCAGCTCAAGAATTGAAGGTGGTTGCTCTAGCTTATATCCAAATTTATGAGATGATCCTGGTTCTTGGATTATTTGAAATTTGAGAGACTTTACAAACAGATTCCACAGTCCCTGCTATTGTCTTGTCCGCATCAGGCATTATAACTTCAGTTGAAGGAAGACCAAAACCCACTGTCTTTCCAAATGGTTCTCTTGAATAACTTTCGATAGTGCTTATTTGTTTACATGGCAGTGTAAAATATGAATCAAAATGAAGGACAGTATTCTCTCTCCTCCCTCAGTGGAGAAATAATTCTTTATATCCTCCCTCAGTAGAGAAAGTTCACTCAATTGTTTGGCCTAGCAACTCTAAGAGGGTGCTTATGTTATTTATAACATAAATCTTTCATTTTTTTTCTTCTTGAAAATTCATGGACATTTTCATACTGATATTCTACTAAATTTCTGTAGTCTAATGAAAAAATAGAGACTAGAGTTAAAGTTGAAGCAGATGGAATTTTCAGTCAAAATCTTTGAAATTTCTGCTTGTTTATAGTCTATAGTTTGTTTCTATGTACGGTAATATACTTTTATAACTTTGTAATCTTTCTCTGTCTCGTTTTCTTGATCTGCCAGGACGAGATCCTGGAAGTAGCCAACAAAATCTACAAAGCAGGGATGTCACTTCTTGTTATTGACACAGAAAACAAGTTTGTATCAACAGGATTTGCCAAGGAGATTGCTAGAGTTGCCCAAGGTAGATATTTAGTAGTTTCCTTCCAAGTAGTAAGGAAAAGTTCATATTAATTTTCTATCTTCTTTTTTTTTCTGTGCAGGAAAATATTACTACTTGCCAAATGCTTCTGATGCTGTCATCTCTGCCACAACAAGGGAGGCCTTGTCAGACTTAAAGAGCACATGACCTTGAATAAGCTAGAAGATGACCAATTTTGGAATAGTAGACTGTGGGAGGCTTCAATAGAAGTATCTTTGTTTATGAAATATATATCATTAGTCTGAAAGATACGTGTCTCATAAGATGATATGTTAATGCCGATTTCAATAGGAAATTAGATGCCTTTATTACTGTGTGATGCAAAATAAATCTTATGATCAGACGTGTTCATTGTAAAACCGAGTAGATAATTAAATCTTTCAATTCATAACCACACAATACGTCAAATTTGTTTCTGCAGTCAGAGTTGTCATACTACATTGCCCATCTGATGCCAACCTTGGAGGCTGAATCCTCTAAGGTTATAAAAGGTCAGCCCTGGTCCACTAAGCTCTTGCGTATGTGGGATCGGGGAAGGGGTGGACCACAAGGGTTAATAGTATGCAGCCTTACTTTGCAAACTAAAGCTTTATTCTAAAGAGCAAGTGATCTTCTGCAGAAACGACATAAAGGAAGCCTTAAATATGCATTCCATTTTGTTTTATGAGGTCTAAATAAATATGCATCCCTTCTTTATTGGCTGTTTGATACTGAGGATAACAGACCACGGATAAAATCGAAGCCACTGATAGTTATCTTATCCCCTGCTATTTGCAGCTTCAAATGTTTAAGTTGCTTGTAGAACATGGATGTAACAACCTATAAGGGGGAGCTTTTTATTCTCCAATGATTTATCTATAGTTTAGGGATGCCAATAGCAACGAATGAAACCAAGGATAAACTTATACATGATTTGTTTTCCCCGTACCAAATGGCCCCTTAATGAGATGCCACCAATAAAGCATATATAATACCTTCTTCCTTTGTTCTTGTACTCTCCTTTTTTTTTTTTTTCCTTTTATTTCGCAACTTACTAAATTGCTTATATTCATTGCCTCAGCTTGCAGACAGGACCTCTTCCTTCAACTCTGCCTAGTGAAGGGCATCAGAGCACGTTATGTGTCATCTCCTTCCAAATTAGTGGCTGGTTCAGGACCCTTTCCGTATTAGTTGGAAATTGGTCATCATCTTGTCCAAAATTTTCAATACAAATTAGTTGGTACCAAACATAAGTAAACAGACAAGTTAGAGCAATTGAACATAGACAGTTGCACTGGAGAAACAGTCAGTTATTTCGTTTTTCTTTTTGGTCAAAAGATGTTTTTTTTTATTCTTGTACAAACTAAGAATTACAAAGCCAAGTCACGCACAGTCCTAAACCTAAACCCATCCAAGGGAAAAAGTGGCAACTCGAACATGTGACCAAACGCATTTGAACGGAATCACACTAGACATTTGTTGGAGATCACACGATGTTTGTTTGATTACTCTCTTCTAATTCATAGAAAATATTTCCAAAAAGAAAGAAAAAAGAAACACTACTTAATTGTGATAGCAATTTCTAGATCATACAAGTATGGGACCACATTTCATCTATGAGGGGCCAATAGAAAGGAGATATGCCGCCAATGTTCAAAAGATATAAGTAAACCATCTATGTTCCCTCAAGTATACTTGGTCTTAGGTTCGAGTTGCTGCTTTTCCCTTAGGTAGGGGATTAGATTTAGATGTGTGTGTGAGTGCAAATGTACAAGTGATTTGCTTTTCTATTCTTCGCTTTAAAATAAACAAATAAAAACTAGTCATGAACGCGTGCTCATGCATTTGTTAGATTACAGCAGTACATATTTAACAACAATTTTTTACTGTTAGACCTAAATCCATTTAAACCGTATATACTCATGGTGAAATAGCTTTTTCACTTTAGTGATTCGCAGCTAAAATCTACATTTTCGATGCACAATTTTTATTCCCCAAACATTCTTAAAATGCCCTCCCGCCTGTTTTCTAAAATACCTCTCTGTCTATCCTCTTCTTGCACATAATTACACAAAGAGTATAGAAAAATATAGTAATGATGACATATTTTATATCTGTATACTGTATATGAAGCAAACATCCGCTTGGTAATATATATATATATATATATATTATTGATTAATAATCTGTCCAATTTATCTATGCAACTTTCACTCAACCCACGTTTAATAACTCGTATTTTCTCTCACGTCCACCAAAGATTTTCCTTGCCACCTCACTCTTGAACATATGGTCCAAAATTGTGAACTTGGTTAGGTGTTTTAATCTTGGGCTCTCAACTTGAAAAACATTTTTTACTTTATAGTTTTTTCAAGGAAAAGATAAGAGGCCTTTAGCTCCACAAAGAAAAGTAAATGATAATCTGACACTGCACACGCCCTTTTAACTCTCTATTATTTTGCCACGTAGTACTTTTGCCATTTATCTTTACCCTCATTTTTTTAGTTTTTAATCTCTCTCTCTCTCTCTCTCTCTCTCTGCCACAAATCCCTAAAATCTCTCTCTTTCTATCTAACATTTCCTATCCATCTTTTTTTAAAGGCCTTAGCTTCAATGCTTATTTTTTAGACAAGTAGGCCCCACTTGAAGCCCTCAAATCTCTCTTTCTCTCTAACCTATCCTATTATCTTCTCCTAATTGTAATTTTCTCTATTATATAATCTTACACAATTAGTTGAATAAGTGAACAAGGAAATACAATCTAGTAGATCAATTTAAGTAAAGCCTAAATTTGTAGCGATCCATCTTTTGGGCCATAGTTAGATTAGCCCTGTAAAATATTCTTTGTTTGATTAACCAATCCTATGCTTAAGATCATATTAACTGAGAAGATTATTAAGGTGTTATCTCTCTTGATTGAAGCTAAGAGTATAAGTAATATGGATCATCAACCACCTAGGCATACATTATACTTTTAGCTGCTATAAAGCTATATTAAGCTCATCAAATCAGGTTTAAAATAGGTTATAGTTAAAGACCCATTTTTTTTCTTTTTCTTTTTATCCATTGTTATATATATTTTGTAAATGAATTATATTTCAACATTAGTGGGTAGTATAGGAAAGGTAAATCATTTCAATTAATACCAACTTCTCCTCTGCTCAATAGTATAGTGGTTAGGCTGATGCACCTCTCCCAAAAGTAATTCATGGGTTGCTGGTAGTGCATTGCATCTCTTTAATAGGACACAAAGCTATGCAATGTGATGATTTTTTTTATGTTTTATTTTTATGCAATATGATGACTTTTTGCATCACAAATTTGTATCTTAGTCTCTTAAATTGTATCAAAGAATAACTTACCCTAGAAAAAAGGTGGATCAATGAAAATTCGCTTCTCTCCGAGCTTATGATGTTTTACGCACTGGCACACAGTTAGCTAGGTTTCGACTGTGCCTTCAAGCTTCGCAAAAATCTTTGTGAGAATATTATATTTAGATCTTGAAGCTGCAATCTCTTCTAATCAGACAGTAAATATTTTCTATTGCGTGAGGTTCATCAATAGAGGGTGAGTAGTTTATCGTATGAAAATTACTTTTGGGAAGTACACTTGCTTCTCGGGGAAGAATATGCTTTCTAGGGTACTGCATTAACATGATTCAATCTATTAAATTGGTAGATAATGAGAAGCTTATCTCAATCAACAGTACTATCTTGGTTAGATATTTCTAGACCCTTCATCCAGTAAGCCCTGTTTAGGGTGTTCTAAAGAAATTGTGCGTTTTATAGCCCAATGAAATATCTGATTTGACATGAAACCAATGATATGTAATTTAGTTCTTGATAGTTAGCAAGTTTATGTGTGAGACCTCGGGTTTTTCTCAACAATAAAATAACAATTTATAAAATATGTCTGGATCCCTGTTTTTAAACTTTGATTTTTAAATCAGCCAAAAACAAATAAGAAGGGCAGCCCAAGTGCACGAAGCTCCTGCCTATGCGGGGTCCGAGGAAGGGGCGGACCACAAGGGCCTATAGTAGCAGCCTTATCTTGCATTTTGCAAGAGGCTGATTCCATGCCTTGAACCCGTGACCTCAACGTCACATGACGACAACTTTTACCGTTGCGCTAAGGCTCCCCTTTTTAAATCAACCAAAAACAAATACTTGAATAAAAAACATTTATTTCAAAATTTTGGGAGTCATACAACCACAAAATCATGGGTTTGACAGTGAAATGATATCCCATTTCTACCAAAAATCCCATAGTCCCCTCTATATTTTGGACCACTGCACATCACACGTACGAAATAAAACCACCTGATAAACATAATACATGACACGACACTTGGAAGACTCAATCTCCATGCCCATACATCCAAATCAAATACTATTTTCTATAAAAAAAAACGTATACTCCACCAATGGATAAGAAATCAAGATACAACGACATTACCAAGGTTTGTCCGTACGCACTATCACATCCAACATAAGTACTTGTGCTTACATCCATGTCACAATGCAATTTATATTAATAAACAATCCATAAACCATAACCAAAGTGAGGTCCTAAACAAATATTATCATCTCTGAAATGTCCTCAATACTATATTGGAAACTATCATCACTTTTGCCTTGCTTTATTAGCGCGCCAACCTATTGCTATTTTTTATATCTGAGGCATTGCAAACCATAGCAATGCCTTAGCAAGCTATTGCTTGTGTAGGTAATTACAAGAAATAAAACATGCAATAAAACAGTTTGCATAGGATATCAACATCATGGCGAACCTCATAAAGCAAATCATTTACAATGTATATGTTAAGTGTTCAATTTTGGTCAAAATACCCCTAATTTAGTATTTGATTAGAGCATCTAGACCATTAATTTTAAAATTTTAAATCAAATATTTCATTTTAGCTTTAATTGGCCATCCAACCGTTGAATTGTAAAATTTAGTGGTTAAATGACTATTAAAGCTAATGGACGGTTTAGATTTCGCTAATTGAGTCCTGTGCATTGCAGATCAGTCAACTCAGGCATGGACGCTCCAGATTGAATCATGGAAATCAGATGGAATTTGAAGAGTCATAGTACAAAACAAGATTGAAGACTTGCAGAGTTCTAGTAAAACTAGAATTCCAGTGGACCTACTCTCTCTCTCTCTCTCTCTCTCTCTCTCTTATCTTTCTCCTTTCTTTTCCTCTTATCTTTCTCCTCTCTTTTCTCTTTTTCTCTCTCTTATCCCTCTCTCCTATACGTCTCTCCCTATCTCTCTTTTAAAAGACCCTTCTTTCTTCTCCAAAAAGGATGTTTTTTTCCCTTTTAGGAAGGTGCAGGCTGGGCTCTCTCTCTCTCTCTCTTGGTTCATTGCACCTTCCCGTTTCTAGCCTCCCCTCTCCTCCTCATACCTCTCTCTCTCACCACCTCTTCTCTCCACCATTCTCTCTTCTCTTCTCTCCCTTGGTTGGGCCGTACAAGGCAGACCACCCTTCTCTTCCTTTCCCATCTCTTTCTCCTCCTCACTTACCCTTCTCTTTGTTTTCTCACCCACCCTCTGCTTCCTACTTCACCTCCATCTTTCATCGCACCATCATAGACTTTCTCTCTATCTCTCCTCATCCCCTCTACTCTCTCTCACGTTCTATCTCACTCACTTGCATCAACTCGGTTGGCCCCGTCCCTCTCTTTCTCAACTATCTTTCTCAACTCCCCTGTCTGCCCACCTCTGCCAGACGACACTCAACACCCGATCTCCCTCTATTTCACCTGAAATCGCATCATCTCCCAATTCCCTATATCTCTCTCTCGTTCTTCTCTCCAGTCCACCAGCACCATCGCCTAGTTTTTTTACTCTTTGCTTCATTCACCACTAAACTGCTAGCTCTTCCCCATCGCACGGACGGATCGCGTTTCCATACCTCTCTGCATCGTCGGACCCATACCGTCGTTTTTTTCCACCGTGATCCAGCACCTCCCCAAGCCGTCCATCTTCACCGGCCAGGAGCAAGCCCCAGTCTAGATCAAGTCTGGCTCTGCTCTCGACTGCCCAGACGTCTACTCCGGACGACCCAAGGAAAGAAAACCATCTCCGGTTTTCTCCCATCGTCCTCCTTCCCATGTTTTGGGTTCTCCCTTCTTCTCAATCCCTTTTCTTCTCTTCACCGGACGCCCAGGGAGAGGAAACCCAAGTTGGGTTTCCACTCCCGCAATCTTCCCTTCTATCTTTCTTCTTCCTTCCTCTTCTCCTTCTTCTTCCTTCCTCTTCTCCTCTTTCCTCTTTTCTTCCCCCTTCTCCGGTTTCGACAATCATCGGCCGGCTCAGGGAGAGAAAACCCAACTCGGGTTTTCTCCCAATCTTTTCCTTTCTCTTCTTCTTCTTCTTCTTCTCCTTCCTCTTTTCCTCCCTTCTTCTCCCTTCTTCCCCTCTACGGTTTTCTTCTCCATCGTTTTTTTTCCTGGTTTTTAGTTAAAAACCAGAAACCCCTGGAATTCCAAGTCTACCCCTGGCAGATCTCTGGAATGACCAACAAGTCCCCATTTTAATACCAACTCTGTCCTTTTTCAGAAATTCCAACTGTGTCCCCTGTTTAATACCAACTGTGTCCCCGGTTTAATTACAACTGTGTCCCTGTGCTATTCTGGTTTTAACTTATCTTCATTCAGACTAATCCAGAGACAGTGCAATCCAGGACAGACTATTCAAGGACAGACTAATCCAGAGACAGTGCAATCCAAGGACAAGCTTATGCAAGGCGCATTTTATTTTTATTTTCTGTTTTTCTTGGAATAAATATTTGTGAACATTGGAACAATTGAATAAATCTGGATTTTATTTTTTGTTAGCTTTTATTCTTTTAGTTGAATTTTATTTAAAACTCCATAATTTTAAATCAAGTCCTCGTGGGATCGACCCGTATTTGCATAGCTATATTACAATAGCCCGTGCACTTGCGGTTAAACAATCAACAAGTTTTTATTACCATTGCCGGGGACTTGAAATGGAGTTTTTATAAAATTTAATTAAAAATCCAAAAAATTCAAAAAAAATTAGAAAAAATTCAAAAAAAAAAAATCAAAAAAATACAAAAAATTAGGAATTGCATTTTAGGCATTCTTAGGTGCATCTTTAGGCATGTTTAGTGCATAATCACTTTATTTTCTGAATTTGGTACTAATTGTTATTTTTCTTTTTCAGGAAATTGGAGTGGAGCTTCATCAATTGATAGATTTTTCTTGCTTTCCTAGATTAGAAATTTTATTTTTGAGTGAATCTTGTAGTGAGGCCCCTTGTAATTTGCATTTTCAATTTCAATTTTTAAAGGGTTGTAATAATACAGGACAAGTGTGGGACACGGTGGCCCACACTTGATCTTCATCAGAAACCTCACTGTAAGTCTTCTCACTCATTTATTTTCTAGATTAGGATTTGCATTTAGAATAATTTGCATTGTTTGATACTTAATTGCATATAGAAAGCATATGTTATAATTGTTACATCTTAGGGTTTTGTATTAGTTTATTGCTTTCAATTGCATTTTAGGACACATCTAACGCTTTAAGGTGGATTATATGTTGATCGAATTGCCATGGTGTGTGAAATTTAATTAGTAAGGGCACCCTACCCCACAAGATCAAGGGTGGATTTCATCACCACTCCTTGGCCCACCTAGGATAATCATCTCAAGCGCGCAACCTCTCCTTTCACATTAATTTAAAATCAATCAGAAGAGACCTATAGGGTTATCACATGCTCGTAGGACCCTCTTAATAGGACACGACCATAGTTACTCTGGTTGCTTTTGATCACTGTGGTTATTGGGGGTTGTCTAATAGAGCCTCGCTCTTCCCCTACCTCCTGTCGACGTTTGTTGAGGTCTAAACGCCTCCTTACACGAGGGTTGTATTAACTGCTTTGGTTAGAACCTAATTGGTAAGCAGTAGTCAACTCTTAAAGAGAGTAGGAGCGTTAGAGTAGGTTAATTAAAAGCATTGTCCCCACAGAAAATCAAGAAAATCAAAATATCTATGCTTGCTAGCCTTAGGGGATTGCTTGATTATGTCCTGTTTTGTGCATCATTTTAGGCATTTAGGTTGCATCATTTAGGATAGAAAAAATAAAAACATAAAAAAACCAAAAAGATCTTTCATTGCATGCCCTTTTGGATACGCGACGAAACTGGTAGGTTAGTCTCGTACGACCAAAAAGACAGACCAACAATGGCTGATCAACGATCAAGGGGTAACTCACCCCATGGTAGAATTAGAGGTGATCAAGCTCCACTCATCATGAATGAGGACCCACCACCTCTAATTGATGATGAATATCAACCTCCACCAAGGAGGAATAATCATCAACAAAGAAATTGGAGAAGGAATGAAAATAGGGAATGGGACCAACAGAGTGACCATGGAGAAAATGATGTTTATCAGAATCCTCATGGACGAACCTTAAGAGACTACCTTCAACCTACACGCACCAGTACATCCTCTTATGTCATTCTTCCTCAAAATGCTGGTGCGTTAGAATTAAAAACGGGAGTAATTCAATTACTTCCCAAATTTCATGGGCTAGATAGTGAGAGTCCTTATTTGCACCTTAAAGAATTTGATGAGGTATGTAGTACCCAAAGAACCCAAAATATAGGTCTAGACACTGTCAGGCTTAAGCTATTTCCTTTCTCTTTAAAGGAAAAAGCAAAAATGTGGTTTAATGCACTGCCACCAGGTTCCATAAGGACTTGGAATGAAATGACTAGGGAATTCTTGAAAAAGTTTTTCCCTACACATAAAACAAATACACTCCGTCGTAAGATAATGAACTTTACCCAAAAAGATAAAGAATCATTCTACCAATGCTGGGAAAGGTTCAAAGATCTATTGCTTACTTGCCCACATCATGGCTATGAACCATGGCGCATTATCAGCTTCTTTTATGAAGGACTTAATTCTGACATGCGCCAGTTTGTAGAGATGATGTGCAATGGTAACTTTTTGAATAAACAACCAGATGAGGCGGAGGAGTATTTGGAATGGCTAGCTGAAAGTGCACAGACCTGGGTTGACTCAGAAAGAGTAGAACATTCTGATAGATCCAAGCCCACTACCACATCTACTACGGGAGACATGTATGCCATGACTGAAAAAAATGAAATCAGTGCCAAAGTAGCAACCTTAGCTAGAAAAGTAGAAGCCATGGAAATGGGAACGAAAACCTTAACTAATGATGAACAAGTGTGTAGCATTTGTGACAGTACATCACATCTTACTCAGGAATGTCCTACCATCCTTGCATTTCAAGATGTACTTCATGATCAGGCTAATGCACTCAATAATTATAAAAGACCTTTCTCCCCATATTCTGAGACATATAATCCCAACTGGAGAAACCATCCAAATTTCAATTGGAGAAATGGACTTAATACAAATGTCTCACAATCAGGCCCATACTAGAGTCATCAACAACCAAACCAAGGACTACTTGCTCCACCACCATACCAAACTCATCAACCTCATTCTCCTGGACTTTACTTGCCCCCACTTAAAAGGCATGTAGAGGATAATCAAGTTAATTAAAATCAGGAAAGGAAAATTTCTCAATTAGAAAAGTCTGTGAATGAACTAAAAAACATGATGAGTCAAATGATGCAAAATATGGAAAAAGGAAAATTCCCAGCTCAACCTCAAGCAAACCCTAAGGGAGTGCATGCGGTTAGCATTAATGCATCTGATGAAACATCTAGCTCTACCATGGAACAAACTAAAGCTGTTACTATTCTTAGGAGTGGTAAAATAATTGAGAAAGATGAGCCTAAAAAGATTGAAAAGGTAGAAAAACCTAAAGAAAAATCTAAAGAAAAGGACCATGTTTCACCTGTTGAGCCATGTCCAATCCCTGCTCCATTGCCTCAAAGGTTGGGCCAAGCCCCAAAGTCTGCATCTAATGATGAGATTTTAGAGATTTTCAAGCAAGTCAAGATCAACATACCGATCTTAGATGCTATAAAACAAATCCCATCATATGCCAAATTCTTAAAAGACTTATGCACCATCAAGAGAAAATTAAATGTCCAAAAGAAGGCATTTTTGACTGAACAGGTTAGTTCTATTCTTCAACATCATACACCACCAAAGTACAAGGATCCTGGTTGCCCCACTCTTACTTGCATTATTGGCAACTACCAGATAAATCAAGCTCTTCTTGATTTAGGATCTAGTGTAAACTTATTACCATACTCGGTATACGAACGCTAGGTGCAGGTGAATTGAAACCTACATCTACTACGCTCCAGCTAGCTGATCGTTCTGTAAAAATACCGAGAGGGGTAATAGAGGATGTGCTAGTCCAGGTAGAACAATTTTGCTTCCCTGTCGATTTTCTGGTTCTAGATACACAACCGGTGGTGAATGAGAAGAATGAAATACCAGTCATCCTGGGACGACCATTTTTGGCTACGTCCAATGCCTTAATCAATTGTAGAAATGGTGTAATGAAATTGTCCTTTGGCAATATGACAATAGAGCTTAACATTTTCAATATCTGTAAGCAACCTGGTGAAACTACTGATGATTTGCACTGTGTTAACATGATCAATTCAGTTGTGCAAAATCAGTTTCAGTCATCTTCCTTGTCGGACCCACTTGAGGCCTGTTTGGCCCATTTTAATGAGTTTAATGAGGATGCATTAATAGAAGAAGTTAATGCCCTCCTTGATTCTGTTCCTATCATGGAAACAGAAAAATGGAAACCTCCTTTCGAGGACCTTCCACTGAGGGAGTCCACTCCCCTTCCATCATTCATAGAACCTCCTAAGCTTGAATTGAAATCTCTACCATCAGATTTAAAATATGCCTTTTTAGGAGACAAAGAGACTTTTCCTGTAATAATTTCCTCCCAATTAGAAACATCTTAGGAGGACAAATTAATATACACTTTAAAAGAACACAAAGGTGCTATAGGATGGACCATAGCTGATATAAAGGGCATTAACCCTTTAATCTGCACCCATAGGATATATCTAGAGGATGAAGCTAAACCATGTCGTCAAATGCAAAGAAGGTTAAATCCTAATATGAAAGATGTGGTTAGAGCAGAAGTCCTAAAATTGCTTGATGTGGGAATCATCTATCCCATAAGTGATAGCAAATGGGTAAGTCCTACTCAGGTGGTTCCAAAGAAGTCTGGAGTGACAGTAATAACTAACGCCAACAATGAATTGATCCCTACCAGGGTTACTACTGGTTGGCGTATGTGTATCGACTATCGAAAGTTGAATGCTGTTACAAGGAAGGACCATTTTCCTTTGCCCTTCGTTGATCAAATGTTAGAAAGGGTTGCAGGACACTAGTACTATTGTTTCTTAGATGGTTATTCAAGGTATAACCAAATAGAAATTGCACCCGAGGATCAGGAAAAGACCACATTTACATGTCCTTTTGGCACTTTTGCTTACAAAAGAATGCCATTTGGATTATGTAATGCTCCCGCCACATTTCAACGTTGCATGTTAAGCATTTTCAGTGATATGGTGGAGAGAATTTTAGAGGTTTTCATGGATGACTTTACTGTTTTCGGTAATTCATTTGAAACATGTCTTGAAAATCTAAGAAAAGTCTTAACTCGTTGTAAAGAAAAGAACCTAGTGCTTAATTGGGAAAAATGTCATTTCATGGTTCCTAAGGGAATTGTCTTAGGTCACATTGTGTCTTCTAAAGGTATAGAGGTAGATAGAGCTAAAGTTGATCTAATTTCCAATCTACCCATTCCAAAATCTATTAGGGACATTCGATCTTTCCTAGGTCATGCGGGATTCTATCGGAGGTTCATTAAGGATTTTAGTGCAATATCTAGACCACTATGTCACCTCCTCACAAAGGATACTCCTTTTGAGTGGACTAAGGATTGTCAAGAAGCATTTATAAAGTTGAAAGACAAGTTGACAACTGCACCTATCATGCAAACACTGATTGGAGTCTACCCTTTGAAATCATGTGTGATGCCAGTGACTATGCTGTAGGAGCTATACTAGGACAGAGAAAAGAAAAGAAGCCATACGTCATCTACTATGCCAGTAGGACCTTAAATAGCACCCAAATGAACTATTCTACTACGGAGAAAGAACTCTTAGCAGTTGTCTTCGCATTGGATAAATTTAGGTCTTACTTGGTTGGATTTAAAATAGTCATATTCACTGACCATTCGGCCCTCAAGTATCTTCTTTCTAAGAAAGATGCTAAGCCTAGACTAATTAGATGGATTCTCCTACTTCAAGAGTTTGACATTGAAATAAAAGATAAAAAGGGAGTAGAAAATGTGGTAGCTGACCATTTGTCTCGCTTAGTCCTAACAGAGCCTTTAAATGAGTTGCCAATTAAAGACACTTTCCCTGATGAGCAACTTTTTCATGTTTCCCATCCTCCCTGGTTTCTTTGATATTGCAAATTATTTAGTCACGGGAAAATTAGGAACATTGGACTAAACAAGAAAAGAAAAATTCTTTTCCAATGTTAAGCACTATTTACGGGATGATCCATACTGTTTAAATACCGCCCAGATCAAATCATTAGGAGATGTGTCACGACTTAGAACAACATAGTGTTATCTCCTTTTGTCATTCGAAGCATGTGATGGACATTTTTCTACCCGTAAAACAAATGCAAAGATTTTGCAGTGCTGTTTTTATTGGCCGTCGTTGTTTAAAGATACACATGTGTTTTGTAAATTATGTGAGCAATGTCAAAAGTTAGGAGGAATAACCCGTAGGAATATGATGCCTCTAAATCCTATTCTTATCATAGAAATTTTTGATTGTTGGGGTATAGATTTCATGGGTCCATTTCCACCTTCTTTTGGCTACATTTATATCTTATTGGCCGTAGACTATGTTTCAAAATGGATTGAGGCTATCCCATGCAGGCATAATGATCACAAAATAGTTCTTAAATTTTTAAAAGAAAACATTTTTTCTAGATTTGGGACTCCTCGAGCCATTATAAGTGATAACGGTACACATTTTTGCAACAAACCATTTGAAGCACTAATGAAAAAATATAATATTACACATAAAGTTGCAACACCGTATCACCCACAAACAAGTGGACAAGTAGAAGTATCAAATCGGGCTATCAAACAAATCCTTCAAAAGAGTGTTAATCCAGATCGTAAAGATTGGTCTCTTAGACTGACTGATGCGCTCTGGGCTTACAGGACTGCACATCGCACCCCGATTGGTATGTCTCCCTATCGTATTGTATACGGTAAGGCTTGTCATTTGCCTGTGGAATTGGAACATAGAGCCTATTGGGCAATAAAGACATTCAATTTCAATATGGATAAAGCAGGCTCACATCGCAAGCTCCAACTTAATGAGTTGGAAGAGATCAGGCAAGAAGCTTATGAGAGTAATAGGATATATAAAGAAAAGATGAAATTTTTTCATGATAAGAACATAATGAGAAAATCCTTTACTCCAAGCCAAAAGGTTCTCCTTTACAATTCTAAGCTCCACCTATTTCCAGGTAAGCTTAGATCTCGATGGACCGGTCCATACATAGTAAAAGAAGTTTTTCCATATGGAATTTGTCGAGATTGAGAATACTAGAATTTGGTCATTCTTTTAAAGTGAATGGTCAACGTTTAAAGCCTTTCCTAGATTATGAGAATCCAGAAGTTGAGTCCACAACTCTGGAGGATCCTGTTTATCAGGATTGAGTGAATTTGATCTCTTTGTACCATATTTTGTATTTTGTTGTTTTTTATATCACCCATATTCATTTTAGGTCCTACTTTTTAAACATTGAGGACAATGTTTCTGTCAGGTTGGGGGGTGTAGAATTCTAGCAAATTCTAATTTTCTTTTAGTTTTTAGGTGTTTTCCTTGTTTTTTTTCAACAAAAAAAAAAAAAGAAAAATTTTAGGTCATTTCCTATACCATGATGAGAATTGGATTTTCTGAAGTATAATCTGGATAACTTTAGCTTATTAATAGAATTGAATATGATTAATTCATCATTTTACTCATTTTCTAAAGTATTCCATAAAAGCAAGTCTCATATCACATTTGTACATGCAGTTGCATATAGATAATCTAGATTGATAAGTGGCTATAACTTAGAAATTCTGAAGAAATTCAGTGGAGACCTATAACACAAGTGAGTTTTAGAGCCATTCATCCTTTTTAAGAGGTTATAAATGTCAAAATTTTCTTCAGCGTGCTTAAAGAAAATTGATCTCAATCTCTTAAATTTGGCTAATTACCTGAATAATTAGAATACTACCTTTAAAATTCTGAAAGTTCATTGAATTTGATAGATTATATGAAACCTAGAAAATGATTTAGGCCATCCTTGTTATTAACCTAAAGACATAAAGCCTACCCAGAAGTATTTTTACCACTAGTTAGCCAAGTTGAGCCTTGAATATAAAGCCATTTTCTTTTGTCACCCAAATTACCATTTACCCATATTAACCCAGTATAAATTATCCATTACCCATTTTTCTTTGAAAAATAAGTTAGAGAAGAAGGAAAAAAAATATCTTTTAGTTGCAACAAAAGTAGAAAAGTGGATATCAAGAAAAGAAATATTCTTCAAAGTGAGTCAAAAATATGAAAAGAAAGAAAAGTGAAAAGAAAAAAAAAAAAAAAAAGAGTTTGAAGAATGCAAAGAATGGAAACAAAAATATTCACTTTAGAAAAAAGCAAAGAAAAGAAGAATTTTCAACTTTAGTAGAAGACCTCTACTTATTTTTTTGAAGAAACTTTGAATACCTTTATACCCTTTCTTTGGTACCCTGTCATAAGCTTATGTTTCGTCCCAATTAAAGACCTATTGATTCTAGAATGAATATAGTCTTGATGAGGAAATGAATGGATAGGATTAAAAGAGTGGTATTTCTAAATATGCAAAGGTAATGGCATCTATTCCAAAGGGATCAAAAGAAATTCCTTAGTAACTCCCGTTCTTCATGAGTATATGTGAGATATATTTGTTTTCATTGACTCTTCTCACATAATTAAAAGAGAGATATGATTTAAACCCTCTATCTGAGAGACTTTATTTCTGAGCGTATGCCATTAGTAAGGATTGAGGTCAAAACATATTTCAGATGGAGTTCAAAAGTTAGAAGTCTACTTAGAGATAAAGATTATTTTATGTATAGACTGCATATGCACATACTCAATCTGAGATCTGAGCTTAAGTGGAATATTTTTAGCATATGGGTAGGGTTTTTTTTTGAATTATTCAGTCATCTTTATTAGTTTGCTAAAGTTGATAGATTTATTGAAGATAATTATCTGAGAAAAAAATGGAGATGACCTGAAAAAAAAAATAATTTAAATTTTAAAAATTGAGTTGATTTCTACGCATCTTTTGCTAGGGACTAGCAAAATGCTGGTTGGGGGGTGTATTAAGTGTTCAAATTTGGTCAAAATACCCCTAATTTAGTATTTGATTAGAGCATCTAGACCATTAATTTTAAAATTTTAAATCAAATATTTTATTTTAGCTTTAATTGGCCATCCAACCGTTGAATTGTAAAATTTAGTGGTTAAATGACTATTAAAGCTAATGGACGGTTTAGATTTCGCTAATTGAGTCCTGTGCATTGCAGATCAGTCAACTCAGGCATGGACGCTCCAGATTGAATCATGGAAATCAGATGGAATTTGAAGAGTCATAGTACAAAACAAGATTGAAGACTTGCAGAGTTCTAGTAAAACTAGAATTCTAGTGGACCCACTCTCTCTCTCTCTCTCTCTCTCTCTCTCTCTCTCTTATCTTTCTCCTTTCTTTTCCTCTTATCTTTCTCCTCTCTTTTCTCTTTTTCTCTCTCTTATCCCTCTCTCCTATACATCTCTCCCTATCTCTCTTTTAAAAGACCCTTCTTTCTTCTCCAAAAAGGATGTTTTTTTTCCCTTTTAGGAAGGTGCAGGCTGGGCTCTCTCTCTCTCTCTCTCTTGGTTCATTGCACCTTCCCGTTTCTAGCCTCCCCTCTCCTCCTCATACCTCTCTCTCTCACCACCTCTTCTCTCCACCATTCTCTCTTCTCTTCTCTCCCTTGGTTGGGCCGTACAAGGCAGACCACCCTTCTCTTCCTTTCCCATCTCTTTCTCCTCCTCACTTACCCTTCTCTTTGTTTTCTCACCCACCCTCTGCTTCCTACTTCACCTCCATCTTTCATCGCACCATCATAGACTTTCTCTCTATCTCTCCTCATCCCCTCTACTCTCTCTCACGTTCTATCTCACTCACTTGCATCAACTCGGTTGGCCCCGTCCCTCTCTTTCTCAACTATCTTTCTCAACTCCCCTGTCTGCCCACCTCTGCCAGACGACACTCAACACCCGATCTCCCTCTATTTCACCTGAAATCGCATCATCTCCCAATTCCCTGTATCTCTCTCTCGTTCTTCTCTCCAGTCCACCAGCACCATCGCCTAGTTTTTTTACTCTCTGCTTCATTCACCACTAAACTGCTAGCTCTTCCCCATCGCACGGACGGATCGTGTTTCCATACCTCTCTGCATCGTCGGACCCATACCGTCGTTTTTTTCCACCGTGATCCAGCACCTCCCCAAGCCGTCCATCTTCACCGGCCAGGAGCAAGCCCCAGTCTAGATCAAGTCTGGCTCTGCTCTCGACTGCCCAGACGTCTACTCCGGACGACCCAAGGAAAGAAAACCATCTCCGGTTTTCTCCCATCGTCCTCCTTCCCATGTTTTGGGTTCTCCCTTCTTCTCAATCCCTTTTCTTCTCTTCACCGGACGCCCAGGGAGAGGAAACCCAAGTTGGGTTTCCACTCCCGCAATCTTCCCTTCTATCTTTCTTCTTCCTTCCTCTTCTCCTTCTTCTTCCTTCCTCTTCTCCTCTTTCCTCTTTTCTTCCCCCTTCTCCGGTTTCGACAATCATCGGCCGGCTCAGGGAGAGAAAACCCAACTCGGGTTTTCTCCCAATCTTTTCCTTTCTCTTCTTCTTCTTCTTCTCCTTCCTCTTTTCCTCCCTTCTTCTCCCTTCTTCCCCTCTACGGTTTTCTTCTCCATCGTTTTTTTTTCCTGGTTTTTAGTTAAAAACTAGAAACCCCTGGAATTCCAAGTCTACCCCTGGCAGATCTCTGGAATGACCAACAAGTCCCCATTTTAATACCAACTCTGTCCTTTTTCAGAAATTCCAACTGTGTCCCCTGTTTAATACCAACTGTGTCCCCGGTTTAATTACAACTGTGTCCCTGTGCTATTCTGGTTTTAACTTATCTTCATTCAGACTAATCCAGAGACAGTGCAATCCAGGACAGACTATTCAAGGACAGACTAATCCAGAGACAGTGCAATCCAAGGACAAGCTTATCCAAGACGCATTTTATTTTTATTTTCTGTTTTCCTTGGAATAAATATTTGTGAACATTGGAACAATTGAATAAATCTGGATTTTATTTTTTGTTAGCTTTTATTCTTTTAGTTGAATTTTATTTAAAACTCCATAATTTTAAATCAAGTCCTCGTGGGATCGACCCATATTTGCATAGCTATACTACAATAGCCCGTGCACTTGCGGTTAAACAATCAACAATATATTAAATCATCAGGTGTCTATAATAAATAAAGCATGACAATGAGTCTAAAAGAAAAAATAATAATTAAAGCATGCTTTTCGCCTGAATAAAACAATATAAAATCTAATCACCATGGCATGCGAAGCATGATCAATACTTGGATATGCATCTGTCAAAAGCAAACAAGAATCCGTGTCTACAACATAATATATATGTATGCCATGATGAACAAGGCACCGTGCATAATTAAGCTTTAAGAGTGTCTAACTACACTTATATCACTAGCAATGAGTACTCATTCCAATTCTAGGGTTCCTCACCTGTAGCTTGCACACCAAGTAGCTTGCTCAGCCCTTAGGCCTACCAACACCAAGCTACCCACATAGGCTTTACCCAACATATTTATACCACAGAGTATGGGCTACTATGCTGCAATGGCAACCACTCTAAGGTCTAAACTATTGTCGCTCACTATCGACACTGAAATGGGAGGCTAGTGTCTATCGAGGCATGGGAGTCAGTCTGACTTCCGTGGGTAGCCTGCCCATAATTACCACAAACCACACGCGATTGCCCATATATCAATACTGGTGTCTATAATATATAAATTTAGAAAGCGGGTGGCCAACCCTTCCAGCATAACATCCACTGGGCAAAAACACCTGTCATAAAATAGCAAAATATGATATAAACCATGAAAAACTTTTATGTGAAATAAATCTCAATAAGTTTGAGTCAAAAGCATGATACACATCATCAGTCATGTGTCAAAACATGAGAAATCGTATAGATCAAGATGTCATGATATCAAACATGTATTATGAATGCATTTTAATAAAAACACGATAGGGCGTAAAACATATGGCTCAAAGTTGCCAAATAACACATCATGATCTATGAAATCATAGAAAATCTCAAACGTAATCACCTAACTCAGATGATGTATTACTTGTCTATACCTCCCAGTTCAATCAAACCCAACTCTAGCATAGTCCACCACAATTCCATCACCTGGATACATATCACATCCAGTCATACTTTGAATCCAATTTATCTAAACTTGGATTCGTAATTACACAACATTATATTTCGTATTTCATTACATTAAAACACGAGAATTTCTTAGGAATCCTACAAGATCAATTCTCAGTCCTTGAATCATCAAGGTGGGGCCCACCCTAATTGGTTAATAATTCAAATCATACTGAATCGGGCCCACTCAACCATTTAATCCTTTTTCTTAATCATATCATTGCCTATTTTAGAGCTACTAGGCTCAAATCATATCAATCTTAGGTAATTTATCATTTAAATCAATTAATCGAGCATTATTATATGAATTTCATGCTCAATCGTATCTAATCACAGTCAAATTAATCCATCAAGTGATTAAGATAGTAATCTTGCCTTGAAGAAGTCAATCTGAATAACCTCCAGCTGTCTTCTTAGTCCAATCATCTACTGATCGCTTCAACTTTACCCAATCATCAAATATCCATGCTAATCTCATCAAAATTCCACACCTGATTGTCCCAGATCACATAATAATTTTGATTAGATCCTATTTCATACCTGAATCTTCAGTTGATCCTGATCAGCTAAATTATTTTCATAAATACTTTAGGCCCAAATTTCTCGTATAGATCCTTGATCTCCACTTCATGAGGATCACTACAGACTACTTGGATCAGAAAAGCGAAGTTAGATCAACACAGATCAGATGATCTGACTTCTAATCAAAGGTCTAGTTAAATTGACAATTAGATATTTCATGATCAAAGAATGTGAAGATGGTTTTGTTCCTTGCATTACAAGGATCACGAGGATAATCTCCAATCTCAGAGATTCTTCATGGATTGGTTAGAATTAATGATCAAGGTTTAAGGGTAAAAAGGGTTAATAGGTCAACTCAGTTTCTCCCCAAACGAGTCAAGGAAGAGTTGACTCAATGAGTCGACTCTGCCTAACTTGTCAGAGTCAAAGGAAGAATAGGGGAGAGGGAAATGGTGGTGATCGGGTTGTTTCCAGTCCCAATCACCACTCGATCCAAGCTAAGAGAGGAAGATGGAGGGAAAAATAGTTCCTAGCTCGTCAGCCCACCTTGGCCTAGCTGAGTTGTTGATGAAGAAGACAAAGGGAAAACCAGGTGATGATCGGCCGGTGACCATCAGGCGTCCTCTGCCTGAACTCCACGGAGAGGGAGAAGAGGGAAGAGAGATAGGGGGATTCTGGCTAGGGAGGGGAAAGGGGAGTGGGAAGGGTGGTAGGGGCAGGGGGCAAGGAGGGGAGGGAGCAGTGCGGTGTGGGGCAAGGGGAAGAAGGAGAAACCTTTTTTGGATTCTTTGTCAACGCCGAAAAAAAATGTGATAGATGCTGGGAATAGGGAATCTGCACAAGCAAAGGGGCTGATCAAGCCTCCAGGGGGGAGGGAGTAGTGCGGGGCAGGGGGAAGAAGGAGAAACCTTTTCTGGGTTCTTTGCCAACGCCGAAAAAAAATGTAATAGATGCTGGGAACAGGGAATCTACACAAGCAAAGGGGCTGATCAAGCCTCCCAACATAGCCAATGGAAAACCCAACAAGGGTTCTGACGATGGGAAAGACTTCCCCCCTCACATCACCAGAACTAGGTTTTCTAATCCATTTGAGACGGGGAAGAGGAGTCCGTCCATGACGGGGAAAAGTAGTCCGCCCCGAAAGGGTGCTTCGTGCACTGTTGATAGGGGAAGGTGGACTTTCGATGGGAGATCGGGTGGAGGATGGAAAAACGACGCTGCCTAGGGTTTTCCCCCTTCATCTAGCTCTGCTTTGAATCCTCATGTCACAACAGACAAAACAGAGGGGGTGCTTTTATCAATTTTGGCTCTGTCTGGATTAGTAAAACTTTTGGATTCTTCCACCCTGATCTCCATTATGCACAAAATTAGTGTCATTGGATTCATATTGACGTGTACATTCTCAATATGATATTCTCTTGTCCAAATTTTTAGTTTACAAGGAGATTATTTCCATAATACCCCATTTCCATGAAATAAATTTCTAAATTTTCTCTCTATCAAATTTATGATTTAATATATAAAAAATGACCCAAAATTAGGGGTCATTACATTATGGGTATGGGATCTATATAGTTTTAATCAAAATTGAAGGATCAGACACCCATACTGAAATGGATCTAAAACCTTGGTTTTGGTCATTCAATTGGATCTAATGATCCAGTTTTGGTCTTTGCTAGTGGAACTAAATTAATGTTGGCTCAGTTCCCATTCTATGCAAAAAAACGTAGATTGAAACTAATGACCAAATAATTAGACTATAATATTCCTACTAGTTTATAATGTAGTTTAGTAAGGGTAATTTCGTCTTTGTATCTTAGTAAATAAAGGTATATTAGACCTTTAACCTAAATATAATGAAAAAAAAAAAAACTCGATTTGAGATTTTCTTTTTCTCTAAATTCTCAAAACCCCCTAATAGAAGCTAAAGCTACAACACTATGTTCTAAATCATAGAACTCGCCTCTTATCCTCTCACCTTCTATCGTCCATCCATATCCATTTGGATTCGTGACATCGAAGAAGAGGATTTGAATGACAAAATGGGTATCCTATAGCCAAGTCTCTTCAAATCGTGAATAAAGTTGTCGGCGCCATGTGACTTTGAGGTCACAGGTTCAAGGTGTAGAAACAGTTTCTTGCAAAAATACAAGGTAAGACTGCATAATATAGACCCTTGTGGTCCATCACTTCCCCAGACCACAAACAAACTAATGTACCCATTGGAAATATTTACCGAAGCAGTAACATTGGAGCAGTTCCTTCCACCACTGAAGAACCATTTAAGTCAGTAGTAGTGGTCCAACTTATCAGTCAAGAGACCAAACTTTGATGAAGAAGAAACCAGATAATATAGAGATAGCCTTTGCACTGTTGCCACTGGGCTGATTGTAGCATATGCAAACTTAACGAATACTATCTAAAATCTTATGGTGATGAGGAGCAGAAAGGTAAATACCATTGCTTGCCCCTTCGGAAGATGATATTAACTAATGCTTCTTAAAACCTCAAGGTAATAAGGAGTTGGAAAGTTAAATCCTTGACCATACACATAATTTAGCGACTAAAAATACACCGCCAAGCTTTTCACCTAGAATATCTACTAGTTTTGAAGGACATCGCCAGAACAATGAGTGAAGAAGTACGAGAGAATGGTTTCTACCTTCTAGTGGAAGAGGGAAGAACATGGACGTAAAAACATTAGAGCATACGCAATTTTAGTTGGGAGCTCCTACCATATCAAGGTTCAGGAGAAATCTAAGCTACCCTTTTTCTTCAGTGTGTTCGCGGAAAGTAAATCTATTGAAAGGAAAAGAAGATGAGTTAGAATTGAGGGAGAGATTGCCCCACATACCTCAAATCTGACACAGCTCTCCCCTTAGCTGGGGAATCAGCTAGAATTTACCTAACCTAAACCATGTTGAAGGAGGTAAATCATTAGTACTCGATTTGCGGTTAAGCTATTGATGAAACTATCGTGTCTAGAAGACTGCTCCTGCTTGTATTACAAAATGTGGCAAATAAAATGGAAATGCTTTTGGTTATATTTTCAGTGGCTTTCATCTGTAATTGACCTAATGAAAGATTACATATGTTTCACTTATTTAATCATTCTGGGACCTTCTTCGATGCATCTTCAGAGCAAGAATCATGGTGCATAGATATATGGGTGGGCATGGCACACATGCCATTTTGCACAGTGGCCCTGGATAATTTGCCCCTTGGCCTTCTTTTTCATAAAGTGGGGGTTGATTTCAATGTTTTTTGGCCTGACATAAAGTAGTTTTGAACCCCAATCAACTCTTTAGCACCAGATCTTGCAACAATTCATTACTTGCTGCTGTTGGAGACCACATAGATGTTGCCCATGATACAATACCCTGCGACCCTTTACTTTCTTCTTGTATCTGAGCAACCGGCCAATCTGAAGAAATAGTACCCTTTGACTTTGACTCCTTGTCAAGGGGCATGGTAAAGATCAGAGTGCAACGTTGCTTTACAAATTGAGGAAAGCTGCCTGCAATCCCGAGAGATATTGAGGTTCTATGGGCACTTTCCTACACAATGGGCTGGGGAACCTGGCACACTGAAGTCTTGACAAGATACTATAGTTTCTTAAATGGGTGTCTGCCACCATTGAGCATCAAGAAAGAGAAGCGATACTTTTAGATCTAATCAAGCTAAGCTCATCATGTGGTATATATTATATTAAACTCTCTATGCCACAGCATTTATTGCTGGTGCTTCTTTGACGCCTTATCTTGTACTGTGACAACCAGAGTGCAGTTAAGTTGTCACATAATCAAGTCATTAATGCCAGAGTGAAAATATGTGGCAATAGCCTTAGCATCCATCCTAGAAAAGGCAGATGATATCCCTACAAAGACAAGATGCTGAAAGCATCACAGACCACATGTATGATATGTAAAGTAAGGCCATGTTGACCACCGACGTTTACTATTATATACATGACTTCTACTGCATTTTATTTATGTCAAATAGATGGTAGAACTGAGTTAAGACTCGTATGGTTTTGACGTATCCATTCTTTCCTTATATATGAGCTATTCAGATTTGCAGTAATTTACACTATTTTGCTCAGTGCAATAATCCATCCTCTTGGAAAACGTATTAGCCCACATCCTCGATCAGTCATAGTGCTGCATTTCATTGTCTCGACTTACAGACGGAATTGGAGTTGTGCACTTAGCTGAGTTGGCCAAGTACCTTATCTCACAGCCAAGCAATTGTTCAGGTCCATTGCTTACCAGTATAAATAAATAATATTTACAGATAAAAAAAGGCCACTTGAATTTGCTCTATTGAAGTTCAGTTATTGGCTTATTTGTGATCTATAATTCCTGATCGTGCTAGCAGTTAGATATTTTGATTGGTTTCGTTTAGGGCATAATTCAAGTGGTCGTGTCATAACCCAACAAATTTGGTTGACATGCATTTTCAATTTCATGCTTAGAATCAGTATATCCATGTGCTGATATATTTATTTTATTCCACATAGATGCCAGAAGCAATTTTCACAGTATACTTGCCCTCAATGCATCATCATTATCATCAAGACCTTATCCCAATTAGGGGTCGGCCACATAAATCTTATTCCTCCATTCCACTCTATTAAATATCATGGCTTCATTTAGTCCCAAAGTTTTTAAATCTTTCCTCACTACTTCTATCCACGTTCTTTTGAGCCTTCCCCTTGCCCTTTTAAAACCTTCAATTTGTATTGCCTCACTCATTCTAACTGGTGCCGTTGTTGGTCTCCTTTGAACATGTCCAAACCATCTACGTCTAATCTCCCTCATCTTATTACCTATTGGTGCTATCCCTAAATTTCCTCTAATATTTTCATTTCTAATTCTATCCTTTCTTGTCTTACTATTCATCCATCTCAACATTCTCATTTCTGCGACACTCATCCTATGAGTATGATGTTCCTTAACTGTCCAACACTCTAATCCATAGAGCATGGTCAGCCTTATAGCCATCCTATAGAATTTTTCCTTTAGTTTGAATGGCACTCGCCGATCACATCAAACACCCGACGCACATCTCCATTTGTTCCAACCCGCTTGGATTCTCTCGGTAACCTCCCTCTAAATCTCTCCACTCTCATGGATCAATGATCCTAAGTATCGAAAGTGGTCTCTCATGGGGACCTCTTGGTTATCAATCTTGACTGGTGTTCCACTCCTCTCCTTGCTAAAATTACATTCCATATATTCTGTCTTAGTTCGGTTAATTTTAAATCCTTCCGATTCTAATGCTTCTCTCCATAACTCTAGCTTTATTTTTACACCTCCCTTGTCTCATCAAGTAGGACTACATCATCTGCAAATAGCATGCACCAGGGAATCTCCTCATGCAGATGTTTTGTTTACACTCTAGCTTTATGTTTACACCCTCCCTTGTCTCCTCATACTTGCCCTCAATGCAATTCTCGGTATTGTTCCCTTCACTGCTATAAGGTCGGTTTGTACATCTCTCATTGGGTAGCCAAGGATAGTTTGTGGTTGATGATACTACTGTAACTTTTGTGTTGCATACTTGCAGTCTATTCATGCTTTTCTTATAACATGGTTCTGTCACCAACTAACAGATTTTACGGTCAATTATCGGATTTATTTCATTTTTGGACTTTTGGGTCTTACTGGGAACTTCTGTATATTTGAGTTGCCTGCTTTTTGCAGTGGCTAAGACCACTGACTTCATGGATAACTTGCATGAATTAGTCCACTACCAATATTTACAGCATTTTAAACAAAAAGGACCCAATGAAAGTGCTATCGGTTTTTGCTGCAGTACAGTTATTGGTAAAAGATTTTCTATCTGTGGAGTATTCTTGTTTAACTCGTTCATTTTTGGCAGATGCATAGCAACCGCTGTACTGAATCATTCATGCGGGAAAATGTTACGGAGGAGCTGCACCAACTGCAGCCAGAAGATGAAACAAAACAAAAAATGCTCGACATACTCAAGCGGTACTATGAAGAAGAAGAGATGAGTTGTACTGACGAAGAGGTTACATCATCTCATCTACATATGTGCTTCCTCTTGAAGACTTATCCGTTTTAGATAAAGTTGAAACATCAGAAAATAACTTTTGGGGGTGTTGGCAACTTTCTTTGTGACTTGAACACTTCTTTTATATTTCCTCCTTGCAATCCATTGGCATTTTGAACTCATTGCTAGTTAAATCCAATGTGGCCACGCTAATCAGTTTTATCTTTACAGAATAAATGCCACTTATAGGTTTCGAAATATATTCGTCAACATCTTGCTTGGATAAGTTTCAAAGGGATATTATGTGATGCAGAAAGGAAGTGATATATATTTCTTGTTATCTTCTCTAACAACTGTTTAATCATTTTGAGGTGTGTGTTGCTACCTTGGCGTATGACAAACAAATCTGTGTCTTCAGCAAATATATAATTACATTAAAATCTCTAGTTACCCGGCTATGACATATAATAACCACATCTGCAAATGTTCCAATGTCATTTAAGTTTAACTAGACAACATAGATAAGCCTGTCCTAGCTAACATGTCCGTCGAAATATGGATTATAATGCCACTATTAGTCTACAGTATTCACCAAAACGGTAGAGTTATCATCATGTGACTTTGAGGTCACGGGTTTAAGGAATGGAAACAACCTCTTGCAAAATGCAAGGTAAGGCTGCGTACTATTGACCCTTGTGGTCCGCCCCTTTCCCAGACTCTGCATATGTGGGAGCTTCATGCACCTGGGTTTCCCTTTTATTCAGCAAAACTCAGACTCCAGATTCCAGAATATCACTCTGAACGGTTAAAAGATGGTGGATCACTATCCAATCATGCAGATGTGTCTGATGCCCAATGTTATGATAGAAATGAGGTCGGCTAACTTCTCTGTTGGATCATAATCCAAGTTCCGACTTTCTAGCTAACATGGCATCTAAGCTGTAGGCTTGACAGTACTTTGCTTCAAGCAACAAAGAGCAACTCTATCATTGCTTAAAAGAAATAAAGAAAGAAAAGGAGAACAACCAAGAAATATGAATGTTAATGTTACAAAATCAGATTATTTGGCCTTTCTGGGATTTAAATGCAGCACAACATGATATCCTGAATATGTCTGTAAATTATTCCAATTAGGAAATCATTTCTTTATGTAGAGTGGTTTCTTTTATTTTGAAGGACAAATCTTCAGTGTCTTAACATAAGCTTGTTCTGACATCTATTTCAAATGCTTGCATATTCTTCTGATACTTCCTTTTCTACTTTCTATCATTTACTATACTTGAGTCTCCTAGAAACAGTTTGGATGTTCCTTTTATTTGGTAATTGCTCATCCAGATACTAATTTGTTTCTCTTTTGTAGATACCATGCTATCTAAGGAGACTATTCAGAAAATTTTATCTGATATGTTTTCCCTTCTCTGAATGTCCAGATTCAAAGGAAAACAAACTGTAGGCATTTACTTGTTCGTCCTGGTAGGACAATGATTTTGATTTTGATTTTATTTTTATTTTTTTTCCTTTTTACAAGGACTAGGGCACTGATTAGTGACGTTTCATTGTCCAAATATTTACGGAAATTTATGGATCGAATTGATAAACCAAAGGTGTCTAAAGTACATGAAAGGAGGGTGGAGAACAATCCAGCAATTGGAGAAGATAAGAGAAAATAGGAAAACAAGGCATCTTCTCCATTAAATAACACGTTTTTTCAAGATTGACAAATCTGGGTTTTCGTGTGGATTGACAAATCTAGGAAACATATTTTGATTGTTTACTTGAGGAGTTGCGGGACTTCTTGGAACTTCCTGTTGAGATTGATTAGAAACATTAGTTTAGAAGTAGACCAGAGGTTCTTTGTTATAATAGAAAGTTTTCTTGCTTTTCAATAGAAAGAGCCCTAATTACTACTTTTTGTATTAAACACAAGTGAAGAATTATAAAACAAACTATCGACACACTGTTCTAAATCTAATTAGTGGACAAAAGTGAAAACGGCAGCTTGAACCTGCAACCAAGCGTGTTCCAGGGGCAAGTCCTAGTTATCAGTTGGGACATGTAAGATTACATGTATAAACATATGTTTTTGAGGAGATTGAATTAGTATTCAAGATTCTTTTTAAGTTTCCTCTATTTCTCCTCTCTTTTTGTGGCTTTTAACCATATTCTATATGTTCCCTTATTTTCTGATTGTGCTTGAATACAGGTTGGATAAACCAGATTTAAATATCAATTAGAAAGAGTGATTTCTGATACAGAAACCTTTACTTCTCCTTAGTCAGTAGGGCTTCCATCAATGAAACCTCGTTTCCCTTTCCACATTTTCCAGATTTAACCTAATACCCTGAATCCTTTCAACTCTAACCTATTCAGCCTGCTTCTCGTAACCATTCGGTCCAAACCAATTCTAAGATTCTACAGTGTTCAGTTTCTGAAAACCTGCACTATTCGAATTTCGAACCAATCTTCTGCCTTTTGACAGCCTTTTAAGACCTGCACTCTGCAAGTCTAGTTTCAGTCCAGTTCCTGTCTGGAGATTTGTAACCAATTCTGCTTCACCATCACAGTACAAACCATTCTTATTTTATCATTCAGCCACCAGCCCGGTCCTAATTATCAACAGTTCTTTCTTCTTCTTCTTTTTCTTTTTCTTTCCTTTCTTTTACTTCTTCGCTATTGTTAAGAAATGGTAATGTGCTGTCTACAGACACCTGAATGTCTAAGAAAGCTGATAAACCCAGAATATGATGCAACAAAATGTAATGATAGTAATTGGCTATATTATACTGCAATAAGTAATTTCAATATCTAGCGTAGCTGAAATGAGAGTGCTGAGATGGATGAATGGAAAGACAAGAAAGGATAAAATTAGAAATAAAAACATTAGAGGAAACTAAGGAGTGGTACCAATGACAATGTCCAATAGTTATAAGAAACGGCACTAGTTAGAAAAGTGAGTCATTCCAAGTCTAGGGCTCTAGAAGGCCAAAGGGAAGGCCCAAAAAGACGTAGATAGAAGTAGTGAGAAAATATTTTAAAAAAATTCGACATGACACTTGATAACGGAATAAAGAAACAAGATTCATGTAGCCAACCCCAAATCAGGATAAGGCTTTGGATGATAATGATGATGAAGTAATTTCAATATCAAATTTTATGTTCTTAACATATCATTTTGCTACATATCCTAAAGGCTGACCTGCTGACCATTGAACTTCTAATTGTTTGAAGCAAAGGGAGCCAGACGTAAGATGGTTTGGGGCATTTCAGGAAGAAGTGTTCTTGCTCACACATGCATGCATACAAACAGACACAGAAAAAATGAAAGAAAAAAGGTAGAAAAGAAGAAAGAAAGATGAAGATAAAAAAGGAAAAGGGCACAGACAATTGCATTTAGTACTAAACTTCTTAAATTAACTGGTAGCAGCTTCAACAGAATTTTAAGACAGAGAGGTTTAGAATGCATAACTCTACCAATGACGGTCCCAAGCCCGGATGAAAAAGGAGGAGGGTCTTGCGTCAAGTGCCAGCTGGCAGGAGAGAAGTTGAAGATGATTTTGTTATTTCTTTCTTACAAATGAATATGCATTTGTATATTAATTTGTGAGGAAGAAATGAAAATCATCTCCCTCTTCTTAAATATGGCAACCCTTGTGTCAGGTAGCCAGCTGGCAAGGGTGAAGCTGAAGATCGTTTTGCTATTTCTTTTTGCTTGCAAATGAATGTATATTAGTTTGTAAGGAAGAAATAAAAATCATCTTCAGCTTTTAAGAAATACGGCAACCCAAATATGATATGAATCGAAAACAGACATTCCCTCAAGCTAGGGCGTTCCCCATAAGCAACGAGCTGCATCGGATCCCGGGTGCGGTGAAAAATAGGCAAGGGCTGCTAGGGCGTTCCCCTAGAAGCGACGTGCTACATCGGATCCCGGGTGTAGTGAAAAATGGGCAAGGGCTGCTATAGCGTTCCCTTAGAAGCGACGTGCTACATCAGAACCCAGGTGTAGTGAAAAGTGGACATGGGTTCATACCATGGAGGTCAAGAAAGGCAATAGTAAATAGGGTATCACCAGAACATAAGATTCGTATCGTCAAATCGAATATAGGGACACTAACTAGCAAGAGTTTGGAGTTAGTAGACGCGATGAAACGTAGGAGAGTCAACATCGCTTGTATCCAAGAAACCAAGTGGAAAGGGGATGAAGCAAGAGAAATAGAAGGGTATAAATTATGGTACGTAGGAAAGGAAAATAACAAAAATGGCGTAGGAATAATAGTAGATAAGGAATTAAAGGATAAAGTTGTGGATGTTAAAAGAATCAGCAATAGAATTATAATAATAATAATTGTTTTAGGAGAGCAGATTATAAATGTTATAAGTGCATATGCACCACAAGTAAGGTTACAAGAGATAATCAAGAAACAGTTTTGGGAAGATATGGAGGGAGTCATGCAAGAAATTTCCAACACTGAGAGGATATTTATAGGTGCAGACTTGTGACGACCCGGGTTTTTCCATACATTTTTAAATGAAAAATCTAAATTCCTAAGGTGGGATCCCGATTTGAAAAAAAATAGTGCAATGCAACGGAAAAATCTTTTATTTGGAATTCATTTTGAAAATCCCGAGTGTCATTTGTTACAACTAAGGTAGTTTTTGAACAGCTTCAGAAATCACAAATGCTTTTTCCTGTGTCCGTCGATAAAGACACATTCCCAACTGTAATTAAATACAAATACATGTCCAAAGGGTTGAGAATTTACTTACATATATAAGTGTTTCCTTTTTTATTCACTTGCTTGTAGCACTAACATAGATGTCCTCTACTCATGGATGGAATCATCCTGAAAAATGTTTAAGGATAGGGTGAGTATATACTATACTCAGTAGGAGTCTATCACTACTAGTTTTATAAAGCATGCGATCTTTAAAATCATGTGCTCATAAAAACATGTGCATGTTGTTCGAATAATCACGTTCAATATCGATATTAAAAGCTTCTGTCAAACCGGAATACTGACGACTTAAAGAAATGTCATAATCCAAGTCGAAAGTATCATATATCATAATCATAAAAATATGCATCAGATGCTCAACTGAATCCAACTCATGGATATCTATCATGGTATGGTCGACCAACCTTATATTATGCCATATGCAATGCACATAAATCCACGAAACCATAGGGTCCCATTATGCCCACGACCTCACCACCGTGCAGTCCCCGGGTACCTAGGGACACAGGATCATATACCTCCACGGGGCATATGACACTTATTCGTCGTGAATCATGCAATTTATGCGATCAGTTGCAAAACGTGCATGCAATGCATAAAATCTGCTCATGCTAGTATTGCATTCAAAGTTATAACCCTGCCTAGAAGCCTGCCAGCCTAGAAGCCTTGTCAGCTCTCTCTGGCCCACCCTCATCGGCCCGCCCTCATCGGTCAAGGCTACACTTATCATGCAATCTATGCATGTAGCACATGTCTTGGCAATACATGCACAATGTATTTTTCAAAACCTGTCCTCTTTGGGTCCCTCACAACTGCCTGACCCTCACAACTGCCTACCCATCGTCTTTTGGTAACCTTCAAGGACATGCAATTTTTCAAGAATTCAATGCTCACAAATCATGCAATATATGCAATTGTTTGCAAAGCATGTCTATGCATAATATATTTGTCATATGCATGCTAAATTAAATCATACTAAACAAGTCATATACGTATACTTAAAACATGTAGTCTCAAACAATCATGGCTCTTTTTAAAAGTCTAGTAGCGATAGAGCACCTACCTGACTAGGTCGCGCTAACCCATTTGTCCTCGGACGCTCCTGATCATGGTTTGGGGAATCAAGGTTAGTTTGGCCTATCTTTTATAGGTTTTAGAGTGATTGGTCTTATTACTTAGTCATTAGGGGTTCATCCCTATGCCTATGGGTGTCCTAAGGTCCTAATTGGGCCTTGGTATCCTTTGTTTTCCAAAGTTCTAGTGGTCACGCGCCACCATCCTATTCTAAGGGTCATGCCTACCTTTGATTGGGCCTTGATCAGGGATTTTATAGTTTGGATGTGTCCGCATCGTCGACACGGACACAACGCCTTTTACGGCGCCTTAATCGGAGCTCTAGATCTCAAGTTATAAGCGTTTTAGTGTCGAATGTACATAGGAGTCTTAAAAATAAAAAGATGGAATGCTAGGGCGCTGCGCGTCTACGACGTGCGCCCTGGCTTCCTTAAGGAACCAAAAGACGACGCGCTGCTAGTGCGCTGCGGGTCTGCAGCGTGCGCCTCAGCGGGCGCATCTGCAGATGCGCCTATTTTTCCGCCCGTCTTCCTCTTTAGCGGGCGCGTCTACGAACGCGCCCATTGGTTTCCTCTCAGACGCGTTCGACGCGTCTCATCCGTCTTGGGGCGTTTCCGTCATTGGGTGACCGGGGCATCCTTGGGATGCCCTGGTTCGTCCCTGAGGAACCAGTGCGGCCCTGGGGACGACCCAGGGTTCTTAGTGGCTCCCTAGAGGCCTATTCTCCATGGATTTTTATGCAAAAACCTAGGGAAACTGAGCCTAGGACTATGGGTGAGATGGGTTTGGGGAGTTTTTGGGCGTACCTGCTTCGTGGCTGGTTTTCTCTCTACGTTTTCTCCTCTAGGTTACTGCTCCACGATGGGTTTTCTCCAACGTTTTGAGCTGCCATTAGAAGCACCCAAGAGCTCTATTTATATAGCTAAGAGAGGGTTCTGGAGGGGGCTCTCACCGCCTTTGAATGGCGGTGATTTCCCCTCCAATCACCACCGTTCTAGAACTCTCTAGGAGGTGAAAGATGAAGGGTGCCCGTATCAAAACGGGCCCCTATGTTTTTGTAGTTAATTAGTTTTGTAAAAATTACAGTTTTGCCCCTGTACTTCAAATAGTCATAACTTGCTCATTTTAACTCCGTTTTAAGTGATTTTGGTCTTGTTGGATTCCTTTTTCCGAGACACATCTAATGGAATCATTTTTAGGACCAAATTCCTATGTTCAGTCAAGGCAACTAGTGAAATGACCAAAATGCCCTTATCTTTAAAACTGAACTTTTCATGGGATTTTAATATTACAAAAATTGGGGTCATTACAAGACTTAAACGGCCATGTAGGAAAAAATAATGAAGGATATGATAGAATACACGATGGATATGGTATAGGTGAACGAAATGAGATGGGGGAGAATATCCTCGATTTTGCTTTGTCATATAACCTATCCATTGCAAATACACTATTTAAGAAGAAGGATGAACATTTAATAACCTTTAAAAGTGGACTTCATAAAATCCAAATAGACTTTTTCTACTTAGGAATAATGAACAATCTACATGTAAGGATTGTAAGGTGACACCCGATGAGAGTTTGACCTCACAACATAGGTTAATGGTTATGGATATCCATATCAAAAGATGGAGTAAAAGAACTAAACTTAATACACACCCAAAAACTAAGTAGTGGAATTTAAAAGGAGAGAAAATAACCTCCTTCAAAAATAAGTTGATGGTAGAAGGAAAGTGAAACTATGAAACAGAAGTAAATACTATGTGGACTAATATGGCTGAGTGCATTAAAAAAGTGGTAAAAGATGTCTTATAAGCATCTAAAGGTAAAAGGTTATTAACAAAGGAAACATGGTGGTGGAGTGAAACAGTTCAAAAAGTTATTAAGAAAAATGGATGCATTTTAAAGTATGGCAGAAGATTAGAAATAATAAAAACTATGAGCAGTATAAGAATGCTAAAAATGTTGCTAAGAGAATAGTAAGTGAGGCTAAACTTAAAGCATATGATGAGCTCTACAATAGACTAAGAACAAGAGAAGGTGAGAAAAATGTGTTTAAACTTGCAAAAGTAAGAGAACAAAAAGGTAAGGACTTAGATCATATTAGGTATATTAGAAGTGATGATCAAAGGGTATTAGTCAAAGATGATGAGATCAAACAAAGGTGGGAAACATACTTTCAAAAATTATTAAATGACAATGGCCCTGAGAATATAGGGATTGAAAATACTATAAATCTAAATAACATTAGATATTATAGGTATGAACGTAGGATTAGAATACCTGAAGTAAAAGAGGCCTTGAAAAAGATGAAATCAGGAAAGGCCATGGGGCCTGATGGTATACCAATAGAGGTTGGGAAGCATATGGGAGACATTAAGGTAGTTTGGTTGACCAAGTTATTTAACAAGATTATAAAATCAAAGAAAATGCCTAATGAGTGGAGGAAAAGCTCTATTGTACCAATTTATAAGAATAAAGGAGACATACAGAGCTGCATTAATTATAGAGGGATCAAACTTATGAGCCACACTATAAAACTTTTTGAAAGAGTGATTGAGAAGAGGTTGCGTTATGAAACAAGTGTATCGGAGAATCAGTTTGGTTTCATGCCTGGGAGGTCTACCATGGAGGCTATTTTCTTACTAAGACAATTAGTAGAGAAATATAGGGAGAGGAGGAAAGACCTCCACATGGTCTTTATCGATTTAGAGAAAGCTTATGATAGAATCCCTAGAGAGTTAATATGAAGAGTGTTTGGTGGTAAAGGGGTTTCGCAATGATATATAGACATAATTAAATATATGTATGAGGGAGCGATAACAAATGTTAAGACCACTAGTGGTGTGACTGGTGATTTTTCTGTCATTATAGGATTGCATCAAGGATCGACATTGAGTCTATACCTTTTCACATTGATTATGGATGAGCTAACAAAACATGTGCACAAGGAGATTCCCTGGTGCATGTTATTTGCAGATGATATAGTCTTACTTGATGAGACAAGGGAGGGTGTAAACATAAAGTTAGAATTATGGAGAGAAGCATTAGAATCTGAAGGATTTAAAATTAGTCGAACTAAGACAGAATATATGGAATGTAATTTTAGCAAAGAGAGTAGGAGTAGAACACCAGTCAAGATTGATAACCAAGAAGTCCCCGTCAAAGACCACTTTCGATACTTATGATCAATAATTCATGAGAGTGGAGAGATTGAGAGGGATGTTATCCAGAGAATTCAAGCGGGTTGGAACAAATGGAGATGTGCATCTGGAGTTTTGTGTGATCGATGGGTGCCACTCAAACTAAAAGGAAAATTCTATAGGATGGCCATAAGGCCGGCCAGGCTCTATAGATCAGAATGTTGGGCAGTTAAGAAACATCATACTCATAGGATGAGCGTTGTAGAAATGAGAATGTTGAGATTGATGAGTGGTAAGACAAGAAAGGATAGAATTCAAAATAAAAATATTCGAGGAAATTTAGGGATAGCACCAGTAGGTAATAAGATGAGGGAGACTAGACTTAGATGGTTTGGACATGTTCAAAGGAGACTAACAACGATAACGGTTAGAAGAAGTGAGGTAATATAAGTAGAAAGTTTTAAAAGGGCAAGGGGAAGGCCCAAAAGAACGTGAATAGAAGTGATGAAGAAAGATTTAAAAACTTTGGGACTAAATAAAGACATGGTATTTAATAAAGTGGAATGGAGGAATAAGATTCATGTGGCCGACCCTTAATTGGGATAAGGTCTTGATGATGATGATGATGAGAGGTTTAGAACGCAGGAGGTTTGGGAACATTAGTTTCCAGGGAACGCTGCTAATATTTATGGAGTTGGAAAAAGTAGGTCATAGTTAGTCTTAACTGTTGGCATGCACCGACTATTCTTCCTTTTTGTTCATCAAAATTCTAGTTCCTATTTTGTCGACCACATCAGACCGATTCTCAACTGCATGGTTTTTCCCCTGCAGGAAATCAATTCAGTCTGGAAGAACTTTCTCTAGAGGAAATGAAGCAGTCCCCAAGGGCAGTGGCATCTGGAGAGCTAGCCAAAATTATACGGCCATGGGATCCATGGTGGTTGAAGCAGTCTGCAAGAACAATCTCCCTCGGTCAAGAAACAACAGAACTCATCAAGCCAGTTCACATTGAGAGGGAAACAGCAGCCTCACCACTTACTAACACAGAAGGTGAGGTGAGTGAGATTCCACCCGGCTCTGGAACTCCACTAGAGCCACTAATTATGTTTTCACTTGATCGACATTATCTATAGCTATTGGTTACTCTCCGTCTATACTATGGGGATTGACAATCTGATGCCTTGGGGGCAGCAGCAGTGGCACTTAGCATGTCATCAGTCTTGGGTAAAAGTTCCCAGCCTGAAACTGTGGCAGAGGCTCTGGTTGCTTGCTTGCTTGGAGCGAACATGCTCATAACTTACAGACATGCTGATAGCTTGCGGTTTGGATTGGGTCTCATTGATGATATCGTACGCCTGCTTTCTCTAGGTGGAGCTGCTCTGGTTTGCTTGCTTTGTGATCTACAGAGATTGATCCAGACTGGAGAAAGAGAACCCAAGGAAGAGAAAAAAGAGAAAAGCTAAGAAGAGCGAAAGCAACAAACTTAGGCTTGCAGAACGGAAAGTGTATTTTATGCTGTGTTGGGTTCATAGGAAGCCGCTTGGTATCATTGTTCGCACTGGTGGGGATAGACAGGGCTTCTTTTGCAGCACTAAGAGCTGGAGGCAAACCTGTAAGAGAGGCAGAATGTAAAGGAAAAGGTCTAATTGAAGAGGCTTAGTGAGTATGTTGTTGATAACAAACGCTAGATGTTCTAAACACATTTTGATTATATAGAGATGCTAATGTCAATACCTCCCAAGGGGAGAGAGATTATTGCCTGATACAGGATGGCTTTGCGACACCATGTTGGCTGTCTGATCCTTCCCCTTAAGGTTGCGAATACTATGCTAAATCGCTGTATAGCTAGTCTTTCTGTACTGTATAATTGTAACTTCTGTTCTTGTTTGGAAGTACTTATATCTTCTCTTTGTTTTCGGTTATTTACTGATTCCCTTGATGAATACAGTGGGCGAAAGATAATGAGCATTTATGAAACAAACTATGCGTTATGAGATTATCCATGTAGCGAATTCAAGTTTCTTACCTCCACTTCTTCCATGGTTCTCGGAACTTGTAAACTGTTTGTTCATGATATTGCATAAATAACAAAGATTATCCTTTTATGTACGGATCTGGGCACTGGAATGGGTCCTCTGGGCGCGTGCGCTCGCCACCGGTTGAGCTGCCGTCGCTAGGTGCCATCACCAAGAACAACAACTGGCTGGCCACCATGGCCGGAGACGACAGCCGGACTTCAGTCGCCGCCGGCCTTTCTTAGGTATCCAAATGGTGCGATTTTTGCACCGTTTCACTCAGTTTTTTACGTAGATCCTATTTGTAAGCTCCCCTTCAACAATTTCTATCGTTATCTAGCTTTTTCACGCATTTTTCATTACTTTCTTAATATTTTTTTAGTTTTTTGGCATCTCTAGCCGTCCGATCACCATAAAAAATCGTGGGTTTGTTCTTTGTGTTACTATGCACAAGTGAATATGATACCGTTTCATCGGTTTATGTTGAAAAGAAAAGTAACACATATTATTTCAAAAATGGCAATCCACGCTGTTTTTCGGCATAAAAAACGACAGAAACTCAACGAAAGAAAGGCAAAAACAGTAGAGGGTAGCCTACCGTAGTCAGAATAGGCAGAACGAGGTGCTTTCCGTCATCAAGTGCACCTGATAGGGGAGGTTTTGCGTCGTTGCCGGCGTTTAGCGTCATCGTCGTCATTGGTGACACAGAAAGTGAGAGGGAAAGCTTTGGCTGTACTAGAAAACATGGCCTGCTTTTATATCCTCATTCATGGGTTCCCGAGCCTAGTACATGGTCCTTATGCATATTTACCAGTTTACCCCTCCTTTTGTCATTTAAATAAATACAAAAATTAAATAAATTAGCTATCTTTCCTCTAATCTTCGATTTTAGCGTTCTTAGTGGCGTTGAATTCCATTCTTCAAGTACATTCAAATTATTAAGGTTTTAACTCGAGATTTCATGTTCTATTTTTCCCAAATCCTCAATTTTCTAAATTTCATTTTTTTTCTACTAAATTATGTATTTTTTAGAATTTAAAATTTTGGGCTATTACATGAAAGGATTAGGTTCAACTTTTAAAATAGAGAATTGGTCTTAAGATTTACAAGTGACAGGATAGGGTTTTCCAAGGAGCGGTCCAAGTCTTTTTTAATTACCTTCATCTTGTCTTCCAACACCCACTTTCCGTATCTCCTTGTCTCTCTCTATCAAAAAAGAGTGCAAATGCTGGTGCTGGATACAAACCAAAAGCATATGTGGGCCAATGACATAGTCTGTGCAGGAACATGAGTGGCCCAACGACATGGCAGGCTTATCTTATTCTTTTTTCTTTCAATTATGGGCTTGGCCTAAGTCTTACACAAAAAGCTCATCATCTAGAAAGCCTACATTCTAAAAAGTATATGAAAGTCAAAGTTTCTAGGTTAATCTTTAGAAATATCTAAGTTAGATATTTATAGAGTTGTATGAAAGATTCAAGTATAATTTTTAAAAAAGTTCTAACCATTAAATTAAAGATACTTGAAATAATTTTCACTACACATTGAAGAAGAAGCAGGTAAAAGATAAGTATAAATAGAGGTGCACTCCTCATCTATAAGCAAGTAAAAAAGAAAGAGGTGAGTAAGAGAGTGAGTGAGTTTTGTAAAGATAGCAATCTTGTATTTGTAATTATTCTTGAGTGAATTTGAGACAAATTTTTTCTTTTTCTTTTTTTTTTCCTTCACACGTCATATCGTGGGTGAAGGCCTAGTAAAGGCAACGTCCTAACAGCTGGAGCCTATTTTGAGAGAAAAAATGTGGTGGCATAATAGATTTGTTGGATTGATTGGACTAAACATTAGTTTAGGTGTTATGTGGCAGCCCGCAAGCAAGTGCCGGGCTTAGTAGTCGGTATTTTGACAATAACGACGGGTTGTATTTTACGATAACTGTTGCCACAGGGGGAAATGCCAATCGTCTTAATGCAAGACGTAGCCGGGAGTGTCTGGACTAGTAGTCGTTGATTGGGAAGCCTTACCAACGAGATGCTTGAAGAGAGAATGGAGTAAGCAGTAGCCTCGGAAAGCAGCACGTTCAATCCATGTGATGTCTATCTAACTCGCCTGGCTTCTAGACGGAAGGGCACGACTAGAATCCAAAAGATGTTGCTTTCCAACTGTTAGACCAGGACCATGATAGAGGTGTCTTTTAGTATAAACTTTGGGCCAGTACCAGGCGCCTTCTGGCATAGTTTTGGGCCATTACGGATGCAAAGGCAGGCCAATAGGATAAACGGCATGAAATTTCACGTGTTGTTAGCGCAACGACTTAAACATGCTAAAACAAGATGGGTTCTAATCTTTAAATCTTCTCCACTGGATAATCTATTCATTGAATGATGATAGTCACGGGAACTGCCAGAATTTTGTTGCTGTTTCTTATCAGTCATTTTGCATTAGTAAATGACAGTGGATATATAAGATAATATATTGGTAGATGTTTTTCATTGCAGAGCCCTCCACGATGAAAATGGACGTGCCCTGTTCCTCAAGTCAGATAGGCCATGCATCGAAATCAGCTCCCTTACATGAACCTAACAATTATCATTTTCGAGTAAAAAAGACAGTCTCGGTGCATGAAGCTACTGCATATATTGGGTCCGGGGAAAAGGACCAAAAGGGTCAATAGTACATAACCTTACCTTGCATTTTTACAAGAGGCTATTTACACGTCTTGAACATATCATTTCAAGGTCACACGAAAACAACTCTACCATTGTGTCAAGTCTCCATTTTAACTATTATTTTCGAGTCAACATGAATATTCACCAAATGCAGAAGATCTCCGTGCTATCACCTAGACAGGATGAACAATTTGGATCACAATTGTCTGCGTAAAACGTATATTTAACCTGGAAGGTGCTACAGAATATCCGATATGCATGAATTGACTCCAACTCAAGTGATGGAAATCCAAGTCCATATACAGGAAATGAACAGCTGGTAGATCAAGATGATTGTCGAAGAGAGATTATGACCTACTGAGAGAAGGACCACGTTCCCAACCACAAAATGAACACCACATATTTTCGGCCATTTGTGTTTGTAGATAGCGCAAGGATTTAAACGTGCTGAAGGGTGCAGTGGGATGGGGATGGTTCGTGGTCTTCTGTACGTGGAAAGTATTCTCCATTGAATGATGATAAGTACCGGACCTAACAGTCCCTTGCAAACTTCCTTGTCCATCTATTTTGCTGATCATCCCCGGCAGATGCCTTTTATTGCGGACAGCATTCATGATTTTTGCGACCGAGAAAAAGAGCGGCTTAGATCACCATACTCTGGGGCCCCCACGTACTTTTAACCTTGCAAACCCCTGCTGATCTACACGTTCACACCCCTTACAAAAACACCAGTCATGGTGAATGAAGAGGAAATTTCTCTAATACCCCTTATTTTTAAGGTATTATCTCGTATAACTTTTACTTAGTCAAGATGCCCTAGAAAGACTAAATTTTCCTTTTAATATCTTCTCCACAAAGTATCTAACATCGCGTAGAATATCTAAGTTTTCATTATGATGTTTTTCAATATTCTTTTCTTTTTTATCAAAGTCCCAGTAGATGCTCTTAAGCGTCTCAAGGACTGGAGGTTGCCTTTTCTCAACTACGGAAACTATGTTTTGTACATCCAAGCCATTCATCATCTTTGGAATGGCTTACAAATCAAATTTCAATACCATCGGATGCTTTTATACAGTGTTTCTTTGGAAAAAATAAAGACCACCCATTTCTATTTAATTTTCAAATGCTCAAAGCAAGTGGCAAGAATTGTCCAAGAGCAAGTTTCTATTGGGTTACTTAATTTCTGTACATTGTACATAATGAATAGCTCTGATCTTCCAAAAGAATGCTCTAAGGGTAGTGGTCGACTCCTGAGGATGCTTAAGAGCATCTACTAGCGGAACTCCTTTTTTTTTTTTTTTCATACTTTCATTTTTCAGCTCCTTGTTTTGCTCCCTCTACAAATGTTATATTTACAATGTTCAAAACTGGGACCACCTGCTTAATTCAATTATTTGGTCCATCCAATTTTTTTTAGAGAAGCATTTGTTAATAAAAACTAAAATTATTCAAATTGTTTTAGTTTCTCTAGATTTACTTTTAAATAAAATTTCATTAGTAGAGCCACTTTCTCAATTAAACATAATAACTCTCACGATGATTGATTTTTAATGATTAATTTTAAATTCAACTAATTTGATTGAGAAAGTAGCTCCATAAGTGGTATTCTTTTTAAATATAAATTTTGAATAAACTAAAATAATTTGAAAATTTTCTAAAAACTTAAATATTTTAATGATCAATTGTAAAGTAATCAATTTAATTGAGAAAGTGATTCCACTTGATCCACTAGGAATAAAGGATGGAAACATGACTAAAATATGAGTGAAAAAAGAATGTGTGAGAGAAACAAGGAAAAAGGAAAAGAATACTTTCTTTTGAAGGGTGTTAATTTTAGCTATTTAATAAAGGTCTAAAGTGCAGGTGACATGTGATTGGCTGAAAAAACAGTTAAAAGCAGGCTGCAATGTGCTTAGTGTCATGGACTACTATTACAAAGCTCGTGACCAAAGCCTCTACACTCTAAACAAGGCATGTTCGGATCATGGACTTGGCCTAAAAGACTCAAGCCCGTATTTGAGGATCTATGGAACAAACCCTACTTCTAAAAGGCCCAAACTCTAGAAGCGTCATTGTAAATATCTACAATCTAAAATGTTGTAGACTTAAGATATTTTGTAAGAATGTTCTAGAGGAAAATTTGGACCATACATATGTAATGATCATAACCCTCTATTGAAGAGATAGAAAGGGGGTGAGCAATTATAAATAGAGGAGCTCCTCATTTGCAAGGCATCTAAGAGTTGTAACATGCATCTTCAAAATAATAAAGCTAGAGTTCTTTCCAAGTCCCCTTCAGTTGTTCTTCTCCTTGGAGATTCTAGTCAAGCTTACTTAGTTGGTGTAGAGTAAGAAGCTAAGCCCATGATAAGTGGCATTAGTACCAGGTTGGGTGAAGTTGGTTTCAAAGTAGCAGCGAAGGTTTGCAAAGATGGGGTAATCGTGTGTGACATCTTCACCCAGTTAGAGGAAGTGCACCCAAGGTCTGCGTCCCTTGAAGCTATGACAAAAGATCTTAAGGGCGAAGGGGAGGGGGAGGGGGAGGGCGAGGAGGATATGAGTTGTGCTCCACGAGGAAGGTAAACTTTCTTGAAACCTCTAAGATCAACATTTCAAAACCAAGGAGCTATGCTAGTAGTTGAAAGGTTACTACCCCATCAAGATCATGCTACTTTTGTGACAGACCTCACCTAATATGTGATTGTCCGATGAGAAAGGTCCTACACGATATGGTAATACACAGAGGAAGAGGAGAAACATAAGCCAAAGGATCTAGCACAATCAAGTACCCTACTAGACTACATGACAGAAGTCGTACATAATAAGACTGTGGACAATAATACTACTGCCACACAAAATAGCAAGGATGGAATCATGCTACAATGGGAAGAAGTTGCATCAAGTGAGGAGATGGTGCCCTAAACCTTGAACCCTAAAAAACCCCCACAGAAACCAAAAGATAGAAAGGATGACACTACACATAAGGAAGCAAGAAGACATGTGATGCAACAAGAGAACTCAAGGAAGAGCAAGACTCAACATGGATGTGCTAGAGACAAGGAGGCTAGTAGATACCACATTGATGTGCAAGTGGCACAACAACAAAGGATAATCACAAAGATGTGCAAGAGGTAGAACAACTCATAATTGTGCAGTGGTGCATAAGTATGCAGAGAAGCACACAAAAAAAGATGGATTACCAAACAACTAGGATATTTGACACACAATCAGTTTCCAAAGCGTGATCATCAATTGATTGGGCAGATCTAGTTTATTGGATAGTATTTTGTGATTTGATAAATTAAAAGAAGTCAAATTGAAATCTTTATATTAAATTAAGGTCTGCGTCATCGAGACAAACTCAACGGATGTCTCGGATGATGATTTGGACCTCTATAGCTCCTACAATTGAGATTTTTGGGAATAAACGGTTTAGAATTAATTTTTGGCTTAATTAATTAAAAAAAAGGAGGTGACAGGGATGCACATGAGCGATGCACGTACAAAACGCGTCTCCTATGTGTATCCATCGCTAGGAGGTACGCGTGCTTGAAGCGCGCCCCATGTGCATCACTATCGCTAGGACGCACACACATCCGTCTCCTCTGGAGATGACGCACACGTTGTCACATTCAGCATGTGCGTCGCATAGTGCATCCTGAACGCCCTAGGATGACATTACCGTTGTCGGAGAAGACGACCATATTTTTGTATTCCCTAGTGACTCACACAGTCTTCAAATTTGACGATTTTTATGTCATTTTGATAACATTTTTGTGTATTTTCATTTTATGACTTTCATCAACTGATTTTGCCTAAATCTAGGGCTTTAAACCAATTTTATGAACTTTATAAATTTTCTCCTTCTTATTGTTTTTCAAGTTTTCGAGCTTCATCAACCGTTGCATTTTCATGAGATGTGAATGGTTTATTCTTGAGTTCCTTCTAAGCATGATGAATGGTCCAGATCATCCATCTGGCACCATTTCATGGGTTATTTTTCACAAATATAATAATACCCAAAGTGTCACTAAAAAACGGCATCCCTTGCCTTTTCCGGTGAAAATACAACATAAATAGATGGAATATCAGCACCAACAACAAGGGGGAGACGAGGAGGAAGACTGTCCTACCTCACTGGGTCAGTCAAAAAAATCCTTTTCGTTGCTTGAGGGAGAAGAAACAAGGCATCGTTGTCTTGCGTATCTGGTCATCGTCGAGGCATCGTCTCCGGCGTTGCTGTTGGTGGCGTGTGGAACATAGGGTAGTAAATGCTGGGGGAAAAGTTCAAGAAGGAATTTATGGCTGGGAGGTGCATTTAAAGCCCCCTATAAATCTGACTTTTATATTTATTTTATTTTATCATTTTGATTTTTACTAAATGATGAAATGATTAAGCTAGTAATCGTCTCCATACTTGTTTAATGCCTATCAGAGCCTTGTTTTTAGCACCCCCACAAGTGTAATTACTGTTTTACCCCCTTTATTTAATTTATTAAATACAAAAAATAAAATAATTAGCAAATTTTCATTTGGTTTCCAATTTTAGCATTCTTAGTGTTATTGAATTTCAGTTCTCGCGTACATTCCAAATATTGATGTTATATATGTGATTTCATTTCTAAAATTTTCAAATCCCCAATTTTTCTAATTTTCACAAATTTCAAATTTTCAAACAATTATGCATTTTCAAAAATTTAAAAATAGCGTGCATTACATCCTCCTCTCCTTATAAAAAAATTCATCCTCAAAACTCTTTCCATGTCATTCTTCAACAATTCTAAAAACATCCCCATAATACAAGATCTATAGATTGTACCATTATTCCGTAATCAATATCAATAAACAATTTCATACCATGTTATCTTCTTAGATAGCAACTCATATATATACAATCCAATGTATGTGTCAAACCATTCGAATTCAAATAATGCACATAATATAATTAGCATGAACCATACTTTCATCCAAGACTTAATCATTTATTTACAACTTAGCATAAATAAGTCATCATATCAACGAAGTTTGAAGTACTACAACTCACATATAGGCAATTATATGCCAAATCTTATAAAGAGCATATTGCCTCATTAATAGGCAATGTATATCAATCATAGCATATCATATCAACTCATGAACAAGCAACATATGACAATCAAAATCGAAGCATAATTGCTCATCAATAGGCAATCCATGCCGAAAATAACTAGTCCACAACATAATCATATTATGAGTACCTAGAAGCCTGTTGGTGCCTCTCGCACCCACCCTCATCGGTCGCCCTTATCGCCTACTCATAGTATAAGCCATGATCTAGAAGCATATTACACATAAGAAAAAAATTTCATACTAAACATACTTTACTATCACACCTCTCACCTTCATGAGAAATCAAACTCATACGTGTAATATAAAATAGTATCCATGCCACTACTACCCAATTGAACTCCATAAACCCAGCGACAACGGTTTACCGGACCAAGAAAACTATCAACCTTAGTCACTAATTTAATTAGTCCTTGTTCATCATAGTCTCTATAGATTGTCTCCATATCAGTAGAGGCATCACAATCAAGAAAATTCACCTTCTTTGACCAAAATTCATACTCACATTCATTTACTGCAAAGATGAGTCTTTCAGATACTCATCATATTGCACAAGGGTTTCTTATGCTCCTCCAAATCATGGAATATACAAAATATTATTCACTATAAAATCATGGCTCATCTTAGTAACCTTTAAAAATCTATCCCGCCATATCCGTACATAATGTCAGTGCATTGATTTCACGAATTGATATCGTTCATAACTAGTAATAATCATGACCTGTTCTAGTAATCATCTTAGAGATGTCTTACTCTACAAATCCTCGACTAAAGGTGATCATATCTTAAATCAATCTCCACGAACATCATGCACCAACCAATATAGAGCAATTCGATTGTTAGTATTCGATAGAAAATATTGATTCTCCACTGTTGTTTTATCAAACAAACAAATATGTTCATAATAACAAGGTTCTGTCTCTCTTTCATGAAGAGCACTAATGCATCCCATGGAGACCCACTTGGTCTAACAAACTCTCATCAGTTAACTTTCGTAGCTGGAACTCTTCCAACTCAGCCAAGGCCATCCAATATGGCACATTAGAAAATGGCACTATATTTGATGCTAAATCAATATTCCATGTCTAAAAATCCCAAAACCTCCTTAGGAAAAATTATGGATTCTTGCACACCATTTGTGTGCTCAATCTGTGTCCGCCGTCTATCCTCCATGATTACACCACCAGGATGCCTTGGTATATCAGAAGAGTACCATATTGCTTTCAAGGCAAAGTAACACAACCCTCGAGGATGCCCCTTCTTACTCATGGCTGAAGTCAATAGCTATCTAGGTATACTACAAGTACCTTTCTTCTCACTGCAACCCATTATCCTTCAACAAATAGTGTCTATCCCAAGGATGATATCATGATCAATCAATTGAGTAGGATAAGATCAATATCTATCCTCTTAGTCGTCATCTCCACCAATACTCCCTAGAAATACTCATAAGTCCTAATAACTCATCCATCTACGTCATAACTTCAAACCCAAGGACTATCATATATATAGACACATTTGTCAAGGTGCCAATACTCAAACCACAAGGATGACTAGATCCTAGATCGAGGAGAATTTTGGTGTATTTGTTGGAGAGTACCTTCATAACTTGAGTCGAGGCTAGTACTTGCTTCAAGTAATGGTAATGACTCATTTTTGTTTTATCTTTAATGTCAGTCACTCAGACACATTGTCCTTCGAGATAGTCCTTAAAAAATATCCTAACAGTCACAGTAATAGTGTCTCCAAGATTGCCATTGTAATGACGGCTACTGATGTTATTATGGCTAATGTGGTGGTCTATCTCCCTAGTACAATATTGTCTAGGTGCCTGTCCATATAACTAGTGCACCTTCTCATGTCCACATTCCAACACTACCCGTTCAAACGTCACTAGTCTCTTGCCCTTATTGGGCTGACTCGAATTATCCACGTCCGTGTCTCTGCAGTCGGCCCCCTTGGCCCTAAGAGAATTTTCCCCAACATAAATGCTATGCCTATTGCCTTTATCACTAATATGCAACAAGTTAAGATCAACTATCTCCAAAATTTAGGTGTCAACGCATCAACAATTCTATCTGTAGCCTTTTATTCATGATGGGGTTAGGGCAATTATTTTTAGTAGTGTAAATAGGCTTAATACCATTGAACAATCTAATTTCTTTGTTCTACATGGAAAGTCTAGCAATATCATTAACTGCTCATATGACAAAATACTGATCATTACAGGTTTTCTTAAGAGCCTTCTGGATAAAATATCAAAACTGGAAAAACATGTCTTCTTAGACGACTATCATTAGAATTCTCATAATTACATTTTAGGTATACTCACCTTTATCCTTAGATTTCCTTTAACTGATAATTTATTTGATGCTCATAACAAGCAAAATCAATTACAACTCTATCAATTTCAAATCCAATGAAATTAATCTTTCACAATAACTTTCCTAGCCATTAGGGATCACATTATCATTTCTATCTGTGTTGGATGTAAATCATTTATAATCAATTTCATCTTACCTCATTCCCTTTATATGATAGACCGCTCTCATTTGGAATCAAATACCCAATCTTGTCAATTTACCCATATATAGAATGGTATTTAGTATAACCTTTTGTCATCCCATCCCCTAACTAGGAGATTGTTTGATATCATTCCTTACTTATCGCTTGATTAACATCATTACTATCCTCTAAGTGCTATGTGTTTTCAAATCATAAGTAAAATCCTTAGAATAATTCGTAAGTATTAACTTCACATTGATGATTGGCTATCAAAATTTCTATATGTATAAGAACTCATTAAGTTTCCCTCATAGTTCATATTCATCCATAGAACATTAGGATCTTACCTCATCAAATTTTCAATAATTTTCACCATATTAGTATTTATTCGTCAAATAAATCCATTTCTAGTTTAAATTAATACAATACTCCTCTCCACTTTCTTCAGTTCTCATTAGTTGTAATCATTTTTGATCTTTTTCCATTATTATCTCACGATTGTCATACAATAGTCGTTATGCCTCTTTACATGTTCATACATACTACCCAAATTAGGACTTGAACTCTCACAGGGTAGTCCATGTGAATAGACCTTCCATCATATAATAAAATTCTCATTTGAAATTATCAATTATACTTTATATTTAGATTTTATACTATAAGAATCAAACACTTTCCCTGAAAGTGCATTTCCTCGTAATCATACGAGGATTAAAGTCTCATCTTTACTGAAGGAAGTCTGCCAATCCTCATGACATCAACAAGTTCGCTATAATCATATCTCGAGTTATATATATATATATATATATATAATTCATACTTAGGAATTAACTCAATGGATTGTATGTGTGGTATCAGGCCCTGTATCACTCGGGCCACTAAGTCTATGTCACAGTCCCCTCACCCCGATGACTCGGTAGGGGTGGTAACTAGTCGAGTAGGGTGGACCTAATCTTCCTTTGAGGAGCCATCTATTAAAGTTCCAATGTCATATAGTATAAGTTTTTCTTCTATCTCGGGTTTAGTATGGATTCATGGGGAGTCAATCTTAATGGATCCTTGGAGTGGTGATGATGGAGTAAACCCTGGCTATGATACCAAACTGTGACACCCCGGGTTTTCTAAAACCATTTTCCACATAATAATAATAATAATAATAATAATAATAATAATAATAATATGTTTACTAATATGTTTACTAAAATAGGTGGGATCCCTAAAAGAGAAAATCAATATTTAATATAATTACAACAATCATTCCAAAGGAATTGCCAAAAGAAAATCTCGAGGTCGTCCAAATCCAAATCCACCCAATAATTAAAACCAAGGTGATGTAACACAGAGCATGCTCAATCAAAACCATAACCTAGTTAAGCATTAGTCATGATAAGCGATAACAATAAATACAATGTACATAATTCCTAAGGTCCCATCCATGATAACTACATTCACTCACTTTTATAAGTATATATACACAGAACACATAAGAAGGGGAGCCTTGGCGCAACAGTAAAAGTTGTCGTCATGTGACCTTGAGGTCACGGGTTCAAGGCGTGGAATCAGCCTCTTGTAAAAATGCAAGGTAAGGCTGCCTACTTTAGGCCATTGTGGCCCGCCCCTTCCCTGGACCCCGCATAGGCGGGAGCTTCGTGCATCAGGGCTGCCTTTTTACACAGTACACATAAGAGTTGGGTTCAATACCTTCCTCATGACAAGTATATCAATACAGCCAAAAAAGAAATCCAATGATGAGTAAAATGAAGCATGCATCAGTCAGTCTTTAAAGTAATAGTAGTAGATAGTCCTCGTGGACCCCTCACTCAAAGTTGTTCCACCTGTTTACCCTTAGTGCTATTGCGCTCCAAATATAAGGCATTGCAAAACAAAGCAATGTTTCAGCAAGCTATTGCTTGTGTAGGTGATCACATTTAATAAGAATGCAATGAAATAGTATGGTGTAAAAATATCAATATCACGATAACTCTCATGGAGTAAAACATTTATATAGTATGTCAAATCATCAGTCATCCATAGTAAATAACACATGAAGGATCATGAGTCTGAACAAATCAATGGCAATCAAAGCATAGTTTATGCAGAAACACAAAGATATCATATCCAATCACCATGGCATGCAAGGCATGAATAATGTATGGTCATGTATATGTTATAATCAAATAAAGACCAATTTCATCATTAAAAATATAAATGCATGTCATGATAAATAGGGCACTATACACAATCATGCCCTAAGAGGGTCCCACTATACTCATATGATTAGCAATAAATACTCATTCCAATTTCAGGGTTCTTCACCTGTAGCTCACACATTAGGTAGCTCACTTAGCCCATAGGCTCGGCACATTTGGTCACCCACATAGGCTTCACTCAATATATTAATACCACATGAAATCCCATGGTTCCTCACCTATAGCTAGCAATCAGGTAGCTCGCTCAGGCTGTAGGCTCGCCCACATAGGCTTCACCCAATATATCCATGCCATATGCACCTACAGAATAAAAATATGGGCTACTATACTGCAATGACAACTACCACTGCTCGCCGTCGACACCGAAATGAGAGACTTCCTTCATCTTACATGGGAGATAGACTCGTAACAGGGATTACCCATGATACCACCTCCTACGTACATTGCTCCCTTTTGGGCAAGTGTCTAATCATAATTATCATAAAGTCAGTGAGCAAGTGGCCAACCCTACAACCCTCCTAGCATAGTACCCAACAGGTAGAAACACTCGTCATAAAACAGGGACAAATACGAGATGAATCATAAGAGCTTCCATGCATAGTCAATATCGAGAAGATCAAATCAAGACATGCTAATATATTATAAATCATACCTTAAAACAAGGTATAAACCATGTGGAGCAAAATTCCATAATGTTAATCATATATGATGAAGGTAATCTCATGAAAACATAATAGGACATAAAGTCCAGGCTTCAAAGTTTCCAAGTAATTATGTCATGATCCATGAAATCAGAAAATTATTAAATGCAATCACTTATCTCAAAAGCGCTGTACTTCAATTAGGTGTATAAGCTATATCAACTTGCACGCTCTGACATTCCTGTCACAGCATAAGTCAAATTAGATCATCCAATCACTTGGTATTCTTAAATCCCAAAAATACATTAATCCAATTGGTGATTTCCATGATCTAGTAGTTAATCCTAGATTAACGGTCCAGATCATCTGAATAATCCTCAATCAAGCTAATCTTGGATTAGATGTTGGTTTTTCTAACATCCTAATAATCATCCATCACCTTTGATCATCAATCTAATTTATGATTCATTCAATTAGTGTTCCTTGATCAATAAAGAGTCAGTATTTTTCATCTTATAAAGTTTGAAGACGATTCAACCGTTGGATTATTTTTTATTACCTATATGTACATTTGATCATCATTTTCATCATGGTCTATCTAATTTCTATGTTTGTTTATTGATTTACATGTATAGATCGCTTCTTGATCAACTAGCCTTAAGACACATGGCCAGATCAACGGTCAAGATAAATTTTCTTGACAATCACTTGAGATCTGTTCTTCAAATTCACTAGATCATCTCATATTTGAGATATACAATTAGTTTCTTAGGCCTGATCATCAATTGATCGGTAGATTTAGGTTATTGGATAGTATTTTGTGATTTGATCAATTTAAAAGTTGTCAAATCGAAGTTTTTATATTAACTATATGTCCACATCATTAAGATGAATTCAACGGATGTCTTGGATCATGATTTGGACCTCTGTATTTCCCAAAATTGAGATTTTTGTGAATAAATGGTCCAGAATTAATTTCTAGCTTAATTAATAAAAAAACGACGTCACAAGGCCAGTGTGTGTTATGCGCGTACGGAACAAGTCTCGTGTACGTCTTTGTCGCCGGGAGGCATGCATGCATGATGTGTGCCCAAAACGGTCCTGCGTGCGTCACTTTCACTGGGATGCATGCGCTTTTCATCTCCTTTGGAGACGACGCACGTGCCGTCTGTATGCACATGGTAGTGCTCAATGTGAGTGTCGCGCAGTGCATCTCCAGAGTGCATCCCAGATGCCCTGGGACAACGTCGCTATCGTCGTGAGCCCCACAAGTGTAATTGCTGTTTTACCTCTATTTAATTTAGTAAATACAAAAAATAAAATAATTAGCAAAGTTTCATCCGGTCTTTAATTTTAGCTTGTTGAGGTTTTAGTCCGTCATTTCATTTCTAAAATTTTCATATCCCCGAATTTTCTGATTCTTACAAAATTTCAATTTCCCACGTAATTATGCATTTTAAGAATTTTAAGAATAGCGTGCATTACACAAATGATAAAGGTAATTGGAACTTGATTCATGTTTGAAGCGTTATTGTCTCGGTAGAATAAGAACGTTGCTTTCAATGTAATAACCATTCATTACAGTTTTCCTTGCTCAACGTTCCCGCTATTTGGGCATTTCTAAGCCTTTGATTGTGACTGTCTGATTTTGAATGTCCATAAAGGCCACTAGCAACAAATCAGATCTTTACAATTGTCGGACAATTTGACTATTTGGATGATTTGATCAGCATAATCTTCTTCTCATCTTGGCGAGCATTGGCGGGAAGGCACGCTGATTAGACTCGTGAATCAGTTGGATGGTTAAATCAACTGATCTTTGTGATTATCTTAGTAGGGTCTATAAAAGGACCCACCTCTACAGTTGCGATCAAGAATATAGTGCGGGAGTTGTATTGCACTTTCATAGGTCCTATTAATTTTGCTAGATAAAGAGAAAATTACAATATCGTGTATATGCAAGAACGAATACAAGTAACTCGAACATAATTGACAGCAAATTTAAGCATCTTTACCGTTTTCTTTCGTCTCATTTGATTTATTTTTCCTGCACGTGGGGCCTAGCTGCTTGACTTGACTAATCATAGGTCATATTAATTTTGCTAGACAAAAGGGCAGCCCGTTCACACAACTCCCACATCCTAAGAAGGGGCGGACCACAAGGGTCAATAGTATACAGCCTTATCTTGCATTTTGCAAGTGGCTGTTTCCATGCCTTGAACTCTCGACCTCCAAGATTACGCTATGACAACTCTATCATTGCGCCAAGGCTCTCCCTTCTTTAATTTTGCTAAGTAAAGAAAGAAAATTACAATATAATATACACACAACGACGAATGCAAGTAACTCGAACATAATTGAAAGCAAATCCAAGCATCTTTACCGTTTCCTTTCGTCTCATTTGATTTGTTTTTCCTGCATGTGGGGCCTAACTGCTTGACTTTGACTAATCATGCCGTTTTTCTAACGACGCCTGATTGAATGAACGGTGAGATTTTCTCAACAAGGAAAGAAAAAACAGAAATAGATGCCTTGATTGGATAAGCCTCATCGACCACGTATTCAATTAAGCAGGTATTTCTATAGTTTAAACCTCGTTCCAATGATAAGAACCGTTCAGAGCCTTTCAAATATCCTAATCCTCTATTTGGCAGCTTGCAAATGGACGCTCAATTATTGACACATCCAAGACATGGAAAAAAATGTTTCACAAAAATAGAATGCCAGACTTTCACATGGCAGAATCAGAAAAACAGGTGCAATGGACGATCCTAATATCCTGAAATAGAATAATTTTCATCGTTGGATATACACTTACCGACATTGATAATAGATCTGATTTGGGCGTCAATTACTATTTTCCTTCGTCTCATTTGATTTGCTTTAAATTTTCTGCTTGCAGGACCTACAGCTTGTCTGAAGTTCCCGTATAGAAAAGCAAGCGTTATTATTACAAGGACAGTAAGATTTTCTCAAGAAAGATGTGATACAAGAAGAATGGATGAAGGAAAAAGTAGAAAAACAAAAAGGAAACAAGAAAGGAAGAAGTCGCGCGTGCCAACCATGACATTCTCCCCTAAAAAGGCATATTATCTCCAATGAACATATTGTATATATATTAAAGGGGACAATAAATAAGATATTTATTTACTGGAAGCATCTTCTTAGTTGCAAAAAAGGCAAATGAATAAGTTTTCTTGTGACATAATCACTTCAATTGTAGAGCTATTGGATGTGAAGCATGCTCAAAAGTATATTTTATGAAACTTAATTTATAGATTATTTATTTTATGCCTATAATAACTAATGGCCAGGATAGTGATTTTAGACTTTTCAAGTTAGCATATGAAATGAAGACTGGACCATCATACATGACTCACATATATGCATTTAGATTAATATTTAAATCCTTCAAAGCTAGACATGCAAACACAACCAAAATGTTCATTCATCCTATTGTTTATCTAATTTATCTTCCGTGTATATGGTTTTGTAATTTTAATAAAGTAGAGCTTCTATAACTAATATTTTGGCTAATATTATGAATTAGTATTAGCATGGTGTTCTATGTCAACCTTTTGAATCATTTCTTAATTTTTTGATAATATTTTAGTAGTCCGAATCGAAAAAGTCTGTGAATAAGTAGTCATGGAGAACTAAATAGTCATAATTGACAGACATTATTAATTTCATTAGTTCCCTTATATATATATATATATATATATATATATATATTTGCAATAGTGGACAATACACTCACATGTAGCGAGCAACTTAAAACCCTTGAACTTCTAAAAGAGAGACTCCTTTTGCTACACAAATTTTCACTGTCTATAGTACACTTTTCGCTTCATCTCAGATATGTTGAGTTCCTAATATAAGTCATATATATAGATATACGCCATCTTCTTTTATCATGTTTCTACTTACTCGGTACAAGTAATTTGTGCAATGCATATGGTAGGATATATTTCAGGTAATGTAACTTCAATTATGACAACACTAATCTATACAAGAACATATACACGTATATATAGGGTGAAATAGTTTAGCACTCTAATGGATCATTTGTTACAAATCTTAATTATCTTTTTGATTGTTCATATGAAAATGATTGATACATATAGCTTATAGAATATTCTGTGCACATATATTGGCTTATTCAAACTTCTTAAACCAATTCATCTCTCAAGCTACTTGCTAATACCGTGCCTCTAAAATTTTTGCTTAATCTAACACTATAAAACAAAAGCATGAGTGACCTAGTACTTGTTGCAAGATATTTTAAAACTTAAAAAAGTGATGCCTTTCTTTTGAGGTTAAAACTTAAAAGTTGCTTATCATTTTTTTTTAATTTTTTTTAAAGATGTCTAATGGTAAATTCTACATCTCATGACAATGAAAATGCTGAACTCGCGTCTTTCAATTTCTTTTACTAACTTTCTCATTGAAGATTCATAATTTGTCAATTTCAACATCATGACTATAACTAAAAGAGAAAATACAATTTTTTTAGAAGAAAAAATAGCTTATTAAGGTGTGTTGTTGAGAATATCACATAAAACTACGTTGGATGTTCTACAGTAGAGAGATAGGAAACTCAAGACATTATCCTTCAAAACTGGCAAGAGGTTTATCAATGTGACTAAGGCTTAAGAGAGTGAGTTATGGGTTATTAATCCTTAGATGATTAAAGCATAAGGGATTTGAGTTAAAGGAATCAAACTTAATAGCCTAAGCATTCAAAGTTCTAGCATATGATGGTTTAAGCATTTGCAATTCAGCATAAGTATAGTTAAGTATCCCCAATTTTCCAACACAAATAAAATTCATGCATTCCTAAATTTCCAGCACAAGATGTCGCTTGAGTGTCCACATTTTCTAGCATAAGGTAGCTTAAAGATTCACATATCTAGCCTATGTGTGATGTAGGCATTTTCAAATTCCAGCATAAGAAGAGTTCTAGTATTCCTGAATTCTAGATTCATGTGTAGTGTTCTGCATTCCCAAATTCTAGTGCAGTTTTCTGCATTCTCAAATTCTAGCTCGGGTGCTGTCCAAGCAGTGCTAATCCTAGCATTACTGTAGTTCCAAAATTGGCCATTTCTAGTGCAATTATAGTTTGATCACTCAGTTCTCTAGCATCAAGTAGTCCATTATCCATAGCACATTATTAAATTCATTTAAACTTTTTAAATAGGATTTAAGAGGATAGATGTGGCGCCATTTTCCTGCATAACTCGAGCAGGAAAAATGGTGCTTACTGTCTTTGCTTACAGCTGCTAATCTGGCTACTATACCTGAAGGGAAATTGCTTTATATTCAAGGTTTTATTAGGGAGTCAATTACGTTTCATCATGCTGGTTCGTGGAAACCCAGTAGGTAGTAGAAACAGGTAACCATTTCCTACACGCAATGTGCCGAAAATGGTACTGTTTTCTCTCTGCTAAAGCCCCCTCTAAACAGCGAGTTTAAATTCACATTCGTGGGATATTTCCCCTTAAAATCAAAGTGTGATATGCCACCTTCAAGACCTAGGTTGTAGTTTTATAAGCTGGGATCTTAGACTTTTGGTTTTAAGGTTGGGATCTGGCCGTCGCCTTCCCGTAGCTATGTGCAGGAAAACAGGATGCAACTAGTCTCCGTTTCCTATTCTACCATCAAGCATTCAATGTAAAGACTCCAAAAACTCTACCTTACAGAATCAATGCAAAGCTTAGCTATCAAGGAAAAGAATGCAAAAAGGATTTTTTGTAAAGAGGTAGATCAAATGGGTGTTTCTCGTATGAATGTCATCCATGTTTTCTCTCTCTGCTTGCTGTCTCAAAAAGCATAGCATACTCATTTCAGCTCTATACTCAAATGATCTCAGGTATCATGAGGCAAATTTCTAGTCATGCATTGAATCTAGGAACCATGACCGTAAAGCACATAATCAGCTCATAAACAGAGAACAAAGTCAAGCAATATCAGAGAAGGATTTATAAAACTTCCTACGCTTGGCATTTCTACTACAGAGAAAACTCCATGTAAAATCTGCAGAAAACAGGTTTCTTTTCTTGGCTAAACCAAGCTAACATTAGTAATTCTTCCAAGAAAAGTCCCCTATCTGATTCAGAGCTCTGGACGAACTGAATTTTCTCTAGATTTGCAGGAGTTCATCTTTCCTGCGTGGAGCTCCATTATCATGCTGAACTTCACTCCCAGCCTCTTTCCAAGTTCCTTCTCTTCCTCTCCTTTGTTTCCTACAAGCTCCCACTGAGTCCTCTCCTCCTTCCTAGCTCGCTTTCCACCTTGCTCTCTCTCCACTCTCTCTGCAACTGTTGCTTTCTCTACGCATGGGCAGGATTTCTAGCCGTTCTATGTTTTTCCTTCTTATACTTGGGCACATTGTATAAGAGGGATGGATAGGTGGCCTTAGGTGGGAGACAGCTGCCTTAGGCTTGTGTTGCCACGTGGATGCTCAGATCCCTTTTATTGCATTAAGGCCCACTCTTTTGAGTTCAATTAAAACCCTACATTTCATACTTTTTTTTATCAATTATGAGCAAACTTTACAGTTATATTCTAACCAATAATCATGATTAGCTTCTCATTCCTACTTAATTAGTTGGAATTTCTTTGTGGTTTGGGTTAGGCTTAGGTTACGACTTCCCTTTCACAAATGATGTACTCATTTCTCATTTTGTCTCATTTTTAATTATAATTATCTTTCAAAAAATTACTTAATAACTACCTAATGTGATTTTTAATCTCTCCTTCATCTTTTAAATTAGTTTCTAAATCCCCCAATCACCCTAACAATGCCTTCTTAATTTTTCCTAACATAATTCGTTGACTTGCTTGTTCAATCTCTTTGTTAATGACTAAAACATATACATAATAAATATTTAAATAAATGAAAAAATTACCATATTTTTCATAAATACATTGATAAATTAATTAGAATTATATGTTTATATATAGTATAATATTTGTAATCTACACAAAAAAACGATTCCAACAACACTAAGTATGCTTAAATTGGAGTTTGGATGAATAACTTATAATTATTTTAATTAAAGTAATTATTTTAAAAATTATTAATGGGAGAAAGGTAAAAATCACTTCAACTAGCCCCTACGACATAATTTATCCGACGTGTAGGAAATTGTATGTGAGAAGAGGCGATGATTTTCCATAGACTACCATTATCCATCATTTCTGAAAGGAGGACATTTACTTCTAGGTGTTGGAAGAGGGTACAAGAGGCTTTGGGCACATTTTTGAGATTTAGTATAGTGTGTCACCCTTAGATAGATGGGCGGAAAGGATTATTCAGACTTTGGAAAATATGTTGAGGGGATGTGCATTAGATTGGAAAGGAGGTTGGGATGAACATCTTCCGTTAGTTGACTTTGCTTACTTCAATAGCTTTCGTTCAAGCATTGATATGGCACTATATGAGGCATTGTATGGATGACCATGTCAATCACCAATTAGTTGGTAAAAGGCTTCTTATTTTTAAATAATTTTCCATTATTTTTTTTAATGTGAATAGCGAAAGATATTTTTTAATATAAATTTTTTCACAAAACTCGAGTGCCATTGCTATAACAAAAATGCATTTCAGAGATTTTGAAATGAGATGAATTTATATTTAATATTTTTTAGGATTTTATCCAGACATAGCTTATAGTCCAACTGTATAAATACAGATACATATATGTCCACAATTATCAAATAGAAGTCATATGCTTATATTGTCAACACAAGCTGGTGTTACTGTTGTCTTCGTCCAAGATTCCTTCTAGCTTTAGCTACTTATCCTTCAAATCCATTTCTTCAAATTTGAGACATTGTAAATAAATTACAATGTCTTAACAAGCCTATGCTTGGTAGGTGTTTGAGTATCTAGTTTGGTAATATACATAAAGCCAAATACAAATGGAATTCTAAGGCATTCATAAATCTATTTTGAAGAACATAACATATTTATAGTCTTAAACACTTGACAAATTATTATAAACGAATCCATGTAGTTCCAAGTCACATCATCTCATAAGATAAATTTTTACAAAGCAATCAAATCCATGTCAAATCAGCTTATAATATATCAGCTCCTTAAGGAGTCAGAATCCATGCTAAATCAAATTAGAACATGTTATAAGCACATGTAATATAATTAGTATAATAGAATCACATCTCCAGGATTAAATCTTTTCATGTATAAGATCAGTACATGTAAAATTACCATTTATCCATGTAAAGGAATAACATAGTCTTAGTATATACAAATCAGCAATGAAGTGATAAAACATTAAAACCACTTATTCTCATAATAGGCAAGTCCAGGCCAATCAAAATTAGAGCATTTCAACTCCCCAAGAAGCAAATACATGCCAAATCTATCTCAGAGCATATCAGCTCTCCATAGGCAAATACATATAAAATCCACAATAAAGCATATCGAAAAATTGTGAATCAAATTATGCATGCAAAAACATCTCACAATCATTTTAGCCTAATCAAAACTATATAGTGATCACCTGAAAGTTTGTCCCCTAAAAGCCTGCTAGTGCCTCTTGCACCTGCCCTCATTACCTGCCTTATCAACTACCCACAAGTATAAATCATGAATTAAACTTTGATTACATGCAAGAAGACAAAAATCTAGTGAAAAACAAATCATGCAATAAATGGGTCATGCATCAAACTAAAATGAGAGATCAAATCCATGAAATGCATATATGAAATGCAAGTATTAGTAATTCCAGACCAAATAATCTTATGGTGAAATGAGCCATTCATTTTTATTGAAAATGTGACAAAGTCTCCTCTATATTTTGGATTTGCACATTTTACGCATGTGATGTGATCCAATTGATAAATCATCATTCACATTTCTAATATAAATAGAGACTTTGTGTTTTAATACTTGCAAATCATAACCTAAAGTAATCCCATATCATCATCACAATGAGGATATAAATCATTCATTTTCTCTATAAAGATATTATTTATCATTCATAAAGAGTGCATGGATTTCTAATTTAAATCATTATTGTTCATCTATTAATCAAGATCTATCTAAAACATGTATTTGACTCAATACTTGTTATTTGACTAGACTAATAATCTAGACATGGTCCAAATATATGGATAATTTAAATATGTCAGAACAACCTACTAGGACTTGTAGTCCCCAAAATTCTCAAAATCAATAGAAGCAATCAATTCCAATTTTATCATACAAATATGGGAAAACATACATTCAACTTCATCGATTTACCTCATCAATTCATCAAATCTTATATTAAGAATTGGATGGTTCTCAATGCATCATCCAATTTGTTGATCATTTTAAGTTGTTTGTTTTGCCTAAGTCCTTAGAAATCCATGTTCCAGTCAATAATTGATATTAGAAACCTTCATTCTGATGATCCTATCATCGATCTTGTGGATCAATGCACTAATTGAGTCATCCAATCATAGATCTTCATCGATCGCAATTTGACTGGTTAAATCGCACTTTGGTATAATTTATTATAGATCTATAATCTTGATCATTATATGCATTAATAATAATATGCTTGGCTGATTATATAAATATATGAGTTAAAATCTTGTAGATTGTGCTTACGAAAAAAAAAATTTGAGAATGGATGGCTCAAAGCAAATGTTTTTGTCGCGGGTTAAGAAGATGAAATGCTTGAACACACATATCTAACTTTTGGTGGCTGATGAACAGTCAGATTAGTAGTGGATTAGATGGTCCACTACTAGATCTATAGTCAAATCTAAATGGAAGATCAAAGTGGTCATTGATTTAGATGCTAGGTGTTTGTTCCATGGTCAAATCCTTACAAAGGGATGAATTGGTTATAGATCTAGCATTTGATGGCAGATAAATGGATAGATCAAGATGGATGTCGAATCAATCACATATAAGATAATTTGGTTTCTGATCAACTATCTGATCACTATCAACAATCAAATATGTGTGGATCTTAATTGATCTGGCATAGGAAGGGATTAAGGATCTAGGATGGATGATGGTAATGGACCCACCCATAAAAAATTATCAAGAGAGAGAAAGTGAGGAGGGTAGTGGTGACCAGTGGCTCAATTGGGTCACCACCTAGAGCTTAACCACAAAGAGTGTGATAGGGAAATATGGGAACAAATTTGGGCAGCCTACTTGTGTAGCCATCAAGTCATTTGCTAATTAGGGCAAGGACAGGGGAGAAAGGTAGTGCAACTACCTTGTCGGGTTGGCTGCACCAACTAGGGAAAGAAAACAATGGGAGAGGAGGAATCTAGCATGGCCAACCCGGTCGTGGGAGTGCGTGGGCTGGATTGTGCTAGAGGGAGAGGAAATGGGGGAGAACAAAGAGGGGAAGAAGGAAAATCAAGTGGTGACCAGCCGCCCCACCTTGGTCACTGTTTGGGATCAATCTTAATCCAGTCGCTGGAGTGAAAAAGAAGTAGAGAAAGGAATCCAAGAGGAAGGGGGAAGGTTCCGTGTGATGCATCACTTGGTAAGGAAAGAACATTGTGCCAGTTGGTGCAGGAAGTGAAAGGGGTCTTGCTCATCATCTCATTCTATCACACCGGTGAAGAAGAAGAAATCATAGTAATTGGGAGATTAGGGGAGAGGGTTTCTATAGTTTTGGCTCATCAATTTTTTTGGCAATTCCCCCTTTCTTGCAGGTCTCGAGCTGCACCTTGACACAGTGGCCGGGGTGATGCGTGGTGACTCAACTATCCTGTCATAAGTTAGATGGTTAGGGTTATTAATATCAATTTTGACCCTCTCAATTAGTAAAATCTTGATTTTTTCCACTCCATTGTTTGTTTCATGTAAAATTAGTGTCGTTAGAATCATCTAGATGCATACTTTTTGAATTTTGATGTTTTAAAGTCAAATTTTGAGTTTTCACCTCCACTTATATCCATGCCTAAGATAACTTGATCACAATAGGACCAAATGGGTTTTACATTTTGAGGTCTACAAATACATTGGATGGCTTGGATCTTTAAGATCGGCATTCCTTTTTATTGTCCATCTTCATCTTCCCCTTTTGGTCTCCACTATTTCCCCTTTTTAATTTCTCTAGTGAGACAATTCCTATATTTACTATTTTTGAGAGATTTTACTCTTGTAATGGTGAGCAACATGAACTATTTGGGTTTTCCAATCTCAATACTATTTACTTGATCTTAGGTCATCTTCTCCAATGCCTTTTCACTATTTTTTGTTATCGAATTTCTTTGTGGACATCATTAATGGATCTTTCAATTCCATTTTTTGGCAATGATTGCTTAGATCTCCATAAATTCTTAGGGATTTTGATCATCTTGTCATACTATTATTGATGAAAAGCTAATAATGGTCTAATTTTGAATAAACACCACCCAATATGTGTTATAACTTATAGGGGTAAAATAAGATTTTTTTTTCCAAAATTCATAATACATGCATTTTTAACTGAATGAAACAAAAGTTTGTCATTTATGGGTCTCAAAGCTAATACGAGGTAAGAGTGTGATTAATTATATTATTCTAGAATTTAATTAGGATTTTTTTACTTTTATAGGAAGTAAGATGGTGATCCAACGACCAAGATCGATTGACATGAACATTGAAGATCAGGAACAAAAGATTGAGTCAAAGCTTAAAAATCATCAATCCAACATGAAAAAAAGGTCAAGATCATCTTGTGGACTAGCAATGGATGTAATTAAAGGAGCTAAAGGTGGCCAAAGTGGGCCAATGAAGTAAGCCATACACTTTCACCACCTTTGGATATGTTGGATATAAGCCACCATAGCCATATATGCCATGAGAGGAGGTGACAAGCTAAGGAATCCAAGTCAAACCATTCAAGCTACTCAAGCCAGGGGATGGAGCTATGAAGCTAAGCTAGCCATGAGCTTAGACAATGGAGACCTCAAAGTTAGCCATTAAAGCCATTAAAATAAGCTCAATGGAAGGCTATGATTGGAGGAAAATTAAAAGGATTATCAATGAGATTCTAAGGAATATTTTGAAGATAATTAAGGAAAGTTCATTAGGATAAGATTGCATATGGACCAATAGGATAAGATCCTTCTATTTTTTGTATTTATCCATGTTTTTCCTAACTTTCCTTTTCACCTCATCACCAAATAACATCATGAATTTGACTTTCCATTCAAAAGTCCCACCATTCCAAAACTCCTTCACCTTTCTAAACTCCCATCCAAACCTTCCTCACTTAATACCCTATCACTAGGGTCACTTATGTTTTTCACTTCTTTTTAAGTCAGGAAACCACTCATCTATATATAGCCTTATGTTTCATATGAATTTTTCAATTAGAGGTGGGTGTCATACCTTAAAATCAAGCTTTCCTTTTGTTTTATTTGCTACTGGAGTTTGGGATTTCTTAGATGATTTTCTTCCTTGGTTATTTGCTTTCCAATTTAGGTTAGTAGTTAGCTTGCTCTGGTATAGTTTCCATGTCTTAGTTTCCATTGTTTTGCTCTCTAGCTTTGCACCTTTCTTTGCATATAACTATATCCTTTCTTCTTTACCTCACTTCTACTTGTTTTTCTTTGTTATTCAATCAAGATTCAAGTTAGTTATTCTCTAGTAGTGACAGCCAAAAGAATAGCTAGCTTAAATACTTGATTTTCCCACTTGAATTCCATGTTTTCTATCCTCTTTGTCTCTTAGTTTTAGGATATTTTTCCTTAGTTAGTTCACCGCTTAACCTTTGTTTTTCTCCTTTCTAGGTTTTCTTCGCATATCATTATACTTTAGAGTGTGATGATTCTATTGGAATTTTGCTGTTGTTTAGATAGGATTTTAGGCTTTAGAAAAGTGCACAATTTTCATATTTTGGGGACAGTTTTATGCTCATAATTTTGATATAAATTGGATATGATTGAATAAAGTTCATTGAAAATTCTTATTATGGAATGTTTATTTGAAATATATCTTGTTTCCTTGCATGAAAGTTGTGGTTTCAATAGCATTTTAATGCAAGATTCATTGATTATTTTAAATATCGAAATTCAAAAATTGATTTTTTCTTAACTTTGTGTTGTAATTCTAGCCATCAAAACATTTTATTTTCCTAAATCCTTAGGCACTAATTTATATTTTCATGTTGTTTATTAGATCTAATAGTTAATTTTCATAGAAATGCATTGTAGGTGCATTAAATTATACCACCTTTAGGGCTCCAAAATGATGCACGTAGTCCAAAAACCATGTGTATGGTTATAAATCCCATTTCTTTTATATTTTTGCTTATTTTAGTTGCTTAATTATTTTTACCAGTCATTAATTCATGGTTTGTATCTTAATTTAGGTTTAGAAAGTCATTTTTTTGAAATTTAGAAATTTCCATCTTTAGAAAGTTTTAGGATTTAGAAAGTGTTAAATTTAGAAAGTCTTTTTAGTTATAGTTTCCATTCACATGCATGTTTCTAATTTCTTGTTAAATTTATTTAGATTTCATTGGCTAGTTATTTTTGCATGTTAGTTTAGTGTTAGAAAGTTTCTTAATTTCTTTTACAAAGTTCTTTTTTTAGAAAATTTCTAGTTCTAGTTTAGGAAAGTGTTAAATTATATAAGTTTCCATTTTAATAGTTTTCTTAGTTTATGTTTCCTAGATTATTTCATGCTTGTTTTGCATTTTTTTCTTCTTTAGTTAAATTCATGTTAGTTAGGTAAGTCTTCATTCTAATTGGATAGCTTCAGTTTTTAGAAAGTTTCTTTTAATTTTAGTTTCTAATTCCATTCGTGTTTCCTTTTCATGTTACATTAAATTCCTACTTAATACCATATTTATCTCTTTGGTTGAAGTTAATCAAATTGAATAAAATTCAATACAAGGAAAATCTTTGAGATTCCTCATGGAATAGACCTCGCTTGCATGAAAATACTCCATTGATACATGCACTTGCGAAGTTTTAATTAAAACAACCATAAGTTTTTGGCACTATTGTTGGGGAGTTGTACTATTGTGTGTAGTGTTCCATACTATAGATTATTTGCCTCGAGTCTAGGTTTAGGGTGTATTAGATTAAGGTTTTTGCTTTATTTTTGTGTTTATTGCTATTTTTCTCATATTGACCATATTTCTTTGATTTTTTTGTAAGGAAAATAGACGAAGGAGTGGTGGTGATCTTATGGGCCATGGATTTGTCATCAAAGATTAGGGTTTTTTTTATTACTTTCTTAGATTAGAATTTGAGTAGAATTTGTACTAAGGCCCATTATAATTTGTAATTTTTTATTATTAAATGTTAAGTGAGTTGTAATAATATAGGACAAGAGCTTAATATGGTGGCTCACACTTGATCATCATTGGACCCTTTACTGTGAGCAAACCTTACCCCAAATCTTAATTTATAGGATAAATTACATTTAGTGTAAATTTTCATTATATAGATTAGGTTCATTTATTAATAATTGTTGGATCTTTATTTAGGATTGTTGCATTAGTTGCACACCTTTTTAACAAAGGTTAACTTGAGCTAGGCTATAACCAAAGTATAGGCTGTATAGTTATAATGTCTCATTTATTAAGGTGCTTGAACCTTTATTAAGTAGCATATAGGTAGGCATTAGTTTGCTTTCTGGCCCCACAGGGGTCCTTATAAGATAAGGATTGTATTTGATTACCAGCTCTTTGGCCCACCTAGGAATCAATTAATATCCTGTATATCATGATCCCAGCCCTTGAATGTTATTTAAAATCAAGTAGAAAGAGATAGGGTATTGAGCTCATAAGACCCATTTAGAAGGACATGATCTGTCGTCACTGGTGGCTTTAGAGCACTATGGTTATAGTGGGTGTCTTAAAATCTAAGTGATTTTCCCACAACTTCCATTGACATTAGTTGAGGTCTAAATGCCTCCTAACTTGAGGATTGTATTAACTAGTTTAGAGTAGAATCCAACTAACAAGTAATAATTAAATTTGGATAAAAGGAGGAGTTGTCTAGATTTAGGTCTAAGAAGCTACCACCTATGCAGTAAGAAAAGATAATCAAGACACTGCTCGATTATTGAATACTAGGATTGGTTGTGCATCATTTAGCTTAGGACTAGCATTTAGGTTGCATCATATAGTTAAGTTTTTCTATATAAGAAAAGAAACTCATTCATTGTATACAACTATTTGTTTCTTTATATACAAAGTTGAGAGTAAAAGCCTATTAAGAAGGGGATGGATTTAATACATCAGTGGATAGGATAGATATTATGTAAAATCAATTGCTTAGGATAATAGCTTCTAGGCAACCTGCACTACAGCCTCAGTACTATAATAATTATACCTATTTTGAGCATCCCGATCCTCAATTGCCATCAAGTTCCTCATACAATGAATACTATTATGAGCCAATGGCTGCACTCAATGGATTCACACAAATTTAGCAATGATTATTATCCTGAGACAAATTATAATGGATGGGTTAGGTATCATGAACTACCTTGGTATTAGGATTATCAATCATATCAATAGGAACTACAATGGTCCCACCCTAGTTAACACTGATTATTAAGAATTTTAGGATAACCATCATGGACTCAACTTGCTCAACCCTTTTTCAACACCCTAATGCCACAGCAATACCAAACCCTACAAATTGTTTCCTTTACAACATGAAGAACACTATTAGAAGAGAATATGCATCATTTTGTGAGAAAATGGAACTAATTGTGGCTGCCTTTGAAAAGGAAAATAAGGAAATGAGAAGACAATGGGAAGATAAAATGGATATAATAAGGGAATCTACTAAAAGAAACATTGTTGCATTTATAAAAAGGACCAAGGAATTAGAACAAATCAAGGATAATGAAGAGCCATTTATTACTGATAATAGGATAGAAATCCCTTATGATTATTCTAAGCCACAAAGTCCACAACCATTCATAGAAACCTCCAACTCATATCTACTCAAGCCATGCCTTGCTCCTTATTATGATTATAGCGAAGAGATTTCCATTGATGAAGAAAATGAAGCTTTAGAACCATCCAACCCAGATCCTCTAGAATCATGTCCTACCTATTTTTGTGAATTTGAAAAAGGCACATTCATTGAGGAGGTGAATGAGTTATTGGATATTGTGCCTTTAATGGACACTTCTCAATGGCAAGGTAGAGTAGATCCTCTTGTGGGGCTTGAAATACTAATTGAGCCTTGCAATGTAGAAGATGTACCTGATTGGGGCCTACATGCCTTGTTTAAACAATTATAAGATAGTAGTATAGATGCACCTGATACCTTAACCATGATAGTAAAATAGGAAGAAGAAGAGCGAGTTGACATACTAACTGTACATCAACCTAATCTAAGGTACACCTTAGATGATAAGCAAGGGTTAAGCAAAACCATGTCCTCATCTTTAGTAATACAAGAACCACCTTTTAGGGAAGGGTAGAGTCACCTTATATCCCTATTTCAGGATAATGTAAGGGAAATGGAGGAAAAAGATAAATTGAATACAATGGTCAATGTTATCCCTCAATTTGATCAAGAAGAGGACCATTCGTCTTTATATGGTCCAACAAAATGCACAATACTACACGAAGTCATCATGTTACCACCACCTCAAAATACAAGGTGGAGGAATTATATTAACTAATGTGAAATATTGAAAATGAGGGATCATCAATATGGTCTCATAATACTCAAAATTGTGTGGTCTACTATGTCATATTGTTACCACCACTTAAAATTTCAGGATAGAGGAAATATATAGATTATTGCAAGGTTCTAAAGTGGCATGAGAAATCTTGCCATTTCATTCTTAGGATTAATATCAGGAAAATTTACTTTAATTAGCTAGGTCTAGGTTTAGATGGTTAGATTAGTTATCGGCCATGTTTGGTTGAAGACATTAAACTTAGTCCTTATTAGGAGGCAACCCAGAAAGTCTCATTAGTCTATATTATCCATTTTTCATTTAGGTGTCCTATATTTCGATAGTTTAGCTTTGGGGGTATAGATACTCATGAGATTTTTAACTTTTCTTGTGTTTTCAAATATTTATAAAGAAGAGAGTTTAAAATTTTTAAATATTTAGCTAAATTTTTTAACTTTAGCTTATTAATAGAGTTGTAGACAATTATTTCACTATTTTATTCTCTTTTTTTATAGTATCTCCTTAAAAATTAAACTCAAAATATTAATTGCACAAAATAACCATATAGGTTAAGTTGAAGAGAATATATAACTTAGAGATTTTGAAGAAGATCTGTGGATACTTAAAACCCAAGTGAGTTTTAAACAATTCTCCTTTTGAAGGTTATACATAAATTCAATTTTTTTAATTTTATTTTTATAGTGAACATTAGTTCTTAATTGGTCTCATTATTTTGTATCTTGGTGAACTATTGAGAAATCACAAAAAGACTTTACCATATATCTCTTAGGTTTGTGATCATTTTAAGTCATATGCGATCTAGGAAATGATAGAGGCCATCCTTATTTAACCTAGAGCATTTAGCCTTTCATATATTATTTTCTGCTAGCATTTTGAACCTTTAAATATCAGCATTTTCTTTATTAACCAAGTAACCTTTACCTATATTGAAACCCTAATATACATCCATTACGCATTTATTTTAGAAATACATAGAGAATAATGAAGAATATCTTGAAAAAGTGTGCAATACAATTTAAGAGATGTATAATTATGAGGGAGAGAGAGAGAGAGAGAGAGAGAGAGAGAGAGAGAGAGAGAGAGAGAGAGAGAGAGAGAGAGAGAGAGAGAGAGAGAGAGAGAGAGAGAGAGAGAGAGAGAGAGAGAGAGAGAGAGAGAGGCTATATTTCAAGTCAAGTGAAAAGAAACAATCACTCTTGTGAGGAAAAATGGAAAAGTTGGGAATAGTGATAGAAGATATATTCTAGACAACCTTTGTTTACCTTTATATCCATTCTTTTGATAACCTTACCTAAGCCTACGTTTCATCCTAATAGGAGTCCTGACTGGATCTTAGGAGTAGTATGGCTTGGAAATAGTTATGAATGAATAGGAACTTTGGTAGAGTGTACCATTCTTAATAGTTGATATCTTTTCATGAGATCATTGCAATTCCTTCTAATTTATCATTCTTTTGTATGAAATATGTAACACATTTGGACTTGATGAACAACGTTCCACTCATATACAATGAGAGATTTACACCTTTTTGAGTGACAACTATATCATGATAATTGAAGTCAAAGCATACATTTGGGTGGTAATTTAGGTTATATTTGATTTAGAGACTATAATTATACAGTGAATATAACGCACACTCTCCTTCTAAAGTTTAATGAAAGAATGAGATATCTTTAGCATAAGTGTAGGATTTTAAACCTTTTTGTTCATCTTTATCAGCTGGCTAAAGTGAGGAATTAATATAAGTTGAATAAAACAATTCTCAAATAAATAAAAGATATTTATAAAAATTTTAAGAATTTTGTGTATATTCACTACAAAGGGCTTATTAAATGTCCTAAATGCAATTGTGAGTACTTATAAAAGTGGCACTTTGTACCTATTTTGAAAAATGATTTTTCACATGGTTTGCTCAAGACTAGCAAAATTTTGGTTGGGGGTCATGATAAGTGTCTAATTTTGAATAAAAAGTACTCAATTAGTTACCAATGTGTTAGAATTTATAGGAGTAAAATAGGGTTTTTCACCAAATTTTGTAATACATGCATTTTTGACCTAATGAAGCAACGTTTGTTATTTTATAGGTCTAGAAGCTAATCCCAGGTAGGTATATGATTAATCATATTTTTCTATGATTTATTAGAAGTTTTTACTTTTTGTAGGAAGCAAGATGGTGATTTGTGACCAAGATCGATTGAGATGAACATTAAAGATTAAGAATAAAAGATGGAGTCAAAGACTCAAAATCATCAACCCAACAAGAAAACAAAGGTTAAGATCATCTTGTCAACTAGTAGTGGATATGATTAAAGGAATAAATGTGGCCAAAGTGGGCCCATGAAGTAAGCCATGCACTTTCACCACCTTTTCATGGTTTGCATGTAAGTCACCTTAGCTATATAAGCCATGGGAGAAGGTGACAAGCTAAGTAATCCAAGCCAAACCATTAAAGCCACTCAAGCCAAGGGATGGAGTCATGAAGGGAAGCTAAGAGAACCATCTAAGCCAGTCATGAAGCTTAGCCAATAGAGCTCTCAAAGTTAGCCATCAAAGACATTAAGCTAAGCTAAATGGAAGGCTATGATTGGAGGAAAATCAAGAAGATTATCCATGAGATTCTAAAGGATATTTTGAAGATAATTAAGAAAAATCTCATTATGATTAGACTGCACTTTTTCCTCACTTTCTACCTCTTCACCAAATATCATTACCAATTTGACTTTTCATTCAAGAGTTCTACTATCCCAAGACTTCTCCACCTTCTTAAAATTCCATCCCAACCTTCTTCACTTAATACCCTATCTCTAGGGTCACTTTCCTCATGCTTTTCACCTATTCCTAGGTTAAGAAACCACTCATCTATATATAGTCACATGTTCCATACGAATTTTTCAATTAGAGGTAGGTGACACACCTTAAAATCAAGCTTTTTTTTTGTGTTATTTGCTGTTGGACTTTGGGATTTCTTATATGCTTTTATTCCTTTAATTTTCTAGTTATTGTCTTGGTTATTTTTTCTCTAATTTAGGTTAGTAGTTTGCTTGCTTTGGTCTAGTTTCCATTACTTAGTTGCCATTATTTTGCTTTCTATTTTTGCACCTTTCTTTTCATCTAGCTATCTCCTTTCTTATTTACCTCAATTCTACTTGTTTTTCTTTGTTATTCAATCAAGATTTTAGTTAGTTATTCTTTGGTAGTAACAACTAAGAGAATGGCTAGCTTAAATCCTTGATTTTCTCACTTGAATTTCATATTTTCTACCATCTTTTTCCCTAGTTTTAGACTATTTTTCCTTAGTTAGTTTACCCACTTAGCCTTTGTTTTTTCCAAATTACTTTATGAATTTTATTTTCATATTATTGTACTTTAGAGTGTGATCATTAGATTGGAATTTTTCTGTTGTTTATATAGGATTTTAGGCTTTAGAAAAGTGTGCAATTTTCATATCTTATGGAGAGTTTTATGGTCATAATTTTGATGTAAATTGGATATGATTCAATGAAGTTCTTTGAAAATTCTTGTTATAGAATATTTATTTGAAATCTAGTTGTTTCCTTGCATGAAATTTATGGTTTCAATAGCTTTTTAATGTAAGATTTATTGACTGTTTTTAAGTACTAAAATTCAAAAATTGGTTTTTTCCTTAAATTTGTGCTTTAATTCCACCCATCAAAATATCTTATTTTACAAAATCCTTAGGTACCTGTTTAGATTTTCATGTTGTTTATTAGATCCCTTAGTTTGCATAGTGACTTACTATAGGTGCATTAAAGTTTACCATCTTTGCGGCTTCAAAATCATGCGCACAATCCAAAAACCATGCGCATGGTTAAAATCCTATTCTTTATATATTTTTTTCTTAATTTAGTTTTACCAATAGTTAATTCATAGTTTGTACCTTAGTTTAGGTTTAAAAAGTCTCCTATTTGAATTTTAGGTATTTCCATCTTTAGGAAGTTTTAGGATTTAAAATGTGTTGACTTTAGAAAGTCTTTTTAGTTGTAGTTTCCATTCACATGCATATTTCTAATTTTTTTATTAAAAATAGTTAGGTCTCATTGGTTAATTGTTTTTTCATATTAATTTAGTATTAAAAATTTTCCTAGTTTTTTTTTTTGTTCATTTTTATTTTTAGAAAGTTTTTGGTTCTAGTTTAAGAAAGTGTTAACTTATGAAAGTTTCCATTTAAGTAATTTCTTTAGTTTATGTTCCTAGATTATTTAATGCTTGTTTTGTATTTATTTCCTTTAGTTATTAATTAGGTAAGTTTCCATTCTAATTACTTAGATTTACTTTTAGAAAGTTTCTTTTAATTCTAGTTTCCAATTTTATGCATGTTTTCATTTCATGATACTTTAAATTCCTAATTTAATCACATCTCTATCTCTTTGGATGAAGTTAATCAATTTGAATAAAATCCAATCCATCGCAAATTTGTCATATTAATTATGGATTGACCTTGCTTGTGTGAAAAATACTACATTGATTTGTGCCCTTGCGAGTTATAATTAAAATAACTACAATGGCTTGGATCATCAATCTGAGTGGGCATCATCTCTTGCCTACTTTGTATGCACATAACCAAGAGCTTCTCCTAGCTTTAATGGTGTCACTAATGAGTTCTCTCTCTCTCTCTCTCTCTCTCTCTCTCTCTCTCTCTCTCTCTCTCTCTCTCTCTCTCTCTCTCTCACTCTCTCTCTCTCTCTCTCTCTCTCTCTCTCTCTCTCTCTCTCTCTTCCTCTTCCTTTTCTTCTTCTTCCTCATCCTCTTCTTCTTCGCCATCATCTTCTTCTTTCTCTCTTAATTTTGCATTGAGTTTTTTTGGTAGCCAATTGGAGCATCATAGGGAGGTGCAACAAAGAACTAGAAACATGGGATAGTGACTAATGTGGGCACCTGAGCCTTCTATCAATGTGCACCGTCTGAAGCTTGACATAGTCTCGACCTGCATGTTGGGGATATATATATTATATTTAATAGTTATCACTATTTTTATTTAAAAAAGTTAATTATTATAATTAATCATGATTAGTTTTTAGAAAACTGTTAGCCTTAATTATGGATCCTGATTAACACATTTCAAAATTTAAAGTGATTTTTACCTTTCTGTCCAATAACAAATTTTAAAATAATTACCTTAATTAATATAAATATGAATTATTCTTTCAAGCTCTGATTTCAGTATACTGAGTGTAGTTGGAATCATTTTTTATGTAGATAACAAATATTGATGTTTTAAAGGTCAATTTTATGTTTTTCATTAGTTATTCCCTATAAACCTAAATTCTTGAAATTCTAATTCTTGATTTCTCATTTTAATTCAATTAATAACATAAAATCTAATAAAAATTAGTGGTATTATTAGAATTCTTTTAGATAACTTGTGGTAGGATTCACTTTGATTATTTAAGTGAGACCATTTAATCATAAAATACCCACATAGTTTTCTTTATGCTGGGATTAGGACTCTATAGTGTCCTAATGTCTTAAAACTCTTAAGTCAAAGTCTCCTCAAGCATTTATGGATGTGGGAAGCCTCTAATAGGGAAGTCCATCCAATCTTCGATTTCCTCAACATTTCAAAAAAGCAAGAGAAAAAAAAAGGAAGTGGGACTCTCCTTGGTTAGTCTTATCTTTCAACTTTTCTTTTCTCTATGTCCTAATCATCCAGTTTCCTAAAACTAAGGGAAGCTCACCCAAAAAGGGAAGCCCATGTTTCTCCCTATCTCTTCTTGGATTCAAATTTATTTTTATAGAAAGAAAATATGCTTGAGAGTCCCATCTTTTTCAGTTTGCTTTCCAACTATCTTCTTAAAATCAAGGGGTTCCTTAGCTTAATGGAACATTCCATCCTCAAAAGAGTCCAACTCTCTTCAAAACATAGAAATAAAGGAGAATGGGCCCACCTCTTAGAGTCCCATGCCACCACTTCTCTCCATTTCTCTCTTCCTTCCTTTATCATCCTTCCATGTTTTCCTTTCTTTTTATCTCTCTTTCTCTCACTTCCCATCCCACATTTTCTTCTTCTCTTCACTCCTAGAATCCCACTCACCCACAACTCTCTCTCTCTCTCTCTCTCTCTCTCTCTCTCTCTCTCTCTCTCTCTCTCTCTCTCTCTCTCCACTCATAGACACCCCAACCAATCACAACTCTCCACCTCCCAAATTCCTTTCCCACATACCAAGTTTTCTTTTCCTTTCTTATTTCCTTTCTTTTAGAATGCTAGCCAATCACAACTATCCACCTCTCACCCCATCTATGTTCCATTCTTTAAACCACCTCTCCTATGATCCCAAAAATCTTGTAACTCCCTGCTCATAAAAACTCATAAATACCTTTTTTTGTCCCAAATCAAATACATAGAAGCATCAAGAGAAACCCATGCCTCGAGAGTTAGAGAAATCTTGAGAGAAACCTCTTTAACAGCTTTTCCTTTGAAGATTCTTTTTTTTAAAATGTGATTCTCTCCTCTCCTTATTTATGTTGATAGTTCTCTCTCTCTCTCTCTCTCTCTCTCTCTCTCTCTCTCTCTCTCTCTCTCTCTCTCTCTCTCTCTCTCTCTCTCAAGGGTATAACTTGCCATAGCTGAGAGAGATCTACTTTCTCCTTGAGTCTTTGCATACTCTCAAATTTTCAAGTAGAGTTCACCATGTTCAGGAGAGTACTTGTTAAGGTAAGGGTTTGACATACTTTCCCATATGGTGTAGTGCTCACCATATGCCCCTAGAAATTTGTCCAGTCTAATCCTTTGGAAAGATGCTAGGATGGACCTTGTTGATAAACAAAATTATGCATCCATTGTCTCTACTAGACTGGACCCCATTGTTCATTAAACTAAGCATCTACTCCATGTCTAGATTTTTTGACAGCTACAATTGTTAGTCCAAAATCTTCAAGATTCTTAGAGTCTTGCATATTGAAAACTCCTAAGCAAACTAGAGATCAAAATTTGATTTGTGGACCCTAGTGAAGACATAACATTAGCACTCACTTTTTGTTATTTTCTTTCTCTGAACTTTGGGATGTCCCACCAAAACCATACTTCTATAAAGTCCAATAGTTCAAGAACTTTTAAGTCGATCCAGAGTACTATCATTTCAAGACTGATAGAGTTCTTTAAGAACAAGATTTCTAAATTAAATCTAAATTCCTAAAGTCATCGGAGTTTAGGCCTTGCAAAATTCCTAGACAGTAGGCCTCTAGTTTACCATGCCAAAATGAATGCCCAATCTCTCTCTGTCTCGCTACTAAATTCATTTAGTGTTCAACAATTCAAGGACTTCTAAATCCACTTAGACTCTCATAACTATGAAACTCTACAACTAACCTAAAAGTCCTATTAAAAAACTCTTTAGTTACTTCAGACTCTAATAGTTTTAAAAACTCCTAAACCCATTGAGAGTCCCAAGGAGTACAAATTCTCAGCCTATCCTAGAGCCTCAAAGCCTAAAGACTCTCAACTTATCCAGATTCCTTAAGACTAAATGATATGTATTATATACATGTCTATATATTTAGTAGGTTTTAGCCCCAAAAATCACTTAAGTTTACTAATTAGGTTAATTCTAAATTTTAGTAGATCTAGGGTACAAATGAGAAAAAGGTATTTTGATAATTTAATCCTTAAAAGAGCAAAATTTAGAAACCAAGTTTACACCGTGTAGATCAATATAAGCTAAAAAATGAAGTCCTAGAGTTTCAAATGAAGGTAAAAGGTAGCAATCAGCACCTGTAGGAAGCTTCTAGTAAAAGTTTAATTTAGATACAATGAGATCATATAAAACGAAAGCTTCTAAAAAATAAAAGAAGACTAGGACACACATAAAGATTCTTCTTGCTTAATGTTCTCTCTCCTACTCAACCAAACGTAAGTAGATCCCCTCTCGATGGGATGATGACTTATTCATACAATAGTGGTGAAGTACACTTTTTCCCATGTGAAATACATGAAAGAAATCTTTAAGGAATCAAGGCCATTCATTCTAACGCAATCCAATCCAATGGTGGAGAGAAAATGAAGCTTAAAGGGAATATATATATGTCACAAAGAATGAAGGGAAGTTACAAACAAGAGCCACCATTTCCTTGTTGAAAAGTCGACTCAATACCTCCAAGGAAAGGACGAAATTAACCACCCATCTTGATCCAACAGATCCATTTCAACTTAATGTTTCTAAAACACCACACACACACCCACATGGATTCCATGCCTCCCCTTGGACTTTTAATTTTTGGAACACCCTTGATTCCCTCCACCAACTTTCCTTTACTTTCTCACTTATTCACATTTCTCCTGCCTTTACCCTTACCTTACCCTTACTCCTCTTTCCTATTTCTCTATCTTTCTCTTTTACATCTTATTCACTTTCATCTTCCACCCCACTTCCCTATAGTGAAAATCATGCCTCTCTCATCTAGCCATTTTGTTGGTTTCTAAATTAGGTTGGCATAGTCTCACACCATTTTCAAGCCCCATGACTTCCACTCTAAAAGTCTATAAATAAGGCGATGTTATGAGTGAGTTTAGGGATCTTTTTAACTTTTCCTAGAGTTTAAGGCCAAGTTAGAGAGAAGTGGAGGGAGGAAGATTACCCACCGAAGGTCCCTTCAAGCATCAATGTCCTAATTCTTTGGAGATAAAGTTAGGGTCTCAACCTATTCAATTTCTTTATTGCTTATTTTCTTTTTTATTTCTATCATATGTTTATCTCTTCTTTTGCATCATACTTTAGCATCTAGTCAATTAAGAAAGCAAAGTTTCGTTTTTTATTATATTTCTCATGTACAGCACGTATACTCCATTAGATTACACACATTCTTTAATTGTAGTTTCTTCCATAGTTTTTCATGAAAATTCTTCTGTATTTTTTCTTGCTTTGGGGTTCATGCATAGAATCTTAACATATTTCATCTTAGGGAACCATATATGCATCCCCATGCTTCACTCCCAATCATTCTTGCATTGCTTGTATGGGATTACATTCAATCCATCAATTTTGCATGGATGTGTGTTTTTACTTTCACATGCATGGCAATATTTTGTAGCATTCTCAAAATCCATGGTAGTTTGTAAAGCAGTTTAGTTTACTAAGTTGTCTCTTGGCTTAGTAGATCATGTTTTTATTGTAGCATTCTATTTATTATCTTTACTTTTCATGTTTTAAGAACTTTCCTAATTGGAGAAGTAGGGTAGTTTCTAACTTTAGACTTACAGGCTTACATTTTGGTTTCCTTTCTTTTTTATCATTGATAACTTTCCACTTTCCTTTCCATATATATATATATATATATATCTTAGAATTACTTTAAGATCACTTTAGAACCATTTTAGAAACCAATTGCATGTTAGATTCTTCAATTCAGCACTTTCTTGTTTTAGAAACTCATGCTTAATTTAATTGGACTTTCTAATCTTCTTTGCATTCATTCTAAGACTACTTTAGAAAAATAAAAAATATTAAGTGTCTAATTTTTCATAAAATCCACCAAATTAGTTACCCATATGTTATAAATTATAGG